>OX392499.1:11547985-12811652 GCA_947623375.1 Apotomis capreana | reverse complement strand
ACACAAAAATTGTTGCATTTTATTTCCTATAAACCGAAATACAATATAGTGCTTTGTACTGAAATCCTTTTACATAATAATCAGTTCGGTATCAGATAGACCATATGATAGATATAGCCAAAAGTAGTTGTATAACGATAACTCAATGTAAGTGTGCTTAAATATATATTGCTTATTAAATTATTGTTGCAGACGAATTATTTTTATTTGCAAGACACATGCGAAGAGATTTTAAAGGCCCGATATTAAAACTTTCTGCCTTCAATACTCGAGTTATAAATATTTACGACCCAGACGATATCGAGGTATGTGCTTATAAATTATATCGTGACAGTTACTAAAACATTTAGTAAGTAAGTCATACATAATTTTGTATTATTTATACTTTAGTTTAGATCTTATTTTTAATCGACACGGATTGGAAGACCTTCTTTGTTACAGTTGAGATGGAAGTAAACAATTTTAAGTAGAAGGACAACTCCATCCTTCGTTTTTAGGGTTCCAAACCCTGCTAACGAAACCCTGTTTACCCTACAAATAAGCCTCCATTGCATGTCTGTCCGTTTGTCCGTCTGTCACAGGACTGTGCATGACATAGGATACAGATTATTTTCGCATAATGTGTATTAGGTACTATTATACTATATATATTAGGTACTATATACTATGGCCCATATAGAACAAACGCTAAAAACCAAAAATTGGGTCCCCATACAAAAATCGTGATTTTAGGGTTCTGTGGGTTTTTTTGCTATAACGGTGCTAATTACATCACGAAAACACTTGAAATTTTAATAGAGTATTTAATACATACTATGTATTACTATATGGCCACTATAATAACAAAAAAAAAAGAAAAATAGTCATGTTTTTATGAAGGTTCACTAATATGTTGCATAAAATTGATACTCATAAATTCATTGTATAACAACCTTCGACAGAAACATCATTTCTCCGAATTTTATTTTGCATATTTTTTTTCTCTTATTGTGATTTCACATATATTTTTATATCAGAACATTCATATGGCAGAATATGAATAAGTATAATATTTACATGTCCGAATCGTTATTTCGAAGAAATATATATTTCACAATATTTATAGTTCGATTCTGTTATGGTCGCAGTTCTAACCTAATCTAACCCATTAAGTTCGGTTCTACCCTAACCTACTTTACTGGCAGCAGTTTGGTTCTGTTGTGGGCGCAGTTCTAACCTAACCTAATTCATTAAGTTCGGTTTTAACCTATTCTACTTTACTGGTAGCAGTTCGGTTCTGTTGTTGTCGCAGTTCTAACCTAACCTAACCCATTAAGTTCGGTTTTAACCTAACCTTCTTTACTGGCAGCAGTTCGGTTCTGTTGTGGTCGCAGTTCTAACCTAACCTAACCCATTTTACTGGTATCAGTTTAGTTAATAAGCGCCTAATCTAACCTAAAACCTAGTTTCCTAGCACCCGTTTGTTTCGTAAACTATGTCTTTATGCCATAATAAATTCAGCGATATTAATGGTCTGCCATATAAAATTATGTGAAATAAAACTCGGTGATACTAGTGTTCTGCCATTGAAAATGATGCTAAATTAATAATATGCTAACTGACAATTATGATACATATATGATTATGCTAAAGAATCATTCGGCTAAAAATATTTCGGTGATAGCTGCTATGCGAAATGTATTTCGGAGAATCGATATTATGCAAGATAAAGGGAACCCTTTTATAAATCCTTCATGCGCGACTCCGACTCGCACTTGGCCGGTTTTTGTTTCATCGCACTGTAGTCATCCCCCAGCAATTGGTATGCTTTCATGACTTTCTTTCGTCAGCTGAGGTGTTTTCCTGTGAGTCAGCATTTCAAGTGGTTAGTGTGATAAAACACGTTTTAATAGTAAAAAAACTGAAGATAATTGAGAAATAATTTAGTTTGGCTCATCACAAGGGAGATTTTCAATTCGATTGTTTTGTGTGTATATAACACATCTATACAACAAGAACAGGCCCAAGAAGATGGTATTTTTTTTTTAATTTTTGTAGGTAATTATATAGAAAAGAACTAATTACTATTTACAAAACAAATTTTCAGAAAATCCTGTCCTCTCCCCGTTTTATCGAGAAACAGCTTCCGTACAAATTCCTTGCGCCCTGGCTCGGGGAAGGGTTGCTCACTAGCAATGGCAAGTATCATTTATCCACCAATGCATGACATTTGAACATCATAATGCCCCGCTGGCATTAAGTTAATCCCGACCTAGGGGTCGGCCTAGGGGTAGGTCATCTGTATGGCCCATCTGTAAATACTTTGTAGAACTACAATTCTCTATAAGTACTAATCGTTTATGCTGTCGCCAGCAAGTACAGTCACTGTAAACTCATGGTACTGGGTAAGGGTACTGAATACATTTTATAGCCTGATGTCGATGTTAGGTTATAAAACTGTATTGAGATGACAGACAGGACTGCCTTCTTATTACCGGCGTGGCACTATAAGTATATAGGTAGTCTATGCCTATATCGTGTTTATCTATTTGTAAAAACTATTAATTATTATCAAATATAATACAATAGTATTACATACCTAGGGCGGTGACTTCGCGAAAGTATCAGACCGCAGGTGTTTGTGGCCCGATCTGGGGCTTTACGAATTACCGCCCGATGAACTCGTCAAAATACGGTGGGGGACGGGGAAATAGCGAGGCGCAAGTGGCGCGCGTTTCTAATAGGCGCGTCGACGGCGCTTCAAAAAAACGCGGTGTGCATATGCCCTTAAAACCTAACTTACCCTATAAGCTCGGTCTTAGGTATACGCTGGTCGTAAATTGAAATAAAACGTTATTTTTTTAATTTTGGCAACGGATCCAAATTGTAAAAATAAAAAATTAAATATTTGTATACTACGAGTGTACGTTTATGAGATGGTTCTCCTAAAATAGGTCAGAAATGGCACCAAAGGCGGAAGTTGCTGACCTCGGCGTTCCATTTCAACATCCTAAAGGAGTTCTCATACAGCATCATCGAGCAGACCGAAGAACTGCTGCATTGGATCCAGGCCGAGGTGGGCAATCCCCAGACGGACTTAGTGCCCATCATCAGCAAGGGAACTCTTCGAATTATGTGTGGTAAGCATCTTTTAAATTAATGTCCAATTACGAATACCCTGTCAGTTGTTGAGACCTGATTTATTACACCGGTCAATGTCGCCTATTTGTCATCCATTATTAATTCACAGAAAGTGATACTTAAATTTCTTCTTACATAAGTAGCTAGTATGTAAGAGATTAAAGTTTTACCCGAGGCTTTATTTTTGAACATGTTGTAAATGCTGTAAATCGATATCAGTTTAAAGTTTATTGATATCGATTATAGTTACAGAACCACTTAACTATTACGCCCTGTAACACTAACTATGCCATTTCTTAGACACAAAGGTTAATTATAAAAGAAAGATTTAATTTGATCTACTGCAATATAAGAAAACGCAATGTACGTGCCACTTGAGCTATCGCATCGTTACCTTGATCAAACCAAATCTTTAATTCCATAACTCTTCGCTACCTTTAGTGCTTGCGCATTCGCCATATGCGTGCTAGATGTGCGTTTACATGCACGATCCCCAGTCCCCATTGCTTTACAGGAAGTGTAAGGATCGCTGTTAACAGGAAAACACCCAAAAATAAATTATTTTCAGAAACTTCCATGGGCACGTCAATGCGCGAAGGAATTGATTTGGTTACGAACAAGTACTTCAAACCACTCCATACGATGGGTTATTGCGTAGTCAACCGGATGATCAGACCGTGGCTGTATCCTGATGCGATATATAAAATGTCGACGTTCTCAAGAATGCAAAAACCTGCACTAAAATGCTTACATAGCTTTACAAATCGAGTTATCCAAGAAAAGAAAGCGTACAAAGCTGTAAATGGGAAAATGAATGGCGATTTTGAGTCATACGGACGAAACAAGAAAAAAGCATTATTAGATTTACTCCTTGAAAATGAAAAGGATAATAAAATTGACGAAAATGGAATTAGAGAGGAAGTAGATACGTTTATGTTCGAGGTGGTCTTCTTTTACAATAAAATCTATACCTACTTTGTTAAAGCCTAAACTTGGTAACTTTTTCGCTTGAAATACCTTTTTTATTTATTTCTTTCGTCACGAAAATATCCAAGTATAATATAATATATATCAAATTATTATAATAATTGGTTGCATGAAGTTGGCAATCCAAGTTACTAATTTTATCTTTCATTTCATTTCATATTCATCATAGAAATATTGTGTTCGCAGGGTCATGATACCACGGCTGTGGCACTGTGTTTTATGATTATGAGAATTGCCAACGAACCGATTGTGCAGGCATGTGTTAACTGATATTTTCATTTGTAATACCTACATTCCCCAATGTAAACATTCTTATTTAGAAGTATATAATGTTATCAGAATGGAATCTACGAAGAATTGCAGCGTTTGTTTGGTGAGTCTAAGCGGCAAGTAACGATGGAGGAGTTAAATGAAATGAAGTATCTCGAGTGCTGCATTAAAGAGTCTCTTCGCCTGTACCCCAGTGTACCCTTCATTGCCCGCGATATCGTGGAAGATGTAACATTAGGTAAGGAAGGTCAATTATTAGGAGTTTATGCAACTGTTATACATAAAGAGACAACTCGTGTGATCCTATTCGTATTTTAAGACCTAAATTATGTACAGTTACATACACTACTTTATCATAGACACATATTCATCATCATATCATAGATGTTCTATCATGTTTATGTAGATACGAAATACTCAGTACTAGTAGTAATTCCGGCGGAGCGGAGGAATCGATGAGGCAATAATAATGAAGGCAATAAATATGATGATCTTAAGACGACCCCGCCCTAGATATCGTAATGTTATGAAACAACATCACTTTAATGGATTTCAGGTGGCTATCGAGTACCAGCAGGCACAATTTGTCAAATCCACGTATTTGACATCCACAGAGATCCGGTCTTCTACCCGGACCCGGAACGGTTTGAGCCCGAGAGGTTTAGCAATAAGAAACGACATCCTTATGCCTTCATCCCATTTAGCGCTGGGCCAAGGAACTGTATAGGTGAGATCAATGGAATATTCTTAAGTACCCAACAAAGTATGTTGTAGTTGTGGAGTGCTGTTTCTCTGGCAAATGTATCTAGTTAAGTTGAAGAGCATAAAGAATTAGCCAACAATTTACCATTACCTACATTGCGGCGGGTCCTTTTTAAAACTAAATGAATTTTGACCTATATGGAGCTTGGGATGCTGAGCTGCACATACGGATTCTTTTCTGTACTTCTAAATTTTACGATAATATTAAGCTCGCGGAGAGTCTGATGCTTTATTAATTATTTTAACCTAGGCAATGTGATGTGGTAGACAGTTGAATGTCCTGGGACAGGGACAACTATGCTATAAATAAGTATCCTGTCGACCCGAGGGCACCTATAGATAAAGAGGCGAGCGATTCCTTTGTTATGTTCATTATTCAAACATGGAAATGAAAATACCACAGTATGCGATAAAATTTTGACAGCGGCGTAGTTACTACTATTACGTGCTATTACTGTGGTTGAAAATCTGCAGTTCATACCTGTAGATTTTCGACTACATTGCCTGTGTTGCACACCTAAATAAGAAAGAAATACTGACACAGATATCACGGAAGAGTACAACCACAAAATGCGTCTTATCGCTAAAAAGCGATCTCTTGTAGACAGTATTTGAGCAACAGAAATAGTTTGAATATAAATACAAACTATTTCTCATTAAGGACTGTCCTCATTAAGGATAAAATTAAAACTCTCTTTTTGTTTTTTTTAGGAATGAAGTTTGCCATGATGGAGTTGAAGATAGTGATGAGCGGGCTGCTGCGGCGGTTCCGGTTGGAACCGGTGACGAAACCTGAAGATGTTCGATTTACGGCGGATCTGGTGCTGCGGGCCAAGCACCCGCTCTACGTGCGCTTTGTTCCGAGGGACTCCTAATGGAAGATAGTATGTTGGAAATAGTTGGTCGTAAAGTGTACAAATATTTGAGGGGAGGATCTTAAGACTAGGGCAAAATAAACATAAATTGTGTTCTGTAAGGGTTACATCAATTTAGGATGGATGTTTAGGATTTGGTACATACTCTAGACTAGACCATGTCATAAATTTATAATGGCTCTAACTACTGTGACCTACTATGACTAAACTAACTTTTATAAAGCCATGTAAAAGGACTCTATGTTATCGAAATATTAGCACATAAACTGTTATTCATTATCTAATTAATTATGTACCTAATTAGCACTATCTTAAATAATAGTACCTATGATACTAATAATATGTGAGTTTTACTAATAACAATAAATAATTAAACTTTAATCCTTCTATGCCGTGTCATTAGTTCATTACGAAAGGTTCAATTTTGTTGAAACACCTTAACATTCAACCACGAGTAACGAAAATTGGTACATTCCAACACTATTGTAACAAGCTTAAACAGGGCTAGAATATGCCGATGATGACATCATGATATTGTTACGTATTACCTGAAGGTACCTACTTATTTAGCTAGCTAAGGAATGTAGAAAAGTTAATCTGCTACCTAATCAAAACGTAACCTTACATATTGGTTAATTCCCTCAGCATCTACAAATAATTAGAAAGTCCCCAATTGAATATTCAAGTAGATGGCGACATAATTGCAGATCATTCTCAATCAAAATTCCGTAAACCTTAACGGAATTAATTGAAAGCCAACATAAAATTATAGAACTTTATTTACAGATTATTTAAAATTGTCCTTATTTATACTACATGAATAAATATTATAATAGGCTACTGTCCACCGTTTGATATGATGCACGGTATTGTCTGTTCGAATGGTCACTGGTCACTGGTAATGTTCTTCGGAGTCGGTCGGGGGATGCACGTAGATGCCCAGCTCATTAAGCCGCCGCTGCAGGGCTCGCTCCTCTTGAACCAGGACCTGGAATTATGAATAATCAGCATTACAATCAATGTTATATGTTGGTGGGGTAATTACAACAATTCTTGTAGCTCAACTCGCTTATAATACAGTCGGCACAAATACATGTGGCATTTTTATGATGACAGAATGCATCATTTTCAAACAATCAATAGTAAAATGTACGTATAGTGTCAGAACTCACGTAAATGGGATCAGATGTGATGGCAGCGCGGTTCTGCTCGCGAAGCTCTTGCAACGATGAGAGTAGGTTCACTGTGTCCAAGTTCACATTGCTTATTTGAGTCTAAAACAGAAAAAATACAATAATAAAGTAGCTATAAAAAAAGTAATAGACAAGTTAATGTCGCTTCAAATAAATAAAATTACAATAATGAACTCGAAAAGCACGGCTGTGTTGCCCTATGGAAAATAGTACTATGGACCAGGTTATCCCAGGTGTTTACCCGATAAGCAGCTTATTTTTTTGAGCTACTGGGAAAACAGCAGTTGGTTGTATACATATGTGTATCGAAGAGGAGATTATTCATGTGGACAAACATCCAAAATAGCTATTTACCTACTATTAGGGTAAAATAAAGAAGCTCACTTGTAAATCCAGCATTTCCATTAGCTGCTCCCTGATCATCTCGTGGTGAGTGTCCAGTGAATCTCTGAGAACGCTCACCCCAACCCTTTCGTTGTCGAGTTCCCTTTGCAGCACCGCCGTATGTTCGTCTATTTTCGCCACTGAAATATTAAAAAAAGCACCTTTATTAATAGTTTGGACTTGCACTCCGTGGACGGAACGTTCATGCTTCTAACAATAAGGTATGACAAGTCAATAACTAATTATAATATAGTTACCGTCCGCCGCGGCCACGCGCACAATTACGTCCATCTCTCTTTGTACCGCCGCCACTGCTGCTCTTTCTGCCTCCTGACGCTGTAAACAATACAATCACGAATATCTACAGAAGAACACACGAAAAAACCTACTGGTAACTAGCAAAACAGAAACAAAATAAGAGGTACACACTATTCAGTATATGTAGTTACCTACACAATTAAATCGTCTATTAAAATATCGAAACATGTATGTAAATCAAAATAAATAGAAAAATCACTTACCATTTCCTCCAACTCTTGGCAACTAGAGACCTCGGAGTCATTTGTCACTTGATCCATATTGAATTCGATAGTTTGGATACTTGGTAATATTTTGCAAAGCCTTATTACAAGTGCACAGGACAACAGGTACTTTTCAAATTGGATTCCATTTAAATTTCACTGGGTATTTATGCCCAGCACTTGGTACCTGGATTTAGGGAGGTAGGGGTGGTAATAATCCCACGCGGTGATTAGCGCAACGTAAAACGCAACCTTTTCTGCACCCTTGATGAGATTAGATTAGGCTAATACAATGACATAGCTCAATGGCCAAAGTAGGGGGATAATAATATGGAATAAGTAGATAATAATAATGAAAATAGATAATGCTTATGGAGACGACCTGGGAACAGATAAAATACACGTGGTATATTACCTATATAGAAAAATCTTAATTAGTTCAGCGCTACAATTACCATTGCGACCAAAAGATACTCGAATGTCTAACTTTTAATAGACAACGCCGACTATGACAGTTGGATTTCCACGCTAGTGCGCCCTTTGGCTCCGGTAATACAAATAAGATATTTAGAATTTGGCTTATAAAAAATACAAAATGCTGAACTTAAAACTATTTCTTCTCTATAGTAATTCCATGTAATGTGTGAACACAGTCTAACGTGTAAGCGCAACTGTTTTGGCGCCTCTAAGGAGTCTTAGAGGCGCCAAAACTTTTGTCGCCTCTAAGAAGTGGTAGGTATATTTACCTTATGGGCAAATTTTTATTTTGTTGTCGATTTTGTTTTTTTCTCAGATTTCAATAAAATTTGATGAGTTGGTAACGTTGCTTATTCTGAACAAGGTAGGCCCAATTTGACGATATGTCCTACAAAATTTTCCATTGAGTTACTGTTTTAAACTAAATTTCGTATTTTGTACTTAAATTTAGTACAAAATGAAGAGCTCGAAATGGAAAATAAATAATTCGATAACAAAATAAAAATTGGCCCATTGGCCAATTTCTGTAATACATTTTGTGTAACTCAATGGAGAAAAATTTGTAGGACATAATCGTGAAATTGGGCTTAGCATGGTCACAACTCACAAGAAGCAACTTTACCAACTCAGCAAATTTTATTGAAATCTGAGAAAAAAGAAATCGACAACGAAATCAAAATTTGCCCTAAATAATCGTTGTCTTTTGAATATGAGGTACTCCAGACAACAGTTATAGTCGGCCTCCTATAAATTCTGGAGCGGTATTTAAGGCAAATATTACACACATTATTTGACGGGTACCCGGAAAGAACATGTCTAGGAACCTTAATAAGATGCCCGTAATTTTGTCCGCGTAGCCCTCTTTTACCGTAGTAGAGTGAAAGGTGTCCTATAACCATCTTTCGGAGTCATAAACTCAAACACGACTTCTCGGAATATCATCCTATCGAGTGTTCGCTTGATTATTTAACAAAAAAAAAAACAATATTTTGGCCAACACTTTCAATGGGACTGCAACCCATTTGAAGGACTAATAATACCACGACACCACGTGGTGAATAACGAAACCACTAACATGTGGCATTAACAAGTTTCAGTTAGGTAAGTACATAACTACATATCTACCTGAGCTTGTGAGACAATTGATCAGTAGTCGATTGTACATCGTGGCATTTATTTATGACTCAGTTTTATCCTTCTTTATAAGGTTAACTAATTTTACTTACCATTCGTTAAATATGGATTTTCGGTAAACAAAAGGAAACTATGTACCTGGGAGGCCAGAAAGCGTTTATCGCTACTTTTGTAATGTGTAAATGCCGATACCGATGGATTAACTAGTCAAATGGCCATGTGTATTGAAGCCACAGTGAAAATAATACAACTCATCTTATTTATATTCTTAAACTAGTAATTATAATTATATACATACTCTACTATGTGTATAATAATAATTACTTGTTTACTTACGTGTATCATTTGTACGAAATCTCCTACACAGTCCTTGCTTCGAGCTTCCTGAGTTTCCTTACAAAGAGCAAAAAGCTAAATTCACTTCGAATTTCGACTTAAACACAATAGTATAAAAGCTTAAAATCCATTTTATGTTTATCAAACAATAAATATCTTCAACATAATTCAATGATAAATTACATTAAGAAAAGATATTCTAATATTATATTAAATAAATTAATTATAGTACACGTAATTATTCACTGACTTCACTGTTGAAGATTTCTGTCACATTAATTATAGAGCCTTGTAGATCTCGTTTAATAAAAGTTTACGGTTTAGATTAAAGTGGTCTGTAATTTTCTTCATGCGTTTTTATATCCGCGTAACTAGAAAAATTATAAACTTTCGAATGAATTAATATTCTGTTATTATTTTTCCAACGGAATACTTGTTTCCCATCTGTAACGTTTCGCCAAATTTTCATTTGTCCGAAAGTAAAGTCAGTCAGTCTGTAAGTCATTTTTTCAAAAACTGTTAAGTTTTCAGAATAATTATAAAACAAACGTAACCTAACCTAATGGGTTCTTTAAAAAGATGCTTATAAAATCCTGAAAATATTACGGGTTTCAGGATAAAATCACTTTCGGACAAATGAAAATTCGGCGAAACGTTACAGATGGGAAACAAAAATTAGTGTTTCAGATAGGTTACCCTTTTTACTGTATATAATATTTTTATGGCTTTTTATTCTAACGCCCCACCGGATAAACTATACAAGGGCTGATTTTACTATGACAAAGCTATGCACAAGTAGTTTATGAACGGTAACGGGCATATTTCATCACCAGACAAGTAACTTGCATTAGTCCCACTTGATTTATTCAATTCTGTATAATTGCTGCTGCTTTTTTTTTGCCTGACATCCGCATCGATACTTCTGCAGCATATATTAGCTCAATCGTATTTCTGCTCTAGGTCAAATTCTCAACTCGTCGATGGTTCGTCTTAAGACTCGATTCATCTTTCGTTGGTCGACCTGCTTTTGATTGGCCGTCTGAGGACAGAGATACATGGTACATATTACTGAAACATTGAATGCAATATCAGCACCCTGTGACCACTCCAAATGTGTATTTAGGAACCGTTCCGTTCGTTCCGTTTTTATCCTTTTTTTGACGATAATTGCAAAATTTACATCTGCATGCCTCTCAGGGATTGTTCAGTGGCTCCGGTTAGGTCATAATTTGATGAAATAAATCGAAATAAATCTCCATTTCATGTTAACTTCAGGTGTTTTCTTCAATCTTCAAAAATACCGTTTTTGATACCGCAAGTACCTAACATCAAAAATATCGATATTTTTATGTGTGCAGTTTTAAATTACACTCTTAAAAAACTGCATAAAACTATCTATAGTATATCTGAAAAATACAATGGATACATGCGGATACATTTGATTGCTGGACCCAAAGAGTTTGAAAATGGACAGAAAATAACACGTTTTTAAAAACATAGCGTGTTTTAAATAGGATAATATCCAAGTTTACTAGCAAATAATAATAAAAATAAATAGTTTTTACCTTCATGTTCCATTTCTGTTACAACATAATCACAAATAGTTTCTTATACGTACAGAGTAACGCGATTTTGCAAATGATAACCGTAAAAGGTTCACCATATCTTGTATACCATAATTACGTCCTCATTAGTCACACGTATCAATTATAATATATGAACTAATTTAGTAAATAAGTGTTGTTAATGGATTGTGGTAAGAATATCTAAGGAATTAGAAAGTGACTTTTGTCCAGCTAACTTGTTCTAAGCGAATCACAGTGCGCTATGCAAAAAAACCCTCTTTGAGTCGTCATTCCACGTTGTTGCGTGAAATAGCAGAAATTAACTAAATGGCAATCGTTTCGTTATTACAGTCGTTTAATTTTTTATAATGTTAGTTTTAAGGTAAGTACCTTGAAATGTATCTTTGAAATTAATGTCTTCATTACGTAATGTATTGAACTTTCTATTATAGCGTATTATAGGTTAACTAGCGGCCGCCCGCGACTTCGTCCGCGTAGATTTTTGATGATGACAAAGATATTAAAATAGTTAAATGAATTTTATTCTTAGTTAAAATGGTCTAGACAATGCAATTGTTAAAGAATTTTTTAAGTTTTTCCAATTAGATTACGGGAATTGTTTGCAGGATGCTTAATATTTATTCCGTGAGTTACCTGATGCTTTTAATCTTTGGCAAAAATGACTGCAAGATATAGAGCGACGCATGGATTTAGAGTTAGAGAATGGAGAATCTTAGTTATTATGAGTGAGATTTAAAAAAAATGTTAAATATCATAAGGCTGTTAAAACAATCTTAAACTCAGCACTGGAAATCGAGAGATGGAGGCAGTTTAATGAAGAGTATCTCTTTTAATAATAATAAATAATAAACTTTATTTCAAAACAATAATAAATAATGACCTCTGTTTATAAGAAGGCAGCACTGGTATTTGTACACGCCGGCCTGGCTATTAAACGAAAAGAGTGGTGTGGCGGAGTTCCCGAGGGGGGCCAAAATGTTTCTAAATGGTCTAGCAGGTACCCCAGTTATTAAAAAGGCTAGTGTTTAAATATAATGCTGAAATGTGACCATTAAAAACTAAATGCACATAAGCGAATTTAATGATGCGATTACTATTTTGGTCTACAGGCTAGTAGTATTGTTTGAAGAGTGATTCAATATATTCTGGTGCTATAGTTCTCTATATCTCTCAAGAAGCTAAATAAAGTAAGAATAGGTATATAAAGTATAAATTATTTATGTGCTGATAGACAACTCACTAAATATAGGAACACAAAAAGTTTGGAACACAATAAATAAGAGACAGCACTAAGAAAATATTGTTGACATTCAACCATAGAAAAGGGGGTGCAAGTTCGTTTTAAAAAAGGACGTAGTCACTGGGTAGTAGACAGGAAATAAAAAATATATAAACTGATAACGTTAGCGTAACACTTCTTTATAAACAACATTGCGGTGTTCCCCATACAAACTTTGCACCCCTTTTTAACCCCCTTAGAGGTGAAATTTTCCAAAACGTTGAAATCACTTTTTTGTATTTGATTAAGTAAGCTATCTACAAAGTTTCAAGTCTCTAGTTCAAAAAATAAAGTTTCTCCCATATAAACATTGCACCCCTTTTTAACCCCCTTAGGGGTGAAATTTTCTAAAACGCTAAAAGTTCTTTTTATGTTTTTAAATAAGTAATCATTCTACAAAGTTTCAAGTCTCTAACTCCAAAAAAAAGTTTACCCCATACAAACTTTGCACCCCTATTTAACCCTCTTAGGGGAGGTATTTCCAAAAATCCCTTCTTATCCCTAGCCCACGTTATAAAAGTAACCTACTGTGCAAAAATCAACTCTCTAACATTAGTAGTTTCGGCTGTGCGATGATGAGTCAGTCAGGACTTCTTCTTTTATATTACACACATCGGTAACTCGTGGCATTTAGATAGCAATTAAAAGATTAGTGATGAGACACGTTTTCTAACTGTCTTTTCAGATAAGATAAAATAGTAAATTAATATTACCTACATGGTCTTAACGTGGCTGCATGCTAAGACAAAAGAGTGAAAAGTCACTTTCATTACTGAGACTGCACCACAAAGGTAAACTTGTTTTATCAAAAGCTGAGAATAGTGTTATCAAAAAATCCAGGATATCTTACAACAAAAAACATCAATAACTTATTACAAAATAAAGAAGTTGAAATCAAAGAGAATATCAATAAAAATACGCTACAACTTTACAATAAAATGCTTTTTTTACCCATTACGTCAGTGGAGGTGGAAATATCGTTTTCGTACACAAAGTGGATTTTCTCAAGTAGAAGACGTAGGCTGACTTGTGAAAATTTAGAACAAATATTAATTGTTTATCACGAATGTCATATATTAAATGATTAAAATTCCTTTTTTGAATGGTTTCTTTTTCTCGACAGGTATAGGAAGAACATTGTCACATCACTAACTAGTCTGTTAGAAACTGTCAAGTGCTACCTAAGTGCCACGAGTTACCGATTATATAGATTAGTCCACACAATTCAAAAACAATTTAAATTTTGAGACTTTTATTTACAAGTGATTTAAAGAGCCTGCATTTATAATAATAATGTGCACATTGCGCGTATAAAGAAACAACTTAAAATTGTTAATTCTCTCCAATTCTTGACATCATCTATTGTCAGTACGATATTGAATTGTTAAATCATATAAGAACTGTTAAATGATATATGAATTGTTAAATCATATAGGAATTGTTAAATGATATATGAATTGTTAAATCATATAGGAATTGTTAAATGATATATGAATTGTTAAATCATATAGGAATTGTTAAATGATATACGATACGAATTGTTAAAGTTCATCGGAGCCGGTGGAAGTATGCACGTAGATGCCCATCTCGTCCAGCTGCTGCTGCAGGGACCGCTCCTCTTGGACCAGGGCCTGCAATCATTGATCATTAACATTACATCGAGAAAGATGTTGTTGGCAAGCAGCAATCATAAGCTGCTATGAAATAAAAAGTACTACTGCAGAAAAAGTTGGCATATACGTTTAACTTGTGTATCTGTGTCTAAGTCTGTAATATGGTAACTGACTAAATTACTTATGTAGGTAATCATGTTTTATGCTCGTTTTCTATTTTTTGCTTACGAATAAATGTATCTTTCTTTCTAACTTCTAGATGACTAATATTTTGAGCTAGATTAAATTTCATTCATATGTTTTGTAAGTCATGAGCGATAGCATAGTGAGTAAAAGCGATAATGGGAAAACTTACACAGAACTGTAAAAGGAACAGGTGTAACCTCAGACCATATAAATATTTCTTATGGTCGGAGGGTGTAACTTACTTTTCGGGTAGTTATCAATCAATTAACTTGTTTTAGTAATTTAGTGGTATTCCCATGGTGACGTTGCTTACTATTTTGCTCACTGTGACCCTCATCACCTCTATCACTCGCGCTCATGACTCCTGAATCACCCTGTATAAATAAAAGTATACTCACGTAGATGGGGTCAGCCTTGAGGGCGGCGTGGTTTTGCTCGCGGAGTTCTTGCAACGACGACAGCAGGTTCGCAGTGTCCGCGGTCGCATTAGTTAGTTGGTTCTATAACAAAGAGAAAATAAAGTAAAATTAACTGAAAGACACATTCGCGTTGGTTTATAAAACGTAGGGATACCTAATCTCATGTAAAAGGAGCGGCATCAAACTCATTGCGCAGTAGTCATTTATACTACCTTACGTGAGATTAGGTACATATACAGTTTAACATAATGACATTGAAATGTCAACCGAGATATTTTGGCACTCCAACTTACAGTCCGACCAAAAAGAGTAGAAATTAAAAACCGGCCAAGTGCGAGTCGGACTCGCGCACCGAGGGTTCCGTACAAACACTTTCCATCCCTAAGTGGTTAAGTTAAGTTTGCACCTGGTATGTATAGCACCCCATATAAATTAGGTGCAAAGTTAGGTATTAAATTATAAAAAAAAAACTACTAACTAGATCTCGTTCAAAACAATTTTCGTTGGTAGTTTTTATAGTAATGTACATCATATGTTTTTTTTAGATTTTTCATTTTCTTATTTTAGAAGTTAGAGGGGGGGGGACCAACTTTTTTCCACTTTGGAAGCGTCTGTCACGCAAACTATTCGGTTTAGAAAAAAAATATTTTAGAAACCTCGATATCATTTTTGAAGACCTATCCATAGATACCCCACACGTATGTGTTTGATGAAAAAAAAAATTTTGAGTTTCAGTTCTAAGTATGGGGAGCCCCCAATATTTATTATTATTTTTCTATTTTTGCATCAAAATCTTAATGCGGTTCACAGAATACATCTACTTACCAAGTTTCAACAGTATAGCTCTTATAGTTTCGGAATAAAATGGCTGTGACATACGGACGGACAGACGGACAGACAGACAGACAGACAGACAGACATGACGAATCTATAAGGGTTCCGTTTTTTGCCATTTGGCTACGGAACCCTAATAAAAAGTGGCAATTCTGTAGTGTCGTCCCCGTTTTCTAATATTGATTGGAAAGGGAGGACACTACATCAGTATCGCCACTTTTTAATTTCTACTCTTTTTGGTCGGACTGTAGTTAGTGAGTTAACGTACCGAAATATATAGTTTTCTAATATGGAACATCAATGGAAGCGTTTAAAACATTCACTACCAGCAACGCATAATATATGAACCTATCGTCACGTTCATACAAGTATGTTCCTAGGCCACACTCCCTGGCAGTGAATTAAGTAAAAGTAAATATTGTAATAACCATCACCGCGGAAGTCTGACTTGCACTTAGCAGAGCAAGGACTCTATAGGTTTCCGAAGTATCAAAATGTGTGTGTGTTTTGATCGATTTGACCTTAACTGTTTTTAAGTACTTATCTTGTAATTCAACTGTTTCGACACATGTTGAATTCGACATGTTAACTCAGCAATTAAGCTACCATTTATACCTCTAAAAAACCAAAAATGGCTGGACAGATTTTGTTAATCTTTGATACCGGAATAATGACCTACCATGCCTAAAGATGACCTACGTACTTGTAAATCCAGCATCTCCTGCAGGTGCCCGCGCGTGATGTCTTGGTTAGTGTTGAGCGCCTGTTTGAAGGTGTTCAGCGCGCGCATTTCGTTGTCGAGCTCCATTTGTAATACGTTTCTTTCCCCGACTATTTCCGCGTCTGAAAATTTTTAAGTAAGATAAAAATTTGTATCTAAGTGCATTTTTCAGAAATATGCCAGTTCATTTTTCAGAAATATAGCAGTGCATAATTATCACACTCATATTATAATGACGAAAGTTTATGTGTAACGCACACACATGTAGTATGTTTGTTACTTCTTCACGCCCAAACAACTAGACCAATTTTGATAAAATTTTATTATCCTAAAAAAAGTTTTCTCCTGAGATGAGTGGATAACACCGCGGGGCGCAACTAGTTATATGTATTATATAAATAAAATTAAAATAGTAGAGAAATTAAATATTCTAAGTAGATTTATAATACCTTCATCAATGGCTATCTGAATGATGTAGCCCATTTGTCTTTCCACCGACTCCACTGCTGCTCTTTCTGCCTCCTGTCGCTATTAACAACGTAACTTTGATTTATTTTATCCGAATTCAATTTATATATACGTAAAATAGTCCAGGGTGTTTGCTTAAATAAATATATTATGTACTTATGATAAGGGATTTGATTTTTTTTGTTCATAAGTAGGTGTCGGTGTTATTATCAATATATGTATCACATTTGATTAAAGAACATAGAATAGAATAGAATACTCTTTATTGGACACCTCAAAAATAAATAAATAGGTACAAAATCATTACAAATAGAGGTAAACAATAGGCGATTTTATCGCTAAAAAGCGATCTCTTCCAGACAACCTTTGGGTAGCGGATTAATAAATGAAATGAAATGAGAACATAGTTGTTAGCAGGGGTACAGAAAAAACCTTAAATACACTATGAGTTTATACACTTAAGTATAACTATTAGTATGTCACTGTAGTCTAGATAGTTTAACCATATTCAAATTATTAAACAACTTACCATTTCCTCCAACTCTTGGCAACTAGAGATCTCGGAGTCACTTATCACTCGATCCATATTCGGTTTAAAAATATTTATTTCTTACAAAAATCTGTTAAAAGCACTAAACACTTCACTTTTACTAATTAACCTATTTTAATGGGACTGGTTAAATTATGTTTGCACAGGAGGACAGGCTCATGCCAAATAGAACTAAGACACTTACTGACTCTTTATGAACATGACTACCTGGATTTAGTAGGGATGATATTATATACCCACGTGGTGATTATAACGACCCTTTTTGCACCACCAATGAAACAATGAGCCTAAGAATATTAATATAATAGAGTGAGATTATCGCAGTTCTGGGGTAATACCAACCTAACTAACAATCAGCAAAAGTCGGCAGCAAGTAAACAGTTAAATCTGAAGTACAGATTCTGAACTAACGAATAACGTAGATAATTTGAAAGTGGCTAAATGTTAGTTAGAACAAAACGTGGTATATTTACGTTACGTGGCATTACTTAATCATGTAATCATCTAAATGTGTATGCGGAATAGATACATATATGTTACCTAAATAGTCGAAAAAGTATACTAAGGACTAGGGTTGGGACTTTTGGTAGCATACGGTGGTTCTAAAGTCCACACAGTCGCTGTTTGTATTTTTTTAAGTCAAAGTCACATTAATTTTTACATGTTTTTTTTACAATTAGTGACTCCAATGCTTTCAGAACCATGATATGATACCAAAACCACCCAAAACCAAAAGGCCTCCTTAAGGACAATGTAACGGCATTAATAAAAAAATATGATACTATGTCCTCTGTGAAAACTGATTGATGAACATTTTAACAAAGGAAAAATTAAATAAAAGGGTACTAAGTGTAGTTAGTTATACACCCCCCTTTTCACGCAAAATAAGCACGTTGGATATTGACTTGCGGAAAATGCCCAGCGCAACTAAGTAACTACATAACTAGAAGGACAAATTTAAAAAAAGACTCCACATGCCACATATGGCGCCAGGATACTTACCAACTTTTATTGTATCTGCCAAAATCCTGGCAAACGTGTCGTATATTATATGTATATATTGCACTACAGGTGTTTTTCATCGTCATATTTGTAACGATGACAAAGATTCTAACATGATTAGAGCGGACCCAGATGTACCAATTCTTCATAACTTTCATAAGCAACGTACGCAGTGCGGTTGTTCATATCCTGGTGATGGAATGGGACCCAGTACATTGACTTCGACAGGACTTGTTCCTTATGCATTCCAAAGTGTCTGAAAAAAAACAGTCATCGTCAAGGGTGGCTTGGAGAATCGTTTTATTTTCTAAGCGGATCGCAAGTGGCTGTATATGCTGACACCACTCACCTTCAAAGCCTTTCTAAATTTAGTAGACATGAGGCTGAACAGAATTGGGTTCAGCACGATGCTGAACCAGCTGTTGATTGACACAATTTTGAATCCAATTCCCCACCACTAGAACGCAATATAAAACATGTCTCAAATCAGCCCAGTAAAATAAAAGTTATAATCTTTGATTATTAAATTTAAGAGGCCTTATTCCTTTTATAAAATTTTTTTTTCATATTATGACAAATATATTGATAATTTTAACCAACTTTTTGAAGTGAATAATATTTTTCCCCGAGTTCTAGGTATACAATATAGCTATTTCATGCTTTCATTGCGTGCATTTGAAAATAAGTTGAAAAAACTAATTTTCCGCGTGAATTTTGACAATTTCGAGTAGTTTTTGAAACATAAATTATCAATGAAAAATTCAAACTGTAGGGTTCAAATATATACCAATAAATCCCAATAGCCCTGTTCTACTTAGTAACATAAATAATGTGTTAAGGAACATGTTTGATAATAGATAAAAATGTCTAAAACAATCAGCATTTTAAAAGGAATGGGGTCTCTTAAGTTACTTATTTTTACTCAGTGCCTATACTGTCAACATATAATGTCAGTTGGACGAAGCTTGTTGCTCATTGCATGCTCATTGCTGATAAATATTTATATAAGATTTTGGCAATGGTTGCTATGGATACTCATTTTGTATTTATGACGTAACCTGCGCTGTGGAATGGCTGTGGATATAATATTAGGATGCTATTGTATGTAATATTTGATACTGAAAAGTTCGCAAATGTTAATGAACTCTGACAACTTACTTAAGATGTAATACAAAAATAATCAGTTAAAAAAAAAATTAGAGATATTACTTAATATGTTCCTAAAGTTAGGTCTCCCGTGAATTTATGGAAAAGTGTGCCTTTGCGGATGAAGTTACTATGAAAGACTCATAATTTATAAATCATAAAATATAAAGACATGTCCAGTCCAACCTCAGGAAAAGCCGTCAGCTGCTGCACGTTCAACGCGGAGATCATGACCCGCATGGTGAAGAAGGGCAGCCAGCAGACCAGGAACGACAGCGTCATTGCTACTGGAGACAAAGGTTCTGTCCTATACTGCTCAATTTTAGATTTCATGTTAATGCTAATTTCATGGCAATAGGTATGCAGGCATATTTGCATTTCGGTTATTTTTTGTATTTTCTAAAATTTCTTTACATAAGTAGGTACTTACATAAAAATAAATTCAAATAATTTTTAGGGTGTACACGACGCGACGGTAACCTTTCTGAAACAATAATATTTGTTTCCCATCTGAAACGTTTTTCCAAATTTGAATTTTTCCGAAAGCCATTAAATTTCCAAATGCACATATACCTGCATATACCTACTTGCAGAGTTGTAGTCTTCGACCTATCCGCGAAAAAAATAAGTTGTCAATAATGTGAAGCTCAACGTCATCCGTTTTTTAATTAGACACCGGCTTCCGGTTCGTGACTTAAGATGGCCGCATGCGTTTAAGTTTCGTTGTTCATTATTTATTCATTTTCGTTGTTCAATGTGTAGTATTGATAGCGTATTGTGCAGTGATCTAACGTATGAGTGAATAGCTAATGAAGAATTCAACTTGAAGCGTTCATAGCCCTTCCTGGGTCAAGGCCTGATAGTCCGCGTGGTTTTTTGTAAATCGCTATCACTTTACAAAAAGCAAAACCTCACCGAACAACGGCATGCTCTACGAGCAAACTCGAAATTGGCGAAATCATCATTAACTATGATGGAAGCCATATTTTAAAATTAGAATTAGAATTAGACACAGACCATACCTAAGTAAACTTCCGTTGTGTTATAGTTTGGACTTACAACATTTAAGAAAGAGTAAATTTGAATAAAATAGTAATTTTAGGAAAAATATGAAACGGTGATTACGTCCTTTTTATAAGCGGAATACAAATAAGTAATAAAATTGTTGACTAAAAAATATGAAATTTTGTCATTTGAATGTCAGGGTTAGTTAGGTAGGTGATATTTTGGTAAGTCACATAAATTATTAACGTCATTTATGTCATAAGTAAACTTACCTATCAGCTTGTTGACTTTTCTTCTAGGATTTCTATAATTGAAGATTTGATCCCTCGAATTCTTTTTCTGCACAACATTTACTTTAAGTGCTATCATTAAATATACAAATGACATTATCATTAGTGGTACCAAGAACATTACTACTGCTAGCGCTCCGTTCAAAACTCTGGCCATGGCGGTAGGAATCGTGAAGCATACTGTCGATTGATTTGTCTTGGTTACTGAGACGGTGAACATTTCTGGAAACGTTACTAAAATCGCTATAAGCCACAGTAAGACTATTATTTTCCCCACTCTTCGCCAGACTGGTGTTGACTTCAGTAATAATGGATGCCATATGGCCAGGTACCTCTCGATGGATAGGGCTGTCATGGTCAGGATGCTGTTGTTCCATAAGCCGACCACACAAACAAAATGTATTTGGCAAACCAACTGACTGAAAATGTACGCGTCGCTCAGTTGTTCGTGCACCTCCAGGAGAATGGCAAAGGTGACTATTAAGTCTGACACGGCCAGGTTGAACAAGTAGTAATTAGTCGCCGTGTGCATTGACTTGTCGCAGTAAATGACAACGCACGTCAGTGAATTTCCTATGAGACTGATTGCAAATATACAGCACAAGACGACCGTATGTATCACATTATAATAAAAATAGTCTTTGCGTAAAGCTTCTTCTAGAAAGTCTGCCCACATTGCGTAATTGAATTCGCCGGAACTGTTTGAAATTGTCATTTTGTTATTACTAAAATTTGTATTTTAAGGCAGGGCCGCGCGCACTGCTGTGTAGTATAAACACGAGTGAGTAAGTTCTCTGTACGGGATTGTTTGCTGTACTTATTAAAACATTACCCATGTTTGAACACTGAAGATTAATTGGATTAACTACCGGTTAGTGTTATCTAAACCTACGACTATCCATTGTGCAACAATGATCAAGCTAACGTCTAAGTAGGTATGTACAGTCGAGTTCATTTACATTTACACACTTACGAGAACAAAAATATCTGAACACGATTTTATGCTACTGAGAATAGGGTCGTGTACAGATATTTTTGTTCTCGTAAGTGTGTAGATGTAAATGAACTCGATTATACAGTCGAGAGACAGGCAGTAATAAACACATCTCAAAAATCAAGTAAACTAACTACAAATTCTCAATAGTGCTTTAATAGGTATTTGAGCAACAAGAGAGCAAAGTTGTTTTTTTGTTGAGAGTGCTAATTTTGAGTCCCAAGCAAGCGAAGGGAATGTTTGAATCCTGTATAGCGAGGGACTCAACGGCACAAGATGCAAAAAACTTTGCTCTCGTGTAGCACACACAAGTCACACAACTGTTCACCTCAACAGCGAATACTTGTTCCGACTTCAAAAGGTAATTTAAATGTAATCTAATCTGTATATGAACGGGTTACCTATTTTTGGCTTTTTAGTCTTTTTGAAGTCGGTTCTTTATTGATAATAATTTTTCTTTTTCTTTTTAGTGATTTAAATAAAATACATATGTATAGCGGGGTGATCGGGGAGGTCTTGTTTGCCTGCATCTCGTTTGAATTATCCCTTGCTCCTAACCGATAAGGAGTTATACTTTCCATCATCAGCACAGCATAGGGAAATGATGACTATCAGACGCAAATACATGAACAGCATAGGGAGATGATGACTAAAAGACGCAAATACATGAACAGCATAGGGAGGTGATGACTATCAGACGCAAATACATGAACAACTTTATAACATACATACGGGTCAAATTGAGAACCTTCTTTTTATGAAGTCGGTTAAAAAACCAAAAGCTCCTCCTAAGTCTAACAAATACTTTTCTGAAAACCGCATCAAAATCGGTTCAACTAAACGCGAGATACTCGCAGATAAACATACATAAATATATACATACTTTAGAGGTCAAATTGATTACTTCCTTTTTAAAGTCACTTGATAAAAATATGCAATATATTTAGATGATGTACTTGTATATATTACCTAGCTTCTTACTCCTTACTAGATTCACTTTTATTATATGCTACTATCACTGTCATTTTGTATGTTGTTGTTTTTATTACATATACCTAGATGTTTTCTTGTTTCCTTTGTTTATTACAATCATATCTCATAGGGTAGTTCCAGTGTTCATAGCCACTCAATTGCTTCGAATTTTGAGTTGGACTCTATTTATAAATTAAAAATTTAACAAACCCCCGACATGACAACCTGTAAAAAAAAAAGATATAAAATCTACAAAATGTGCCTTTACAATGAACAGTAGAAAAAGAATCCAAGCGTCGTTGCGTTCGGGGGACCGCTAAGTACCTAACCGAATGCCTTGATCACACGTACCGAGACAGTGGGCGAGACAGTGATCTCGTCCCTGTCACACACAAGACAAACGGGCGAGACTGCACTGTCACTGTCACTGTACTCGTTAGGTGTGATCGAGGCATAAGTGAAATGAAATATATTTTTATTATTTTTCAACCCGAAATTGTAAGTATGCATTTATTTGGTGCTTCCCACTTTACGATTTTAAGTACATTGCATTTCATTTAGTTAGCGGTCCCCCGACGCAACGAAGCTTGGATTATTTTTCTACAGTTCATTGTAAAGGCACATTTCGCAGTTTTTTTTTTTTTTACAGGTTGTCATGTCGCGGGTTTTTTAATTTTTAAATTTTATTTTTATTTCGTATTTTTTAAACAAACAGAAGTTTTTTCCCGGAATTTTCTACATTTAACACTTTTTTGGTTTTACACCATTACAAGGTCCATAGTTTCCAGTCTTTCCTCGAGCTTGATCCTTGACTATGTGTACGACAACAGGATCCCAAGCCAGTGGTAACGAAAGCTGTCTTCTCTAAGATTGAAATAAGGATATATTTTTATTTAAATAGCTTTAAGCAACATTCTGGAAAAAAATCGTTAAAGTCAAATTAGTTAATGCTTATAATTACAAAATGGCTAACTTATTAGCCAAGACAAAATAATACTTTAAATGCACTGGATGAGTTGAAAGAACCTGCTACTGCTACTTATGGCCTAAAACAGAACTAGGTTTCCATTCTACACGATCCAAATAGTACGGGTGGCTTACTTAGCTCCATAAAAATTGCAGTTGATGCTAGGTAACTTGACTTAGTTTTGAAAGACCTAATCATCGATAACCCACACCATGGGATAAACCGTTAAAAAAAATTACATCCCCACTTTTTTACGTGTAGGGCAGGTACACAAAAAAGTTTTTAAAAATTTATTCTACCACTATGTCTCTGAGCTAAGCCGTAGACAGACGGACGGACGGACATGGTGAAACTATAAGGGTTCCTTGTTGACTACAGAATCCTAAAAAGCTGTTATTCTGTGTCCTTTAGTCGCGTTAAAATCTTGCAAGGTGTTGCTATCTGTGACCTCAATCAAAGGAACCTGTTCAATAGTCCTAATGACAATTCAGCTTTAGCAGAATTGCAAAACTTAGAAACAGTGACCCAGTATTGTGACAGAAATTAAAAAAGTTTTTCTGAGACTCGGTTTAATATCGACTGTATTTTCTTACACAAACGTTAATTGCTCATCAAGAACAATCAGACGAGCCAACACCATGGGTTTATTCTGTGCTGTTAAGGAGTTCCTACGGCTACGGTTCAGCTGCATGGTACCAAATTATTGTACTGTCAAAATTTTATTAAATTTGTGATTACGCTAATAAAACTTAACATTTAACCAACATTTGAAATTCTTGGCTTAGATCCTTTCACAACTAGATGGCAGGGCCGTATTTACCTCTAGGCCCACAAGGCCCGGGCCTAGGGGCCCAGCTAGTCTAGGGACCCAGTCCCAGACGCAGGACTTGTACCATAATAAATAATGTTCTCCTTATAGGGGACCGAGGGGGCCCCAAATGCCAAGTGCCTAGGGGCCCTGGCCCTCTCTTAGTCTAGAAAATGCTAATAATACTTAACATTTAACCAAAATTTGGAATCCTTAGCTTAAATATTGGCTGATATCCATTAACAACTAGCTGATCATCATGAGACCTTCATTTAGTAAGTGATATAGAAAATGCTAATAATACCTACTTAACATTTAACCAAAATTTGGAATCCTTGGCTTAAATATTGGCTGAGATCCATTAACAATTACCTGGTCATCATGAGATCCTCATTTAGTGAGTGATATAAATAAAAAAATAAATAAATAATAAAAAAATAAATCATTTATTTCAGACAAAGTCCATATTAAAAGTCCATTAGATACAAATAAGTTAAGTTAAGTTAAGTTAGGTTGAAATAAATTACATTACATTGATGACAATTACACATTAAAATTTTATAACATACATAACATAAATAATAAATCTCATAATTAACATTTTTATTTAATTGGGTCATGCAACAGTGGTTTATAAATATGCAGTCGACCCTGCTCGCAATCATTTTCAGAACGCTGTTGGAGCTGCCTCACTCGTCGCACCAGGGAGGCGCGCCTAGGCGCACCGCTTGCGCATGGTGGCGTAGAAGCAGTCTACCCGGGCTGTCGCGAACATCCCTGATGCGCTGCAGTATCGGGGCAACCCCATCAGCACTCTGAACGCATTATTGTATTGAATTCGCAGAGCACTATACTGTTTCTGCGTATAATCGCTCCACAGGCTGCTGGTATAGAACGTTGTATCATAGGCTCTAAACAGGTGACCTTGACCTCAGCGGAACAACGATAAAACCTGCGGGCGATCATATTAGCGCGTACAGACAGCGCTCTGCGTTCTCGCTCAATATCTGCAGCGTCTTTAAGGTCAGAAGTTACTATATGTCCGAGGTATTTAAATTCGTAAACTAGTTTTAGCGGTGTGCCGTTTAGTTTGATAGGTGGGACATCAGGTAGGCATCTTTTTCTTACCTTAAACACCATGCACTGACTTTTGTCTACATTATAAACGAGTCCATGACTCGAAGCATATTTCTCGCAAATTCCGAGTAGTCTTTCAAGGCCACAAGCAGAGGCACTCAGCAGGACCATATAGAAAATGCTAATAATACTTAACATATAACCAAAATTTGGAATATAATCAATATTGGATGAGTCTTGTCACTTGTTCCAATTAAAGCTGAATACCTTGGAAACTACTGGTCCTACTTCCACCAAACATAGCTAAGAACAATCTCGACGGAAAAGTCTTTCGATAAAAAAAAAACCGCACTTCAATTGGTCCATCCGCTTGGGCGCTACGATGCCGCAGACAGACACACAGATACACAGATACACATGTTAAACTTATAACACCCCTCTTTTTTCGTCGGGAGTTAAAAATAAGAGCGATAACAGGTAGCCGTAGTTACCAAAAGCAATTGAGTGGATACATAAATTACATAATATATGCTACTTTGCAAGGTCTGATTGTATAGTTAACATCAATAGGTAAACATACAACTATTATTGTTTCTATCTATAAATATTTAGCCTTTATACTGATGTGAATGTGATCATCTTATACTTACAAATTATATTTTTATCAATCACATTTCGAAATATGTATGTGCTGTTATATCCGAATACCTATTATAGGTCACCGTTATGACGTAAGCGCGTGGCATTATTATGTGCACCGCATATTAGCCTCAAGTCATTCACGGGATTGACAGTCTGTCGTGGGACTGCATACGGCATGTTTGACGGCACAAAGTGAATCGCTGATCGAAACGCACGCTCTCTTTACTGCCATTAATCACCTACGCGCTCTTCTAGTCACACTCGCCAAGATGGGAGCCGAAATAATTATGGCATTCGTTTTCGCTATTATTATTGTCACGAAGATATCCGTGCTATTGAGTAAAAAACATTGCGTGTCGAAAGTGTCTATGGTAGGAAAAGTTATCATAGTAACGGGAGCTAATAATGGATTAGGGTTCGAAACGGCCAAGGACCTAGCCAATCGCGGAGGACGTGTCATCCTGGCCTGCCGAAACGAGAGTCGCGCGCTCGCGGCCCGCGACCGCATCGTCAAGAATACAGGCAATACCGATGTCGTCTACAAGCATCTCGACTTGGCGTCACTCGAATCGGTCCGACGTTTCGCCGAGGACATCACGAGCACGGAGTCGAGACTGGATGTGCTCGTCAACAACGCAGGAGTTAACGGCTGCGGCGACAGGCACACTGCCGATGGCATCGTCGAAGAAATGCAAGTGAATTACTTTGGCGTTTTTCTCTTGACTCTGCTTCTGCTACCGCTACTGAAAAAAACAGGGACGAGTCGAATAGTAAATGTCAGCTCGACATTGCACTTTTTCGGGAGGATAGATTTTAAGCACATCAACGAGAAAGGGTACTATTGGGACTTTTGGACATACGCCAACAGCAAGCTGTGTATGGTTTTGTTTACGGTCGAGCTGGCCCGGCGGCTCAGAGGTTCTCAAGTCACGGTGAACACAATGCACCCGGGGATCATCATGACCGATATTGCCGCTACATCGTGTGCAACTGAGCGGTTTTTGTTTTCCCTCCTATGTTGGACGGCATCGAGAAATGTCGTGGAAGGAGCGCAAACGATCATACATTTGGCGGTAGCCGACGAGGTTGCCGACACTACTGGAAAGTACTTAATAGATTGTAAAGAAAGATATATGACATGGAAAGCGATGAATAAGGAGCTTGCTACTAAACTGTGGAATTACTCGGAAAAAATGGTGGACTATGAAATGGAATCAAGAACACAGAAGTGAGGATAGTTAGGACACGAATAAGTGCTTTATCTCTGGTTATATATGAAAAGTGATAGAGACTAGACTATTCTTATATTATAGATCCAAGTAACCTATAAGTTTGTAAATATTTATGTATAAATAATAGGTATGTACCTAAGACTACTCCTACGTCTACCAAGAAAAAAAATCTCATAGCCTAAATAGGACTGGTTGAAGAAGACTGACTAATCAAATATTATTTTGTGCAGTGTTCACTTAAAATTATTGGGGTACTTCTTAGTCCAATACAGAACAAACATAGTCTTAGGAATAGAAACTCTTGTCCACTGTATTTATGTTCATTTGATTTATTTTGAAATATTCTATACCTTAACGCACCCATAATAAATGAATATTAATTCCACCCAAACATAATCAGCCTGTGAATTTAACTGATAAGATGTACACTTTCTACCAAGTAAAAAACGTTGATTGTGATAAAATGTAAATGATTTTTCTACAAATCTTCGGGCAAGCCGTTAGTAGGTATAAATAAATAACTAGCCTTTAAGTAATAAGTAAGTTCTTATCTCACCACCTACTATTTTCGGCTTAATTTTGTTTTCTCCGCTACCCAAAGGTTGTCTGGAAGAAATCGCTCTTTAGCGATAAGACCGCCTATTGTCTACCATTGTTTAATTTATGATTTCTCATGTAATATTTTTCTTGTTGGTGTGCAATAGAGTATTGTTGTATTGTATTGTATTGTAAGTGTTAGCAAGTTAAATAGCTTAACACAATAGTAATAATAGAAGTCACTTGTATTAAACCTAAGAATTATTGAAAATAACAACAAGGTTTTTATTCATTTAAATGAAGTGGCCAGTTACGGCCTTAATCATTGATTGCACAATTCATTAACAAAAAAAATCTCTAATTTTCTTTAAAAGTTAACATGAACTTTTTATTTCAGTACTCTTAACTCTAAAAATATTGGTAAGTACTTAATTTGGAAGTGCCTTATATGTGTCAGACTGTCATTACTCTATTTGCTTGACTTTTACGTCAAATGCGTGTCCAACGTAAAGGTAATATTGATAATCTAGTCATTACACCGTTGCATGCAACAAATAACAGACAACGCTCTTCGGACTGTCCAATCAACATTACCATGTTAACCCATCTTTATCTCGGACAACGAGCCATTTAATGCATCAGACGTGCGCTTGAACTCTAATATCATACCAAAGTCATGTCATATCATGGCATGACTTTGTCAATACATAACATGGTTTATGAGTTGTTTATACATTTGGGTCAATCAATTATTTTCTGCCAGTCGTTGCCATGGTGATGTCCCCTGGGTTACTTTTTAAAACTATGACTTTCCGTATTATAAGCCCATTCTTATGTAGACTATCTTCTGACAATACCAGTTATATAAATTATCAACACTTCTTAGAAGTTTAATCACTAGGCTTGGGACTTTTCGCTGCTTGCCGTGGTTGTCCAATCCATGGAGTCGTCATATGATAAAAAAATATATTCAAAGTCAAAGTCTAAAAATTAAATATCATAATTTATCTTGTTACATTTTTAATGGGCACGTTATAATCGTTTGCAATTAATTTTATCATAAATCTATCGGTAATTTCAAATCAGACGCTATTTTCACTGTAATTTTGATGGGATAAACTTTTAACATGGTTTACAACAAACATTTTTTTTGCAGCTTTGAAATATTGATCGCATAGAGAACAATATTATACAAGACTTTTCTTCATCATATTTCAAAAACTCCTCATAACGCTCTAACAGTAAAATTATTCATTTTAAATTAAACCAGTAATTATTGTAACGGTCTTCAATCAAAAGTGACAATTTATAAAGTACTCAAAATCTTTCTTAATTTTAAGTTGCGAAAAGTTGTCAGTACGAATAGTCTGTCACAACACAAGTACCTATCAAAAAAGATGCGTAATTTGTGACCACTAGGTATAATATGAAATTACCGATAGATTTATGATAAAATTAATTGCAAACTATTATAACGTGCCCATTAAAAATTTAACATCGTAAATTATGACATTTAATAAAACATTTAATATTTAGACTTTGACTGAATATATTTTTTTATCATATGACGACTCCATGGATTGGACAACCACGGCAAGCAGCGAAAAGTCCCAAGCCTATTAATCACTATTGTTCCCTGGGTCACCGGACAGAATAACAGCAAGAAAAAGTTGATCCACCCATTTGCTACTGAACGCAAGTAGCAAATGCATAAGTATGAACCCGCACTAAGCAACATGTAATGTGTAACAGTGGTGTGGCGTCCATAGGACCCAATTCCCTAAGGGCCTAATCGCACTTGCGATTTGCGAGCGAGTTTTCTATACAAATAAGCGTGTCGGCGAACTCGCTGCGTGGTCGCCTTCATACAAAATCTCGCTCGCAAACCGCAAGTGTGATAAGGCCCTAAGGCTTGTCCATTTTAGAGCAATTTAGTACTTTTCTCTATTGTTCTTAGTCTGTCCCATCCCGGCTTGCCCATGAAGATCTTTGACGCCACGGTCTCTTATGTGGAAACAGGCTGCTAGGTAGTTACAGAGGTAAATACCTTTTACCCGACCCTCTTGATATACGTATGTTTACAAATAGCGTTCCAAACATTCATAATAATTGCACTTTCTGTCATAGCAAAAAAATATGTCTCCTGTATGGAATGTAAATTATTTATGAAAAAAACAGGCCTAGTTCCAACGAGTCGAACTCGTGCACTGAGGGCACAGAACCACTACATATGCACATATTAAACAGCACATTTATATGAAATATTACTTAAAGTTTTGGCGGGGAATTTAAAAAATCTGCGGCTGGTCACACTTTGTGTAGTAAGAATTAAAGTGTTGATACTAGAAAATATTTTTGATTTTCTATACATACGTAAGGTACCTAAAGGAAATAAGTTAAATATAATGTTGACGTGCACTCATAGTCAGCTCACATAATTTCTACCATTATGTACAGTACATCCAACGACAAACACAGCGAAAAATTAAATGTACCTAGTGTAAATAAGACCTAGCCCGATAACCTCCTGCCGCCCAATGACCTACTCAAAGATCTTCACCTGTGTAGTGGTTCCGGCCCAAGCGTAACGATGATTTTAACTTTTTAATGCCCTATGACCTATTAAAAGGTCTCCAACTTCAACTTGTCACAGAACTTAAAATGTACCGCGTATTGAATTCTAATGATTTCTGAACGATTACGCCATATTTGACGTTGACACTAGATGTCAATCTGTGTAATGTCGTCTGTCAGTTTTGGCGTAACATCCATAACAATGGCGAGGCGTCGAGGACGAGGTAAGTAAATCTGTGATTTTCTTTGCTATCTCGGCAGATTACGTGTGTATTTTTGTAGTGAGTGTTGCCTAAGATGTTTATCTTTGTTTTATCATATATATTTTGTGCATTCAATCAATATTATTGTAAATACAACAACTAATGATCGGATGACCCATAAGAAGGCATGTTGGCGCCAACATATTTAAACATTTTAATAGGTCAACGGGCTATAACCTAATATTACTTCTTTTATGATTTGACTGAAATAAAAGATATTATTCATAAACTGTTTTTTTTTTCTGTTTGATACTAGTTAAAAACCCAATCATGGTTTTTGGAATAATAATAAATTAATGTTCCACTCGAATAAGTTGTTATGACTCTATAGGTTTTTAAAAGGTATATGGGTGGTTACCCCGTTTTAATACTAAATTTCGATATGGTCAAGTTTGGTGCCTAATTGTCAGCTCATTTTCCATTTGATTAATGTTTCATTTAGTGTCCGACCGAAACACGTTTTTCTGCCGAAACCGAAACCGAAGGTTCGGTTCTGATAACAGTTTCGGCCGAAACCGAAACCGAAACCGAACCTTTTATAAACATGATTAAACTTTGTATAAAATGTCAGCGGGCCGTCCTTTCTAGATCTAATAATGAATACAATGAAAAATTTCGCTGACCAATGGAGCAAAGTGTTTTTGGTTCGAAATTCTTTCGTATGTATGTACGGACGATTGGATGCTTTTCTGTTCTCGCCTGGAGGTCGTATTTCTTAACCGATGCTCATGAAATTTTGTGACCAGGTTTGATAAGTAATATACTTAGATTCTTTTAGTCGATTAGAAGAAATTAAAAAGTGCAGTTGGATATAGATGGGGGTAGACAAAGTAAAAAAAATACATATTTAAGCAATTACACAACAAACTCACGTTTCACTTTTGTTGAACTGATATTTTAACATTGACACTGGATCTAAATTAAATTACCCAAAAAGAGACATTAACGTACTGAGGCAGCGATCTGTTAATTTTATTGTAATTGGTATAAAATGAAACAAGATTAAAAACCTAGCAACAAAATAATTGATTGAGTTTTAATTTTTATGTTTGCAATCAGGCAGCCTCGTAACGCTAATTCAAACGTAGGTACTAATTTTATTACATACACGCAACAATGACGAATCCTAAAGTCGTTTTATGAGATAAGTAAACCTCACTTTTATCCTAAATAACCAATATCGCCATCAATTAATTTGTAAATTAAGAAAATTTGCGTTAAAAATTACTCTGAGTTGATAAATTCATAACAAAAACTAAATTAAGTAAAGGCCATGCCAGGATAAGCTAAGTGAATCTGCCCCCAGCGAGTTTTGGCTTGTATTTTTTTTTACTGTTTTGTCTTTTTATTAGTATCGTTTATACCAAATTACAGCTCCCCAAACCTTACCGTCTTTCTTAAAAAAAAAAACCAAATCTGATCTTTCTTCGATATTTTTTTTTCTAGCCGGCCGATTTTGACGTGAGTCATGTATATTGTGCTTATAATAAAGACAATTATATGGTATTAATTTTAATACATATTGCCGAACAAAAACTTGAAAAAAAAATAGAATTTATTTTTAATTTTTTTTAGCATTATCTCGACAGCGACACCTCCAGATTTTTCACCAAAACTAGCCTCTTTAATAAGCTACAAAATGAATGTATTAACTTAATTTTATTTGTGGTATAACGGGTTGTTTTTTTAATTGAATTCATTGTTAAGAAGAGGTTCTAATACTTATTTAATTTGAATTTTATATAGAACTGTCATTCCTTTTAATCTTTTACTGTCAAATATATTTCGATACAAAACACACGGTTTTATATTATTTAACATGGTAGCAGAGCGTAAATACGATATTTAGTGTGCTGAAACTGGATTTTGTGGCTTATTTCTACAGTGTACATCTATCGATAAATTAGAAAAATGAGTTCTAATATAAGATATGAGATTGGGCGCTTAGAAGGCAGCGCAAACTGGCAGACGTGGAAGTTTAAGGTTTCCTTGCTGTTACGGAGCACGCCAGGTACGCTAGACATTATCCAGGGCAAAGTAAAAAAGCCACAGCCACCGGCGGCGACGGCATCGCCAGCAGATGTGTCGAAATACGAGACGCAATTGGAGAACTACCAAAGTCTTGACAGTCATGCCTTACTTATTCTTACCACGAACATGACCGAAGAAACCTTGCACAAGGTCATGCGGTGCAATACGTCAAGTGAGATGTGGACAGAGTTACATCGTCTTTACGATGGAGCAAAGGAGGATCGAAGCTACGAACTTTGCATGAGATTCTTTCGCTTCCAAAAGACTGAAGATCACGATATGGCTACTCACATTTCAACGCTCAAGAACATCTGGTACGAGTTGAATAAAGAAATTGAAGGAAATGATCTCCCAGAAATGTTTTTAATTTGCAAAATCTTGGATACACTTCCAGAACAATACTTTAATTTCAAATCAAGCTGGCTGTTAATGAATAAGAGTGACCGAAATATTGAAAACTTGACGACACAGTTGTGCGCTCATGAAAGGGCTTTAGCAAGTGGCACAAGGGAGGCCGTGGTTGAAGAAGCTCTAGTATTGAGATCGAAAGAGAAAAGTAAGAGTAAAGAGAGAAAATGGAAGTGCAATTATTGCAAACAATTAAGGCATAGAGTGAAAACTTGCCCGAGATGGATAGCTGATGGGAGACCACCCAAGCCCACGCCTAATAAACCAAGTACGTCAAACGTCAACATGCACTTAATGGCAATTGTAAACAATGTGGAAGACATCGACCATGACAACTGGTACGTGGACAATGGCGCTACCAGCCATGTTACAAATCGAGGAGATTTATTCAAAACATTCGAATACTTTTCTACGTCGCACACAGTTACAACTGCAAACGGTACAGCTATTCAGGCTATTGGAAAGGGAGTCCTGGACATTGAAGCTGACATATACGGTACTAAGGTGATTATTACCCTGAACGACGTGTGGTATGTACCATCCATTAAGAAGAACCTGTTTTCGGTATTATCAGCTCAAGACAAATTAACAAATACAATTTTTGAATCCAGAACCCAAAAATGTGTAATGAAGTATGAGGGCGGACAAATTCTACTTATTGGAATGCGAGCTAAAAATGGAGGACTATACAAATTGAATGTCAAAAACATTAAAGGCTCTCAAGAAATAAATAACATCGAGATATCCGACCAAATGCAATTATATCATGAGAGGTTGGGACACCAAAATAAGTCACATGTTAAGAAGGTTGTCGAGACAGAGCTTGGTATAAAACTGAAATTAGACAGAGAACTCTGCGAAGGATGTGTATTTGGCAAAACCCATCGACGCAAATTTGGCACCAGGGAACGAGCGTCACAGCCTGGAGAGCTGATACACACTGACGTGTGTGGTCCTTTCAAAAATTCATATTCCAAATTAAGATATTATGTTCTTTTTAAAGATGACTTCACAAAATATCGCCAAATCTATTTTATGAGAGAGAAGGGAGAAGTCCATGAAAAACTTGAACAAATGTTGGCAGAGACTAAAGCTACTGGACATATTGTTAAAGAAATTCTAAGCGACAATGGAGGCGAATTCGATAATGCAAAAGTTCGGGAAATTTTACACAAAAATGGAGTACGTCACAGATTGACTATGCCTTATTCACCGGAACAGAACGGGTGCTGTGAGAGAGACAACAGGACGATTGTAGAGTCGGCAAGAGCCATGATGCATGCGCATGAAGAAATGCCTCAAGGCCTATGGGCTGAACTTATCAATACTGCTGCTTACATCTTGAACCGTACAGGACCGACACAAGAAGGAAAGTCGCCTTACGAACTCTGGTTTGGTAAGAAACCCAACATTAAGCATTTGAGAATTATAGGAAGCACCTGCTACGCACACATCCCAAAATGCAATAGAAAGAAAATGGATAAGAAAGCTGTGAAGGGAGTCTTAATTGGATATGACAATGATGATGGATATAGAATCTGGTGCAAAGAAAACAGTACACTCATACGATCTCGAGATGTGACGTTTCAGGAGAAGACTTTTTCACCACGAAATGAAATCCTTTTGCAACCTCCATACCTGGATCCAATCGCATCGACGTCAGCTGCAGAACATCCTACTGCTACTGAAAATGAAAAAGATGACGATGATGATCAGAATTCGAGTGATGAAAACGATTTCGACAGATCTATTGAATCGGAAAGAGAGATAGAGATGGAACCTGAAAGTGACGAGTATTTATCTGCACAAGAGATAGAAACAGAACGACTCAAAACGCTCAGAAACAGATCTCATCTAAAACCTCCGTCCAGATACAATGATTTTGTTATGAACGTGAATAAAGATGATGAAGTTAACCCGGAGCCTAAAACATTTAAAGATGCAATGAAAAGTACTGATAAAGACAAATGGTTAAAAGCTATGGATGAAGAGCTAAATTCACTGAAGGATAATGACACGTGGGAAATGGTTGAGCTGCCGTTTAACCGCAAAGCCATTCCTTGCAAGTGGATTTACAAAATAAAGACGAATCCAGATGGCAGTATCGAAAGATACAAGGCTAGACTCGTCATAAAAGGCTTTTCACAGAAAAAAGGCCTTGACTACTACGACACTTTCAGCCCGGTCGCTAAGACAAGCACCATTAGAGCTCTCTTGAGTACTGCTGCAAAAGAGAAAATGACACTAGGTCAGTTCGACGTGTCTACAGCATTTCTGTATGGTACACTCAATGAAGAGATCTTTATGAAACCTCCTGAAGGATATGAGAGTGGATCGAAGGTGTGTAAACTCAAGAAAAGTCTTTACGGACTGAAACAAGCACCTAGATGTTGGAACAAATGTATCACAGACTATATTATTCAGATTGGCTTTGAGCAAAGTTCTGCGGATCCATGCTTGTTCATCAGGAAAAGAGGCGATAAGAAAGTCGTAATTGCTCTATATGTCGATGATGGATTAGTGGCTGCGACTGATAAAAATGACGTCGAGAATCTTTACATAGAGTTAAGAAAAAGATTCAAGGTCACAACTAAGCCCGCGTCTTATTTTCTCGGCATAGAGATTAAAACCTCTAATGACGGATCTATCACAATAGACCAAAAGGCCTATGCAAGAAAAATACTGCAACGTTTTGGTATGACAAACTGCAAGCCGGCACCGACGCCAATTGTGAAGTATCCGCCGACAGGAAAAAGTACCGATAGCGAAGAACAATTCCCGTATCGCGAAGCAGTTGGTGCTCTGTCCTATTTAATGGTTGGCACACGACCAGACATAGCATTTGCTGTGGGTGTGGTGTCTAGAACTTTACAAAACCCGAGTAATGAAGACGTCATAAGAGTCAAAAGAATATTTCGGTATATCCAGGGGACTCTCGACTATGGCATCACATACACAGGCAAGCATAAAGATATAATTATGTACACAGATGCTGATCACGGAGGTGACCCTACCACGGGAAGATCAACATCTGGCATGATTTGCCTATACTCAGGTGGCGCTATCTCTTGGCGGAGCAATCGCCAGAAAACTGTGGCACTCTCTTCAACAGAAGCAGAAATCGTAGCGGCCAGCGAAGCTGCTAGAGAGGTGCTGTGGCTAAGGAGAATAATTGACGACATAGCTACTGATGTTGGAAAAGTGGAGTTGCTCATTGATAACGAGTCCGCGCTGAAACTTAGCAAGAACCCTATAGAGAACCATCATCAAACCAAGCACATGCACGTCAAAAGAAGACATTTCTTTTTGAGAGAATGTATCCTGGATAACAACTTAGTGGCAAGTAAAGTTGCTTCTGTTGAGAACTTGGCAGATATGTTGACGAAGCCGCTATACAAACCGAGGCTGCTCTACCTCACAGAGCTGATGAGCCTCCAGTGAAGAAGGGAGGGAATGTTAAGAAGAGGTTCTAATACTTATTTAATTTGAATTTTATATAGAACTGTCATTCCTTTTAATCTTTTACTGTCAAATATATTTCGATACAAAACACACGGTTTTATATTATTTAACATTCATCACCATATATTTTCTTTACCCGCTCATTATTAAAATTAATCGATTAAAAACTGTTTAGAGAAACGTGTATGTTTTTAATGAACACTGGCCACTTACAAAAAAAAAAAGTTTTGATTCCTTCGGCGCCGGTTATTCACATAAACTTCAAATATTTATCGGAAAAACTGTTCAAAGTATGACAAATAATTGTTAAAAAAGTCTGTTTTCTCGTCAATAATTTTTATCACAGACTCCATTGCTATATTGTATAGCTTTTTAACGTTTTTTTTTAAAGCACTTATTTATTATTTTCCTGCAATCCATTTTTAACTAAAAGTTTTTCCGATATATTTGAAGTTTATGTGAATAACCGGCGCCGAAGGAATCAATACTTTTTAATGTCGCTGTCGAGATAATGCTAAAAAAAAAAAAAAAATCTATTATTTTTTCAAGTGTTTGTGTGGCAATATGTATTAAAATTAATACCATATAATTGTATTTATTATAAGCACAATATACGTGGCTCACGTCAAAATCGGCCGGCTAGAAAAAAAATATCGAAGAAAGATCAGATTTCCTTATTTTTTATTTTTAAGAATAACGGTAAGGCTTGGGGAGCTGTAATTTGGCATAAACGATAATAATAAAAAGACAAATCAATAAAAAAAATTACAAGCCAAAACTCGCTGGGGGCAGATTCACTTAGCTTATCCTGGCATGGCCTTTAAAGTAAATGTAAATCTTTAACCGCAAATCTCCGCAATTTTGAAAATTTCGAAAAACTGAACGGACGAAAAAATACTATAATACTTATCGAACATACTCAGAAAATTTCATGAGAATCGGTTGAGAAATGCGACATTAAGGCATGGACATCTAAACATCCGGGCATACGAAAGAATATTGGGCCATGCTGAAACGAAAATGCTTTGCTCGCTTGGTCAGTTACGTACTTAACATTATTCGGGGAACAATCACAAATGTCACCTCACTAAGCAAAGTGATTCAGCGGCCGGCAGAGTCAGGCGAGTGACGCCATATTGCCAGCCGTACCCACTGCCGAACGCACCCGACATTAGCCGAACGCGACCCAACAGTACGATGTTGTAAGTTTCGGCGCGGCCAAAAGGTTCGGCTGTTTTTTGGCCGAAACCGAACCTTTGGCCGAAACATGAATTTTAGGCCGAAACTGGCCGAAACCGAAACCGAAACCGAAACTTCGGTCGGTCACTAGTTTCATTGTATTTTTGGTAATAAATATATACAGTAGTCTTAAAATGTATTAGTCGCGGTAATAAAATAATCAACATGTGGCCAAAATTAATAGTAACACGTGGCAGCAGTGGGTTTATATATATTTTTTTAACATTAAATATACAATGCTTTAATTTTATTGAAATTTAACAAAAATACACTACAGAAACATATAAAATCAACATACAGGCACATTAGATATTGGAATAATCTCATAAATATCCATTTTACATATTCATGTAATTTTATGGTTGCGGCCCAAAGACCTATAAAAAGACATTGCATTTCGGTGTTTTATCAGTCTCAAAGCCTTTTACACATATCACTTATGATACCATAAAAACCGCATATTCCCACGACAACGCAAAGTCAAGTTATCATATGTCGAAAGTCTTGGGCTGGAACCATGTGAACCTATAAAAAGGACTTTGGGCTGCTATCCCATGTTTGGTCAAAAACTTCTGGGCGGCAGGAGGATAATACCATAATTATATTAATCCATCACGAAAAAAATTATACATACGTACTATGCCAAATTTCAACTCCATCGGAATGTTAGAATTAGAACTAATATATAATATCAAAATTATTTATAGAGGATCCACCTACTAAATTGTTTAAATCATAGACAATTGGTGATACCACAAGGAAATATCTGTCAACATTATTTGGTTAGCCAGACTCTAGTAAATAGTGTTCTGTTAGAAATGTATAAGTGACAAATGTATATGTAGTCCATTCGTTTTTATGTACGGCCGTGAGTCTACTGGCTGCTCATTAACCAAAATAAAAACCATAACCTGTGTATTTAGCCATAGGCGTCATAGATCAAAAACTGCAAAGGAAAACGGAATAGCAAAGTAAAAATCCGATCACTGTGCTACAGCAAGTCGGCCAGGCCATTTGTAGTTTTGATAATTCGTAAGACTCATGAAATTATTTGTATTACATAACAATGTTTTGTAAAACACTTCCGAAATATATATGTTTTATGCACACTTCCGTCCATAATTTTCTAAACCGTATATATGTGCCTTTGATCTGATGTTCTCTTGATTTTGGTCTCCCACAGTCTCAACACACATTTTAAATAATAATATGATAAAAAGTCAATAGCAATCTAAATAACGTACTGTTGAATAATAGAAAGCTCGAAAACTGAAATGTTGCATAGATGTTCCCTTTAAGATATTCCTATATGTCAATAATAAGGAAATGTACTCGTAGTAATATTATGTAACACCGCGCCGCGTGATGAAACAAAATCTCTAGGCATTACGGGACCGATATAGTTAAACATTTAGTTTTTTCCTAACACAACAGGAAACATTCTACAATGGGCCAGTGGAGATCGGTTTCTATGGACGGCACACCTCTGGTAGGTATATACATATTCATTTAAAAATTAATAAAAATATTGTTGACATTAATAACATCTAATAATAGTCATAATAGGTAGATTACCTACAAATATTGTAATTATAATAGGTAAATTTACATATCAATGTTATAATTTCTTAGTACTTAAAAGTAACGTTGATACCTTTAAAGATTTTCTGAATTTTGTGGACATAAGACTGAATAAAATCGGATTCATGACACTGCTGAACCATACTGTTGATAATGACAATGCTTAATATCTTGCGCCACCACTGGAAAATGAAAGTTTTTATTAAAGACACTGTCGTATTGAGTATCAACTACCGAATCAATCAACTGATTGAGTAGCTAGCTATGTATTACTAAATGTTAAAGTAGCCGTTACTTTTTGACACGTTGCATAGTAAGCTGCAGAGCTCTCGCAGCTTATAGGTACTGTATGTGAATGCGGCAGTGACGGATGCTTTATCATTTATTTATCGTGTGATATATGCAACCATCTCGCCCGCTGATTAAGTACCAAAGATAAACTTGGCTCCGAGGCAGACAAGTTTTTATAATTATCACGTATCTAATTTTAATGCCGTAGAGGCGTATTAAATTCGTGTTTTAATATGTCTGATACTCAAGGTAGTTTTGTATATAAAATGGCGTAGAGACGTGTTTAGATATTTTTAAATATATTTTTGCTCAGATTTATTTTAAGAAATTGACTGTAGGTAACTAGCAGTACTAATAATTGTACAGTAATCTTCTTCTGATCTAACCTGTAATGTAAGGCTGCTTTGGTTATTTTGAATAAAATATCCCACCAAAAACATTTCATGTTAATTTGGTGGCCCAGGCTCACAAGCTCATAACACTTGCTATGTCAAAAAAATTATCAGATCTCAGAAAACGCCAAGCTTAAGCCAGACTTTACTAACCCTACACCTTGTTTTAAAAAGTATGGCTTGGCCCGCTATATTTTTGTTCGTCTTGGCCACGGAGGTTTTAGCGTTCGTCTTGGTGCTCCGCCTTTTTTTTTTTTCATTTTGACGAGGGTACTAGCGTGCTACCAGACCCAGATTCTCAATTGGTTTACGGGCATTTCATATTTACAATGTTGTAATATGACTCTGACGCACGGGATTTATATTAATTACAACTACATAATAAAATCATCCGAAAAAATCAACTTCCATGTTAATGAACCGAATTTAATATAGAAGTATTCGTGTTTATTGGAAATAGATGGGTTCCCTTTATCTTGCATAATATCAATTCTCCGAAATACATTTCGCATAGCAGCTGTCTCCGAAACATTCTTAGCCGAATGATTCTTTAGCATAATCATATATGTATCATAATTGACAGTTAGCATACTATTATTTTGCATAATTTTAAATGGCAGGACACTAGTATCACCGACTTTTATCTCACATAATGTTATATGACAGAACATTAATATCGCCAAATTTATTATGGCATAAAGACAGTTTACGGAACAGACGAGTGCTAAGAAACTAGTTTAGGTTTTAGGTTAGATTAGGCGATTATTAACTAAACTGATACCAGTAAAATGGGTTAGGTTAGGTTAGAACTGTGACCACAACAGAACCGAATTGCTGCCAGTAAAGCATAGGTCTCATTAGCCGACATGGGAGTCCCACATAACCACCGGAGTCCGTCCCCGCACCCTGGTGGTATGAGTAATGCATTATTCCCTCCCAAAAAAAAAGGTTAGAATTGCGACCACAACAGAACCGAACTGCTGCCAGTAAAGTAGGTTAGGTTAGAACCGAACTTAATGGGTTAGGTTAGAACTGCGACCACAACAGAACCGAACTGCTGCCAGTAAAGTAGGTTAGGTTAGAACCGAACTTAATGGGTTAGGTTAGGTTAGAACTGCGACCACAACAGAACCGAACTGCTGCCAGTAAAGTAGGATAGGTTAGAACCGAACTTAATGAGTTAACCTAACCTAACCTAACCTAACCTAGGTTAGAACTGCGACCACAACAGAACCGAACTACTGCCAGTAAGTAGGTTAGGTTAGAACCTAATCTTACATTAGTGTACAATGTTTTCTGCTTCGAACAATTTTTATGCAATCTAAATATTATGTGATATAAATTTCTTCGAAATAACTATTCGGACATGTTAATATTATGCTTATTCATATTCTGCCTTATGAATGTTCTGATATAAAAAAATATGTGGAATCACAATATGAGAAAAAAAATATGCAAAATAAAATTCGGAGAAATGATGTTCTGTCGAAGGTTGTTATACAAAATGAATTTATGAGTATCAATTTTATGCAACATATTAGTGAACGGAAATAGATAGACAGATGAAGATTAGATTTTGAAACATTTATGTATAGATAGAATATGAGTATATGTAAGTACGTGTAAGCTCTTAATGTAATAGAACTATATGATAACTAACTTCACCTAGATCCAGCAGTTGGTTTATATCCTGTACGCTGGTGAGAACTCGGACCGTGTTAAATGGTAGCCAGCCCGGTCACTGTGTAGCCAGCACACGAAAAAGGTAACTGTCATCGCCACTGAAAACAAACGCTTTATTCTTTTTTTGAAAATTCGAAAATCAAATATTACTTACTTCGAAATATGTAAATAATAATGTTGATGATAGACTTAGCTTAGGTACCGATTCCTAAACTTGTGGCTGGAAGTACTCGACCATTTTTGACATTTAAATATTAAGAATGTTTAAATCAAAGTGAAACGTTGAGCAACACCGTGTGAGCTCCATTTGTCAGAAAAGTCTTCCACTAACATCGAACCTATCACCGAATTGCTTTGATAGGCAACATGGTGATAGGTTGCCTTGTTAGGCTACTAGATGACTGCAGCGGTGATCCTTTGCTGTCACATATTGAAGTCAATTTATTTAATAATTGTACTTACACATGAGCCAGTTGATTTTTTCTGTATTATCTCTATAATTGAAAATTTTGTGCGTCGAATTCTTCTTCGGTCTGACGTTCACTTTGAACACGATTGTTGAATACATGAAGATCATGATGACCAGTGGTAGAAAGAATGTCGAAATAGCCAGCACTCCGCTCACAATCCTTTCTAGAGTAGATGGAATGATGAAACATACTGATTATTGCTGGGTCTTAATACTGTCAACGATCAGCAACTCGGGCGCCGTTTCTATAATCGCCAGTGTCCACAGAAACACGATTATCTTCACCACTCTCCGGCACACAGGGGTCGAGTTCAACATTAACGGATGCCATATCGCTATATATCTTTCTATAGACAACGCGGTCATATATGCTATGCATATTAATATTATATTAATATGCCATAAGCAACCCACAGCGAACCACTGTATCAGACACAATACTTGACTATTCGGATAGATGAGACGGTCTACAATTTCTAACAACATAGCAAAGGTGAGCGTTAAATCTGCGATGCCGAAATTGAATAAGTAATAAAATAATTGAAAAAAAATTAGTGGCCGTGTGCATGGACCTGTCGGCGTAGATGACGAAGCACGTCAGGAGGTTTCCAAAGAGGCTGGTAAAGAATATGGTAACCATAACGACTACATACAAAATTTTGGCAACCGGATTGCCTATTTCTATTACTTCCTCGACAAAACTGGCCCACATTTTCAGTGTCCCCCGAAACTTTACTTATATTAGACATTTTGGAAATAAGTATTTTATAATCTGTATTAGTTAAGAACTAGATCAATCTCGTATTTTTTTCCACGCATAGTCGTCCAGTGTATTCACTACCACTGCAGGCAGCGTGTGCTTATGATAATGCCGCACTATGTTTATCCTTAGTAGGCCTGAACTACATTAGCCATGTTTGTTTAACAATGTAAACTTTTAGATTAATTGGATTAGCATTATGTGCCTTAACGCATATATATTTATCATAATACAAGTATTTTTACTCTTTGCTTTTAGTTATTATTATTAAATGCATTAACGATGTTTCTGCCGAAATGCCCTAATGAATTAGTTGCGATAAATTGCCAAAGGACCGGTAAAAATGTTATGGTTATTGCAAAACACAAGTATGACTACTATATTAGACTATTGAAGTGGACCATGTTTCACATGTGCTTCACGGTCTATACACGCTATTCACAATTATTATCTATCATTTGATTCTTGAAATTTAGGAGGAAGGAGGAGCCAGGGGAAGACCTAGAAAAAGCTTATATAAAACAAATAAAACAGAAGGTAAACGTTATATCGTATAGGGAAATCAATGTGGTGGCTATGGATAGGGATATATGGAGACAGCTACATGCTAGATCAGCTACACCGACAAGAGTCTGACTTCTAAATTGATGATATGTCAAATATTATAAATAAAAATTCATGTCTATGATTCCAAAAAGAGTTAGCAGGAGTGGCAGATTAACTATTTCTTGTGACATTATTCCAAAGACTCTGAAAAAGAAACAAAACAAATGTAAATCGGATAGGTACTTAAAATACACTTTAAATTGTTACTAATATTATACAGATTCAATAAGTAGTGCTCGTACCTTAAAAGAACTTCTAAATTTTGAAGACACGAGGCTACATATAATTGGGTTAAGTACGACGCTTAACCAACTATTGACGGATATCATCTGAGTGAGAATGTTCAACCACTAAAACAAAAGAAATATCTTTATATCCAAAAAAATATATAGGTATATGACGTCAGAAACGGAGCAGGTTCTCAGTTCCTCGGGCTGTTTTTTTAGTTTATTTTTTTGTTATTTTTCCCAATTGCTCGAAAACGGCTAAACCGATTTTGCCTTTTCTCGTTAAATTCCTTTCTAATCGTTTACATTTTCATGTATAGCATAAACATTTTTTCTATGACATGGGACAGTTAGTTGCTATAACCCGGTTACAATATCTGTGGACCTGGCGTCGATGGCTTTACATTGCAGCGAGGTCCACAGATATTGTAACCGGGTTGAAGAAACGAAGTTTGCAACTATGCAAACTTCGTTTCTTTGACTTTGGTTATTTTTTATTAAAAAGATATATATCTTTGTGGAATATAAATTCATTATTATTAACTGTGCAAATTTATTAAAAAAAAAAACATTCGAATTAAGTGGTAAAACAACTTAAAAACCTAAAACCTACACTAACCTAACTCTAGCCAAGGTCGTTCATCGGCTGAAATGGTCCCAAGATGCTGGCGGCGTTTCCCTATCTTTGTTAAATGCTAGAATTATACCCGATTATAATTATAAATACGAACCCCAGCGATATCCAAAAGATCCTTAAGACTCAACACACTGAGCAATACCCGTACCATGCAAAATGGCAGCCAGCATATGATGAACGATGCAGTCATAGCTACTGGGAACATAAAGTACACCATAAGGATCGAATATAAATAATAACAAATGTAACCTAAAATTTCAATTGACCGTAGAAAAACAAATGGCTCATACTGGACTGGACTAGTAGTGCGGGAAGTAAGTAGTGTCACCCAATGTATGGAACGTGCAAATTTTGGTATCGGATGAATTCACTTGGCACAGACGTTATACGTAATACTAAGCTAATTTAGCCCGGTAGCCATCCACCACCCCCTGGCGGGTAGGAAGGGGGGGCAGTCAAAGTTACACAGTTACGGATAGAAATATAAAAATACTATTATTGATGCATTAAACCATAAGCGACAGTGAATAACTAAAATAATTATGTATTCTATATATTTTGCATAAGAAAACAACTTAATACTGGCAAAAAATTAAGTGAGACTAGACGATTGGAAGAGTTCCCAGGACCTGCCGCGTTATGTTATGATAAATATATATGATAAAGTATATATTTTTAAAGAGCTAGGTAAATATCCTTTAAGGTAGTATTTTTTCAATTTAAAATTCAGGATTTTCAAAGATACTGATAGTAGAGTAAAAAGAATTGTATATTAATTTTGATATGATCGTCAATGTTTCCATTTTTTTCTAATAAACTATACATTAAATGTCTCTAAAATGAATTCCTGATGCCCGATTTATCAGAAAATGACACCACAGCTGATATGCTGGCGTGTAACTTTGACTGCCCCCCCTTCCTACCCGCCAGGGGGTGGTGGATGGCTACCGGGCTAAATTAGTTTAGTTTTACGTATACTACATCTGTGCCAACTGAATTCATCCGATACCAAAATTTGCACGTTGTGACACTACTTCCCGCACTATAGTCCTTGCTTGTTAATCAGCTGCGGTCAATTCAAAATGAGAGCCTACCTTTGACGTTTGACACTGGCATCTACTTAGCCCAGGTCTAGCAACTACACTTTAGCGATTAAGCTCTACTTGAAGAAACTCTACACATGCACGTGCACATGTATGTAAACCATTTAAAATACTTACACACAACATTATTAACTCTTCCTCTAGGATCTCTATAGTTGAAGACCTTATCTCTCGAGGGTTTTCTCTGTTTGATGTTGATTTTGAACATTATCGATGAATAGACGAAGGTCATTATTATGAGGGGTATAATAAAGCACAGAACTGCTTGTGTTCCATTCACGATCCTAGACCGAAGAGTCGGGACACTGGGGTAACATACCCAATAGTGGTGAATTTCGATCGCTTCTACGTCGATCGAGCCGAACACCGCCTCAGCGATCGACACCAACCACAAAAGCACAATTATCTTCACCACTCTTTGACAATCCGGAGTAGATTTGAGTTTTAATGGATAACAAACCGCGATATATCTCTCAACAGATATTGCCGTCATGATTAAAACACTGCCATTCCATAAGCAGAGTATGCAAAACCACTGCACTCGACAAGTTAACTGACTGTGGACATACGTAGAGACAAGAATCTCCAAAATTTCTTCCAACATAGCAAACGTCAGTGTTAGATCTGATATTGCTAGGTTAAATAAATAGTAATTGGTCACTGTGTGCATAGACTTGTCGTAATAAATTACAAGACACGTTATCAGGTTACCGAGGAGACTGGCCACGAAGGTAATGCACAAGAACACTACATACGGAATTCTAGCTTCTTGTTGCATAATTATGTCTACAATATCTAACCACAATGTCATACTGTTGTTTGACATTTCTGTAACCTTAATAATTTCAGGTGAATATAAAATTACTTAGATTTAGTATTTTCCATTCATTAAAAGCTGTCCGATCAGAGAGGCGAACTAATGGCGAATGAATAATGAGATGTTGTCCCTCGTGTGTGTGTGCTTATAGAGATATTAGCTATGTTTGTATAAGTTGATAATTGGATTACCTAAGTGATGGTTAGGAACGCCACGCCCAACGGCGCATTAGGCTGAACTCATGGTCATGAATGGTTAAAAACTAAAACTTAATGTTTGTTACTTCAGTACTCCGACATTTATAAATCGGTTTGTCCGAGTCTATGCATCTCCAAATTGGTCCATAAAATTTTGTGAAGGACTGATGACGAGGGCTATGAGAATTTGAAGGAATTCCTCAAATATTATAGGCACATCTATGACGATTTCGGTGTAAGTACTTGACGGCGCATCGAGAGAATTAGCTCGATGGCGATGGCGCTAGTATCGCCCCTCGATTTTTGAATGACCAAACTCTTTAGTACGTAATACCGAACTCTAAGGAGGTGGCCATATAGGACGGGATTGACAGCTATCGTTTTGGAGCTATTCTTCCAAGTCGAGCTAGCGCCTCACGTGTTGCGGTAGAACCATAGATTTAGTATAGTCGGTAGAACGTTATGAAAATTGGCAATCCTAAATTATTCGTCACAGATTATGATTACTCTAGAGTCTAGATTTATGTTACAGGTGCGTTTGGTTTAATCATAGGAAGTGAAGTTTACGGATCGGCTGATACTTCTACCAACCCTTTTCTCCTCGCCCGAATACTCACGCGACGCGGATGAACCAACCTAATGAAAACCAAGTGTGACCGGACCCTAACCGTGAATCGTTATATTTTAAAATTACTCGTAATAGGCATGTTGACTAATTTTTTTTGAGGATGTCAATCGATTCTATTTTTTATTGTGATCAAATGTCTATATGGGACTGACTACATTTAAACTGCTCTAAAAGTCAGAAATGACCGTCAAAGTTCAACATTCCTACATAGCGCTAAAAACGCTCCATACAAAACGCGTCAGGCTAGTGACGTCACAGGCCGGTATAGTATAGGTACCAATAATTGTATGGAAAAATTAAGAAATTTGTCATTTTCACCGTGAAAAAGTGCGTTTAAGTTCATAGTTGTCATACAATTATTGTTTCGTAAAATTATGAGAATTCTGAAAACATTTTCAAAATTTATTTTGGATTAAAAAAAAAATATCATAAAATTTGCGTACCTTTGAAGTCACATATTTCCAAAAAAGATATATGTTTCTGGACTTTTTTTCTTTGATTCGTGAAATATTTAGCTAATTTTATTTAACGACTCACAGTTAGGGTCCGGTTACACTTGGTTTTCATTAGGTTGGTTCACCCGCGTGAGTATTCGGGCGAGGAGACAAGGGTTGGTAGAAGTATCAGGCGATCCGTATTCTTCACTTCCTTTGATTGAACCAAACGCACCTGTAACATAAATCTAGAGTAGGTATCTATGACGAATAATCTTGGATTCCCAACTTTTATAACGTTCTACCGCAACACGTGAGGCGCTAGCTTGACATGGAAGAACAGCCGCCAAACGACAGCTGTCAATCCTATATGGCCACATCCTCAGAGTTCGGTATTACGTAGTAAAGAGTTTGGTCATTCAAAAATCAAGAGGCGATACTAGCGCCATCGAGCTAATTCTCTCGATGCGCCGTCACGGCCAACCCTGACAGTCACACGCCCTCGTGTGATTAGACCTTTACAAAGAGTACCTATCTAAAAAGAACGACATGATTTCAAACTAAGCAAGCTCGACCCTTCCTGACCAATATGTTGTCTGCGTCCAGCGTTGCCAAATAGTTGCCTGTCGCATTTTTCTATGTCTCGCAACATGTAAGCAATCTTTCGCTTCTAGGCGAATTTCATAATTTAATTTTCTTGAAGCGGATACTATTCACTAACGCATCTAGCAGATGGCTCGATACCACGTACCTACAATCCGCACCTGCACCCATTCAATACCTATTCAAAGTGCAGACCCAAAGCAGGCCTTGCCTCCATGCCATCCCATGTTTGAGTACCTAAGCTAAACGGCAGCACAAGAACTCCGAACTTCACAGTTCAGAATAGCTCCCCTTCTGCAGTGACATCTGTCGATTAGTATTGTATCCGATAGTTTAACATCCCATTTCAAGCGTTTTTCGCATTTACTAAAATGTAACATTCGCAGCATTCGCTATAATCAACTTATCAGGCTCACACTGCAGTATAAGTCTCAGAAATGGCGTGGACTGGGCGCCTAAAGCCCTTTCGACCAGCGTATCCTCAAATCGCTAGGCCCTTTCGATCAGCCTGCTCTTGCCTGTGGTGCGGCGTAGACCGGGCGCCTGTAGCCCACCGACTAGCCACCTCCCACATACACGGTGCGGCGTAGACCGGACGCCTGTAGCCCATCCGACTAGCCACCTCCCACATACACTTCCATAAAGCATGGACCATGGACCTGGAGCCCCTTCTGACCAGCTTTCAGTACAAGCTCGTGACGCAGACCTGGCCGATAAACTCACGTCGACCAGTCATCATTCACCATCACAAACAGACCATGTAAAAGCACTCTCTGTCTTTTTTGACATCACAAGTCCTTCAAAGGATCCTTCCTACTTACTTCAATAACTGCTCATTAGAAGGCTAACAAGGATTCTCTAAAACAATGATTTTAAAAGTGTAGTTTTTGTTAGATTGCCAAACTTATCGCTCTTTATTTTTGGAACCAGAAACTATTCAGAAGTACTCACTCAGGGTGGTTCATCATTGTCGCTATTTTATCATTAACCGCCGTCTCGGCCTCCTGTTTATCTGTTAAGTAAGTAGTAACTCGAGCAAAACCTCAACACCATTTAACCTGCTTTAACCTTTTCACACTTTGTCAAATACAAAATCTGTCATTCATACGTCATCACATTGCAATGCGAATCGCGATATTGGACTCTATGAGGCATATAGGTTGATATCGCTCTACACGCCTTAATTGATATATCTGTCATTGGCGTCCGAAGGGTTAAGGGATAAAATTATCATCTCAATTGATAGGCTCCACTCCACCGTTCAAAGCTGTGCACGATGCATATCATTTATATTTTTGATCATACAGTTACCGACAAAGTTATGTTAGTTTTCCGCGTAATGGAAACCACAATTGTTCAAAATAGATGGTGCCCAGGGTCTTATCATAACCCAAAGCTACATGATACATTAGAGTCTTAAATAGTCCTAATTATGAATCGAAACGACGTGGAGCAATGGGCAATTTGTCTAATTAAATTTTACATTTCTCAATAGAATTTCACTACCTAAATCAAACTATACATGAGCAATAGGTACCTTCAGGTAGTAGTGACTTTTTTCTGTTTGCTGATTAGATTCTAAATTATACCGACTACCATGAAGCTCTAATAAATAAACAGCTTTGTACCGGGTGTTCGGCGTGCTGTCAGTTTTACGCATGTAGGGAACAGTTGCTTTCAAATTAAAGTGAGGTTCACGATAAATAACTTAGCGTGCTACATTCTAGGGTTATACTACTCATTCAACTTAGGGTAAACCCAACACCGATGTACTCGCGGAGGTAAATCAACTTCAGCTTCGAAAGCTATAATGACTTGCCGTCAGTGAAACGGTAAAATGCGGAATCTAAAATCGCAACAACAGTGATGAAGAGGTGATCTGTCCACCTGGTGTTTAGCATCATCTTCATCATTATCATCATTTCAGCCACTGCTAGGCACATACTTTCCCGATACGGCCCTGCGATATTCGCATACAACGAGTGCCTGTACCCTTTACAATATCGTCAGTCCAACCTGCAGGAAAACTTTTCCACGTGTCATCCTCCAGCACATGGTCACCGCTCGGGCACCTTTTCGTCCTAGTTGCTACCACCTAATGTTACTCCCACTAAGGCCACTGAATAATTACGTTATTTTTTTTTTATGTTATACCTAGGTATAGGTCCTATACCTTCACCTTATAGCTTCAATCTCGCAAGTTGGTTAGTGACGTTGAAGACGACAATGGAACATGCTTACCCAGATAGTGCTTATTCACTCTCACTTTTAAAATACTACATTTATAGGCTGCCTGTCCACAGAAATGATAACCGATAGTAGTAGGTATTCTATACCAAATTGGAGTGGTGAGGAGTAGGTACCACCTCTCCTTGAAAATAATCACAAGCTGCTACCAAAAATGAACGTAATGACCTCACCAGATAATGTCGACCTCTCGTTTTACGATTCTTGTAGATTTGGACATCCTTGCACGTGACCGGATCACTGGCTAGCTTCATCACATCATCGATGCAACTGGTACTGATGTGCCTAGGTTCCATTTTCGTTGGTCTTGTTATCTTGTAGTTGTCGTTGAAGCGTCTTCAGTCATAATGCTCTAAAATCTCGTCAAAACTACATGCAAAATCAGTTATCTGCGAATCAATGAAATTTTCTTAGATAATACACAATTTACACGGCAATAATCTCTACTTTCAGAAAGCTTAATAAAGTTCCACAGACGCATAGCTTCTCGCGCAGTCCCCTTACCTCCAACTTGAAACTCTAGAGTCTAGGACTTCGTCAAAGTAATTTGCATTATCAATATTACAATAAGATTGTTTAAGCCAAGTTTATTTTATTATATACCATGTTAAGCCTTAGTACTATTTGGCAGTGCGGCTCTTTAGAGCGTTCGTTAGGGCTGGTGACAACTCAGCACTTCTAGCACAACTCTAATAGGTACCTCTTGGTCGTGCGAAAAACATTAGCAAATCTCGTTCTTGACAATACCGTGCGAACAGGATAGGAGATGTTGAGGCACGCGACAAACGAAGACGCTGCAAGATGTGCTAGCCGGTAAGCTGTAAGCTGTAAGCTTGGTTATAGACATGCGCAAAACTCAAATGAAAAGAATCGAGATAGTTATCACTCATTTCGTTTAGTGTATCTATAGACTCAAACTGCTCTACCATGTAGGTCGTTAAGAAAGTGTAGCATAAATACGAATGACGTAGATATTTGAAAAATAAGGTTACTTCGCGATCTACACATCTCTATTTCGCTATTCACTACAATATCGGTTACCTTGCACAAACACTACATCTGAACCAGCTTCACCTTGATCACACTTGATAAGATTTGTGTATGCAAGACTCGTAGGTGTATTATGTGTTGCCACAATCAACTGAGAGAGCCATGCTCCCATATTACCAAAAAAATATCGCATTTCCGCTATCCGTCCTCATGATGCCGATGGTGTTTCTACTTGTCCCCTCATGATCAAGCCCTCAGATCCCACTTCTGATAACGACTCACAGTTAGGGTCCGGTTACACTTGGTTTTCATTAGGTTGGTTCACCCGCGTGAGTATTCGGGCGAGGAGACAAGGGTTGGTAGAAGTATCAGGCGATCCGTATTCTTCACTTCCTTTGATTGAACCAAACGCACCTGTAACATAAATCTAGAGTAGGTATCTATGACGAATAATCTTGGATTCCCAACTTTTATAACGTTCTACCGCAACACGTGAGGCGCTAGCTTGACATGGAAGAACAGCCGCCAAACGACAGCTGTCAATCCTATATGGCCACATCCTCAGAGTTCGGTATTACGTAGTAAAGAGTTTGGTCATTCAAAAATCAAGAGGCGATACTAGCGCCATCGAGCTAACTCTCTCGATGCGCCGTCATATTCATATAACTACAGTACGCTGTAGAATTCAACATCAGTCAAATAGCCTATTGTTCTTGTATTTATGATTTTTCCCTTTAAAGTCACTTATTTTTTGTGAATTGTGTTTATCTATAAGGAAGCGTAGCCGGACGGGGCTGTACAGTTCAGATGTACCTACGATTACATCAGGTAATCAGGTAACGTGAAAGATTATGGAATGGATGCACTCCAAAAAAAAACAGTACTTAAATAGTTAAGTATGAAATTTGTCGCAAATCGGATATCTTACCATTCGTAATTTTACCGTTTGCATTTCTGAGGTTAGCTACTATGCTTATTAGTAAAGACTAAAGTAGCTGCAAACGTTTTAGATGTTCTAGGAGCCCGAAGTGCACAATGGCGGCTTGAAGTTTACTTACACGTAAACTGTGCATACTTGGCTATAAGAAAGTAGTCTGTTGGCAGATGAGCATCAGACTTCTTCAGTCTGAATACCACAATGAAATGTATTTTTAACCGACTCCAAAAAGGAGGAAGTTTTATATATTTCACTGTATTTTTTGTTTAATGTATTGTGGACCGATTCTCGTTTTTTATTTTAATGAGTATACACCTGCGGAGGTCCCATTGTCACCAAGTGGGGATAGTCTGATGATGGGATCCCAGCGAAATCGAGGGCAACCCTCAAATGTTATAAGGATTAACAATGTTTTTCATCTATACATACAGGATGTTCTTTTTCAATTGCTTTAACTTTAAGGGTTAATTCTTTACGTCTTATTGATTCAATTTCTCAAAGAAACTAAGTTCCTAACTCGCACCGTTTTCAAATTATTTAATATCCAAATTTAATCACTAATCTCAGTTTAACCAGTGTAAAATCTTCTTATAACCAAAGACTATTATCTGCTGGTTCGTATGTAAAGAGTTTTCAGTGTTCCTTAATGTACCTACGACAAGGTCTAAATCAATAAGTTCTTTTTTATTTTGCTCTCACTTGACTCGCATGTGTGTCACGTCAAATTGACAATAGTAATTTATTATTGTTGTTATTTACTTAATTTTAATGAAATAATTGTGTTCACTTGCTTTGTGATGCAACGGATAAATTATACGGCCGAAGATTCCGAAGAAGAAGCCAATATGCACTTTGTTTACGGTTTCCTGCAATGGAAATGCGGCGGAAGCAGCAAGGGAGTACCGACGTCGATATCCCAATAAGAACTTGCATAATTTGGATTATTTCGATGATATTCCATTGGAAACACTGCGGACACACTGGATCCAGCATGACGAAGCACCCACCCGCACATTTTGCTGGCCGTTTTAGACAGTATTTGGATGTGCACTTTGCTGGGCGTTGGATTGGACGCGGCAGTCAAACTCTTGCGTGGCCTGCCATGCAGATCTCCGGACCTAACACCCTTACACTTTAATGTCTGGGGTACTTTAAAAGAAAAGTCTACTTCAAACCTGTGGCTTCGAGATAATACCAGCTGCAACGAATTCAGGAAGAAGCCGATGCCATGCGTGCCAATCTTGTCAACCTAAATCGCGAGATACGATTTCCGTTGAATATTTGTTTGGAAAATAATGGCGGGCACTTTGAAAACAAGTTGTAGTAAATTATTATTTTGTTTTAATGTAAATATTAAGTGTTAAATAATGATGAGATGATTTATTAGGCCAATATTGTTTATGTGAATAAATGTTTATACTTAAACTTTAATTAGTTTCATTTGTGACCTATACCATAACCCTAGAGAATTGAAATAAAGTGAATAAACACAAAAAAATGGCTTAAACACATCGCAAACATTGTTCTGAAATAAAAAATAAACAAAAAAAATTAAATATTTGTATTGAATCTTTTTATCGATTCTTATTTTTATGTGGAAATACCACATAAAAATAATATAATATTTATAAAAAAAATTAAACTTTCACTGCCAATGAACGAAAATAAGTACAAAAAGAAACTTCTTTACCGGGGTTTGAACCCAAGACCATCCACACGCATTCCACCGAGCTAAGTTTTTAACGAGCTCTCAATTTTGTCATCGATGAAGTTTCATCAGTGACGTTAAAATGACAACAAGTTGACTCTAACTATTGCCTAACTCAAAAGGACCTTTTACAATAGCCACCAATTAAATATTTAATTGCTTTGTATGGGATACCAAAAAAAAAATGTTTTCGAATATCATTAAACGGTTTAAGGGATGAGTTTACGTTAATGTTCCAACCACTATGTCGAAGTTAAAGCAATTGAACAAAAACACGTTGTATAATAAAGCTGAAGACGGTCGAAAGTCTGTACATGAAAGACATTCGATAAAAGGTTTTCGGGGGATATTTAGAATCGGAACAGAACACGTTCCAACAATTTTTATTGTCTGTTTATTTGACCGCGAATCACGTAAAATAAAAACGGCCGAACGGAACGGAACTTGACGAAAACTTCATTAATCTGTCGAGATAATCCCCGGCCATATTAGAGTCTATAAATATTTTACTAATAAAACGAGGGGCCAATACACTCGATTGAGATAAGTTTTCACCTGAATCTTATGGCGTGACTTAGGAATGAGGTGCAAACTTTTTCAAAAGTGTGCTACGACTATCAAGTACCCTGATAAACTAACAGATGGCGCTGAAATTAATATGTTGTGACGATGAAGCCACTGAGGAACGATCTTGCCAAATTCATTCTAAGTGTACAACGGCTCGCAATATCTTTCAAAATCCCAATAGATTTTAACAGCACGGCTGTCTGCGGGGTATCATGGAACTGAGATAAAGCAAAACTGACGCAGACCGATTTCCGTGCGGAGCCACGGGCACAGCTATTTTATGAAGTTATTCAGGTATTTGTGTCTTGTGGTCATCATCTCATTATGATGAGCTGATGCTGGAAGGTAATGTTTAGCAACATGTGAAAGTTACCATATAGAACTGTTGTCCGTCCGTCCGTCCGTCCGTCCGTCCGCCCGTCCATCTGCCTGTTAAGACCCTTTTATCTGGGGAACGTGCGAAGGACGCAGAAAGGGTCTTGACAGACATTAAAACGATATCGAGTTAAAATTAAAACCATTTACTCAGGTCTACAGATCCTTGGAGCTCTGAAAAAAACAAACTTCTTAGTTAACGTAAAATATAGTTACGGCCGGCGGTTTGTGCCGCAAAAATAGTTATTTGTGCGACAAGAAAGCAAAGTTGTATTTTGTTTCGAGTGCTGATTTTAAGACCCGAGCAAGCGAAGGAAATTTCTAATTTAGAATCCTGAGTGTAGCAAGGGACTCAACAGCGAGAACAAATTCCACTTTTTGTACTTTTTCTTCCAACCATTCAGGTGTAGGTATGTTTATAGTCATTGTTGCTGATTTCAATGATATTATTAATTACAAAATAGATACCTGCTGCTTGAAATGGAATAAAAATATAATTCAATTGAAATAATACGTTCCAACACTATACCAGTTCCTCACAACCACCATGGTTATCATTATATGATCAAATTGGAAGATTGAGCAGATACATTACGTGTTTATTTATATTACGAGATTCTGTTTATAGTTTAATTAATGTTTTTACTCGTAAAACAGCAACCAAAATAAATACAAAAGAAAATAAAAATTTGAACTCGATATTTTTTTAAGTTCGTTTCGAAACTGCGTCTATGATAAATTGGTGAAGTCATAAATTATTGGTTCTAGACTGGTAGTTCAAATAAAAATTTTCAAGTCTAACGGCATTTTGTGAGCCATTTTGGCAACATGACTTTTCCGACGTAAAAAAGCCTGCTGAATTCGATTCTGGATGTTGCCAAGCCGAATTTTGCCCCCCTCCCCCCATTTCCCCCCTTTTTACCTCAAAATATGTCCCTGATCACGGTTTTCACGGTTATATACAAAAAGTATTACAGCTAGAAAAAAAGTGTCAAAGACAAGACTGATCTCTATAAAATTTGCTATAACATGGTGTATAACCTTTTTTAGTAGGCCTTATGGTTTGTGAGCAATATCTTCCCGAACTTCATAGAATGGTAGAAAATTCTAAATATCGGCTTCCTTTACCGTCCTAACGGCATTTTGGGATCCATTTTGGCAACATGACTTTTCCGATGTAAAAAAGCCTGCTGAATTCGGTTCTGGATGTTGCCAAGCCGAATTTTGCCCCCCTCCCCCCATATCCCCCCCTTTTGACATCAAAATATGTCCCTAATCACGATTTTTACGGTTTTATACAAAAAGTATTAAAGCTAGGAAAAAAGTGTCAAAGACAAAAATGATCTCTATAAAATTTCCTATAACATGGTGTATAAAATTTTTTAGTAGGCCTTATGGTTTGTGAGCAAAATCTTCCTGAACTTCATTTTTTTTTTTAAATTGATAAACATTGTCGAAAACACTTCAACTTCGAAATACACTTATTTTAGGATAATTGGCATCGCACAGGATCCAGCCGCTTTGCTGCTCTTGACGCTGACATCCAGTTGGCGTGCTGCTTATTATATGTCAAGACTTACGAGGCTTTCAGTCATAGGCAGTCGTCAGATTTACACGCAGAACTGTATCCAAGTCGGGCTAAAAGCGACATAGAAAATAAAAATGCTTTACTTCTGACCATGAAGTCATTCAAAATGCTCACGCCAGATTCTCCGGAAACGGGCCTCAGAAATGCAGTTACCCAGGATCTTGCAACAGAAAAAAATAAAGTGTCACTTCTCACTGCCAAGCAGCTTGGCTCACTCCAAGAAACGAAGTTTGCTTCCGAAAGGCTCACCAATAGCAGGTAAGCAACTGCGCTAAGGTCAAAATTAACAAAGGCCCGACCTTCAACTACCCCTGCCTTGGCAGGTCGTTCAAAATCTGCCATTGCTAAAACTACAAATTAGAAAAACCGTAGCGTCCAACAACGCTTGACAGCTGTTCACAAGGCTGGAAGAACTTTAAGTCTGCGAGAGATCTTGAATCATGAGCTACATGCTGTCTCCATGGCTATGTACATCCTGGATGGATCCCTGAGGGGCGGGAAAAGTAATGTTTTCAGGCCAATCACCGAAACAGTAGAATATCCGCAAGTTCTTGAATCACTTGTGGATGCTCACCTCATTAACATTACGGCTGCAACGAAACAGAAACGGTAATTATCAGCTCGCCAGATCCGGAAGAAGATTGATTCAAGGACAATGCCATTTTTTTCTGCTGCAAGACCCTGGGTAACTGCATTTCTGAGGCCCGTTTCTGGAGAATCTGGCGTGAGCATTTGAATGACTTCATGGTCAGAAGTCAGAAGTATAGCATTTTTATTTTCTACGTCGCTTTTAGCCCGACTTGCATACAGTTCTGCGTGTAAATCTGACGACTGCTTATGACTGAAAGCCTCGTAGGTCTTGACATATAATAAGCAGCACGCCAACTGGATGTCAGCGTCAAGAGCTGCAGAGCGGCTGGATCCTGTGCGATACCAATTATCCCAAAATAAGTGTATTTCACTGCCTCGACCATGTATATCAATAAAGTTCGGGAAGGTATTGCTCACAAACCATAAGGCCTACTAAAAAAATTTATACACCATGTTATAGGAAATTTTATAGAGATCATTTTTGTCTTTGACACTTTTATCCTAGCTTTAATACTTTTTGTATAAAACCGTAAAAATCGTGATTAGGGACATATTTGGAGGTCAAAAGGGGGGGATATGGGGGGAGGGGGGCAAAATTCGGCTTGGCAACATCCAGAACCGAATTCAGCAGGCTTTTTTACATCGGAAAAGTCATGTTGCCAAAATGGATCCCAAAATGCCGTTAGGACGGTAAAGGAAGCCGATATTTAGAATTTTCTACCATTCTATGAAGTTCGGGAAGATATTGCTCACAAACCATAAGGCCTACTAAAAAAGTTTATACACCATGTTATAGCAAATTTTATAGAGATCAGTCTTGTCTTTGACACTTTTTTTCTAGCTGTAATACTTTTTGTATATAACCGTAAAAACCGTGATCAGGGACATATTTTGAGGTAAAAAGGGGGGAAATGGGGGGAGGGGGGCAAAATTCGGCTTGGCAACATCCAGAATCGAATTCAGCAGGTTTTTTACGTCGGAAAAGTCATGTTGCCAAAATGGCTCACAAAATGCCGTTAGGACGGTAAAGGAAGCCGATATTTGGATTTTTCTACCAGTCTATTCAGGTATTTAAAGTATAAAGTTGAAAAATCTTATCTTAACACGGACGAGACTCACAGACTGTCTTGCCAGACTTATTAAAAGTAAAAAACCCGGCCAGGGAGGGTTCCGTACAATTTTTCACTTATCCCACCTTAATTGGCCTGGTTGAGTTAAGTTTGCACTTGAAATGTATCGCGCCGCATACAAACGAGGTGCAAACTTAACGCAACCGAGTTCTCCAAATATGATGTTTGAAAAGGACTATATTTTTTATGATTTAATTACAAACGTATTGTTTTCAGATTTTTATAAGTATTTGTAGTATGTGACAATCTTACTTGGCAAATTTCATAGTTCTAGGTCATCGGGAAGTACCCTATCATTTTCATTCCCTTGAGAGTGTCAAAATGTACGTTTTTTGCGACATAAACGGCCGTATATTTTTTTCACGTTACCGTAGAAGTTTGATTTTTTTACAGCTTCAAGGGACCGTAGATTTAAGTATATGGTTTAAATTTCAACTCGATAACTCTACGCGTTCTCGAGATAAAGGGTCTCGACAGACAGACAGACGGACGGACGGACATCGAAGTGATCCTATATTAAGGGTTCCGTTTTTTCGATTGAGGTACGGAACCCTAAAAACAAATATAGCGACATCGGTCTGGAACTAAACTTTGGAAAATGTGAATTGTACATTTCTCAGAACATAAATCCTTCTATGGCTTCCCAAATTCACGAAAAATTCAATGACATCGCCCCAAACATTAAAATCATCTCCAAATCTTCCCATCTTAACTCCGTAACTATCTGTCCTAGAAACAAAATATTAAGTGGAGAATGTAGTAAATTTAACTCTCTATAACATTGTCGAAGCTTTCTTCTAGCTTTCTTCCTTTAGGAGCATTACTAAAATGCTCCTAAAGGAAGATATGAGCAAAAATATGAAGAACGTGCCGGTTTTTTCAATATGGCGGCGGGCGCGGAGGGGGGGGAATTGTGCATTTTGCATTTTCAACACTGACTAACCATCCTAGACAACATATCAAAAATTCAAAACTACCGGACCGTTTGTAAGGTCACCCGTTGTACTTTAGTCTCTATTCACCGAACTAACCTACTTATTTACTTTAATACAGAATACGAGTATAATGTTGTCGAAGTTACTTTTGACAGCATTTCTGAATTTTTTCGACATAAGGCTGTATATGATCGGATTTAAAACGACACTCGTCCATGAAGCGATGATAATAAAATTGTACCTTTACCCCACGACTGAAAATGAAAAAATACACCATTTTAATTAATGATTGAAAATAATCAAAATTGCATAGATACTTATCACTTTTACTGAACATTCATGAATTTTATATTTTCATGCCAAAAAATATCCGAATAACACGCGATGCAAGTATACTAAGTAGTCATTGTTTAAAGTACCTACCAATATCACTTCTATATGTAACTAGCATGGCGCCGCGCGCCCACACAAAATGACCACCCTGCATCACGCTATTAAGCTTTTTCCTGAAATCATGAGTAGGTATCATGACCCCTCTCGATGAAGAAACTGCTTTTCAATACAAATCTAGCATTTTAAAATAGTATAGATATTGAAATGCAATAAAGCTCATTCCATATTGCTATTTGAGTGACTTACACAAACCACGAATTTTCTATTTTCCAACAATGGAATTTCAGTTTTGCTTGATACATTCATCAGGCATGACGATGTAAAGATTCTAATTTAATCGCATTATAAACAAGTTATTGCACTTATTGCCCTTAGTTTAAATGCAACAACAACTACTCTAAATGTCTACTGAAATGTGTGTAAAAAATAATACGAACCACATGCAGTTGAAGAATGCGGCCGACGTCTAGGGTAAGTACTGACAACCATTTTCCCGAAGAAAATAGGAGTCCAACACGCTACAAATGACAGCGTTATCGTGGCTGAAAAAAGTTAGCACATACATATTTAAATTATCATCTAGACTAGACCTCAACCACTGATCATTCGTTTGCCTCATATTATATATACTAAGTATATGTGTTTTTAATCAGACTGCCTATCGTATAATACTACATATGATGAATATTCGATTTTACTTACTTACAAGTGTATTTGTTTTAGGTCTGGTATCCACTTGGTGAAATTTGATCCCCCGGGTTATTGATCCGTGTGCTGTTTACTTTATATTCTATCATGGAATAAGCAAAGACCATAATTATCAGCGGGATAACAAATGTAAGGGTTGCCAGTACTCCAACTAGAAGCCTGGCGGTGGGTGTGGGGATTAAGAAGCACATCGCTGCTTCGTCTGTCTCAATCACATCAACAGTCGATGTCTCCAGGAGCGTTGCAATTATGGCCGCCACCCATATCAGAACAATTACTTTCACTACTCTCCGTCCCAGATTTGCACGTCGTATTTGCAAAGGGTAACAGATCGCTAAAAAACTTTTTATCGCCAACGCCGTTACGGTCAGTATGCCATTGTTCCCTAAAAAAGCTGACGCAAACCAACAAAGTTGACACATAAGCAGGTTATCCGTGTTTGGTCCATAAAGATCAATGATTTTTAGTAACTTAGCACTAGTAAGTATTAAATCGGACGCCGCTAAGTTAAGCAGGTAGTAATTCGTTATTGTATGCATGGACGTGTTGCACCAAATGATGAAACATGTCAACAAATTTCCTGTCCAACCGATTACAGGAATAAGCCCCATTAATGTTGAAAATAGCACCTCAAACTGGTAGTCCACTTGTTGTATTTTGTTTAAAAATTCTATCCACTGTTCTAGGTTAAACTTGTTTGTCTCTGAAGAATTTATCATTTTAAATGAGTTTTAAGTACGATGCGAAATGATATCGTATGTCTTGTATTCTGAAACGATAATAACTGGTAATGGGGGCTTTGTTTGTTTAACGGTATCACTATCCCGTAACATTAGGTATTGCCACTTATTGGATAATTGCTTTGTAAACTGTGCCTGCCATTAAGAGATTAGCAGTGTAACCTTCGTTCTTGAATAACCGATATGGTGTAATTAATATCGACTTAGTAAAACACTGCCTTTAATAGTATTCACTTTATTAGATATTATACATCTTATAGCAAACTGACATAGATTCCTCTCAACCAATGAAACACGACAGAAGACCGTCTCGAGGCCGATGGCGAGTCTTATATAGACTTTTCCTCACCATCAGACTACCCCCAGCAGTGCTGGTTGTACCTGAACGGTCTAAATTCAAATGTAGGTATGGTGTTGCCAACAAAGAAATATGTTACATTCGGCCATCCGACTCGAAACGAGTCCTCTCGTTTTGTGGTATGCAAGTACAATTCATACATTAAATATTCAAATTAAATATAAACAAGTCATAATCATAACACAAAATGTGTTTTTTTTATGCGGGTAATAACAAACTAGGGCATGCAATAAAGATGATTAAATAAAGAAGACAATTAAATTTCCAAATTCATTATCAGTATCATAGAAATAACTTCCATGTGCGTAAGGCATTACATTACAACTATGTATGCACATATTTACGAGTATGTAAACGGTTTATTGTTGTACACAAAAACAGGAAATACATTTCGAAAGGATAAGCATATTATGTACCAAGGCGAACTTATTAATAATAAACGTATTAGAAACAAACACAATAAAAGAAACACTAGATTACGAATGCCATAAATTCCAGCCATAACATTTTTCTATCCTGTAAGTTGTACAGTGATTATTTAGTTTACAAAATAATAGAAGAGCTTCTTCACCATCTATGTGCAACTAACTGTTCATACAGATCTAAATTATTTATTCATTAATTACATTTAAATTACTCTAATTTAAATCATAGATCTATGATGTTATAAGTGGGTACTCATAACATAGCTATGATGCTATAGGCATTATACCTATAACATTCGAATAAAGATGCTACAGGCGTATACCCATAACATTCAAGACACGTCTACGTGTTCCAAGACATAAACTCACACGAGTTATGTACAGACATGATTGATAGTAAATCATGCTCCAATCAAGTTTTGAACCAACATCTGTATATTTAAGCAATTATTGTATAGTTTTAATTACTAAAAGAGTAAAATTAATCTGATCATCAACTTGTGCCAGCAGTCCTGAACAATGTCCCATACCTATGTTCAATACCTATTCTTCTGAGGATTCACCTGCACTAGATGCGTCATCAGTTGGATCATTATCAAAGCTCAGCCATGGGAATATTTTATCAACAGAAACAATTCCTTCGTAACGCCTACCCTTTTTGGTTACTGGCGTATCCTCGATCACAAAGCGGTCATTAGGCAATATCTTTTTTATCCGGTATGGCCCTTGACATTTGGATTCGAGCTTTTTTGATTGTCCAGTACCTCCAACTATGGCCCTAATAACCCTAACCAGGTCTCCTTCCTTATATTGAGTACAGTTCTTTCTGTGCCTATCAAACCTTTCCTTGCTTCGCTCTTGATCCCTGTCTATTAAATTTTTGGCCTCATTCCTAATTTCGTCTAAGCTCTTACCTACCATACCACCTCCCAAATCCTCTATAACATTATTCATAATACCCTGTGAAGGATTTGTAATTTTCCTACCAAATAACAATTCCGTGGGAGTTCTCTTTGTCACCTCATGAACAGCCGAATTTATACTCAACTGAACATTCCCAACATGGTCGTCCCATTTATCGGGGCATTTGCCTTGGGACATTGTACTCAGAGCAGAGAGGATAGTGCGGTTGTACCGTTCGACCTGACGAGGTGTAGCGACTGAATTTAGAATATGCTTAATGCCTGAAGATTGAATAAAAGTTTTAAATTTCTTGCTAGTGAAACTTGTTCCTCTATCGGTGATCAATCGAGTGGGTGTTCCAAAATAACTAAAAAAACTTTTAAACACTTTTATACTTGCTTTAGACTTCGTGCTACGGACAGGCGTCAGGTTTACATATTTGGTAAAGGAGTCGACGATTACCAACAAGTATGAGTTTTTCCGTTTACTGCGTATGAATGGCCCCAAGTGATCAGCGTGTATCGTATGAAATGGTACCTCCACCTTAGGTATGGGGTGAAGCTCACCTTCTTTTGCCCCTGACGGAATTTTGTGATGGGCGCATTCCAAACATGCAGACACATACTTTTTGGTGAACCGTCTCATCCTTGGGAACCAGTAATAGGCTCGTAGTCGTTGCAATGTCTTATCAAAACCAAAGTGACCCGAGTCATCATGGTTGGCTCTTAGTAGCTGCCAACGGACTCCCCTAGGAACAACCCATCGCAACGTATTTTCGTCAATAACACGGAAAACTCTGCCGTGTTTTAGTTTATATTCTTTGTGAATGTTTGCAATTTTTGCAGTAGAAGGGTCTTCTAATACGTCTCTTATCAATTTTATTTCAGGGTCTCCAGACTGAACCGTTGTTACCCAATCTTCTAAATTTACATTTGAGACATCTAGGTTAATTGCTAAAACATCTAGAGTGTGTGGTTGCTCCTCTTCCCTTGAAACAGGACCCTTGCTCAGTGCGTCAACATGGGCCATTTTGTCTCCCGCTCGGTATTCAATTTCACAATCGTACTCCAGAAACTGTATCCACCATCTTGAAATACGAGGAACAAGATCTCGCTTGGTGAATGTTGAACGCAATGCATTACAATCTGTGACTATTGTGAACTTGATACCGAGCAGATAAACGCGGAACTTATTGAGTGAACTTACAACCGCAAGGGTCTCGAGTTCGAATGAGTGCAGCTTTTGTTCGTCAACGGTAGTTTATCTGCTGTAATAAGCCACACATCGCCAGGGGTTTGTACCGGAACGCTGGAGTAAGATACCTGCTAATCCCATTTTACTAGCATCTGTATGGAGTTGGGTCTCGGCAGTATGGTCATAGAGTGCAAGTACCGGCCTTTCGATTAGGTGACGTTTCAGCGTCTCAAACGCATCAACTTCATCACTTGTCCACTGCCATGCCATGTTTTTCCTCAAAAGATTCGTCAATGGTCGTGCTATTACAGCAAAGTTCTTGACAAATCTTCTGAAGAAACTTGCGAGACCCAGAAATCTCCGTACGTCATGCTGATTAGCTGGGGTAGGAAACATTGAGACTGCCTGAACTTTTTGTAGACCTGGCTTAACTCCCTCTTTGCTGATCTCAAATCCCAAAAATTCTACTTTTGCCTTAAAAAAATTACACTTCTCTAATTTAAGAGTAAGTCCACTTTTCCGTAACAAACCTAGTACCGCTTCTAGACGAGATAAACCCTCCTCGAATGAAGCCGCGGGTATCAAGATGTCATCCATGTAAATAATCACATACCTGACCTTTGCAAGAACCTTATGTATCATTCTTTGAAATACTGCGGGTGCGTTTGCCAGTCCGAAGGGCACGCGATTGTATTCGTATCCCTCAGGAGTGACAAACGCAGTTTTCTCCTTAGACTCTTCCGCAATCGGTATTTGGTGATATCCCGACGCAAGGTCAAGCGTTGTGAAAACCGTCTGACCTGACAGTTGATCCAGCAAGTCCTCAATTCGAGGCAGGGGGTAATGATCCCTTTTAGTCCTTTTATTAAGAGCGCGATAGTCCACGCAGAGTCGCTTTCCGCCGGTTTTTCTGTCCACTAAAACGATTGGACTTGCGTACGGTGACACAGATTCGCGAACTATCCCGCTCTCAATCATTTCCTCTATCATGCCCCTAACTAACTGCCGTTCTGAATGCGACATCCTATATGGTCGGTAAACCACTGGATCAGAGTCTTTCAATTGTATGACCATTTCTGTTTCAGTGGTGAAACCTAGATCATGCATCCCGGTTGAAAAGCAATCGGGGTATTGGTCTAACAGGTCTTTTAATTTCTGTATCTCAGTAACAGAAAGATCTTCACCACAACGTAAAGATTGCTTGTCAACGGCGGCATGACATGGTATAGTTGTCACATTCAGGACTTGTTTTCCTACACCTAAATATTTGGCCCGAGTAATCAATGAACCCTTTAACATAGTTATTGGTGTTGTGCCTAAGTTTTGCATTAGTAATAGACATGTACCTAGATGAATCTCGTATTCACCAGGCAAAAGATAATATTCATTGCCCATACTGCCTCTCACCGAACCACCAACGTACACATTTCCACTAATTAGTTCATCAGTGTTTACTCTAACTGCTTTCATTCCATTAACATCAATAGTTACATCGCGTTCGAGTTTCAACGATATTTTGGAGTTATAGGTTAAATTGGCTTTTTCAAATTTTAAATTAGTGGCAGTTTTAATAATGTGTAAACTTGGCCGTTCGGTAAAAGTATGCCCCAAAAGTACCGGATTGTTTATCAAATGGTCATCTATAATGAGGACGTCGACGTCCTTCTCAACTACACCCTGGACATCAATTGTAACCTGAGCCTTGCCTAATGGAGTGTGCGGAATATTCCCTAAGCCACGTAATAACGGGCCGTCTACAACCACCCACTGTATACCAAGCTTTTGAGCATCTGTCTTTCGAATAAGAGTCACTTCACTACCCAAATCGACCTGACATGTTATCGGCTTCTCGTTGATTTTAATCCCTATTCTGTATTTGCAAGTAGAATCGTCATAAGTCATACAGTTGGTCTTTTTCTCGTGTTATTACAGGCATACAACCTCTCCGGCCTTCATCCAAGGTTACCTTTAAAACACTTTTCTCATTAGATTCAGGCTTTGTGTTCTTTTTAGGGCACTCGCCAATTGCATGACCAATTTGACGACAACACGTGCACTTTATTATGTGTTGTGGGCATTTAGAAGCGATATGTCCCTTTTCTTTACAATTAAAACAGGTTATGTTTTCTGAATTTGAACGCGATTTAAACTGAGCAGTTTGGATGGAGGGGTCACTTGTTTTGTTAGTCTGTCTGTAAATTGTCTGGGTGGTCGAGGGCCGTTTATCTCTTCTTAAATCTACATTACTGTCTTTTGTTTGAACTTTTATAGTCTTAAAGAATTGTAAAACCTGTTCTGGTTTCTCAAAGCTAGCCGCTTGGGCCCCTACCCTGACTCCCCTATCGTCCACTCCATGTACTATACAATCGATTTCTTCTCTGCCGAAAATTTTGCAGCGATTTAACAAGTTTATTTTCGAAAAATAATACAATTCGAGAGATTCTCCGAATCGTGCTCTTTTATTCAACATCTCAATAAGCAGCTCTGCATAATTTTCTGTTGCAGGAAAGGATGCAGTCAGTAACTGTTTCCATTTTACCCAAGTTCTTTTAAGTGATGGTAAGCCCTGGTACCAATGTTTAGCGTGACCAGTTAGCTTAGGCAACGCGTAATGAATGGTTTGTCTATCATTGCAGTTGTAGATATCAGAACACTCGTCTACTTTACTCAGCCAAACAGTGATCGGCTGCTCTTTGGACATGGGATCAAATTCTGGCACAACATTGTTCAGGACAGCGGAGAAACTATCTCGTTCACTAGATTGGTTTTTTATTACTTTCAAAAATTCTGTAAAGAAAACAGATGTTGATTCATACCTGGGCCTCTCGGCATCACTGTAGTCCCGTTCCGGGCTCCGTCTCCGGTCGCGGAGTTCAGATTCTCTACGCCGCTCACGTTGCTGAAGTTTGTGGCGTTCACGCTCCTTTTCCAGCTGGCTTTCAAGTACTCGAAGGCGTTGCCTCTCCAGCTCCAGTTCATCTCGTAAACATTGGTTGCGTCTGCTACTGCGACTACGCGTACGGCTTCGTTCACGGCCTAGATCAGGTGTAGCCAACATCCTTCGAGATGTACGTTCTATCCTTCCAATTGGCGGGCTCGTCGGAGGTGCCTGGCCATCTGGAGGTCTACCTTCATTATCAATGTCCATTATTTGAATCTGAAACTTGTACAAATAGTTAATAAATTTGCCTATAAATAGTATAGTCTCAGGCCAGAATTATAAAGCACCTATTCGGATAATAATGAAGGATGTAATGCAGTGATAACATTACCAGAGAGTCGCCCTGATCAAAAGTAACACATGCATTACTACATTCATCGTTGTGTACATCATCCATGGTCAGAGAAATTTCAAATCATGTTATAGGCTAAAGTGCCCACATGGGGTGCCCGTGACTCCGGAGAGCAATGCGTGTGAAATGCATGTTTGTCAGGTATAATAAGGTGTATAGTGCCCACATGGGGTGCCTGTGACTCCGGAGAGCAATGGGTGTGAAATGCATGTTTGACAGGTATAATAAAGTGTATAGTGCCCACATGGGGTGCCTGTGACTCCGGAGAGCAATGGGTGTGAAATGCATGTTTGTCGAGTGTGTAGGTACCCTCACTTTGTATTGCAGTAATTAATAATTTTAAATATATGACAGTCAAATAAGTTCATCACAATAACAAATGACAATGAGAGATGAAACAACAGGTGTGCAAGCATTATGGATTCATTATGAATTAAAATGTCTCAAAAAGAAAATAACAGAGAAAACTACTACCACTTGTTGAACGGTTAAAATGATGTTATATTAATAATATAATATGGCTATGGTTACATTGGTTACGTAAAATGTCCATGAAATATGATTTAAACTTGATTTCTAATTGCAGCTGAACAACGAGAACCGTTACCACTGACAAGTATTGTGCAAAAAAAAAGGAAATATAAACGTATTTCGGCGTTGCAACGGTAAAGAATAAATGATATTTTAAGAATAAAATACATGATTACGTACCTTTTTGTGGGCTATTGGTTTTTATCCCGTTTCTGAAGTTGTAACCTTCGTTCTTGAATAACCGATATGGTGTAATTAATATCGACTTAGTAAAACACTGCCTTTAATAGTATTCACTTTATTAGATATTATACATCTTATAGCAAACTGACATAGATTCCTCTCAACCAATGAAACACGACAGAAGACCGTCTCGAGGCCGATGGCGAGTCTTATATAGACTTTTCCCCACCATCAGACTACCCCCAGCAGTGCTGGTTGTACCTGAACGGTCTAAATTCAAATGTATGGTGTTGCCAACAAAGAAATATGTTACAGCAGAGATATGTCATATTTATATATAAATATATTTTAAAATATAGAAGAGATTACTCGTAGTTACGCCGCTATGCCAGCGCCAGGAATCGGAGAATATTTGGGGACAACAATCAAACAAATTAGAATGAAACTTGTATGATTTCACAATAATTTGGACAATCGTGATCGTGAACGATATGGATATAGCCACATATTATTATATTGTCGAAGTTAATGATGCATCAAAGTGTAAATTCCTCATAACGAAACACCCATACCTATAGGTACATAAATATACATCTGTACTAATGTATACACGTACATTCTAGTACATTACGTAACAAGGGTGGTAAACGAGGAATTACAAACGAGTGTCTATTAGAAGCCCGAAGCCGAAGGCGAGGGCTTTAATGATATGAGTTTGGAATTCCGTTACCACCAGAGTCTCGTACGACGTTTTTCATCACACTTGGGAGGAATTAAAACAAAAGTAATAAACAGCAGTCAATACCAAATATTTATAAAACAAAACTATGTAAATATTATTTTAAATACAATTTAAAAAAATAACAGCTCAAAGTGATGATGCTTTTATTAAGTGCGGCGTTTGTACCTTCTTGAATTGAGGAATAATATATGTACATAGGTTAAGCAACACGATTTTCTCGTAGCAGAGTAAATTGAGAAGACATGGGGGTAGATATTTCAGAAAACAAGATTTACTCCAAGTATTAAGGGCGACCTGGAACCAAATAACTAAATTAATCTTACTAAGTATAAGTTAAGTACCTACTTTGAGACATAGAAATTCTTTTATTTGATTTGATAGCATCAATTATATAGTCAATTCATTTAATTTTTCAGAAATACATCGACAGAAAGATAAACAACGCGATTAAATTCACGATAAATCACAGTAACACCATTGTAGTACATAGTTTTTCTGATTTCTGCCGCCATGTTGGCAAATCAGACCGCCGGCCAATCAGAGGCCGTTCCTATAGACTATCCACAGATAATGTTAATATTACGTTTCGATATTGTATAATGAGCGACATAAACACAAACACAACATACGAACATGAATTAAACAAATAGAAATTTACAAAATACAATGAAACAGATGAAATATATTAATTAATATCATGGAAATACGTGTTTATATAATTTTATAATAATACTTATCTACTCTTCTCTTGAAACAAGCATTTAAGACATTAAATTAGAAAGATAGTAACATTTTAATAGAAACTTTTTGCTCTAAATCATATTACAAAATTTTCAATTTAAAAAAAATGACTTACCGCCTGGCGCCTAGCATGTAAACCCTTGATTTACGACCAACTGTGATGAAAAATATTATACGGAACCAATTAAACTTCCAGTAACTTTTGGACATTTATTATTTTGAATTGGACAAAAGCTTTATATATGCTGGCGTCCCACAAGGCTCCGTGCTATCTCCAACGCTGTTTCTGATTCATATCAATGATATGTTATCTATTGGTGACATTCATTGCTATGCGGACGACAGCACTGGAGATGCATTCTACACAGGCCGTGCTAACATCCCTCGCTCCGTTGTGGAAGAAAGCCGCGAGCAACTTGTGTCTAAAATTGAGAGTACTCTATAGTCTCCGATGGGGGGCAGGATAACTTGGTCCGGTTTAACCCCTCTAAGACGCAAGCGGTGAACGGCTAAGAAAACTCCGCTTACTGTGACCCCGCAATTCCAGAACACATCCCTCAACATCTCAAAGAGTATTGGGATCCTTGGGGTTGACATCACCAGTGACGTTCAGTTCCGAAGTCATTTAGAGGATAAGGCAAAGCTGGCATCTAAAAAGCTTGGTGTACGGCACAGAGCGAAGCGGTACTTCACTCCTGGGCAAAGGCTACTGCTGTACAAAGCGCAAGTCCGACCCCACATGGAGTACTGTAGTCACCTCTGGGCAGAAGCCCCCGCATACCAGCTTAGCCCTTTTGACTCGGTACAAAGACGTGCTGTGTGAATTGTTGACAATCCTAAACTCACAGACGGAATCGAGCCTTTAAGTCTGAGGAGAGACTTTGCCTCCTTGTGTGTGTTCTACCATCTTTATAATGGGATGTGTTCTGAGGAATTGTTTGACATGATGCCCACGGCTACCTTCTACCACCGCACTGCTCGCCATCGGCAGCGTGTTCATCCTCACATGCTAGAGCCTAAATGGTCGAGAACTGTCCGGTTCCAGAGGAACTTCCTGCCGCGAACGCTTCGCATGTGGAATGAGCTGCCTGCCGAGGTTTTTCCCGGGAGCTACAGTATGCGGTTCTTCAAGAGGGGAGTAAATAGGTTCTTAAAGGGTTGGCAGCGCACGTGTGATGCTCCTGGCGTTGCAAGCGTTCATAGGCGGCGGTAACTGCTTAACATCAGGCGGCCGCATGCTTGTTTGCCACCGTCGTAGTATAAAAAAAAAAGCTTAAAAGATGTGTCTTGCCTACTGTAGTGTATGACGTCACAAGCAAGTATCTTCATATAAACTTCATAATAAAAAATAATTTTTAGGGTTCCGTAGTCAACTAGGAACCCTTATAGTTTCGCCATGGCCTTCTGTCCGTCCGCGGCTTAGCTCCGTGATCATTAGTACTAGAAAGCTGAAATTTGGTATGAGTATGTGTACATATATGTGTATCACCAAAGAATATATATACTAACGTAAAAAGAAACGACAGTGACACTTGTGTGCAGTAACAGAACTCGCGGCTATGTGTGCGTGTCGTGGGGCGAGCGGGGGCGAGCGCGGGACGCGCGAGGTGGGGAAAGTCGAGCCGCGGCTCGACGACTCAAAGGGTCACACCGCCGCGCGCCGCCGTCTGTGCTCGAATCAATTCACATTGTTCGCTCGCGCCGCGTCGTATGCGCTTTCATACTTTTCGATGTACCTTTTACCTTTACCTTTTGATATGCCTTGTGAATGCTTCCCATTACATTTTTTGAAAAAACTGTTCGTATGATCTCGAATCTTCGCCGTAATTAAGTAGAATAATAAAATGTTTAACCCTTAAATGCATGGTGTAAGATGCAGCTTACATAAACAAAAATGAATTACTGGTTGAAAACAAGAAACATTTATTTGAAATGAAATAATATTTTATAATATTGTGTTTTTTTTTTAATTCATGCTTTTAAGGGTTAAAGTAAGTCGCAAAAACAGAAAATATATAAAAGTAGGTACGCAATTTATAACATATGTCAAGACTATTATACTAAATAAATAAATATCAGACAATCTCCCACAAATCAACCTAGTCCCAAATTAAGCTCAAGAAGGCTTGTGTTATGGGTACTATGCGACGATATACATACTTATATAGATAAATAAATACTTAAATACATAGAACATCCATGACCCAGGCACAAATATTCGTGTTCATCACACAAATATTTGCCCTTGCCGGGATTCGAACCCGGGACCGTCGGCTCAGTAGGCAGTTGCTTAACCAGTGCGCCAACCGCGTCGTCAAAATATTTATATATTTTAAACCTTAAATAAATAAACATCTTTCATGAAGTAATAATTATTATTTCATTGTGCGGCGGTAGCTAAACCGCCAACCCTACGCGTAGATGCGGCACTACAAGGTCACTGACGCACGAGTTACACCGACAGGCCCTTGTCGCCCCTGTGGTATCACGCCGACAAAACAGTAAAATAAAAACTAAAAAAAAAAAACTTTTTTTCGGGTACCTCTCGTACACCTAAAGGGGGGTGATTTTTTTTCATTCCATCACTAGTGTGAGGGATGTCGTTGAATAGGTCTTTTAAAAATAATAGGGTCCTCCAAACATTATTTTTTGTTAAAGTCAGTAATTTAGTAAATATTCTCTCCGGAAATCCAAAAAATAGCGTCCCCCGTCTAACTTTTCAACCACTAGTCAAAAAATTGTGGAAAAATTAATGAAAATGAGGCCTTATAAGTAATTTCAATGAAAATTAATATTGAATAAAATCGGTCGAGCCGTTTTTGAGTTATCGCAAAATCTCATAATTTTCTTTAAAATGACGTAAGTGCCGCGCGGTGACCTTATACTTCGAACGTTATTACACATATTAGTTAAGTGCCATACTGCATTAAAACATTCCCTCAATCTGGCGCGTCTAATCGATAACTTCCAGAAGGTAATAAGTAATTACAGTTACTTTGGCGTTTACGACCTTTTAATAAAGCTTCAAACCTTTCTCGTAATTTAAACCTCGGGCTTAAAACCGCTGTTGTGTAGGAGGGGTAACTACGGAACTACACTGAGCATGGCCCGTCATGCTCTTGGCCGATTTTTTTTCATTTCATAAAGAGTAGCTGATTAGAGCTGTCATCAGATACCATATTAGATACCATCATCATCAGCCAAAAAGACGTCCACTGCTGGACATAGGCCTCGCCCAGTGAACGCCACCATGACCGGTCCTGCGCCTCCCGCATCCAGCGGACTCCAGCTAACTTCACCAGGTAGATACCATATTGTATTGAAAATCAGTTTTCTATGGAGAGGGAGAAATCAGGAAAAATCTTAATAGCGTGATGCAAGATCGTCTTTTGTCTTGTATGAGAGCGCGGCGCCATGCCAGTCTGGTACCATCTGTTGGGCATAATTACCTTTGCCCTCTCATCACGCCGAAACGGCTGGACAAATTTTAACCAATTTTGGTACAGGAATAGCTGGATATCCAAAGATGGTTGTAGGTAGGATATTTATTACCCGACTACGGTATATAAACAAAAATACGCGTGTAAAGTTGCGGGCCACCTTCTAGTCAAAAAAAAATCTTTCGATTTTACTAATAAGCCTCTAATAGTATAAATGTGCGGAAACAGAAAACAGATTATAACTTGCGAATCAAAACTATGTCTGCAAGTGTTATATTGCGTACATTTGTTATTATATGAGTTAATATATTAAAGAATATCATTTATATGTACATATACTAAATAAGTTTCTGTCAAAAATGACATTTTAGTGGCAAGCTTTTATAGCCGACTGTACTTTTCTTTGGATATCCATCAAATGCTCACTGAGACGATTCTAAAGAGCCCAACCTCGGTAGGATTGCTTTTTCTATTATAGAGTTCCTATGGCCACCTTCCAGCTCCATCATCAGATCAGCCCCATGGTACCATATTATTGTATTGTCATCAAAGTTAAGTCATCATCATCATCATCATTTCAGCCTATTGCAGTCCACTGCTGGACGTAAGCCTCCCCTAGGGTTCGCCACATGGCCCGATCTCCCGTTTTCGCCATCCAGTCACCACCAGCCACTTTTTTCAGGTCGTCGGTCCATCAGGCCGGAGGGCGTGTGGTGCCGGCGGAGTAGAATAGCACCACCCCATTTCTTCCCGTGGGTATCGTAGAAGGCGATTAAGGGACCATCCGAGAGGTGGGCAGCAGCGCCTCTTGTGTAGACAACACAGTCCACATAAATACACTGCGGTCACCAACCCACCTGCCCAGCGTGGTGACTACGGGCAATATCCTCTATGGATTTTAGACACAAAGTTAAGTAAGTATGCAAAATTTTAGCTCAATCGGTTGACGATATCTGCTTCAAAATTGAGTTGCAAGATTTCACCCGAACAAACATACTTTAACATACCATGCAAGCTAAATAAAAGCTTGCAAAATAGATCGAGACTATTATATTTATAACATAAAATAAATATTTAATAGTATTAAAGCCACAGACAATCGTTGTTATTCATAGATATTACGAGATGTAGTTACAGCCCGTGTAGCCTGCGTACCGTAAACTAAAACCCTGATCATTACCTGAATTAAATCGAGTTTAGTTTTTGGTGGATATGGTCAGAAACCAAGATTTCAGTTTTTGGTTCACGGCCCCCATCAACAATTACAACTACTGATGTCACATATGTACATTTCCAGTTCTTTTTATTGGTCATGCCCATTAAATTAAATCTTCTTAGAGTTACAGTTGTTGTACATTTTAAATGAAATGTTTTCATGCAACTACTGCATTTTAAGCATTCAATGCTTGTAATGGAGGATAAGCATTTACTGCACTTAATTTCTTTTGACATGTTTGGTATGAAAAGGTGATTTGGATTTATTCGCTTAAAACAACGATTAGAAGACGAATCGCCGCAGCATTTACATTCGATTTGTAGGCCTAAACTTACGGTGCCTTTTTTATGTTATTGTGGGAGGAGCCACTCTGATAGCAGTTCTAATTCGTACGGGGTTCTGCAAATTGTTGTTGTCAGTGTATTGCTATCCTGTTCCGTCCCATGGACGATGCTGCGCTTACGTTGGATTTGACAGTTCGTTTGCTTACCACTAGATGGCAGTATAATGAACTATTACTATTTTATTATTTATTTTGTAGTATTTTATCGTTAAAAAGTATCTAATATAATCGGCTTATCAATACATCTGAGTTCCACTTTGCGTTGTGTAGTCTAATTTCGCTTGAAACCGATCCCTTTTTCCACTAAGAAATCTCACGAACTCAAACCGTTGATTTTTAGTCAGTTATTATTATCTTCCCACAACACTGATTAAGCACTCACTTCAGGTGTATATTTCACTCAGTTACGTGTAAAATTGTTTATTTTTTACAGTGGTTTATAGCCGAAGTCAAAGTTTGTTCAAAAAAATACTGGTCACTGGCGCGGCGAGTTTTTAATCTACTTTTTCACTATTTTAACACCCTTTAATGTTCTGATAACACCTTACGCATGTTTCAAGTTCTTAACTTTCATTTTTTTAACATTTACACTTAAATATGTACTTTATTCTTTTTTAATTACGTTAAATACACAAGAGCGTTTATCACGCCTGGCAGCGCCCTCTGCCGACGCCTCTGTACATCTAACTTAAATTTAGATCCTAGCACAATTTTTAACACAATTAAGTAGGTAAAGAACTAAATACTTAATTTTATGACAATTACAACCGACTTAATTAATTTTAACATCTAACTTTGCGCGATTAAGAACATGTTAAGAACAAATCACTTAACTAATGAAAAAACAGACTAACTCCAATCCACTCTACATCTATCGTGGAGTCTTTCGATTCTTGGCAAAGCAATTTCCATTCGACAAAGGCGCATGAAAACCTGATTGTTTCATGATCTTTCTATAGCTATGCAATGAGAACGGCTATTAGGGCACTCGAACATGCAACATGTACTTAGCATACAGAGCACACAGACAGAGTACTCGTGGTCACATATATTTTTTTGTTGATAACCAGATAACCGCTGCTTTGCTTTCAGTTCGCTCGACAGGACCATGTCGACTTCGTTTTCCAGTTCACTTAGGCGTGTTTAGGTAACTGCCAGCCGTGTAGGCATTTGGAGACTGGCGAGGCCATCCGGGATCCTTCGCGCGCCAGTTTTCGGAGCGACGCCGCATCCAGCAGCTGAGCGCCACGGAATGTGCGTCGTCCCTGCCCCGTACCAGCGCACACTCAGCACTCCGTCTTCTTCTTCCATTTACGAGTTCACCTAGGAGCGTTCGGGTAAAAACCAGCCATGTAGACATTTGGGGGCTGGCGAAGGCGTCTGAAACTGCACGCGCGCCAGCTCTCGAAGGGACGACGCCTCCAGCACCAGGAGCGCCACGGAGTGTGCGTCGCCTCCGCCCCGTACCAGTGCGCTTAATAGGACTCCGTCATCTTCCGCCTGTGGATAACAGAACTTATAACACCTAAGTAAGTGCCACAATTTACCACCACCTTATAAAAGGCTTTGTTCAAAAGTTATCTAAAGAGTTACTACAGCTCAAAAGGTCAAAAGCCTGTGCGGTGACTAGAACTCTGACCGGTCACTGCAAGCTGAAAAAACATTTGTTCCTAATGGGTATGGAACAGGACGCAACGTGCAGGTTCTGCCAAGAGTCAGAGGAGACAGCTATGTATATCCTCTGCTCCTGTGGACCACTTATGCACAAAAGAAGTATCCACTTAGGGCAACACTTTGTGCCCCCAGAGGCGTTACAACATCTCACTGCCCAAAGAATCTGGGAATTACTGGACTCAACGGGCCTCAGCAGTGAGCTTTAAGACAGGGCTGCCACAATAGATCAACTAAGGTCGATGCGGCAACCAAAAGGCCGAATTGATAATAATAATAAATAAATAAAAGTGCCACAATTCGAAATCGATTCTCTCAACCTAAACGCATTATTATCTAAATAACTGAAACTGTATATTTTCAAAACATTTCAAAATATCCCTTTTTATAACCTGTTGAATCAGGTTTCTCTTATATACGACCCGCCCCAATTTCCCCCCGGTTTTTATGCATGTATTAATAATATAAATCTACCTCTTGAATCACTCTATATATTTAAAAAAACACATCAAAATCCGTTGCGTAGTTTTAAAGATCTAAGCATACATAGGGACAGACAGACAGAAGTGACTTTGTTTTATACTATGTAGTGATATCTACTTTCAATCAGTCACATTTTCTAAGGACAACATGTTACAAAAACTACAAAGTTGTAAATAAATTAATATTAGGAGAATCTTACAGAAATAGTGCTGGTCCCAAACTAAACAACGTTTTGCTATTTACAATAACGACGCTTAGGTTGCTGTTCTTTTACACATTATTTTAAATTTATATGATATTTCAAATCTAAAATCACTATTACCTTTGCTCCTGGCCGCGGTACGAAGATTGGTTCACTGGGGTAGCAGTTCGTGTCACACCACGTTTTGGTTTCGCCCGTATGTGTGTCGACTTTGATAATCTGTGAACAAATTAAATTCAGTATAATCAGTGAAAATCTACGTTAATTGAAATGCATTTTATGTGGTATGTTATTGTGCGATTTCAACGTGTTACTAACCAGCCCTGGATTTTCCACATCAACATCAGAACTTATGGCATAGAAAAATCGGTATGGTTTTCCTGAAAAAAAATAGTTTCATTACTTCAAGTTACATTTTCGATCCCGTTAAAATTAATTAGTGGTTCTAGTTCTGCAGAATGTGTTATCAGATTTTACCGGCGAGACTCTTCATAATTATAGTCACCAATATTGTTACGATATTACTTAAAATGATACCACATCGACAGACACACCATCATCCATCGATCAGCTCTTGATCACAAATCAAAAGCTCCTTCTTGCAAATATATTTAGCATAAAGACAAATGTTTGTTTGTACGTTAATAAAAAATAATTATACTTATATTCATTATTTAACTTTAATAAGCCATATTACAGCAACATACCCACTACTACACCACTACATAGTAAACATATTAAGCCGCGCGCTGTATGATGTCGTTTTTCCGTTACTTGATCTCTTAGGGGGTTTATTTTAATTTAAATCCCATCAAAAACATAAATGTTAAATGAGAGCCAAGTTCAATATCGCGTGCAACGCTGTCGACTTCGCCGACAAAAGAATTGAGATCTATATGAGTGCCAAGTTCTTCGTCCTAACACTTTTCACCATAAAATGGCCTTGTTTATATATAAATTGAAGCAGAGATATAGAGTCGAAGTTGACAGATTCAGGCGTACCCTCTTTATTTTAAGTTTTTCTAAAGGATCTTAAAACATATAAGCCAAATTTCATTTTTTTTATGTGTAATAGATTTGGAGTTATTGAGGGGTCAAAAGTGGCTCCAAACGGTTCGTGTAATATAACACACGGCTGCTGCTCGCCAGTTCCCTGGGTGAACTTGGCTGGACACGCTGCCGCGTGTGTAGATTACCAGCCAGCATATCAGAACTAACATCCATGTAAAGTACAGAGGTGGCCCCTAGTTTACTGCAATGCAATTACAAGTCTACCGTTAAACTGGTCGTAGTGTATCCTGGGAGTTTCGCAGCCAAGATCCGCCAGCAGCGTTGTAGCGACCTTTGACAGCCGCGGCGCGTCCAGCGGTATCTCGACTCTTTTGGGCCGACCGCGGAACCACTCCGCATAGTCTGCGTTGCTTTGCATTGACTGAAACAGCTTTACATGAGTATATGTGTGGCATGAAATGAATTTCAAATTTCCATTTTGCCTTTGAATGAGGGAAAATTGAGGGTAGAATTAAGAAAATGTTTCTCGAGAAAGAATAAGAGTAGATCCTTCAATTTCAAGTACTTTTGTGTCTCTGTAGACAATGCTCATGCAAAGTATTCTGTTTGATCACTGGTCGAAGCGTTAAGTATTTTTCAATGAATCTTATGACGTCATGGCCGATAGAAGGTTCGTTTTATATAGGACTATGATGGTTGCTTTTATCACGCGATAAATAAGTGACAAAGCAGCCGTCACGTTTTGACCAAATGAGAGTGTGAGTGACAGATGCTTTGTCACTTATTTATCACGTGATTAAACGCTATTCTCATAGACCCGCTGAGCAAAATCTCTACTTTGCTTTCTGATAGGTGTTTGAGACCAACTGACAATGTAATTAATTGGAGTACTGTCTTAACAGGTTTAATGACGAATTGTACTGCTTTAAAGCAGGGTTAAAAGCAAAACCCAGTTGCAAATAATTGCAACTGGGTTTTGCTTTAAAACCGTTATATATATATATATATATATAACAAACCGGATCTAACCTGCTAGGTTCCATCCACACAGCCCATAGCCGGAAAAGTTATTGGTCCCGGAGAATTCGGAAATGGCACCGTTGCGAAATGAAACAGTATAGGAACAGCTTTTATATGTATAGCTTCAGCCAGAATTATATTTTTTTCTGTTTCTTCGCTTACCTCAATGGCCTGGATGTACATAGCGTCTATCAACTTGGCGTCATTATACGCACAGGTGTCGACGACCAGCCTACCGCTCTGTTCGTAAGCGTTGATGATGTGAAGATAAAACAGCGTCTCGGTGCGGTATCTCGTCACTTCTTTCCCGGTTTTACGACTTATGAGGACTATGTGAGTCTGAAAAAACATAACGTGACCTAAAATAACAAGGGAGCTATAGTTGAAGTAAAACTAGTAAAACTAACAATACCTATATCGGGTTTGATGAAAATTCCAATCGTTATAAATCTGGGCTATTCGAATAATAAAATCATTATCGTCGAATGACGACGACGACAGAACCATGTGGACGTGCGATTTTTTTATGTGATTTAGGTACGTCATTCAAACAAACCCTTTATGTAATTATATCCTTTTTCATTCAGGTTGGGTGTATTTTAACAAACTTTGCAGTGTAACCTCTCACTTGGAGTTGCCCACAAACATTAATAGTACCTCATGTTGCGGATACCACTGCAGGCTCTGTGCGAGAGGCTTGTTGGCGAGCTGGTTGCGCACCAGACCCACCAGGGACACCGAGAGCGGCTGTTCTACTATCACGAAATAGTTCTCCGTTATACCTGAAAAAAGTTTGCGACTGTGATCCTAAATATCAAATACTTGAACTTTTATCTGAGTAGTCCTTTCTCTCTTATATCTCAAATGACTCCTTCCGGCCGCCATCGCAACTGTGTTTCACAACCAGTTGTCTACGAGGATTTTTTAGTCTTTCACGGCAACCAGTTGTGATAAAAGAATATTTATTCTTCTTACGCAACCAGTTGCCAATAAAGAAAAAAATCGCGGCCATCGCAACTGTGTTTCACAACCAGTTGTCTACGAGGATTTTTTAGTCTTTCACGGCAACCAGTTGTGTTAAAAGAACATTTATTCTTCTCACGTAACGTTTCTAATCTCGACACATTAATTCAAGCAATGATTATTAACAGAGATGGGCATTAATCGATTAAAAAAATAATCGCAATTATTTTAATCAGGAATAACTTAATCGACAGTCTTCGATTCGACGTCATTTTAATCGAATAAATGTCACGATTAATTCTCGATTAAAAGTTGGAACACGCTCATTTGTGCATTTTACGAAAATACAATATTATGTTTAGACCGGGCCTTTTTAAAGGTATCCGACCGTTAAAATAACATTTCGGTACCGGTATCAATATTTTAGGTACCCAAACAAGCTTCCGTCTTCCGTTCCTTCCGTCTTCCCTCTTGTTACAGTAATACAAGGTGGTTTTTATAGTGCATTACTCTAAGAAGTTCTAGGCAGGAACTTAGACTTAAAAATGTCTTATTTCTTCCTAATATCGAGAGAAAATTTATCGGATTAATTAATCGATTATTATTAAATTTAATCGCTAGAAATTAATCTACGATTAACTTAATCGGGATTAAATAATTTGGAACTCGTACGATTAGACTAACTAATCGTCAGTTTTAACGACGCGTTTGGCTCGGTTTGTAGACACCTGCCTACTGAGCCGGCGGTCCCGGGTTCGAATCCCGGCCGGGGCAAATATTTGTGTGATGAACTCGAATATTTGTGCTTAGGTCATGGTTGTTCTATATATTTAAGTATATATTTATCTATATAAGTACGTATATCGTCGTCTAGTACCCATCACACAAGCCTTCTTGTGCTTAATTTGGGACTAGATTGATTTGTGTGAGGTTGTCCGATATTTATTTATTTATAAAGTTATTAAAAGAGAGTGTAGAGCCGCCATTACATAAATCATGAGACAGATGAGCAAGGAGTTTGGATCGCATATTAAAGTAAAATCAAGGTAAAACCTGTTTGAAAATAAACATTGCCCAACTAGAAAATTTCTTTATGCCATTGACTTCCCTTTTAATGAAAAGAGATAACAATAACAAATGTTGCCACGTGTTCTAAAGTATTGTTTTACTGGTGAAGTAAAGGTATTTTATTTATTATGTATGAAAACATAAAAAAAGTTAAAAATCATATTTCGATGTAAAAAATTTACTGCTTACGACCTCAGGAATCCGCTGGTAAAATCATTTGGATTGCTCAGGAGCACCCTGTATTTATATTAAATGTTAAGCGGAATAAAAGTTATCATGGCATTTCATTTGTTCATTCATTATAATGTCGCTAAAACAAAATTTTCTCATACTCGTATTACCACTGGTGATAAAAGGACACAAAATTATTAGCAGTTCAACACCGGTAGTCAACTTCTAAAAAACCGGTCAAGTGCGTAGTTTGTCTCTCACGGAATTCGAGGAATCAAATTAATTATCCTCATGTTGGAAGCATCATCATCTTCATTTTTGGTATATAGCAGTCCAGGTTTAAACATAATCCATGGTTTAATCTATGGTTGTGAACAAAGAAATTAACTCTTCTATAGCAACTAGGATTTTTGAGATTTTCCTTGTTGGCAACTGGTTGCATAAGAAGAATAATATTCTTCTATCACAACTGGTTGCCTTGAAAGACTAAAAAATCCTCGTAGACAACTGGTTGTGAAACACAGTTGCGATGGCGGCCGGAAGGAAATGACTACACCGGCTATATGACTCAAAAATCAGTCAGTCAAATTTCAACAGCTCGGCACAGGGTACACTACATAAATACGAAAAACTAAATTCCGATTATCGGAATCACGAATTTCATAATACCGATTATTATAATTCCGAATGTTTTAAAACTCCGAATATAAGTATGTCGATTTTTCATTTTTCCGATTTTTATAAATCCGAAATTTCAAAATGTCTAACGTTTACAATCACGGTATACAATATTCCGAATTTCAATACACCGAACAATAAGAAGTCCGAATGAATAATAATCCGAAATATCAAAAATACGAATTCCGATTATAAAAATACCGATTTTCAAAACTCCGAATAACATTACACCGACCAATAATAAACCCGACTAATCAAAAGTCCGAAACATCAAAATTACGAATTGCTGTTATATTAATTTACTATAAAATATAAGCCTAAATATGTGAAAGTTTTTCGGGCTAACGGGGCCTGCCTCGAGGTGAAATAGGTTATACTAGGATTTAACCTAACCTACAGTTTTCGGGGTTCAGTAAATCTGTTGACGCTCCGCTACACGTGGTCACAATACAAACCTAACCTAACCTACAGTTTTCGGGGTTCAGCAAGTCTTTTGACCCTTCGCTCGCTCCGCTATACGCGATCACAATACAAACCTGACCTAACCTACAGTTTTCAGGGTTCAGCCAATAACCTAACCTATAGTTTTCGGGGTTCAGCAAGTCTGACGCTCCGCTCGCTTCGCTCGCTCCGCTGTACGTGGTCACAATACAAACCTAACCTAACCTACAGTTTTCGGAGTTCAGCCAATAATCCAACCTACAGTTTTCGGGGTTCAGCAAGTCTTTTGACGCTCCGCAAGCTCCGCTATACGTGGTCACAATACAAACCTAACCTAACCTATAGTTTTCGGGGTTCAGCAAGTCTGACGCTCCGCTCGCTTCGCTCGCTCCGCTGTACGTGGTCACAATACAAACCTAACCTAACCTACAGTTTTCGGGGTTCAGCCAATAATCCAACCTACAGTTTTCGGGGTTCAGCCAGTCTTTTGACGCTCCGCTCGCTCCGCTATACGTGGTCACAATACAAACCTAACCTAACCTACAGTTTTCGGGGTTCAGCCAATAACCTAACCTATAGTTTTCGGGTTCAGCAAGTCTGACGCTCCGCTATACGTGGTCACAATACAAACCTAACGTAACCTACAGTTTTCGGGGTTCAGCCAATAACCCAACCTACAGTTTTCGGGGTTTAGCCAATTCGATATTTGTCCAAATCCGGTTTTCTATTTTCGTTTTAACGAAAAAAATTGGTTAAAAAAATAATCTTTACCCAAATACTCCGAAATATTTAATTCCGAATTTACTAATTCCGATTTTTAAAACTCCGAATTTCATAATTCCTAAGAAATAAATTTCCGATTATTGAAAATACGAATGTCATTATCCCGAATATCAAATTTCCGAATAAGTAATGAAGTTTCGGAAAATTCATAATCGGAATTTTGTTTTTCAGGCCAATGACACTTCGGGCTTTTCATTATTCGGAGTTATAAAAATCGGAATAATATACAATCGGAATTTTGAAATTCGTTTAAATAAATTTCGTGTTTTTTAGTAATCGGAATTTTATTTCCTAGGAATTATGAAATTCGGAGTTTTAAAAATCGGAATTAATAAATTCGGAATAAAATATTTCGGAATATTTGGGTGTTCCCCTCGGCACAACAATCCAACGTGTTGTTGTTATTTTTTGACCAGGCGAGCGAATCGACCGTAGCGTTTCTGCTTCAACTTCACCAAAATGACTTTCGTATGTTTTTTTTATTTACAAACTGACCGGCGATTGACCTCAGTATCACCTGATGGTAAGTGACTACGGGGTCGAGGATGTAGCTCGCCGGTTCAGTAATAGCCTATTCACTCTTACAATTCTCTGGAAATACACACGATGGGAGCCCGATGACACGATGGGTGTCCGGTTGTTTGTATGTTCGGATTTCCTGCCGCCTCGCCTACAGGCCAAATTTCTCAACCGATTCTCATGAAATTATGTGAGTAGGTTCAATAAGTACATAAATGGATTTTTTATCGATTCAGTTATTCAAAAAATTTCATAGTGGTTCCAAACCGTAAAAGATGACAAATCTCAGTAATCTCGAAACAAACTCGCGAGGTCTAGTCAGTTGGCAGCTGATTTTGTAATTTTATAATAGGAGAGACGTGACATACCAAATGTGTGCATATATGCCGGGTGCAAGGGCCATCTCGGTTTCATGCTGCCGATAACGTGAGCCCGCTCAAACATGTCCCCTGAAATAAAATAAACACAAATACTTAAATAACAATGATTATGATAAAACTACGACTCATTTTTCCGATTGCGATCTTAACTACTACAAAGATTTATCGTTACAAACGCCAGAGAAAACCGTAAGTGAGCAGATAATAATGATTATTCAAACGGTATAGTGTTTTAGTACAATAATAGTAACTTAATTAAGAGCCAGTTACCTTTTTCTGTGAATGGAAACTTCACCACCACGTGCTGAAGTAGTCCCTTCACAAGTGACATCCCGACGTTGAACACGTCGCCTGAAATTTTTAGGATGTACATTTAAAAAGACCGTGTGGCGCCATACCCCAGTAGTAAATATCATAAATCATATGCAAGTTTCACTTGTTGTACGTGGTTGTACAGTCAACAGCAGAAGTAGCTAAGCAGAATAACTAACTCACAATGATCTGCAGAATAACTAACTCACAATGATCTGGCAACTCTTATTTCTGACAACAAATTTCGTGTATATAATTTTGAGCACTTGGCGTGTGTAGTAATTTCTGCTGCGGGCTGTACGGTACTAAATTAAACCAACCGTTCGGCATGACGTGGGGATGAGAAGTGTGGTTGACCAGCGCCAAGCTTTGCGTCAGATTTCTGCGCTCCATCGTGTCCAAGGTCACCGGATCTACCCTGATAAATGACAAATTCATGTAATAATGATATTTATAGTCTCGACAAATATTGTTAATTTGTAAAACATATTATGTATTTGGTGATTCTAGTTTAGATCATTGTATTTTTTTTAATACACTTAGCTATTCGGCGTTGATTTCCAACACGAAAGCGAATATTATACTTCATAAAGCCAGAATTTAAATTAGAATCTCTTTACGGCAGATAGCGCTACGATGACATCCTAAGGCATTTCAGAAATATAGCAACTGGTTGGCAAATTCAATGGCTCTCGCATAGGACTCGGTAGCTTAGTAGACAACAAAACGCCCGTGGTTAGCCCGAAAGGCTTTGAAACCGCACTTCGAATCCCGCTCGAGCCATAAATTTTTTTTTTTTTGCTTCAATATAAACATAAATAATGATTATTTATGGCCGTCATCACAACATGTCTTAACCTACCTATGAATGACTGGTCCCTCTGTGAAAGCATATATCTCGTCGCCAAACGGGTAGAGAGAAATCATAGCGTTATCCGACATCGATTCGCCAGGATTGAAAAGTGCTGCCATTCTGTAATTATCAAAACTAAATCACTGTATTTAAATAAGTTATGACGCTTACGCGGAAATAATTTCTTAGCGTTGCCGACGTTTTGGAAGCTTTGCAGGTTAAAAGGTGTGTGAAAGAAAAATGTAATTACCTCCTTAACTTTTCTCTGCCCTTAAAGTCGCAAAATAAAAAACAATCCCAACTTCAAACCTCAGTGTCGTTAGAAATAGTCAAAAAATCTGTTTAACTAAAAATGCAAAAAGATGGTCAAAAATATGTATAACTGGCTATACATCGTGAAATTAAGGGTTAAAGTTAAATTTCGTGCATGAGCCACATTTTAAATACCTAACTAGATACCGAATTAGATAAAAAAATAAAGTTTTAGGAACATATAGGTATGCCTGATGGGTATTTGGGTGGCGTTCACGGGGTGGATCGCAAATAACACCCTTAATATAATATAGTCAGTTCACCTGTCAAAGATGGTGTGGCACGGGTCGGGCGCGGCGCTCGTGCCGAACTCGGTGACGACGATGCGCCGAGCCGCCTGGTTGCGCTTGTAGGTGTTTGACTGTAAGAAGCGGCACTGGTACGTGGCGTTCCCGTCGTGGATCGCAAATCTGTAAAATTACTGATCTTACTACTTGAGAATTTTATAAATAAGCGAGGTCGCGGCGAGGCATACGGGTGCTGACATTTTGGTTACAAAAATGTATAATTTTTTCAGTTAAGTTATACATTGGTTCATGCAGATTTTCGGATATCAGTATGTAATGTACTTAGTAACAATACTTATAAAAAAACTATAATTTAGACTTTGATACAATTTTATAGTTAAGAGATCTAGAACGCAAAAACAACGCAAATACGTGCATGATTTGTGCAAAATTTAACAATTACGGGTTTGTATCTTGAACGGTAAAGGATAAGGCAATGTCGACTAATCTATGATGTATTTTTTTCTGTTTTCGGAGTCACGGGTCGTATCATGCAGCGGCAGTGTTAGGCTCCTGTTAATGGAAAGTCTTACGGTCAAACGGTAGCTGCCTCACCTGTGCAATAAAGCAGAGCTGTCGAACAGGTGCTCAAACCGCGTGGAGCCGACTTTTAGGGAGCCTGGGCCATTCCGGAGCAGGGTCCCACGTACCCATGTCGGAATTTCTCCTGAAAACGCATAAGTAGTAGGAAATACCGATAAAGGCCTATTTGGTTCATAATCTTTTCAAAAACCAAAACAGTCGTTCCTCCGGTGGTCAAAAGTTAAGAGCTTATGTATGAATCCAGGTTATATTACTAATACATCGGATTATAGAAGACGGAGCATTCTTTATTCTTATATGATTTTAAATTAGAAAATTAGGCCCTGGAATCCTTAATTTCGCGTATGTCCAGGAAAGACTCGAACCTAAATCTGATTATAACCCATTTCACCTTTTTTTAATGCAAAAATATATGTTATACCGTATCTAAGACCTCAATACAAAAAGGGTCAGCCAGGAGGACAGATGATACAAAGCAACATCCATTGAAGCACAGATTACATATTACTCATATCATATATTATGTAAATAATACTGAACAATGGCGCGCACTGTCAAAAGGTTTCTTTTGCCGCTAGTACCGTAGGACAGTAACAACCGTCACTGAAAATATATGGTTAAAAACCGATAAAGCTTAATTATATTAGTATTACCTGTTATCTGACCTTCTAGAGGTTCAGTGACTTCTTCCTCACACGATCGGAGCCATACAGAAGAATCGCAGTTGGGATACAAATTCTCCTTACAAGCGGCCATTGTACCTACTTCTGAAATAAAAACAAAGAAAAGGGTTTCAAGCTCGACTGAAAAAAGTTGTAGCAGTTGATTTACTGATAGGGATATGGGTTAATACCGTTCCGTAGCGAGCGCTTAGCTTAATTTAAATCAGTAGATATTTATAAATCCCAGTGAAACCTAGTACTTACTCTACTCACGCTCATAACATCTAATATATTATGTTGGAATCTTTAACGTGAACAAATAGAAAGCATCACCTATACCAATAGCATATACGTAACTTAACTCATGTAAATTTTTACCCCAGGGGCCTCCTATCGCATTTATCCCTCTTATTCCTGTACACAGACTAATTATTGTATCACTGAAAACAACAAGTAAAATATCTAGTTATCTACATATGTAGTTTTACTGGAAGCTGGAAGTGTTAATTTGAGTACAGTACAGCTAAAGACAGGAACTCCCTTCTGGAAAACCTTTTGCCTTAACAATGTATTTACTTAAATTGGTTACGACGTACTACTGAAATGGTAACCAATAGGTACAATACAATAAAAAAAGCATTGTTCGTCTTTCGCTTCATTGTTACTTACCAACAGATGACAGTAAAAAATAATATCAAGCTTTTATAAAAATCTTATTTACACGTATGTATGAGCTCTTAACCCTTCGTGTGGCGAATTCCCGCTCCGGGAGACAAAGAAATAGACCTGAAATGGCGGATGTCATTTTTGAAGTTAGCGCGCATGTGGCATCTGTCCTGCTCCGGGAGAGATAATTATTTCGCGCGTCTGGCGGCCGCCCTGCTCCGGGAGAGTAGCTAAGTGCTTTTTTATACGTGCATTTTGGCGGCTAATAAGCATTCTGCACTGCTCTAACTTATACTGAAGCTCAATTATAGAACAAAGATAGACTACAGTGCAACAGAAATGTCAACAGGCATTTATTTCAATGAATGATCGTTGTTCCGTGTGCGGTTGTGTGGTAGTGTTTGTCTACAACGAACGTCCGTGTTTTTTTGAATTTTACGTATATTTCGTTGTGTTTCGGCCTGAACTTCATAAGAAAAGGATGGATGGATAAGTAACACACTTCATTTAAGTAATTGTTTCTGTGAATTCAAGGTTTTTTAACAAAAAAATGCTTATTTCATCAACCACTCCGACTTTGCAACCGTGTTAGTCCCGCCAAAAAATCTATTTCTTGTTGGCTATTCACGATACTTCTGTGTAAAAGATTGTGAAAAACTAATTATTGTATAACTATTTACATATTTCCTACTTTAGATTCATCCAAATTAATCAATATTTAGCGAAATTTGTGATAAAATTACTGCCGGTATTGTGTTGACCGGAGCGGGACAGATGCCACACGGCGTTTGAAACTCACGATGCGGCCATTTCGTTCGCCGCTAAATGAATGTGGATATGACTTTTGGATTAACAGTGCCTAAAAGGTATAAAAATACCTATACAAATAATAGGTTTAAAAATAAATAAATAAATAAGTAGTTGCTACAAAATTGTCTATATTACTGGAAATGATAAATAAAACTTTTTTCTTTTGCTCCTAGGGAATTCATGAAAGTCGTATCCATACTATTGTAGCCGCTCTGAGACCTATTAAGAGTAGAAATGGGGTGTTTTTGTTTATAAATTCTCAAATATTTGTCTATGCTAAGACGTTTTCATTTTGTAACGTTACTTTACTATAATAAATCTAGTCTTAGAAAATGTTATCAGTATTAAAAAAAGATAATCTGGAATTGTTTTACAGGCCATTCATTGTGAGTACCTATTTAGAGTCGTTTTTCGAGGGCTTTATGTTTATGTCTCAAGCTGCCAAACTTATTACTTTACGAATACAAATATTTGTATAGGCTAACTATATGAACCGAACTTACGAATAAACAAAAAACATGAGCCACTTGAGCCACGTCTCTCTCAGAACTAATCTTGAAACATGAGTCACTTTATAACACCGACGGGGCGGTGCCTGATAAGGCCCACATTTAGTAATGCTCCTACTGCTAAAAAAATGTATGGAGTGAAGTGATTTTATGACTGTATGTTTTAAATTAGGGTATAATATTGTAAATAGAACACAAATATTGACGCGAAAAAGTATAATTTATGAATTATGGTAGATTATGTATCGAAAATTGGAAAAAAAACCATGACCCTATCTTTACTTTACGACGTTGTTTTATTTTCACACTTTATACATATTTACCGTATGCAATATGATAGCGTACTTAATTAAGAATCTAAAATGCTACATTTTATTACGCTTATAATACAGAAAAGCAGTAAAATTTAAGTTTTTCTAAACATTGAAGACTAGTTTTAATTGTCCTTCCTAGGCCTGTGCCAAACGTGGTAAAATTTGCAAAATGGCGGCTGCCATAATTAGTTTTTAGGGTTCCGTACCCAAAGGGTAAAAACGGGACCCTATTACTAAGACTTCGCTGTCCGTCCGTCCGTCCGTCTGTCCGTCGGTCACCAGGCTGTATCTCAAGAACGGTGATAGATAGACAGTTGAAATTTTCACAGATGATGTATTTCTATTGCCGCTATAACAACAAATACTAAAAATAAAATAAAATAAATATTTAAGGGGGGCTCCCATACAACAAAGGTATTGGTTGCGTTAACTTTGCACCTCATTTGTATGGAGCGCTATACATACCAGGTACAAACTTAACTTAACCACTTAAGGATGGAAAGTGTTTGTACGGAACCCTCGGTGCGCGAGTCCAACTCGCACTTGCCCAATTTTTTCTTTTCTCGCCCGGAGCGGGACAGGCGCCAGATGCGCGTAAATGACCAAAATGGCGGCGCCAGGCGAAGGGTTATGCAGCGTGTATGCTACGTGGGCAGGTTTTTCAGAAAATACGACCAGCCTATTGCTATTGCTGCTTGTGGCTCCCTCGAATACCTCGTTACGTTTTTAATCCTTGAGAGAAATTCCGAAAATTGCACATTCTCGCTAAGCTACTTTGATTTGAACTGGATGGACCCAGTCACCGGTCATGTCTCAGCCGTTTTGAGTAAATCCTAGAAAAAATCATAGCCAGTTCGTATGTAATAATACTCCAATATCGAATTTCAATTACTCGCCTTTTAGCGGATTTCGTCATAGGCCAAGTCTCCGAACTAATTGGTCTAGATACTCGCAAATATGAGCGCTAATAGTGACTTATTATCCTCTTAGTGATTGAGTCTAATGGCACAATGACGCATGATCCCAGGTAAAATAGGTCGCTACATTTAAGACCTGGGCTTAAATTGGATGTCTCTAATGATACGACGACGTGGTTGGTGCAGTGGTAGTGCAGTGGTAGTGCAGCTGCCTACTGAGCCGACGCTCCGAATCCCGGCCAGGGGGTAATAATTGTACAGCAGCTTGTACTATGGGCACTCAATGATACATTATACATACGACAGTCCGTTGGACCTATTTATGGTACTCTATCTATGAAACGGCCAAGCCATACTTTTGAAACCAAGGTGTAGGGTTAGTAAACTCAGGGCTTAGGGGCTTGGCTTTTCCTGGGATCTGATAACTTTTTTACAGCGAAAGCATTATGAGCATGTGAGTCTTGGCCGCCAATTTTACATGGAATGTTTTTGATGGGATCTCATTTCTTTTTGTAAGGTGTTTCGTCTTACGCTTAGATTTCCATAAGATGCATATAAACATCATTAATTCAACAATCAAAAATGTAAAATTACACGTGTTGATTGCGCTGCATGTATTGTTGCATTTTGGTAGGTACCTATATAAAGAAATATTTAAAATACGAAGTCAAAGTGTAGATATGAAAGTAGTAATAATTGTGTATTTAAGAAATACTGACGTTTAGTCCCATATATATACACTTTTATCCCCTATTATGGGAAACCCATACAAACTTCCATCCCCTTATTTAAAGGGTGGGGGTGATTTTCTAAAAATCCTAGAATATTAATATGTGTTTTATTTTTAACAAGGAGTCCCTATATCAATTTTCAGACCTCTAGTATCAAAATTTGCAGAAGTCTCATACAAACTTCCATCCCCAAGTTTAAAGGGTTGGGGGTAAAAGTTCCAAGTTTTAGAATTATTTTGTTGTTTGTGTACTAATACTAGCTCACATACCAAATTTCAGCTTTCTAGGTCATCGGGAAGTAACCTCTGGGTTTGATACGTCAGTGTATATATATATATATGAGTGGCAAAATCGGCGTATTTTAGGTACCAATAAAACCTAAAAGTATAAACGCTAGATCAATTAAATTTAGTTCATTTCATATGTTCCCTAACTGCATCTTAACCTGTTAATTTGGGCGCTCTGGTGTTAACTGGGATGAAGCTTTGAGGGTTTGAAAATGAGACGAAACGGTTCGAGAAAAGGTAGGTAGTGCCCCGCTTCTTTTTTGTTCGTCTTGGCGGGGGCACTACCGTGCCCCAGATGACATGTAGCTGTTGCAAATACTATTATTTGCTCTCCATACAAAGTTTCATCCCCTTTTTCGTCCCTGAAAGGGATGAAATTTATGTATGTCCTATTCTGATATATAAGGTACAAACTGGAAAGTTTCATAAAAAATCGTCCAGTAGTTTTTGAGATTACGTAGGTACATCCATCCATCCATCCAAACTTTTACGTTTATAATATATTATTATTATATTATATTATATTCCTTTTATTTATCTTCGGTCTTAGGCTAGGTTTTTACAATAAATGTATATAAAAAAATTAACAACAAAAAAACCGACTTAAAAAAAACTGAAAAGCCAAGAATAACCTGTTCATGTATAGATTACATTTGAACCAATTTTTGAAGTCGGTACCAGTATTTTAAAAGGAATAAGGCCTCTTAAGCGTTTTAACAGCTGCAATCTAATGTTTTTTAACTCCAGTCGCAGTTTTTTTGAAACTGTCATGTTTTTATCAAAGTTTGCTATAAGAAATGGTTCGTAATGCATCCAGGGCGATTAAAACGTCCGAATAATCACCTGACATCAATTCAAGATTCAAGCCCAAACAAAAATATTAATAACAAACTCCGATGTCATTCTTCTTTAAAGGCAACACCCCGGTCAATGCCACGCCAGTACGTCACATGATGAATTACTAATAGGGAAACTAAAGTAAACGGACACATTGATTATTCCATCATTTGGACAATATTTCGACTAGGTAATCATCTTTATTATTAAGTAAATGGAAGATGCACTAACTATAACATCGTTCACGGGTGAAAATAAAAACATAGCCCTCATTTATGCTTCAGCGTAGTCACATATTGTAGTAGTAACCTATCGTCCTGTATCCAAAATTTACCAAATCTGATGAGGTTGCAAATCACAACGGTATTCCGACCGATATGGCCTCATGGTGTTAACCGCTATGAAAATCCTACCATACTGCTTATTCATTTTGAATTACCAAACATAATCATGACCATGGCCTCGGCGTAGATATCGGCTACTCAATAAAATAAAAATAAAACTACGTTTTTATTGATTTGAACTTTGTTATTGCATTGACATCTGATCGACGTATGCTGCATATATTATCTAATCAATGCATCACAATTTTAGGGGTTGAGCAGTGAGCACACATCAACATTAACTGTGCTAACTAAATATAACTATATTACTATAATATCACTCCACAGACACACAAAGAGATGGATAGACAGACAGACTGGTGGAGATGACGGATATTGACTGTAAAGGTTCCCTTGTTTGACTACAAACCCTGAGAGCTCTATTGTAAAACTTTGCGCAATATTAAACCGTATCTATTACTGATTTAATAACTGACTGAGCGAGCGAAATGAGCGAAGCGTCTCTAGCTCAGTTTTAGCTTCTCCAATATTTCGTTCGTTTGTATATTTGAATGTTCATATTTTCGGATTACCGGCTGTTCTCGCATATGTATATTAGGGACCGTATTTCTCTACCGATTTTCATAAAACTTTGTGAGTGGTGTCGATAAGTATATAGGTACCTATGTAGTTTTTTTCTTCGATTCAGTTGTACGGTTAATATTTTTCGTAATGTCCTAGTTATGGGGGTTAAAAACGTAAATAATTCCAAATTTTTGAAATATTCAAACAAACTCACGAGTACAGCTCACAGAGCCACTTTTTTTATGTTTTTATTGAACTCGTAAAAGTATCCTTTATATTGCACGCAATTAAACCTGTTATTTTACGTTCTGTGTTTAATAGTAATATGTTTACACCTCGTTTACCTACATGCAAAACAAGGCGTAAATATATGTATCTACGCGAAAAATTAGTGACTCACTTTGTTAACTATAACATAACTGTTAACGATATTGAAACAAGAGTCGTCAAAAAAATTCAATTTAAAGCAGATAATTCGAGCTTCAATAGACAACATCATATATTATAACTTAACATGTAAAATAATACTTCATATTCTTTTATCGTGAAAATAGCCACTGTAGGTACGATTTGGCGCGAATGCGCGACATGACAGCCACCGGCCATTTGCACCAATCAGAGAGCGCCATTCGATTCTTGTACCGACCGACCGACCCGCCCGTGTTTGTTTATTGTCATTCGTTCGTTCATATTGCAATAGGTTTATCTGCGTTCTCTCTAATCTAGTTCTAAGGCAGGTCCGACTTAGCTTAGGTTAGGTACGACGACGAGCGAAGCGAGGAGGAGTGTTAGGTTGAACTGCGACCCAAACCTAAAATGAGACTTAAGTATTTTGTTTTGTTCTCTCCTCAATAGTTCATATGTAAAAATAATGGCTTTAATATACTATTTGATGACAATTTTAGGTAAATTTTACGATCGATTAATGTAGGATGACTTACATTTTAAACATACTAATTGTTTATTGTCATTCGTGCGTTCATATTGCAATAGGTTTTTAAGTTAGGTTAGGTTAGACATTAATTATAATATCGAGTTTAAAGATTAGATATTTGATAACGGTACGTAACCCATTAATCTAGTTCTAAGGCAGATCCGACTTGGCTTAGGTTAGGTACGACGACGAGCGAAGCGAGGAGGAGTGTTAGGTTGAACTGCGACCTTAGCCTAAAATGAGATTTAAGTATTTTGTTTTGTTCTTTCCTCAATAGTTCATATGTATTAATAATGGCTTTAATATACATTTGATGACAATTTTAGGTAAATTTTACGATCGATTAATGTAGGATGACTTACATTTTAAACATACTAAGTTATACAATTAGAAGCTAAAAGTTACTATTTTGGTGTCATATATTAATATTTAAGAAGTTTGCTATTTGAATGCATGCCTCAAATTTAGATGCTAAAAAATAACCACCATTCTAAGTTACAATTACAGTGGCTTACAAAGAAGATAACTACCCAACTAGCACACAAGCGCTATAAGAAGCCGTATAGTAGCCGGATAAAGGATTTTGATAACTCCTTAGGCTCGTAAATAAGTGCTATAGTGGTTCTATATCCAGATATAGATCTCTTGTAGCGCCAATTAGGCCCCAAATTATACAGCTTTTAGTTCTACAATAGCTCTACAGTAGTCGGATATGTATGTTATAATGGCTCTACAGAAGTGGTTTAAAAGGGATGATCAGCGCTATGAGATTTCGAAAAAGTGCTTGTAGCGCCGTAACGCCACCTTTACCTAAATTTGTACCGCTAATACCGCTATCCCATCAAAAACATAAATGTAAAATGAGAGCCAAGTTCAATATCGCGTGCACTTCGCCGACAAAAGAATTGAGATCTGCAAGGGCGCCAAGTTCTTTGCTCTAAAATTTTTAGATACAAGGACATGCTACATACTCAATGCATTTATTTTACTTGGGGAGTAATTCAATATCAAGATTTGACTTGGCTAGTTTTCACAAAATAACTAAATTTTATAAAAGTAACATAGTCATAGTCATAGTTCATTATCAAGCTAACAGTATAAGTAACAAGACGTAAACTAACTTGCGTACTTACCTTTACGAAAATAGGTTAATGATTTGATTGATTTTGATTTATAATATAAATTTATATTTTAAAACTAGCCAAGTCACGTCTTGATATTGAATTACACCCCAAGTAAAATAAATGCATTGAGTATGTAGCATGTCCTTGTATCTAAAAATTTTAGGGCAAAGAACTTGGCGCTCTTGCAGATCTCAATTCTTTTGTCGGCGAAGTGCACGCGATATTGAACTTGGCTCTCATTTTACATTTATGTTTTTGATGGGATATCATTACTTTTTGTACAGAAATTATTATGATGTGTAAATTACTTAATTATTATTTGTTAATTAGCTCTGTGTGCTAATCTAGTACATCTTTTGAAAGTTTTGAACAAACAAAGAATTTACCAAAACGGTTAGTACGTATTGGATTTTTTGTGCATGTATGTGTAAGTGTGTGCGTGTGAGTGTATATGCTATTCTAGTATATCTTTCAAACAAAAAAAGAATTTTCCAAATCGGTTTATAAATGACAGAGTTCTGAGGCAACAACCATCAATAATAATAATAATAAAAAAACATAAAAAAATCACTGTTTTAGATTTTTATATGTATACACACACAATCACTAAGCTGGATGCCAAATTTCACCTTTCTAGGTCACCTGGAAGTGGATTAGGTTTTTGATTACTAGTCAGTCAGTCAGTCAGTCAGTCAGTCAGTCAGTCAGTGCTAAAAATACCGTTTTTTGGACTTTAATATCTCAATAACTATTTAACCTATATTAATGAAATTTGGGGTTCTACTTGTTCTAAGGGATCTTAATACATAAGCCAAATTTCATTTTTTTATGTTAAATAGATTTGGAGTTATTGGGGGGTCAAAAGTGGCTCCAAACGGTTCGTGTAATATAACACACGGCTGCTGCTCGCCAGTTCCTGCGGTGAACTTGGCTGGACACGCTGCCGCGTGTCTAGATATTAAATCTCTGGGTTCTAATTTAGTAATTTAGTAGGTCTACTGTGGGCAACACTAAATATATTTTCATAAAATCAAAGAAAGTGAAGTGCAGTGACAATTGAAGTGAAAGGAACGATACGAATGGGATCTGTGGATGATACAATAACAAAGTTTAGCATTGTTTTACTTCGACGTGCCGTTAAATATCCGTGCGAGTGCTAGTTTACTGTCAATGTATACGTATATTCTTGTCAAAATTTTCATGCGCCCTCGTAATATTGAGTTTTTAATGCATTTAATATATTTCCGTGTTGTTTACAAAATTGTGTTTTAACAAAAAGAAGACTTTAAAGGTTACAAACAGTTTTGTACGGTTTGATGTGTGAAAAGTACTGACTTTAATTACATTAATAGTTACAAATTACGCATATATACGATTTCCAAAACTTCATCATAACCTTAAAAAACACATTTACTAAACAAATTAATGGCGTCTCAATCATGCAGCTTTCAGTGTTGGCTATATCTATTATGCAGGTTTGAGTCGTACAACGGCTGTAGTGCTTGCTGTTGTAGACTTATAGGTTTAACAGTAGTGTTATAGTTGTGCTATTCAACTATTTAGGTGGCACAGCAGGTTGTTGCGATTAATATTAAGAACTTAAAGTTGTATAATGGTGTTCAAGGTATCCTTTTATAAAACTTTTTTAGGGGTCCATCGTTGAATATTGAAAACGTTTGAAAGTCAATTCAAGTTATGAATTCAATGTTAAAATTACCTGTTGACCGAGTGAGTCACCGCTCCAAATTGGCTCACTCACTAAATTTTAAGACAAAACTGAGACTATAGTAATACTGAACTGAGAGATCAGTTATTGGCAGTATAATGACTCTACTATACGTCTGTAAACGACATAAAAGCGCCAGTAAGGTTCATTCCTCCGCCTTGGGCTGCATAAAGCAACATACACCTAACGTTTTACAGCTTTACGTCACAATTCTGTGCTATAAATCTCTAATATAGCGCTTCGAGCTCCAATATGAAGCTATGTTCCTCCGTTGTAGATACGTAGTTACAAGAGCGCTAATGGATTTTATTAAAACACTTAAGGTGCCATAAGAGTATTCTGTAACTCCCACGCCCGTATAAAATACTTCGTATGGTTCCTTATACAACTGCAAGCCGTACAGTAGCCATATAATTCTCACAAATAGCGCTTAAGGCGCTATTCTAGCGCTACTTAACTCTGTTATAGATAAGTGTTACAACGGCCGAACACAACTCCGTTCAAGAACCTCTGGCTATGTAAAATGTCTCTGTACGCTCTTAAGCGCCATTAAAGTGACTCATAACTCTTTTCAAACTCTTTTGCCTACTAAAGCACTCCTTTACGGCTTGTGGTGGCACAATGGTTTACATGAACTCCATAATACTTCTCATGGCTGTCTTGCTGCGGTACTGAATGCTCTTATACTACCATAAGCTATTCCATTGCTATTAATCGGCTACAGTACCACCTACTGTTAAAGGGTTTTCCAAAATGCTACTGTACGTCTTAAGGAATATTGTACAGCACTTGAACGACTCCTATACAACTACCAGGCTGCACAATGGCTGTATAATTCGCTTGTGTGCTAGTTGGGTAGTGGCTGAGATATTATTATTCAGACGCGCGTTTGTTGTGGCCAACTTAGTAATTTAGAAGGTAACTTATATTTTCTGAGGCGAATAATGCTATTAAAAAGAAGCTTGTTTAAATAGTACCCCTTAAATACATAGAAAATATCCATGACCCGGGAACAAACATTTGACTTCAAAGCACAAATATTAGCATAATTAATAATTACAAATACCTATTAGCCCTTGCGGGGATTCGCAAAATAGTCTCCTAATATTTATTTATTTTGTACGCCACTATTATTATGGTTGCCTTAGCAATGAGCTCTATTTACCTTTGATTACAACTGGTCAGTGTTACTTAATGAAGCTTGGATAGAGAAAATGTATGTATTATATTCATAAAAGGCATAGATATGCATAGTCTCAAACCTAGGATCATCTCATCATATACATACTTACCTTATGTTATTGTATTTATGTCGGCTATATCATGGCCATATTTTAATCGAATTGAGCCCAACGTTTTCTTCCTGCACCATTAGGCACCATTTTGTTTTGTTTTGTTTTTAATTTGTTTGTCTGGCTGTCTAGATTTAGTTAAATTTAGCTATACACATACCTACTTATTAAGCAAATACATACTTATTTTACTTTCATCTGAAGTACTAGTAGTTGCGTGAAAAACTTGTAAAATACATGATCTACTATTGTATTTAATAAATGTTGCTAAAACTTTCGCAAACTAAACAAACACTTCATTATTTTCACCGGTAAATAATAACAATAAGAAATAACCACCTTTCAAACAATCACCGTAATTTATATTTATCTGTTAAAATTTAAATATTAGAAATGCACCGATTTAATGACAAGTTTATTCGTTCTTATCCCTTTAAATAACGTCCGTAGAAACAATAAAATAGACACTAATTACTTTGCCATTACTTGTCTTGTAGCAACAGCGCACTCATCTAGTTAAGTAAGTAGGAATTTATAGTAAAATTTCTAATCAGTATCATTAAGTAATTAAAGCGAAGAGCACTTACTTACCTTCCTTGTCACAGCTACTTATAAATGTTGTCTTTCATTCACTTTTGAACTCCCCAAAGAAATAAATAAAAAAATATTCTAAAAACAGAGTATGTCTGGAGGGATTCGTTCGTAACGGTGAGCGGCGAACATATGAGTTGTGGCGCACAGACCAACCAGACTAAGGGGGTGAGGCGGCCTCCCCTTGACCTTCACCACGACACCCGAGTCACCCGACGACGACGACGTCTGTCCGCGCCGAACGCCCAAAACATAGACACCATGTAATAAAGTTCAAAAAGTTCTAATAATATTCATTCTTAGTTAGAAATACAATTTTGCAATCAGTTTAAGAATGCATCTCTAATCCAAATTGCATCTCAGGAAACGGCGGCCCAAGCTTACCATGCTTATGTAATGTCGAACCTGAGGTACGGAACTATTCTATGGGGCAACTTTAACGGCTGCAAAAAAATGTTTACGTGCACAATGCAATGTGGTACTCGAACGATCGACTCTTGTAAAGTTGTAAACGCATATTTAAGTCTCTTCAAGACTGTATTTTATGTATGTCCATCTATTTTTGTTAAAAATAATACACACCTTTATAAAGTCTAAACATTCAACCCTAGAAGCACTTCCAAGCTCCATGGTATCAACATAAATTAATTTACGTAGGTGCGTATTCGGGACCGAGATCGGGCCGCGGACGGAGATGGGTAGACGGACGGCGAAACTATAAGGGTTCCTAGTTGACTACGGAACCCTAAAAACATAGTCTTTACTCTTTTGAGTAAGGAGTGCATCATCTTGCATGTATATTGATTATTATTTATTGACTCATTTGGTAATGATATATGTAACTAAAGATAAGATTATATTAGGGTATTGTAGAATTAAAAAAAAATTACATGTAGTTAGTTTAATTTAAAAGTGTAGTGTTTACAAATACTTACACTTCGTTATTTTAAGTTATTGTAAAAATAAAACCGGCCAAGAGCATGTCGGGCCACGCTCAGTGTAGGGTTCCGTAATTGCTCATCCTTCACAATAGACTTAAGTTACAGGAAAAATTTTAAGCTCTATAAAAAGGTCGTAAACGCCAAAGTCACTGTAATTACTTATTACCTTCTGGAATTCAAGTTACGTCCTTTTAAGAAAATTATGAAATTTTGCGATAACTCAAAAACGGCTCGACCGATTTTGTTCAATATAGTTTTCATTGAAAGTACGTATAAAGCCTCATTTTCATGAATTTTTCCATAATTTTTTGACCCGTGGTTAAAAAGTTAGAGGGGGGGGACGCTATTTTTTTTATTTTCGGAGCGAATATTTTCAAAACTGCTGACATTACCAAAAAATAATGTTTGGAGACCCCTATTATTTTTAAAAGACCTATTCAACGACACCCCACACACTAGTGTTGGAACGAAAAAAAAAATTCACCCCTACTTTAGGTGTTCGAGAGGTACCCGAAAAAAAACTTTTTTTAGTTTTTATTTTACCGTTTTGTCGGCGTGATACATACACATACTCATACCAAATTTCAGCTTTCTAGTACTAATGATCACGGAGCTAAGCCTCGGACGGACAGACGGACAGACGGACATGGCGAAACTATAAGGGTTCCTAGTTGACTACGGAACCCTAAAAAAACGCCGGTTATCGGTAGATTGTCAAGAACTATAATTATATTGCAAGACGTACTTTCTGTACTCACAATATTGCAATAAATATGTGATTATGATTATTGTGAATGCATGTTTTGCGATTTTTCGCCGTTAACATAGGTACGTATTCTTCTCTTTAATATTATACTTACACCAACTCAGAATGTACGATGCTATTTCTTTCCACAAAGTGTACAACATGCATTGTATGCGTTTTAAAACTTAAGTTTGAGAAGCAGATGTTAAATTCGTATACGTTTATTATTATACATTTTATTGTATATATTCTATTCAGTAAGTATAAAAAATATATCATTTTGGCAGGAATGTAGATACTATTAATCCACTATTAATTTTACACTTAAAATAGCTATCACGAGTTTGTAAATTTCTCCTAGAATAAATCATCAGTCGTTTCCATGGACTCCATAGTTATAGCAGATGTTTGCCTATATCTATCGTAATGTCCCACTTCTGGGTCAAGCTCGATAGGCAAGCTCTGGCGGGACGATTTGTTTGTTAATGGCTGATGGCCATTCCTGACTCTTACAACCCTTAATTTCACGATGTATAGCCAGATATACATATTTTGTTAACCATCTTTTTGTATATTTTATTTACACAGACTTTCATACTATTTTTAACGGCACCGAGGTTTGAACATAGGTTTCTTTTTTATTTTGCGACGTTAAGGGTTAAAACGCTAAGGGATCAACTCGGATGGAGAAATTAGATTTTCTGCTGGTCGAAGGGATGGTTCAATAATGTTTGGTACGCTAGCGTAAGGGTATTATTATGCCTTTTATATACTTCCTTCGTGGACAATGTTGCTCCTTCACTTTCAAGGCACATTCTAGTACCTAACTTATATTATTCAGATCAGTTACTTTAACTCAATGGCTCATATAATGTTCCTCACTTGGGACACTCGGGGGTGTCCTCGGAGGGGGCGTCTCCCTCCGGACAAGGTTGCGAAACAAGTTCAAGTACCTCGTGCGCATGACAATGGACGGAGACAAATAGTATGACATGTTGTGGCAGGTTGTTAACAAGACGAGTACTTAAGAGGCCTTATTCCTTTTAAAATGCTGATAGACATTTTTCTGTATGTTCAAATATGTTCCTTAACACATTATTGATATGTTACTACCTATAACAGGGCTATTGGGATTTATTGGTAAATATTTGAAACCTGCAGTTAGAATTTTTCATTGATAATTTTTATTTCAAAAACTTAGTTTTTTCAATTTATTTCCGACTGCACGCAATGAAAACATGAAATAACTATGTTACTACCTAGAACTCGGGGAAAAATATTATTCACTCCAAAAAGTTGGTTAAAATTATCAATATATTTGTCATAAAATGCAAAAAAAAAATTAAAAGGGATAAGGCCTCTTTATGATGATGGCGAGTCAATAGATAGATAGAAATCTGGATTGGTACGCAATACAATTGTTTTAGTAATTTACTCTTGTTTGTACTGTGATATCACAAATAAATTTACGGCCCGATGGTAATCTATTACCGCTGAACCTTTGTAACGTAAGAAGCATCAGCGCGCCTAACCCTTTAATAATAACTAGAGACCCGTTGCGGCGTCGAACCGCCGCTAGAATATGGAAATCCGGTAGTGTTACAGAAAATAACTACTTTATCGATAAGAAGTTTTTGGGGAATGAAGAATAAATTAATACTGTAAAAAAACACATTAAAATTATGTTTTAAAAACGTTAAAACATGCCAGGCTAGAGGCAGGCCTGATAGCCAACTGCCAGCTTCATCGTGACAATTTATTCAACTCTTTTGTAAAAATAACTTGTGCATGACATGTGATCTGCTGATCTGTTTCACAAATAAAATGCATATTATTCGATTTATGGAAAAATATATTCATGACAATAGTCCCATATCTTAAAAATATAATTGACATATTTTCATAGGACCGAACATAAGATTGGTAGAATTTTAATTTGTTGTTCTTTCTTCAGGACATAAATTTATCGATTTGATCGATTTCTATCAATTTCCAGAAATAGCACATGAATCGAAACGACAGATTTGAGGAAACAGGAAATCATGGAGTGCGTAACTGTTTATGTATTCATTTATAATCGTAAATATTTCACAATATTAATAATAAAAAATGTTACAAAAACTCAATTGTATGAAATAGAGAGTAAAAAACGTTTATAGATACACGAAAAACCACTATTATCAATGCTTGTTTTTTTTTATGAAATTCATTAGATCGTGCAAGTTTTCTTAATATGGGTGCTGCCATGTCATCATCATCAATCATTTATTCAATAACAATTACACATTGTGTTTGAAATTCTTACGCTAGTTATACTTAATCAAACCCTACTTACTAATCTAAATAAATTACTGACCAACAATACTCCACCATAAAAAAAAGAATGTGTCAAATATGTGTAATAAGAAAAAACAATATATAAAACAGCTAAACATGTTTGAAAAAAGAATAATTCAAACTTTCGTGTCTTTCCTCTCATTGAAATTGTGTCTGACAGAAGAGTGAGGGAGATGCTAAAGACTCTCAAGCCTATAATATAAACCTAATTTTAGGGTTCCTTACCATATTCGGTAAAAACGGAAACCTTATAAAATCAATTTGTTTTGTTGACCGCAGAATTTGTCAATTTTTATTTTGAATGAGAATAAGAATGATCAGCCAGACGTCATTAATTCAAATATGATTTATTCTTGAGCGCGTCGATTTTTTGAAATTTGCATCATATGTAGGTTATTTCTCCATCAAGTTTCGCATGTTAGCGTAACATGTTAATTATTCCACATTGCCAACTCGTCCACAATGTCAGCTCGTCTATATTCCCATCTGGGTCACAATGCCAACTTGTCCATACACCCAACACGTCTACATTGCCAACTCGTTCATACACCCAACTCATCTGCATTGCAAACTCGTCTATATTACCAATTCGTCTCCATTGGCAACTCGTCCATATTCCCAATTCGTCCATAATGCCACCTCGTCCATATTACCAACTCGTCCACAATTCCAACGCGTCCATATTGCTTACTCGTCCACAATGCCAACTCGTCCACAAATACAACTCGTCCACATTCTCAACTCGTACACAATGCCAAATCGTTCATATTGCCCACTCGCCCATACACCCAACTCATCTACATTGCCAACTCGTTCATATTACCAACTCGTCTTTATTGCCAACTCATCTATATTCCCAACTCGTCCACAATGCCAACTCATCCATATTGCTAACTCGTCCACATTTCCAACTCGTCCATACACCCAACTCGTCTACAATACCAACTCGTCCTTATTATTAACTCATCTTTATTGCCAATCTCGTCCATATTATTAACTCGTCCGTATTAGCAACTCGTCTTCATTGCCAACTCGTTTATATTCCCAACTCATCCACAATGCCAACGCGTCCATATTACTTGCTCGTCCACAATGCCAACTCGTCCACAAATACAACTCGTCCACATTTCCAACTCGTCCATATTCCCACCTCGTCCACAATTCCAAGTCGTCCACATTGCCAACTCATCCACATTTCTAACTCGTCCATATTCCCAACTCGATGATACACCCAACTCGTCTACAATACAAACTCGTCCTTATTATCAGCTCGTCTTTATTGCCAACTCGTCCATATTCCCAACTTGTTCATTTTGCCAACTCATCCACATTTCCAACTCGTCCATATTCTTAACTTGTCCACGTTGACAACTCGTCCGTATTACCAAGTCGTCTTCATTGCCCACTCGTCCGTGTTCCCAACTTGTTCATGCCAACTCATCCACATTCCCAACTCGTCCATATTCACAACTCGTCCATAATACCAACTTGTCCGTATTACCAACTCGTCTTCATTGCCAACTCGTCCATAATACGAACTCGTCCACATTGCCCCCTTGTCCATGTTCTCAACTTGTCAATTTTACCAACTCATTCATATTGCCAACTCATCCACATTTCCAACTCGTCCATATTCCCAACTCGACGATACACCCAACTTGTCTACAATACCAACTTGTCCTTATTATCAGCTCGTCTTTATTGCCAAATCTTCCATATCACCAACTCGTCCGTATTACCAAGTCGTCTTCATTGCCAACTTATCCGTATTACCAACTCGTCTTCACTGCCAACTCGTCCATAATGCGAACTCGTCCATAGTGCCCACTTGTCCATTTTCCCAACTTGTCAATTTTACCAACTCATCCACATTGCCAATTCATCCCCATTTCCAACTCGTCCATATTCCCAACTCGACGATACACCCAACTCGTCTACAATACCAACTTGTCCTTTTTATCAGCTCGTCTTTATTGCGAAATCTTCCATATCTACAACTCGTCCGTATTACCAAGTCGTCTTCATTGCCAACTCGTCCATATTCTCAACTCGTCCACATTGCCCACTCGTCCGTGTCCCCAACTTGTTTATTTTGCCAACTCATCCACATTTCCAACTCGTCCACATTGCCCACTCGTCCGTATTCCCAACTTGTTTACTTTGCCCACTCATCCACATTCCCAACTCGTCCATATTCCCAACTCGTCCATATTCCCAACTCGTCCACATTTCCAACTCGTCCATTTTACCAACTCATCCATATTACCAATGAAGATACATTCCCAACTTATCTACATTGTCAAGTCGTCCATATTCTCAACTCGGCCACATTTCCCATCCCGTCGACATGCAAGCGGAAGGACTAAGTTTCTTCTTGTAAAATACCATTTAATTTACCATAACTCATGCCATTTTCCTTGGAATTATTTTATTGATGGACTTATATATTCATATTTATAATAATCTACCATAAATTTACATATTTGAATGACGTTTAAATTAGTTTTACTATTTTTTTTCTGCTTTGATTTAGATTTAGTAAAACTCGCCTATAGAAATAATCTATTCTTGAATGACGGTCAGTTTTTCTAGTCTTTCGAGCACCAGTCCAACTCACACTTGACCGGCTTTTTTCTCCACATTTTTAACAGGTATGCGAAATAAGTTTCCATATCAACATTTAAAAAAAAAAAACAACCTGGCAATTTAGAGCATTGACATAATAGCCCCCAATAAAAAAGACATTAAAAGTTGTCAGAATATGGCTACTGTCATTCATTGTCAACAAACTATAAAATTATTTTTGCATATTTGTACATGTTTTAAGTGTTGCGGATATTATGTTGCCGACTCAAAAATAATATTTCATCATGCTGAACAACTTACTACAGGTTTGTGAGCAAATCATGCTTATTATTATTTGGTCATCTTATGTCAAAATAGGGATCACAGGTCACGTGGTCAAAGTCACGTGGTTAGCGCACAGTAGTTTTTTCAAATCCATTTTTCAGTACCTTTTCAGGAAAAAATTAAAATTCCAAGAGTTTTATGCACCTCTCCAGCATGAGACGAATCTAATGACATATCATTTATCAAAATCGGACCATAACTGTAGATCTGATGGGATGTACAAAAATCGGCCTCGCGTAATATATATATAGATACTGTTTTCTCCCCTCTAGAAGCACTACATAATGAAGACTTCCTGTGAAACCTAATAAATAACTGTATTCTGTATTGTATACCTCCCAAAACACCAACACACAATTTTATTTTTATAGTAGGTAATTGGTTATTGTTTTTTCCAAAGACAATTTTCTTGGGGTTGTTTGGTTTCGTTACTTGTCTGGGTTTGGGGACCACTTTCCTAGATTTCTCAAATTCGTATTTGATGCGATTCGCAGTGTTTTAAGGCCAGCCGGCTTAGCAGGACTAGGCTTCGCTTCGCGACAAGAGAGTTGCACAACATAGCATCGCCCATTACTCTCTTACAGTACTGCGAAGAAAGAGAAAGATGACAATAATTTATGAGAATTAAGATACTTAATAATCACGTTATCACAAAAAATAACCGACTTCAACGAGAAGAAAATGTATTTCCGAGAACAGCTGAACGAGTTACTGTAGGTAATAACTAATAATACAACTAACAGTCTTAACCTACCTATAATATTTAAACAATTATAGTTGCACTTTTAATCATCAGCTCAGCATAATGAGATTATGACTCCCATGACCCATGACGCAAATACCTGAATATTTTTTTAAAATACATACAAAACATTGTTAGTTTAACATTTGAGGGGTGCCCTCGATTTCCCTGGGATCCCATCATCAGATCCTGACATGGTGACAATGGATCACCTCGGGAGTAGGTATACTATTTCTAATAAACAAATAATCATGAGAATCGGTTCGCGATTGGCGGGGAAATCGCGTAACATACATATAAAAAAATATAATTGGGCAAGTGCGACTCCGACTCGCGCATGAAGGGTTCCGTACCATAAAACAAGTTTGTTGTATGGGAGCCCCCCTTAAATATTTATTTTGTATTATTTTTAGTATTTTGTTGTTATGGCGGCAATAGAAATACATCATCTGTGAAAATTTTAACTGTCTAGCTATCACGGTTCTTGAGATACAGCCTGGTGACGGACGGACGGACGGACAGCGAAGTCTCAGTAATAGGGTCCCGTTTTTACCCTTTGGGTACGGAACCCTAACAACATACAGTCGAGTTGAGAACCTCCTCCTTTTTCGAAGTCGGTAAATAAACCACAAAAGTTATTCCACGCATCGCCGCGCCGGATTATTCCGAATGCTTGGTTCGGACAACGGGAGGCCCTCGGCGGGGGCTGGGGGCGCCATCCCTCTCGCTCAAGGCCATGTGACAAGTTCAAACGCTCCAATGCCAATTTACGAGAATCCGCCTACGTATGTTGTGTAACGAGTTTAATATATAATCCATGGGATGAAAATTGATACGTAGATTTTTGGCGTTCCTTACGGCGGCGTTAGTGAATTTCAGCTAGCAGAAATTAACAGAATTTTAGCCCTAATTTTCTTGCTGGATACGTACAGTCAGCAAAGAAAGTGGTCTACCACTTTTGGACTCTATTACATGTAAAATAGAGTCGAAAAGTGGTAGACCACATTTTTGGTTGACTGTACCTCCGTACAAACTGTCATCTAGTAAACCCTTAACTTTTGTATTGTTCACAGGAAAGACAGTTAGTATTTAACGATTTAGACAGGCATTTAACGGCTGGATGGATAAAAATAAATATATAGTATGGGACAATGTAAAAAAAAGTGAAATAGGATGTAGGGTAAACAGCTAGTATACGTGCCTATACCTACTCGTAGCAAGGTACCTATAATTATGTATAATACAGTAGAGGAGAAAAAAGTAAAGTGCTCTATTAGTTGTTTTTTCCCTTAGGAATGAAGTTGAGAGCAATATCTTATCATAGCTGAATTACGCGAACAAAAAGATCTATGCCTAGACCGGCCTTGCACTATAGTTACCTGCCCAGTGTTGCCAGATGAAATTTGGACGTATTTATGCAAAAGAAAGCCAGCCCACAATATAAAACTGTTTACATTGAACCCTCTAACTATATAGCATAAAGTACAAACGTTTAATGTGCTTGGTTCCCTTTTGCATTAATACGTCCATTTATGAAAATCTGTAGGGTGAGACGAAAAAATCTGTAGAATTCCATAAATCATAGCTTGAAAAATCCGTAGTTCTACAGAATGCTTCATTTGACTATACTGAAGCTTAAAAATCTTATTATAGTAGGAGAGCCGAAGAGGGGATTTCGGGAGTACCTAAAGCGCGGCAGATTTATATATAGGGGGATACCTTATACCCAGTTAAGCACTTCCACCAAATATGAGCCTCATATATATGGCCGCCCGTCAAGGATAAAAGATCAGATTAGTAAAAAATAAAAAATTGGGCAAGTGCGAGCCCGACTCGCGCATACAGGGTTCCGTACCTATACATATATATAATCTATAACAAGTTTGTTGTATGGGAGCCCCCCTTAAATATTTATTTTATTTTATTTTTAGTATTTGTTGTTATAGCGGCAATAGAAATACATCATCTGTGAAAATTTCAACTGTCTAGCTATCACCGTTGTTGAGATACAGCCTGGTGACAGACGGACGGACGGACGGACGGACGGACGGACGGACGGACGGACGGACGGCGAAGTCTCAGTAATAGGGTCCCGTTTTTACCCTTTGGGTACGGAACCCTAAAAATTGTTCATCTGAAATTCTCGAGCGCGTCAGATTAAGGTAGGGTGAGTTAGTTACATGCTAAAACGTGTATATTCCTCTAATCTGACAATTTAAAGGTGACGTAAAGAAGGCGGAGGGCTACATACAAAGTTGTAAAAAAAAAACTTAATCTCGACATTCTCGAGCGTGGCTAATTTTTTTTTTATTTAAAAGGGAATGAATCAATGATAACGGAAAATATATAATCTGACGATTTCCACTAGCCGAAGTAACAACAATTCATCAATAAAGTATAATGCGTGCAGTTACGTGATGCCTGTATTCCACTCTGGTTTCTGTTGCCAATGACGCCATGACAGTTGATCATGTTGTTTACAACACTAAAGTACTAGCACTATTAAATATTTATAGTTGCCGGCAACTTTTAGAACAAAAATGGCAGATTTGCGCATGTACCTACATTTGTACGTAAATCGGCTACTGCGCAGTCAAGATTATGCTCTAAAAGTTTGCCGGCAGCTGTACTATGAGTGATATTAATATAAAGTGTGTATTTTGTGGTAAAACTACTTTACAAAAAACAATTAAGTAAATTTACATTAGAAACATAACAAAAATGTGTAAATATTTTAGAATATAGTCGGAGCAAACCGGTTCTCCGAAAATCCCGAACAACATACGATAATCTTGAACTTTCGAGAGAATCTTCATTAAATGAAGTAAATCACGCACAGTGCTATAAATTATTTATAGCAATAAAAATACCGCGAGTCTTTCAGTATTCAGTATTTACAACAGCGGCAACGTATAATGGAATATGACAGTGCATCGGAAAATTCTGGGAATAGCTCCGAATCACATGCCCCTGCTTCTGGGGAGTGCTCCGAGTCACATTTTCCTGTTTCAGGAGAGTGCTCTGAGTCACAAGTTCCTGTTAATTTTTTTAATTGTCAGATTAGGCGAATCCCGCCAGATAATCGTCAGATTATGAGACAGCACGTCTAGGGCATAAAGATGAACCATATATATCTTAATCTGACGCGCTTGAGTATTTCAAAATGGCGATTTTTTTTGCACATTCTAATAATAACTGCGAGTTTGCGTCACATCCAAATCGTCAGATTATTATATAAGAGCTTTTTCTTAGGTTCACTTAACATCCCCTTAGAAAATCTGACGCGCCCGATGAAAAAATTTTTTTTTTCATTTTCAACCCTCAAGTACGACCACCCCCATCATGGAAACAATCAGTTTAACATGCGTACATCTTTAAAAATGTGTAGGACATGGATGCTATCAATATCTGACGCGCTCGAGTATGTCCATGCAACAGTTTTTTTTTACATTTTTGAAAATCTGTAGCCGCTCCCCCCACCGATGAAAAGGTATATCTTATATGACATTTTTTTCTTTTTATCATCTAAGCTTCGCAACCCAATAGGTCTCTATGACGCTCGAGTGAATCCCGAGTTAGCATCGTGGCGTACCCTACTATTAAAAGTTAGAAACTCCTGCAAAAACGTAGGTGAAATAAAAATCTAATATTTTTGCACACCTTGCCCGTAGTGTATTCATCGTTTTGAGCTAGTAAGAAATGAAAGGTTTTAGCCAGGATTACAATTCATTATTCGCAGAAAAAGTACTAGTTTTGGTGGTAAATAAAAGTAATCTGAAATTCCGTAGGGTAGGTTCACCAATAATTTCCGTAGGTCTGGGCACAAGGCCTAAAATCCGTACGCTGACCTGCCTACACCGGCTTCCTACGTGACCGTTAGGTACTTCAGAAATTTGAGATGCAGAACCTACAGCAGTTCTGGAATATCCCGCCTGTCGCGGCGAGCACGCGGAAGCGCGGATAATCCCCGTCCGCTGTCCTCCGTCAAAGGCCACGTTGCAAGTTCAAGAGCTGGTCGATTTTCGCACGTGTTTGATACTAGCGTGCGTGCGGTATCGTCATTATTCAGTTCGATTACGTAATAAGGGTGAATCCAATATTTTTCGAAATAAACTATGTACCTCTATAATAAATTGGATAATTCATAACAACATGAAAAGAAAGTAACTAATATTTAAGATCATTTTAGATATGTATTTTATTGACCGTTTAGCCAACAATTATTTCGTATGTCCAAATGTTTGGATGTTTGAATGTCGAGTCCAGATACTTTCCAGCTGTTCTCGCCTAGTATTGCCGCCTGACATTTAGTAACCGGTGAATAAATAAGAAGCAAACATTTTATGGATAATTCTTTTAAAATATTTTTAATCACCAACACAATATTATTATTAATAATAATAATAGTACTCTTTATTGTGGACCACAAAGTAAAAATAAAAATAACAAAAGAAATAAAAAAAGTATTACAAATGGTAACAACAGGCGGTCTTATCGCTAAAAAGCGATCTCTTCCAGACAACCTTAGGGTAGAGAGTAAATTAAAAATAATTATGAAAAAGGTACTTAGTGCAAAGTTGTTACAATATTATTCTGAGTTAGGATAAAATATTTAACTTTTTTTATAAATCCAACCTCTATGGTCTATTTTTATTCGATTCGGAATAATAAAATTGCATTTCGTACCATTTCGACCATTTAGATTTATTAATCTAAGCTAATATTAACACTCAATCAATAAGTATGTTGTATTCATTTAAGTTATACAATAAATGTAATTTTGGTACTTATCCCGAAAATAAATTAACTCTTCAGTAACTGCAGAAACTTGTGAGGTTCGTTTGTTTATATTTATCCGTATCTAGTATGTTGCTGGCCGCTAACAAGATTTATTTTTAATTTTCATATAAAATATAAATAAATATCGGACAACCTCACACAAATCGATCTAGTCCCAAATTAAACTCAAGATGGCTTGTGTTATGGGTACTAGACGACGATATACATACTTATATAGATAAATATATACTTAAATACATAGAACAACCATGACCCAAGCACAAATATTCGAGTTCATCACACAAATATTTGCCCTGGCCGGGATTCGAACCCGGGACCGCCGGCTCAGTAGGCAGGTGCTTACAAACTGCGCCAAACGCGTCGTCAATTTTGAGCACTTGGCGTGTTTAGCAACTTCTGTTGCGGACTGTACGGTACTAAATTTGGCACCAACAACGTGTTGCACTGTGGCATAACGTGGGGATGAGAAGTATGGTTGACCAGCGCTAAGCTTTGCGTCAGATTTCAGCTTTAAAATCTTTCTCGTAAGTTAAAGCCTCGGGCTTAAAACCGCTGTTTTAGTTAAGCCCGTCTATTGTGAAGGATGAGCAACTACGGAACCCTACACTAAGCGTGGCCTGACATGCTCTTGGCCGGTTTTTATTTTTTTATTATTATTGTCAGTACCTAATCTATTGCACCTGCTGATTCCCACAAGATAATGTGAGTTTAGTCATGTAAAAGTCTTTAATTTGCAAATTATACTTTGCAATTTACTAAGCTTATGTACATAGTAGTTACTTACTCATAAGAAAAATCGTAATAAGTATGATATTTTTGATATTAAATAACATTGTGATAGTTGTTTTAAAAATGGATTATCTGAGACAATAACTCGTTTTATTACTGCTCCCCCGCATTTACGAAACATATGTCTAGAAGATATAATATTTCAGCCGCTGCGAAATGAAAATGAGCATACGGTAATCAGGTTTATTACACACCTTTAAGTTACACACGCACACAATAACTACTGTCCGGTTCTAGTATGTACACAATATCTGTGTAAGAGTAAAATAAAGTTGGGATACACGTATAAAATCAGAGATCGAAAGACACAAGTCCTACAGGAACATAGTCAAATTATTAACTTAATATAATGAAACGGTTTGAGGTCCCGATAAGGTCCCGATGTCTTAGATGGACCACGGAAGTTGTAGAAGTAGGTTTCTTAAACATCGGCAACTAAATTTTAAACTTGCGGTGACCTATAAATGTGGTAAAAGGAAGGTATGCGTATTTTTAGGGTGGTCTCAATCGGTAAAAACGGAACCCGTTTAGGATCACTTTGTTGATCGCCCCGTCTGTCTGTCCATCTGGCAGGATCTTTTTCTTAGGAACGAGTGATGGTATCAAGCTGAAATTAAAATCATCAAATACCTACTAAGGTCCGCTACCCGTTTGAACAGTGAAAAAAAGTAACTTCTAAATCAACGCAATCTAAAGATAAGGCCGTTTATGCTCCATTTATGACGCATATATTTTGAAATTCGTAAGATAATCAATAATCTATAGAAGCATGAAATTTGTGAAAAGTCGAAAAGCGTAAATTTTTAGTCTGAACTGAGAGTGAGCACTCGACGTACCTAAACCTGAAGTTACCCGACGAAATTCCTTTTGAGAATAATGAATTGTTTAGGTACAACTCACAAGATAAGCTCTCAATTAGAGAATGGTCAGGTAAACTGTCATGGATCATATGGATCATATGTATCTTTAAAAAAACTCGGATTTGATACATAATGAAACACCCGTCACTCTCACACATATTATACGTGTCGCAAATTGACGGATGTCTCTGATCTTAATCTTAAACCGTTTTATTACCTTCATTGTTCCTCAGTTCGAAGATCGATCACACATTACACAACGTGTTAGCTGATGCAACTCCAACGATATTTTTTCGACCGAAGCCCCACGGAACGTGATGGAGGGACAACACGGAGCGCACGTGAACTCGCGCGTGCGACGCCTTAGCAAGGGGTAAGGAAACAAGGGCTCGAAGGACTTTCAAAGGATTTACTCTTGAAAAGAGCGGGGCTTCAAGACGAAGGCTTCCTTTAAAAGTGTTAGTTACAAAATTGTACTAAAATCCTAGCGGTACCTACTCATTTATTAGAATACCATATTTCTCTTCACAACTGAATATTATACGAAGTTTTAAATTGATCTGTACGAAACGTATCTATTTGTCTCTTCTTAACAGTATGAAATCAAAAGAAACACATTGCGAATAAAATAGTAACTCGAGTTTTTCATCATAAAATATCCGTACGCAATGGACTAGGTTGGTACTACACCGTCATCTTGTAATGCTCTTGCGCAACTTTCTCTCAAGATTCCGTATCGCTACGCTCGTAGCCAATAATGTAATCTCGCTACGAACATAGCGCCCACAGAGTGGCTTCCCGGTATAGCAAATTTTCGGATTCATACCTATCAACCCCATACTTTTTAAACCAAAGTTAGTAAGTTTAGGGCTTAGGGCTTTAGGGCTTTTCCTGGGATCTGATAACTTTCTACATCGTAAGCTTCATGAGCTTTTGAGACTTGACCGCCAATTTCACATGTAAATGTTTTTGATTGGATAAGTAATATTTACAGAGAATAAACCAGTCGGTAAAAATGTGTTCAAATCAGCTTCAAACAATCAGTATCTTCTTATTTAATCCAAAGTTATAGTCATAGGAATACCCAAATACTCCGAATTATTATATTCGGATTTTGCTTGTTCCGATTTTCTAAAATCCGAATTTTATTATTTCTAAGAAATAAAAGTCCGATCGTTAAAAACCACGAAATGTAATATTCCGAATTTCAAGTCCGATTTTTTTATTTACGAGAATTATAACATCGAAAAGTTAAAAGCCCGACGTGGCTCTAGCCCGAAAAACAGAATTCCGACTTTGAATTTTCGGAATTTTGACGAGCGTAGGCAAGGCAGGTAAGGCAGATCCGACTTGGTTTAGGTTAGGTACGACGACGAGCGAAGCGAGGAGGAGTGTTAGGTTGAACTGCGACCCTAACGAGCGAGCGAAGCGAGCGAGCCGCGCAGGTCCGACTTGGCTTACGATTCCTAATATTACCTATTTCACCTTAAGTCAGGTCCGACTTGGCTTTATTTTAGGTACGACGACGAGCGAAGCGAGGAGGAGTGTTAGGTTAAACTATGATCCTAACGAGCGAGAGAAGCGAGCGAGCCACGCAGGTCCGACTTGGCTTACGATTTCTAACATTAGTTATTTAGGCTAGATATTTTGATGTTTCGTATCAATATTGAGTTGGACTTTTCAATTTTCGGTGTATTAAAATTCGGAATTTTGAAAATCGGTTTTTTAGCAATTGGAATTCGTACCTACTTGTGATAAATCGGAATATTAATAATTCGGACTTTTTATACTTCGGTGTACAGGGATTGCGAATTTTGAAATTTGTAATTATAACCATTAGGATTTTTTAAATTTCGGGAATGTAATTATCAGATTTATGAAATATCGGAATAATCATATTCGGAATGTTGATCCATTCGGAAATGGTAAATGGTAAATTGGTATTTTGAAATTCATGATTATAAATATCGGAATAAGTTTTTCGTAATTATGTAGTGTACCCTATAGGCATACGTTTGGCGAATCACCTGCTAGCGTGTGGAATCACGTGCAACACTATTCGTGTGCGCGTTGTACAGCACGCGAGCCGACGCACGTGGAAACCATGAAGCCCTTAGCTGTATGTTCTAAATAGGAAACAAATAGGTATATTAGCCCTAAGTATATAGTATAATCCAAGATAATAAATAAATAAATATCAGAAAACCTCACACAAATAAATAAATAAATATCGGACAACCTCACACAAATCGATCTAGTCCCAAATTAAGCTCAAGAAGGCTTGTGTTATGGGTACTAGACGACGATATACAATTTATTTATATAAGTAAAACAACCATGACCCAAGCACAAATATTCGTGTTCATCACACAAATATTTGATCTGGCCGGGATTCGAACCCGGGACCGCCGGCTCAGTAGCCAGCTGCACTACAAACTGAGCCAACTGCGCCGTCAGATAATCTATAGAATCATTTGAAATATGCTAGCAGATAATTTAGTTTGCAAAATTAAACAAATACCGACTGCAAACTACATTTGAAAATTTATTTAAGTAGTGCTGTCACTTTCATCATCAGCTCAGCGATATCATAGTACTTATATATGTACTGTGGCGACATTAAGCATTCAGGGAGCAAATACGAGTATGTACTACAAATTAAATAGATCGCTGAAATACAACATGTGGTTTGTATGATAATTATTTAAAATATGTCCATTACATTTTTTACGAGTTCCGTCATAAGTCGTAAGATATATCAAAATCTGTTTTCTGCTGGCGAAGATATTCACGGGCTTATAATAATTAAATACAAACAAAACCGGCCAAGAGCATGTCGGGCAGCTGAGTTGATAATGCACGCTGTTGTATGTGAACCTTGCACTTTGTGACTATGCGCTGAAACTTGGCACAGTTGATCCTTAGGTGGTCTTGAGTGAATTCAGACCGGTAGACGTCGAGAACCACCGCGCGTTTAGTGGGGGGGAGGGGGGGAAGTACGACGCTGCCGCGCTTTAATTAATGCAACATTTCTCTAAAACTATACATAATATGGCATGTGATATATCATTTTCGGATAAATTAAGAATGAGGAATCTATTTTTTGGACAAAAATAATGCACTTTCTAACTAAAAAAATTGAAAAAGTAGAAAAAACTGAAAAACGTTTTATGTGTTTTTTTATATAGTTGCCAATTATTTTAAAACTATAACAGTAATCTCTAAACAAAAATATAATCGTAAAGCTAAGCTTATGTAGTTTCTAAAAATATATAGTTTATTATATATATCTGTTGATACATGGGAGATAATAAATAATATCAAGCGTAAGTCAGGGCGATCTCAATGCATGATCGTCCGTGAAGTAGGGTTTAGGTACTGTGTTAAGCAACATTTCTCTAAGACTATACATAATATGGCATGTGATTTATAATTTTCGGTTAAATGAAGGATGAGATAGTAGATTGTACGACAAGTGCATAAAACGCATCATTTTACACGAGACGTTTATCCATCCGAGCGAGCTTGCGAGCGAGGATGAATATAAAGTCGAGTGTAAAATGCGTTTTATGGACGAGTTGCACACTCTACTTTTCACTTCGATTGCGAGGAAACGAAACTGTATCATGTAAATAACATATATACACATATCATGTATACCTACTTAAAAACAAATTTAATTAAAATTTAAAGTAATAGTTTAAAAAGTAATAAATGATAGTACATAAAAGTTACAAGTTTATTTCAAGAAGTTTTATTGTGTACTTTGGCTGTTGGTATATTTGCCTTGGTCTTAGAATACTAACAAAACGAAATAAAATAAGGGTCAGCTCACACCGAGACGCGACGCGACGCGACGCTGCGCGCACATTTCAATAGAGTGACTCAAATTTATACTTTATTTACTACATTAAAAGGGACACATTTCATCGTGAGAATTCAAAATACGTTGCGCCACGCAGCGCTGCGCCTCGCGGCGCCGCGCTGCGCCGCGCGGCGTCGCGAGACGCAGCGTTGCATCGCCGGCACGCGCGGCGTGTGAGAACGGCGCTGCGCCTCGCGAAGCCGCGCGACGCAGCGCGACGCCGCGAGGCGCAGCCTGAGGCCGCCGTTCTCATGCGCTTGCAATAGGTAGACTGCGGGGCGGTTGGACGCGGCACCGCGCGGCGTCTCGCTGCGCAGCGAGGCGTCGTGCTGCCAACGATTTTACGATGCGCCTCGCTACGCCGCGATGCGTCTCGCGGCGCCGCGCGGCGCAGCGCGAAATCACCGGCCTCTTCCAGTATCGTCGCGTCGCGTCGCGTCGCGTCGCGTCTCGGTGTGAGCTGACCCTAAAGAGTTAAAACCCGTTCCAGACCTTCCGATCCGATCCGATTTATCGGAAGAAATATTGGGGTGTACCGTTTTTTTTCAAAACCGTTAATTCGATTATGACTGACGAGCTGGGTTCTTTCTGAACCATTTCTAGTTATTGAAAAAAATTACAAAAATTTCGTAAAAAAGATACTACCCAATTTTTCACTTGACCTTCAGTAACCGGGGTTTTACTACGTCACCGTAGTTTGGAAAGGTACAGGTGGTGTTATCTGTGGTTACCCCAATACTCGGTCCAAATTATACTAACGGTTCATTATAATTATTATCTTATAGATTAAGAGCTAGCGACCAAATCGGTCATGTGGCTTCAGCTGTATTGAAACTCCGTTAGCTACTTCTCTGAACAACCTTTTCCTATAATCTTCGTGCTGGCAGGCCGCGGGCGGTGGGTGCGGGTGTAGTGGGGTGGGGAAAAAAAAGACCAAAAATGTGGGCTCAGCGACTTTAATTTTTTTTTCAAACAGTTGCTCTGTATTCCCTGTGCACCCAAAAAAAAATTTAAATCGATCGGGTGGTGGGAAGGGGTTGCCAGCGTTAATTAAAAGTACCAAAATAATAATAATTTTCGTGTGGGCTCAGCTGTATTGGCTATTTTTTTGGGGCTTACATATTGATTAATCTCGCGTCAGAAAAAAAACCAATACAGCTGAGCCCACATTTTTGGTCTTTTTTTTCCCCACCCCACTACACCCGCACCCACCGCCCGCGGCCTGCCAGCACGAAGATTATAGGAAAAGGTTGTTCAGAGAAGTAGCTAACGGAGTTTCAATACAGCTGAAGCCACATGACCGATTTGGTCGCTAGCTCTCCGTCTATTACTGCTATTATACTGCCCTTTCCTTCAATAATTATGATAATTCTTTAATATCATAATGTTGAAGTTGTGAATCAAACATTCAAGAATATTTTAAATACTTGATTGCGCTGGGAATTGAAACTAAATTGAACACAAATTATCACAGATTTTATGTTTGGACCGGTAAATATTTCGTCTGACAGTAACAATGACAACTATTTATTTACATTTTCAATATTTACATCGGGATTTTCTAGAAATGATATTGAACATATACAAGCATGGTTTATTATTCTTTATAAAGTGAATCAGATTATTTATTAAAAACTGACATTTGCAAAAACCAGGAGCGGCCATTCCAGGATTAATATATATGTATATATATTTACATCGTCTCTTAACTCGTGTAACTTACGTTCAACAAGAAAAAGAGTTTTATTAAACACTTACGAAACGATGAGTGGAAATAAAAATAATATCGGTTATAAAAAATTAGGATGCAGACTAATATCTCGAGAAATAGTTCAAGCGATTTTACCTATATTGTTTATATTTCTTGTCAATTAACTGCGATTAACAAAGACTGCGTGAATGCACCAAACCGATCAGATCCACTACAAGTACACTACAAGAATATTTTCATTGATTCAACAGTCAACACTCACCCAAAAGGGCAACCGCAACTCTCACCACCTTGCAGACAGTTTAAAGCCAGCATGAACATAAAAGAGGACAGGAAGGTTCGATCGAGGATTTTTTTCTTGAAAATGTCACAAAGATTACTTACTTTCAATAAAAAAACTGTTATAATAATACGAGTTTAATTTTTTCTGCTACATTATACATTCATTAAAGTTACGTTACGACACAGCATATACATCATCCAAAAACTTTACTTCATATATAGGAATCAAATAGAACTATGATGTAATTCACACTTAGTAGTTTGTACATTTTTGACAATTTAATCTTCCGGATCCATTTACTAGCAAGTTTTCTATCTTTAATGTTGTTAGACGTGATGAGATTTTCCTAGGAATCTTGACAGCAATATTTTCGTCCTTAAACATAATTCTGCATAGTGAATCCTTTGACTGTTTTAAAGTATTAACAATAATCTGCTCCATGAAGCTTGTTTGGATGTTGAATTTTTAGGTTTTAGGACTGTTATTTCCATTTTATCTAGTATCACACAAATACTTTTATCGTATTCCAAGTCAAATATTTGTTGGTACGGTCAAAGCATAGCCATGGAGACTAGCCTGGCGTGAAAAATAAGTCCAAAATTAAGACAGAGCTATCGAAAAGCAGCACATATAACTTGTTGTAAAATAATGAAAACAAACTTGAAAACAATTACATTTTTTGTTGGTTATTTACAAACTGTCACCTGACAGTTCTTTGACAAGATATTGAATATTTTTTTTGGGAATTTCATGGCCAGTTTCACAACTTCAGAAATGCGTCGGTTTACCAGTGAAATAGTAAAAAATACAAATAAGAGTGCGCTGAATAGCGTTTTTCTACTATCCTCAAACACACGCGGAAATCATGACGTCATCTTGTGAGCTTCTTAAAATAATTAATAAAAAAATAACTACTTATTCTAATGAAGAGTTAATGAAATTGGTATTATAAAATGGCCTATTTCATCGAATAAAAATATAAAAAGGGGGGGTAATTTTTTTTGGGATACCCCAACTTATACACTACACATTATCCGATTTCTCCCGATAAATCGGATCGGATCGGAAGGTCTGGAACGGGTTTTATTGTATGAAGTTTTATGTTTTTTTTTTTAACTGTTTATTAAGAACCTTTTTCGTGTGGCTGTTGGACCGATCGCCTTGGTCTTCGACGACGATTTTACTTTATGCTCTAGAGCATAAAAAGCGACTTTATGTCGCCTACGCACAGCATAAAGTCGAACTTTTAGAGCGAGAGAAGTGAAAAATCTATTTTTTTAACAAAAATAATGCACTTTTTTAACAAAAAAGGTATTAAAAAGTGGGCTAAACTGAAAAATGACATTGGTGTTTTTTACATACTTTCCAATTATTTTAAAAGTATAACAGAAATCTCAAAACAAATAATATAAACATAAAGTTAAACTTATTTAGTTTCTAAAAATATATAATAAATAATATTGAGCGTAGGTCAGGGTGATCTCAATGCATGATCGTCCGTGACGTAGGGTTCAGATAATGTTTTAGACACACACAAAGTGCATATATTGTATTGTTTATGTGTCTTAGTATTTTAAATGAAACTACGCAATTGAAAATAATTTATTGCAAGTCTGTCCATGTAGGCTCCCAGTTGTTGTTGACCTTCATCCAACCCCAAGTACTTACCCCAAGTGCGTGATAACTGACACCCAAACGCCCACTTCTTGATAAATGCTGATACAAAGTGGCTTTGGTCGGTGGGAGATGTTCTATCTGCTGGTCTATCTTGGTAAACATATATAGGTATATGGGGCTCATTCACATGTCAAGGGCTCAAGTACATGAAGCTGATCTGAAATAATAAGTATGATATACAATATTCTTTTTTAAGTTTTGAGATCCTATTATTCTATTATATCAGTTTTAAAAGCAGAAAAACTGACCTATCATATGATGTTAAGACCTATTTTTCGATGAAAGCCATTACCTCCTCAATGCATCGCTTGATCAATAACTCGAAACCTACAGTAGGTCAGGAGGAAAGGCTTCCATGCTTAAAAAGCACTTCTCTTTCAAAATCTCTTTAGTAAATTAAGAAAATACAGGTTTTATACAGATTTGTTTATTTACAGGGCCACAGAGAGCAAGAGTATTAAGATACCCTCTTTCACGCATTCACAGGATGTGATACGGTATCTTGGTTCAATGGTAAAGGAAAGAGAAGTGCTTTTGAAGCTTGGGAAACCTTTCCTCCATGACCTCTTTCTTCTTCGTTGGTTTCACTCTCGGCAGAGTGGTCGTGGTCATCATTTCAGATATTGGTGATAGGCTTCACAACACGCCGCCATTCTTACCTGATAGCCGCCTTCTTCGTGCATTCGTGTAGTAACGATGATGCATTTATTGCAGCTTTTATTTAGTTTGTCCATAACATAGGTGATCTTCTTCGTGGCCTGGTACCCTCAACCTTTCCGTGGACCAGAAGCGCTCAATAGCCTCCGCCCCCCGGCGGCATACGTGGCCAAAGAAGGTGGTACGATACTGTACTAAAGACGATAAACGCTGCTTGATGCCAAGTTTTCGAAGTATAGAATCGTTGGTACGGAATTCAGTCCATAATACTCCAAGCATTCTCGTCCAACACCACATCTCTAGGGCGTCTATCTTCTTCTCCTCAACTTCCTGCAGGGTCGACGTTTCTGCGGCGTACAGGAATATGGGGAATACAAGTGCCCGAACGAGCTGGTTTTTTGTGTCTTCGTGTTTGTTGCGATTCCTTCATATAGTACAAATATGAAATTTGTTTATTGTTATTTGTGCAATAAAAAAAATCTTATCATCTTATACATAATATTCCAGACCTAACTGTAGGTTTCGAGTCAGCAATCGAGGGCCGTATTGCGGAGGTAATAGCTGTTATCAAAAAATATGTAGTAACATTATATGATAGGTCAGTTTTTCTGCTTTTGAAAATAATATAATAGGATCTCAAAACTTAAACCAGAATATTGTATATCATAATTATTATTTCAGATCAGCTTCGCGTACGTCAGTGAATGAGTGCCGTATAGCCCACTTTTAATATCTTTTTTGTTAAAAAAGTGCATTACTTTTGTTAAAAAAATAGATTCATCATCCTTCATTTAACCGAAAATTATAAATCACATCCCTATTATGTATAGTTTTAGAGAAATGTTGCTTAACACAGTACCTAAACCCTACTTCACGGACGATCATGCATTGAGATCGCCCTGACTTACGCTTGATATTATTTATTATCTCCCATGTATCAACAGATATATATAATAAACTATATATTTTTAGAAACTACATAAGCTTAGCTTTACGATTATATTTTTGTTTTGAGATTACTGTTATACTTTTAAAATAATTGGAAAGTATGTGAAAAACACCAATGTCATTTTTCAGTATAGCCCACTTTTTAATACCTTTTTTGTTAAAAAAGTGCATTATTTTTGTTAAAAAAATAGATTTCTCATCCTTCATTTAACCGAAAATTATAAATCACATGCCATATTATGTATAGTTTTAGAGAAATGTTGCTTAACACAGTACCTAAACCCTACTTCACGGACGATCATGCATTGAGATCGCCCTGACATACGCTTGATATTATTTATTATCTCCCATGTATCAACAGATATATATAATAAACTATATATTTTTAGAAATTACATAAGCTTAGCTTTACGATTTTATTTTTTGTTTTGAGATTACTGTTATAGTTTTAAAATAATTGGCAACTATATAAAAAAACACATAAAACGTTTTTCAGTTTTTTCTACTTTTTCAATTTTTTTAGTAAGAAAGTGCATTATTTTTGTCCAAAAAATAGATTCCTCATCCTTAATTTATCCGAAAATGATATATCACATGCCATATTATGTATAGTTTTAGAGAAATGTTGCATTAATTAAAGCGCGGCAGCGTCGAACTTCCCCCCCTACCCCCACTAAACGCGTGGTGTCTATCGACGTCTACCGGTCTGAATTCACTCAAAACCACCTAAGGATCAACTGTGCCAAGTTTCAGCGCATAGTCACAAAGTGCAAGGTGTCGTGCACTAACACCCCAGCTAGTGTGGGGTCATCAGTTTTAAGACCGAGGTTTAAATTACGAGAAAGATTTCAAGCTCTATAAAAAGATCGCAAACGCCAAAGTAACTGTAATTACGTATTACCTTCTGTAAGTTATCGAATATACGCGCCAGATTGAGCGGATTTTTTAATGCAGTATGGCACTTAACTAATATGTGTAACATTCAAAGTATAAGGACACCGCGCGGCACTTTTATTCAATATAGTTCTCATTGAAAGTACTTATAAGGCCTCAATGGCCTCATTTTCATGAATTTTTTGACCCGTGGTTGAAAAGAAACGGACGACTCTATTACTTTTATCTAAAAAAAAACGAAATACAAAAGTATAAAAATTGCTTTAGCTTACGAGTCTATGTCGATATTTCTTACACGTGTTATACGGTTTCCCATGTCTAAGCGATATAAAAACAACTTTATAATCGCGCGGCAAATGAGTAAAATTGCGTGTAATTATTTTGATTTAAAATAGTAGTTTTTGATACAAGTGTGGAAAGTATGTCATTTTGAACGAGTCCCGAGGAGTCCTGGCCTGAGCCGCAAGGCGAGGGTCAAGACTCGGGACGAGTTAAAATGACACTTCCACACGTGTACCAAACAACGTTTTTTAATACATTTGCGAAAAATTGCAATAATACAAATTTAAAACAGTAATTAAAAAGGGGCAATTATATTTATTTCTGTCTGATAAAAATTAAGAGTAATACCTACAATTTTTAGAGTAATTGTGAAGGGTCGCATTTAAGGCCTTTGCTGGTAAGTTTAAAGTTTTATTCAAGTTGTTAATAATTCTCTTTTTCTCGTTTCCAGCCAATAAAATGTTCATAGACGGCAATGTAATTTCTCTTTCGATTTTGCGGCTAAAATACTCTTACTTGCAATTTTTGCCTTGGCTCGCTATATAGGGCGGTGTTAAATCTATTCTGATAACATCAGAATCCATCATTTTCTATCAAAAACTCTTATTTTATAAATCTTACGTGTCATTTACACATAATTAAAACAATACTGAATGAAAATGAAAGTTTTAATTTTCTAATTCTAATTTTAAAATATGGCTTCCATCATAGTTAATGATGATTTCGCCAATTTCAAGTTTGCTCGTAGAGCATGCCGTTGTTCGGTGAGGTTTTGCTTTTTGTAAAGTGATAGCGATTTACAAAAAACCACGCGGACTATCGGGCCTTGACCCAGGAAGGGCTATGAACGCTTCAAGTTGAATTCTTCATTAGCTATTCACTCCTACGTTAGATCACTGCACAATACGCTATCAATACTACACATTGAACAACGAAAATGAATAAATAATGAACAAAGAAACTTAAACGCATGCGGCCATCTTAAGTCACGAACCGGAAGTCCAAGTTTTAATTTTAATTGTAATATTTTTTTTCAAGATGGCGTCGGCTGTCATCATTCAGCCAAATCAAAATAAATAGTTTAAGAGTCCGCAGCAAGCTCGATTCTTCATACAAACGTAGTTACGTCCTTATTTTAATATAACATGTCACATTATCATGAAATTCTCTAAATATAATGAGATAAGATATATCTAGGGCTAAAACTAGTTTATGACTCTTGAAATGTTAATAGAAAGAAAATAGAGCGAGTACAAGTTTTGCATTTTTAGACCCCAGAAAGTTGTTCAGTTTGGCGGCATACTACGACCAAAATATAGTTTAGATTGAAGTCAAAACCTATTTCCGGTGTCGATTAAACTATGCAGTTTGATAAGAAAAAAGATTTATCAAAATTGATCTCGTAGTTTTAAAATGAGAGCGTAACTACGAAAACCTTAAAATAAATTACAAAAAATTGTTGCGAAACTGCAGCGAATTACTCTAGCGCGGGGAACGGTCCGGGGGGGCGGCGGTAAGCACCGCCCGCCGCTAGCGCGCTCTCGCTTTACTGCTAGCGCCCTGTCTTCCTCTAGGTGAAACAACAACATTTTAAAGCGTAAGCGCGCGATCTCAACGCGGAGTTGAGCGGACCTTGCTGCGGACTCTTAATATTTCAGAAGAGATATGATAATGTTACACAGTAATTTAATTGATTCGAAACAATAAAAATCGTGAATCTGTTTTTAGTTCTTTACATTTCATATAATTGTAAATAAATATATTATTTTTTGATACAAGTGTGGAAAGTGTGTCATTTTGAACGAGTCCCGAGGAGTCTTGGCCCGAGCCGCAAGGCGAGGATCAAGACTCGGGACGAGTTAAAATGACACTTCCACACGTGTACCAAACAACTTTTTTTAATACATTTGCGAAAAATTGCAATAATACAAGTTTAAAACAGTAATTGAAAGGGGCAGTTATATTTATTTCTGTCTAATAGAAATTAAGAGTACAATTTTTACAGTAATTGTGAAGGGTCGCATTTAAGGCCTTTGCTGGTTTGCAAGTTTAAGTTTTATTCATGTTGTTAATAATTCTCGTATTCTCGTTTCCAGCCAATAAATTTTTCATAGACGGCAATGTAATTTTTCTATTGATTTTGCGGGTAAAATACCTACTCTCACTTGCAATTTTTGCCTTGGCTCGTATATCGGGCGGTGTTCAATCTATTCTGATAACATCAGAATCCATCATTCTCTATCAAAAAGTCTTATTTTATAAAACTTACGTGTAATTTACACATAATTAAAACAATCTTGAATGAAAAAGAAAGTTTTACTTTTAATTGTAATATTTTTTTTCAAGATGGCGTCTGCTGTCATCATTCAGCCAATTCAAAAGAAATAGTTTTTTATATTTCAGAAGAGATATAATAATGTTACACAGTAATTTAATTGATTCTAAACAATAAACATCGTGAATCTTTTTTAGTTCTTTACATTTCATATAATTGTAAATAAATATATTATTTAATACACAAAAATAGCTATTATTCATATTATAATAAATAAAGCAGCGCATCGGTCACGCTTAATACTGTTTTATCTAATCTGTGACAATACTTTTCTTTTTAATTTTCTTAGGTCACGCATAATCGGGGGGCACGGCAGTGCCCCCGCCAAGTCGAGCGCGAAGCAAACACTGCCGTACCATCCTTTACTGGAACCATTTCGCCGCATTTTCAGGCCCCTATTTGAGCACCTCTGGATAAGACCAGAACGCAGAAATTTTCGTCATCTAGTAAGCTATAATCACATACTTAAAATCCAAAATTTCAAGTCTGTAGGTCATTTAGTTCCGAAGTTAAGCGAAAGCAAAGTTTCGCATTTACGACACTCACTCACTCACTCACTCACTCATGATCATCAGTAAAGAACTAGTACTTCCCATAAATTTAGAGACCTGAAATTTGGTACAGAGTTAGGGTTAAATGGCCACATAAAGCGAAAACTATAAAAATTGGCCAAGTGCGAGTCCGACTCGCGCATGAAGGGTTCCGTACCATAAAACAAGTTTGTTGTATGGGAGCCCTTAAATATTTATTTCATTTCATTTTTAGTATTTGTTGTTATAGCGGCAATAGAAATAGATCATCTGTCAAAATTTCAACTGTCTAGCTATCACCGTTCTTGATATACAGCCTGGTGACAGACGGACGGACGGACGGACGGACGGACGAACAGCGAAGTCTCAGTAATAGGGTCTCGTTTTTACCCTTTGGGTACGGAACCCTAAAAACTAGGATAATCGAAGATCTCTCCAAACTATTAGAGATCGACATACCGCCTTTACAAAAAATATTCAACTTGTTGTGTTCGGTTGGCCGCCGTCGCGACTGATTCTCTTCTGATGATGGATCGCGTACCGATTCGAAACATGTCGAGTGTTATTCGATTTCTACGACGTGAGTAAACCCGTTTAAGTATTTTAATATTCAACTTGGTGGGCCGCTTCATTTGATGTCAAAAATCCAAGGTCTGAAGTATTTTGACGACGCGCTTGGCTCGGTTTGTAAACACCTGCCTACTGAGTCGGCGGTCCCGGGTTCGAGTCCTGGCCAGGGCAAATATTTGTGTGATGAACTCGAATATTTGTGCTTGGGTCATGGTTGTTCTATGTATTTAAGTATATATATATCTATATAAGTATGTATATCGTCTTCCAGTACCCATAACACAAGCCTTCTAGAGCTTAATTTGGGACTAGATCGATTTGTGTGAGGTTGTCCGATATTTATTTATTTATTATTTATTTGATGAAGAACCCTCAGCTGGTCTCAGCTGTATTAGAGATATGGTAATGCCCCCTTCTACTATTGGTACATAAAAAAATCGACTGTCATTGCAATAATCCAGCGTAGTGGGACACATCTTCTAATTTAATCTAGCCTATAGCGTCCCACAGCTGGGCGGGTTACGTATTACAATCCCGAAAGTTCATAATACCTACAGTTGAAATACCGATGGTCAAAATACCGAAAGTTCAAAAAGTCGCTATTCGATAAACCGAAGCTCAAATCACCTATTTTCAGAAAATCGAAAGTTCAAAATCTCGAAATTTCATAATCCCGAAATTTTTGAAATCTCGAAATTTTATAATCCCGAAAGTCAATGAGCACTTTAAAAGTGTCAGGACACAAACTAATCTGACTTTTCCGTGGAACCGATCTGCTCCGGTGCTGCGGGATGTTCAGCCCCTCCGCCCTAGCGTAAGAGTGCGGCACCTACGCTCGCCACAGAAGAGTTCACTTATAAATATTAAGTATAGTAGTAGGCAAGTAGGTTACGTAATTTAGGTTAATATTCTTTGTATAAAATAAACATTAGAATCTGTAAGACTAAAGAAATACGAGATAATTCTCGAGAGTTTAAATAATATTCCGGATTACAACCTTCAGGCAGGATCATAGTCTTCGGGATTATAATCTTCGGGATTATAATCTTCGGGATTACAGTCTTCGGGATTACATTCTTCGGGATTACAGTCTTCGGGATTATAATATTCGGTATTTCATGCTTTCGATCAAACGTTCTTTCGGGATTTTAAACTTTCGGTCAAATAAACATTCGACATTTTAATTTTCGGCCTTCCGTCCATTGGTCTTATGATATTCGGTATTTTGAACTTCGGCATTGTAATACGTCCCCCCTGGGCGAATGCCTCCTCTTCTGCTTTTAATACGCATATAAATAAAATTAAAGGAAAACTCTGGACAAGACTACACTGGCTTTTATACTTATACTTGCAAGTTTACAAGAAGAAATAGTCGAACGATTAACTTTATTCTATTCGAACATTACACAAATTAAATAAACAAATTACACCAAAATATTAATTTCGCTCAAAATTTGGTCAAAATATAATGCATTGGACTAAGAGTGGCGGTGATACCCGCACACGTCGCTAGAGCTGACTGTATTTTAAAACGCGCCGTCGTTTGTTTTTCCGATAATATTCATATGGCGAAGTGGCAACCGGCCGCGTTACAGTCGTTCACAACATTCTCCTACTGCGCTAGGAAACGTTTGCTAGGGATTAGGAGGATTATTTGCATTTCGTTGATTTCGCTTATTATTTCGTGAGGTTTGCTAAAGTGAATTAGCAGGTTGTTATAAAACAATATGCCCACGTTTCTACAAAAAGAAGTGAAATCCCACCAAAAACATTCTGTAAAAAACTAGCCAAGTCTCGATGGAGCTGCTTGTTTATCTCTAAAAAGTAATGAAATCTAGACAAAGTCGTACCAAGTCTAAGGTTCCTTACTGCGATTTCTTTATTATTATAGTTAATGTTGTGTGACTTGGCCGTTGAAGGGTACACAAGGGTACAAAACCAGGTGCTCCATGACACCATTGCACCAATCTGTCGCCAGAACCGCTAGATTTAGATTTAGATTTAGATTTATTTATTTCATAATATAAAATGTCAGTATAAATTACGCTAAGACAATTTACATGCATTTATACTATGATCGTCATAAAGATAAAAATGAGATAATATAATAATAGTCAAAAACATAACAATTGATGGTAACAAAAGATATTTACATGTCATAATCATAATGCAGCTAAATGTGGTTACAATATAAGAATATCTCCTTGAGGGATTGTCAAAAACTCTAAAAAATACCAACTACCAACAATATTTATACACGGTGCTAAATACAAACATTATTATATATTACTATGTCAAATAATTTGAAATTAAATATGTCAAAGGTGTCTCCTTAGAGGATTGTCAACAATGTACTACAAGAAACCAAAAACAATATAAAATGAAATATAAATTATTTATCCATGTACTCATTTACTGAGTATAATGGATTATCCAATAAAAAGTTTCTCAATTGATGTTTGAACTTCTCGTCTGACGCCTCGGTTCGCAACTCGTCGGGTAGATGTTCATAGAACGTTGGGCCGATGACGCGTGGGTTTTTTTTTGCCAGTGCCATGCGACGCGGGACTGTCCTAAGTCTCCCCGTAGAACGTATTAGTTTGCCCGATACCTCGACACGTGCAAACATTGACAAATTATTTCGTACATACATTAATACCTCGAATATATAAAGTGAGTAGTGAGTCATAATGCGGTACTTTATGAAGAGATCCCTGCAAGAATACCTGGGTTCTACTCCGGCCAGTATTCGAAGTGCTCGAATCGCTACAAGTCAATTTTGTTTACACGTAATGTTATATCTGTTGTAACTACCTATGTTTGTTAAGCGAGATAATAGCCCATACTGGTGTACCCTTCAACGGCCTAGTCACACAACATTAACTATAATAATAAAGAAATCGCAGTAAGGAACCTTAGACTTGGTACGACTTTGTCTAGATTTCATTACTTTTTAGAGATAAACAAGCAGCTCCATCGAGACTTGGCTAGTTTTTTACAGAATGTTTTTGGTGGGATACTCATTTGCTCATTAAATAACAGTCACTCAAACAAATTATTAAGACTGTTTTTGAGTTTTTTAATTAGATAACCCTTTGTTTGATCCAATATGCAATTTAAGTATTTTAAGCATAATTTATGAGATATACACTTGCAATGCTGCATGACGTAATAAATAAAGTCAGAAAGTGATTGACCTTTGTTTGGATGTATGAGGTATGACGTGTTAGTACAAGAGAAAATTAAAAAAAATTGAAAAGTAAAAAGCACTAGTTCGAAATAACCAACCTTTCGCACGATTTGCAGCTACGAAAAGTACCACTTTTTGAGCAACTGTATTAAAAAGTAGTATTTTGTTTTTAATTCTAGTAAGTAGTAGGGATTCGCCGATACTACGATACGGGGCGGACGGGCCTGATGGGCGGCATCCAGGGCGGATTTGGCGGACCACCAAACCTAAAAAAAAAAAAAAAAAAAAAAAAAAAAAAAAAACAAATAGCCCCCTACTTAGAGCGTTTGGAATAGGTCCCAGGACGCTCAGACAGCTCTGTCAAGACTTACAGAACGCCCTACGCTAACAATGCAACACCTTCCCCGACCCATCGACCCTTTTCTATTGTCTATCCGAGCTCGGGTTTTATTGCCCTCTCGGACGCCGAGCTCACTTTTATTACGGTCTACTATTGTTTCCCTCTTTTATATTTCTCTTTGGCTACAACTGTCTACAACTTCCTTTGCAAACGGTATACATCTTTTAAGAACATTCTTTAGGTAAAGCTGGACAAATACCTAAACATCTCATACCTAAACTATCAGACTAGGTCCGTCACCTTGGTTCTTATTGGAATCGCTGTTTCAACGCAGCCTGTCTCACATCGTGTCTTTACTCCAGGTTTCTTACTACGTGATATGTGCTACGGTGTACGTATCACTAATCTAAGCTAACCTATGCTAGATCACAATTCTAACCTAACCTTACCTAAGCTACAGGACTACGCCCAGCTAACGCAGGATACGTTACTTGACTACTTAACTTCAGGTAGCCTTACTTCAAAGTATGTCTCTTGTTACTCACTACATATGCTGCATTTGGAACGTTGTTCTATTTATATATTTTATCTTGTTCAACTTAACATTACTTCTAACTTAACTATCACTTAACTTCAAAAACTAATTTTGAAGAACTGCTTTATATACTTACCTACTTAAAACCAGCTACGAGCACAGCACAGTTGTTTTGGTCTTAAGAACGCTGTTCTAACCTAACCTAACCTTGCATAAATTTGACTACGTACTCAATGTTACTTTCATTTCTTTTTTGTAATAACCGACTTCAAAAAGGAGAAAGTTCTATGTAAAAATATTGCATGTAGCATAAGGATAATACGAATCTAATCTTACAATAGTAATGCGGTATTTTATACAGTAATAACTGCTTCAAAACTATACTAACTTATTTAAGCTGTAAGTTAAAAATACGAGTTCTATTTTTGCATATTTATTTATTTCGCCAAATATTATGTTCTTGAATAGATGCTTAAGAAAATACCTGAATAAACTTTGTAACTTGTATTAACGTGTATTTGTAGTGGGCTGAACTAAACTCGTTGATTTTTTAATTTGTTTGTTGGGTCCATATTGTTTGTAAAGATTTATGACAGGTTTCTTCTCCGAATCATCAAAAGATTCGAAAGTCTATTATAAATTTTATTACTGTTTGTTGGTGGCTGTTGGGCGCGGTACAAACTAGTCTAAACGTGATTTTAACGGTAATCTATTGTCACATCCTTATAAAAGCCGATGGACAGTGACGATCTATAAGTATTCAGAACCGAGTCGTGCTTGTTACCAGAGCTCTCTCAGTGTACAGTGACATAGTGTTGAATCGTGCTACAGTGCTTATAAAAAATGGCAAATGTAAGTATGTACTATTTTTTATAAAATATGTATGTAGTATTTTTATGTACTATTTGTTTAACAGTGTTTTTTTTCTGTAACTTGTGTTCATCGTGTTACTTGTTAAGTGTGTTAATCGGATGTATAACTTATTGTTGAATATTGTTACAGTTCACGGAAAACACTTTCAAGAATTTTTATTACCCTGAACCTGAACATGATGATTCAGGGAGTGATGAAGAAGGCACACTCGGTTTTAAAGTGAAACAAGCCATAGCGAAGAAACGTCCTGCAAATAGTATCGAGAGTTTCTTTGAAAAACCGCAGAAAAAAGTGAAACCAGTGAAGAGATCTTCCAGTGTGTCGCAAAGTTCCCATACCGGTGTTGCTTACCTATCTTCGGGTAAAGACGATGCTGCGTATGCATCACACCTTATTAAAATAGAAATATACGATCTTGAAAAAGTTAGGAACATCGCACCAGAAGAGCACTGGAAGCACGCCGATGTGAGATTAAAATCTTACATCTCAACTGAGCAAGATCCACAGCTTGAGACTGTCCGTGATGTTATATACAACATGACGAAAGACATAGCTTCGAAGGACACGTGCGTGAAATATTTTATAAACAATACGAAAAAGTAAACTAAGTGTTTGTGTAGTTTTAATACTAGGTTAAAACTGTATTTATTATATAAGACATTAGATAATATTTTATAACATACCCTTGTGTACTACTAGTATTATATATTTCTTACTGCTTAAACAACAACTTTTTGTTATTCAAAATTGTTAAGACTCGTTTTATAACCACATGTTGTAATTTGTTTTGTAGCCTAATCATATTGATCTATTTCCCTTTGCAAATGTATAAAAGTCTCCACCCTTTAATATAAAATCACTAAGCTACGTTTGTTATTTTAAGGAAAAAATTTGTTGTAATGTAATCACTATTTTTAGGTAAATAAGGTATAATTAAGGTATTATTTATAAATAAAAAAAATCAGTTTAGTATATATATATTGTTTTATTTCACAAAAATTGACTTAAACATATTTCTTAAAATTAAATCGTTACAAAGAGAATTCTCAGAAAACAAACTCAATAAATCGCTCATAGTTTTTCCTTGATACTTAAAATATAAATAAACTAAACAATATTCGCCACAAACTGAAGTAAAATGATTTTGAAGTGGTCTTTGGTTATAAAACCACCGTTTTGCATTTCTATTCAAAAATAACTTATGATAACCAGTAGGTTTCCGACCAAATGAGTCAAAGTATTCCCCTACACCTTTAGCATCAATATGCATTGCAACCCAATGGGAACCTGGTTTCGAATCAGGGTCCAAATTGCTTACAATAAAAACTGGACGAGCAACCCAAATAGGGATTCGGTTAGCAGCAAAAACATTTGATTTAAATCTAGGGTTAATTTTTTTCATACAATATTGAATTTCATTAGTATCCATAATAAATAAAATATGTATACATTCATCGATGATGTTACAAACACAGATTAAGAAGAAATGAGATTAATTGTTAATTTCACTGTATTTATATTTATTTTAACTGTTGTAATCTACAGATACATCACGATTTTTGTTTATTTCAATAACATTATCAAATTCAGCGTACACAATACAGTTAATAGTAGTGCTCAAGGCATTATCAAAACGAACTTCTATCCGAACACTTCCGTGTCTTACAAGGTTCCAGTGTGAGGTAGAACTGGCTGACAGGTCAGGCGTCAAATCGAAACATAACAAACAGTAACCTTCCCCGTAATCGGTTCTGCTTATTGCATTACCTTCATTGTGGAAGTGAATACCAGTCCCAGAAAATAGAGTATGATATGTTGATGCTATTAAACCAGAACTAAATGATGGTTGTAATGTTCTAGAAGGAATTTCATGACCATCTACAAATAAACTAAAAGAGTTCATATTATAATTTTGAAAATTGAAAGGGTTCAATGCAAAATTACCATTAAACGATGAATTTGATACAAAACCAATTATACATCTTTTAGGTACTTGTCCAAGAAATATGTTATCTAAAGTTTTACCCTGTATTCCTGACGGTATTGTAAGTACCTTTACTTCTGCTCTTGTGATAGGGTATTTTGCAGTTGTTGATGCTAGCACTTTCTGATGAGCTAACAAAACACTTGGACTGATTCTAGCTCTTCTTATTATGAGACTAGCGTCCATTATTTGTACCTTAAATTTCTTATCTTGGTGACAAATAAGATTAAACGATTCTTTTGATCGCACTAACTTAACACGCATTTCTACACCATTCACTAGAAACTTCTCTTGGTTAAACATATCACCATGTAAATGTCCAATCATTTCAACTTGTTTACTATCTGTAACAAATTCCATCCTTTTGTGAAATCCTTTGTTATTTGCGTCAACGGTGTCCATATAATGTGCTGTATCTTCATACCATAACCCACAAGTAAGGTGAGTTTTTTTAGCGGCTGGTCCATAGTTAAGTAGATTTTCCATGTAAGCACGGTAAGCATATGTGTTGTTTGGTGGCGAGATTAGTTTTTGATTTAAATATACGTCAAGTTGATTAAAAAGGGAGTGCAACCAATTATTAACGGGGGCAACTTGAGTATCAGGCTTTAACTTTGTACCATCCTGGTTTAATATTTTGGCGTTTATATGTAATAATGTATGTGATAAGTCAATGTAGTCATCACCTGAACCGGGGACTTGAAACTCAATAGGACCATCATCACTTAAAGATGAGATTGGTTTATAATGAACCCACTGTCCACTCTCAATACTTGTCTGTGTCGAAGGCAGGGCAAATATATCTAACTCAGATTTTGCACATTCACACGAATGATTGTGTAGGAATGACATGATTTACTTTGAAAATATATCGTCACTATATTTATTTCTCTTAGCTCCTCTTCGGCGCGATGCTTTCAAGGTAATGAGAGGTTCCCGTCTCTTAGTTGACATTTTATACCCAGATCCCGACATCAGAGAATCGATCTTTTCATCAGCTTTTCTTTTTAAGTTAGCACTAGCTTCTTTAAATCGAGACCTAACTGAACTATCTATAGGGCGTGAATTTACCATATCAGATAACAAACCAACCCCCGCATCTAACGCTTCTTTTCCAACAGTTTTAAAACCACTAGACAACAAAGGAATTACTGACCTAAACAGTCCCCCCAAAAAACTTCCAATCCCATGCCCTCGCTGAAACGGAACACCTTTATAGACAATTCCTATACCAGAACCAGCTTGATGGGTATAATAATGATCGTAGGGACAAGAGTGAGATGATCTTTTATAATTCATCTTAGCCGTTGAAAGTGTAGTTTCACGCAGGAAATTCCGAATTGAAATGGCACTCTTGCACCGGTAGTTGTTCTTATATCTATTTCCATAGTATCAAATTCTCTACGTAAAACAGGTACATAATGAGCGGGTGAGAAAATGTGTGTTTTATATGCTCCATAATGGAATTCTGTTGGATCTAATGGTATTATTCTAAGCAACGTAGTTATAACATCACCAACTACCTGTGGTTGTATGATGTCTGTATAAACAAATAATTGTGATGGTAAGCCCAAATACAAATTAACAGGATTTTTACCAAATGAAACTTGCCGTAAATTTGTTTTCGGTTTAAAACCTAACTGTAGACTTAGTATTGGGGTTGTTATAAGAGAAGTTATATCGTTATTAATTGTTGCTACCCCAACCATTTTGGTTAGATTATCATATCTAAACTTTACATTATTTTTCAGTTGTGGGTTGTCATTAAAAGCTTGAATAAAATGGTCAACGTTGTCATATGTAGTTGCTGGTATATGAGTTTTTATATCTACAATTTTGGCTATCTTGTCAGTGGGTGACACTACTTTCTTTTTTAAATAAATCATATTTTCATGATCTTGAACATTGTACATTGAACAAGGGTATTGAAATTCTACTAAGCCAACTACCCATTCTCCGTCCAACTTTATACTCCTGGGTAATTTGGTTAAGAAGTGTGCAGTCGTATTATCGGTATAGTAGTCCGAGGAACTGTTACTTAACAATGTAATATAAAAGCTGTTTTCACTCATATTTTTTTTAAGCTTGAAGCGAGTATCCAAGAATTAAATTTGTTAGGATAACCTCGCCACTTCACTAGTACTTCTTTTCTGGCACCAACCCCACGTGAGCGTATTATTTTATCAATTTTATAATCAATGGAGGGGAGATAAGTCACTTTTTGTAATTCCTTAGAATAAAATGTACCAACGATAGGCTCACCTTCTAAATCTCTTAACGTATACACAACTCGTGGAAAGCGGTTTATTATTGAATCAATTCTAAATATTTCGTCACTCCAATTAGTTTCGTAACCCTTTTGAAATATATGTTTATATTTAGTAATTCTAACATGATCACCAACATTTAGTTTTGTGATTTCCAAAGTAAGTTGTCTATCCTTTTTTCTGTTATACAAATTACACCAAACAGTCATGATATTATCAAAATTTACATCGATAGGGCGCATTTTAATACTAGAATGATAACTGTGATTATAAGAATAAAGAAGTTCTTGCAAAATATCTATATATTTGTATGTATTCTTATGAGTAAAGTAACGCCACATTTTCATTTTAAGAGTTCTTTGAAACCTTTCTACTATACTTGCTTTAATGTCAGGATTGTTAGTAGTATAGTAGTTAATGTTTTTGCTCCTAAAGTAATCCCTTGCTGCCTTTGAAACAAATTCGGTGCCTTTATCAGATTGGATGTGACGAGGAGTAGAATTGGCTTCAGTAAATATGCTTTCAAAACAATTTATAACGGTTGTGGCATCTTTCTTTTTCATAGCTCTCGCAAAAGCATATTTACTGAACACATCAATAACACACAGAATATATTTGTATCCATCATTATATTGACTGTAAGTACCCATATCACTCAGATCAGCTTGCCAGAGTTCATTAAAGTTAGATAAGACGTATCTATTTCTTGTGAATCGCCTTTGAACCGGTTTATGCAGTGTGTACGTTTCTTGAGATTGTAACCAGTTCTTTACTTCGTCTTTGTTCATTCGTCCTTTCATTTGTTTACTTAATTTATTTAAACTACTGTAGCCTGCTGGATTAGATACATCGTAGTATATTGCATGAATGTCTAATAAGGGCTCCATCTTTCCCAATCTAGTTTCTTTTTGTTTGCCTTGAGCAGTACACTTGAAAGAGGTGTACTGGCGCTTGTGTCTTTAAATGACGATGACGATCGAGCACTTGATGGAGCAGATGATGCGTGAGGTTCACTCGATTGAGGTTTATTTATAAATTCTAGATTAGTAGGATTACCTATACAAGACGTAGGAACTTTTATATCTCTTAAAAATAAAGCAAACTCTTCCCATCCTGTTGGCTTAGGGCGTTTAAGAGATCTAACCGTATCGCTTACCAGATCGAGAATATTGCTGTTTGGAATAGTTCGATTGTTTATTACAACTTCACCATTTGTTTTCCACCATATTTTTGGTCTGCTTGACACAATACAAGTCAATACTGTTCTGGTTTTTTTCTCATATGATTTTGGTAAATTATCTATAATACGAGATGGACTGAATAGTACAGTTTCTGGATTTTTTGTACCAGACGGTGTAGCTGCAGTAACTGCAGAAACATCACCATCTGGTAGTGTTTTATTTGCAACTGATTCATAATTTTCATCCTCCTCCTTTTTGTTTACTTTTAAGTTTAAATCCTTACTTTCATCGTTGAGTTGATCAAACCCCTCCATCACTATTGGTATTTTAAATGGTTTTCGATCTGATTCAATAAAGTGCAAAAATCGTTGTAGTGCTTGAGAATATAATGCCCACTTTTCACGATCATTAATTTTACTCTTCAGGATTTTTTGCATCTCTCCGTCTAGGCGAGATGATACATTTTCGGGTTGGCTATCATTTCGTTTGAGTCTTTCAATAAAGTCTGGTTCAACTAACAACATTTTTTTTGTGTTTTCCATTTTATTTTATGTTACGGAGCTTACTAAGGCACTTAAAACTGCACCTAATATAATAGGTAGAAATGCACCTCCTTTTTGAATAATAACAGTTTTCCTCAATTTGTGTTTCCCTTTCGAAACTAGTTTTCGTAATGTGTCTTTATATTTGTTTAGTTTTGATTTATCTTTTGATTCCAGCGGTATTTTCCCTTTTAAAACGTTATAAATACACTCACAAATAATATTAATTTCTTCATCTTCACAAGATTTTAGCAACGCTGTGCGATACTTTGGTTTAAGTAACTGCAGTGCTTCAAGTAAATGTTTATATGTGTGTACTCTTGGATGCATTATTTGGAACTGATTAAAACGTGTTGATTCTTGTCGTATTTAAACCCTTTCTTGGGAACATATACGGTACAATGCCCATCAAAAGGAAATATTTTAGTTTTAAAACGACATATGTCATCGGTATTTTGCTTCAGATCAATCATAAGGTAACCATGAGCATCTTTAGTGGCATCTTTGTAGGCTTCATCTACAAATTTTGGGTTCTCCGGATAAACTTGTCGTGACAAGTAGCGAATTTGTGTTTTATCCCTCGGGTTTTTGAAGTATACAATATAGCTGGTATTCAATGAAATATCACGTTGTCCTTTGCCTTGATGAAATATGTTTTGAGTAATATAAAAAACACTTAAGTTTCTATGGTGACTTCCTTTTGTAAAAATATCAACGATTCGTCCATCCGATTCTCTCATCAAGTCATCAATTATGAGAAGCTTGGGCTTTTTTCCATCAAATAAAGAAAAATCTGGTATTCCTTGGCTATAATTTACATTTTCCAGATTGTACAAAGGTTGCATTTCATCATAACACCAAATAATTTCATCAAATTCAACATTACATACTTCTTTTGCATTGTTTAAAAAATTGGTAACAAACTGAGTTTTACCACACCCACTTGGACCCGCTACTATTGTAGTGAAAGGGTGGTTAAAATGAATCATTATAAATTTTTAAATATGTGTGTTCATATGTTAACGGATTGACTTCAAATGAGAAAATTTCTAGACCATAGTTTTTAAATAAATTTGGTAAAAAAAATGGGGTAACAAATAAAAAAAAAAACAAAAATTTTGCTAATTATTTTTTAATATTTATATTATTCTAGATAAATCACATAAAAATTTACAAAAACATATTTTTTGCCAATCATTTTATTGCCAAAACTTAAAAAATAAAAAAAAAACATCCTAAAATACAATATTATGTACAAAAAATAAATATGAAAATTGAATGTTCCGTGTATTTTTTTTTTTTTTTTTAAGAATTATGAGGTATTTTATAATGACCCCACGCAAGAGTATCCGAAGTGTTTTTCAATAAATATCGTTTTGTGTCGTTGTAAGATAATGATATTTTATTGACATTTTGCGTAAATAAAACATGCTTTATTGATCGGAATCGTAACATTTGAGCATGTTGTATATTTCTATCAAATAAACAACTTTTATAGTCGTTAAGGGTTAATTTTTTGGTAACACACTTGTTTATTCCTTTAGCTTTGGATATAATACCACTATTTTGAACATCTAAGGCATACATTTTTGATCTAAGACCAACAAACTCTTTCAAAATTTTGCCATTATTTTCGTCTTTAAAAAAACCTAACCTCTTTTTATTTAGTAATGGTAAACCATATGCATTGTTGGGTGGGTAATCAGATGTATCATAATACAAGTTCAGGTCAGATTTAATGTCCTCATAAAAGTTAGCAGTGTTTATTTCATATATTAAGCTATCAGTATCCGTGTAAAGGAGCTTGAGATTTTCCGTATATTTGTATTTCATATAATTGTAGTGGAATTCGTACATTAAAGTTTTCGATAGATCTAAAATGCAGAATCCAAGGTAAATTGGTTTGTTATAAAAGATTTTTGTTTTTTTCAATTGCACAGCAGCTAAATTCTCAGAAAATATTGATAAACTATGAAATTCAGGTTTAGATATTAAGGACTGTACCCCTTGGGATTTTCCGCGATTTTCCCAGTGACTTAATAATTTAACATTCACACGTTTCGTGACATTTTCCATTGTTTTACCAAAAACAGAATTATTCATAAGTTTAAAGAAATCTTTTTCAAAATCAGATGTCGCCAGCGAACGCATTCGGGTATTCAAATCTATGTAACTTTTTAACCAAGTAGATTGTTTGAACTTCAACACACGATGGATTTTCACTAAACGCAACCCATTTTTTAAACATTGTTTAAGATTTCTGTAATGTAATACATAATTATATTTATTGTTTAAATTGGGAATCAATTTTTTTTCTTTAGAATCACCTAGACATACATTTTCTGGACAGAACGGCAAATCTGAATGAGAGTCATGTAATTCCTTGGGGTACTCTAGATCAACTTCTAATATAAACCCATATTCAGCATCGTCTGAAACATTGAAATCGGTATCTTTATTTACCCATTCAAATTTGCCAGACGGAAGACATTGTGACATAGCCCACCCATAGAGATTATTTGCGTCTAAGTACATGAGAAAAGATGAAGGAATATTTGGATCATAGTCTTCCATAAATGTATTATTTGCTTTTGCATGTCTGTTGCTACATTGGGAAATCCCTCCTCGAATGTTTTTCGCTATAAAAGCTATTTTGTCGACATCTGTTAAAAGTTCTAAACTTATTTTGGTAGTCCTCAACATCGAATCAAAGGAAATTCCAGGCGCGGTATAATAATGGGCGGGATCTAAACCATATGTCTTAAGACACACATTTCTAAAATTTTCAAATATGTCAGTTAGTAATAAAACATCTGTTTTCAGATAAAGATTGGAATAATCCCCCATATTTTTGCATTGGAAATGAGACCAAATATCTTGAGCATGTAGGAAATCGTTTTCGGAAATGTGACTGTCAGTAAGAGAACTATAGAATTGATCCTGTGTAGGAAGCGAAGTTAATTTCAGTGAATCATACGAAGTCATGTACTCATATGGATAGACACCCTTCCGTATTAGACGTTTAAAGTCTTCTTCACGAGGAAAGTTCAATTTCAATTCGTAAAATTGGTCAGTAGTCAAGTTTTTAGCTAATTTATCCAAGCTACTCGACATAAATTTAAGAGAATCGACAAATCTCAATTTTACAACACGATTATTCACTTGTAAAGACTTAGAAAACGAAATATACTTTTCTTTATTTTGTGGGATTAGTTCTATGTCACCATCTTCAAGACCAAGTCCATGTACAATAAAATGACTATCGTAATTGCTCAAATTATGGAAAAATACAGGTACAAAATTGGGTGGTTTGTATTTTTCAGAACAAAATTTATGTGCAACGCCTTCGTAAAGTCCAGTATGATAATTATAAGAAACGGTTGAGTCATCATTCAAATTTCTATCACAAATATAACAAGCATGGCTTTGCATAATGTCTACCTTATTAGCATCTGTTAGAGGGAAAGAAGTTTTAGCAAACGCATTACTTTTACAAATAGTTTCTAAATCTTCTTTTATGACTTTCATAAATGTTTTTGCACAGTCTTCACCTGTATATGTTCTGTACACAGATAACTTGTCATTATAAGAACACTTAATATAGTAACCGAAGCTATAAACTTCATGTTTTTGAATATTGGTAGTAGAAGATGTACTGGGGTTGTTAGAACAGGATTGAATTGGATTTAAAAATGCCTCAAAATCAGCGTATACAACAAAAGGTACTCTTAATTGTCGTTCATAATTATTAAAAGTAACTTGATTCGATGGAACATATTCGTTAAACCAATTTCTTGTGTCTTCTTTTTCGGATGGTAAGTTTGTGCATACGTGGAAGCAGTCGTTTTTTTGATGTTGGTTTAGTCTCTCGTGTGATGTAAATTTAATTAAGCAACCATCGCAAATATGAACAGCATGTTGTGCATTTGACAATTGCTTAGACACTAACCTCGATAAATTTTTGATAAAACAATAATGTCCTTGGTTATCTTTAGTTATGTACAACAAGTTTAAGTGATTAGACTTTTTTAATTTAGTTAAATGTAGTGGGCCTATAACATCGTGTTTCTTGTTTTGAGAGTTGTACTCGAGACCAAATACATTAATGCTAATATCATTATTTTTTTCAAATTTATGGATATCTCCCAATTTAAATGGAAAAGTTAAATTTTCAAAGTTCAATTTATTCTTATGTAATATGTATGAACTGACCATATTTGAATGACTTTTGGGTTCGTATAAACCAGACAATACAGCCCATCGAAAACACTCATAGTCATTGTTTTTTACATTAATAACTGCTTTTTTATTCTTTATATCACGAGGTAATTCGATAAAAGAAGAGCCGCGTAATGGATTATATTTGTTAATATTGAGATCGATATGATTAAATGTTACTAAACTCCACCCACTATCTTTTCTTTCAAAGTTTGACAACCTTATCACAATTTCATTTACTAGGGACGTAAAAACAGCAGCTTTATCAGTGCTGATATCAACAATACTATTACTTAATTGGAAATCAAATGTATTATTTAATTGTTTGGTATCTTGTGTAAAATTTGCATTAAGAATAAAATTTACTTTTAAAGCGTGATGTTTGTTAAGTGAACGATCTAATAATGTAAAGATCTTATCCTTGTGTTTTTGTAAAATAGTTTCGGGATCAAGAGGTTGGTGATCCATTTCATTAAATAATATTCTGTAAGTAGCGACTCTGTTTTTGAATGCATTTTCAATTAATTGGACATTAACATATTCACTATCGGATCTCAACACATTATTTTTGTGAATATTACTATTTAAATGGTTACCAAAATATCTTTTTGACACGAACTTTTTACACACCGAACATTCAATTTCAGAATTATTTTTTGTACTTACATTGACATCGGATAATGGTTCTTCGCTTGAGGATGTAGACATATCACGACTGTTGGAAGGGTAGTTTCTCTTCACTGGTACTTCTGCACCCGTACTTGTAGCTGTCCTTTTTCTCCCCCGTCCTACTTGGTTAGATCTGTAATAGAAAAAGTGAAACGTTAGTATTTAATACAAGATTTAAAACTTCAAAACAATGATTAAATTATTATCATTATACTAACTTAAGTTTTTTCGACATTGCTGGCAATATGCCTGCATTGTTAAAACCCCATCAATGACATCTGATGACAAGTTATGCATCGACTTATTGATATGCCCATCACATGGTGTGTAATAGGGTATAATATCTTCATCTTCCAAAAGCGCCTGAGGTAATTGATTGTCAATATACCACAATCTTATGTTTCTATGAAATACTTTTAAAATGAATCCTTTGCTTAAAACTGCAATTTTGTCGTGGGTTAAACTAGTTCCCATATGAAAGTATCCAAGCACCATTTTTAAAACAGTATTTTGTACAATACACAGACACAGTACTAGCACAAACACAGTAACTGGAATAATGAATGATTTCTACACCAGAGACGTCGCTTATAAAGAACCTTCCAGGATCCCCACCCAACAGAGAACAATGAAACTGAGCCATAAAAAGGCAACAACTCAATGACACTGGTCAATGGTTTTGTACAAGTTTGAACAAGAATAAACTGTTTAAATTGCATGTCTAAATATACAAGTACAATATCAATAAACAATATAACAGGTTGGAACAAGAGTACTCACCCTTGACTATGCAGCTGGCTTAGTAATTCCCCGATCTCATACATTTCTTGATCACTTTCAATTTCTTCGCATAGCCTGACGAGCTCGGAATCGTAAACATCACAGCTTAAACAGTCCATCGTGAGATGTGTCTAAGAAAATAGTGATTACATTACAACAAATTTTTTCCTTAAAATAACAAACGTAGCTTAGTGATTTTATATTAAAGGGTGGAGACTTTTATACATTTGCAAAGGGAAATAGATCAATATGATTAGGCTACAAAACAAATTACAACATGTGGTTATAAAACGAGTTAACAATTTTGAATAACAAAAAGTTGTTGTTTAAGCAGTAAGAAATATATAATACTAGTAGTACACAAGGGTATGTTATAAAATATTATCTAATGTCTTATATAATAAATACAGTTTTAACCTAGTATTAAAACTACACAAACACTTAGTTTACTTTTTCGTATTGTTTATAAAATATTTCACGCACGTGTCCTTCGAAGCTATGTCTTTCGTCATGTTGTATATAACATCACGGACAGTCTCAAGCTGTGGATCTTGCTCAGTTGAGATGTAAGATTTTAATCTCACATCGGCGTGCTTCCAGTGCTCTTCTGGTGCGATGTTCCTAACTTTTTCAAGATCGTATATTTCTATTTTAATAAGGTGTGATGCATACGCAGCATCGTCTTTACCCGAAGATAGGTAAGCAACACCGGTATGGGAACTTTGCGACACACTGGAAGATCTCTTCACTGGTTTCACTTTTTTCTGCGGTTTTTCAAAGAAACTCTCGATACTATTTGCAGGACGTTTCTTCGCTATGGCTTGTTTCACTTTAAAACCGAGTGTGCCTTCTTCATCACTCCCTGAATCATCATGTTCAGGTTCAGGGTAATAAAAATTCTTGAAAGTGTTTTCCGTGAACTGTAACAATATTCAACAATAAGTTATACATCCGATTAACACACTTAACAAGTAACACGATGAACACAAGTTACAGAAAAAAAACACTGTTAAACAAATAGTACATAAAAATACTACATACATATTTTATAAAAAATAGTACATACTTACATTTGCCATTTTTTATAAGCACTGTAGCACGATTCAACACTATGTCACTGTACACTGAGAGAGCTCTGGTAACAAGCACGACTCGGTTCTGAATACTTATAGATCGTCACTGTCCATCGGCTTTTATAAGGATGTGACAATAGATTACCGTTAAAATCACGTTTAGACTAGTTTGTACCGCGCCCAACAGCCACCAACAAACAGTAATAAAATTTATAATAGACTTTCGAATCTTTTGATGATTCGGAGAAGAAACCTGTCATAAATCTTTACAAACAATATGGACCCAACAAACAAATTAAAAAATCAACGAGTTTAGTTCAGCCCACTACAAATACACGTTAATACAAGTTACAAAGTTTATTCAGGTATTTTCTTAAGCATCTATTCAAGAACATAATATTTGGCGAAATAAATAAATATGCAAAAATAGAACTCGTATTTTTAACTTACAGCTTAAATAAGTTAGTATAGTTTTGAAGCAGTTATTACTGTATAAAATACCGCATTACTATTGTAAGATTAGATTCGTATTATCCTTATGCTACATGCAATATTTTTACATAGAACTTTCTCCTTTTTGAAGTCGGTTATTACAAAAAAGAAATGAAAGTAACATTGAGTACGTAGTCAAATTTATGCAAGGTTAGGTTAGGTTAGAACAGCGTTCTTAAGACCAAAACAACTGTGCTGTGCTCGTAGCTGGTTTTAAGTAGGTAAGTATATAAAGCAGTTCTTCAAAATTAGTTTTTGAAGTTAAGTGATAGTTAAGTTAGAAGTAATGTTAAGTTGAACAAGATAAAATATATAAATAGAACAACGTTCCAAATGCAGCATATGTAGTGAGTAACAAGAGACATACTTTGAAGTAAGGCTACCTGAAGTTAAGTAGTCAAGTAACGTATCCTGCGTTAGCTGGGCGTAGTCCTGTAGCTTAGGTTAGGTTAGGTTAGAATTGTGATCTAGCATAGGTTAGCTTAGATTAGTGATACGTACACCGTAGCACATATCACGTAGTAAGAAACCTGGAGTAAAGACACGATGTGAGACAGGCTGCGTTGAAACAGCGATTCCAATAAGAACCAAGGTGACGGACCTAGTCTGATAGTTTAGGTATGAGATGTTTAGGTATTTGTCCAGCTTTACCTAAAGAATGTTCTTAAAAGATGTATACCGTTTGCAAAGGAAGTTGTAGACAGTTGTAGCCAAAGAGAAATATAAAAGAGGGAAACAATAGTAGACCGTAATAAAAGTGAGCTCGGCGTCCGAGAGGGCAATAAAACCCGAGCTCGGATAGACAATAGAAAAGGGTCGATGGGTCGGGGAAGGTGTTGCATTGTTAGCGTAGGGCGTTCTGTAAGTCTTGACAGAGCTGTCTGAGCGTCCTGGGACCTATTCCAAACGCTCTAAGTAGGGGGCTATTTGTTTTTTTTTTTTTTTTTTTTTTTTTTTTTTTTTTTTTTTTTTTTTTTTAGGTTTGGTGGTCCGCCAAATCCGCCCTGGATGCCGCCCATCAGGCCCGTCCGCCCCGTATCGTAGTATCGGCGAATCCCTACTACTCTAGTATCTACTAAAATTATTTAACTTTATTGCATAATGTATCTATCTATCAATCAGCCACAGACATCAATTGCTAAACATAGGCCTCCCCCATCACTTGCCACAAAGTGCGATCCCGTGCAGACCGCATCCATTGATTCCCCGCTACCCTCACCAAGTCATCATTATTGCATGATATGCAAAAGAAATGCAAATAGCGGACTTAATGCCTTGAGACATTCTCTACCAGTCAACCACTGGATTTAATAGTTACGGTGCAAACAAAGTGATACAAAGTCATTTAACTAAGTAACGTATCTATTCCATAAACTGACTAAAATAGTGTATTCAATATTATGTGTATTCAAAGTGAAACATCCCAAATAAATTAATCACAGAGGTATTCATTGTCTAAGAAATGCTTGCGCAACATGCGCTTGATCGAGAATTTTCTTTGAACTTGTCTGATGGTAAGATTTATTTTATTAGCTAAACAATTAAAAGTTTAAAATGATTATTTACATTTCTGTAATAGTACATTACGGCAGAGACCAGTAAGTAAGCCATACTGGCCGAGTAGGGATTAGACGGACCGAGCCGTAGGCGAGGTCCGGATATAGGTAATACGAGGCCAGGATGGCTCTTACGGTCGAAGCAAGTATAGTGCTTTTCTCAAAAATTAAACAAGAAAATTAGATTAAAATTATATTTTCTAATGAATATTTTTGTTATTACACATTGTGATATTCGTCGTCGCAGGCACCATTAACTCCCATGATAACAACCTATAACAAAATTAATTATGAGTTTATTCTTGGATAAAAGATATAGTTATATCGTTATCAAATAGTGGCAGCATTTATTTACCTTCATCGCCAAAATGTTTATGATCTAGAGCTTGATTTAAGAACTTTTCTATATTTTGCTGCTGAATATTTGTGATTTCTTTCCTTTGTAGCCATCTGATTGTCTCACAAAGATTGTTGAAATATTCTGACCTTATCACACAATATCTCGATACCTCCTGCGTATACTGACACAAGTGCAAAATCACGATTTTACAGGACGGCTGTTCAAAGGTATGAAGTGCCATAACTAACTCATACGTTGAAATAATGCTATGAAAATTTCAAATAAATTGAATGAATATATTTTGCTTAAATCTACATATTTACTATTTCAAAATTAATTGTACTTTTAGTAAAAAAGGTAGTTATACCAGTATACGTGAAATTTACTAGTTCTACGTTTTTGGTATACTGATACAACTACCACTTGATCCAGTATACGTCGTAAACTATGATTAGATGAATATGGATAATTATATTATTATTATGCCTATTATGGACATGTATCATTTATTAGATATATAAACAAACTCATAGCTCGTGTTTGGATGGATCTGATCGGTTAGTTTCATCTGATTTGTCACTTGTACCAGTATACGCCTGAATCAATCCGTTATGTACAGTATACTGTTAAGGTTATTTGGTATGTTATGTCCAATATAGTAAGTTTAGAGGTTGGTAATTAGGATATTTAAGCAAAATACGTTTGAAAGACAATAAATAAAGCAAATTTACACTAAAATTACGTTTATTTAAAAGGTAATTAAAATCACAGCACGCATTTAGGGAATGGTGTTTTTGTCTTTGTTACAGCGGTATTATCAACATTATTACTGTTTTAATATTTATATATAGTAGATTCGGTTCCTATATTTTGTCCATCAGAATGGTCAGACCAAAACCTGAATTCATCTACATCATCTTGAAGTATTAATTTAATTAAGTCAAATAATTTGTCATTTAGTCATGTCAACATTACGTAACAAGTAGCACTCCCAAACCAAATGCTGTGAATTATACAGTTTAAGTTTTTATTGTAATAAAACATGCTTATATTACCGTGAGGAGAAGACAAGGTTTTTGAAGGTCGAATACAGCAGTCGATTTTTAGGGTTCCGTAGCCAAATGGCAAAAAACGGAACCCTTATAGATTCGTCATGTCTGTCCGTCTGTCCGTCCGTATGTCACAGCCATTTTTTTCCGAAACTATAAGAGCTATACTGTTGAAACTTGGTAGGTAGATGTATTCTGTGAACCGCATTAAGATTTTGATGCAAAAATAAAAAATAATAATAAATATTGGGGGCTCCCCATACTTAGAACTGAAACTCAAAAAATTTTTTTTCATCAAACACATACGTGTGGGGTATCTATGGATAGGTCTTCAAAAATGATATCGAGGTTTTTAAATTTTTTTTGTTCTAAACCGAATAGTTTGCGTGACAGACGCTTCCAAAGTGGAAAAAAGTTGGTCCCCCCCCCCTCTAACTTCTAAAATAAGAAAATGAAAAATCTAAAAAAAACATATGATGTACATTACTATAAAAACTACCAACGAAAATTGTTTTGAACGAGATTTAGTAAGTAGTTTTTTTTTAAATATTTTAATACCTAACTTTGCACCTAATTTATATGGGGCGCTATACATACCAGGTGCAAACTTAACTTAACCACTTAGAGATGGAAAGTGTTTGTACGGAACCCTCGGTGCGCGAGTCCGACTCGCACTTGGCCGGTTTTTTTTGTTAAGTTTGAGTTTTTTGTCCTATTTATTTCAAGTCTTTTTCCTCCATGTGCCAATGTGTTTGGATGTTTGTTTTTCAGTAGGTGTTTTCAAATTCTCGTAAATGTGACAAGCGTCAACTTAATATTTTGACTGAAAATATCACGGTATTGTCGAACAAAGCTTGCGCTTCGTATTTCGTAGAATTAAACGACTCCTTGTACAAATTATACATTTCAATCAAATTCAAACAGCCGCCAGCAAAAATGTGTGTGACGAACTTGAATATATATTCCTGGTCATGGATGTTATCTCTCATGTACTTTATAAAGTATGTATATATGTTATCGTCATCTTGTACCCATAGTACAAGTTTTACTTTGCTTGGGACACTGGGTCGATTCATGTAAGATGGTCCCTAAAATTTATTTATTATTAAAAAAAAAATCCGTTCAGACACTAAAATTTAACGTTATTTTTGTCTTATATGTTTATTATTTGTTTTCTTGGCTTGTTTTCCCGTATTTTTTTTTTATTTAAACTCATGATTAGATTTTTACTTTCTTTGTTCGTTGATCCAAATATTTTTACCGACATCTTTTTTGCTATTTTACTTTACAATTGCGTGTCGTGCCAACTAAGCAGCTGCCATCTCTAAATTCGCCGAATACGGACAAAGACTTAAAAACCCGGACATTTGGCGTAACTTGGATTTCCCCCATTAATAGAATAAAAAAAATAATTGCTTTATTTTTTATTGACATTAAACCCCGGACGGCCCCCGGACGGCTTCAAACTAGTAGTTCTATTTGTTATGAAAGAAAGCTGCACTTTGTGATGGAAGCAAGCCGTTTTGCACAGTGATAATATAGACCAAAATAAACGATTTCACTCGAGGTAAAATTAGTTTCACCCCTTAGGATAAGAGATGGCGCCACTTATTAAAAAAAAGTTTAAAAAATTGTAAGTCCTGAACAGATACTCCGATTTTGACGAAAGAGGTGCCAAACGGCAGATAGTTACCCAATTTAACATAAAAAAAATTGAAAACAGGTAAAAATTTATTTTGGATACCCAAAAAAATATAATTTCTGATAAAACTATTTAAAATTTGTGGTTTTTTGGAATTTTACTCGTAAAAATGTATGTACATGGTACTTTTTTTATTTATTTATATTAATATACAACTCATTTTACATTTACAAAAAAAAACCGCATATCATTAGCCCGTATAGTTTCAAAGTTATTGAAGAATACAGACATGGCGCCGCTGGGTCAAAAAATCTTACAAAAAATCTTAAACCTCAACGGATATTCCGATTTTGATAATTAAGGTGCTAATCGACAGATAATTACTTAAATTAGTTTGAAAAAATAAAATAAAAATTAAAATAGGCAAAAAGTAATAATAAATACAAAAAAAACATACATTTTGAAAAAAAAAATGCAGTTTTTTGGGGGTTTTATGTAATTTCATACAAAAAAATGTATGAATGTATGGCTTTATTTTACTTATGTATATTATAACACTATTAATTGATCGATTAATAAAAAACCGGCCAAGTGCGAGTCGGACTCGCGCACCGAGGGTTCCGTACAAACACTTTCCATCCCTAAGTGTTTAAGTTAAGTTTGCACCTGGTATGTATAGCGCCCCATATAAATTAGGTGCAAACTTGCAAAGTTAGGTATTAAAAAAAAACTACTTACTAGATCTCGTTCAAAACAATTTTCGTTGGTAGTTTTTATAGTAATGTACATCATATGTTTTTTTTAGATTTTTCATTTTCTTATTTGAGAAGTTAGAGGGGGGGGGACCAACTTTTTTCCACTTTGGAAGCGTCTGTCACGCAAACTATTCGGTTTAGAAAAAAAATGTTTTAGAAACCTCGATATCATTTTTGAAGACCTATCCATAGATACCCCACACGTATGTGTTTGATGAAAAAAAAAATTTTGAGTTTCAGTTCTAAGTATGGGGAGCCCCCAATATTTATTATTATTTTTTTATTTTTGCATCAAAATCTTAATGCGGTTCACAGAATACATCTACCTACCAAGTTTCAACAGTATAGCTCTTATAGTTTCGGAAAAAAATGGCTGTGACATACGGACGGACAGACGGACAGACAGACAGACAGACAGACAGACATGACGAATCTATAAGGGTTCCGTTTTTTGCCATTTGGCTACGGAACCCTAAAAACCGCATATCAAGAACTTGTACAGTTCCAAAGTTATTGAAGATTTTACTATAGGGTGCCGGTGCGATGTTGCCGCCGCACGTGCTACTTATGTACATGTATTTATAAAAGTATTCTCCCGCTTCGAAGGTACTGATTACCCTGAAAATATAACCACAATTGAAAGTACAAATAATAATCATCCCAAGTAGCACACAACACATTTATATCCCTTATACAGCTTAAATTAGAGTTTTAACGAGTGAATAGGCTCTTTTACAACCTGTTTGCTAATATCGCAAGTATATTAGATGCTAAATAGCATTTCTGAATCAATATTTTACTTACTTAACGTTTTATTTTTACTTTAGTCTTTGCAGGTTTGGCATTGTAACGTGCAAGTTAGACCGTCGCATCAGCAACAACAACGCATTGTGCCACAGCCCAATTTGTATCCATAATGTTCAAGGAGTTTTCAAATTCTATTGTGGATTCCACCTACCTTTGATGCCGTTTCATTCCCAAAAAGAAGGACTTGGGACTCGATATTTCCAAATTAAAACGTGAACCCACACTTGGTTAACATGAAACGGTATTCAATTTGCAGCTGAAATAGATGGACGGTATCTCAAAAGCTTGTTTAGTTTAGTGTTTTTTAGTTTAAACAGATCTTTTCGAATCGCATTAACAGTAATAATATATGCTCTGTTGGAGCATCGTATAGCCTGCATGTGAATCTGGGACACACAACAACACAACGTTACGATTAATTGAAAACCAATGAATGACATTAATATAGTGATTGAATCTTACACGATTTTCACACATTACATCAAAATAATAAAACGGGACTTAATTGCGGTAATTAAAAATTTTTGTTATAATAATGAATGACATTAATTATGTAAACACACCCCAAAAAAAGAAACAAAAATGGCCCTAAGTAACCGTTTCACATGAGCAATACATGTATCCAGAGAGAATTTCTATAGATAGCAAGTACATACTTGCAAAAGCAGTAGTTATTTCAGGGTATAACATGCATGTTTTAAAACAGGTCTTTTTTCTTATTGTATTGAAATTAGACGTCTTGTCATACTCTGAGAAAGCCTTGAAGTGCAGTCATCATTTCATTAAGTAATAACTGTTTTGTAATCTGCTACTAGTACGACCGTCGCACTGACGACTGAGTACAATTTGAAAGCTTCAATGCTTTCACAGAGCTGGCGACAAGCCATTCGCCGACTACTTCAGCTGCCATTGAACAACATGTTCTGCGTGTAGCGTTTTAAGCGAGCCAAATGTGCAAAAAACGTCTTAATTTGGATATATGTCCTGTCCCAAGTCCTTTCTTTTTGGGAGTGGAATGGCGATGGAAGCAGGTTGCAGGTGCGATCCACAATAGAACAGTCATTATGGGTGCAAATCGGGCTGTGGCAAAATGCGTTGTTGCAGCCGATGCACCGGCCTAACTTGCACGTTACAATGAAAATTTAGTGAAAATAAAACGTAAAGTAAGTAAAATATACTTGTGATATTTGCAAATAGGTTGCCGTTAAAACTCTAATTTAAGCTGTATAAGGGATATAAGTGGAGTTGTGTGCTACTTGTGATGATTATTATTTGTACTTTCAATTGTGGTTATATTTTCAGGGTAATCAGTACCTTCGAAGCGGGAGAATACTTTTATAAATACATGTACATAAGTAGCACGTGCGGCGGCAACATCGCACCGGCACCCTATAGTAAAATCTTCAATAACTTTGGAACTGTACAAGTTCTTGATATGCGGTTTTTTATTAATTGATCAATTAATAGTGTTATAATATACATAAGTAAAATAAAGAAATACATTAATACATTTTTTTGTATTAAATTACATAAAACCCCCAAAAAACTGCATTTTTTTATTCAAAATGTATGTTTTTTTGTATTTATTATTACTTTTTGCCTATTTTATTTTTTTTAACTAATTTAAGTAATTATCTGTCGATTAGTACCTTAATTATCAAAATCGGAATATCCGTTGAGGTTTAAGATTTTTTGTAAGATTTTTTGACCCAGCGGCGCCATGTCTGTATTCTTCAATAACTTTGAAACTATACGGGCTAATGATATGCGGTTTTTTTTCGTAAATGTAAAATTAGTTGTATATTAATATAAATAAATAAAAAAAGTACCATGTACATACATTTTTACGAGTAAAATTCCAAAAAATCACAAATTTTAAATAGTTTTATCAGAAATTATATTTTTTTGGGTATCCAAAATAAATTTTTACCTGTTTTCAATTTTTTTTATGTTAAATTGGGTAACTATCTGCCGTTTGGCACCTCTTTCGTCGAAATCGGAGTATCCGTTCAGGACCTACAATTTTTTAAACTTTTTTTTAATAAGTGGCGCCATCTCTTATCCTAAGGGGTGAAACTAATTTTACCTCGAGTGAAATCGTTTATTTTGGTCTATATTATCACTGTGCAAAACGGCTTGCTTCCATCACAAAGTGCAGCTTCCGGGCCAAAACCGTCCATAACAAGTAGGACAAATCCGGGGTAACCCGGTCGGATGGCAGCCCTAGTGGTGACTCTGGTTTACTGTAGGTAATGGCGACATATGGCTATTATTGTACTTCAAACAACCATCGGTACTGATTGGAGAAAACTGTATCATAACCAAAAGTAAGCCTAATTTGATACGTAGTAGGTAGAAAAGACGTAGGCCGCATCGACTGTCCGTCGCGCATAGTGGGACATCTAACGTCCGCAACGATGACGAGCAAGCATACTGAGATAACTGACACTTGTACTTGATAGGTGTACTGCGTACAGTGGTACAAGTGACTTATCTCAGTATACGATGTTCTAAATTAAAAAGGGTGTTAGTTGTATCAGTATACGTCACTTTATTTCGAAAACTAGCAGTAATTTTGTCATGAAAATTTTATAGCATGTAGATATAAGTATTTTGATCGTAAATATGCAAAAAAACGAAAATCGTAAAAATGTCAGTTGCATCAGTATACGTAGGAGGTATCGATCTGACCAATTCTGAACTTGATTTTCTTCCCTCCATTTAATGAATCTCTTGTATTTTTTAATATCTCCTTGGATTTAGTCGTAAGTAAATTATTTTAGCTAACTCTGCCTCCGCTTTTAAGTATGGAGTGCCGTCTATTCGGAATCAGACTCGTCTAAACTCATTTTTGCTGAATTATTCACTCATTTTCGCTCAAGGGGAAGTTAAAGGAATTGTGGCTGTCGAACGAATGATTGGGTTGCTGTTTTTATTATAATTATAATTTTATTTGTGTTGAATATTATGTATATGTATTTATATAGATATTATGTAATATGTATTATATTGACTGTTACCTATCTCTCTCTCTGTTGGTTTTTACATTTTCATGTGTATTATTGTATAGTTATAGTTACTCCTTTATATTGTACATGTTGCTTGGTTTGTCTACCATTTACATTTGTTTAGCACTCATTTGCTCAAAGGTTAACTGGAAGAGATCCCTTAAAGGGATAAGTTCGCCTTTGTACATGCTTCTTCCTTTGTAGTGTGTTTTTCTTGTTTTTATGTACAATAAAGTGTTTACATACATACATACATATTGTAATAGATCACACAAACAAATTTGAAATTTTTGTCTTTTAATTTAAATCCCGCCTTAATTTCTTTTTTTTATAAATACTGCGTTTAATTATTTGCACTGTCTTACAAATCTAAGTCTTAAAGATAAAATTTAATTATTGTTATAGGTACATTGTTGTATTTTCTTACTAATTTTCATATCATAAAGCTTACCTTCAATTTTAACTCCGAGGTTTATTCTAAACGACACAAAAAAGGAAGGAATTCCGAAATGTCATTGTCATTTTACACAGCACAATTATGAACTAAACGCTGCATACAAACTTCCGCACTAAACCTTGTCGCTACTTTTTTTTTAAATATGCATCTTGAGGTACGTTTAGGTATACTGCCAATAGTGCTAACCTCTTTTTTTTTATTTTACATTTGTTCTTAGTGTAAATTGCAAGTGTATACTGCAATGTCGTCTCTTTCTATTTAATCTATGAAAAAGGGACGCCACTTTTTAATTTCTACAATTTGCTGTCCCACTGTATACTTATAATTAAAACAATTTGTGGAATGCATCCTTTTTACATTTATATACGACCTCATCGCTTTCACATTCTTAGTTTTTTTTATAGGTCGGTGACGATGTAAATCGTGTTTCGATATTCAAATATCTTGATACGCATAGCTGGGCATTAACTCGTTAATCGTTCATTAACGAAGTTAACATTTTGATTAACGGATTAACTTTTAAGTTAACTTTTAAAAATGTTAACGGACACGTTAACTTCCGTTAATATGCAGAAGTCCGTTAATCGTTAATCCAATGCCTACTATTTACCGCACGGCACCGGGGCGCGGCGCGAAAAACAGGTTCAGACAAGTGCCGGGCGGCGCGTGGCATCGAGTGAAACCAAAACAAAACTAGGTATATTTTGCCGGCCCGTGCGAGTGAGAAAACTGTGAAGAGATTTGTTTCGTTTGATCATTTCATTACTTAGCGCCGGTGCTTAGAGTGACGAGTGTTTTGTTTGTTGTTATTATAAATGACTGTCAGTGATCATTTGCGTGTTGATAAAGAATAGTGCAGTGTAATTTAGTTCGATAGAAAAAGTGTACTGTGCAGTGTGGTAATTAAAACCATATCATGGAAGACATGGAATCGCATTCCGGCGGTCCTGATGAGAATCCATGGCCACATTTGGGTTGTACGTTGTTTCATATACTACAGTTTTATAGAATTTTGTTTCAAACAAAACGTTTCTCATGTTATCATTTCATAGAATGGTCAAACCGCAGATTACTCACACTTTAGAAAATTAAATCGTAAATTTTTATTGCAAAGAAATTTTTTTTTTCGATATTCGTGTCATAGAATTTCACATCATATATTATTAATCCTTATAATATTCAGTTCATGTAAAACTTATTACCTAGACTACTTATTTATAGAATTGTGTTTCTAATAATTTAAAAATCTCATTATCGTTTCATAGAATAGTCAATTAACAGAAAACTTACTTTATAGACATTTTAATATTAGAATTTTGTATTTATAAACAATGTTTAAGCATTCTGACGCTCCGCTCGCTTAAGAGCCTTATCACACTTGCGATTTGCGAGCGAATTTTGTATGGCGGCGATCACGCAGCGAGTTCGCCGCGACGCTTATTTGTATAGAAAACTCGCTCGCAAATCGCAAGTGTGATAAGGCCCTTACGGTCTTTAACCTAACCTACTAACGCCTCCTTTTTATTTGAATTACGTTTCCTCGAAATAAGTGCTATTGTAGTAAAGCGGTGCTGAAACAATAATATTCGAAAGAAAAATACTGGGACTAAACATTATATGAAACAGTTTCCGTGAAACAATATTCTATAAAAAATCTATCAGCGAATCAAGAACACACCAAAATATGTCTATTAGTTGATGAGTCTGTTAATAAAAAAAGAGATAGTAAAATTCATTGATTTGTGTTTCTGTGAAATATGTTTCTTTCAAGTAAATAGTCTTTAAAACAATAATATTCTAACTGAAAATACAAGAACCACATATTCATTGAAATATTTTCTGCGAAACGAAATTCTGTGAGATTTCTGTCTGCGAAACAAGGGGACACCCCACAGTTGACTGAGTATGTGGAATTTGTATCCAGATCGGGCCAGCAAATACTTTTTGCTGTAAGCATTTGACGACGCGGTTGGCTCAGTTTGTAAGCGCTTGCCTACTGAGCCGGCGGTCCCGGGTTCGAATCCCGGCTAGGGCAAACTAACGTTTCACTAACGCAAAGGGTTCACTATTATCTTGTAGAGACTTTTTTGACATATATTTGTTTTGCATAACGATACTTGGCAGAAGTAACGTTTGGCAGAAACATCTTACGCAGAGTATGCTTTGGCATAAATCATTTTGCAGATTTTTATAATACCGAATCTTATATTGGCATAATGTTCATGAGCATAACAGTCTTCTAAACGATTTTTTTTGCATAATATTTTAGGCGGCATAAAATTGTCAAGCCGAATACCATTTGATTTCAAGATAGACTTCATTGTCCCATCTTGTTGTACAGGACATAATATGCGGAATACCTAACCTAATCTAAGTCGGACCTGCCCTAAGGTGCAATCAGTACCTAATTTATGCAATACAAATTGTTGTGATTACACATTTTGTCCATGGAGTGGTATGGTAGCCGGCCGATGCCGCGCGGCTCGCTCGCTCGTTAGGGTCTCAGTTAAACCTAACACTCCTCCTCGCTTCGCTCGTCGTCGTACCTAACCTAATCCAAGTCGGACCTGCCCTAAGGTGGAATCAGGACCTAATTCATGCATTACAATTGTTGTGATTAAAAATTTAGTGGCAGTTGCCCCGCGGCGGCAAGATACCTAACACTGCTCCTCGAACCGCTCGTCGTCGTACCTAACGGTACTCACATTCTACTACGTAAAGTTTACTTAACGCACTTTTCTGCTAGTAGAAAATAATTATGCTATTGTAATCGTATGCTATAGGATTATTATGGTACATACAATTATGCTAAACCAAAGTCGGCCAAAGAGATATTCTACAAAACAATGTGCTGCAAAATGTGTCGTATGCGAGGTAGTAGTAATGCCAACTATACCTTTATGCCATCTTACCATTCGACCGAAAGTGTTTCTGCGAAACGTGTTATGCGAAGTGTATTTCTGACCAATATTATTCTGCCAGATGAGGGTAACCCAACGCAAAGATATAAAAATGCAATTTTACACATATTAACGGATTAACGATTAACGTTAACTTGCGTTAATTCTTCCGAAACGTTACGCATTAACGTTTAACGAAGCTAACTTTTTTTGTAGCGGATTAACGATTAACGAAGTTAACTATTTGATTAACGGTGCCCAGCTATGTTGATACGTAATAGGAATTACATACTTACTTACTGGACAAATATTGATTCCAAATTTAAAATCTCGCTGTTTACTGGACACTTCTGCTTCGGTATGTTCCACTTACTGTAGCCTATCTAGCGATGGTAAGGCAACATTACATGCAATTTTTGAGAAAATATATAAAAGCACATATTATTAAATAAATAAATAATGAACTTTATTCTGTAATTTAGCCACTATAGGGCACTTTTACATGTCTGAGTCTACCGGTGTTTCACAAGAGGAGACCACTGCTGAGAAAAAATGCCGACGAAACTCAACAAAACTGAATACTGCTCTAACAAAAAAGATAAACTGATTGAGGGACAATCTTAACATTGCCGTTAGTAAATTATTGTCCCTGTATGGTGAATTCACCTAAGACTTCGAAATTACACAATGCAGCCCATTATCCAATAGTCAAGTATTCAAAGATTAAAAAATAAGCACTTCAATTTCTTTCTGCGTTTAGTTTTTGCACAAAGACGACGCTCTATATAATTTGGACAACTAGTAAAATTCTATTGGCCGCGCTCCCACTCGGCCCGTTTGATGGGAATTACTGGGCATATTTTACACCAAGTTTTTAAAAGAAACTGATGACGTTATTTTTTTGATTTCCGGAGCGAAATTTACAACACTGCTGAATTTATAAATAATAATGTTTGCAGACCTCAACGACAACCCACACACTAGTTTTGGAACGAAAAAAAATTCACCCCCACTTTAGGTGTACGAGAATAAATGAATGAATGAATGAATGAAATCGTTTATTTCGAGTAACATTGGTGACTCATATTATTTGTTAGTATAAATCTATACCTAAAGTGTTAGTAAAAACATTACAAAAACTTACACAACATACAAGCTTTTTGACACATGCTGTTCACAGCAGTGTCTTGTGTAAGGACAGTCAAGCCTGTCCCCAATCGAGCGTAGGATGGGGTTGGGGCTGGCCCGCACCCGGCGCACCAGGGATGTGCAGCGTTTGCGCATGGTCGCATAGAAGCAGTCGATGCCTGCTTCCGCAAACGTCCCTGATGCGCTACAGAAGCGGGGCAGCCCCACCAGCACCCGGAACGCGTTGTTAAATTGGACCCGAAGGGCCCCATAGGCCCGTTGCGTATAATATGCCCATAAGCTGCACGTATACAGGGAAGTGCAATAAGCACTAAAAAGTGTTAATTTCACCTCCCTGGTACAGCGCGCAAACTTACGCGCAATCATGTTTGCCCTCACCGACAAGGCCCTCCGTTCGCACTCGATATCCATGTTTTCTTTTAAGTCTGAGGTGACAACATGGCCTAAATATTTAAAAGACCTCACCCTTTCCAAAGGACTACCATACAAATTAATAGAAGGTACCTTGGGTATCTGATAACCAGAAGGCTCAAATACCATGTACTGAGTTTTACCTACATTGTATTTTAGCCCATGTTGGATAGCGTATGTTTCACAAGTATTTATAAGCTTTCGCGAAAGGTACCCTAAGACATTTTTTTTTAGTTTTAGTTTTTATTTTACCGTATTGTCGGCGTGATACATACGAGGGTCAAACTGAAAGTTTTTAGAAAATCAAAAACTGAACTAACTAGCAAGTTGTTAGTTTTATTATATCTTTTGGAAATAGTTTCCCTTCACATCAATACATCGCTGTATCCGATGGAACCACTGGAAAAAGCGCTTTGCCCTCTCCTCCCTAGGGTTCTCTTCGACTACCCTTTGACACGCAGCCACTGCTTTCTCGGCGTCCATAAAACGTTTTCCTAGAAGTTTTTCTTTTATTTTCGGAATTAAATAAAAATCGCAAGGTGCGAGGTCGGGGCTATACGGTGGATGACCCAGTAATTCTACGTCTGACGTCGCCAAATAGTCGATCGTTTGCTTGGTGGTGTGCGACGAGGCGTTGTCGTGGTACAGGAGGACCCTACTGCGAGGTCGCTTCTCCCGAACTTTTTCCAAGACAAGTGGTAAACAATTGTTAGTGTTCCAGTCTCCGAAAACTGTGTTTTGATCCTCTATAACAATTGTTGCGATATGACCTGTCATTCTGAAGAACGACACCACCATCTTTTTTCCCACGCTTCGACTTCTCTTCACATTAGTTGGCAACTCCTCTGAAGGAAACACCGACTGAGCAGACTTTTTATAGTTTCAGGTTTATAACAGTAAATCCAGCTTTCGTCATCCGTAAGCATGTTGAAAAAAACATTTGAGTCACCTCCGGTAATCTTTGAACCATTTCACGGCACCAATCAACACAAGAGAGTTTTTGGGCCTTTGTCAAATTATGAGGTATCCACCGGGCACAAAGATTCCTGACTGCTAAATGTTCATGGAGGATTTTGTGCACTTGACTCATACCAATGCCTAAGCTCGTCGGAATCCGCTGATAGGTCACTCTTTTGTCAGTCTCTATCGCACGCCGCACAATACTGCCCGTCTAGCGAAACTACGCTTCGCGACTCTTGTCGCGCGACATAGCATCGCTCGTCACTCTCTCACAGTACAGCGAAGAAAAGAGACAGGTAATATTTCTCGCGCGAGAAAGACTCGCGTGTCACAGTTGTGCTAGAGGTGGTGATATTGTCTTCAGTCGTCGCCGTCGAAGGCCGGCCCTCACGCAGATCATCGGTGAAATTAGTGCGACCACGGTTAAACTCATTAAACCAGTTGTAAACAGTGGCACGAAATGGGGCTTCATCATGAAAGGCCAATCGAAGTCTCTCATAACTTTCTTGTTGACTTTAATGACATTGAAAGTCATAAAAAATCATTGCACGAAAATTCTCTCGCCTAAAATTTATGCCTACGTGACACACACAATTTTCAATTCACCGCCAAATCGTAAAACAAATGACAAACGAATTAAATACATACACAATAATATTCGCAGAGAGATGAATTTTCAAAATCTGAACTTATTTTTTTATTATATCGTTTACAAGTGGCCTGTTCTAAAAACTTTCAGTGTCACCCTCGTACACATATTCATACCAAATTTCAACTTTCTATCTAGTACTAATTAATGATCACGTAGCTAAGCCGCGGACCGACGGACAGACGGACATGGCGAAACTATAAGGGCTCCTAGTTGACTACGGAACCCTATTAACACAAATATTTTATTGACCACCTTGTTCTTGTTCGAAATGGTTGGAAGTTAATCCCTGGATCACATGAAATGTGGCACATTAACCACACAACACCCGTTACGAGATGGTAGGACCGGGGATTTGGGATACAGTCTAGTGCCGCTATTAATTGCCTCACGACCCGTATTTAGAGTTATAATATTTGTCTATACAGGGTGATCAATCCAAATGGGTCAGTAGGGAGGAAACGAAAACTATAAGAGATAAGGAAATTTGTTCTTAGGAACCATGGCTTCGATTTTAGATACCTAGATTAAAAACTGCAATCAATTTGTTTTCCTATATCTCATGCATAACCGGGAATCGAACCCGGTTAAAATTGGAGAGGAGAAAAAAAACATTGAAGATGTCAATTGATCCTACTTTTTATTGGCAACAAATGTTTGTATGAGAGAATGAGCTGAAAATGCTCTATACAAATATGCGTGCTGTGTTTGGAAAAATGACTTTTTCCATTTTGACCATGATAATTTCCGTTTAGGTTCATAGTTGTCATACAATTAGTTTTGTTGAATTATGAGGATATTGGAAACAATTTCATAATTGCTTTTGGATAAATAAAAAAAACGTAAAATGTTCGTACCTTAAAGGAATGTCACTGTTTATAACAGCTATTTCTGATTCTTAGAGCACTCTAAATGTATGTAGTCCCATACAGACATTTGTTCTCAATAAATAATAGGATCGATTGACATCTTAATTTTTTTTTTTTTTCTCTACTCAATTTCGATCGGGTTTGATTCCGGGTTATGCATGAGATATACGAAAACTAATTGAATGTAGTTTTTAATAAATCAGACATTTATTAACATTAACATATATTTTAATAACAGATTTCCTTATCTCATATAGTTTTCGTTTTCTCCCTACTGACCCATTTGGATTGATCACCCGGTATATTATTGGCCGCGCAAGCAAAGCGTCTCCGCCCAAGTAGCATTCCTTGTTCCTAAAAAAGCTATTGGAGATATCTTGCACTCAAATTCGTTAATTCAGGCCGTTGTCTTGAAAAAATCTTCTAGGACTTCTAGATATCCCTGAGATTACCTTCAAGACAGTGTAAAGCACAGGTTGGCACAGCCTTTAGGAGAATGTGAAGACTAAGTTCTACTTGTAAGATAAACTTAAGTTTTACTTAGGAGTGAAGTTTTAAGGATTCTTAAAACTATCTTTAAATACAATTCATAGTCATACTCGTAAGTGTATTTTATTCGAAATTTTAATTTTATAGTCTAGGACAAAGTCTTTTAGCTTAGACCAAACGACAACGAGCGACGATGAAACGACATGCTTTCGTATTTCGGTTTCTCCAAAATGTTATCGTTTACAGGTTGCATTTCTCAACCGATAGGTACTCGTGAAATTGTGTGAGCATGATCGATAATTATATGGTTTCTTTTTTGCTAATTCAGTTAATATTTCAATAAGGCTAGGATATGGAAACCGAAAACTTACAAATGAAACTACTCGCGAGGTCTAAAGGTGACAAAGCCATTAATGTTTAAGTTAATTTCGATTCCATGTAAAAATAACACAAAAAGTACCTAGACGAATATAAGGCAATACGTTTGCGAATGTAAGTTTTTTCGAAAAAACGCTTTATTAACAAATCATATCATTATGCTGTTACATTACTATCAATTTATATGAAATTATGTGTGCATATTACTGTTGCTGCCACTTTTCACATCATATCATATATTAACTAGATAATAGTCTATTCAGAAAAGGAAATTACAAGGCACATAATAGGCTTCCTTATTTTCCCTTAGAAATATTATCCTCGGGCCGACGCAAAGATGAAGACGTCTACTATTCGTCCGTCGGGTGCATCGTAAGACCAAATCCAATTGAATTAGGATGGATTTCTCACAATTTCCACGTCCAGCAAATAAAAAACTCAATCAACCTTTCCTTATGCTTATGACAATCATATACCTACAGCTAAATGTTTGGAATGGAAGCCTTCCACATTCACTTCGAACTGACCACTTATCATGCTTATATTTTTTACAGACCTCTTGCCGCCTTATCTATCGGGTATATACAAATACTGAAAGTATTTCTAACAATAACTGGCTCGTGGCCGTATCAAGTGGCAGGTGGGAAGGTTCACCCTGCATATTGGCTGTACGGACGGTGCACCATCGCCTGGGGACTCCTGGCCATCAGCAGCGAAATATGGTTCCTAATCGATAACTGCAAAGTTTTATCGTTTTATGAGTTAGGCCATATGTATTTGACGTGTTTCTTTGCTTTCTTGGGAATAGTAAGTATTAATATTTTCTTACTCACTTTTTTTGTTTCTCTATAGTCAAACTTGTGTTATAGGTTGTAGGTAACTGATTTTCTTACATCCTTCGTAAATAGGTTGTTTTTTTTATGTTTGTTTCTATCTAGCGCATGGACTAAATTAAATGTGGTTTTGATAGTACATGAATTTAATATGATCACTGATCAGTCTAAATTCGAATAGGTCAATATATTCCATTCGAACATGCTGGTTTTTTCCATTTTCTTTTTTTAAACAACGGTGGGTAATTTATTTTTCAGGTTCGTACTCTACTGCCGCTTTTCGAAAAATATGGAATAATTATGGAACGGTTTCTACTATCTTTCCATCTCATATATTTCAAGCACAAGGGCAACTTTTATCAAAAGGTAAGTCAAACTGTACTGTCTACTATATTAAAACGTTTAAACTCCTAAAGTACTATAACTTATATGACATCTTTGTTCAAAATTATTTCAATTTACCAATAACCAATTTTTTATCTTTTCTATGTCAACAGACGTATGAAAAGAAAGAATGGCTATCCTACCGTATCGTAGTAATAACGATGTTCCTAATGATTTTATGTGCTGTCGTGTTCAACTTGATTCCCATCATGAACAACATCAAGAGCGGCGCCTACCACGATCGGAACAAGACCATCGAATTTGCTGTAATTTTCTCCTACCCTGGCTTCAACCACCAAGACCACTACAAGTTTGAAACGGGCTGGAACTTTTTGTCAGTCTTCGCATGCTCTATTATAATCGGTGGTACCGACATTGTCATGTCATTGTTCATATTTCAAATAATCGGCCATATCGAAATACTAAATAATAGCTTAGCAAACTTTCCTAAATCTGAGAGTACCATCACAGCTAAGAAAGTAAAGATTCAAAGACATACGGAGCCAGTTATTTTAACTACTGTAATGTTTAATAAGGAGGAAAATTATATTATTCAAGAAAAAATTAAACACTGTATCGAACATCATTTGGAAATTATCAGGTTAGTTATTTAAATTGTATGCTGAAATTAAAGCGTTTTTAGGGTTCCGTACCCAAAGGGTAAAAACGAGACCCTATTACTGAGACTTCGCTGTCCGTCCGTCCGTCCGTCCGTCCGTCCGTCCGTTCGTCTGTCACCAGGCTGTATATCAAGAACGGTGATAGCTAGACAGTTGAAATTTTCACAGATGATCTATTTCTATTGCCGCTATAACAACAAATACTAAAAATGAAATGAAATAAATATTTAAGGGCTCCCATACAACAAATTTGTTTTATGGTACGGAACCCTTCATGCGCGAGTCGGACTCGCACTTGGCCATTTTTTATATTTACGCGTGTGGAAATTAAACGTAGTATGCCAACATTACTTATGCTTATCTTTTTTATTAGTTTTACAGACGATGTGTCGGAATTTTTCGGGCCGGTGATGGCATTTTACTATCTCTTTCACTTGATAGCGGGCTGCATAATGCTCCTTCAGATGTCAGCGGGCGTAAGTTATTCACTTTATACACGTAGGTATCTGTTCCTAGTGTAGTGTGTAGTATAGTGCGGGTGAAGTCACGTGACAAAACAACTCTACCTACTTATACTCATTTCATAAACATGTTACGTGTTGTTACAGGATCCAGCATCCCTAATACGTTATGGCCCTTTCACGGTCGTCATTTTTGGACAACTCATTGTAATATCGGTAATTTATGAAATACTTAACACCATGGTAAGTACATGGCTTTTACACTTGAATAATGCCTGTAGTAACTGATTTAGTTAAAGAAGTAGATTCTAAATTTCGTATTTTTATTTGCTGCATCGCGTGTTCGAAAACTTCTCCAGTTCTCCTGCTACATCTTAAATCTAACTAAAATTATATTGTATTTGTATGAAGAGTGAGCAGCTGGCAGATACGGCGTACTCGGTGCCCTGGGAGAGCATGAGCGTAGCTAACCAGCGCTCTGTGTGTCTGTTGCTTCATCGCCTACAGACGCCCATCGTAGTCACGGCACTGGGCATCTGCTCCGTCAACGTGCAGACTATGCTCTCGGTAATTTTGGGCTTAAACAGACTGCACTCCATCTATAACCTGTACGAAAAGCGAGCAGCCGACAGACACGGCGTGCTGGAGGCCCAGGAAGCGCATGAGTGTGGCTAACCAGCACTCAGTGTGTCTGTTGCTCCATCGTCGTCACGCCGCGGTACTCGACCCCACCACCATCAACGTGCAGACTATACCGTCGGTAACTACATAATACACAAAGATTGCAACTTTTATGGGAACTGTACGCTGACTGACAGTAGTTCTAAAATCAAGCTCAGTATGTTGCCAACCTGCTTAATCCGAAATTGGTTAGCAGAAAATGACCGCATGCCCGATACAATTTTCTAATTACCCGCACTGCCCAATACTACCCTACTAAAACAAATGGTGGTAATACATTTTTTGACATTTCAAATTGCGTAAATGTCAACGCTGGAACCTCCCAGCCAGCAACTTAAACAAATTAGGGGTAGATTAAAAGGCAAAAGTACCTACTACTTCTAGGCAATTACTGTCCATAATTCGCTTTAAGCTATTGCCTAATGATGGTATAAATAACTCAATAGTTTTTTTTTTTTATATCTGCTCTAAGTAAGTACCTATAGACAATATATACACAAGCACAGAAGATGCTCTTTCTACGAGTATATTATCGAAAACCACTTATAACTTTTTACAAGCAAGAGAGCAAACCATGAAACCACGCGCGAACGATAGACCGAGGTATTGTAGAAATCTAGAAATCATTGCGCATTTGTAACTCACTGCATCTACGATTTTTTTTTCTTTTTCAGATATTGAAAACGTCGTTCAGCTATTTCACTTTTCTGAAGACGCTGAACCGGTAAACAACAAAGAACAACATTTGAAACTAAATACAATCACCTGCCTCTTCACAGCATAAATCATGTTTGTAATTTTTTTAACCCTCATCACCCTCATTAAAGAGGAATGAGGAAAATATATTTCTCTTTTAACCCTCATCACCCTCATTAAAGAGGAATGAGGAAAATATATTTCTCTTAGTCTATTTCTAATAGAATAAGTTAGTTTGAAGCATCGGAAAATAAAAATAGATGATTTAAGCTTTTTTTTTTAATAACTGCGTACAAAAACAGCTTAGATTTTATGCGTTTACCACTAAATACAATTTAGGATAAATGTTTTATATAGTATAATATGACCAATATTCAATTAACCAATGTATCATTCAACTATTATGTGATGGTCCTGACGGTAATATTTCCAAAGATGCCAAACCCAGACTAAACTTCAAACCCATTCATTTGGTTATATTGTTACGGACACGGGCAAGACTCGCAGGGTTCACACTCACAATACTTGCACGGGTGCAGATAGTACTCGTCCCCGACGGCGTAGCAACGGCCTAGGTTCACCATATCTTCCAAATCGCACCTGTAATTAATACTTTCATTTAGTCGCATCCTATCTACAATGGTATACCTGTATCAAGTTATGAAAAAACCGGCCAAGTGCGTACCTATCTGTCTCGCGCACCGAGGGTTCCGTACAATACTTACAGTTATATATACAATATTATACTTATAAGTTTGCACCTGGTATGTATGGCACCGGATACAAATGAGGTGCAAAGTAAACGCTACCGATCACGTTTGTTATGTGGGAGCCCCCATAAATTTTTGTTTTATTCTGTTTTTTTAGTATTTTGTTGTTATAGCGGTAACAGAAATACATCATCTGTGAAAATTTCAACTGTCTATCACGGTTCATGAGATATAGCCTGGTGACAGACGGACAGACATACAGACGGATGGACAGCGGATAGTGTTAGTAATAGGGTCCCGTATTTTACCCTACCCTACTTAGGGTACGGAATCCTAAAAAATGAGCCGCCTGTATTGGGCGTTTTAATACATAAGCGTACTTTTACTTCTCACAGATTGTTCCACCTTCAAAATACGGTTTAGTAGAGTTGTTAGTCCGCTGTTTTCTAACAGAATTGTGCGCATCGGGTTGCAAGCATGAAATTCCTACCACAGATAGAATGTTCCACGGTGATTATTTTCAGATATGGAGGGAAGTCAGATTCGTCAGGCGGGAGAGCGGAGTGAATACGGCCAAGTATCCCTCTTTTCTTTCTTTATTGCTGGTCAGTTAAGTCTACCAGGACGTGTTTGGTATCGTTTCCGTGTAAAACAAATATCAGAAATTATTTTTTTACGTTATTTTTGTATAGTTCTATATAACAATATGGGTATAATGGCCGAAAAGGTAAAAATCACAACAAGGTTTTTTATTCAGTGAGGTAAATTAGTTCAAATTCGTGAACATTTTCCAATTATTATTATTATTTCAAAAAGCTCATTTAATCTGGTTTCTAAAAATATATGCATGTTGGGCACTTCTCATACAAACAGTAGCATAAAATATATCTGTACGTCGGCGTAACCAACGTAAATCTTCGAACGCATCCTATTTCGCTTCATTAAATACATTAAATAATGATTATTAACATGCTTTTACATATAAAATGTACTATATACGTCCTAGAAAAATAAATTAGGTACCTAATGTAATTAAAACAAAATATTTTTTTGCTAATGTATCACGAGCACACGGGCTAATCTCAACATCAACAATTTATTTAAGTTACTGTTTGTATGAAGAGTGCTCAATATGTATATATTTTTGGAAACTAGATTAAATTTTCTATTTTTCTTAGTTGTAAATATTCAGGAAATATAACTAATTTATCTCCCTGAATAAAAAAACTTGTTGTAATTTTTACAATTTTGGAAATACAACCATATTTTTATATGGTACTATGAATAAATAACATGAAAAATGAATTGCTGATATCTGTTTTCCACGAAAACGACACCACAGAAGTCCTAGTAGCGTTATCTGATCAGTAATATAAAAAGAAAAAGAGGACTCCTTTGTCCTATTCACCCCGCTTTCCCGCCGCACAGGGGATGAATCTGACTTCCCTCTACATCTGAAAATAATCATCGCAGAATACTCTATCTGTGGTAGAAATTTCGTGGTTGTATCCCGATGTACACAATTTGCGACTTAACCAAAATATACTAGAACACGCAGGCTAAGCTTAACATCAACATTTTTTTCAAGGTACTTTTTGTATCAGATGTGCCCAATATGTATACAATTTTAAAAACAAGATTTGCTGTTTAGTAATTTTTTTTTAATTGTAAATATTCAGGATAGATAACTAATTTATCGCTTTGAATAAAAAAAACTTGTTGTGATTTTTACCTTTTCGGCATTAAACCCAAATTTATATATGAAACTATTCTTAAATAACATGAAAAATTAATAGCTGATATCTATTTTACACGAAAACGATGTCGCACAAGCCCTAATAGCCTTACCTGATCAGTAATAAAAAAAGAAAAAGAGCACTACTTGGTCCTCTTCACCCTGCTCTCCCACCACACAGGGGACGAATCTGACTTCCCTTCACATCTGAAAATAATCACCCTGGAACGCTCTATGTGTGGTAAAAATTTCATGCTTGTAACCCGATGCGCACAATTTCGCGGCTTAGCAACTCTACTAGTTATGTACTTCAATTAGCAGGGAGTACTTTACTGACTTGGCCTCGCCAAGCAGCCGCTTCTCTGGTTCACTGAGTTCGGGGATGGAGTACTGCACAATGCCCTCGCTCCCCACAGTGACGGGGGTGGAGCAGAAGCGCATCCCGTAACACTTCTCCGGATCATTCTGTTCGACCAGCGCGCTATCTATAAAAGTGGGCGTCTCAAATATTCCTGAAAAAGGACCAAAGTTTTTAAAATCCATACATATATGTATAGGATTAAGTCTCTACTCTGCGCCCTGTTGACTGGTAGAGGATACCATTTGGCGTTACGTTCGCCATTAGTTCTGACTCATTTTATGCAATAAATCTCAATAAATCTCTATCTCAGCCGCAGGGTATAAAGAGGTGGCTATTAGTGGTAGTTTGAGTTTATAATATTGGATCGTCGTACTTTAAGTTAAAGTAGTTAACTGTCCCTTAATGTATACTCTATCTAGAATATTTTTTACTGTCCACTACATTATAATAATAATTATAATAATAAAGCTTTATTTTTCCATGCAAAAAACAATTTACAATATTAATATAATTATAAAACAATTGATTTAACATAATTCACATAAATTTCATTCGAGTTGACTAAATAAATATTTACTTAAAATATTATTTTTGTATGGACCCCCTCTGGGTACCTAAAAGCCTCCTCCAAGGTATACCACTTCGCTCTGTCTTTGGCGGTAGTTAGCCAGTTTCGGCCTGCTATTGCCGCAATTTCATCCGCCCATCTGGCGTGTGGGCGGCCTCTCGCTCTTTTTCCCGAAGGTCCAGACCATTCTACTGATCTCCGAGTCCATCGGTTATCTTCGTACCTAGCGATATGACCTGCCCACTTCCATTTACTCTTTAGCACGACTGATAAGGCATCCGTAACTTTAGTTTTATTACGGATCTCTTCATTTTTCACCTTATCTTTGAGTCTCAGTCCCATGATGCTTCATTCCATTCGTCTTTGATTGGTCTGTATTTTGTTTTTAGTTACTGTGTCTATTATCCAAGTTTGACACCCGTAAGTTAGACATGGTAGTATAGCCGTATCCATAACAATTTTTTTAGCTGTTAGTGGCAATTGTGACTTAAAAATATCTTTATGCGCCCAATATTTCTTCCAGGTGATTGCCACTCTCCGCTCTACCTCTTCCAGGTTTCTGTCTTTTTGAAACGATATTTGTTTGCCCAAATAAATATATTTTTTTACAAATTCGAGAGGTATGTTGTTGATATAAATCGGTGATACATGATAGTTAGTCATCACTTTTGTTTTTTCGAGGTTCATCTCTAGACCGACTCTTAAACTTGCCTTGTTTAATTCATTTATCATTTCGTTTAGCTGTTGTGGACTTTCTGAAAACAGAATTATGTCGTCGGCAAATCTAAGGTGGCTCAAAAAGTTTCCATTAATGCAAATGCCTCGTTTGGACCATGGTAAGTTTTCCATTATGTATTGTAGAACGGCTATAAATAACTTTTTGGAGATATGGGGTCGCCCTGTCTGACTCCTCTCTTTATGTTGATTGCTGAACCGACTCTATCTAGTTTGACTCTACTTGTGCTGTTGCCGTAAATGTTCTTTAGGATGTTAATGTATTTTTCTTTTATATTTAGTGATTCTAGAGCTTTCCAAATACTTTCATGTGATATAGAGTCAAAAGCTTTTTTGTAATCTATAAAAGCTATGTATAGGGGTCTACGGAATTCTAAATATTTTTCTATCACCTGGTCCACGACTTGGATGTGGTCCACTGTGCTGAAACCGCTTCTGAAGCCGGCTTGCTCGATCGGCTGACGTGCGTCGATGCTTCCTGATATTCTTTGTAGTAGACAGGCAGCGAACAGTTTATAAAAACAAGACATGAGGCTTATGGGGCGGTAATTGGCTATGTCAGCTGGGTTGCCTTTCTTATATAACAATGTAATTTCAGATTCCAACCATAGGTATGGCACAGTTTCCTCCTCTAGGATTTTATTCCATAGGATAGTGATTGGTGTCAAAAGTAGAGTCCTCGCAACCTTGATATATTCGTTAGTGATCCCGTCGGGTCCTGGGCTTTTTTCCGGCTTGAGTTTCATTATTTGTTTTAATACTTCTGGCTCTGAAAACTGTTGTATTGGGCAGGTATCTGTACAGTAATATGTATGGGCAACTTCGTTGTGTTCTGTTGCGTCCGGCCCGCTGTATAGTTTAGTATAAAAGTCAGTAGCTATATTTATAACCTCTGTACGTGATTTGCTTTTATTAGTGCCGGACTCAAGAGATGGGATCCAAGTAATTGATTTGTTTAGTTCCTTGTGAGCTTTTTTAGCTGATCTGGAGTTTTCAAGGTGTTTTTGTATTATTATGGTTGTTCTGTAAGTGTCGTAGCATTGCCTTATTTCTTTGTTGGTAAGTTTATAAAGTGTTTTCAAGTTTTCTTTGTCAGTTTTGCTTAGATAATGCTTATTTTGTAGTTTACTTCTTTCTTTCATGAGCTCTAGCGCTTTCTCCGACAGGATTTTATTTTTATTTGTTTTAATAATGTTTTTTAAACTTTCCTTTGTATAGTTAATGATTTTTTGATAATATTCTTCTGCTGTGTAGCTGTTATGCGTCGTTATAAGTTCAGGTATATAGGTATTAAGGTTCTTAAGATACATTTATTGCTCAGCTACTGTTTTTAGCTTTCTAGGTGTATTAGAAAAATTACGTCTGCTCTTCCGCGTTGATTTCAAGTGTATCGTGGCTCTTAATAATCTGTGGTCCGATCCAAATGAGAACGACGAAAGTACTTCATACTTAGAAATCATATGGGGTTTCGTGGTCATTATGTAATCAATTTCGTTTCTTGTTTTTATCTGGAGATATCCATGTCCATCGGTTCTTGGGTTTGAGCTTAAACATTGTGTTAATAATTTTTAGGTTATATTCTTGTGCGTACTGAATGAGTCTTTCTCCTCGAACACTTCTTTTGCCATATCCGTATTTACCAGTAACGGAGCGTTCGTATGTCTTAGGAATTCCGATTTGTGCATTAAAATCTCCCATACAGATTGTGTGCTTTGTAGATGTAGAGTCGTGAGCTTTCTCTAAGTCTTTGTAAAAGTTGTCTATTTCCTCTTGGGGTGAGTTTGTCCACTACATTACCTAACTATAAATTTAAATGGAATAAAAACCTTTCATAAGGTTCACAACGAATCTGGCTGTAGCAAAACCTATGGAGAGATGCCCTTGTTCGTTATTGCTCTTCACCCTGCAGATGATATCGTCAGCTTCCCGCACCAGTCGGGTCAGGCACTCCAACTGTTTCTGCAACATCATTACCAAGAGGAGTCATTACCTACTGAAGTTGATAAATGTTGAGGAGATATTTGTGCACGCAAACGCAATATTAGTTAAGGCCAAAATAAAAATGTTTATACCTAATAAACGTTTAGCTAGTAAGTTACGAGATATTAGGTACTCTGTCTCTTCCATTAGGAAGAGCTTATATCACTCATATAAAATAATACAATGAAATGTTATGTTGTATGCAAAATAGGCAAGCTGCAATCTCAGCAAGCGACGATGGAGTCGACGATGGAGCATGCTTACTGCCTTACGGGCTAGTGCCTATTCGAGTATTCACTCTCCTCTTGCAGAGATCAAAATTAAAAATATTATACGGAGAAAGGGTTTGCCAGAGCGGAGTAGAGCAACTCGTACGTGAAAAATATATATATGTTAAAGTGACATACAGGAGGCACGTTGCATGGTTTGGCGGCGGAGAAGGCCGGAACTCTGGTGCAGCGGCTGGTGCCACCGACGACAGGAATGTTGATCTTGGTGGCGTCGGCACCCATCATGGAGCTGTACAGCTGGTTGGCCCGCATGGCGTTCACCGCGTTCACGCCCAACACTCGGCGCTTGTCGTACACGTTTAACACTTTCAGCGTCTACAACATAAATAAATAAATATCAGACAACCTCACACAAATCAACCTAGTCCCAAATTAAGCTCAAGAAGGCTTGTGTTTATGGGTACTAGGCGACGATATACATACTTATATTGATAAATAAATACTTAAATGTACATAGAACATCCATGACCCAGGCACAAATATTCGTGTTCATCACACAAATATTTGCCCTTGCCGGGATTTGAACCCGGAACCGTAGGCTCAGTAGGCAGTTGCTTAACCACTGTGCCAACCGCGTCGTCAAAACATACAAACACAATCAACATAAATCAGTACAATTCAATTATACGAGTCAAGACTTCGTGTCGGCTCCCGAAAGGAGTAAAAAAGTCCAAATAAGGCACGTTGACGCCAGCTTGTATCAGAGATCGACATAATAATTCAATTCAGAGTACTTAAGCAACGCAAATAGTAAATATGTAATTAGAAGCAAAATCAGACTTAGCTTAAGTATATACTTTGATCAACCATATACGGTCAGGGGTAGCGCGGATAGAATGTAGTCGGGCCTAATAACTGTAACTTCAATCATATTGGATTTAATGATCCCTACTTTAAAACTAAACAAAAGTCACTATTAAGTATGAAGTCTGTTACAAATGCTACTAACATACGCGGCGAGCGCGAGGTTGCAGTCGACTGGCGGCGTCTGGACGGCGAGGATGGCGTAGGGACAGAACTGCGCCACGGCGAGAGTGGCGGTGCGCACGTGTTGCATGTTCTTGAAGAACAGCGTGCGGTCGTGCTCGTTGCAGCATGGCGGCAGCTCGTAGCAACCGCCGCAGATCAGCACCACGTCCGAGTTCTGAGAACCGTTTTGTTGTGAGCCCTCACTAAGTGTTTGTGCCACATCCCCGTCACGATAAAAAGCGGCAGCCCTATTCATAACTTTAGTAAATAAACGCATGTTTTCTTATTTCTGGTTATTATTAGGCTACCATTTTGCATTAACTGCAACTTAGCCTGTAGGCCGTACTTCACGAGACGGGTTTCTTGGATACGAGTTACCTAATCTTGAATGGTATCTGAGAAAATACTCTATTTGGAAGTGTATAAAATTAATTTATAATGAAAATGACTTATTAAAATAACTAATCATTAATATCGCTTTTGGTCCTTAGTATCTAGGTACATCTTTTACAGGAGTAGGTCCTAAGATTTCCAGACAAGTTTAGTTAAAAAAAAACACAGAAAACGAATGAGAACCTGGATGTATATCTGTATCTTACATATAAAGCTCTCTGAAGGAACGTCTTCCCCTGATACGCCTCGACCGCCGTGCTTGTGTCGATGTGGGCCAAATCATTGGCCACTCCGAAAACGCCCCGCTCTGGCACATCGTCGTACAGCGCCAAGGTCTTGATCACCTTCTGCTGTTTGAGGAACAACGAAGCAATTTGCCCAACATCCGTGCCTGCACCGACCACGGCTACCTGCAGTATATGAAAAACACCCGTGATATACAATGATACAATTTCTACCGGGAAATAGCCACAAAAAGGTACAGCTGCTTTAGCACTGTACCACTAGATCTAGATAAGTTTAAATTATGGCCGCACGAATCGGTTTAGTTACCATCATCAGTCTTTTCATAATATAAATGCGACATTAATATCGTTTATTTGGGTTAGGTTGTATCGGATGATATGAGTTGAATATAAATATTTATTAGTGCATCAGTGGTGTGGCGTCAAACAAGAACTCAGGGCAAGCCGAGGTAGAGTTCACTAACTTTTTCTTCATTAAGTACCTTCCAATAAAGGATGGTGCTCGATAGTCTTGAAATGAGCAAGTCGGTGTGAATCGGGTTGTATGAACGTCACTGATCGCATGCACGCACTGCATCGCATTAATATAACGGTAGGTACTGCTGCTCAAAACGGAATGATATCGGGAATATCAAAGTTTCTAGGTAGAGGCAAAGGCTCTTCGCACAGAACTCCACTAAGTATATAGTTTCAGATACCTACCTCATGTAACCACACTCTAAGTAGGTAAGTACCGGATGCAATCTTCACCACCACAACCACATATCAGTTACAGCCACAAACACAAACCTTTCGCGGTGGTACTCTGGGACGATGACAACATTTTTCGCATTCTGATTCCAACTGAGCCAGAGAGTCAGACATCACGAAGTTTTCAAATCCAGCTCTTCCAAGGGTGCTCAACTGAAGAACTAATAACGTTGACCAAGGTTTTTTGTTAGTGTGAGTCTGGGACTATATAGAGCTTGGTCTATATGTATGAAACCATAAACACGAAGTAGAAAAATGACGAAGTTTAAAAGACATATGATTTTAATTGAATAAATAAGAAATTATTGATTTTACTTGCCTTTTATAATTATTTAATTATTTTATATTTCATATCAAAATGTTGAATAAAGTGTGTTAAGTACTTAAGATTTTTTTTTTCCTCTATGGCTGTCACTTCTACCTGCGTAATCTATGCTAGATATTTAAACATCAACGGAAATGTCAACGCAACCTGTCTTGTAAAAAAAATCATCAAATTTTGTGGTTTTGTGTATAAATGAATTATACGTTGATACTACTGTTACGGTAAAATCCAAAATTTTCGAAAATGTCTGTTGATAAATACCGCAAGTGCTCTAAATATGGAATTACTCCACATATGGACAACCGGAAAGTATTTCATCGGTTTCCCAAACCGGGCAAAACCAACATCTTAAGGTAAGATACCATTCATGTATGTACTTATTTTTCATAATGACATAATTCTAAATTAATATTATAATTATAAGATAAGATCGTGCCCTCAGAATAAATATACAGCATTAATCTTATTAATACTCATAATATTGAGAAGAAATACTGCTTACACACGCAAAAAATGTTAGGAACGGAATGTTTCGTGTGGTGTTCGTCCTCAGGGTTCCTTCCTGGCATTTTTTACGTGCGTTTAAGCAGCTTTGCTCAATTTTACGCAATTATTGATGTTATGTGTCGTTCCAAAAGTATTTTACAGAATTTTTGTTTTAGGTGTAAACCATATATACTGTTGGCCAGAACAGAAATCCTGGTCAATAGTCTCTTATGAAGTTGCATTCCAGTCACAAAGTTTTGTGCTGGAGACACTTCGGGGACTCCTGTTTTGTTGACTCCGCTAAAAGTTACTCCGCTAGAAGTTGCACCATGCATTCTATTCCGGGAAAGAGGGAATATGTCATCAAATTGATGAAGGGAGATGAAAAGTCACGCTGATGAAATTGAAAAGGTAACCATCGCATTCTTTTCAGACATTAAATTATTTTGTCTGTAGAGAGCTCACTGGATACCTATTAATGATTGTCCTATTCTACTTTAATATACATGAGAAAGTGTGTGGCAATTTTTGGATGTTTGTTATTGTTAGACGATTTTTATGACAGAACTCATCCCTTTGGGGAAATGGAGGGGTTAAATTTGAATTTACAGTGTCAGCGCGGTCACTTCTCTTGGTTGAAGTATTATTATATTCTCTAATTGACTATTTGCTATTAAATTTTATTAGGTATTTAATTAGTCCCTTATGGCGACTAACGAGTATGAACGCGAACATATTTATGAGTAAAAGCAAATTATATATTATTTGAACAAAAACATACTTACATATTTACGATATGAAATTGTATTTCTGATATCAGCTGAACGAGTTACTGAAAAACCCAAATCACGATATGTATGCTTATAAAATATTTAAAAAGTTCCCTCAAGATCTTCTTAATGTCAGGATTGGATGCTCACATGCTGGCAATCGGCACAATTAAACAAACAAACCCAATCGGTCCATTCATTTCCAAACAAAACCAAAACACATCTTCAACGAGAACTAAGAACTTCCTGCATTTCGTAGCGATTAAACATTATAAAATTGTTTAAATTATAGAGTATCGACAATCTGGATGACGCCCATGAAACGACACAAGTGCTACCACCAGAGCAAGTTCCATCGTCTTCTAAGCATTAGGTGAGCATTTATACTCGTTATTTTATTTATATAAATGGACATTATTAAGAACAATCATTTACCGAACAGACATCCTCCTCAATTTGTTATCGATTAAACATGCAATTTTTTTCCTAATTACAGAGTATAGGGTAACTGGTTGACGCCATGGACACTTCACAGGCGCCACGGCCACGACTGGAGAAAGTTCCATCGACTTCTGAGCATCAGGTTAGATAATTAAATTAACTCTATAATTTTTCAAGCGTTTATTTAACTTGCATTGTATGTATGTATGTATGTAAGTATGTTTGTTCGGGTGGAATCTTGCAACTCTATTTTGAAGCAGATATCGTCAACCGATTGAGCTGAAATTTTGCATACTTACTTAACTTTGATGACAATACGATAATATGATACCATGGGGCTGATTTGATGATGGAGCCGGAAGGTGGCCATAGGAACTCAATAATAGAAAAAGCAATCCTACCGAGTTTGGGCTCTTTAGAATCATCTAAGTGAGCGTTTGATGGATATCCAAGATAGATGAGAAAAGTACAGTCGGCTATAAAAGCTGGTCACTAAAATGAAATTTTTGATAGAAACTTATTACATTACTGTATGTATCTATCGATCTCTAAATTTTGCTTAGTTGTCTATGATCCAAGAAATGTGATCATTGATCATACATGCTCGATAATTTATATTACGTCGTTTTTAAAGTTTTTTAGCCATAGTCCTTTTTCTGCCTTGTATGGGCATTGTACGGTAACCTAACCGCAGGTTCGAATCCTGTCCGAACCATGAAATTTTTCAATTTTCGCTTCATTTGTAAACATTTAGTTTACGTTAGCTGTCGTTACTGCTTTAATTAAAATAAGTGTTCGGAGAGCATCTAAGATACAAGTGAATACATGACTGTATCCATACTATCCATACTAATATTATAAATGCGAAAGTGTGTCTGTCTGTCTGTCTGTCTGTGTGTCTGTCTGTCTGTTACCTCTTCACGCTTAAACCGCTGAACCGATTTTGGTGAAATTTGGCATGGAGATAGTTTAAGATTCGAGGAAGGACATAGGATAGTTTCATCCTGGAAATTATACCTAAAAAGATTGAAAAGGGAGTGAACATTTCTGTCGGGATGCGGTGACCCTGTAAGAAAAGTAACTATTAGAGCAAAAGCACAATTGCTCTTACATTTGCTTAGGCATTTTTAATAATCCCTTTTATCAAGTTCCACGCGTACGTAGTCGCGGGCAAAAGCTAGTAATATTATAAATGCGAAAGTGTGTCTGTCTGTCTGTCTGTCTGTTACCTCTTCACGCTTAAACCGCTGAACCGATTTAGATGAAATTTGGTATATAGATAGTTTCAGTCCCGGGGAAGGACATAGGATACTTTTCATCCCGAATAAATGTAGTGTTCCCGTGGGATGAGCGGGTAACACCGCGGGGCACAGCTAGTATTATATAACTTAACTACCATACGAGTAAATACAATGGCACATATATTTATATACTATACGACGTATATCCATATTAATATTATAAATGCCAAAGTGTGTCTGTATGTCTGTTACCTCTTCACGCTTAAACCGCTGAACCGACTTAGATGAAATTTGGTATGGAGATAGTTTGAGACCCGGGAAAGGACATAGGATACTTTTCATCCCGAATAAATTTAGTGTTCCCGGGGATGAGCGGGTAACACCGCGGGGCACAGCTAGTTATATATAATATTCATATAATAATAAATACGATGAAATGTCTACTGCATTTATTGAATTTTATTTTATAATGTGTTTTAAATTACATTACAGATGAACTTCCATCCGAAGCCCATGCTACGTCTAACCATGCTCAATAAATTTGATTCATTGTTTGACTCCCTAAATGCTGACAGCCCAGACCTGCGTGGAGGAAAGAAGTACTCCACTTACATGTCGCAGCCCACATTTAGATTTATTTAAGCGAATGAAAGAGTTTGTTCGGGGACTTAAATTTAAACGGTCACCTCCGCCATCACCAGCAGGTTGGATACGCACAATGAATGCGGTAGAGAGACTGTGGAATAATGTAAACGCAATGGGCGTTAGTAGCATTTCTACTTGTCGCTTAAATCAAGATCCGCTTGAAAACTGTTTCGGTTGCATAAGGTACCACTGTGGTTCAAATGATAATCCCACAATAATCCAATTTATTTCTGGGCGATAATTGAGTAACTTGAGACACACCGGTTATAAAACTAATTATGATTTTGATACTGCGATTCTGAACGATAATTTAAATACATTTTTGTTATCTGTATCAGGTTAAGGTAACAAACAACCGCCAGCAAGTAATCAAACGCCTACAGATATACCATTAGATCAGGTATTAGCTGATGCAACTGAAGCAGTAGACCAGGCAACTTCCGAAGCTCATGCTGAAGAAAATGACTATTTAAAAAAAATATTAGGTGTTGTTTATGTGTGTCAAAACCAGTATTTGTAATAGGATAATATAATAATTATAATTGTTATAATTATTTGTGCAACAAGAGAGCAAATTTGTTTTTTGTTGCGGGTGCTGATTTTGAGTCCTTAGTAAGAATCCTTAGTGTAACCATGTGTAACGAGGGACTCACAAGATGCAAAAAACTTTGCTCTCGTGTAGCACACACAACCTCATCACCTCAACAGCGAGAACAAATTCGTTTTTTTTTGTACTTGTTCTTTCAACCATTAAAGTGTAGGTATGATTATAGTCTTTGTTGCTGATTTCAATGATATTATAAATAAATAAATAGATAAATGCTAATAAAAAGGAATAACAATATAATATAATTGAAATTATACATTCCAACACTGCCGTACCAGTCTCTCACAACCACCACGGTTGTCATTAGGAATTAGATCAAAATAATAATAATTTTGGCCGGGTGTATTGGAACGTGTTCTTATTCGAGATTGGATTCGAAACATGAATATCGAATTGATTTATGTTTTTATCACTCTCTTTTATATATAAAAATGAGTGCTGTGAAGTTAGAATGATTCGAATTTTATAATTAACCTAAGGCTGAGAAATGACAATTCGTGGCCAAATATTGAAAAAGAAAAGTTACTTTGTGCTCTCGCTCGACACAAAATCGCATTTCGTTTACTGTTATCTCGGAGCAAAATCATAATGTTTGCTGATGTGCTGGTAAATTTATTTTAACTCGTGATAAAATTGTCGGAAACGAGGAATAATTATTAGAGATGTCTCACGAAACGTTTAATGAAATTATTGGGACAATATACAGGTATATTGTCCCAATAATTTCATTAAAGGGAGAGGGTCGATTGCAAAACAAAAATGTACATAGTTAAGGGCTTTAATCAAAATAAAACTTAATTGATTCCTTTATGTGACGAAAGTTACCCATACATTTTGTATGACTAACTTTCGTCACACAAAGGAAGCGACCGTGATTTTTTGTTAACTTAGTTTTTAACTATGTACATTTTTTAGCAATCGACCCGTAAATAGATTCATCATCAAATGTAGAAGTGCACAATATCCTAAAAAGCGTTAGATACTCAGCAAATAATGTTACATGGAAGGGATCGCTAGTCGATAATACCGCCTGTTGTTTACCTCTGTAGGGCTAGCATATCTTGCTGCGACTTCGCTTGTCGATCTCGCACGGTATCGAAAGGAAAATTACAGATAGTATTTGTCGCGCGACAAAAGAGTCGCGTGTCCAAGTTATGCTGGACATTTTGCTTGTTATTTTATTGTTTCTCATGATTTATATTATTTTATTCTGTATTCAAGGTGTGCAATCGGAATTTATAATCTGCAAAACCTCATATTATTCTTCTTTCTTTGAGTAAAGAATGTAGATTTCATCTTGATTTAGTTTTATTTCACATACAAATGAATGATTACAATGAACGTTAATTCCAGAGTTGTGAGGGAAACCTGCAGTTCCGAATACTTACTGATGTTAAGTATGACATTATTATTATTAACAATGGTTTATTGACATATCAGTTAAGTATTTGGACAAATAAGGCGTTACTTTGCGTAAATCCATATTAATTAAAACAATAATATTGCTTTGCTAATCCGCGATATAATAACATGTACATGTCGATTAGTGCCAACTTGTTTGCGTATTTTTTCATGCAATCATGCATTTAATGGTCCCACCATTATGCATTAAAATACACAAATAAGTATATAAAGGTAAGCACGAATTGACTGGCACGTTATTATATCGCGGATTAACAAAGCAATATTATTGTTTTTATTATTCAAGTTTCCCGCGTATATTGAACTGTCACTTTCTGACTGATGACACCTATTTCCGGTTCCGGTTTTGAGTTTTTACTGGGCTGACGTTGAGGCGCTGTAGGACTTATATACGTGTACGGGTGTGCGTGTGTGAGTATGTCGCATTTGCTTGTATGGCAGTTAGCGTTCTTCTCCTTGTGAGTATTATATTCCTTGATCTAATCTAATAAACACAGTCATAGACATTTTCGTCTTATTTTTTACATAGCTACCGTCAACCGTAAAGCGTACAAATAAGAGGGTTGCACACGTGTAATTTGACAAAAAAAAGGATTGGCCCTCCATTATGCATTATATTAATCACGGTAATCCACTCTAAACCTGGACAAAATAACAGCAACCTTCGAAAGGTGCGCCGCAGTTTCGTCGATTCTACAGCAGCCAGTGGTGGGGTGCGATCGACTTTAGGAGTCACAAAGTCATCGTTATCGCGTGCGTAACGGACCAGTATCCGAATGGGAAAGTGCCGGGTACTTTAAGAGGATATATCACCGTCCCTTTTCCCAGACTATCAGATTCCGTCAGGTCCAATATGGGTCCAATATGGGGCCGGTACAGACGGACAGCATTTCACCCAGCTGCAAAGTGGCAGTTCCACGGTCAGTTCTGATGCAGTTACACCAACTGCATCAAAACTGCAAGCCGACTGTACAGTCCGCTTGCAGCTGTCGTGCAGTCCTGTCAACCACACACCAATTGCAAGCTGGCTGCACGTTAGTAATGCAATTGAAGCAACGCAATAGAACTAACTGCTCATAATGTGTGCAATGTTAATGTTCCGCTCCGCCAGTTACTGGAAGTGAATATATAACCGGGGTTTTGTAAGAAGCGGCGTTGCAGTTATATTGCAGTTGTTCCAACTGTACAACCGGCTTAATACAAATCGAGATTTCGTTCTGTTTCGGACAGCTTCGATTTTGGCGCAAATGATTAGAATGTGTACTAGGCGGCGTTTGCGGCGGAATTTTGGCCAAAAACAGACGACTAGTAATTACACCAATTTCATAATAAAAAGCGCAAAAATCGAAACGGTCCAACACAGATCACTTCCTTCCCATTCAGTTCCTAAAATTTCGTGAAGATTTGTTAAGTTTGGGAGCAGGAAACAGACGAGAACGAAACCTCGATTTGTATGAAAAAAAAGAGCAATGGTATTTTCTATTTAAATAAAACAATTTTAACGGATTATTTGAGCCTCCCTGACGTTTCAGTACCTTTACAGATGCCGTTGTCAAAGGTTGACTAATGGTATTTTCACTCAACTTGCCATCATACCATTGTACTATACCAACCATTGTAGGCCCCCGTATCCCTAAGGAGTCTACTGCAACTATCGAGTCTTTGTCGCACGACAAACATTGCCTGTCCCTTTTCCTTCATTACTGTGGGAGTAAGACGGGCGAGATACTCAATCTTCGTACGTTTTTTTTAATGACATCTACATTGACAGTAATTTATAGACTTATAAACAATAGGGTAGATACTAATATGACAAATGAAACAAAACATTTAGAACAGACATCAAATTTAATAGATATAAGTTTCACCTATATATATTTGTTTAACATTCATATTGATTAATATTATATTGTCTACCCATAAACAGGCATACTTGTTATGTATCGATACAACACGGAGGAATTAAAAATGACTAGAACTATTTAGAGAGTGTAAGCCGCCCAGAACTCCACATTTCAACAAGATAGACATACAGCTACTTTCATAAATAAGTACTCGTTTGCGTATTGGTACAAATATTGACAGAAGAAATCATTCTAAGCTAACCAAGACTTGACGTAGTGATCTGGCATCGTATAGGTATATTCTTCTTCTTTTCGTGTCGATGGTTTCATAATATCATACAGTGCGGGACCAGAAAGTAAAGGTATATTGATATCCTAGTCCACATCGTCCTAATTACCATGTTTTTGGGAACGAAATTTCAACTTTATTGATTTGGACAACGACGTAGTTGATCCGAAACTCTCAAGAAGTCATATCAAACTAACCCAAATGTTGTGGTTTTTCATTTGTGCCGGTTTGACAAAATTTGCTCTTATACTAATTTCAACTTATTTTTTGGAAAAGAAAAACAGTACGATGTGAACTACGTATCGGTATATGAACTATTGAACATCAAGTTTTCTTATCATGGCAACAGATCATAGTTTAGTTGGCCGTTTGCAGAGCGGATGCAAGGAGCGTCTCTTTAAACCTCATTACCCTTTAAAAGCTAAATTGCAATGGGAAAGGCCCATTGGGTCGTTCAACAGCTAAACAAATAATTATGATGCAAAAACAGACTTAACGTACCTATAGGTATATGCCATTAAGTATTACAACATTTTCATATTCGCATGCGTGTTTTTTATCAGGAGTGGAGTATTGTAACAAGTTCAATATATTACCGAAACATGTTCTTCATACAGTATATAAAATATACAAGCGTATACAGAATATGTGGGTATTCATGTCATACAATCAGCAGAAAAAGTTACAAGGCTGTATCGCATGCTCACAACAACTCTACTTACCACCTTTATTCGCTTGACAAATCGAATGCCTGACAAAACTAAACGTTTCATTATTATCCTGAGGATAAAGTTCCAAAAATAAATAAATTACCATATCGTAGTTCCGCACAAAGCGATCATTGGCAACAGAAGCCGTATAAAAGCTGCATAACAGTATAATAGTAGTTTCATGTAGATACGCAACTCCAGAGGGGGTCTTTCTGCGTAACTATGGACGGTCTAAATAATAAAGGACCGATTTCTAACCGAATTGCTCAAATGACGAAAACATTTTATACGGAAATTTATTAATCGGCACTTAATAAATAAACAATAATAATGGTATACATTGATTTTCTGCAACTAGATTGATTGTACGAGGAAAACATCAAAATACAATTAGTTAGTTGATTTTCTCAAACATGCAATGAAATATCGTCGTAACGTGCGTTAAAACATGGGGTCTGTGTTCATGAACGGGCTAAACAGCTGAATTATGTTTTTTTAAGTGGTGTATTCTTTTCTTTCATTGCATAATGTTTGAGACAAGCAGTATACATGCCTTAGCCGTGAAAAGGGCTTGCCGGCTCACAATCCGTCTATACCTACTCAGCCGGCAAGCCCTTATTTCACGGCGTCTGCAGTAATGTACTATTTTAACGCCTAAGGTTGCCTTTTTTATATTCAATACTAAATATTGAACAGCAACATCATATTTCATATACACTCCCCGCGCTGACAAAACAAGTTGCAATATAAAACTATAAAATAAAAATAACATACAAATAAAACACATTTCTCTTGTAACTTTAGGACATATTTAACATAGACATATTGAAATTTCAGGCTGGCACAATATCATTTATAGGAATTCTAGATAACAGATCTTTGCTCAAATTCAATGAGTGCGACTTAAAACTAATATTCACATCAACAAAATAATAACAACATCGCTTAGGTATGTACATAAATAACTTCTTAACATCTCAAAAAAAAAACATTACATGATTTCTTCAACACAATCAAATAATTTAGCCAAACAAAAATGCCCACAAACATGTTTCAGTCATTATATAATTTACATGGGATTCAATCTAAATGGCATAATATATGAAGAAAACATACATCATTCGGGATCAACCACGCCGAATCTTGAAGTTGCATACCTATACTCTATAATGCATTTGCGCCAAGTTTCGACATAAGTCCGATAACATACACGCGTCATCAGCGTATTTTAAAATTTAGTGTGGTAAATGATCTCATTTAATCAGCGGAAACTAGGTGATAAATCCCAATAAATATCTATAAATGTGTAAACTAACCACAACACACAAAATATTAAAAAAGGACCACCGATTTAGGAAAAACTAACCTATTTTCTATGAAAGCTGGATAATTTGAGCTAAACTTAAACCTGATTAATTTGTGCATCCTATTACATCAAGATAAAATATATTAACACAGCTATTCAACATAATTCAAATAAATACTGTCGTTTTCGTACGACTACGAGATTCTAAAACGCTCCCAAGTTGTCGGTAGCCCGACACCGCTTCGCCAATAGTGCAACAATCATAACACTTATTTCAGTTTTTTTTTTCAGTTTAACATGTAACTACTAGTATTATATTACACATAAATTCTGTAATGCATTAAATGCATATAAATAATTATAGGAGTTCTTCAACCAAAAGCCTAAGAACTTATTTATTTCAGTAAATAAGTGTCCCGAAAGAAAATGCACCAGTGGAAACGCGCATGAAAATACATAAGAAGGAAATAGGGAATGATCCCAGTAGCTCCTTTGCTGGTAGCGTCAGAGGCACTCTTGCCTTCATGACGTATGTGGTTACATGTCCGAGACGGCTCACGTGGGTGGCGGCAGACGACTACAGGGCCCTACGGCACCCCACTGCAGCTCCGAATGTAAACTACTCATACTCGCGCTACTCACAACCCGTCGCGTGCGACGCTTAATGTTATAGTTCATAAGAAATGTGCCGATCACTTGATCACACCGCTCCGCTATGTTATATGAAAAGTTTCACGATACTATATATACCAGAGTCAATTTATGTACTCAGAAGAAAGTGTTAAACCGAAAAATATGCATATTTGAAGTGTAAAGCGCATATAAAATATTTAGGTATTCCGTTTCATTAACATAACGAGCGGAGTAAGAGTTCTTAGTTTCTAGTGTATATTAATATTTTAGTATTAGACAACGGCATAATGTTCTAGGCTAGGATGAGCAACTAATAGTCAAGAATTGCAAGCTAAAAAATGGCCGAAAAAAGTTTCAATAGATAAATATAATATATATATATATATGTGTAAAGTTGTATAGAATATGCATAATAATAGAGAAGCAGCAAATCATTGATAGTATTAACTGTATTTTGGATGCAGTATATCAACATCATTGTAATAAAATAAATTGTTGAAGTAAAAAGCGTATAAAGTAGGAAGACCCGAGAGAGTAAACAGTAACGGTAAATGGTATGTAAAGAACACTTTAAAAAATATTACTTTTCAACGTATTATTAATAGTATTAGTAAGAGTATAAAAAATAACAGATAATTGTATAAGATACACGTATACATTTACGATGAGTGTAAGTCAGTCATTAAGATAGAATACAGTTGTAAATAAGATGATGCTATAAAAAGATACGAAACGTTTGACATTTGCCGGTCACAGAACAACAATTGAATTCATCAATGAAATTCTTCATGCCGGCAAATGCTTCGGCAACACAAAATACTACGTTTATTAGTCAATAGTTACCTAAAATTTAGTACAGAAACACAAGACAAAGTAGAAGGCTAAATTTAAGATCGCTAACCACATGTTACATGTATTTATCTTTCCAGAAAGTTCAATCGAACCCTCTCCTCTCACGCACGTCACGTGATCGAAGCTGCAGTCGGATTGTTTACAACAAGCTAACTCTTAACATCTAACTGGCAATATTACACCATTTACACTAATTTATAATCTTACGAACTCTAGACAATACAATCGTGTGACAGAGCAAGACCACGCAACAAACTTGAACAGATGAATTATCTAAATTTGTTTTACTAAAAACTGAATAGGGAATCGATTATTACGTGCAGTGTCTCACTAGACAGGCAAGAAACGAATACGTTGATCGCCAAGTTACTGATTCCCTTTACATCGTCTTGGTTGCAACGCTACTCGAGGTGAGCTCTCACTCTCACGCTAAAGAATGTGTGAAAGACGGATATTTTGACAATTATTATGTATGAAAAAAAAAACGCAACCATCATAGGTTCCAATACATTACAAGGATGTATTCCGAAAATATTTAAACACAAATTAACAAGATCAGAGATTTAAATGCGAAATCGAAACAATTCGCCTACCAACAAGAATACCATAGTATTTCTGTTATACCAAATAATCACGGTTATAGGTAATATAGGTAGTGAGTTTATAATAAACCCCATATATTATTTATAAAATATTGATTGTATCTACTTTTAAATCTCAGATAATACCAATACTTTAATTGGGATATACCATTTTTTACGACCTATGTAAATTCAGAAACCATTTCTAAAATACGGCTCTCAGAGCTCAATAAGCAATTAGATTGTGACAATTTGGCACCTGTGATAATTTATTCATATTTAATTTATCGATTTTCACTTGTCCTTGCCGTTTTGCAGTACAAGTCACTATAGTTCGGTGAATAGAGACTAAAGTACGGGTGGCGTGTGTGAGACAAACCGCGTTCATGAAAATAAACAAAGATGTCCTATTTTTCTAGGGGGACATCATAAAACTCGGCATTTCTGTACTTATCTACATCCTAAATATACAATATGATCAATAAGATACTCGAACTGAAAACGATACTAATTAAGTTTAAACTGGAAAGGCAAGTGTTTAATTTTCATCATCATATTACATACACCCACACCCTAGTGGCAACGCATCACAAGGTATTTTGGATAGCCTGCCATACTTTGTATTTATCTAACAGTGATACGATCGCATACGAGTATATACTAGCTATGTTTAACAACTTCAAAATATAGTAGCGCAACACGATCGAGTAAGAGGTTCCCTGTTTTCTTTTCAGATTCCGTGTACTTAAATTATCGACAACTATTTATGATTAATTTCACTTAAAGATATACATACTGATTCCATAAATTAGATTTTAATTTAAATATATCATCAATAATTTAAACTAGATCTAAAGGTGATCTATCCAACAAAAACTGTTAATGGCACTTTGAAGATGACTTTATTCCGAAACAATATAGGTACCTAATACTGGAATATTATTACGCATACCAACCTGGCAAATCTATACTCACTGGTTAATTTTAAAAGTGAGTAAAACAAAAGAATAGTAGTCTCTACCGTGTTTTCTACCTACCTCATTTGTTTTTAATAACTGCTACGAGATGTATGACTTTTAGTTAATACCTACTCTATAGATTCAATAAAATGGATCGTGCTGTAAGTAATATCGAAAGTAATCAATCACATTACTAGAAAAGTGGGAACAACGAATGCTGTACAAAGTTTACTTCATCTAAAAATATATCAAGTGTAAAATAAAACAATAATATGTATGTAGTATGAGGCTGGTCTATAAACACCAGTAAACGTATCCATTACTCTTATTATATTTATGTATATTTGGCAGCTATCGTGATTCCTTAGACACGGTACGGGAAACGCATAAGTAATAACAAAGCGACAACGACTCATAAGTTAATATTGCACTTTACTCGATGAGTTCATATTGTATGTTGCTGTAAAAGCTCTAAGCCAAAAATAATAAACTAATAGGCACTTCAGAAGGTACAGAATATTATCTATCAAGTTCCTCAAAGATTTCTTTATAACATACTGTGTATAGTTGTACAACATGAACGCACCTCACCTTAAGGTCTATGAAGACGTGAACATTATTGCGATTCGTTTTAGATAAGTAGAGACGGATACATTTGTATTTTTTTTTTTATAAATACGTTATTGCTGTTACACATGCAACGAAAGGTAACTTTTCGTTACGTAACTTTTCCACGAAGACCGATTCTTCTACACCTACCTAAATACTATTAATTTCCCTGTGAGCTGTCAAATGTGACTAAATTCCATGGCTCTTTTAGGAAAAAACGTGACCGTATATTATAACGTTTAGTCCAACAATATGCGTGACTAAAAACAATAAATACACTAAATGCAACACCGGCAATGCAGGCGATGTATTCGTTACAAAATTACGACTGCTAAAAGCGACTTGATAAATTCTTATTAGTAACAACGCGAGAAAAGACAAACAAAACGAGGCATAAAGATATTTTGAGATATATAACAAGGCGGCGGTTACGTAATTTTGTATTTAAATCATCGCACATTCGCAATAAATATATTTACAATTTGTGACACACTACTTTTGAACATTATGAATATAAAGCGACTATGCAATAATGTCAGTTAAGTACATCGCGACTAAATTTAGTAAAAGCACCATAGAAGTTAAACGTAACGCGTACGCGAGTTACATCTGTTAGAAGAAAGCGAGACGCAGCGGGGAAGACGGCTATAAACAAAAGAGTCACATGACGGCAGTGTTAACACAGGTACCTAGCAAGACTTCGTGCGGCACAGACCGTGGTCAACATGGCCGCTTACTCCTACCTAATCCAGAACTACTCCGGAACAGACGACAAATATTATCAAGGCTTTATTTATCCTTATCGAATACCCGAGCCCTTCGATTCAACCGGGACAAGGCCACTACGATCTTAACGATTATGACTTTTACTTAAAATTATTGCTAACCGAACGTATTTCGAGTATGTCGGGAAGTGGGTTCTTATGTTTTTTTTTCTATAGAGTTTACCTATCTATTCACGTCAAGGCTACGGTAAATCATTAATTTGGCGTAAGAGAGCTACATTCAAAAATACTTTTTAACGTAGGGCAAAATATATCATATTATAATTTCAAATAATAACATTGGAAGCGATACCATGTAATGATAAATCAAATGGTAGTTGTAAAATATAGTCTATCATATTAATTTCTAAGCAAAAAATGGAATGTTAATCTACAACCTACATTACTGACTGAGCGGTTAGTACGATTACTGATACCAAGCCACAAAATATATACCGACATACCGACCCCAACCACTACATTATCAATGCACACTCGACGCCTAACTATATTTGCGCAAACATAGTGTAACTAAATACATAATCAATAATATAAAATATTGTACAGAGCTGGCACTATGCGGACACGCGAAATATCTTTTTGATACATAACCATACGACTATTTTAAAAACGAAGTCTAATAAATAAACTGTATAATTTTGAAACGTCTCCGCACAAATAATTATCACTTACCTCTTTAACCATTCACTAACCAGAAAATATTGGAATAACCATCATAAGAATCATTTTCATAATTAACTTTACTTTTGGAATAACTCTAAAAACTACTAATATGTAACTCGTAATAATCAAAGGAAGAACCATCATAGAGACCTTATACCGAAAATGATAGTGAAAATATTTCAAAGTTTGTTGTGCTTCAGATATGTATAGATATTACACTTCGACGCATACGAACGAGTTCGGGCGCGGAATCGCTCGAGTCCGAACCGGCGACCACTCGCTCTCCGCCGGCGCCGCACCGGCTCTGACTAGTTCACCGATCCCGCCGAGCCGCACTCGGCCGACCGAATCTACACTACGTCATTATCATATTAAATGCGATAACATAACAAACTCGTTTCTAAAACACTCCGCACACGAAGACACACTTTAACATATATCGCGACACGAACACTCCTAGCACGAACGGAGCGAATTCGGCGCAACCGTCCCTCTGAAGGGAGCGACGCGGGACGCGTCGGTCGCCGGGCTGGGGCGCGCGCCTCACGCTCGCGCCCCATGTCACCGGACGAGCCTCGGCGGAACGTCACGCGTCCAAGACTAAGAGATCGCGAAATGGAAACAATGCCGCCGTCGCCGACACGCGGCCGGAGACGCGTTCACACCTACGATCCTCTCCTTAGGCGATAATATCACAGATTCCTAAAAAAAGTAAACACCCGTCGGAGTGGGGCGGGCGGCGGAGGGCGGGACCTGGCGCGCCGCGCCGCTCTAGCCTTCGGGCGCGCCGCCGCACATCCGCTCCAGCTCCTGCAGCTCCTGAGAACCAACAACACCTTTGAATGATCTTCGTGCGACCTGCGATACGTTCGCCTCATCTATAATAGGTATACTGACATTTGAAGATGTCAATCGGTTCTTTTTTTATTGGGATCAAATGTCTATATGTGATTATCTACACTTAAGACTGCTCTAAAAGTCAGAAATGATCGTCAAAGTACAACATTCTTAGCACTAAAAACCGGCCAAGTGCGAGTCGGACTCGCGCACCGAGGGTTCCGTACACACACTTTCCACCCCTAAGTGGTTAAGTTTGCACCTGGTATGTACTCGTATAGTAATTAGGGGAGCTCCTAAAACTTCTTTGATCGCGCTCGAAATTGCTCAACGTGCAGTTCTGAAAGTGATGCTCTTCCTTCCTTTCATGCATCCCACACAAATGCTCTACGATACTGCTAAAGTCTTAACAGTTAGGCAACTTTTTGTTTTATCCACGATCCTTAAATTCCACTCAACACTATATTATAACAAGAATAAAATTGACACCTCTCGCAGAGCACATAACGTAGGAAAACCGGAACGGCAATTTCAGACTAGTTTCATAAAAAAATTTTTCGCTTTTAACGGTCCTCGTATTTATAATCAAATTAATAAACTTTTAAATATTTATCCAATGAATAAAAGAGATTGTAAGCAAACAGTCACAACCTGGTTATTATCTAAAAACTACCAGGATACGGAAAATCTTCTCTCTATATCAGTCTAAATGCATGATAATATTTTCTATTTGCACTCACTTACATATACATATATGTATACCTACACTCACTCACTCTCATAATTAACGCTAATTTTAGGTATATTATTATTCCACAGATATATATATAACATAAGTAAGCTACAAATTTGTGTAAATCATAAGTTAATTTTGGTTTAAATGTTTTTAACATCAGTGCGGTTATATGGCAAGGAGCACTGCTTAACCTAAAGATCAGGTCTCACCTATTTAGGAAGTAGTCTCTAATTTTAAGGACCCTCTGTAAAAGATGCTATTGTAAAAAACGTTGTTGTATTGAAATAAATTTATTATTATTATTCCCTATATTCATTTTTATACTTAGGCTAGGTTTTTATTATTATTATTATTATAATTATTGTTTTGTTAAATAATGAAGAATCGAAAACAATTTCAAAATTTATTTTGGATAAAAAACTCCACAGACAGTATGTCATCAGATGGCGCGGTATATGTTGCGAGGACTCACTTGGTCGCGGTGGCGCTGCAAGGTCGCGCGCAGCCGCTCGTGCGTGCGCGCGAGCTGCTCGCGGCGCGCGGCGTACGCCTGCTCCAGGTGCGAGCACTCCGCCACGCCACGCTCCACAGACAGTATGTCATCAGATGGCGCGGTATATGTTGCGAGGACTCACTTGGTCGCGGTGGCGCTGCAAGGTCGCGCGCAGCCGCTCGTGCGTGCGCGCGAGCTGCTCGCGGCGCGCGGCGTACGCCTGCTCCAGGTGCGAGCACTCCGCCACGCCACGCTCCACAGACAGTATGTCATCAGATGGCGCGGTATATGTTGCGAGGACTCACTTGGTCGCGGTGGCGCTGCAAGGTCGCGCGCAGCCGCTCGTGCGTGCGCGCGAGCTGCTCGCGGCGCGCGGCGTACGCCTGCTCCAGGTGCGAGCACTCCGCCACGCCACGCTCCACAGACAGTATGTCATCAGATGGCGCGGTATATGTTGCGAGGACTCACTTGGTCGCGGTGGCGCTGCAAGGTCGCGCGCAGCCGCTCGTGCGTGCGCGCGAGCTGCTCGCGGCGCGCGGCGTACGCCTGCTCCAGGTGCGAGCACTCCGCCACGCCACGCTCCACAGACAGTATGTCATCAGATGGCGCGGTATATGTTGCGAGGACTCACTTGGTCGCGGTGGCGCTGCAAGGTCGCGCGCAGCCGCTCGTGCGTGCGCGCGAGCTGCTCGCGGCGCGCGGCGTACGCCTGCTCCAGGTGCGAGCACTCCGCCACGCCACGCTCCACAGACAGTATGTCATCAGATGGCGCGGTATATGTTGCGAGGACTCACTTGGTCGCGGTGGCGCTGCAAGGTCGCGCGCAGCCGCTCGTGCGTGCGCGCGAGCTGCTCGCGGCGCGCGGCGTACGCCTGCTCCAGGTGCGAGCACTCCGCCACGCCACGCTCCACAGACAGTATGTCATCAGATGGCGCGGTATATGTTGCGAGGACTCACTTGGTCGCGGTGGCGCTGCAAGGTCGCGCGCAGCCGCTCGTGCGTGCGCGCGAGCTGCTCGCGGCGCGCGGCGTACGCCTGCTCCAGGTGCGAGCACTCCGCCACGCCACGCTCCACAGACAGTATGTCATCAGATGGCGCGGTATATGTTGCGAGGACTCACTTGGTCGCGGTGGCGCTGCAAGGTCGCGCGCAGCCGCTCGTGCGTGCGCGCGAGCTGCTCGCGGCGCGCGGCGTACGCCTGCTCCAGGTGCGAGCACTCCGCCACGCCACGCTCCACAGACAGTATGTCATCAGATGGCGCGGTATATGTTGCGAGGACTCACTTGGTCGCGGTGGCGCTGCAAGGTCGCGCGCAGCCGCTCGTGCGTGCGCGCGAGCTGCTCGCGGCGCGCGGCGTACGCCTGCTCCAGGTGCGAGCACTCCGCCACGCCACGCTCCACAGACAGTATGTCATCAGATGGCGCGGTATATGTTGCGAGGACTCACTTGGTCGCGGTGGCGCTGCAAGGTCGCGCGCAGCCGCTCGTGCGTGCGCGCGAGCTGCTCGCGGCGCGCGGCGTACGCCTGCTCCAGGTGCGAGCACTCCGCCACGCCACGCTCCACAGACAGTATGTCATCAGATGGCGCGGTATATGTTGCGAGGACTCACTTGGTCGCGGTGGCGCTGCAAGGTCGCGCGCAGCCGCTCGTGCGTGCGCGCGAGCTGCTCGCGGCGCGCGGCGTACGCCTGCTCCAGGTGCGAGCACTCCGCCACGCCACGCTCCACAGACAGTATGTCATCAGATGGCGCGGTATATGTTGCGAGGACTCACTTGGTCGCGGTGGCGCTGCAAGGTCGCGCGCAGCCGCTCGTGCGTGCGCGCGAGCTGCTCGCGGCGCGCGGCGTACGCCTGCTCCAGGTGCGAGCACTCCGCCACGCCACGCTCCACAGACAGTATGTCATCAGATGGCGCGGTATATGTTGCGAGGACTCACTTGGTCGCGGTGGCGCTGCAAGGTCGCGCGCAGCCGCTCGTGCGTGCGCGCGAGCTGCTCGCGGCGCGCGGCGTACGCCTGCTCCAGGTGCGAGCACTCCGCCACGCCACGCTCCACAGACAGTATGTCATCAGATGGCGCGGTATATGTTGCGAGGACTCACTTGGTCGCGGTGGCGCTGCAAGGTCGCGCGCAGCCGCTCGTGCGTGCGCGCGAGCTGCTCGCGGCGCGCGGCGTACGCCTGCTCCAGGTGCGAGCACTCCGCCACGCCACGCTCCACAGACAGTATGTCATCAGATGGCGCGGTATATGTTGCGAGGACTCACTTGGTCGCGGTGGCGCTGCAAGGTCGCGCGCAGCCGCTCGTGCGTGCGCGCGAGCTGCTCGCGGCGCGCGGCGTACGCCTGCTCCAGGTGCGAGCACTCCGCCACGCCACGCTCCACAGACAGTATGTCATCAGATGGCGCGGTATATGTTGCGAGGACTCACTTGGTCGCGGTGGCGCTGCAAGGTCGCGCGCAGCCGCTCGTGCGTGCGCGCGAGCTGCTCGCGGCGCGCGGCGTACGCCTGCTCCAGGTGCGAGCACTCCGCCACGCCACGCTCCACAGACAGTATGTCATCAGATGGCGCGGTATATGTTGCGAGGACTCACTTGGTCGCGGTGGCGCTGCAAGGTCGCGCGCAGCCGCTCGTGCGTGCGCGCGAGCTGCTCGCGGCGCGCGGCGTACGCCTGCTCCAGGTGCGAGCACTCCGCCACGCCACGCTCCACAGACAGTATGTCATCAGATGGCGCGGTATATGTTGCGAGGACTCACTTGGTCGCGGTGGCGCTGCAAGGTCGCGCGCAGCCGCTCGTGCGTGCGCGCGAGCTGCTCGCGGCGCGCGGCGTACGCCTGCTCCAGGTGCGAGCACTCCGCCACGCCACGCTCCACAGACTGCACAGATAAATATATTCTATACTTTTAAATTCTTATAAAAAATTACTTAGTACAAAATTAACCCGGCTCCTAAAAATTTAACTTAAATGACTAGATGTTCTCATCCTGATCATCCTCACACACTCGTGTCAAATGTCAAATAACACTCGACTGATTTGTTATTTAGTCGTCATAGGAGCTTTTAGATAAAAACTGAATTTGGTCGAACTTGCAAATTCTGAAAAAGTTCGTCATGGGAGATGATGTCTAATTCTCGATGGTCTGAACCTACGATTTTCGAATATTTTTTACATATTTAGGGCTTGTGCACAAATCACGCGAGGTTCGATAGGGGGGGAGGGGGAGTCACGAAAGAATCACGACAGATCACATTAGGGGAGGGACGGGTATAAGGAGACCTCACGCGTATTTTTCTACAGTGAACTAAGAAAAAAAATTACCACATAAGTAGATACCCTTTCTCAGTATCGTTAAAAATAAATCTTCACTTGTTGAATACTTCAAAATAGTGATTCTATTTTACAAAATACTGGCGAACAAAGAACCTCGCGTGATTTATGCACAAGCTCTTACCTTATTTTTCAAATGATACCAGCGCAACATACCTGCGAGTGTATCTCCCGCTTTATCCGAAGGATCTCGTCCTTGTCTCGGTTAGTTTTCTTGGCCAACAATTTGACTTCCTTGTTGCGATCGTTGGCGAGCCGGCTCAGGATCTCCTTCTTTTCCGTTTCTAGCAAATCCTGTGAATACGTAAGCGATCGATTAAAACCGTACCCTTGAGTATACTACAGTACATTGTTATAGAAGTCAGAAATCAATATATAGACGGATGAGTCTGAAAGCCGAAACGTATTGAGACCCTTTCGGTCGAGTCTTCCGAGTCTCTTACAGCCTGGCAAGGCATACTTTATGGCGATATACTGTGGGCTATTACAATATCACTGAGATAGAACAGGTGGCTGAAGAGACGTCGTTTACTGATGACTAGCCATCGGCGCTGGATCTCTTCTAGCTCGGTCAATATCGGAGGTCAGACCACCAATTGTCTCCCGTAGCTGAAGTAAAGTTAGTCATGAGATCGGCGTATACTCACGGCACAGACAACCCCCACTAGACAGAGCATGTAAGGCGACCCGCGCGCACCAACGATATGGTACGGCAGAACATTAAAGTATGAACACGGCGGCCACCGTTTAGTTGCGAATATGTTTATGAGGTCTCTCTACACCACTTAACACTACAATTTACCATGTTATTTATTTAATTTCTTTTTTCGTTGACGTACGCATGGATCATAAACAAGGACGCCACTAAACGGTGGCCGCCGTGTTGATACTTTAATGTTCTGCCGTACCATATCGTTGGTGCGCGCGGGTCGCCTTACATGTGCCTTACATGCTCCGTCTAGTGGGGGTTGTCTGTGACTCACGGTGAGCGCGCGCATCTGGCGCTGCTGGTCGAGCAGCACGCGCTTGTCGAGCGCGGCGTAGATGGCGTGGTGGTAGCGCAGGCGCAGCTCGCGCTCGGCCGCCGCCGCCTCCGCGTATACTCACGGTGAGCGCGCGCATCTGGCGCTGCTGGTCGAGCAGCACGCGCTTGTCGAGCGCGGCGTAGATGGCGTGGTGGTAGCGCAGGCGCAGCTCGCGCTCGGCCGCCGCCGCCTCCGCGTATACTCACGGTGAGCGCGCGCATCTGGCGCTGCTGGTCGAGCAGCACGCGCTTGTCGAGCGCGGCGTAGATGGCGTGGTGGTAGCGCAGGCGCAGCTCGCGCTCGGCCGCCGCCGCCTCCGCGTATACTCACGGTGAGCGCGCGCATCTGGCGCTGCTGGTCGAGCAGCACGCGCTTGTCGAGCGCGGCGTAGATGGCGTGGTGGTAGCGCAGGCGCAGCTCGCGCTCGGCCGCCGCCGCCTCCGCGTATACTCACGGTGAGCGCGCGCATCTGGCGCTGCTGGTCGAGCAGCACGCGCTTGTCGAGCGCGGCGTAGATGGCGTGGTGGTAGCGCAGGCGCAGCTCGCGCTCGGCCGCCGCCGCCTCCGCGTATACTCACGGTGAGCGCGCGCATCTGGCGCTGCTGGTCGAGCAGCACGCGCTTGTCGAGCGCGGCGTAGATGGCGTGGTGGTAGCGCAGGCGCAGCTCGCGCTCGGCCGCCGCCGCCTCCGCGTATACTCACGGTGAGCGCGCGCATCTGGCGCTGCTGGTCGAGCAGCACGCGCTTGTCGAGCGCGGCGTAGATGGCGTGGTGGTAGCGCAGGCGCAGCTCGCGCTCGGCCGCCGCCGCCTCCGCGTATACTCACGGTGAGCGCGCGCATCTGGCGCTGCTGGTCGAGCAGCACGCGCTTGTCGAGCGCGGCGTAGATGGCGTGGTGGTAGCGCAGGCGCAGCTCGCGCTCGGCCGCCGCCGCCTCCGCGCCGCCCGCCGCGCCGTGCGTCGCGCCCTCGTCGCTCGAGCTCGCCTCGCCGATGCTCGCCGACATACTAGAAACGGCGTTATTTCATTACAAAATAGAAAATAAAAGGGACAGGGTAAAGGTCATAAGATCGTAAATGGTGCGGGAACAACTCTTCTGCTAGCGACAATTGCTCATAGAAGATTGTTTTCTAACCACCGACCACGATCTTCGTTAGCGGGATCGGTAAATATGCCATTTACGTTCGGATAATTCACGATCAATATTAAACACTCTATCTATTAGCGTATAATTTTTTTTAACCAGCGTGAAGTCTCTAAAAGCCTATCTCCTCTCTTTCACCACCTTCGAATCAAAGAATGTTCCAATAAGTATACTCACATGTACTTTGAGGACAATTTCTTGACTAGCTTGGTGCTGTCGTAGGCGGACGCTTCTCCTTGTCGAACTTGCGCCGCAACACGTCTAGTTTGCGTGCTAACTACGTGCTTTTCTTCAAGACCTCTGTCTCAGAAACCATCCTAACGAGTGTACTTCAGTACTCACATGTGTTTGGAGGATAACTTCTTGACTAGCTTGGTGCTGACGTAGGCGGAGAGCGGACGCTTCTCCTTGTCGAACTTGCGCCGCAGCGCGTCTAGTTTGCGTGCTAACTACGTGCTTTTCTTTAAGACCTCTGTCTCAGAAAGCATCCTAACGAGTATACTCAGTCCTCACATGTTTTTAGAGGATAACTTCTTGACTAGCTTGGTGCTGACGTAGGCGGAGAGCGGACGCTTCTCCTTGTCGAACTTGCGCCGCAGCGCGTCTAGTTTGCGTGCTAACTACGTGCTTTTCTTCAAGACCTCTGTCTCAGAAAGCATCCTAACGAGTATACTCAGTACTCACATGTGTTTGGAGGATAACTTCTTGACTAGCTTGGTGCTGACGTAGGCGGAGAGCGGACGCTTCTCCTTGTCGAACTTGCGCCGCAGCGCGTCTAGTTTGCGTGCTAACTACGTGCTTTTCTTCAAGACTTCTGTCTCAGAACCATCCTAACGAGTATACTCAGTACTCACATGTTTTTGGAGGACAACTTCTTGACTAGCTTGGTGCTGACGTAGGCGGAGAGAGGGCGCTTCTCCTTGTCGAACTTGCGCCGCAGCGCGTCTAGTTTGCGCGCTAGTTCTGTGCGTTTCTCCTTCACCACCTTCGATGAGAGCAACGCTTCTAGTGTTTCGGAGACTGGCTCCTCCGTGGCGCCACCGTTTGACTTGGTATCCGATTCTGAAAAGTAAAGTTTTGTTCACGCTGTCAAAGGCGATGAGGTGATCATCCAACCTATCATGGACGCATTTGTCGGGCAATACATAGGTACATGACAAAACAATCGTTACTTTCTGACAAGCAAGTGCTTTCTGACAAGCAATGTAGTATTACAAAAACAGTATGCTGTAAAGCATCCGTCACTTTCTTAAATAATAATATTTATGGCGTTATAAAAGCAACTTTCATAAGCGCGCCTGATGCGTTAACAATCTCGTATCGTTTGCTATCGGAGTGGTTTTCCTAAAAATGTTCAAAGACGTTTATTATTACGTTATGACGTAGTGTTTACAGTACCTGCCGGTTCGGAAGGCTCGCACTTCGGGGCCGGCGCCGGACAGCGGTCCGCCTCGCACGGCGGCTCGACCGCGGCCACAGGCGGGATTTTGTTCGGGCTGCCGTCCATTGTTCGCTCTGTCTTCGCCTGATAAACCAATAAAATCGTCAATAATGCAAATTATTCTGATAAAACCTAAGTTATGTTCAGGCGGGTACCTTGATAACCAATGGATACGAATAGTTCATGAACATATCACTGTCTATATAGCAGCGTTTCTTGAAGTGGGACGCGTTAACCATCAGGGGTTTGTCAGTGATCGTAAAGCAACAAATCTTGAAAGCGAATCTTGAAAATGTTTGGACATATCATCCGCAGCGAAAAGTCGATGGAGCGTTTGGTAGTGCAGGGGAGAGTGGAAGGTCAACGTTCTCGCGGCCGATCTCCTACTAGGTGGACGGATCTCATAAAGTCCACGACGAAACGTTCCCTTACGGAGTGTGCACGGAGTGCTACAAACAGAGAGAGATGGAGAAAGATCGCAAAAGCCGTCATTAATGTAGAAGAGGACAATCCATAACCACGACCACTCTGACAAGAGTGTACGACTAAGAAGAAAGGAACATAAAAACAATATACATACGGGTGCAGGGAAGGTGCTAGGACGGCGCGGCTCGTCGGTGCCGTCGGTGAGCACGGCCAGCTGGTGCTCGCGCTTGTCCAGCTCGCTCTGGTACTTGATGGGGTTGGCCAGCGCCTCCGCCAGCTCCGACAACGTGTCCGGCACGTAATCCTGTCCAACGTTTAAACATCACATTTAACCATGTAATCAACGTGTTACGTAGTGTAGTCGTTATAGTTTTATAGTTTGTCCGGCGGCGTTAGAGTAAAAAGCCATAAAAAAATAGTTACAGTAAAAAGAGCGTTAGTGATTTCTTACATGGATGGAATGTCAAAAATTTATGTGACGGAAAGCTTCAACAGTAAATAATTACGTGTAATATTATTAATTTATTTAAAATAATACTGGATTGTTTTTTTTATGTAAACATTAAATTATTTAATATGTTGATTTATTTTACTCACTGACCAGGCAGACTACACGTAAATACCAATTTTCACGTAATTAACAGAAGGAAAACATATTATCGTCAGATTTCTGAAGGATGTAAGAGTGATATGGTGATGTGAGTGTGGCGATACCTTGACGACGACGAGCAGGAAGAGGCTGGCGGGCAGCGGCAGGCCGAGCTCGGTGCGCAGGTTGACGTGGCGGTAGCCGGGACACAGCCCCACGACGGGCAGCACGCGGTGCCCCAGCAGCCGCCCGCTCTCCTATGTAAGAGTGATATGGTGATGTGGGTGTGGCGCTACCTTGACGACGACGAGCAGGAAGAGGCTGGCGGGCAGCGGCAGGCCGAGCTCGGTGCGCAGGTTGACGTGGCGGTAGCCGGGACACAGCCCCACGACGGGCAGCACGCGGTGCCCCAGCAGCCGCCCGCTCTCCTATGTAAGAGTGATATGGTGATGTGGGTGTGGCGCTACCTTGACGACGACGAGCAGGAAGAGGCTGGCGGGCAGCGGCAGGCCGAGCTCGGTGCGCAGGTTGACGTGGCGGTAGCCGGGACACAGCCCCACGACGGGCAGCACGCGGTGCCCCAGCAGCCGCCCGCTCTCCTATGTAAGAGTGATATGGTGATGTGGGTGTGGCGCTACCTTGACGACGACGAGCAGGAAGAGGCTGGCGGGCAGCGGCAGGCCGAGCTCGGTGCGCAGGTTGACGTGGCGGTAGCCGGGACACAGCCCCACGACGGGCAGCACGCGGTGCCCCAGCAGCCGCCCGCTCTCCTATGTAAGAGTGATATGGTGATGTGGGTGTGGCGCTACCTTGACGACGACGAGCAGGAAGAGGCTGGCGGGCAGCGGCAGGCCGAGCTCGGTGCGCAGGTTGACGTGGCGGTAGCCGGGACACAGCCCCACGACGGGCAGCACGCGGTGCCCCAGCAGCCGCCCGCTCTCCTCGTGCGCCGCGATGCGGATCATCGCCAGCTCCGGCAGCACAACCTGACAAATAACAATACATCATTTAGGACAGACGTTCCGAATTTTCCTGCGGTTTCCGTACGGAATGACGTCAGGAAGTGTCTCTGTCTGTCATATGGCGATGTCTCGCTTGCTGACGTCATTCCGTACGGAAACTTAACGAACATTCAGAACTTGTGGGGCGGCCTATAAAGCCATATGCGAGTAATTTGTGTAGTACTAATGGAACGAAGCCGTGATTACATTTTTGCCACAACCAATGGGCCTATGTGGGTCGCGTTTGTCATAAATGAGTGATAAAGTGCCCGTTACTCTCACACTCACACACCTTTCACAAAGTGACGGATGCTAGTCATTTATTTATCACGGATAAACGCAACCATCATAGGCCCACAGGGTATGAGTCTTGTTATATAATTTTCTGTGCGTTTTAAGCAGTTCATTAATAATGTTACCTGAACTATTGTTAATGAACTTAAATAATATTTTTTAATACAGTTGCTCAAAAACTGCTACTTTACGTAGCTGTTCAGCCTGCGGAAAGTTGGCTATCGCGAACTAGTGCTTTTTACTTTTCCAATTTTTTTAAATTTATACTTGTTCCAATTCATGACTACTTATTGATGAGTTTTAATATTAGTTTCCCTTAAATGTCGTAATCAACATTAAAACGTACTGTTAATGTAAGAATACAAAAATAATACATGTTTTATATTTTATTACTTACTTTTTCATCATTATAACACGCTTATTTTTAATCTTGAATATCGAAAAACCGTTGTTAATAAATTGTCTGAGTGGAACGGAATAGCTGCCGAAACGTACGAAAGAAGAGGCGTTTTTTCTTACTGCAAGCATGTTTGAAGTTTCCAAAGGCAACATTAGATATTATTTTTATAAATGTAGGATTCACAAATAATCGTAAATAACGATATTTAAGTAGTAATAATACAATGTTTTATATTTACAATTATTTGTGTCCTATAGAACATGCATTTGAAAAAAAAAAACACATTGAAGTGGGTTCAATAATGATATTAACAAAATCCATTCTAGTCGAATAAAAGCGAAAGAAAAAACACCTCTTCATTACGTCAAAAAATTTCACCGCGGGAGATATAGAACTTTACGACTTTGTTTTCCAATCTTAAAATAAAATCTTAAGATTTCAAAAAATTGCATATAAAATAAGTGAATCAGAGTTGGAAATTGATTTAACACCGCCAGATATTTGTAAAAAGGCGGCAATTGCAAACGAGAGTACTTTGCCAGAAAAATCAAAAAATAAGTATATTGCTGTTTATGAACAGTTTGTCGACTGGAAAACGGAACGCAAAGCAAAGTCGTTCTCAGAAAACGTTGTCATGGCCTATTTTCTAGAACTGTCGAAAAAATATCAGCCTTCCACCTTGTGGTCTAAGTACTCAATGCTGAAAACTGTGATAAAGACAAAGAATGATATTGATATCAAAAGTTACAATAAATTGACTGCATTTTTAAAAAGACTATCTACAGGTTATCAAAGTAAAAAATCAAAAGTATTGACAGCAGAAAACGTGGAGAAATTTATTAATGATGCTCCAGATCATCTATATCTAGCTACAAAGGTATGATTCACTCAAATTTATGATTTTAGTTCATCATATAGTAAGTAATTAATTTGATTTTATAAGTAAAGTCTGATTTTGTTTGTAGGTTGCACTCATATTTGGGGTTTGTGGAGCCTGCAGGCGTGAGGAACTGGCGAACATTACACTTAAAGATGTTGAATCTCACGGAAATATACTAATACAAATACCTAACACCAAAAATAAATTGCCAAGATCATTTACTGTTGATGGCCCATTTGCTGAAATTGTCAAAAAGTATCAACGTCAACGATCATCAAAGGGCAAAAGTGACAGATTTTCCAAAACTACCAAAAAGGTAAATGGACAGCACAGGTCATAGGCTTAAATAAATTTGGTAATTCAAATTCAAATTCAAATATTTTATTTCAGATAAAATCCATATCAATGTTAGTACCAAATAAAAATATAAATCTTAAACGTAATGTTAGTAATAAATTAAAAGTAACACTAAGACTAAAAGCGGCGTGGTGCGGCTACGACTGGCGCATGCAGCCGCACCCAGCGCGCGAGCAGCGGCGACTCCCAGCGCTGCGACAACACGCTCACAATGCTGTTGGATATGCCCAATATGCCCAAGGAAATTGCCAACTTTTTGAATTTGCCTGATGCTGATCAGTATACAGGACATACATTTAGAAGGACGTCAGCCACCTTACTCGCTGACTCTGGTGGTGATATTACAACTCTGAAGAGACATGGTGGATGGCGTTCAAATAATGTTGCAGAGGGATACATTGAAAATTCGGTACAAAACAAACTAAAAATTGGACAAAAAATAGCATCATCAATTAATATAAAGCCGAGCCCAGCAGAGATTCCAACAAAGCAAGTATCCACATTTCAACCGGACAACCCTGTTAGTTTTGAACCCCAACCAGGCCCCTCTAAACAGTATGAGATTGAACCTCAACCCTTCTCTGAACCGGAGATAAATTTTGACTTTCAACCAGATCCCTGTATATTGAATTCCAATTTTGAACCCCAGCCGGGCACCTCTAAACAATCAAAACCGTATGTAAATTTCGAACCACAACAGGGCCCATCTAATACTGACTCATGTGCAAACTGGACTGGACCAAGTGCCTTAAAATCTGGAAAAGAACCTTTATCACAGCTTAATAAGGACCATAAGGACCCACAAACATGTGAAATTAACAATTCACTTAGCCAGACACTTAACTTACCAGCTAAAACTTGCAACATCACACTGAATAATTGCACAAACTGTACCATAAACTAATACTTCAATAAAAAATAAATAACAACTTCATTATACAGTAGCGGCAGAAATCTATCATATTGAAATATTTTTACTTTAAGTCGAATTGGATCCAAGGATATGATCCGAATGAATATTGCTGTCATAAGTAACTTGTAGTACAGTAAGTTTCTAACGAATAAAAACATTTTTTTTTTATTAGCACAGTTGCAAATATTAACTGAACGGCAAATTAGTGTAAAAACGCTTTTTTTTTATAAGATTAAGAATGTCGACAATGTTTTCTAAATAACAATTTGTATAGAGAAATAGATGTTTTATTGGTTAAAAAAGAAATCTCAGGTCAGTACTTTGTTATATCACCGTTAGCAATTGTAAACGTTAGACAACTTTCGTACCCAATACAACAATATGATAGATTTTTTCCGCTACTGTATTTAAACTCTTTTATAATATAATGATCTTACAGAATTAATAGAGTCTGGCTAGCCACATAATGTTGACAGATAGTTCCTTGTGGTATCACTAATTGTCTATGATTTAAACAATTTCTTAGGTAGGTCCTCTATAAATAATTTTGACACTTTTTATACTAGTTCTAACTTCCAACATTCCGATTGAGTTGAAATTTGGCATACTACTTATGTTTTGTTTTGTGATGGATTAATACATGGTATTATTGGGGTAGGTCTTATATTTACACTACATTGAATTTTTCGCTTTGTATATAGTTAGAAAGTGTAAACATATGTGTTTGTCGTTCACTGAACTGTACATAGTGGTAAAAATTACTATAATATAAAAGTTTCGAATTCCTTACTTGTTGTTTTTCTTATTTTTTCGCAACTGTATTAAAAAACGTCGTTCGATACACGTGCGAAATGTCATTCTTCACTCGTCCCGAGTCTTGCCACTCGCCTACGGCTCGTGGCAAGATATCTCGGTACTCGTGAAATAATGACATACTTTCCGCACTAGCATCGAAATGTACTATTATTGCACTAACATAGCTATCTTATTGAGCTGTCTACGATGACGAATCAATCAATCACAACATTAATGAATTCACAAGATCCAACACAGCAAGTGCCGTTATATCAGGACGTCAGAGCTCTCATGTCCTACTGTCTTGTTCTACATGGACCGCCTCATGGGCCCCCACATAATCAACGCTACACTACTAGACGGAGAGATACCGATCTGACACTACAAAGACAAAGAAAAGAACTACATTTTTATAAGCCTTCTGCCGCCCCACAATATGATCTCCGCAAGACACCCAGCGACGCAGTCTGATCTTCTAAGTTTTCATGCTTTACCGTTGTGTTACTCATTCCCCCCCTCATGAGTCACCATCATCAGGCGCCCAGAACGCCGTTCCAAATGACTAGACGCCGAGATGACCAAGATTATGAAGAGAAAGAAAAGAACTACGTTTTCCCTTCTCCTGCTCGAAAAGTACGTCGTTTTAAGTTCGCAAAGCGGGGCTAAAATAGTACATTTAGCCCCTAGGGTTTAAAAGGAAACCATATAATCCCATACAAATTTCTATGACACTGAAAAAAAAAATCTTGTTACCGGCCAGCTACATACTATTTATAAATAAAATAAACCAACCTGCAACCTGATCAGATCGACCCAATTAAAAAAATAAACCAAAAAGTTTTTATTTACAATGTACTGGTATATTAACGGAAATTTTATTTTAGCACGTTTTATAATTAACGAAACGAAATTTAATTGCTCAAATTGTACTTTTTATTTTTCTTAAAATAAATGGCTCAAATTGTACTTTGAATTTTTCTTAAAATACATTTTAATTTTTAAGTTTTTTATTTTATTCAGTCGAAGTGAAAAGCAGAGTGTTTAACACGGGGCTAAAAGCCATTATGACACTCAGATGTATTTGGCCTCGCTCACTTCGTTCGTTCGTCCAAATAATTACCTCGTGTCATAATGGCTTGTTTTAGCCCCTTGTCAAACAATCTACTATTTTACGATACCTTCTTGAATATGAACGGCTCTTCCCCGTAGACAGGATTGATGCCGTTGTTGGGCGCGACCCTGGTGCGGAACTTCTTGCGCACCGTGTCGGCGGGCAGCCCGAACATGTCCACCTCGACGTACGTGCCGCAGCGCTTGTCCGTGAGCAGCTGGCCCGATAACACTGTCACCGACAGAGACCCGGCGATTATGCCGTCCACGGTGCTTTCGGCGAACGGGTCCAGCCGCCGGTCCTGGGAAGAAACGGGTGTTGGTGATATAAACGTCATATATAACCTCTTTTTTTATTTTTTGCTATATTAGATATTTAATTGAAGGAACGAGGAATAAATAGCACATACAACAAACAAAGAACCTGTTTAGTAAGAGCATACAAGATGTCCGTCTTTTTGACCCCACAATCCATTGTCTTACTCGCAGAGACGCTCACTTATCATTTATTCATTTCATTTATTCATTGATTGCATCCATGGTACAAAGATATTATCACATATGAATACAGTTTCTCATGGGCCCTGATAGGGCGTAGCAATTATACATTATACCTATAGTGTAAGATAATACAATTTATAACACATTACATTTTCAAATATTCAATTATTACATAGACAATTTTTAACACATACAATTAATTCAATTATGACATAGTTATTCGTGTAATTCAATTTGATTATCTATCGATTTTATTTATAATTATAACATATAAATTAACTAGCATTAACCCGCGGCTTCGCCCGCGTTCCTATACAATAAACATTATCCTACGGGAACGATGCTCTTTTTTTTTCAAGATAAAAAGTGGGCCATTTGTTAAAGTTACGGTATAATCTGCTTATCCCTCATGCATATCCGTCTAGCCGTTTTATTGTTGAAAGGTTTGAATGCATTTATTACGGCTGCAGGAGGTTTCCCGATGACTACTCCAGTCTCGCCGCGCCACCCGCACTGGCCTTGACGACAATCGAAATTAGTATTTCACGTCCGCTACGTTGAGTTTTAAAATAATTGTTGTACCCGTAATCAGCGACCTGATAAATAATAAAAATAATACCCATGTTGATTTTCAGACTTTGTCAACACATTTCCCCCTTTTAGGGCTTCAATTCTTGAAAGGCCTGAAAAGCGTGTTTACTCATATTCTTAGAAATACTCCTGTGAAGTTTCGAATAAAATAGTCTAATCTTGTTTCCCCATACAAACTTGGGATCTCTATTTCACCCCCTTTAGAAAAATCGTTTATTAGTGCGCCCCTATACCCTATAAGGAACCTACGTTCTAAATTTAGACTCTTTAGAATCAGCGGTTTGGGCTGTGCGTTTAAAAACGACACCCATATGTTTAGACATATTTAGACATTTCTACCCCATCGCACCCTAACATGAGAGATGGTATTACACGTCCGCCATGTTGAATTTTAAAATCGTTCTTTTTTTAGTAATCAGCGACCCGATAATCCATAGAAACCAACTCTTCCCTCTTCCCCTTCCGGGATACAGGGTACCAAGTTATCTAATCTTGTTTCCCCATACAAACTTTGAATCCCCATTTCACCCCCATAGGGCGTGAATTTAAAAAAAACCTTTCTTAGTGCACCCCTACACCTTATAAGCAACCTACGTGCCAAATTTGGACTCTCTAGAACCAGCGGTTTATTATTTAGACATTTCAACCCCATTTCACCTCAACAGGGGAGATGGTAATTCACGTCCGCCACGTTGGATTTTAAAATCGTTGCGGTTTTTGTAATCAGCGACCCGATAAACCATAAAAACAATACCCATATTGATTTTCAGACTTTGTCACCACATTTCTCCCTTTTAGGTTGAATTTTCAAAAAACCTGAAACACGTGTTTACTCATTTATCGTTAGAAATACCCCTGTGAAGTTTCAAATAAAATAATAATAACCAATCTTATTTCCCCATACAAACTTTGGAACCCCATTTCACCCCTTTAGGGGGTGAGTTTTGAAAAATCCTTTCTTAGCGGATGCCTACGTCATAACATCGCCCTGCATGCCAAATTTCAGCCCGATCCGTCCAGTGGTTTGGGCTGTGCGTTGATAGATCACTATGTCAGTCAGTCAGTCAGTCACCTTTGAGTTTTATATATATAGATTAATTAAATAGAAATAAATATTAAATATTTTATGAGCTTGCGTCATCAAAAAAATCTTGCAGGGTGTAATAACATTTTTCTATAAGAAAGTCCTTCAACCGTCTATTGAACTGCTGTTCCGTTGTTTGTTCTTTTATATCCTCGCTTATTTTATTATAAATTTTTATTGCCATCGCGTTTGGGCTGGTTTTGTGTAGTTTAAGTCTGGATCTCGTGGTTGATGCCAAATTGTTTTTATACCTAGTTTCAAAACGCCGTGGTCGATCTTTCAATTTCGAAAAAAATTGTGGATAATTTCTAACAAATTTACAAATTTCTAGAATATAGATCGAAGTCAGTGTCAGAATTTCGTATTCGACGAAATACGGTTTACAGCTATCCATATTTTTTATGTTCGCCAATATCCGTATGCACTTTTTCTGGAGAATAAATAGGTCGTTGATATCTGTGCTATTGCCCCAAAGGATAATACCATATTTTAGCCATGAATAAGCGTAAGCGTAATATGCGTTTAAGGCGCATCGAAAGTTTGTAGACCTTTTTAATTCCCTTAACGCGTATAGGAATTTTGAAAGCTTATTTTTAATTTTTTGGATGTGTGGCTTCCAAATAATATGTGTGTCAATGTCCAATCCGAGAAGGGTAAAAGTGTCTACACATTCTAGTTTCTAACCGTTAAAACAAAAATCAATTTCCAACGACTTTTTTTGGTGTGGCCTAAATTGCATAATTTTCGTTTTTAAAAAATTAATTTCTAAGTTATGATCATGCATCCAGTCTGTTAGTTTAGTCAATATCATACTCAGTTCTATGTTTAAATTTTGATCATTCTCACATGACGTTAGAACCGAGATATCGTCCGCAAAAAGGACACAAGACTGATTGAGAGTTTTTGGAAGGTCGTTAATATATATTAAAAAAAGTAAACAGCCGATTACGCTCCCTTGCGGGATTGAGTTTGTAACGAGTTGCGCGTCTGATCTTACGAAACTGATCGTCCCGGTTTGGTGGTCAGCATGCTGGAGTTCGACGTATTGGGCCCGATTTTCTAGGTAAGAGGTGAACCATTTCAGTGTTGTTCCTCGGACGCCTATACTATTTAACTTATGAAGTAATATTTTGTATTGGACCCTATCGTAGGCTTTTGACATATCGAGAAGAATACCTATTGCGTATTTTTTATCGTTAAGGACATTTAGTACTTCTTGCATAAATTTATAAGTAGCTAGGACAGTAGATCGATTCCTACGAAAACCATTTTGACTTTCATCAAATATTGTATATTTTTCGCAAAAAGAGTATAAACGCTTACACATAGCTGCTTCGAAGATTTTAGAAGAAGTCGGCAATAGTGCGATAGGTCGATAATTATTGGGGTTTGTTTTTTCTCCTTTTTTGTAAACAGGTTTTATTATGGATGTTTTCAAACGATCCGGAAATACACCATCAGAGAAGGATTGATTTATCAACATAAAATACGGTAATGTCAATTCATCGGCACAGCTCCTAATGAGCGTCGGTGGTAGTTCGTCAATGCCGTAACTGCGCTTGTTTTTTAGGTGCCGTATGATAGCATTTACTTCGCGCGGCTCGACGGGCCGGAGGTACATCGAGTTGACCGAGCGGGCCGCCGGCCGCCCGCGCCCTGACATGCCCCGCTCACTCCACCGATAGATGTAAAGAATGCATTGAATGCGTTTGCTACTAGTTTTGGGTCGGACGTAAGACTATTGTGGATCGCTAGTTCAATATTACTTAAGAAAAAAATAGAATCAAGTAACAAAAATACTGTCTCCTAAAATGTAATTATACCGTTATGCAATAAATCTATAAGCTATGTACAGGGTTGGGCACATTAAGTGTCCTAGTCGTACATCTTATTTTTTTTCTAACGTAATGGACCTTTTTTTACCGTGTATATATGTTTTTAAATAAAGAATTTATTCGTTTTTATGATTTCTAGACTTTAACTTGATTTTTATCGTTTTCGTTTTGTTTTCAACAATGGACGCGAAACGAGAGCTCGTTGTCGATTTGTACAAGAAAAAATTTCGCCCGTGCGAGATATTTAGGAAACTGAAACATTTAAATATCAATATAAGGTTCATATCGCGTACCATCAAGCGATTCAAGGAAACAGGTTCTTCACGAATCAGGCTAAAACCTGGACGTAAACCAATCAAAAATGTTCGTGAGCGTATTAGGCGTAATCCAGCCCAAAGTGCAAGTAAACTCGCGAAAGATCAATGAGTCGTATATTACGACATGATTTTGGATTGAAGGCCTACAAGAAACAAAAAAACCGGCCAAGTGCGAGTCGGACTCGCGCACCGAGGGTTCCGTACAAACACTTTCCATCCCTAAGTGGTTAAGTTAAGTTTGCACCTGGTATGTATAGCGCCCCATATAAATTAGGTGCAAAGTTAGGTATTAAAAAAAAAAATTTATGGTTTTCGTAATTATTCCTTTATCTATGCTATAAGACGTTGCTTCGTACCAAATTTCAAGATTCTGAGTTCACGGGAAGCACCCTGTAGGTTTTGATTCCCTTGCAAGTGTCGAAAATTTGCAAATTAGGTGCAAAGTTAGGTATTAAAAAAAAAAATTATGGTTTTCGTAATTATTCCTTTATCTATGCTATAAGACGTTGCTTCGTACCAAATTTCAAGATTCTGAGTTCACGGGAAGCACCCTGTAGGTTTTGATTCCCTTGCAAGTGTCGAAAATTTGCGGCATAAACGGCTGTATCTTTTGATTGCGTTGGCTTAGAAGTTTGATTTTTTCACAGCTTCAAGGGACAGTAGACCTGAGTAATTGATATAAATTTCAGCTTCATACGTCCACGCGTTCCTGAGAAAAAGGGTCTTGACAGACGGACAGACGGACAACAAAGTGATCCTATAAGGGTTCCGTTTTTTCCTTTTGAGGTACGGAACCCTAAAAACACGTCAAATGGAGAGAGATTTGAACTTATGTATTCATTTTATAGTGTATGGTCTATGCTTAAACTAAATACATAAATACTTTTTTTTAATCTGGAGAGTTGTCTTAATTTTATGGATATTTTAAAGTAGGACACTTAATCTGCCCAACCCTGTAATCAAATAAATAGCGATTTAAATGTGTTACTCGGTCTCAACTTCTTACCTTCCGACGCATGAACTCAGGCTTGAGCAAGTACCCGCAGCGACGGTTGTACTCGAAGGTACCGAGGTTGAGCTGCATTGCCAAGTCCAGCGTCTGGTAGTTCAGCGCCACCAACTGGCAGCCCGCGTTCCAGAACACCTGTAAATTTCATTCATACTATAAATAGTACATTACTACAGACGCCGAAGGCGTGTATATTGCTTTTCTCAAACATATGCAATGAAATAAAAAATACACCACTCAAAAAAACATAATTCAGCTGTTCAGCCTGTTCATGAACACAGACGCCATGTATAAAAAAAGTATTTTTAATTTTCCCTCCAATCCCTCTATATATGGGTAGCCACTAGAAAAAACATATATATCAGCTGTTCATGAACACAGACGCCATGTTTACATTAAAATTAAAAACAAATTACTTCCCGGCCTAGGCCTTCAATTTTGTATGAAATTCCTTTACAGTTCTCTCGAATTGTTCCGCCCGAAACTTGACACTGAAGCCTGTTTTAACGCACGTTATGACGATATTTCATTGCATGTTTGAGAATAATTACTTCTAGGCCTAGGCCTTGAATTTTGTACGAAATTCCTTTTCGGTTATCTCGAGTTGTTCCGCCCGAATCATGATACTTCGAAGCCTGTTATAAAGAACGTTAGGACATTTAATTGCATGTTTAAGAAAACGTAGTTTTTTACTATGATGTGACCAAGCGTACGGCCTGCATGATAACAGCTACCGCAGGTACTAATGATTCCAACGACAAAAATAATCAGACCGAACACTATTTTTAATTCCCATATATATGACATGATACCGTGAATAACATTTAAATTCTAGTCAGTCTTTTGTCTTGCTTTGGTGACACAAGTGTAATGTCATGTGTAGAGGTAACGCCGTCGCCGTAGTCTAGTAGTTAAAATTCCATTGCGTATCTTGTAGGTAAGTTGTTAGGTTAATGAAAGGTACCATAAAATTGCTTCGAACATTGCATTTGTGAGACTATACCTGTGGCATGAAATTAGACGAGTCGAACCGGGTTCCAGCGGGGTAGACTCGCGACAGTTGGTGTTTGTTATAATTCACGAACTCTATAGGCCGCTCTTTTAGTAAAGCGGTTGCTTGTTTTTCGTCGAACGAGGACATCTCGTAGAAACGGTTCTTTTCTGTAAACACATGATTTCTATAAATATATCTGCAATAAAAAAGGCGTTAATTGGTGAGCTCATAACAGAGCGCTTGTTGCGAAATGTGATGAAATCCAAAAAAAAAACCGGGCAAAAGCATGTCGGGCCACGCTCAGTTTAGGGTTCCGTAGTTGCCCATCCTTCACAATGGACAATTAAATTACGAGAAAGATTTCAAGCTCTATAAAAAGGTCGAAAAGGTATCAAAAAAAATTTTTGGAGACCCCTATTACTTTTAAAAGATCTATTCAACGACACCCCACACACTAGTGTTGGAACGAAAAAAAATTCACCCCCACTTTCGGTGTACGAGAGGTACCCGAAAAAAAAATCCTTTTTTAGTTTTTATTTTACCATTTTGTCGGCGTGATACATAAACATACTCATACCAAATTTCAGCTTTCTAGTATCACGGAGCTAAGCCGCGGACGGACAGACGGACAGACGGGCATGGCGAAACCATAAGGGTTCCTAGTTGACTACGGAACCCTAAAAAGATTATATTCGTCTAATTTTCGTAACACAAGTCGCAGTTGAAACACCTTACCTATCTAATGGTGTTAAAGTTCAAAAGTGATGAACCTTTTTTTTCTCACGGCTGTACTATAAGAAATCGGTTAACAAGTTAAATATACGTTTTGTTTAGATGGCAAATCCAGTCCTGTCTACGCGACGGAATAATTTCCAGTCAAAAGCTTCTCATTTGAATGTCCGATAACTATCTTACCTAAAAAATAAAAAATACTCGTTATAAAATAACATTAGACAACACATCTTTAACGGCATTTTAGAAAAACCGTTGACCGTCTGCTATTGATATTGATATTGCACATAGTTGACAAGCGCGCAAATTTGGCCGCCGCCTTCCGTCCGTTGCCTCGCTAATCGAACTCTCCGAGTATGGAGTGAACAGTGGTTCAGGGATAGCCTGCTGTAGGTATGTAGGGTACTCACTCTCAGCACTCTCGAAGGAGCTGAAGTGAACGGGCTGCACATAGTTGACGAGCGCGGAGATCTCGGCGCCGGCGTGCGTCTCCCGCGGCTCCTCGCCTCCGCCCTCCGCTCCGCCCGTCTCCTCGCTAATCGAACTCTCCGAGTATGGAGTGAACAGTGGTTCAGGGATAGCCTGCTGTAGGTATGTAGGGTACTCACTCTCAGCACTCTCGAAGGAGCTGAAGTGAACGGGCTGCACATAGTTGACGAGCGCGGAGATCTCGGCGCCGGCGTGCGTCTCCCGCGGCTCCTCGCCTCCGCCCTCCGCTCCGCCCGTCTCCTCGCTAATCGAACTCTCCGAGTATGGAGTGAACAGTGGTTCAGGGATAGCCTGCTGTAGGTATGTAGGGTACTCACTCTCAGCACTCTCGAAGGAGCTGAAGTGAACGGGCTGCACATAGTTGACGAGCGCGGAGATCTCGGCGCCGGCGTGCGTCTCCCGCGGCTCCTCGCCTCCGCCCTCCGCTCCGCCCGTCTCCTCGCTAATCGAACTCTCCGAGTATGGAGTGAACAGTGGTTCAGGGATAGCCTGCTGTAGGTATGTAGGGTACTCACTCTCAGCACTCTCGAAGGAGCTGAAGTGAACGGGCTGCACATAGTTGACGAGCGCGGAGATCTCGGCGCCGGCGTGCGTCTCCCGCGGCTCCTCGCCTCCGCCCTCCGCTCCGCCCGTCTCCTCGCTAATCGAACTCTCCGAGTATGGAGTGAACAGTGGTTCAGGGATAGCCTGCTGTAGGTATGTAGGGTACTCACTCTCAGCACTCTCGAAGGAGCTGAAGTGAACGGGCTGCACATAGTTGACGAGCGCGGAGATCTCGGCGCCGGCGTGCGTCTCCCGCGGCTCCTCGCCTCCGCCCTCCGCTCCGCCCGTCTCCTCGCTAATCGAACTCTCCGAGTATGGAGTGAACAGTGGTTCAGGGATAGCCTGCTGTAGGTATGTAGGGTACTCACTCTCAGCACTCTCGAAGGAGCTGAAGTGAACGGGCTGCACATAGTTGACGAGCGCGGAGATCTCGGCGCCGGCGTGCGTCTCCCGCGGCTCCTCGCCTCCGCCCTCCGCTCCGCCCGTCTCCTCGCTAATCGAACTCTCCGAGTATGGAGTGAACAGTGGTTCAGGGATAGCCTGCTGTAGGTATGTAGGGTACTCACTCTCAGCACTCTCGAAGGAGCTGAAGTGAACGGGCTGCACATAGTTGACGAGCGCGGAGATCTCGGCGCCGGCGTGCGTCTCCCGCGGCTCCTCGCCTCCGCCCTCCGCTCCGCCCGTCTCCTCGCTAATCGAACTCTCCGAGTATGGAGTGAACAGTGGTTCAGGGATAGCCTGCTGTAGGTATGTAGGGTACTCACTCTCAGCACTCTCGAAGGAGCTGAAGTGAACGGGCTGCACATAGTTGACGAGCGCGGAGATCTCAGCGCCGGCGTGCGTCTCCCGCGGCTCCTCGCCTCCGCCCTCCGCTCCGCCCGTCTCCTCGCTAATCGAACTCTCCGAGTATGGAGTGAACAGTGGTTCAGGGATAGCCTGCTGTAGGTATGTAGGGTACTCACTCTCAGCACTCTCGAAGGAGCTGAAGTGAACGGGCTGCACATAGTTGACGAGCGCGGAGATCTCGGCGCCGGCGTGCGTCTCCCGCGGCTCCTCGCCTCCGCCCTCCGCTCCGCCCGTCTCCTCGCTAATCGAACTCTCCGAGTATGGAGTGAACAGTGGTTCAGGGATAGCCTGCTGTAGGTATGTAGGGTACTCACTCTCAGCACTCTCGAAGGAGCTGAAGTGAACGGGCTGCACATAGTTGACGAGCGCGGAGATCTCGGCGCCGGCGTGCGTCTCCCGCGGCTCCTCGCCTCCGCCCTCCGCTCCGCCCGTCTCCTCGCTAATCGAACTCTCCGAGTATGGAGTGAACAGTGGTTCAGGGATAGCCTGCTGTAGGTATGTAGGGTACTCACTCTCAGCACTCTCGAAGGAGCTGAAGTGAACGGGCTGCACATAGTTGACGAGCGCGGAGATCTCGGCGCCGGCGTGCGTCTCCCGCGGCTCCTCGCCTCCGCCCTCCGCTCCGCCCGTCTCCTCGCTAATCGAACTCTCCGAGTATGGAGTGAACAGTGGTTCAGGGATAGCCTGCTGTAGGTATGTAGGGTACTCACTCTCAGCACTCTCGAAGGAGCTGAAGTGAACGGGCTGCACATAGTTGACGAGCGCGGAGATCTCGGCGCCGGCGTGCGTCTCCCGCGGCTCCTCGCCTCCGCCCTCCGCTCCGCCCGGCTCCTCCTCGCCTGAAGAGCTCTCCGATTCGGACGACGATGATGACTCTTTGGAACTTTGTCGTACTAGCTGTAACGGAAATTACACAAATTTGCAAGAATTTTTCACCAAGTCCCAGCAGTTGGATTGAATATACATAATTATAGTATGTAAATGCAAAGCCGATCGTGTGCAACAATAAAATACCGATAACTAGAAAAATCTATGATAATTGAATAACCGAGAATCTTTTTTGACTAAGGTGTAATGTTTGTGAAATTAGGCCTTGTAGAGTTAGGGCATCTAGAGTCATAAGCTCGGCTCTACATGAGATCTGATAACTTGTTAACAGTGCGAGTCATTATAGTCCCGCCTTGGCATAATTATACGTATTTTTTTATGTCATAGGGGCAAACGAGCAAACGGATCGCCTGATGGAAAGCGATTACCGTCGCCCATGCAACACCAGAGGTGCGTTGCGGGCCTTAAATAGTAAAATAAATAAATAAATGCCTTAATATTTTTGGTGGGATCAAATTTTCCGATGAATCAACAAAAGGCGCGATCGATGAGAAGTAGCAGGCAAAAGCTAGTCGTTAACATAATATTCCACATACAGGGCCATGAGAGACGTCTCCGTTCCCTTGTACGGGAGGCTCCGGCGGTTGGTCGCTCTCCTCCGACGCCACGGAATCCTCCTTCTTGTGGTGGTGATGGTGTTTCTTCTTGTTCTTTATTATGATCTTGTGCCGGAGCAGCAACGGCGGTGGGAGCTCTCCTCCTTAAATTCAATTATATACCGTCTGTATATCTTCTAAACACATTATTGTATTATTTTACCACCCGCACGAAATCTATTTAATAACAGAGATTGTCATCTAGATGCAAAGAAAATTTATAAAGAAGGAAACTGAAACGTTTTTTGACCCTTATTGCCATTGCGACAAGAGCGAAAGAGGTAGGTACGTGTTTCAATTTCCTTGACTGTACGTAATCACTATGGTTTAGACTATGTTCAAGATGTTCAATAAAGCACATTAATTAATTATAAATTAATAAGCGTACAATATAATTACAAATAAAAACTTTATTCTTGAACTTGTGTATCCTATAAAAAATTCTTTCAAAGGGGTATTGTAATTCAAATATTGATACGGAGATGGTCGCGCCATACGACTTTTTTTATAGGTAATATTAATGGAAATCGTTTTTAATTGCTATGGCAGACACTTCAACAATAACCCACAATTAAAGTATCACATAAAAACAAACGAAAGCAAAATGAAACGAAAGCAATTAATAAAATATCAAATAGGTCAACTCGTTTCATAAAATGAATCACGAGAATTCATTCCAAAAGTGTCTCTTTGAAATAATATTCATAGTTCCATAACTGCGCTAAATTATGAATCCCGCAATCTCGTGTTTATAAAGCCAACAACCTGAATTTCGTGAAAAGTTGAACCGCCAACTGACGACAGAATTTTCGGGGTTCCAAGTGGTAATAAACAACGCAGACTAAAATATCAAAAAACCGGCCAAGTGCGAGTCGGACTCGCGCACCGCGGGTTCCGTACAAACACTTTCCATCCCTAAGTGGTTAAGTTAAGTTTGCACCTGGTATGTATAGCGCCCCATATAAATTAGGTGCAGTTAGGTATTAAAAAAAAACTTCTTACTAGATCTCGTTCAAAACAATTTTCGTTGGTAGTTTTTATAGTAATGTACATCATATATTTTTTTTAGATTTTTCATTTTCTTATTTTAGAAGTTAGAGGGGGGGGCAACTTTTTTCCACTTTGGAAGCGTCTGTCACGCAAACCATTCGGTTTAGAAAAAAAATATTTTAGAAACCTCGATATCATTTTTGAAGACCTATCCATTAGATACCCCACACGTATGTGTTTGATGAAAAAAAAAATTGAGTTTCAGTTCTAAGTATGGGGAGCCCCCAATATTTATTATAGTTTTTTTTTATTTTTGCATCAAAATCTTAATGCGGTTCACAGAATACATCTACCTACCAAGTTTCAACAGTATAGCTCTTATAGTTTCGGAAAAAAATGGCTGTGACATACGGACGGACAGACGGACAGACAGACATGACGAATCTATAAGGGTTCCGTTTTTTGCCATTTGGCTACGGAACCCTAAAAAGGAAATATTGTGCTCGATAAAAATCTATAAGGGTTCCGTTTTTTGCCATTTGGCTACGGAACCCTAAAAAGGAAATATTGTGCTCGATAAAATTGTATTTTTCTCAAATATGCTATGAGCCTATGAAGTATTACCATTCTGTTCTATATAATAGGCTCGGAAGTCTCACGTTTCGGATGAGGTAGAGGGTCGACACGAAGGGAGCGTAGGTATGTATCTATAATATCTATTAATAGTACATTATTCCGGGAAAGTGGGGATTTTCCCGGCCTCTCTGTTTTTCTCAGATATGCAATGATACAAAAAAAATATATCGAACAATGAAATAAAATAACATGATTATTTTCTTAACAGACTACCATACGTTATAACTTTTATCTATTATGTTTGGATACGCGAATATCACTACATAGTAAAAACATAGTCACGACCTGCTGTCTGTCTGTCCCTATGTATGCTTAGATGTTTAAAACTACGCAACGGATTTTGATGCGGTTTTTTTTAATAGATAGAAAAAGGAAAGTTTATATGTATAATACATGCATAATTTATCAGCATTGCACCCGTGCGAAGCTGGGGCGGGTAGATAGTATTCTTAAATAGGCTAGACGTCCTATCTAATGAGATCAGACAAAAAAAAAATGTAGTTCAGTATGAAATGAGTTTGAATTGTTTGAAATTAATATTAAAACTTATGTATATTAAAAAGTTGTGTATAAAACGTACTTATTTGTATTACGTAATTTGTAAAATCTTTTTCACGAATTGATTTAATGTAGGTATTGACCAACATACGTGTATCTTTGTATACCTACATGAAAAACACCCGAAACGTGAGACTTCCAAGTCTATTTTTATATGGACCAAAATGTCAATACCTATTTCATAGCATAGTCACGGCCATGATCTCGGAAACAACGTCTGATCAACGTTAACAATCAATCCCATTTTTTGTCATAATGTTTTATGAGTAATTGAAAAGTACAGTGCGTTTTTGGTTTAATTCTGTAGATTGAACTGACATGTTTTAAGTAAGTATTTTTAGTCATGTCACGTGAAAACAACAGGAATGTTGAGCATTTCAAAGCACGCGTGGGACATGCAACGTTACGTTGGAAACGTTTTGCCCATATTTATTTAGTAGGTAATGCATAAAAGAAGGTGCTAAAAATATCGTAGTAATCATAAAACAACCAGCCTATTACGCGTGATATTAAAGTAAACAACCACATACTATTAACCGCGCGTTTGTCGAATGACGCAGGAGCTAGAAATGTTATTTAAAAAACACACTTAAAACAAGCAAATGAAATGTCACCCCAGCGTTCGAGTACCGCATAAAAATAAATCATAAAATCCCATTAGTGAGATTGATCTGCAGCTCGAATAAATCAGCGCAGAACTATTTCAATAGCGCGCTGCAATCGGCATCGGGAAATTTCCTGCGAATGCGAATTTCTCGTCAACTATCAAACAATAGCCTGCCGAGGTACTTTATTCAGTGTTTATTTAATCATAAAAAGGCTCCTAAGAACGAACTACCTTTGAAGAAAATACTTGGATGTTAAATATTTTATGATCGACTCATGAATAGTACTAATAGGTAAGTATTATTACAAAAAATTGTAAAAAAGAACATACATATTTAGCTGGATTATACTACCGAATTATTTTAAGATAACGTTTGAAAGTATCGGTAATCAATCGCGCTCACGAGTTTATGTAGTCGTCCCAATAAATTTGTTTCCAACTGTCAAGCGGCATTATGTGACAAGGATGAGGCGTGAAATATTTTATAACCTGCGTACTACTACTATAAACGAAGCAGGCTCTTCAAGATAAGAGCGCTCGTAAAAATACCTATATTTGACAGAGGTTGTAAAATATTTGCTAACGTCGCTTACTACAACACTGCCCCCTCTTACAGCAAATGGCGGTATATAGCTTAAAACATTCGGCAACCGATTACATAAGATAATTAGCTGTAAATAAAAAGGTGACAGTTTTAGAACTTATTATTGCAGAGCAATTGCCTACATAAGTAGTCGGGCGCCAGCGTTCACATTTTCGCAATTTACTCGAAATGTCTAAAAATGAGTTACTAAATGGCGTTAACGGTTTTAGTAGGGCAGAATAGCGAATGAGAAACAGTAAATTTTGAAGTTTGTATCTGCTAACCCTCTTAATATTGTTCATGATATAACAATAGGTAGCACTATCTTTGAAGTGCCAGTCATAATATTAAAAGACGTTGGTATATTGGCACATTTTATAACAAGAAAATTCTTTGTTCCTTGGAGAATTTTTGACGTGTGACACGTACCTATTACCTAATCGACACGGAGGAGTGTAGATAATAGAAACAGGTCGAGACAATGTTTACACGACGCGCTGGTCGCGGGCAGCGTAAACATCAGGTGTCTGGGCTTCAATTAGTTTAACCGAACTTTCCACCCGCGCGATCACAGGAAAAGCCATGTCAACATTTATTCACACCTCCTTCCCTATATTTTCATTGGCAATGTTATTCTGAGTCTATGTTCACATTTATAGCCGTTTATCTTTTGATCCGTTGAGCGAAATACGCGGCTGTCAATTTGCGTGACGAAAGTAAACCGAGGCTACAATGGACTGTCACGGAATAAATTAAAAACACGATGACGTCAATGCTGCTCAAATATCCGCTTACCAGGTTCTAGCTGATGCGAGTCCAAAGGGCGGTCGAGGAGTTTGTCACCAAAAATGTCTCGGCAGTAGTTGGCTATCTTAGCCTGCTGGCGTGGGTTGCAGTGGTTCTCGAAGCTGAGTATGACGGGAAAGTCTGACGTTTTGAAAGCACTCTCGGCTATGGCTTCCAGGACCTCCTTAGCGCTGATCTCGGGCACGAAGGTGTAGCCGTGCACAATGACCGGCTCCTCCGTACGGCCGTTCCAGAAATCTAGTTCCACGCATCTGTGTCAAATGAAAAATACTAATGCGCAAAAGAAACGACCCATTTTGTTATGTTTCACGAATTTACATTTTCCTTTTATGAATAGTACTTTTGATTTTTGCTCGTTAATTTATGCGTCCCACGACCCGACGCTAATTCAATATTAACACTGGGCTATTGTCTTACATTTTTAATTCGTTCCTTCTATGAAAGAATCTTAAATCGTTGTCCTTGAAATTATGTAAGTATTCTACGAAGTATTTTATATATTGACACCTAATTCATTTGAGTTATTGAGGTCGTCCAAAACCGAAGTGTCGGTTAAATATGTAGCGTTATTAAAAATGCATTAATATAATTTCGAGTTTTTCTTACAAAATATTTTTGATAAGCAAATCATTAGCGCGACTAAATGTTACTCACCGAAACGTAGTGCTACTTGACATATTTGTGTACACACTCCTCAACCGTATATTAGATACGTTAAAAATTTGATTCTTTACACACATGATATTTGAGCCAGTGTGTGGACAGTGACTAGAGGTAGTTTTTAATTGAATAAAAATGTACCAGTTTGTTACGCGAGCGTAGTTGGGAGTAAAATAAATACATATAAACTCAAACATGGCCTACCTGCATCCGGCAAGAAGGCTCTGACGGTATATCTCGACGCTGGACTTGCCGGTGATCTGGTGGCCCGTGAGGTAGGTGTTGTGCGAGCTGTTGATGAAGTAATGCGCCATCGGCTGGTCCATGTCGTCGCTCAGGTCCAGCTTGTTGGGCGCCACTATGGGGTTGTCCTCTGACATCAAGAACCTACGATAACGGGGCTTTGTTAAAAATTGGTTGGGGAAATAAGAACGTTTTAATGATGCGACAAAATCGGTAAATAACTAAAATAATGCACAATAGGCCTCCAGAAGTATCGCTTCTTGGGCGCCATTATGGGACTATCCTCCGACATCAGGATCCTACAATAACAGGGTTATGATAGTTGGTTAGGAAAATAAGCACTTACCTAAATAAATAATGTCACAACGACACCTAATACCCAAATTCTTCCTTCCAATTTAATTGCTCGCAGGTAAAGCATAGAGTTTTCTAATCGGTTTCATACTATTTGTATATCTCTGTTCGCCCGACGGCCTATGATGACAGAGCTGCGCTGCGGACCCTTTGAAACCCGATATTCAGTTTATTTAAACGTTCGAATGTTCGTAAAATGAGTGTCAAAGCGTATTTCTACTTCCGAAAAGTTACGCTAGGGTGTAATGAAATGCCTAGTAATTATTTGCTATTTTGAACTTCACAAACTGACTGTTCTATGCTTACAGATCAGTCCAAAAACCGGCCAAGAGCATATCGGGCCACGCTCAGTGTAGGGTTCCGTAGTTGCCCATCCTTCACAATAGACGGGCTTAAAACAGCGGTTTTAAGCCCGAGTTTTAAATTACGAGAACGATTTCAAGCTCTATAAAAAGTAGAGCCTTTTTATAGAGCTAAGATTGAGCGGAATGTTTTATGCAGTATGGCACTTAACTAATATGTGTAACGTTCGAAGTATAAGAACACCGCGCGACACTTACGTCATTTTAAAGAAAATTAAGAAATTTTGCGATAACTCAAAAACGGCTCAACCGATTTTATTCAATATAGTTTTCATTGAAAGTACTTATAAGGCTTCATTTTCTGAATTTTTCAACCCGATTTTTCTTGACCAGTGGTAGAAAAGTTAGAGGGGGGGGGACGCTATTTTATGGATTTCCGGAGCGAATATTTACAAAACTGCTGACTTTATCAAAAAATAATGTTGGGAGACCCCTATTATTTTTAACCGACACCCCACACACTAATGTTGAAACGAAAAAAAAATCCCCCTTACTTTAGGTGTGCGAGAGGTACCCGAAAAAGATTTTTTTTTAGTTTTTATTTTACCGTTTTGTCGGCGTGATACATACACATGCTCATACCAAATTTCAGCTTTCTAGTACTAATGATCACGGAGCTAAGCCGCAGACAGACGGACATGGCGAAACTATAAGGGTTACTAGTTGACTACGGAACTCTAAAAAGATATACAAATATGTTTTTTCCATTATTACGGATGTAAAATTACTCACCTGTAATTGTATAAGGAATGAAATTTTGTAGTAACAAGCAGCTCATTGGTGTCAGTAGATCATAATGATCATAGACTAAATCATGATGATGTTGATGACAATCTCAAGAGTTACCTCAGAAATCCGTCGAAGGTGAGCTGCGACCTCTGTTGGTGGTACTTGTTATGTTCATACGCCTTGATCAGATCTTTGGCCTTCTGAATATCGGCGTATGGATGCAGGATCTCATTCAAGCGCGGGTCTCTTTGCACTTCGTTGAGAAAGTCGACTAGCTGCGTCGCTGACAGGTGCGGTTTACCGTCCGTACTAGAAAATTTTTAACAGTACATACGCACGCAATTAACTAAAGCTATTTTGCGTTTTTGTTTAAAAAAGAGACTAATGCATCAATCCGGCTGTAATATTAAAATTAGATTTTCCTTATGAAAGATCTACCTAATGAGTTTGAATCAATAAAGCTTCCCTCCCTGCCTCGCTTCGATCCGACCCCAAACCAGGGATCGATACCGGTATTCATGAAAACGCTCTAATTTCGCGTTTTTTTTCGAATGTGTAAGGCTTGTGTTATGTAGAATTTCGTTATAGATATAGATCCTTGAAATTAGCCCACTAAAATATAAACATGTGTGATAATGAGCGAAAAACCGGAATTTAATAACGTTATTTTGTGCTATTTTGTATGGAGCAAAATAACGGTATCGATCCCTGCCCCAAACAGCAAAGCTGTCAAGAAACTGCCAATTAACCAACGCGTCACTGAATTATAAAACAGCGAAACTTACAGGCCGTTGAAAATCTTCTGCGCGTCGCTCCTTTGCGTGAGGCTCTTGTAGAAGGCGAAAAAGTCTTCAAACTGAAACTTTGACTGACTGATGGCGTCATTTTTGCCCGTGGGTAGTCCGGATTCGCTGAGAGCCTTCTCAACTCGCTTCTTGTCGTCCTTGTTTTGAGCGAACAGGCGAACGATGCTGTTGGACAACACAATTCTGTTAACCACTTTAATAAAAATAATAATAAAAAGTTTAGCTAGTGCTCAGAATATATGGAGTAAAAAGTACCGACTTCCGTGTTAGCAAGAGGGTGAAGATAGGAGATATTTTGTATGTTGGATTGTTATTTTGGCAATCTTAGTAGACATGAGTTTTATGGCAATGTGTCGGAAGCTATAGAAAACATTGCAACTAGTGACTGGATCCACTGGCGGTTCCAGCTGTTTATTCTAGATTCTATATAACACACGATTTATTGTTCGAAATATCCGGTTCCTTACGCCATAGCACATTAACTCGAGCCAAGGAAATATAGTTGGTAGTTTCAGCTGAAAATAAATAGGACAGATGGCCATTTCGATACAAGCCAACTCTAGCATTTTTAACTCAGTAAACCGGCCATTTTATTGCTTTAATTTTATTATTTATTAAAACCACCTGAATAACACAATTGACAGACAATAAGGTGGTGTATCATTTAAAACCTGTCGTCTATCCCGACCTAGAAATAAATTATATATTAATTAGATAATATAAAAATAAATAAATATTAGACTACCTTACACAAATCAATCTAGTCCCCCAGTAAGTTCTAGTAGGCTTGTGTTATGGACACTAGACGACGATAAACATAATTATATCGATAAATACATACTTAAATACAAATACAAATAACATACATGACCCAGGCACAAACATCGAGTTCATCACACAAATATGTGCCCTTGCCGGGATTCGAACCCAGGTCCGTCGGCTCAGTAGGCAGCTGCTTAACCACTTCACCAACCGCGTCGTCATGAAACTACAAAATAAATAAACTGCTATTCTCTAATATAAAATCCATCCAATACACGTCCCATTTCAGTGGAAGTTCAAAGTACCTGTATGATGGAGTAACGCTGCAGGGCAATAAGGAATGAGTTTCTCAAAATGGAGGTCGCCAAATCGGATTACTGGATCCAGCGCGGACCGCGCCGGCACACTACGCCATAACTTAGAGATTTGACAGTAACATCACAGTATATATATAGGCTAAAGCAGTATGGAAACTAAAGCCATTTTTGAAGATAAATACCTACACGCTAGGGTTGCCATCCGCTGCCGGCGGCATCCTAGGTTTTTTATGATGTATTTATATTTTGTAATTACTTTATTGTATTTTACTTTTTATATACATTTATTGTAAAAAACTTAGCCTAATCGAATGAATTGACTAGTTTAAAAGCAAAATTATGTAATTAAAAGACTTCAATATTTTAAAGCGTCTTTATTCAACTAAGCCAAGTTGGTACTTATTATAAATTGCTGACTGAGAAATACTTTCGCCTGCTACGACACGTTCGAAAAGCTTTATTATTCAATTTTATTGTGTAAAAAATCCTCATTCTAATTAATAAATTACCAGAAAGTATGGGCACGGCACCATAACTGATTTAATCTACTTATTGATAAATTGATGCAGCTACTTTACACATTTAGGTATTCTCTTTGAAAACGACAGCTTTTGAAGAAGCCGAGTTCAAGCAACCGTAATATACAACGCAATACACTCGAGGCATCTTTAAAAATTCGCGGACAGCGCACGCAATACACAATAAAAACAAACAGTCCGCCCGTCGCGACGCGCCACGCGCTACTAACAGCACCGCGAAGTACGCTTAGCCGCCTCGTAAACGCTTGTGTCGCAATAAAAACAAACAGTCCGCCCGTCGCGACGCGCCACGCGCTACTAACAGCACCGCGAAGTACGCTTAGCCGCCTCGTAAACGCTTGTGTCTGTGTGCGTGCGCTGTTTCGAACGTTTGTTCGTAGTTTCCATACTGCTTTAGCCTATATATGTACTGTGGTAACATCTTTTGTCACTAGAAACTTAGTTTCTGCAACATTTTTTCACGGTTACAAGAATATACATGCAATATAAAAATTAACTTTAGAAACGTCATAAACAAGTGTCAATGTAAACAGCCGAGTATTAAAACACAAATGCGCCCCATCTTAGTGATATACTGAAATTCACGGGCTGTAATATTTAGCGGTACTGCAATAACGTACGTATGTAAAACAACAAGATGTTTGTCAAAAAAATGTTTTACGGTCAATTTTATGATTGGAGTTCGTCGAAAAATGTTGTTAAGTAACATTGTAGCAAGTATAGGTAGTTAAAATCTAAGCGTATTTTTTTTCTTATGGTAAATATGTAATTTAGTGTTCAAAAATTTGCAAATTAAGAAAAACATCATAATCAAAAATATCCATAGCCCCAAGGATTCTTACGAGAAACAAATGATTATGTCATATCGACATAATCGATGATTAGGCAATAGGTACAAACAAAAAATTCCATTGTGTGGCATCGCCAAACATAACTATGACATTATGATCACCAAGTTTGCTAACATTCTAATGGATTCATTTAAAAGGTAAATATCTTCGCTAGAACTGTCAAAGAATGTAAATCATTAGCGTTTACTCACAGTAAGCACCGAAAATGATAATGATACTGTAAGAAATAATTCTTTAAAAAAATACGATCGCTAAGAGGGATTACTTTAGGGTAGCTGAGCTGCTGACACTGCCTACTATTAAAGACTAGCCGCGCTACATGTCAGTTCATCACAGTAACGGCTGTTAAACCGTCTTCAGTAAAGTAACAAAACATAATTTAATGTTTACGAAAAAGTTTCTCACAATTAGTTCTATGTATACTAATATGCGTCAAGTGTCTAACTTTGACAAATTCCAATTGCATACGGTCAGGGTCGGAAAATTAGGTTACGGCCGAAGTTCGGCCATCACACCACCCAGCGATTCAAACTACGCAGTTTGAGCCTGCCAGTAATCGCGAGCCAAAACTTCCGATATACTTGGAAAAACTAAGACTCCTTATGACAAAGACCTTAAGTCCGACGATGAGGAGTTATATTTGGGCAGCGGACGAATAATATTACTTTTTTAACAAGGTATACGAAGGCCTAAGCGTGCCAGAAATCACTTCAGCGTCAAAAGTTTCATTAAGCTTATTTCGTGATCCATCAAACGAGGAAAACTGTTATCGTTGTTGTGTTATGGTTTCGTTGTTGGCGAGCGAAATTAAGTTAATTAAGATTAATTAATGAAAGCGCAATCTGATTACAAGTACCAAACACGCGACAAAATTAAGCACAAATTAAATCACTATTTGTTTTATACTACCTACTGCCTATTTTGATATAAATAATTAGAATCATACGAGGGTCATGCCAAAAGAAATTAGATACTCAAAAATCATAATGTTTATTATACATTAAAGTTGTCTATTTTTTCGAAGTATTCACCGTGAACACGTATACACTTTTCCATCCGTCTAAACCACTTGGAAAATACTAATGACCACTCTTCTTTAGACACTTCAGAAATTTCATAGTTATAAGCTGCCAGGGCATCTTCTTTGCTTTCAAATCGCCTTCCTTTTAATTTGTCTTTGATTTTTGGAAACAGATAAAAATCACATGGTGCTAGGTCCGGTGAATATGGAGGATGAGGCAAGATAGTGACGTGTTTGGTACTAAAATAGTCCAGTGTTCTAGCAGAAGTGTGCGGGGCTGCGTTGTCATGGTGCCAAAGCAGTTGCTGGGTTCCTGACTTTGGCCGCTTATCACACCAAGCTGACAATAATTTTGGGGCACAAACTGTCACGTACCATTCCGAATCGACTGTTTTTTGATCTTCTAGTATCACAGTAGCAATATGTCCCGTTTTGCAGAAAAACGAGGCAACCGTTTGTTTCTGTGTGCTTCGCGTTCGGCGACATTTTGTTGGTGTCGGTTCATCTTCAAAGCACCATACTGTTGACTGTCGCTTTGTTTCAGGATCATAGTTATATAGCCATGTTTCGTCACCTGTGAGTATATCATAAACATTTTTTTTTTCACCGCCATTAAATTTATTTATCATAAATTTGCACCAATCCACGCGACGTTCCTTTTGCAAATCTTTGAGCTTGTGCGGCACCCACCTTGAACAACGCTTGTGGAGGGATAATTGTCCGTGAATTATAGTTTGCAACGCTGCTGATCCAATACCCAGTTCTCGCTCTAGCTCTACGTATGTGATTCGTCGGTTTCCACGAATCATTTTTTCCACAGCTTGCACATTTTCTTGAGTAACTGCGGTTGGCGGCCTACCTGACTTCGGATCATCTTCAAAACTCGCCCGTCCTTTTTTAAATTCAGCAAACCAGTTAAAAACTGTTGCACGTGAACATGCAGACTCACCAAAAGTCGTGACTAAGAGTTCAAAACATTCTTGAGGCTTCAAACCTTTTTTAAAGTCATAATACATCATAACCCGAAAATCACGTCGTGTCAGCTCCATGGTCGTAGAAAATTCCCGCCAGATTTAATCAGAAAAAAAATCATAAAAAAAAATATACGTAGTTTTGTCGAGTGTTTAATTTTTAAATTTATAAGTAAATAGCCAGCCTTTGTGGTGGTGTGTTACTGGCCAGTATCAATTAAATGAGCAAGGAGTATCTAATTTCTTTTGGCATGCCCCTTGTAGACGTTTTAATTAGACGTCCCAACGCTAAGTTTTTAAATTTTGCTTTTGTTAGATTCTAATAATAACAATAGGTAACATCGTCTTTACGGGTGCAAAATCAATTCAGATGAAGAATGGAGGCAACAGAATGTCCATTTTGTAAGAAATAAATGACAAAACTCATGAAAAACTTCATGATCCAGTAATTAATTATCAATTTGCTTGAACACATCTCTCTACAGAAGTTAGAGGGTTTGACCAATTTTCAGTACTTTGAAGGACAATTTGTCCTAACAGGTCGAATTTGGGCAGCTAAAAAAAATACGTGTCTGCTATTTTAGACTACTCTATAACATATATCAAAATAAATGAAATCGGAGTCGGACAGCTGGGTACCCTTCCTTGTTAGCTGTAATTAGTCATCTCTATTGGTCCTATAGGCTCAGTTGCAGGAGTGCAACGCAACGCGACGGCAATAGTTTGTTTAACTAGCTATTTCATGTTTCCCTCGCAAATCTACCACGCTCATAATTTGCGGCGTCGTGCAGGAAATAATCACTTTGGCTCAGTAAATGTTCATTCGTCGTCGGTAGGTATAAACTAATTATATATCGTCAGCGTCGCTTCTGCTATTAATGTTGCATAATCTTTGTGAGCTGTCAAATTGTTGTTGCTCCCGCGATTACGTTACATACACATTACGTTACATTCGTATTAATTGATTTAAATCTTTATTAAAGCAGAAACGTCTGGCGTAAACCAAATGTTTATATTGAAGCGAAATATTTAAACATTTTCTGCTTTGAACGTGATTTGAACCTTTCGGCTTTCCGGGCCAGACGGGTGAACTACCAATTGTTCTATCAGAGCCAAATTTTACAAAGCAAACAGCATTCGTATTGTTATCTTTATATATTCAAAATATCACATTCCCAGTATATAATTTCATCAAACACTAGATGTACATGACCTAACAACGCAGAACTGAACACAAACGTCGACATTAAGTACCTGATTAAAAAAGGAAGTTTATTCAAGGACTAGATATTGAGATGTGTTAAAGAAATTTAATGTTCGTAGACCTTGAAGTTAGTCGTTAGTTGGTTAGATTAGTTTTGGGCCGTGCAGTGCTATTTAACTCAAATCTCTGCCGAATTCACTCGGACGGACATGGAAAGTTAATATCACTTCCATATAATCTCGAGAAGACATCTCCTTCGAGCCCCCAAATTGCCCGCCTGTTCTCCGCCTCCGATCTCAGTTACTATGATTATGCAGATAAAGGTCGGCTTTTTAATTAGCTGGAGCAAATTGCAAGTTATTGTTATATCTAGTTATTTGTAATTTTTGCATGATGTACCTACATTTTATTACACATAATCTGAATTTCACTTTGACCGATATCCAAGACCCCATAATATCACTCTGTCTTGTGTATCATTACTATAATTTACATATTATGAACCTAGCGAATTTTCAGAAACGCTATCCACAACTGTACGGTTAATGTCGTCGGTGATCCATCCTGGTTGCCATCAGCCCAGCCGGCACCACTGAATGGCAAATTTCCAGACGCAACATTTCAAGGAAATTTGTGGATAATACTGCATTAGCATTTTCAAATTCGTCTCTACTCTGAGTGATTAGCTGGTAAATCGGCCATAGCGAACGTTTTGGCACAGGTTCGGGGGCATAAAGCTATCAACACTGCAATATGTTCAGAATCGGAGTATCAATTTATTTACTCATTAGTTACTTTGTACATATTTTTATTGAAATGGTTGGGGGCGTAATGAAAAGCTATATTTGTGCTTTAAATTGTTTTCGAATGAGTTAGTTGCTATTTAGTAATGCGAAATTATATATTTGATTTGAGCGTCTTTTGAGCGTCTATCACGCGTCGCATATACCAAATACATAGGCATAAATCTGTCACTCCGCGCGTACGTCACTTATTTTCTATGAAAAGCGATATCGTTAGACATGTCTGGTTATTTTGCATTTAGAGACTGTGACAAGCCATCCGAGTGCGATTAGTCATCCGATTGATAATGATTATTTTGAATCACTTGTGCCATTATGAATATTTATGAAGTCGTAAAAGTTTATAATAGTATAGCTGTAGGTATATTAAAAAGTAAAAGGGCACCTTTTACTTTTTTAGGGTTCCGTACCCAAAGGGTAAAAACGGGACCCTATTACTGAGACTGCGCTGTCCGTCCGTCCTATAACCAGCTATCGCAGTAGGTTCCAGAATTGGAATCCTGGACGGATTTTAACCAATTTTTCCATAGAAAACTGATCTTCTGTACAAGTTTATAATTTTATAGATATTCTATAACAAAATGTGACCGTGTTTACCAACCGCTGCTGATATTACCCCTAATGTTAACATAATGAAATCTTTTAGTGTGTGATACATAGTAGATATACGTTCACCATTATAACCATGCTACACTATTTTACTGGTCGGACACAATATAGTGGTATATTATACAAAATAATCAATAATCATACGATACGAAAACAGATCCGGGCAGAAAAGGGTAAAGTTAAGCCTAAGCGTACACACTTCAATACGGCTGAGGGAATCACAATGCACATTCGTATTGAATTCTATCTAAACTTTTCACATTCGTTGGCAGATAGCCCCAGTCCCGCGTTTTCAATACGCTTTCAATAGAAAGAGCACCATCGCGCGGCATTTGACAAGCGGCTTGATTCTAAAAATCCGGCCTGGAAGCTTTGACCCGTTTTGGTCGATATTTGAGTGGACCAGCTATTTTTTATCAGGTAGTTTTTATTGGTATTAGACGAACAAACTTAAAATATGGGAATATTAAGTGATTATGATACATCATTTAAATACCTAGTATAATTTTCATTAGCATGTCAAAATATATTATTCGTATTTCTTATCATTATTTTTAATAAAATATAAAGCACTCGATAAATTGTAGATCAAATCTTTAATTATAGTTTACAGAGCGTGAGCTGACAAAATGCGATTCATGATTTATGCCTGTCTCGCTCTCCCTTACTCTCGCTCGTTTTCATCCGAACCCGAATCGCAATCTGAGAGCTCACGGACTGTACATTTAAAAGATCAAGAACGCTCCACTAAAAATAAAACAAAAACCAAATATAAAACGAGAGGAGAGTCATTAATTAAGTAATATGTGATTGTATTTCAACTTTAGATATATAAAAAATGAGTTTTACAATATACAGAGATTGCCACTAACAATTGTAATTAGTGGAATATAGTTGGAAGTAATCGAAATTATTATTTTTGAATAAAAATGGATTTATGAGTTTGTATTAGAAATTTTGAATTCCTCATATAAAGAAACAAGCTTACAAGAGTATCGCAACCTTTCAACAGAGGAATGCACTCACGTAGAGCTGTTATTTCAGCGCAAATATAATAATATACATTCACGAGTCTCCGCGACACTGACATTAATCCTTGTCAAACTACCCCAACAACCATATAATATACATCGTCACAACTCTGGATGTCTGCCGGTGCCATGGTCTAGGTATTTGATCCAGTTTTTATAAAATGTGTGCATGGAATCGACAGAATCGTTCACAGATCGGAAACGCATTCAACAGTTGGTAAGCTCGAAACTTGAATTTCGAAAATTCGGCGGTATAACTATTGTTGCATACGTATCTTATAAAACTCTTGCGCTCTACTTTTCGGCAACACGACGACTTACTTTGATGCAAAAGTCAAAAAAGTTGTATGTGAATATACGCAAAATAAACATAAAAGTAAAACTACAAATAATATTACTCACTTTTTGACGAGTATTTTCCCGGACTTATCCGCTTTGAGGATGATCTTAGTGTGCATCTTCTCCAGAAACATAATGGTGGGATTGTTGAGTTGGTTGAGGTTGTATGCCAATGCGAACAGCTCTTCAGTCCACATCTGCGAACAAAAAGGGCGTTCTAATTCAGAAGATTTTATAAAAGCGTTCGTTGTTGTATCATATAGCTAACGCAGCAAGAGAGCAACGGATTGACAAGATTTTTAACATATATATAGGCTACTCTTTCCCGAATAATGCACAAGATATCTAAAATAGTCCCTCAATTTATAAAGGCGGATGCGAAACGCCTTTAAACTTTCGTCAAGTTGGTTATCAGTTATCACTACCGCTACCTCCATTATGAAACCAGGAAAAAAGTAAAATAAAAACATATTCATGTTACACGAATCACGAAGCCTCATTCATAATAAGTGCGCGCGCTATAAATTGCAGCCGGTGTGCTGCAGAATGTCACGCCACTTATGGAGAAAAGAGATAAGTCATTATGGCGCTATTATTCAGAAAGCTTACGCATGAAACCCAGATATAAAATGGTCTTAATCTCTCGCTTGAAATTATTTTTCATAATGCAGCGCAACTAATATACAGTACCTACATAGGAAATTAAATTTGTATTTAAGTATGACAATATTGCAATAAAGAGGACCGTTGACTGTTCAGTGACCTTTAAAGTCCAGGCAGAGCAGACAACATAATAAATTATTGGATTTCCGATAATATTAAAATAGATATCTGAAACTGCACTGACTTGTCAAGCTAGGCGAAATTATAGGAGTGATGTCACAATGAATTTTATTGAATACAACATTAGCTACCCACTACTCAGTCTTCGCGAAATCTCCCTTCGAAAAGTCCAATCGGAATCGGAAAACCCCCGGTACAACGCATTTTTCAATTGGCCTCTCCATCTTCAACTCAATACAAAATCCTCTTTCAACTTTCATTGTATATTCCGCCGACATATACGTGGACGTCCGCTCAAAGCGTGGTATATCAAAATCGGACTCGCACCTGATCCGATGCCAAGAATAATATTTGTGACACGCTAAACGAATAAAAGGAAAAACGGAAGGCAGGTGAATCTGACATAAGAAAGTTTGAAGTTGTGCTCATTATGAGTCCGTGCCAGCTGCAAAACACTAGTTTTACACGGCGGCGCCAGCACGAAAGAAACACATTGTTAGAAATATGTTGCATTGTATGTATGTTTTACGACCTAAATAGTGCAGTCGCGCGCGTACACTTACAGACGTACTATAGTTGGTTGCCTATCTAATTTTGAACTGGAACATCTCGTTCCCCGAAATGCAACTCTTTGGACACAAATCTTGCAAATATGGGATCAAAGTGTATGTTATTATCAGAACAGACCAGACATTAAAGTTAAATAAATTCGCATTATGCGATATCAAGATCACAAAAATACAAACACCATTAAACAATGTGTTGAAACAAACATCTTAAGTGTCCAGTTGAGTGCAAGTGCCAGTCAGCAAGACACGAAGCGACCTTCCACACGACGTTTTTTTTATGCGCCGACGACGCGCGTTTTACATTCCACGGAGCAGTTTGTTTGTGGCGTTTTTGACAACCGCAATCAAACTGCTCCGTGGAATGAAAAACGCGCGTCGACGGCGCGAAAAAAAAAACGTCGTGTGGAAGGTCCCTAACTGACAGATGCACACTCTCCAGTGGATGTTTTTTTTTAAATTGGAGAATTAAATAAGTTTCTGTCAAAAAATCATTTTAGTGACAAGCTTTTATAGCCGACTGTACTTTTCTTTAGATATCCATCAAATGCCCACTGAGACGATTCTAAAGAGCCCAAACTCGGTAGGATTGCATTTTCTATTAAATAGTTCCTATGGCCACCTTCCAGCTCCATCCTCAGATCAGCCCCATGTTGTTATTATTATATTGTTAAGTAAGTATGCAAAATTTCAGCTCAATCGGTTGACGATATCTGCTTCAAAATTGAGTTGCAAGATTCCAACAGAACAAACATATACATACTTACATACATTGCAAGTTAAATAAAAGCTTTTAAAATACATCTATTAGAGTGAGAAAAAAGCCGGTAACCGGGCATGCGAGGGAACGGGACCAAAAGCAACGTTTACTCTTTAAAAAGAGTTTAGACTTTACTTTCATTCTGTCACCTTTGTTTTCGCCCCGTGACAACCGGTGAAGATTGCTCGCGGCGGGCGGCAACGCTCCGATGCGGCAGTGCGCACAGAAACTTACTATGTAAGTATGTATGTATTCGGTAGATTCTGAAGAATTTAGGTAAAAAGAAGAGTGTTATATTTGTCAATATTGCACTATCGAATTACTTGCAAGAACCGTATTAGAAAAACAATATACAATAAGACAAAAAAAAAATAAAAAGAATTGTGCATCTTTTATGTCTACAGTACCTAATAATAGTAATAATATATTTTAGATTTGCATGTGTATAAAACTAGCTTAATTTAAGGCTGAATTCAGTGCCGAAGCTAAAGCATACTAGCATAAGAGGTTTTTTTTAAGTCTGTATAATTTAATAGAAAATTCATCCTCCTGAGAAGTCTATGTAATAACAAGAAGTAATTGGCAGATAAAATGCAATATTAAACCAGTAGATAGATATGGAAAGCATGATCTTTTGCATAGAAAATTCTTTAATAAATATCAGCTAATTATCTTCCAATGAGGTTAAAACAGGAGTTAAACGTGGTTACACGGTTACGTGGAAAACAAGAGTTTAACTTCTGGCTTCTGCAATTAATGAGGTTATTATTTTTTATTTATTGGTTCACCAGGTTAAATGCCTGAAATTCCATGCCCTTACTGTGTAATCAACACGCTGCTTTGACTGATGACTGATGTTGCGAGTGTTGTCATAAAACACTCGCAACTCGGCGTGATTGGTAGCAGGGGACGCGAGACTCTTTAAGTCGTGGGCTGACATATCGATTAAACGTCCAACACTCGCATGCTAAGAATGATGGAGCGATACAAAAGTTATTCAATCCCGAAGTGTGACAACGAACAAACTGAGATGATAAAATGTTCGGTATACCTACTCGCTTTACTTCTAACATACCAATAACAACCTTAAAATGCCAGTAAGCTTACGAAAATGTAAGTACTCGGTAAAAACAAAGTTTGGTTGTCATTTTAATTTTAAATTTAGAAATCTAGATGAATATTGCAATATTTAGTATAGTGGGGCTAGTTAGTTATGTTGGAAATTAGTTCATAAATATTACTTGAAACACCGATGAAAAAAAGCATGACACCAAGTCTGTTTGTTATTTACTAGTATGTTTTATCTCTCAAACCGTAGCAACTAATCTCGACATAGGTGACATTGTGCGTTCAAAGTTTCATTCTAATCTAGTATTCCGTTATAATGATAAAAGGCCAACGTACGTAAAATTGATGAAATTAAAAAAATATATGTTTATACTTAGGAGTAACCTTCTCTCATTCCCAGAAAAAAGTTAGATATTTCTGTACATAAAAAAAAAAATATTTTCTGCCGCCTTGTATTGGCATCATACAGAAACCTAACCTAAGGAGTAACCTTCTCTCATTCCCAGAAAAAAGTTAGATATTTCTGTAAGTACATAAAAAAAAAAATATTTTCTGCCGCCTTGTATTGGCATCATACAGAAACCTAACTGAGGTGATAATTATTTCGACTTGGCAGGGATGCTGACGTGCTCCTACATAATATAAATTGCAATTACTAAGCTACTTTTACTGTTCATATAACTTTTCTTTATAATACTACATAAATAGCTATCTAGGAGTACAGCAGCAACCCTGTACCAGGCGGGATTTTTTTTCTAGTAATGGGGGGGGGGGCTTTTTCTTCCTATAAGTACACAAAAATTCAAGGTTTTTGAAAAAAAAACATTAATTCCCCATTTTGTATGTAGATCCGAGCTTACTAGCAATACTTAACGCAACCGAGTAATAAATATGCCGCGTAAATTATTCAAACTGCTCGTAGGCAGACTTATGATTACTAAAACGATACGTTTATTGTCTTAAGTATTCTAAAATAGGATTCCCCGCTAGCATCAACGTCTTCCGGTAATTTATAGGAAAAGAGATGTTATCAGCGTACCTACTGCACTGATCGAACAAGGCTTATCGATGCCGTCGGCATGTTTAATCGTATAATCTTATAGTTGGCTATCTATCAAGATGCCGATATCAGCGAACCATTTAAAAGCTTTGTTTCTTTGCCAAACAAAATATTCATACAGTTTGCGCTGCATCTGACAGGTAAAACCGAAACAGGTCCAGTAAATCGATTAATGGCCTAATAAAACGTTCATAAAATATGATTTATTTTGGGAGTTTGTATATAAACTAAATGTTTGTCCCGTGGACCGGGCGAGTCAGTGCACGTACATAGATCTAATGACTTCCGACCTTGGCCCGTGTATCGTAACGCATCGGATTTGCCTTTTCATGTCTGTCACATCACACTAAAGACATGGCCGTGCGCAATTTATCACTGACATGACACAATACTGTGACGGCGACTTCGCATTTTTCCTTAATACTTGTCGCGACATCCATACGAAATATCACATTTCGGTCACGGATCTCTATGTACGTTCAATAAGAAAACTGGCCGATTCACCAAGCCGTAGCAACGTTACGTGTATGTAATAAAATCAGGATTAAGATTCATTAAACCTTATGACTTGTCACCATTGAAATATTAGATTGGGATTACTTAATACTAAGTAAGCTTAAGTACATTTGTTCCAGGTATTTAACTAAAGGTAAAAAAAAACCAAGCGGCTAGTCATTAAGTACCAGTACCACTGATGGAAAAATTGCTATAACGGGGTGTAGAGACACTCTCTCTTATGTATTTAATTGCATCCCTTTTCAACTATTTGACTAATTAAATAACTACCATGTGAATAAATATAAGATTTTTCTAGATGCATTACCTCCGCCCCACAGTAAATAAAATGATTTGATACTACCATTATTATTATTTCCTATTATTATTTTCTAAACCTAACCTAGCGTGCCGCCGGCAGCGGCTGCAGAGAGAATTATTAGTATTTATTAATTTCACAACAAACATTACAAATAATCAAAAGCCCTGCGAAACTGTTAAGATAATTATGTCTGCAGGAAGATCTAAGAAAAGAAGAAGGAAGACTATTCGTATATATACATTATATATATATATATATATATATAACAAAAAAACAAATTAATGTGTCTGTAAGGGCTGCTACTAACACTATTGATCCAAGTTGGTCGAAATAAAATACTATTATTATTGCTATACTAATATACATTGTATGTAAAATTGCTTTGATATCTAGAATTCGAAGAATTATAAACACATTCAAGTGCGCGCGAATTGATTACCACTTCAGACTACTTCAGTGTAATTTATATCGAGTGTTGGAATATTGGGTGCCCACCACAATATTTTACTTAGTGGTACGTACGAGTAGAGCAGCAATGCGTCGTCAAAAGTTTCTCAGGGCTAGTTGCAGTCAATCATTATAAATATGTTTGAATCACTCAAAAAAAGTAAACCTGATGGTGTCAAAGTTGAAAAAAATAAGTAAAGCATTTCTTTCAGATTAATATTGAAGACTATCGCCGCCGCCTCCTCGATGATAAATACGTATTCAGCATAAGGTAATGTAACGTTGGTTGATTTTGAAGATTATTTATTGGTTTACCCTGCAAACTCTCACGATAAGATAGATCTATGAGTGCGTCTCATCATCATCAACTCATCGCATATTAAACCGCCCGTTTTGTATAGTGAAAAATATATGCTTGTGGCAATCAAGAATATTAAACGCAAGTTTAATTCAGAAATTCCTGCGACGACTGAGCAAAATTTAATGATACGATAATGTGGAAAAGCGTCATTCAACGTCATTGGCGCAAATAATCTTATCGCATGAGCTCATTTCTTATTTCGAGGCACTCTTTTAAAGTGGCTTCAGCATCCATTGTTAAATACAAGCGGCATTTTTTTATATTGTTATTTTTTCTACGGGAACATTACTGGACCCTCCAAATTGAATAATAAATGCAACAGGTTCTCGTCGCGCAAAAGGATGCCCGAAGCGGCATAAAATATTTCGGTTAAGTCGCTTTAAAGAAGTCAACATCGCTATACACGTAAATGCGTTATTTTAAATGCAAGAGATTAATTATTCAAATATGACAGTGCGATTAAAATGTTAGAACTTATACAAACAAAAGCATGATGGTGCCATTTTAGGTGCCAGATTCTAAATGAAATATATATAAAATTCACACGTATACCTCGAAAAACTCGTCATTATTGTAACCAAAGCGTGTTAACCCCTTCATATTGTGTTCGTTTAAATAAAATCGATTCAACAAAACAATAATTGTATGACAACCACATAATTCAACAAAACAATAATTGTATGACAACCATATAGGTACTTAAACGCACATTTTCACGTCCAAAAAGCAAATTACTTACTTCTTCCCCATACAAATATTGTTACCAATTGTACCCAACATAGAAATTACGTCACGTCCCTGCCAGAGCGTTTTCAGTGCTCCATAGGAATGTGGAACTTTAACGGTCATTTCAAACTTATAAAGAAATCTTACTGTAGCTAGTCTCATATAGATATTTGATCCCAATAAAAAATAAGATCGATGGACATCCTAAAAAAATTGTCATCAGGACAATCCGCATGTCACAGAAGTTATTTATGGGAGTAATTCTTATTAAGAATAGAAGGTAAGGTTCGAGTCCTGCTTACATTGCAGTGGATCACATTACATTTTTCTTTCATAATTTACCTTTGTGTCAATATTTATAAGAATTTAATGGTTAAATCATATAATTTAGTTCAAATAAATTACATAGATGTTTAGTTTCTCGCTAAAATTACTTAGGAGTTTACCTATTCGCGACGAACTGAGGCTGACGAACCCCGAAAGGGCCTGAATAAGAAATATACTTAACACGAAGTGTGACTAAATATGACAGACTAAAAACGAAAACTATGAATGAAGAAATGGGTGACGAAAACAGAATGAGACCAATTAAGAACTTGCCAAAAAACTAATGGGACGACCCAAACTTACATACATACCTGCTTATGTGGAACTGTCCAAGATATTTAATATTTATGAACTAATACGGAAGAATACGTTACTCAAGTAGTCGCAATAAAATTAGTTTATATTAAAACTGATTAGACTCATTCATAGACTTATAATGTTAGTTGTCAAAACATATTCTCTTCATAAATTCAACAAGGGCATTGTAGTGAAGGATCCGTATCATAATTGCGAAAAAGATATTAATATCAAACACATGCCAAGTAACTGTCCCGAATGTCAAATGAAGTCCAGTCCAGAGCCGGCGTAAATAAACTGTCGACCGAATGTTTGAGTGTAAAATTTCTCGAATTGCGTAGCGGATCACAGGGAGAAACGAGATCAAGCGCCACACAGATCATTCCTTCAGCAGGGACTATTTGAAATGACAGAATATTAAACGTAGTTGCTGTACGTAAACAATGTAACTATTTAAATTATTGTCTTTGTATTGTGGATTGAAACAGCATTTATTGACACAGGATTGACAGAATAGCTAGTATTACCGTAAAATCGTGATTTTACAGTAGACACCGACCGTGAAAATCATGTAAGAAATGTAAATGCTAAAGCAATGCTATTATCATGACCATTATGTCGTAACCAGACAATTTATCTTACGTTTTTATGATTACGTTGCTTGTTTTTAATGTGAATTTCCACGAAAGAAGTAAGCTAATAAATTAAAGAGGAAAATCGACTCTATTAGCAAAGAAGTGGGTGGCAAGGTGTCGTCAGATCATCGCCACACCTAGCACTTTCAATAATTAGGTACATCAGTAACAAGATAAACTCTGATACCTACTGATAGTGTTCAACACACCCCTGAGACAAACCGCTAGCGTGGTACACACTGATCTAAATGGCAATACAATCCCATGCATACGTTTGTGGAACGCGTGCATAGTTGCGAATGCTAGACATACCTGCATGCAGAAAAATTAGGCTTAGCGCTATCAATGAATCCCACCAAAAACATTTCATGTAAAATTGGCGGCCAAGACTCACATGCTCATAACGCTTTCGCTGTAAAAAAGGGGTCAGATCCCTCGAAAAGCCAAGCCCCTAAGCCCTGAGTTTACTAATCCTACACCTTGGCTTCAAAAGTATGGCTTGGCCATTTCATAGAGAAACGTAAATAAGTCCAACGAACCGTCTGGCCCATACGGTATCAAGAAATTAAGTTTATGTCTTCATGATAAAATATCCTTACCATATAGGCCGGACAGTCCGTTAAACTTATTTACGGTACTTTATGAAACGGCCAAGCCATACTTTTGAAGCCAAGGTGTAGGATTAGTAAACTCAGGGCTTAGGGGCTTGGCTTTTCGAGGGATCTGACCCCTTTTTTACAGCGAAAGCGTTATGAGCATGTGAGTCTTGGCCGCCAATTTTACATGAAATGTTTTTGGTGGGATCTCATTACTTTTTGTAAGGTAATTTTTAATTTATATGTTTTTTTTTTGTGCTGAAGTGTTTCTAATTAAGTAGTAATAGTAATTGTGTATTTAAGAAATACTTACGTTTAGCCCCATATATATATAAACTTTTATCCCCCATTATGGAAAGCCCATACAAACTTTCATCCCCTTATTGTAAGGGTGGGGGGTGATTTTCTAAAAATCCTAGAATGTGTATTTTATTTATAACAATGAGCCCAATAGGTATAAATTTTCAGACCTCTAGTATCAAAATTTGCGAAAGTCTCATACAAACTTTCATCCCCTAGTTTAAGGGGTTGGGGGGTAAAAGTTCCATGTTTCAGAATTATTCTATTGTTTGTGTACTAATACTAGCTTACATACCAAATTTCAGCTTTCTAGGTCATCGGGAAGTACCCGAGAGGTTTTGATACGTCAGTGTATATATACATGAGTGGCAAAATCGGCGTATTTTAGGTACCAATAAAACCTAAAGTATAAAAGCTAGAATAATGAAATTAAGTACATTTTATATGTTACCTAACAGCATCTTAACCTGTGAATTTGGGCGCTCTGGTGTTAACTGGGCCAAAGCTATGAGGGTTTGAAAATTAGACGAAACGGTTCGAGAAAAGGTAGGTAGTGCCCCGCTTCTTTTTTGCTCGTCTTGGCGGGGGCACTACCGTGCCCCCAGATGCAGCTCATACAGCTTAACTGAGTAAAAGAGGACTTTTGCACCCGAGGAAATAAACAAAGTTAGGGCGTCGGTTTGTGCTCTGGACCCACTCGGTTACGAGAAAACGTTCAAGTGTAATTTTGATTAGTATACGTACTCGTATGTTTTAACTTAGCCAAGTATTTTTAACGATAGTGATTATCACAATCATAACCGTGAAATGAAAATCAAATCTTGCGAACGACACTGTCGTACCCGCATCTCGGACTCTATACAGCCATTTTACACACTGCCACAAACGCCACTGTTTAAAAATCGTGTGATGAAGATGTGAAGGCCTATGATGATGATGATATTGATGATTGATGAACCATGAAATATAAATGTTATAATCTTGAAACAAAACTTATTTTGGAATGTTACGTAAAATGTAACCTAGTTTAGTTTTTTGTTTTAATTTGATATGTTTTTATATGTACATAATATGTCAGCTATAATCTAAGGTATTGCACAGTCGCCTGAAAATAAATTATCATAAATCATAAATGCATAAATAATTATAAATGATATCCATGAGGAATCGAATGAACTCCTTGAATATTGAATAAATATTTATGATTTATATCGGTTTGCTAGATGATCATCTATTTGTGGCTTGTACCACATTTGTGGGGTTTGCATAGCTGAACGATCTTAGAATACTTTTACTAGACTATTGTGAAGCAATAAAGGGTAGCTTGCAGATCCAGTTCTTGGCAATTCATGTACATGTTAAGTAGTAACGACGCCGTTTTTGGAAGTACGTATTGATTTAGCCTACATCCCTGTTTAATACATTCTTATACCGGTATTTATCCCTGAAATGTGTCACGCGCAGTGACTGCGTTCTGTCGGTTTCCCAGACAGCCTGGAACGCGGCCGACCAATACTAGTATACCTACATAGATGGGGCTTTTCGTAGTACCAGCGACTAGATAACGTCATGCTATTTGATTTGATAAAAGCTCATTTTACAATGGACCGTTAATTATTAATGGCTGATTATGCCAGCCAAAAGTTTTAAACAACTGCACCTGTCGATCAGCCATGAAAAAAATTCAAAAGTAAATTTATTAGAATTCTCTACATCAAATCAATCATAGAATTTATTTTCTTGTTAATTATTTTATGTAAACCAATTGGAAAAAGTCCAAAATCATAAACATAGTAGCTGCAATTGGTTACGTCTATGCCAAATGTTTCGTCAAGTTGTAATTATATGTTCCGTTTGAGATTTTTCAAACGAAGTTCCTTCCCGCGTTAAGAATTGTTTCGGGGAAGGGAACGAACGGGCACATAGCAAATTCGCCGAGCCCACTCGGAGCCTTTGTCTAAAAAGCGTGAAACTACTGACCTATTTTCAAAATACAGTTTACATTTTAATCCCTTTAAGAGACTTTAATCAGAACAAGTACTCTTTATTGTGCGACTCACAAAAGAAATGCGAAAAGAAAGGGGATTACAATTAGAGGTATAAAACAGAACATTGCTCAAGTTAACTTTGTTTTTAAATCCTCAATAAGCAAACAAGCGAAATTACTTTTGTTTCTATTATAATTAATTACCTGCGAATTACATCTTGACACTCATTATAAAACCTAGCATAGGTAATGCAGGCAATACAGGCAAAAGGATAGTGCAATACCGCGTAAGTAACAAGTGTAGATACGAATCAATATTCAAACAAATGCTAAGCATTTTATTGAAATGAGAACTTTATCGACAGCTGCTTACGCGGTATTGCACTATCCCCGACGATATGCGTATTACTCTAAAATGTTATGTTCTAATGGTATGATCAGAGGAATGTTTTTTAACCATTTTATGTGATATAATGTGATTATTTGTATCTATCTTACAGAATTAATAATGCTTACTAACTCGTCTTTGTAAAGAAAATGTCATCCGGACAAGCCTATTATTGAGATGAAACCATTTCAGCGACTCCTACTTATGTAAGTATTTTATAAACCTTGTATACACCCCAGGCCAAAAGTATGGAAACAAAGTTTATTCTTCGAATATTTAAAGTTTTATAAAAAATATTCCTTGTGTTGTGTTAGTAGGTAACCGTTAGGCCACCCCAAAAGATAAAAAATAGAACATCCACTATTAGAACATTTGCACATTGTAAAAATACGTATATACTATATACTTACTTAACTCCAGGACAAAGTGCATGACGTCGTTTTTTTATATATTATTATTATTTTATTGCCTTTCTACAAAATGTTGCACTGGCAATTTTCATAAGCAGAATTTGCGTTATTGACTTTTAAAATATTTATAATCATATTTATATTGTGATTTTGTAAGTTATTCCGTAAGGAAATCACAGGTTTGTATAGTAATATAAGCTTGTTTCCATACTTTTGGCCTGGGGTGCATTTGCTGCACTGACCTGAGCGATCTCCTTCCTGGTGCAGCAGAAATTGATGAATGTGACATTGACGAAGTCGGCTCCGTAGCACACTGTGACGGTCTTCTCTTCCAGCAAACACTGCGCGCCGAACAGCACCATATTCCGGGTCTTCTGGTCCTATGAAATAAACGGACCGATCATACCTGCTACTTTTATAAAATTTGAAAACGTTACAGTATAATTTGAAGTGTTAGAAAAATTATATCATTTCCTTATTTACGCCACGAAGTGTGAGCAAGTCCCTCGGAGTATAAACCTACATACTTTAAATAATTGTATACGCTCAAGATAATAATGAATGATCATGATACACAAATTTTAGAAATGTTATTATCTGCAAACTGTCGCGCGTGTCGGTTTTTACCGGACACTGTCCGGCGATTACAAATTCCTGGGAAGTTTATACGCGCATTGTATTATTGACATTCCAATCCTACATAGCTATCCGTCATCTTACGAATATAAGTAGCATCGTTTATTATGTTCATGTCAATCCATTTTGAGGAGGAATGTAGGTATTTGTAAATAACCCAAATAGGGTAAAATCATGGCAATCTTAGAAATAAAATTAGGTTATCAAAATATACCAAAACATGTTTCTATTAAATAAGTTTTTTTTAGAAACGAGGGCAAACGCCATTAAAGAAATATATTACACCAGCGATTCCGGTCAGAATGGTTTCTATTATCGCGATACGGTATTTTTATGGCTACACCACAAAGCCGTATCGATTGCCGTATGAAAATAAATGAAAAACCCCAAGTTCAAAGGTTTCCGATGCCAAATGGAATACACATAACTGATTTAGGACCACTAACGATCCGCACATGCGTGCGGAAAAGAACTGCTCGTTATACCCATGTAGATCAAAACAATTGTATACAAACGCATATAGGTACGTATATCTTGTTCCAACTAGATTGCTATGTTTGATGCAATGATTTTAATGTGGTTAGCAGTAAATTGTTTCACTTGGCATCGGATTCACCGTCGCACGGAATACTAAAGCCGCACACGAGCCTCAGGCAACCTGGCTTTGACAGCCGCCGCGACTCGTCTAATTGTTTTACCCAGAACCGAAACCTTTGAGCTTAACAGATTACAAACGGTTTCAGGTAAAATACTATCGATTCACATACAGCTTAGGTCTAAATTTCGATAGCAATATGAAAGCAAGGTTGCTATGTAGCTTTAGGGTAGATACTCGTAAAGGATCCCGTCAAACGGTTATCTTCTTTTGGGCATTGGGGGTAAGTTACTGTGAATTTAGTATTCAATTCAAACGTGATATCGTGATGTGTGACATTCCCTAATATTAACGAGTGGGTTGCACGTTCGCGCGGTATCGGAGTAAGTATGTGGAATTGCGGAGGATGATTGCGCGGAGTGCCTGCTACCGGTGCCGGCACGCCGCCGCGGCGTGGGAACGGCGGAAACATGTAATCGAACTAAAAACGACAAGTTTTACAATCGCGAAACCCTCTTTGGTGAACAGATTCTAATTTACAATTAATTTCACGTGATTACTTTAATAATTTTTCATTAAATACATATGTCCGTGTTTTATATTTGACAATGACGGAAACAACTTTATTATGGGGTCATAAATATTATTTTTTACAAACAGTTATTAAGTTATTGATATTGATACTCATTAATATCTCTCAGATCAGTCAAAACACTTTAAGAAAACCATATCGAAAGAAGGCGATCAAGTACGTTTCGGACTCGCGGACCGAGGGCTCTATACGAACTGCTCTAACGAAAAGATAAACTGTACTGCGCGACAAACTTAACTTTGCCTTTGGAAAACTGTTGTCCCCATGCATCGATATAGGTCGAGGTCGGTTTACCATTTGCAAATAACTACAAACAACGGTTTTCGGACATTTTAATGTACCTACTAGTACATGATGTTACAGCTGCCGGCAAACTTTTAGAGCATAACCTTGACTGCGCAGTAGCCGATTTACGTACAAATGTAGGTACATGCGCAGATCCGCCATTTTTGTTCTAAAAGTTTGCCGGCGACTATACTTATAGCAATTTCTTAACTCTAAGTCAACATGAAGTACCCTATAGGTTTTCACTTAATTGCCAGCGTCAATTTACTGAGAAAAGGGTCTTGATAGATAGACAGACGGACAACAAAGTGGTCCTATAAGGGTTCGGTTTTTGCCGATTGAGGTACGTAACCCTAAAACTTTGGATATACAATTCTAACTTCAAAAATATGATTCTGTCTGTCACCTCCGCCGTTGCTATGAATTTTGCATTGCATTAAAGCTGGGGTGCTTACGATCGCCATATTTGCTTAGGTATAAAACGCATCTTATTAAGTGCGAAATACTGCTAATACATAAATCATTCGGCTTGTTCAAAAGAAGCAAGTCAAATTGATAACTCAGATAGAGCAATTCTAAAACTGAATAAATTCTTGCAGATGTACCTACATTAATTTACCAACATTTTCATTGATTCGGAGCGGAGGCATTTAGTTAAACAGTTTTACAACTTAGCTGAGCGTCGCTCGAACATAGATTCATTAACTAATGGTGGTCCCGCCACAGTTATTTAATATTTTAGAGAGCTAATTTCAGAATTGCGTTGTTATTAAGAATTAATTACTACCACTGTAATTAAATTAAAAGCTAAGGTTAACGAAAACGCGCATTTCACGTGTGAAACCCTCAAAAGCGGCTCGTTACGTTCCTAAAAATAAACCCCGAAATCCAACGGAATGGTTTTAATTTAAATGAAAAACGGACCTGCGGATCACGGGGAAGTTAACATATAAATTTAACGTAACTCGTGTCCTAAATAATAAAATCCGGCGATAAATTGTTAGTCGTAAAGCAGAGCGCGCTCGTCACAATACATACGTACTAAGCGGTAATTAGGTATGCGCGGAGATAGATCGCTCGCCCGCCTCTGCGATGGAAAACCGCGTTTAGTAGCACTTTTACGTCTCGTCACGAAACACATTTCCCTACTAGATTACTAGAAACTGAAGACAGATCTTTATTTTATTACCTACATTTACCTATATGTGTAGAACACGTGTCTGTCATAAAACAAACGGATTGCCTATAACCATAACGGATCGATTTAGACATGAACATGACTTATTGGCTTTCAAAGCAATTTGCAATGTAAAAAATGTATTAGTTACATTAATATAAATAACGATGAAAATGGTTTGTATTTAAATTATATCATTAAAAGTAACCGGTATTGATTATTTTAATATTATAACCAGTAATCGGCACGGCCCATGCAACACCGCGGGTTTCGTATACAAATTATAATATGAAAATATTTATAATCCCGCGATCTTGATTGAAAAAATATGTTCTATGGAGTATAATATAAATTATGTTAAATTTATATATATATAAATGGCCGTGCCGATCACTGAACCGTTAAGTATTTTTTCTACTCCAGTACTTTTTTCTGTCATTTATATAGTTACTAACTCTAATATAAAGACATAAATTATGAAAGTCTGTGAAAGTCTATACTCTACTGCCCAAAAACACACTGCTAACCGATGTTATAATGTCGCCAAAAAAGCATCACTTAGTACCACAGATTACAAGATGAACAGGTGCATTCACACAATTTGCAAATTAAACAAAAAACTTATTGTACTAAGGCATTGCTGCCAACTTAAAAAAAAAGTTTTATCTTCAGTGCATGGATGTTTAGTATAGTGAACGTATACCTTTATGTATAAGTTTAATTTTTTTGACAGATGTTTAGTATGGTGAACGATACCTTTATGTATAAGTTAATATTTTTTTGACAGATGGATGTCAATAAAAAAAATGTTTATCAGAGACAATTTTTCTTTTTAATTTTGTTGATTCCGAGCGGGAACATGTAATTATTTTCTTTGTTGTTTATTTGCATTTTATTTATGAAATGTCGAGTCGTAGAAAAAGTATTGTATGCAACGTTGTATAAGTAGGTCAAAAAACGCTCGTGGCATCTTTCTTACGATGTTCGCTACGCTCACATCGTAACCCATGCCACTCGCGTTTTTTGCCCCCTCTTATACAACGGTTGCATAAAATACTATTATCTACGCACATATCATTAGTGCTCTAAAATGCGTTCAGAAACCGTAGGAAATGACCAGCATTACTACAACCAATTTTACTATGAGAACTTTCTTATCTGTGGCAGTAGGTAAAATTTGTACTGTAATGTTATAACAGTATCAATTTTTGTAAGGTTATGAGTTTAAATTTGGAACAGCTGTCAAAACTAAAGTAGGTCTCTATTCTAGTATCCATAGATATTAATATTGTTATCGATACGAAACGTCAATTCAATATGTTTTTTTATAAAAACCGCACGACATTTGATCTCGAGTGACCTGAGAATATGGATACATTCGTTTGTATATGATTTAGAAAAAAAAACATTCGTCTTGACAGAGGTTCCAATTGCCGCCATTATTGTTGTCATTTGTTTGTTGGTTCTTTGCTGTTACGAAAGTATAAATGTGATAAGTTTATTGTAATTCACATTTTAGTTGAAAATATTGTTTCAATGTAAATGTAAATTACAACTATTACAATAAATAATCTGTTTATGTATTTGTTCAGATTTATTTCTTACTGCATTAGTATATGTCGTATTTAGATATTTTACAGGTAGCACTAGTGGTGCCGGTCATTTCCTTATGGCTTCTGAACCCATCTTAGAGTACTTATGATATGTGTTACTGTACATAATTAGGCCTTAAAACACTCGTGTGATCCTATTATGAAACTCGCTGACGCTCGTTGCATAAAACCACACTCGTGTTTTAAGGCCTCTGATTATGTATCAGTTGCATAAACTACTATTGAACTCAATGGGTATTGATGAAGCAAAACGGTAATTCGATTTTTCTGTAACTCGACATGATCAGATTTTCTGTCACTGAAAGTGTATGAAAATCAAGTATAGTCTATCCGGAATTCTAAGATCAAATTATTTGAAACTGGTACAAGTAAAAACGACCTTAAATTTACATGTATACGGTTGTTTGTACCTTGTGCAAAAGTGACTTCATTTGATCTTAGAGAACGGACAGACTAACAATATTTGAATTAAACAAAATAAAGACCTATAAAATAGCAATTACTTCCCTTAGGTTGAACTTGACTATGATTTTATGTTTAGTTCCACCATCCGGCTAAAGCAGAACCATAGAAAATATTGCATAAATTATCAGCCTGCATCGATGGAACCCACATTACGCCAGCCGTGAATACCGTGCATACATTTTAACATAATAAACATCCATATCCATGCCACAATCGATAACGTGCAAAGCGGGCGTTAATTTTAGCAGGACTCCAGACTTTCTTTGTATGCACAATAATATTGTAACACAATGAACCGCCCGTGGTATTATTGTATCAGACACGAGAAGAAATTTCTTGAAAATTAACGAACAAGATAACTTTACAGTTTGCCCTTCGTTCTATACCTTGTTCGGCGAAGTTTGCTTTGTGGTTCTCTGCGTAGTAGGTACATCGCAGAGGCGCTCGTGTTATTAATTAACTTGAATTTTAAACCAAATACGCAACTCAATACAGCATCCATAGTTATTTCGTATAATATTTTGTAAACAATCACAGTTTTATGGAGTGACTTTTTCCCATTTACAGTTATCGCCTTATCTGGTTAATATTAGCGATTGGGGAACGAATTATAGCCTCAATAAATCGGCCAAAGGTCTAAAAAATTGGGCAAGAGCGAGTCCGACTCGCGCATGAAGGGTTCCTTACCTATATATATACATAATCTATAACAAGTTTGTTGTATGGGAGCCCCCCTTAAATATTTATTTTATTTTATTTTTAGTATTTGTTCTTATAGCAGCAATAGAAATACATCATCTGTGAAAATTTCAACTGTCTAGCTATCACCGTTCTTGAGATACAGCCTGGTGACAGACGGACGGACAGCGAAGTCTTAGTAATAGGGTCCCGTTTTTACCCTTTGGGTACGGAACCCTAAAAATTACCGTCTATCTATGCTTTAAGCTAAATACGTAGGTAATAATATACCTACTATCTGACCCACCCTCCCCGACCTCGTGTAGCCCCAGCATCAGCATGGCGCAAGACTGGTCCGAGTTGTCAGGTTATTTCTTATAAGGTGTTTCTGTCATTCTGTCAAGTTTGCATTTTCTAGAAAATTTCCTAAAATGCTTCCTAGACCTATTTCCATCAAATCTCATTAAAATTTGACAAACCAGCCGCTTTAGCCGCTTTTAGCCACGAATATATCGATTCGGACGGCGTCTGCATTCCGAACATTCCGGGCAATACGGCGACAATCATATATCCGGGTATTTGCGTCCGTCCGCGCAGTACTCTTGCCCACGTGCCCATCACCGACGCTCCACATACCTGACCAGTTACTTCGTCTAATGGAAACGTTGAATAGCAGATACTTCATGATAAAATTTCTACATTCTGAACAATCTGGGTATTATGGCAACAATTAGCTGTCCGGGTTTTAGCGTCCGTCCGCCGCGCTTTATTCACCCGATGAAGTGTTCATCACGACGTTCTACATCCACATACCTGCCCAGTTATTGCATCTGATGTAGACGTTGAAGAACAGATACAACACAATTTCGAGCTTAATGATAAATGTCTGTATTCCAAATACTCCAGGCGATACGGCAACAATTACCTGTCCGGGTGTTTGCGTCCGTCCGTCCGTGCAGCTTTATTGAGCCGATGCAATGGCGTGTCCGTCACTGATGCTCCACATACCTCCCTTGTTACTGCGTCTGATGTAGACGTGACGAGCAGATTCAACACTCTGCCGAGCTTTATGATAAACACTTTGGAAAATCCTTTGTTACAAAAAAGGAGTACATACATTACGTTTAGGGAAATAAAGAGAATTATACGTTATATTTTAGAAGAAATAATTATGTATGTGGTTTTATTTGCAATATTACTGGTGTTTGGTTATTATTATTACGCAGTGGTTATTTATCAATTTTGATGAGTTCCTCCAGGGCAAAGCAATATATTTCAATGAAAAGATAGGACTCTGAAAGAAACTTAAAATGAAAATCCTCTCCCTACATAATGTTAGTCTTGAACGAATGTATTTATTAAACGGCCTGGAGTTAACTATACCTACCTGATTTATTTGAACGGTCGATTAACGTTGCCAATGTTATCTAATAAATTAGGTCGGCTACTATAAATCAATTAAAATATATTGCTTAATGAACGCGTTTTTTTCTTTAGTAGGCTGAGCCCGTTTGATTTTTATTAGACTCGTGTTAACATGTAATCGTGATGTATTCTGGGCATCGATTATAATTGCTAGAATAGTAGATTGATTTAAAACGGAGAGGATATCAAATTAATAGCGAATCAAAGCAGGTTAATAAAAAATGCTAATGAATGAAAAATGCATTTTCAGAACGGTAGAATATCTAAGACCAACTTTTTCAAAGCTCGCAAAAGAAACAAAAATAAACATGCCTAACACAGCAGGCTGATATGTAGGGTCAGCATTAAAAGTAGCTGAAACTTGTATTACTAGCTTATGTCAACTCATACTAAAATAGTCAGTTACTTTTGATGCTGACTAAGGTACGTATGCATCCGTATCCCTATTAGACATACAATCTCACAGCCTACTGGCATATTCCTCAACTTACATTTAACTTAGTATATCCACAAAATGGTGGAAAGCTATTATTTAGGATCAATTAGAAACTCGTAACAAACATCTAGTAATGATTGCCTCCATTATGCTATTAATATGTCACGGTGAAAAATGAGTTTAAAACCACTCCTGTTAAAGTGACTATGCTGCCAGTTGCGTCACCTATCTTCAGCCTAGTTTATGGGCTCCCTAATGGGTCGCCCTACACGCGAACTAGGTATAAAAGTTTTGGTGAAATTTACGACTTTATTTGTTTTGTTTCGACTGGTTTACCTTCTTGACTAAATTTGTGGAAACTAGCAGTTGTGTGAAATATTTGTGTAGCAAAGCTAAGCAAAAATGGCGCGGTGTTTCCACTGTTTAATTAGCAAGCTATATAATTTAATGATATACAACCACGTTTTCTTAATCGTACCTCAAGAGCATTTCACCTCCCCGAATTTCATTTGTCATAAATGTATCACTTGCCATAATTTTCATTTTACATAAACTTTTTATTTCATAAATCATAAACTCTTCGGGATTTCTTTACTACGGGTTCCCTTTATCTTGCATAATATCGATTCTCCGAAATACATTTTGCATAGCAGCTATCACCGAAACATTTTTAGCCGAATCGAATGATTCTTTAGCATAATCATATATGTATCATAATTGTCAGTTAGCATACTGTTAATTTCGCATAATTTTAAATGGCAGAACACTAGTATCACCGACTTTTATTTCACATAATTTTATATGGCAGAACATTAATATCGCCGAATTTGTTATGGCATAAAGACATAGTTTACGGAACAGACGAGTGCTAGGAAACTAGTTTAGGTTTTAGGTTAGATTAGGCGATTATTAACTAAACTGATACCAGTAAAATGGGTTCGGTTAGAACTGCGACCACAACAGAACCGAACTGCTGCCAGTACCTAAAGTAGGTTAGGTTAAAACCGAACTTAATGGGTTAGGTTAGGGTAGAACTGCGACCACAACAGAACCGAACTGCTGCCAGTAAAGTAGGTAAGGTTAGAACCGAACTTAATGGGTTAGGTTAGGTTAGGTTAGAACTGCGACCACAACAGAACTGAACTGCTGCCAGTAGAGTAGATTAGGTTAAAACCGAACTTAATGGGTTAGGTTAGGTTAGAACTGTGACCACAACAGAACCGAACTGCTGCCAGTAAAGTAGGTTAGAATAGAACCGAACTTAATGGGTTAGGTTAGAAATGCGACCATAACATAATCGAACTATAAATATTATGAGATATAAATTTCTTCGAAATAACTATTCGGACATGTTAATATTATGCTTATTCATATTCTGCCATATCAATGTTCTAATATAAAAAAATATGTGAAATCACAATATGAGAAAAAAAATATGCGAAATAAAATTCGGAGAAATGATGTTTCGAAGGTTGTTATACAAAATGAATTTATGGGTATCAATTTCATGCAACATATTAGTGAACCAAAAATTGTTTACCCTCAAGAACTCTTACAAGTTTTCTTCCGTCACACGAAATCGGCTATCAACGTTTCAATAACACTTAAGCTAGCATGTAGATCACAAAAATGCCATCAAACAGTAGCCACTGTTTACTTAGCCCTCAGATATGAAAGGGCACATAAATTATAAGTATTATGGCTCACCGCACCCTGCAATTTCCACGCCTCAGTCATGTAGTGAAATAGGCAATACAATATGGACACTTAATGGCTTCATACCATGAACCGGTTCATCATGGGAATTAAGACTTATTAATATTGCAGTAGTTAATGTTATGTTGGTCCAAATGCGGGTAGGGATAACGACGAACGAATACGATCCCGTAAGGACTGGGACTGTCCGCGTATTATGCGCGTCTGAATATTATTGGATTAAGATTTACTTCGTAATATTCGGTAGATAAACAAATAAGTACGTCGTGGTAATAAATATAAGCACGTTCTTGTCTATAACAGAACGGGGCTTAATGGCGTATTTGGGACGTTATTTTTAACCGACAATCGATTCTATCTATTATTATCACATATTTTTCATTTTAATATTATTCGATTATTCACTCCTTTTTTGTCAGATTGCTCACTTGCTCTCACGTTTACTTATTTAGCGATTACCGGTAAAAAGAAGACTGACCCAGGTAGGCAGGTATATTCGTCAACCTTTCCATGATACCTACTGAATTCAAAATGTGTGTCGATTGAATGGTAGCTTGAAAATTTTAATATTGTCAAATATTAAAACAGAAAAGCTGTTCTCTCTCCATATTTAGTGTAGAAAATAGTGCACGGTTTAGACAATGATACCTACGCGCGTAAAAGCAATGTCGCGGAGGTGTGAAATATTTTTCCGGGTATAATACTTTCTTTGTATTGAACTTTAGTAAAGTATATTTTCCCAATCGTGTTACTCAAAAATGCGGTCGCGTGATCTCTTTATTAAACAATGGAAAATTAATAAGATCCTAAAGAAGGATGTGTCCTGTTGTACATTGTACGTCCTTCTTTTACTGATGCTGTTCCAGACTTGTGAGTTTTATTTTTGACCGCATAGCATATGCTTACCGCGAATGGTTTAAAATGAATTTCTGAATAAGACAATATGGGCTATATAGTTAACCGAGCGAGCGAAGCGTCTCCGTTTCAGCTTGGCCTAAAAGTCTTTCGGATATTTGGATGTCCGGATTTAAGACTGTTCTCGCTTAGAGGTTGCATTCCTCAACCGAATCTCATGTTTTTTTTGTAGGTTTGTGATTGATATAGATGATTTTTTGTCGATTTAGTTCTTCAACATTTTCCAAAATGACCGAGATATATGGGGGTTAAATAAAATAAAAAAAATACAAGGTTTACAGCTCGCGGAGCCACTAGTTTACCATTCTAGGAATTCCATGAAAGCAAAGTTCTATCAGTCTATCACTTCTGCTTCGATTCATTAATTAACCCTTAAATGCATGGTGTAAGATGCAGCTTACATAAACAAAAATGAATTATAGTCCGTAAGCCCGCTCCAAGATTGCCTACGTAATATGACATCACGATAAAATACATGGCACACGGTCGAAAAAGTTGTGCTGAGCGAGAATCAAACGATTATCACACAGAAAATTGGCCGGAAGTTTGAGAAAATCCTTCACTTCCGGTCAAAATTTTAGGGGTGTACTTACGTCATGTGACATCATTACGTGACAGATGGCATCATGTAGCCCTTTAATCGTAGAGAGTGTAAACATAAGTCTGCCAGTTCTAAAATGGACGGAAGTGCTTGGCCGACGGGGTCAAAGATGGTCATCGGATACGTTTTCCTACGTTTTGTGGTATCTTGACTAAATTATTGATTATAAATGTTTTAAAGTAATAGTGTCTCTAAAAATAAATGTAGTGCCAAGACATATCTGGCCGGAAGTCCTTCAAAGTGATTTTTTAGGGTTCCGTAGTCAAACTAGGAACCCTTATAGATTTGCCATGTCCGTCGGTTTGTCTCTCCATCCGCGGCTTAGCTCCGTGACCATTAGTACTAGAAAGCTAAAATTTGGTATGAGTATGTCAGTATCACGACGACAAAAAGGGTAAAATAAAAACGAAAAAAAATTTTTTCTTGAGAATTTTCCTCTCGTATGTATCTCGTACACCTAAAGTGGGGGTGAATTTATTTTTCTTTCCAACACTAGTGTGTGGGGTGGCGTTGAATAGGTTGTCGGGCCACGCTCAGTGTAGGGTCCGTACTTGCCCATCCTTCTGGTTCTTAGCCCTATGGTGGGTACATGGCTATGGTAGTGATACAGAGGACCTTCGTGAGACGTCGCCATTCGCTCCTGTCCTGTGCTCCGCGTCACTCCTAACCAGCCCGGCCGCCTGCAGCTCGGCGTCGACGGTGCGCTACCACGTGTGCGCCGGTCGGCCCTGTCGTCTGCTCCCGCGCAGCCTCCACGTGAACGCAACCTTGCCGATGTTGTCCTCTGGTCTTCGGAGAGTGTGCCCTATCCACTTCCACTTCCTTTGAGCGATTTCTCGCTTGATCGGGATTTGGTGGCATCAATTCCAAAGATCTTCGTTGGTGATAGTATTCGGCCAGAATATGCGCAGGATGGATCTAAGGCATTTATTGACGAACACTTGTAACTTGCTCGTCAGACCCTTTGTCTCTTTCCAAGTCTCGCAGCTGAAGAGAAAAACAGACTTCACTATGGAATCGAAGAGGGAAATCTTAATCCGCCGGGTGAGCACGTTCGAATCCCAGACCTGTTTCAGCTGGGCAAAGGCGCCTTTAGATTTCCTAATCCTCGCGTCGACGTCGTCATCGGAACCACCGCACTACTTTGCAAATACTGCCACTATATAGGGACCCATTCTTCGCAATAGACGGGCTTAAATCCCGAGCTCCCAATCCCGAGGTTTAAATTATGAGAAAGAGTTCAAGTTCTATAAAAAGGTCGTAAACGCTATAGTAACTGTAATTACTTATTACCTTCTGGAAGTTATCGATTATACGCGCCAGATTGAGCAGAATGTTTTAATGCAGTTTGGCACTTAACTAATATGTGTAATGTTCGAAGTATAAGGACACCGCGCGGCACTTACGTCATTTTAAATAAAATTATGAAATTTTGCGATAACTCAAAAACGACTCAACCGATTTTATTAAATATAGTTTTCATTGAAATTACTTATAGGTAGGTCATGCTTTCATGATTTTTTCTATATTTTTTTTTGCCTCAATGTTAAAAAGTTAGAGGGGAAGGGCCGCTATTTTTTGGATTTTCGAAGCGAATTACAAAACTGCTGACCATATCAAAAAATAATATTTAGAGACCCCAATTATCTTCAAAATACCTATTCAACGCCACGCCACACACTAGTGTTGGAAAGAAAAATAAATTCACCCCCACTTTAGGTGTACGAGATACATACGAGAGGTACCTACCCCAAAAACATTTTTTTTTAGTTTTTATTTTACCTTTTTGTCGTCGTGATACATACACATACTCATACCAAATTTTAGCTTTCTAGTACTAATGGTCACGGAGCTAAGCCGTGGACGGAGAGACGAACCGACGGACATGGCAAATCTATAAGGGTTCCTAGTTTGACTACGGAACCCTAAAAAATCACTTTTGAAGGACTTCCGGCCAGATATGTCTTGGCACTACATTTATTTTTAGAGACACTATTGCTTTAAAACATATATAATCAATTTAGTCAAGATACCACAAAACGTAGGAAAACGTATCCGATGACCATCTTTGACCCCGTCTGCCAAGCACTTCCGGCCATTTTAGAACTGGCAGACTTATGTTTACACTCTCTACGATTAAAGGGCTACATGATGCCATCTGTCACGTAATGATGTCACATGACGTAAGTACACCCCTAAAATTTTGACCGGAAGTGAAGGATTTTCTCAACCTGCCGGCCAATTGTCTGTGTGATAATCGTTTGATTCTCGCTCAGCACAACTTTTTCGACCGTGTGCCATGCATTTTATCGTGATGTCATATTACGTAGGCAATCTTGGAGCGGGCTTACGGACTATTACTGGTTGAAAACTAGAAACATTTATTTGAATTAACATAAAATTTTACAATATTGTGTTTTTTTAATTCATGCATTTAAGGGTTAAGAAAAAATACGATGGCGAAATACGCCACAGAGAAAAATGCTACTATTAAAATAAGATTAAAAAGCACTCCTGGGACAATAATTTTTCAAAAAACATAGGGCAAAGAAAATGACTGTGATTTCTGTACATTAATCTAACTTTGTATTCAGCATTAAATATTAATTATCGCATATATTCTTAATATTGCAATTAATGACAACATTCTACAATATTGATATGCCAGAAAAAGCAGAAAGAAAATTGTTTATCTACAACAATACGTGCTTTTGTCAACTAGTGACGTATTCGTACTATTATATTAATGATTTTTTTATCATTGTTATTCATTATTTTTAGTAGGTGGGTCGATTGCAAAAAAATTTACATAGTTAAAAGCTTAGTTAACAGAAAATCACGATCGTTTTCTTTGTGTGACGAAAGTTAGTCATACAAAATGTATGGGTAACTTTCGTCACACAAAGGAATCAATTAAGTTTTGTTTTAATTAAAGCCCTTAACTATGTACATTTTTTGCAATCTACCCAGGTGTTGTTTTTATCATTGTATTAACTATTTACTTCCCTTATTATTATTAAAATAACTTCGTAGTTTCGTATAATAATAAACTCGTAGATGAAATTACATGGGTCGCGGAGCGGAATACGAATTATTCATAGATATTGTGGTGACGCCGTATTTTCGCACGAGCATCTAATGTACAAACAACGGCGTATTATGAAGAGAAAACCCATTTTCTTAAGTTGCAAATACAATGAATAATTCGTAACATACTGGAACAGGCGGTCTAACCGCGCCGCGAATTTACCCAAATATAAATTTAAGCACTAATAAACTATGCATAAAATAACTGTCTCATGTCTAGTTTTTCTTAAAATGCTGCTGCAATTGAATTTCTATAAATAACAAATATGCTACCGATTAATATGATAGAGATGAATATTCATCAAACCTAAACATTGTATTGCTTGTTGTGTAACAAGCACTCAGTAGTTTATAACTGCAGAGACCTAAACTGTGTGTTACACTATTACTGCTCATTTTTAAACGGTTTTATTCTCATATAATGTTGGTAATATTACTAAGGTAGTATAATATCAAATTACTGCTAGAAATATGTATTGTATAGACACCTATAAATTATAGGGGCCGTTTCCAGCAAGCAGATTGATTATGTTTTTCTGTATGTTTTTATATCAGGACTCATCATTTATAGACTGACTTAGATGATGATTTGTGTAATTATTAATGGCCATTCTTCTCTGATTTAGACATCAGATTACAGGACCCCTGAACGTTCCGAACGAACAAATTTATAGATGAAGCTCGACTTGAGCAACTGGACCAAAAGCGCCACTTACGGAAAACTCGATCGAAACCTGCCTGAGAGTAAGAGTAAGCTGTAAGATTCGCCGTCGGCGAAAACGACGAGGAGAAATATATATAAAGAATTTTCAATTTTTGTAGGCACACATATATTATTGTATTAAAGTTTTTAAAATTTATGTGTGTTTTCTATATAAACTCACAGGCTTAGAGTGAAAATTCCCCAAGGTAAATAAGTTATACTTTTCATTGTATACTTGTCAGTATTAAGACTTGGCCTGTTGATGAAATCTTTGAGAAAACAAAGGAACTTCTCAATAGTTGTGGATATGCCATGCATAGTAATTTGGAAAAAAAAAATCCAATGTAATCTAATAGAATGTTTCCATATTAATATGTGTGAGAAAAGTGTATTCAAGTATGTGTGAGAAAAGTAGTTTATTTTTTATATTGTTTTATACTTACAAAATTTTCAAACATTAAAATTGCTATTAATTATTGAGTCCTTTCATGACCATGAACATAACATCGCATTCAAAACGTTATGGTAATTAAATTAATACCTATTGAATGTGATTAAGTCCCGTTCTGATATATATATTTTTTTTAATACCTGCTTAGGTGACTATGCCAGCTGGTGTCAACCATCAATTAGATCAATCAATCAATCAATCAATCAATCAATCATTTATTTCTAAGAATATGGTACAAATTAGGTTAGCAAATGAGTTTAGTTCTGCATATTCTGCCTGTATAGCGTAGAAATATTTAACTTACAACTAAGAATCATCATAGATCATCAATGTTCAGCATTATCCTTCTAATAAGAATGTCAACAGGAAAAAAATTATAAAGAAAGCCTAAATAAGAAGTATAATATGACCAAATTAATATGATTTTTTAGAATCTAATGTTGAATGAAAGTGATAATAATAAATGAGGAGTGTCTTTTCAAAAGGGCTTATTTCTCTATGAAACTCGTACAAAAATAAGTCCTTTTGAAAAGACACTCCTCAAATGTTTACTTACTTTTGGAACTTTAGCATGGACACCAGTTCTGACATCCCTAATGGTGGCGATGTCCAACATCTCCACCTCCATGTTCTGGTCCGTCCAGAACAAGAAGAACCCCTTGGCATCCACCCGGAGGGTGACAGGCAAGCCGGCCTGGCCAGAGTCCTGGAAAATATACTGTGGTCAAGTTCTTCATAATTTTTTTATTCCAAAACAATTGTATCATATTTCAGATCAAATGTTAAACAACCTGCCTTTTGTTCTACTTTTTCTCATTAATATCCTCCTTATCTTTAATATTTTAATTAGTAATTGGACAGTGTTTTAATTATTCAAGCAAGTATGGAACTTTTATAATCTTTACATACAACAAAATTTGTGGATTTCAGTTTATAGAAATATGTATGTTGTATTGAGAATGTCATAATAATGTGTAAAAATATAAATTTTTTTTAATAAATACCTCATCCCATTTCATGAATTTCTCTCCATCCTGCAGAGCCTTCGGTACTTCAATCGGCCTTAACGTAACATTGGCCGATTTAGTACTTGTAGTCATCTTGAATATAGTGATCGAGCAATTAAGCGGAAATAATAACACTGTAGCAGATAAAAACCGTCATCTTCCTCTCGAGCACAAATCTATCTACGAGATCTATCGACGGTACACACGGAAAAGGCACATCATAGAAATGAAGGCGAAATCACAATATTACACTAAACCAATTACGACTAGGGCATTAAAACAGTATTCATGATTTAACACCTTCCTAATAACTAACAAACAATGATTTCTTCCATATATATATATACTCCGCTAAACCACCAAAAACTCAGAATGTCAAACGTACACTGGTCCACTGCACTGCATCCACAGATTGGTTATCAGTATTTTTATCTAAAGTGTATCTACACGATCATGCCGCTCATGAACGTTTCTTCTGACGATCCGGTACGGTATGAGTATGATGATTGATGAAAGGTAAAAATACATGAATGGGAAGTTTTAATAATCAAAAAATAAAGAAATTGTCTATCTTCAAGAGTTGCCATTAATTTTACTTACCGAATATATGATTTTTTGTTTTTAAATAAAGAAATTTTTGTGGGTAAATGTCTGGCATTTTTAAATCCTTATTTTTTTTCATTTATTGTAAAATAGCACTAAATCGTTTTTTTTTTCGTATTAGCATTTTTGCATTTAGCGATATGGCAATTCCCTGATTCAGTTGTCATTGTCAGACATGACAGCTGGTTCATCAGTCAAATTTAATTTCACTTTTCACTTAAGTTCAGTCTCGAATGCTTTAAACCGGCTTGATTCTATTGTGCATTATAATATCAGTATTGTGTTGTTGTTGTTGTTGTAAATAACTCATATCATACTTATAATTGGCAAACATGTCAGAATCGGATAGTGCAACCCCAGGAACTGCAGATAGTGCTACCAAACATGATACCCATGGTAGGAAGAGAGTGCGGCATCGTAAAAAGCTTTTGTACGATAAAATATTGAAACAAATGGAGTTCTACTTCAGCGATGCTAATCTCACCAAAGACAGATTCCTTGGTGATTTAGTGAAAAACGATCCGTTTGTGCCTATTGAAGTGTTTCTTAAATTTAATAAAATTCGCGCCATGACGCAGGACGTTATAGATATAGCGAAAGCAATGAAGTTCTCAACTATTTTGGAGTTATCTGAGGATCGGCAAAAGGTAAAAACATACCATTAGATTTTTATATATATTTGTATATCTTAACCAAACCCCCTGAGCATTGGAAGAAGTAACTTATTAGAAATAAATTTAGGTAATTAAATGTACACTCTTTCTGCAGTAAAGCTGAAAAGTTAATTTTCTTATTTCCTACTTGTTACCTATACTGCTACTTACTTTTGCAGGTTAGAAGGAAATCTCCCGTGTTACCATATGACACAGAAGCAAGGACAGTGTATGTGGAGTCAATACCAGTGACAGCGAGCCGAGAGTGGCTGGAGCGTGTGTTCTCGGACTATGGACATGTTGCTTACATCTCCCTGCCCAAGTTTAAAAACACACAGAGGATCAAGGTATGTTTTTTTTTTAAATAGTATCATCTTTTTTGCATTATTTATATTTTTCTTAAACTATCTTTTTATGTAAACAGTATATTTGAGGCCATATCAGACTGTACATAGTTAAAATAAATTATTTAAAAACACTTATCTGTCCATTTTACACAATGTTATTTTATTAATTAAAATTGTCAACTAAAATTCAAATGTTTTTCAGGGTTATGCCTTCATAGAATTTGATAAGCCTGAAGATGCCCAAAAATGCATAATGGCATTTACCAAGATGGGGTGCAGGCTGCCCACCAGCATGCCACCGGAGGAGCTTTCCTCCGTGAAAACATTTTCAATTGAAGAGCCAGATGAATCAGACCTCAAAGTTAAAGAACAACCAAACATTAAGGTTAAAGAGACTGATGGTAAGGTCAAACTTGGGTCTGATGTTAAAGTCAAAGATGAGACAGATGTAAAGGTGAATGATGACATTAAGGTTAAAGATGAGGATGAACCACCTAAGAAGAAATCTAAGAAAAATAAAGATAAGAGACCTAAGAATTTGGAGCTTAAACCTGGTCAAGATTCAGACACCGAAAAACGGGATACACCTAGTGTAAGTTATAGTGCAAAACTGGTTTATTTAAAATTACATTTAGGTTTATGTGAGGTGTGTGATAATCATCCTTTTTATGATTTCAGGATGAGTGTAAAAGTATTACAACACCAACAGATGTAAGTAACTAAACCTAATCTATACTATTATAAAATTGTATTATAAATTGGTTTTCTATAACAACATGGAACAACATGTTCTATGGAACAACACAAATCAACCTAGTCTCAAACCAAGCAAAGCTTGTACTATTGGTACTAGACGACGGTATACATAACATAATATATAAATACATATATAGACAACATCCATGGCCCAAGAACAAATATTCAAGTTCATCACACAAATATTTGCCCAAGCTGGGATTCGAACCTATGGAATAGGGTCATTATTTAAGGAAAAATCTTAACAGCATGATGCAGGTTTTTCTATGGACGCGCGGCGTCAGCCGTACAGGGCTATGTTCATAAATAATTCTTTGCCCTCTCGTCACGACAAAACCGCTGGACGGTTTTAACCAAGTTTGATAGGTACAGGTATAGCTGGACATCCGAAGATGGTTCTAGGATAATTTTAATCTCACTATGGGCAAAAAGTTTTATGTAGAGAAGTTGCAGACACCTTCTAGTTGAATAAAAAGAAATTAACATATTTCAATATAATTTTGTTCTAGGGAACCATAAAAGTGGATCCTAAAGATGAATTAACTAGTCATGATGAATCCACTGATCCAGACAGTCCAAGTAAAAAGAAGAACCGAAAAAGATCAGCTAAAACTAAGACTAAAGCTCCAAATGGCCTAAGTCCTAAGGAAGCTCCTAAAGGAGCTTTGTGGGGTCTCCAAGTACTGCCGAGGGCAGAATGGAAAGCACTGAGGAATAAGTATCTAACATTACAAAGAAGTTATATGAAACAAGTGAAGGCCAATTTGTATAACAGAAATAATGCTTATTCTGCTATTCCTGACCCTGCCACACCTTCTATGGAAACTGACTCAGGTAAATTTTTCAATACACACAATTTATTTAATTGGTTGTATGCTGAATTTCAATAGCAATTCTACCAATTTCGACAGGCCAGGGTTCGGAATTTCGGATCGATGTATGTATGTACCTAAAGTTGACAAAATCCTATTGCTATCTCACTCATACGTCAAACAAAGCCGCCTATACCTACGACGGCTACGACCGAATAACAATGCCGCCGCCAAAGTTTAGGTAAATATCGATCTGAATTTCCGAACCCTGCTTATTATTCTATTTTCATGTGAAAAAAAAGATTTCGTAGCAATCATATTAGAATGTGATGGAGTGTGTCCGTAATTAGAGGCCGTAGTGATTGTCGCTGAATATCAGTTGCCTAGACTGATATTCAGCGACAATTCCATTGGATTATGTAATGCGTACCTTTGCTACCCACTGTCCGACGAAGTCGGAAAGATTCGTAAATCCATTAAAGATACATAGCTTACCTCCATATAACCTCACTAAAATTTAATGTCTGGATGTTTAGATTAAGACTGAAATGTATTGTTATGTTGTTGTTTAATGGAGCGGCGTATTCGCACTAGCGAAAAAACTCCTTAAATAAAGAGGATATATGTAAAGAGGATATTAGAATGTTGTCAGTCATATTATCTGTTTGATGTGACTCTTACAATGACTTTTTGTTTTACAGCTGTTAACCCTGGAAAAACTTACAGCAGTAAAAATGTAGCACCTCTTGACAAAATCCCTGGAGTGTTCGTCAGGGAGGTGCTGCCCGAGCCGTGCATCGACGTCAGGCATACTAAACGAACCGTATGTTACCATTTTCATCCTGTTTTTTTTATTTCTTTTAATAATTTATGGTTCTTTTTTTTTATAACTTCTACTGAGTAGCAAAAGCTTTTGGGTGCCATCTATTTGGCATAACCTTTATTGTCCGAAACTGTTTTAGCATAACAGACTTGGCATATTTGGTTTTCGCCGAATGATAATGTGGCTGAAACCTTTTTTTAGGGTTCCGTACCCAAAGGGTATAAACGGGACCCTATTACTGAGACTTCGCTGTCCGTCCGTCCCTCCGTCCGTCCGTCCGTCCGTCTGTCACCAGGCTGTATCTCAACAACGGTGATAGCTAGACAATTGAAATTTTCACAGATGATGTATTTCTATTGCCGCTATAACAACAAATACTAAAATTAAAATAAAATAAATATTTAAGGAGGCTCCCATACAACAAACTTGTTATAGATTATATATATGTATAGGTACGGAACCCTTCATGCTCGAGTCGGGCTCGCACATGCCCAATTTTTATTCATAATTAATAATATCCCGAAAATGAGTTAGTCCGAAATTAAGTCCGCATACTATTATTATGACCGATTATTTTTATACATTGGCATATTATCGATTGTCCGCAACGAAAGCCAGCAAGTAGGTCGGGTCAGGTTAGTACTGTGACCCTTAAAGAACCGAAATCCTGCCAGAAAGGTGGGTTAGGTTAGGTTAGAACTGCGACCCTCACAGAACCGAAATCCTGCCAGAAAGGTGGGTTAGGTTAGGTTAGAACTGCGACCCTCATAGAACCGAAATACTGCCACAAATATGGGTTAGATAAGGTTAGAACTGCGACCAACACAGAACCGAAAAGCTGCCAGAAAATCGGTTAGCTAGGGGTCATCATTAGTAAAGCTGGATATCAAATTGCGAATCAATCGAATTATGACAATACATTCTGCGTAATTATAAACTATGCGAAATTCGTACTTACAAAATTATGCGAAAACAGGGTGAACCAATGTTTTCCAGCCAGATATGTGGAGTTACAGCCTTGTCATACTCAGTTGTCATATTTAGTGAACAACTTTTTAATATCAATAAATATGCAAAATATAGTAAACAACCATTTTTATTAATGTAGGTAATAAATAAGACAATATCCAACCTAGGTTATTCAAAAGAAAAATCAGAAAACTACTAGAGATCAATAAGTGGTTTACACAATGTATGGATAGCCTAGAGATAAGTATAGAATTCAAAAGGAGAAGAGTAACTTGACTAGGTGAAGTCAAACAAGTGCATTATGTTTTTTTTTTTTTTTTTTTTTATGTCATAGGGGGGCAAACGAGCAAACGTATTATGTGATAAGTCTTTATATAGAGCTTTGTGCAGTCTAATTAAGGTACTGTATTAACCCTTAAATGCATGATGATGTATATTTAAGTACACATTACTGAAATGACAAAGTCAAAATCTGAATATTGTCAATAGACTTTGTCAAGTTTGTCCCGAAATCTCAAACTGACGTCGATTTCAGTGCTAATTATTACGTAATTTTGGACATAAATTTAGTGTAATTGTGTATATGCATTTGAGGGTTAAGTACCTATCTATTGGATGCAGTTGCTAGTTAATCTGCTTTGATTCACATAATTTAACGATGGTCATGAAGTTGGTTAAAAATAGTTGGAATATAATATAATAAAACTGTTTCAGGTACGAAGTAACATCCATGCTCTGCACGTGGACGCAAAAGAGGGTCAATCGGAGATAATAATTCGCTTTGATTCTGCAAAAGCAGCTGACGAAGTAAGTCAAACACAATGTTGTTGTTATAAGAAGCAAGCCTAGAAAGTGGTTTCCCACTTTTGGACTCTTCTTCTTCATCGTTCCCTCACTGTTGAGGATCGCGACCACATATACGTTATATGCTGCGTGGACGCCCGGTGCATGCTGCCCCCCCTTCACCTTTGGACCCTAGTAAACATTAAGTCTTAAACGGAGTCAAAGTCGTTGTTGTGTTGACTTTCTTGTTCTATACAAGATAGTTTCGTCTCACGTTTAAATGTCGTGTAAATACCATCTCTAGCACAACTGCGCGTCGCCACCCTTTCTCGCGCCTATAAGGTACCAGTCTCTTTTTATTCGGTACTGTGTGAGAAACACGGATGATGACGCTATGTCACGCGACACGCGTAAGGAAAACGCAGTGCAATTTCATATTCGGGAACGTTCCTCATTTATTCTAGTATCACCTGGCAATGCAAGATGACGATAATATGTATCTAGCAGCATCAATCATTCGTGTGTTTTATTGTTCAGTTCAGTAAACGCACGATTGTTAAAGAGCGCTGCTTTATCTCAAGAAACAGCTTCACTGACCTTGTTCACTGACGGGTTTGCTTTTACCACAAGTACCTAAGGCGCGCATCGGTTCGTAGGTTTGCACATAATACCCTCGCGGAGGAATGAATGAAAATAATCGTGAAATGTAATTTCCAGTACTGCGCCAACTCCAGCAACCGTGCCACCATACTGTGTGGAGCGGAGGAGGAAGAGCAATGGAGTCGTGCGGAGGCGGGGCGCGGTTCGTCGCGGCCGCGCGGTCGCGAGCGCCTGCGCCAGCGTGCGCGCGCGCTGCAAGCCGCCGGCGCCTGCGCGCCCGCGTCGCCGCAGCCCACCCACACGCATATCAGATTCGACGACGAATAGGATTTATTGGCCAATACGCTATATTTTAAGATGGGATGATTGGCGATTGAGTCGACAAATGTGATGGCTCTAGAAGGTATTTTGTTGATCGATTTGCTTTTAGAGCCGTTGGATTTAATTTACTGATTTTCATACAACCATTTAGTGTAGGTATATTATATATCCGCTTGTACTGTTTATTTAAGTTTGAATCTAAGTAGAGTATTTTCTATGAACTCTGTTCTGATTTTATTAAGAAAATAGGTATTAAATGTAAATTTAGATATTACATAATAAAAAATGAAACCATTCATTTACAAAAGAAAATTTTATTTTTACATCACGTAAATGCAACATCCAGTTCAGTCTTAAAAATATGTCTGCTTAAAATTTAATAATACAGGAGGCACTGGCACATTATCGAAATGAATTACTGTATCTTACGAGCTAATAGAAAAAGTTAAAATATAAAACTTACATACAATTAGACCTGTATACTGACAATTTGCCATTTGGGCTAGTCTTCCTCCACATATAGACAAACACTTAGCAGATTAGCTGCCGTAAATTAATAGAGCATTTATCTATTAGCATTAGAACTAGGAATAATACACAAGGGCAAGTCAACATACTTAATTAATAAAAAATAAATATAACATAGAAATGTCTATTTTGATTTTAAAGTATTTTTGCACTTTTAGATATAAATGTCGTGTAAAAAAAACATGCATGGAACATTTTCACCATCAAATAATCTATTATCTTTAAGAAGCTGAATGCTACGAGAAATATCTCTAATTAGATATGTTTGATTTGTCAACATAGTACATAACATGTAGCCTGATTCACTGGGCTATATAAAAAACATATGTAAAAAATAAGTACCACCAATACATAATTATCAAAAAGAAGAGCACCATTCATGTAAGTAACAAAATATTCTGATTCTAATATTATTAACTAAATTTACTAACATTGTTCGCAATATGTATATATATATATATCACATTTAATCAAATGAAACTGCTTTACCTTATTAACGACTACTGCTATTTACAACAGAGGTAGATTATCAATAAAATTATGACGCTTCCATATGCCTGTGAACAGTGACGGGAGCTATCACACTATTTTTGCCACACGGAAGCACTGTCACACTCAGGTCGCCCGCTTTTAATCTGGGCTTAATCTTAGCTGGGAGTGGACAGCTTATGTCAGATTTAGTATCATCAGATAAAATTATAGGATCATTGACCGAAAAACCGGTCGCTTCAGAGTCCTCATGCGGAGTCATTGTAGAGTAGCCGTGGTCGGAGCCCCCGGCCGTGTGTGGGCGGCGGTACCCTGTCACAACCCTGTATGGTGAAATAGGAGCTTCTATTTCCATGGCTGGCAATAATTTATCTTGCCCAGAAAGATCATGCATATCATCTGATTGCAAATGACTCATTTGTACATCTGCATCTGGCCAGGTCTCAGCCGGACCGTCTACATATAAATTATGGCAACTAGCTGTAGTAACGTTTTGTCTATAGCAATATATGGCAACAGCGATTACTAAACTGATAGTGACGATACAACCTGCGATCGGACCTATCGTTGAATAGTTCCCTAACGCGTCTCTACTGACGTGACCTAAAGTACCTTCGCCGTACGGAGTAACGGCACCGAGAACCCCATTGAAACATGTAGACTGGGACGTACAAAATGGAGTAGAAAGTTGGGAATGACCGTCAGTATCTAGCTGACACCATTCGCAGCCTAGCACACCTAAGCAGGAAGAACGCGTTAAGTAAGTTTCACATTGAAAGTCGAAACAGGACTTCAAATTTTCAGCAAAATTGTGAAAGTAATGCGATTTATGATTATTATTTTCTGGCATCATTCCACACAAAGGAATTTCTTGATTGAGTTTAGTAAAGTTGGTGTTTGGACACTCGTAAACTTCGGAAGTGCATTCGCAAGGACACTCACAATCTGTTTGTTCCATGCGATTACAATTGAGACATACCCGATCTACCATACTGCAAGGGCAGAATGAAGCTCCTACGCAAGATGCGTTTACTAGGCCAATGAAAGCGTTTGTACCAGGAATAGCTGTTATGTAGTAATGGACGCAGTGATCGCCTGACACGGCATTAGAAAGGACATTTGGCAGAGATGTATTAAATTCGTAAAATCTTTGTATAGTTTTGTCATAAAAATTCCTGCATAATCTTTTTGTGACAAAACCTTTATGATTTAACATGTCTGTGGCTATCATGGACTCTTTGTGCGTAATATGCTGCTGTTCAATAGGGCCGGAACTGTTGGGATCCATAAGCCCAGGGTGAGAAACTAAGTATCCCCTGTTATTCATAATAAAACATTTAACATATGGTTTTTCACACAGAGGCATGCTATCAATTAAGAGTTTATAAAGGAAGCCCATAGTGACATCCATAGACACTACCATAGTGGGATAAAAAGGACTTTTTACAGCATAAGAAATTGACACAACATACCCTGCACCACCCACATCTAGGTTGGGTGGAGTAAGAACAATTTTATCTGGATTTTCTAAGGCATACGTAAACCAGGGCCTACGCACTGGTTCATAATCATATTCTAAAACAGTACCCGGATACATCACTAACACACCACTTTCAGTCACTGCATACCTCCTAACTATGTACTTGGAGTAGCTTCCATGTAAATGCTGTCTTTTATAAAAAGTCAACAGAGAATTAAGAAAACCAACATCCTGTTGAATTTCATTTTTCAAACCAGGGTTAGACAATAAGCCATGAGCAACACTTTTCAAATATGCTAAATAGTTTTGCATATATGTAACTGCTTCTTGACCATCCCCCATATCATACAAATATGTAAATGGTGATTGAAAGCTAGATGGACTCAAATAAACTGTACCTTGATCAATAGTGGCTATCTGTTTAAAATGTCTACACATTTTACCATTCTTTGGAGGAAATAAGTCCAATCTATGAAATAAGATTTCTTTGTTACTTCTAGCTAAGAAGATGTTGGTTTTGTTAAAAACACTTGTTCCAACTGTCTCTGACACTATACAGACAATATACAACTTTTCAACCCATTTCCAAGAGTATGTGATGGATTTACTAGAAGTCTGATCAGTGACAGTAAAGTTACCAGAGCTTTTGGCTAACATTTCCTCTTTCACACTGTGAATGAAATCATAAGTTTCAATACTCTCTAAATCAGTAAATTTAATTTTCTCAGAAGCTGTCTCAGGTCTTGGAAAGAATGAGTGCATTAGAACCTTACCCGAGAGGTCCATCACGAAAGCTCTTTTTTTTAAATTTGAGACCTTAAAATATATAATGTCTTCAGCAAGATCAGACCAATATAAATCTAAGCCCAGAATCCCAGAAGATACAGGAAGCATCAGAGATACCATGAAATCTCTCTCGGTAGCCTCCCAAAGTGGGCTTTCTATTTTGATTAAATTGTTTTCATATTTACCAGGCAACAGTGAGATAAATGCTGAAGCCACTTGCCCCACCACACCACTGTTATTGATGTGCATTCTTAGCACTGAGTGGTTGCTTGAGTGATTGTGCCACTTGTCCATATGAAATATTCCTAAACTACTGTTTTTAGCTGCATCATTCTCATATATCAAGCCAATTGCAAACTTTACACTATCACTTGATGAGTAAGGAAAAATTTTCAGCCAAGAATCATTCTTTAAGATTTTAGTATCTGTCAAGAATATGAACAGTTTGTTGTCAGGCAATCTTTTTTCAGTGAGCAAAGCTTTCAACTCTTTATTTAAAGTGAGTGGTGAAACATTTGAAGGGGCAATGTCCAGTAAAGAAAAGTATTCCCGTAGCAGAAGTTTATTGCTGTCTGTAGCATTTCCCAGGTTAGACAAGCCATTTAAACTACAAGTGTCATAAAACTTCAGGAAGTCCGTAGTGTTGGTCATCTTCAGAGCAATTACATCAGTACTTTGTAGAGCATAAGCCATTTCTCGAGCCACTCTGACTGCATGCTGTAGCGAGCCTGAGCTCATGTTATTATCAATAATAAAAACAACCAGTTTTGGGTCTGGATGCACAACCTTGTGGTAAAGATACCTCAAATTGGAGTGTGGCATTGTTACGCAGTCTTTATCAGTAGCATAGTCAATATGTGAGAGATAATACTGCCGCTTAATTTTCAAGTCTTTGAAGCGCTCCAACATTTTTGACTTTGGATCCAAGGGCAGGTTTTCGAATAATTCAACATTTTTAATAAAAACTGACTTACGTATAGAGTTGAATGGACAGGGGTGCGTGTAGGACGGAGTTTGGTTGCCGTTAATGGCTGTGTTCATATCGTTAAGTATGCTGGCCGCTGACGAGAGCTTATAACTTAATTTACTTGCTATAGAGAGAAGCAGGTCATTATCGGAGGATTGGTATCGGCTCACTTTAAAAGACGCGGTGCGTACTTCGAAGTGCGTGGTGTAGTCGCTTCCGAGTTCTTTTGCAACTATATCGTTAAACTTGTTCCCCAAAGTCTCGGCGAGTTTTCCAACTGATAGTTTGTAGTCGCAACGATTATTTGGCCTTGTACAGTTTTCATTCTGAGCGAAGACGATCGGAGCGTAGCAACTCGTGATAATCGTAAATAACAGCGATAAAAGCTTCATCTTGTCGGCATTCTATTTGATCCGCGTCACACTTGATTAGTACTTTCTTTAGAGGAGCACATCTTAAAAACACTGTTACTGGATCTCATGGTATAAATAGAAGTATAAAGAGGAATATGTTTCTGACAATATTGTGAATAAAAAGATTATTGTAGCAAAAATAATAAAACAAACACAGAGCTTGTTTTCCTCGCGACTCTCCCCTCCCGTGACATTTGATAAAACATGGCTGCTTATGTTGTTGCCAGCGCATGAATTGAATTTTATCTATGGCTAAAGTTCGGTACAAAAAAGACACCAATATCTTAAACAACGAATAAACTAAAACTACATTTTGCGATTTAATAAAATGACGCAGGGGAAACATTTGTTTTTCTACTTTGAGGGACGACAAGCAAGCAAGAATGGCAGTTACTCCGCCGAAAAAAGCGAAGCTCTTAGCTCAAGGGATGAATGAGTGATCTATATCTATCTAGATATTCATAATCCGTAATCCATGTAGTGCCGTTTCCATGATGTTGAATTTTTTGTTCTTTTCTTGTGCCAAGTTTTGAAATGAAATTTGACATTTCAAATGGTAAAAGTGCTCAATTTTGCTCCAAGAGTGCGATGCTAGCAACACCGAATTGCGTTTTGTTTCCGCTAATTACATTAATAGGTTTTAATGGATTTGGCATTCGCGTTTACCCGAAAGAAAGGGACAGGAGCAAATAACACTGGGTTACCAGGTTCTAAATAATTCTCCCGTTTTTTTCAGTGCTAATTGTTGAATGGTGAGGCATTAGTTTGAAATGCATGCTATTAAAAAAATGAATTTATTATTAATTTTACTTCTTGGCCCTGCCCACTCGCAGTAGCGTAGCGAGGGTATGGCAGCTAGGGCACGCGCCCTGGGCGCCATTCAGCGGGGGGCGCAAAAAATTAAATAAGTATACCTACTAAATACCTATTGAAAAAAGAATTGCAAAAATGTTTTTTTTTTTTAATTTAGTATATATTTCTTCGAGAACTGAGTGTGGATGTTATTTATAGTCAGGGCGAGCCTTAGCCATACAGGCATCCTGGGTTAGTCCTCTTTGTGTGACGCTCTAGGCGCCCTAGACTTGGTTAAAGAAATGCCGTTTAGGAGTCTGCAGCGCCCCGGACGGCCGCCCGCTTCGCCGCCCTCCTATTATCGTCCCACACAATTGTTAACGTTCCAAATATTTGCAAAACGTTTTGCACATGAAATTTTATCTTATTTACTTCTGGTAAACAAAACTTTATCAACTCTGTGGTAAAAAAATCTTCTCAAAAATCTGTAGGTAATGTTAATCGGGCCTAATAGTTCAATAAAATTAGCTGAAAATTTGGCAAAATTAAATGACAACTTTTATCTATCAGGATATGTAGGTTATAGAGCCAAGTTTAATTTTATCTACCACTCTCTACTCTTTCAATACCATAGACTTCTTATATGTTTTTCTGTAATCTATAAGTATTGAACTATATTAGGTATTTTTTTTCTTTTTTAGGGTTCCGTACCCAAAGGGTAAAAACGGGACCCTATTACTGAGACTTCGCTGTCCGTCCGTCCGTCCGTCCGTCTGTCACCAGGCTGTATCTCAAGAACGGTGATAGCTAGACAGTTGAAATTTTCACAGATGATGTATTTCTATTGCCGCTATAACAACAAGTACTAAAAATAAAATAAAATAAATATTTAAGGGGGGCTCCCATACAACAAAGGGATTGTTTGCGTTAACTTTGCACCTCATTTGTATGGAGCGCTATACATACCAGGTGCAAACTTAACTTAACCACTTAAGGATGGAAAGTGTTTGTACGGAACCCTCGGTGCGCGAGTCCGACTCGCACTTGCCCAATTTTTTAGAATCACTATTTTAGGAAATAAGGTGTGTGTGGGGAAATCGTCTAGTTTTGCTAATTTTCGTAAATAACTTCAAAACCGTTGAATTTAGAATTATGAAATATATATGAGATGTTCATAATGTACCCTTTCATTTTGATATGTCACACGATATACTTTGCCATTGTTTTTTTTCAAATTTTCGGTACATAACGTAGATGTACGAAAACGTAAACGAAAAAGCTATAAGCATTACTTTTTAGGGTTTCGTACCTCCGAATGAAAAACGGAACTCTTATGGGATCGCTCGGTTGTCTGTATGTCTGTCCGTCTGTCACAGCCATTTGCTTGGAATCTACTGGGACCGATCAAGTTGAAATTTGGGACATACTTATATGCAGCTCTGTGACCCAAACAGGGACGTCAAAAGTAAATAATGTAATGAAAAAGTGTTTACGGTCACGTTAATTTTAGAAAACTAAAAATCCAATTTAGATTTTGCTTTTGTTGTGATAAGTATATGAAATAAAAGGGCTTTATGTGGAGATCTGAAATAGGTAGGTAGGTACATTTTTTATTTACAAATGTGAAATAAGTAATTAGTTAATAAGAGTCACTTAATATAAATACATGAAAATTGACCTATCCACCGTGTATCCACCTATTTTATCTACCATACTCATTAGAAACCTCTAAAATTATCAGTGTTTCTCTATTATATTATGCATAGGGACAGACAGACAGACAGCAGAAAGCGACTTTGTGTAGTACTATATGTAGTGATAATTTATTTACGTATTTTTACATCATAAATTAGACCTACTCGTCTGAGGCAGCCGATTCTTTATAATGGCTAATGTAACAGAGAAAAAAAATTTAAGCGACTCAAAAAACCAATTTACAGATTTCGCACTCGCTACGTCGTGTTTTTATCTGGTTGTATTATGACCCCCACACCCCCAAAAAAAATTCGCGCTCGCTACGCTCGCGATTTCAATATTGCCAGGCTAAATCCGATGTGTAGCAAGTCACTTAGAAAAAAGTTAACGCTTTACAAACTTATATTTTTCAAAAAAGTGTCTAATCTTTCTTTCAATAGGTAATGCTCCCACCATTTGTACCTTGTACCTGTACTTACTTATTAGGAACTACCTTCATCTAGCTCCTGATACACACTGTGGATGCACAAGATAATAATTGCTGAGATACCCACTCACTACACTACTGTGGCGCGAGCACATTCCCGTTAGTGGGTTTGTATTCCCATTGAAAGTACGTCTTACTGTGGTAGTGAGATCTAACCAGGTTTGATATAGTTCAAGTCATGTCTAAAGATAAAATAAAATAAAAAAAAACTGTGTAGGGTTTGTTTTTAGGTAAAATAATTTACCGATGGGCGCAGTTTGAACGTGTGCCCTAGGCGCCATTTTACCTCGCTACGCCCCTGCCCACTCGTCCTGTTGCACGTATCCATAATTGACAACATTTCATATTTTTAAGACTATCATTTTATTACTTTTCTGAATTCTGCTTAAAAAGATGAAGTAATCTCTGTTTTTATTTATTTTCTGAGATGATTATTTATTTTATTATTAATTTATAAAAACATACTCATTTTAAAATGTGGCAACACCAAAACCAGAACTTAATGGAACGGTTACTTTAGTCGGTTTTCTTATTTAAAAAAAACTTAATAAAACTCGGTATGCATCTGTCATCTGTCAACGTTAAATAAAAAATATATATATTTTTTCGCTCTTTGGTTTAGACAACAACCCTATTCAGCCCGTATTGTCTTAGATTGCAGTTATTTGATGTATTTTCTTATATTTCTGTAAATAATGAAGAATAAATTCAAAGATTTTTTTTAAGGTACACGACATAAAGCCCTGTGGATCTCTATATTAATTTCCAACTGTTATAAATATGAAATGTTGTCAATTGACGTACTGCAGAATCTTGTTTTGGAACTCTAAAACAAGGACCATATACTAAAATAACTCCCTGAGTTAAGGGTAATTTACCAATTATTGTGCTGGTATCCCTTACAATCGTATAAAGCCGCCAAATTAAAAGTAGTAAAGACTACTGACACTGACAAGAAGTAAAGCGTCTACTGAACTTGGAGGAGTTGGAGGGGTCGGCGGCTGGCCGCGCTCTGTCAATTTGACAGGGCGCGGCCAAGCGAAAAAAGCGGAACTGATAAGGACAAAACATCTTCTCTATGTCTCTGACGCTCTTAACGGTTTCTGTAAATAGTTGTCCTGTTCCCTCCTGGTATTATTATTCCCTTGTCATGTCCAGAGATATAATGTCAAATCTACCAAAATTGCTTAGTACTAGTTTGTACTGCGATATTAGAGCTAGAATTTTAAAATTTCGCGGTCATTTTCAGTATCACGTTTCGATCACCTGAAAGCTTATTTTCTATGTCTACGCCTCAAACTCATGCTGATGCTGCCCATTGCTGAATTCCATGGCTTCATGCTAATTTTAATTCAAGCTAATACGAGTACACTTCGGCTTCGCCTTGTTTACATCTACATACCTAATAAAATTATTATACAAATTATTATATTAAATTACAAATGAATGATATAATTAGAGTACCTGATGAGATATAGCGCTAACCGACACGACAGACAGGGAGACAAGTCGCACCATCAGGGTTTTTTTTTACCGTTTTGGTACTGAACTATGACTGAACATCAAAAATGTTGTTTTTAGATTTTTTAAACTAACTTATTGACCGAGCGAAGGTAGCGTCTCTGTTTCAGCTTCCTCAAAATTTCTTTCGTAATTCTTTGTATGTCGAAAACATTTTTTGAATTTTCTCAAAATGGCGTTGATGGTTGAAATTAAATGGTAAAAATACCGGCCAAGTTCGAGTCGGACTCGCGCACGAAGGGTTCCATCAAATAAAAAAAACCGGCCAAGTGCGAGTCTGACTCGCGCACCGAGGGTTCCGTAGAAACATCGGTAGGTGATGAATGACCACTTCCTGATATACCGCTTCCTAAGTTTGCACCTGAAATGTATCGCGCTGCATACAAACTTAACGCAACCGAGTTCTCCAAATATGATGTTTGAAAAGGACTATATTTTTTATGATTTTATTACAAACGTATAGTTTTCAGATTTTTATAATTATTTGTAGTATAGATAGATAGATTACTAGATTAGATAGATAGATAGAATACTCTTTATTGCACACCTCCAAGAAGAAAGAAATACAAATACAGGTAAACAATAGGCGATCTTATCGCTAAAAAAAAGCGATCTCTTCCAGACAACTTTTGGGTAGCGGAGTAGTATGTGACGATATTGCTTGCCAAATTTCATAGTTCTAGTTCTAGGTCATCGGGAAGTACCCTATCATTTTGATTCCCTTGAGTGTCGAAATGTACGTTTTTTGCGACATAAGCGGCCGTATCTTTTTTTCACGTTAAAGTAGAAGTTTGATTTTTTCACAGCTTCAAGGGACCGTAGACCTGAGTATATCATGTTAATTTCAACTCGATACCTCCACGCGTTCTTGAGATAAAAGGTCTTGACAGACAGACGGACGGACGGGCAACAAAGTGATCCCTAAAAATGGCAAAAAGACACGTACGCGTTGGCGAAGCTGAGAAGCAGAGACGCTTCGCTCACTCGGTCAATTATAGCACATCTATGACAATTTCGGTGATTTTTATATACTTAGTTACTCGTTCAGTTGTTCTCAGAAGCATGATTCCATCTCGTTGAAGTCGGTTATTTAGTGTGAGAAGTGGTTATATATTGTTACATTATTTATTTAAATTAAACTAGAGGCCCGTTGCGGCGTCGAACCGCCGCTAGAACATGGAAATCCGGTAGTGTTATAGAAAATAACTACTTTATCGATAAGAATTTTTTGGCGAACGAAGAATAAATACTGTAAAAAAACACGTTAAAATGATGTTTTAAAAACGTTAAAACATGAAAGGCTAGAGCCAGGCCTGATAGCCAACTGCCAGCTTCATCGTGGCAACTTTTTCAACTCTTTTGTAAAAATAACTTCTGCATTAATGCCATGTGATCTGCTGATCTGTTTCACAAATAAAATGCATATTATTCGATTTATGGAAAAAAAAATCAACTCTTTTGTAAAAATAACTTCTGCATTAATGCCATGTGATCTGCTGATCTGTTTCACAAATAAAATGCATATTATTCGATTTATGGAAAAAAATTGTTCATAAAAATAATCCCATATCTTAAAAATATAATTGACATATTTTCATAGGACCGGACATAAGATTGGTAGAAATTTAATTTGTTGTTCTTTCTTCAGGACATAAATTTATCGATTTGATCGATTTCTATCAATTTCCAGAAATAGCACATGAATCGAAAGGACAGATTTAGGCACTCACTACGCAGGTTTTAAAAAGGAAATCATGTAGTGCGTAACTGTTTCTGTATTCATTTATAATCGTAAATACTTAAAAATAGTGATAATAAGAAATGTTACATAAACTCAATTGTATGAAATAGAGAGTATAAAACGTTTATAGATACACGAAATGTCACTATTATCAATGCTTATAATATTTTTAATGAAATTCAATAGATCGTGCAAATTTTCTTAATATGGGTGCTGCCATGTCATCATCATCAATCATTTATTTAGTAACAATTACACATTGTGTTTGAAATTCTTACGCTAGGTATACTTAATCAAACCCTATTTACTAATCTAAATAAATAACTGACCAACAATACTCCACCATAAAAAAAAAAGAATGTGTCAAATATGTGTAATAAATAAAATCCAATATATAAAACAGCTAAAAATGTTTAAAAAAAGAATATTAAGACATATTTTTTTCAATAAATTTAGAGCTGAATGCCTAATACCCGAATTCCAAATTCAAACTTTCGTCTTTCCTCTCATTGAAATAGTGTCTGACAGAAGAGTGAGGGAGATGATATCTATACTCTGAAGTCTATGATATAAACCTAATTTTAGGGTTCCTTACCATAGTCGGTAAAAACGGAAGCCTTATAAAATCAATTCGTTTTGTTAGCAGCAGAATTTGTCAAATTTTATTTTGAATGAGAATAAGAATGATCAGCCAGACGTCATTATTTCAAATATGATTTATTCTTGAGAGCGTCGATTTTTTTAAATTTGCATCATATGTAGGTCATTTCTACCATCAAGTTTCGCATGTTAGGGTAACATGTTAATTATTCCACATTGCCAACTCGCCCACAATGTCAGCTCGTCTATATTCCCATCTGGATCACAATCCCAACTTGTCCACACACCCAACACGTCCACATTGCCAACTCGTTCATACGCCCAACTCATCTGCATTGCCAACTCGTCTATATTACCAATTCGTCTCAATTGGCAACTCGTCCATATTCCCAATTTGTCCACAATGCCAACTCGACCATATTGCTAATTCGTCCATGTACCCAACTCGTCCACAATTCCAACGCGTCCATATTGCTTACTCGTCCACAATGCCAACACGTTCACAAATACAACTCGTCTACATTTCCAACTCGTCCATATTTCCAAATCGTCCACATTCCCAACTCGTACACAATGCCAAATCGTCCACATTGCCAACTCGTACACAATGCCAAATTGTCGACATTGCCCACTCGTCCAGAAACCCAACTCATCTACAATGCCAACTCGTCCATATTACCAACTCGTCTTTATTGCCAACTCATCCATATTCCCAACTCGTCCACAATGCCAACTCATCCATATTGCTAACTCGTCCACATTTCCTACTCGTCCATACACCCAACTCGCTACAATACCAACTCGTCTTTATTGCGAATCTCGTCCATATAACTCGTCCGTATTACCAACTCGTCTTCATTGCCAACTCGTTTATATTCTCAACTCATCCACAATGCCAACGCGTCCATATTACTTGCTCGTCCACAATGCCAACTCGGCCACATTTCCAACTCGTCCATATTCCCACCTCGTCCACAATGTCAAGTCGTCCACATTACCAACTCGTCCATACACCCAACTTATCTACATTGCCAACTCGTCTTCATTTCCAACTCATCAACAATGCCAACTCGTCCATATTGCTAACTCGTCCACATTTCCAACTTGTCCATAGGCCCAACTCGTCCACAATTCCAAGTCGTCCACATTTCCAACTCGTCCATATTCCCAACTCGACGATACACCCAACTCGTCTATACAAACTCGTCCTTATTATCAGCCCGTCTTTATTGCCAACTCGTCCATATTCCCAACTCGACGATACACCCAACTCGTCTATACAAACTCGTCCTTATTATCAGCCCGTCTTTATTGCCAACTCGTCCATATTCCCAACTTGTAAATTTTACCAACTCATTCACATTGCCAACTCATCCACATTTCCAACTCGTCCATATTCCCAACTCGACGATACACCCAACTCGTCTACAATACCAACTTGTCCTTATTATCAGCTCGTCTTTATTGCCAAATCTTCCATATCACCAACTCGTCCGTATTACCAAGTCGTCTTCATTGCCAACTTGTCCGTATTAACAACTCGTCTTCATTGCCAACTTGTCCGTATTACCAACTCGTCTTCATTGCCAACTCGTCCATAATGCGAACTCGTCCACATTGCCCACTTGTCCATGTTCCCAACTTGTCAATTTTACCAACTCATCCACATTGCCAACTCATCCACATTTCCAACTCGTCCATATTCCCAACTCGACAATACACCCAACTCGTCTACAATACCAACTTGTCCTTATTATCAGTTCGTCTTTATTGCCAAATCTTCCATATCACCAACTCGTCCGTATTACCAAGTCGTCTTCATTACCAACTCGTCCATATTCTCAACTCGTCCACATTTCCAACTCGTCCATTTTACCAACTCATCCATATTACCAATGTAGATACATTCCCAACTTAGCTACATTGTCAAGTTGTCCATATTCTCAACTCGACCACATTTACAACTCGTCCATTTTACCAACTCATCCATATCACCAATGTAGATACATTCCCAACTTAGCTACATTGTCAAGTCGTCCATATTCAAACTCGACCACATTTCCCATCCCGTCGACATGCAAGCGGAAGGACTAAGTTTTTTCTTGTAAAATACCATTTAATTTACTATAACTCATGCCATTTTTGCCATTTTTGACTTATATAATCATATTTATAATAATCTATCATAAATTTACTTATTCGAATGACGATTACATTAGTTTTACTACATATTTTCTGCTTTGATTTATTGTAAAACTCGCCTATAAAAATAATCTTGAATGACGGTCAGTTTTTCTAGTCTTGCGAGCACCAGTCCAACTCGCACTTAACCGGCTTTTTCCTCGAAATTTTTAACAGGTATGCAAAAAAAGTTTCCATATCAACATTTTAAAAAGAAAAACAACCTGGCAATTTAGATCACTGACTTAATAGCCCCCAATAAAAAATATATTATAAGTTGACAGAATAGGTATGGTTATTGTCATTCATTGTCAACAAACTGTAAAATTATTTTTGCATATTCGTACATGTTTTAAGTGCTGCGGATATTATGTTGCCAACTCAAAAATAATATTTCATCATGCTGAACAACTTACTACAGGTTTGTGAGCAAATCATGCTTATTATTATTTGGTCATCTTATGTCAAAATAGGGATCACAGGTCACGTGGTCAATGTCACGTGGTTAGCGCACAGTAGTTTTTTCAAATCCATTTTTCAGTACTTTTTCAGGAAAAAAATAAAAATCCAAGAGTTTTATGCACCTCTCCAGCATGAGACGAATCTAATGACATATCATTTATACAAATCGGACCATAACTGTAGATCTGATGGGATGTACAAAAATCGGCCTCGCGTAATATATATATAGATTTAGACATTTTTCACATTGGCCCCAAACTCATTTAAGTCTTTTTATAAATAAGAAATTATAGGTACAATACAACCTTTAAAACGAGCCAGGTTATGACTTAGGTAGCCACAAGTTAACCTTTTCATAGGCAATAATGAATCATATTTCAGCGTTTCAAGCTTTAAGTGTGCGTGTAGGTAAAGTTCCGTCTGGAGACGTTATGGGGTTAAGTTGTTTAGCCGTTGGGGTAGTGGTGTGCATGTGTGAACCATCGATTGGTCAGGGACGGCGTGGCGTACCGTCCGATCATTAACCCAGTTGTGTTCGCGACGCGGCGCCGCCGGGCACGCGACCGGCCGGCTCGGTCGCTCATTCCGACACCATGCAACTACCGGAGACGGCGCCTCCTCCCCTCGCTCCGCTGTGGGACCGAGTGTTGCGCGCCCGGGCCCTTCCGCCGGACCTCGATGTGGAACTCCTCTATGTCGCTATAAGGGACCGTCTCACACACCCTGAATGGGAAGTCCGTCTCCATGCGCTCCGCGTCCTCGCTGACCTCCTTCCACTATCTGGAAACGCACTAACATTCCCGTTTGACCAAGTTATAGACAATTTGGGACACGGATCCCCCAATGTCCGCAAAGCTGCGCTGGACGCCTTAAAAGTGTTTTGCTCCCATTGTGAAGATCCGGAATGTGCGGCACGTGCAATTTTAGACAAGTGTTCCTATCATAACATAAGACCACATTCAGCTGATTTTGATACCAAAGTTAATGTTATAACAGGATTAATTTTATCCATACCCTCCGTCATGGCAATATTAAAGAGGAGACACCCTCCGTTAGACACATTTCCCATTTTCCAGACGTTAGGAGATAAACTTTTCGATCATGTCCATAGGGATGTAGCGTTACGATCACTTATTAAGTTAAGAAGGGTTGTTGGTCCAAGAGACTACATGTTATTCCTCTCGAAATTAGAACCTAAAGTGCAAGATAAGTTTCGGATTTTGTGTGAAGTGTACGATGAGGATTCACTAGACGTGTACTATGCTCCGAGGAAAACTACTTACAGGGATAAAACCAGTCACCAACTAGTTAAGATCAACCATGTTTTTAATAGTCCTGTACCTACGCCCATCAGACTATCGACCTGTGATACATCATCCGATGACTCATACAGCCAGGTCCCATATTATGGTAATAATTACGCCAAAGTTATAATTGAAACTGAAATAAAATTTGATTCAGATACTGCCATTACTATGACCGTTTTAGAAGAGAATGAGACTGAATCTGAAAAGAACACGGGAAGCGAGGAAGATTGTGATAGTTCCGACAGAAATATGTTGAAATATAGCGACGCCGACTCCGAAGACATGGACGTTGTAGTGAAAAAGGTGCGGTTTGGAGGAGAAAGTGTTAAAATTCGCACACCTGATAGCGAAAACATTGTAACAAGTGAAGACGATAGTATTCATAATAAACCGGCCGCCATGCAACATTCTCACATTGAGGAAGCATCTGTGCAAGTAACTCCTCTGATTGTAAGTAAAATGAATGAAATAAAACGAGAGGCGTTTGAGAGGGAATCGCAAGGGAAGCCGAAAAAGAGTGGAATTCCATTACCGGTCATCAACAGTAAAGCTCGCAATTCAACGGTGGTAGCCACTTACAGTAAAGTCAAGCTAAAATCGAAATCTTTGAGTGAATTATATGATTACTTTAGGTCCAAGAACGAAACAACGCAGGACAGTTTTAAGGATTCGGGGTTTACTCTGACCTTAACTGACATACGAACACCGGATAAACTTCCAAGTCCAGTAGAACCACACAGAGAAGTGGAAGTGCTACACAATTTACAGCGGAGCCCGACGGTGTCACCGCGGCGGAGATCAACGCGCTTGCATCTAGAGCAGGATGGGTAAGAACGATAGCTAAACTTTACCTACATTGAACATTTATTGTGAAGCAGAATATGTAGAAGTTTAATTCATTTTAACATAACATAAAATATTACTAGATTCGTGCTGAGTCTTCTAGCCTCATCGCCTCCGAAAGAGGACGATTACCTGTCTCCACGTGGACCTTCGCCTCTTCGCGGTCACTACCAATGGGAAGAGTTGGGAGTGGTTCCTAAACATGTGTCGGAACAGTTACATAACACGGTAAGTCTGTCTGCGTGCGTGCTACGAGTGTGTTATGATTTTAAGTGTGTCCATGCATGCACCTGGTGCACCCCTTAGACTTGGACTCTTATTGGTCCTACAGGTAGGTACCTACAGGTATTCTAGTTCTAAGTCAACCTCATTGACTATTCTTTCACATCGTCGTATTCACATGTTTTGTCTCTTTAGACCCATGCTTAAAGCAATTACTTACGTTTCCGGTGTCGTGCGTGCTCTCCCAAATGAGCTATAGTTACGTCAATCACTTCAAATCTTTTCATAATTTAGCCATACCCTAGCATAGGATGTGCGTTTACATGCACGATCCCCAGTCCTCATTGCTTTACAGCAAGTGTAAGAACCGTGAGAGAGATGGCGCTATTCTGTTTTTTTTTTAGTAAATTTGTATGGATTCGTTTGATTTTTATTCAAATAAATATAAATGTAAATCCACATTAAAACCAGGATCGATAGAAAGGAGGCTTGAAAATGGTCTGAATGTCTTCGAGAAAAGGATGTTACGGCGTGCCGGCAAGCGCGTTTGCTCGACTTAGCGGGGGCACTGCCGTGCCAGATCTGTTAAAACAATCCTTTTTCGTTAAGTGTTTATGTTCTGGATCTGGAACAGACCTACATTATATGCACAAATACATCTTTGTTAGGCGGGTATATAGAATTGAATCAATGAAAATATCCACGAGGTGTTAAAAGTAATAACTAAAGAAGCATGGTGAAATTAGTAATATGTGTCGCCTATAGCCGAGTTGTTTGAAGTCTAAAACTAAAGTGCCATGTTCACCGCGTCGTAATATCCATTTTACCTAACGGTATTGTATTTGGCAAGTGATTAACAATAGTCAATTAAATAACAATTGATCTAGCAGTCCATGAACCGGCCGGAGTCAATTTGCTCGTAGAAGCACTGCTATCACGTTTGTTTCAAAGGCGATTAACTGAATGAATCATTGAAATTCAACGGGATTCGTGGGTACCATGCTTCCGTTCTAGGAATTAGTCTTATATCGTTTGATACACCCACAGACAATAAAATAATACGGGTCACATCTGATTGTGATCTGATCCTAGAGAAATAAAGGGGACTCTTATATTAGGCATGCCTATCGTGATTTGTTTTTTAATAACTTAATCTGCTGTTGACCTCCATACCCTTACCACGAGTTTACAGTGACCGTACTTGCTAGAGACTGCGTAAACGATATGTATGGAAAATTGTAGTTCTACAAAGTACCCGCTGTAGATACTATTCTCCATACAAACCGTTTACGCTGTCGTGAGCGAGTACGGTCACGTTAACTTGTGGTGAGGCTACAGAAAGTAGGTATCGTCACGTATCGTTTAGTGACGTGAATCTTCGCTATATCTTTTAGTTTTAATTTTAAAGGAATGAAGGGGTGCCATCTTTCATATTATTACCTACTTGCCTACTTGGATAATGGATATGTTTTAAAAGTAAAAAAAGAAATGAGCATTTCTCAAAAAGTTTGTACACAATTAAGACAGAAAATTAAAGTACAATATAATTTTCCTATTTTGTTACGAATTATTTTAGTAATTTTATATCAATGTTATGATTATGTTCGGTAATTAAGGTTCTGTTATGCTTATACTTTTAATAGGTACCTACATAATCTGATATCAATCTATTGGAAATCACAATAAAAAATGGTAACAAAATAGGAAAATTATATTTGACTTTAATTTTCTGTCTTTATAATTGTGTACAAACTTTTGAGAAATGCTCAAATAACTCTTTGTGTTTGCACTTTCTTTCATTAAACAAGCTAGCTGCATTTGTTTTCGAGATATTCCTTTTTTTTGTTAATGAGCCGAAATATTTCTCCTTAGGTTTATAAAAGTGTTAAAAATAAAAGATGAACTTAAATTGAACTAATTAGGTACTTATCGACTATCGTACTTTTTAATTCGCCTCATTGATAGAAAATTATTATTAATATAAAATACTATAGTTATTAGAGTTAAACGTTTCAATGTCTAGGAAAATTGGATAGCTGCAGTGAAGGCAGCCGACCAACTCCACAGCGCTCTGTTAGAAGCGGATAAAGTGCGGCGAGCGGAGCCCGCGGCGCTCTCCCTGGTTCAGCACATGTGGGCTCTGAGCGAAGAGGTAATTAGGATATATTATGTGGACCGCGGTAGTAAAGGTCTACCAACTCAACAGCGCTCTGTATCTTTACCATGAGTTTACAGTGACAGTAATCGCCAACGACTGCGTAAAGGATTTGTATGGAGAATTGTGGTTCTACAAAGTAACCGCCAAGGGCGATGTACTATTCTCCGTACATAAATCATTTACGCTGTCGCTATCGAGTACGGTCACGTTCACTCATGGTAAGGGCTAGCATTATCTTGCCGCGACTTCGCTTGTCGCGCGAGTCAGCATCTCCTGTCTTGCTCGCACGGTATTGAAAGGAATGTGACAGATAGTATTTCTCGCGCAACAAAGAGTCGCGTGTCAATGTTATGCTAGACTTACTGGTCCGGCACAAAGTGGGTATCTGCAAAATATAAAATATGGTGGCCATAAATGCAGCCGACCAAATTCACGGAGTATAAAATACAACAATTTGTGAAGAAAAAATTTAGAGCACCATTTGAAAAAACTGAGTAAAGTAACGGGAGAGAAGGAAAAAGCGAACTCTAGCGCATCTTGTGAGGGATTATATATTATATACCTATGTGTGAATGACAACACTTAGATACAATTTTTATTATATTGAATTTCTTATCAACACGTCAATGTTGAACAACAAGTGCGTTCTTTAATTGGGTCAACCAACCTACTCAAAAGCTTACAAATTTATTCACATAGTATATGTATGTATGTATCAGTACCTACTATCAGTCTGCCGTCCTACGAAACTTTACGAGGTGTTATACAAAAATACAGCGACTAACGTAGCTCTACATAAAAGTACATCCGGCCCATGCGAACTTATCAACGAACTTATTTGCATACCTCTTTGAAAACAAAGAAATAAGCGTGCCCAAAATAAATTACGTTTTTACTTTTCCCTGTTATGTTAAGATGCAATTATGATAACCCCCGGTAGACCTGTAACTTAAGACTTGCAAGAGAATTGGGGACCGCAGAGTAGGTATACATGAATATTGAGGTGTGATATTTTATATTATAAATGTAAATAGGCGTAGACATGAGCAATAGAGCACATTTGCACCTCCAATAACTTCTGCGTGTTCAATTACTGTTATATCTACTAGGTATGCGTTAGGCTGCTGTTTTTGGTAGATACATTTACTAAAAAGTAAAGATAATTTTTCTGACGAAGTCTGCTGAAATTTCAACTACTACCTATGTACAGTCGAGTTCATTTACATCTACACACTTACGAGAACAAAAATATCTGAACACGACTTTATGCTCCAGACAATAGGGTCGTGTTCAGATATTTCGTAAGTGTGTAGATGTAAATGAACTTCGACTGTACATTACTCGCTAAGCACTAAGTACCAACTAGGCACCGAAAACATGACGCTGCATTCAAATAATTAAGTTACAGTTTAAAAAAATCGGTTTACGACAATGTACAGGTATCAGCAGCCAGGGCTCCTGCGGAAGGAGCGGTTTGTGCCTTACTAAGGGGCGCCAGTAAAGACTGTGTGCGGCAACTCTTGCCGGCTCTAGTGGCGAGAATGGGGCGCGACCCGCCCCCCACCGCGCTACCTCATGCGATGCTGCAGAGTATACCTCTGCATAACCTTATCGACATCATCTTCGATCCCACTATAATTTGCGTAAGTAAATACCTAAAATCCTATTTGAGAGTATTTGACAATAGGTAGGTACTCTCATGAAAAATGTTGTGATATAAATGTATGTTATCCACTTTTCCAGCAGCCGTCAGGAGACACGGACCGCACGGAAGCTTCCCAACTTCGCGCCGCGCTCTGCCTTGCGAGAGCAGCCGGGCCCGCGGCCGTGCTCACTGCCGTCCGGAGGCGACTCGCCGACACCGCTAGGGCCGATGTATTCTGCAATAAGGTTAGGGACACACCCTACCTATATCCACCAGCCGTCAGGAGAAACGGATCTCACGGAAGTTTCCCAACTCCGCGCCGCGCTCTGCCTGGCGAGAGCAGGCGGGCCTACGGCCGTAATAGGTAAGTGCCGTCCGGAGACGACTCACCGACACCGCCATGGCTGGCCGCTGTGGGTTCTGTAAGAGAGCTAGCTGAGCGGGCCGACATCATAGCTCAGTATTTTCTAACGAGAGATAGCAATTTGTCTCGGGAAACATAAACTCCAAACAATTGTATAATATCATCATCAGTATCTAGTTTTTCGCAAATAGGTAGTTGATCAAGTACAGTCGAGTTCATTTACTGACACTGTACATGACTTTATGCTCCTGACAATTAGGGTCGTGTTCAGATATTTTTGTTCTCGTAAGTGTGTAGATGTAAATGAACTCGACTGTACGTATCATAATACATTAAATTTTAAACACATACCGACCATTATAAAGGAATAAAATGCATAATGACCAAAACATATGGGTAAGCAAGCTGCTGTTTTAAGTGTTGTGTTCAACAGCAAGTTCTATTTATAACAGTTATAACATAGATCGAAGAAAATAACTAAAATTTAATTCATACTCAACTCAATATGTGATAGGTACCTACACGGTAGTCGCGTACTCATTCCAAGGTAGGTATCAGAAGTTCAAAAACACGGATTATTTTTGATTGTAAATAATACACAGACCCTCCGACACTACTTATCTTTTCAAAATAATTGAATTTAAGTATAGAGTTTATACTTTCATTGTCGTTTCAGCTACGAGAGCGGCTAAAGCAACCCGTGGACAATAGAGCAGGCCACGTAGCGAGGTAAAGTTTTTTTTATATATTTATAATTTATTTTCGTTTGTTGTACCTAAATAAAAATCGACAAACGAAACCATTAGGTAAGGTATAAAATTTGTAAGCACACTTAGGTTATATTTCACCTCGCTCACTTCGTTCGGTCTACCAAATAATCACTTTGTGTCACAATGGCTTACTTTAGCACCTCGTGAAACAATATACTATTTAACATAATTGTTATACTTATACAGAGAGCTTGTTTCAGGAGTTCCCTTCTCCCGGTGCCGGTGAGACGACGCGCTCGTTCCACCCCCTCGCCGGCGGCTCCCCCGCCTCCGAGACGCTTGAGGCCCTTACCAGACTCCGCACCTTTGCCAAGTAAGCATTCTGGACTACCTAGCTGCCACCACTAGAAAAAGTATGCATTCTTAACCTGCCACCACTACAAGCTGAGTTGTGTTGTGGTGTTAGGATTAGGTCTCCAGCAGGGCTAGCACATCTTGCCATGACTTTGCTTGTCGCGCGATTCAGCATCACCCTTCTGCCTCGCAAGATATTGTAAAGAAAAAGAACGGGGCAATAGTTGCCGCGCGACAAATTGTGTCATTATTTGAGGTGCAGGATGTCATTAACTAAACACAGCCTGCTCGCGCCACGATAGACGTATCTTGTACTGCGGTACTTTAACTGGAGTCATCAGTGATGGGTTGCGTTGCATAAAAAACAAGCCGTAGCTAACATAAAATACTTATTATATAAGTAGGCTAGGTGGTACCTACCGTGACCTAGCATTTTTTTATATAACGTCACAAAATAGTTGCTCCACTTCGCCTGATGACAGGACGATGAATGACAAGAAACCAACGGTGCCATTATGTCAGTTGACACTGCCATGCTAGCCCGAAAGATGCTTCTTTACGCTTCTTTCGATGGGCCCCAAGTTATACCTAAGAAGGAGGAAACACATGATTAAAGTGCTATATAATTATTTTTCGCCTCTTTCGAGAATCCATCTTATTCAAATATTGCGTATCAATTTGTTTTACATAAATCCGATAACATCCATCTGCCTCCTTCCATCATCACTGATCAGTGATCAACTGATCACTCATCAGAATATCATAGAACCCAACCCACATATTTACATTTTAGTAAACTTAATGAATTGTTAATTGCTGTGTTTTTGTTTTATCAATAGGTATTTCACAATCAAATGGAGAATCTCTACTAAAACCTTTGTCGCCAATACCACTCAGTGACAAGTAAGTGCGCTTCATAGAATTTAAATTTTCCTAAGACTCGACGAATTCAAAAAAGGCAATAACCGAAGTCAAAAATTGGTATAAAAAAATTGCCTCTTGTTATTTCTAATATGTCAGGGTCAATATTCTGATAGTTCAATACCACGATGGCACGAATCAATTATCCAGCTCATTTAAAATTAAGTCTGTTTTCAGTATTGCCTTGTTTCATTGGATGTTGACCTTGCTGTCTTGGGAAACTTTTCAGCTGGTGAACCGTATTCAGCTGGTAACGTTACTAACCGGTCGCCTACGGTTGTTCCGTATTAGAATCTACGAATATACTAAGAACAGCTTACAGTTTATTAGTACAGACTTATGGTTAAAGCAACAGTGGCGTGTCAAACAAAAACTCAGGACAAGCCGGCGACTATCAGTTACTTTTTTTTCAAAGAGAGTGGTCAGCACCACTCTCCTTGAAGAAAAAGTTCTTGAAGTAGGCAAGTCGGTGGGAATCGGCTTTTGTGAACGCCACGCCACTGTACATATAGTTGGACAAGAAGTAGTTTTGAGTTTCTTACTCATAGTCCCATTCTCCAATTAGCTTTTATTTCATGTCGGAATGTAACTGAGATAGCCCAATTAATTAACGGCTGCTCAAAACTCGCGCGGTTCCTTAAGATAGTGGACGTCGGAGCACACAAGCCATCTTGTATAGAAACAAGTACAGCACACTCTCACTAATCCGGCACTTCGATAGTCCGATACTTCCAATAATCAGACAGTCTCCACCAGCACTTTCCTCACTTCTGTCTAAGTACTCCTACGCCACTATGATTTTTTTATACAATCCAGTAATCAGAATAATATTCCAATAATTCGGCACTCTGTAGTTTTAATAGTGGTGGATTAGTGATTAGTGAGACTACTATATTGCGAGGTTGGCCTTTTTCTGCAGCTTACTATTTATAATATAAGTATTGTTTCGTGCTTAATATCTTTTATCAGAGACAGAGACATGTTCTTTACATTTGTGTGATTTGTGCTGTGCAGGTACGATCATTTCAAGGTTTCGGTGACTGTTGTGACGTGCTTGCTTATATTTAGGGCGCTCTGTAGTTGATCTGATAAAAAAAGAACTGACCGAGATGTCTAGACTACGAAAATTTGTCCGTTCTCATTTCCAAGCGACCAAGAGTTTTAATGTGCAGTAATTAGAAAAGGGCATGACGAAAAATACATACTTATTTACAAGTTATTTGCAGTGTGTGCTAGCCGTCTGCCGATGGTTATCGGCCCGGAACTGTTACAAATTACCATGCCAATTATACCGTTGACTCGAGTCACTAACCCCCATTTCGGCCACAAATCGATACAAGTAATTATGACCAATGTCGGAAAACTGGCCTCGAGGCAAGGAAAATAAAACATTCCGAGAAATTGCGTAAAATTTGGCCTCCGAAAAATGTAAACGTTCATACCTCTTTATGGCCAAGGCATTATTATACGTAATGTAATAGGTATGCGTTACTTATGAAGCGTTTTCCTGAAAATGTGAACCGAGCTTGAACGTCGCGTTATAGGTCAGAGCTTCCACGGCAGTCACTGGTCACCTGAAACAGTGAAACATGCAAGCAATCCCACCTTGACGACTCATTGCAATGAGTCGCATGCGATCCTAACCTATTTCGATTTACTCTGAGACATATTTCTCAAACTTTGGGAAATAGTTAATGGGTGTTAGGCCATTATGAAAGAATTGACCAGGACTCTCCTCCAACCAGACTAAGGAAGACGTCATTAAGCGATTTTACAGTAAATTTTTAGGCTTCCGTACCCAAAGGGTAAAAAACGGGACCCTATTACGAAGGCTGCGCTGTCCGTCCGTCTGTCTATCCGTTTGTCACCAGGATGTATCTCATGAACCGCGATAGTTAGACAGTTTAAATTTCCATAGATGATGTATTTCTGTTGCCGCTATTACAAGATATACTAAAAACATAGAATAAAATGAATATTTAAGTGGGCTCCCATACAACAAACGTGATCGGTTGCGTTTGCTTTGCACCTCATTTGTATCCGGCGTCATACATACCGGCAGGGCGAGTTTTTATTCTATACTATGCAATACACACACCTATGCTACATGGAGTAATTGAATGCCCTACTACCTGTCAATTTCGACACCCATGAATCTAATAACCAAGAGTATAATTCACGTGTAATTGCGTGCTACCGGTGCCACCACTAACCTACATTTTGGGTCTAAAATTATTGGCCGGCTTTCATTCTCAGCGTTTATGGACGACCCATTTACGGTATCGCCGATCGCCCCACTTCGCTAGGCTAACAGTCGCTTACTAGGTCTTAAATTGTAGGATTAACTTTCTGAAATGAAGTTTACTGTAGAAGTGGGTGATTTTAATTGATGTTATGCATAATGATTTTCGTTTCACTGTGATTTATCACAATGCCGGGAGCCCCTCTGTGTTCGTAGCAAATTTTCGTTACATATGTTTTTTCCCATGTTATCGGCTGCACGCGTAGCGCTACGAGATTTTTGAAGACTCATTTTAGTGTATCGAAAGATTTTCCAAAAAGTACCTAATGTCACGTCACGACTGATATACTTAGGTAAGTACCTCAAGTCCTCAGGTAGCTCAGTACCCAAGTAACATGAGCAGTTTTTATTTCACGGATTTTTACCGAAGGCGTCCATTTTGTTAATAGTATAATAATAAACTAACGAGCCTACGTCAAGGCCATGCCGCATTTTTCCGCATCATCACCGGCACAATAGCTATACCACTATACATATAGCGACGTGACATCTAATTTTTGCTAATGGTGGGGTTACATTGTTCCGCGCGCGGTCGGTGGAAATTCCGAGAATGTTACTTACTTAATTTGCATAATATGCAGGTAGAGTGGTGAGTTCATCAACATGTGGTGGCGATCGATCGCGGTAGGTGTAGGTGTACACAGGGCGCGTGGCGGGCGGCGTCGGCAGTCGCGGAGGCGCCGCGGCGGCAGGCGGCCATGCTGCCCCGGCTGTGCTGCTGCGCGCGCCCCCGCTCTGCCGTCGTACCCGCGCCCTCCCCGCCCCCGCTCGCGCCCGACCTCGTCGCTGACTTGCCCACGCACACGCGGTAACCAAGCACCGGCCCTTGCCACCCTCCGCACTTACTCGTCACAGCACGCCCTAACTAGGTGTGATGATTAAACGCACCAAAAACTCAACTTGTCCTCTTTATTACAGAGACTCGAGCGCGCTCACTGCCACTTGTGAAGAGGTCGCGGAAGAAAAAGATGAGAACAAAAAGATATCCACCGAAAGCCTCATCTTTGGAGAAACCACTATCGTAGACATTCCCGCGGACGAAGTGGACGATGCGCCGCCGGCACCGCACTCGCCGTCCATACACGTCGAAGACTTCTCGGAGAAGTCGATTAAAAGTGTCGATTCTCAAAATGAAGCCAATCCAAAAGAAAATAATTCCCTACAAATAAATGACAAATTCGGATCGCAAAAATCTTTAAACTACGAAAGAGCCGACTCACCTTTTTCGCGCCCTCAAAGCAGATTTTCTTCACCGAGTCCGGTCTCGACTAGGAGCAGAAGCGATTCGGTCAGTCCAGTAAAGAGCGGTCAGCGGTCGCCCGAGCCCACGAGCGACGTCTACCAAAAGCCTCTCGCGTGCGAACGGGACGTGCGTTTGGCGCTCACAGAGTGCATCGTGCCGGCGAAGCACGAAGATTGGGAGGTAATAGTGAACGCGTTAACAGAAGCGGAGCGACTTGCGTCGGACGACGGGGCACGGGCACCGGCGTCGAGCTGGCGCGCGGTGGTCCGCTCGACGGCCACTCACGTAAGGTCGCTGCGCTCCCGCGTCGCTCGGGCCGCGTGCTCCACCATGGGGTCTCTGTTCGAACATCGCGGACGTTCACTGGACCCGGAGCTGGAGGACGCGACGACGGCGTTGCTGGAGCGCTGTGCGGACGTGAATCGGTTCCTGCGGGCGGACGCGGCGTCGGCGCTGGTGCGCGTGGCGTGCGGGAGCAGCAGCGCGCGGGCGGCGGGGGCGCTGGCGCGGAGGGGCGCGGCGCACCGCGCCGGGCCGGTGCGGGCGGCCGCGGCGCAGGCGCTCACGCGGCTGGTGGAGCGGCGGGGCGCGGCGCGGATCCTCGACCTGCCCTCTGAACCGCGCACCCTGCTGCTCCGCGCCGCGGGGGAGCTCCTGGGTGACGCGTGTGCCGAGGCTCGCCTTCACGCCCGGCTGCTCTGCCTGGCATTACAGGAAGACGATCGATTCCGGCCAATGCTCAAAGAGTCTATGCAAGCCACCCGCTATAGAGCCATACAAAAATTTCTGGACAAGCTTCGATGACCGTAATATAACCTTTAGTCTGATTCCTCGAAAGATTCTTTAGGTATAATGAAATTATTAAATAACTTGTATACTTCTTTCATATACTCGTATCTAAGTACCTACTGCATGATCTTCTCGTAGCGCGAGATGCTGCAGACAGACTATATTTTAAGATAAGTAGTACACATGTACTTCATGAACAAAGTGTCTTATTAAATTGTGCATTACAATGGACTGAATTGTGCGAAAGGTATTTTTATAGAAAATTGAACTATTATTTAATATCGACAAACATTTTATGAATCTATTGTTATCCTCCAACGGAGTGAACTTTTCTTGAATTTAATATACATTCACTAAACTTATGTTTTATTTATAAGATTTTAATAGACAGGAATTAAATACATTAGACTTGAAATCTCTTGAGTTTTATTTTGAAAGAGTAGGTAATTTTAATTTAGCTCTCCTTATATGTTTGATCCCCGACAAAAAGCAAAAAGTCTGTGACATCGCAGCTCTTAGACTGACGATCTTATTCAGAATAAATCTATTTTTGTTTCAACGCAACGCAAATGGAACTAAATTGATGGTGCGCAGACGTTACATCAGTTAAGTACCTATACATCCTTACAATTTACATCCACCCTTAAATCTATAAATTATGTCTTTATGTTATGTTATAGTACATACCTAAATGCATATTTAATTCATAAACTAACTAGTAAATGAATCCAACGCCACCTAATGGTTAATCGTAACAGGGTAGATTCTACTCGCTGGTTCAGTAATGCAATAAGATGAGAAGAGAGTCCATAAACCCAGTTCAGTTAAAAAACGCAAAGTATTTCGGCTAGCTTTACACATTTTATAAGTTTTTTATATTATTTGAGAGGTATAATAATTTATCTTTGATGTCAATACAATTGTAGGAGCGATATAAGGGACCAAAAGGTAGTTAAATAAATAAATAAGTTGCACGTTGATGGATGTTCAAAGAAAAAAGCACAGCCTGTAATAAAAGCTTGTTACATTTTGATTTACAAACTACTTAGGTACTTAACCTCACGTTCGAAATGGCAACCTAAATAATTTGTCAAATTGACAACTTTAACTTAACATTACACATACATTACAACATCATCATCAATCAATAACAAACAAACCAAACAAAAGCAAAGTAAACAAGAATGAATACCACAGATCAATAACAATTTAAACGTTACCACCGGGATGTATTGAATGGATTTGGTACCGCATCTCGACAGGGCATCGCTGCTCAAGGTGTCCTCATTCTTGTTCTGGAGCTACATGTACCTGTTGTCCAACAAGAGGTTCCCGGGCGAGTGTCCGGAGTACCACTCCCGCGTGGTCACCCTTCTGCACGGCAGCGTGGCGTGTCTGGTCGGGCTCGCGCAGTGTGGCGTGGGCTCGCTCAGTGTATGCCGGCTTACGTGTGAGTAGTCAAACCACGCTACCACTTCCAAGCTTGTTGTTGTGCTTGGAAGAGTTGGCGTGGTTTGACTCTATCATGAAATTAAACTAAACTAAAGGCTGATTTAGACGATGCCAATTTTGAGACGCCTAAATTACGGCGCCAGTGATTACCGCACAGCACACCTCCGACCGTTTAGACAATGACTATGTTCAGCCGCCTAAATCTCGCCGCCAGTCGTGTTTACACGGTGCTTTTTTTCAGTACCAGTCATTAGTGGCAGCGAGAGACGCGGAGGGGGGGTCACTGGCGCCGAAAAATAGGCTCGTGTTCTATTCCGCGCCAGCGCTGGCATGCGGCGAAAAAATGGCGCGGAAAGTGTTTATACGGTGCCTTTTCGAGGCGCCGTAATTTAGGCGTCTCAAAATTGGCATCGTCTAAATCAGCCTGTCATTACCGGAGGGCAGGTAGTACCTATTCTTAGAGGCATCTAGAATGACCTTCAAATTTAATGCTTTTATTTCTACCTATTCCTAATGTTCAATTTCTTCACCACCTATTAGTGTATTTGGTGTAGTAAATAAGTAGGTAGGTAGGGTCGCAATGCGATCTGGGGCTTTACTAGTTACCGCCCGTTACGTTGTTTGTCTTAAGTTTTACATCTTGCCTTGGCCAGAAAGTGAGATTTTCTCCCAGTAAATCCCACCTACGGCCTAAGGTGACATAAATTACAGTAAAGTTAGTAGACTATGTTGTACGTTGTACGTATAGGTACGTATCTGATTGTTGATTCGGTTAAAATTTTAGCTCAAGTTTTGACTCCGCACTACGCTTTGATGGTATGGTCATGGGGATACTTCGCTTTCGATTTGCTCTGGTGCCTACTTTACTGGAACCAAGGCCTCCTGATGCTAGCTCACCACTTCTGCACCCTGGTGGCCATCACTGTTTACATGCACAGGAACGGGACAGGATGCTCCTTCTCATGCACCATGGCGCTAATGGAAATAACTAATCCGCTACTGCAAATTAGATGGTGTGTACAATGTACCTACATTTTAATGTCTCTCCAATTAAACTCGGTTGGCGTGGTACATTTTCGCCATAGCAAGTGAAATATATTTTATTATTACAGTTGTAAGTTGGCATATGTTGTGTTAATGTTATTACTATTGTACCAATGTAATAGCTATGTATTCAATGACGATGCAAAAGTGGTTCCAGTGAATCCCAATTGATTAAATGATTCTTATCTTATCTTATGTAAGTTTGGTAAACTTGAAATTTTGCCCAGCAGATACTGTATTTCGGTTGATGGTAATTAAGCATAGGTAAGGAAAGACTCACAAAGTGAAATGGTCTCATATACCTACCATTTAAAAGTGTAACTTGGCACTGTATAACAGTCGCAAAATATCTGTTGTTCACTGCATTATTTACTAGAGCAGTACCGATACAATGGCGACGCGGTTACCTTAGTTGGAAGTGAACCTGCCGACGAAGTTAGCGATTCGGAATTCTTAGACCTTTAGGGATTAAGTTGATTAGTGTGCATGATTATTAAATTATTATGTTTTTATTCAGACTACATTTTGTCCGCAGGTTCCTCAAAAAGCAAGGACTTGGAGGATCTAAAATATATTATGTAATAGAAACAGTTTATTTACTGTCCTTCCTGCTGTTAAGGGGGGTTCTTGGTTCCTACATAGTATACAAAATAATGTGGGTTGACGATTTTGGCATAGACCAGAAAATGATTGCAACATCTCTATATGTAATTTCCATTGGACTAATTTGGGAAATACTTTCTTATGTAAATTATAAATACAAGCATAATATTGTAAGTAATTTATTCCCTTTCTTAATAGTCATTTGCTGGCCTCTCATTACCATTAAATAGAAGATAACTCAAATGTTTGGCTGTCATAGTCATAGCTATTTATTATTACACAAGTTAACCATCAATAGCTAACTGTTCAAAAAATTGAAATGCTACCTGCTCATATAAAATGTAGAAAATACCACATTAACCTTTCGAACGCCAGGCGGTAGAGCATTCACCGCGCCACTGACGTCACAGTAAAAAAATAAAGTGCCTAAATCTACAGGGATTCAAAAAACTTCAAAAAATCTTATGGCAGTTTCAATTACATAGTTTTGATCATTTACATTTTGACGTCATCACGCGACGATGGCGTCAGTGGTACAATTTCTGACATCGTGATATGACTACTGTGGCGCTCAAAAGGATAAATCAGACATGTTTGAAGACCCTCATTCGGTTGAAGTTATACCTAATAACCAGAGATCGGATAAATGGACTTCATTATACACGGTGCCCTGTATTTGGCGAACAACCTTCCCATAGGAGAGGACACATTAGACATTAAAGACATTTATTTATTGTTTGAATTTTTAGCGTTCGTAAGTCTCATGATTATTGACATTTAATTATGAACGACTAGGCCACAGTTGACTTTCGCTCTGTTATATTGTATTTATAATGATGCTAACGACTTTTGAATTTTTTTCTTAACCCTTTGACCGCCAAAGACGGCAAATCACGTCATCGGGAATTCGTGCCACTGACGCCAACGACGTCTATTGACGTCAAAAATTTCAGTGGTCAAAAACATGCTAATTCAAACCAATCTGTGTTTTTCAACCTCTGTTGATTTTGGAGCACTTTTTTTTTTTTGGGTTGGCGTCAGTGGCACGGTGAATTGCTTTGCCGCTCGGCGCTCAAAGGGTTAATGAATAAGAATAAAATTTCTCTCTAAAACTCCGTCATCCATCTTCATCTGTGATCTAGACGGTCATTACCATTAGAGTGAAGTAAGGTCCAAATCATAAAAAAATAGACTTTTACGACATTTAAAAAAGAGTAGCTGAGTCGAGTATTTTCTGAATAAGGTGCCGTGTCAGTGATCAGAAGGTTGTCCATTAAATACAGGACACCTTGTATAATGACGCCCATCTGCCCGATCTCTGCTAATAACACCAACCAAGACTAACTTAACAATATATTATCATGACCAGTACTGCAAATGCTGTGACAAGAGTAAAGACTCATATTAATTTCATAAACCCCATGGTTCTGCTTTCGCAGTGAATGTGATATTATATTCTAGATATCTCTCAAATTCTGCAGTTGTTCTTTACAAACAAGACTATGAATTAAATTAATATTCATTTCAGGAAAAAGTGTCAAATTTTCTGGATTGGACAGAGATTGTATTAAATGAACACATGTGCTAATATTATGTAGCATAAATAAAGTTTAACATGTACAAGTGTACCATCAAAGACAGAATAAAGTGAATATTTTACTCAAATATTTGAATTTTTTTTTTTATACATAATTAATCGCCTGGTGACAATCAAAACTCGCTAAAATTTCTGTCACTACTCTACAAAACCTCGTATCCAGTTTGTAGATTGATAATGAGATACTAGCTTTATTTTTAATATGTATTTGTTACTTAGTGAGTTTTACTTGTCAACAGACGAAATGTTTCATATAAATCAGTTCAAGAATAAATTGTGAGTCAATTAGTCTCTTCTGTGATAATTGCCTTTCTTTTGATTCCTTCTGTCTCTCCAGTTATTATTGCCATAATTGTTGCGATTACCTCCATGGTAGTTATCACTGTGGTTGTCTCTATCTCTATTGCCCCGCCCATGATTCTTTTCTGGCCGGTAAGGGTGATGCCTATGACTCCAGTTACCTTGCAAACTAGCTTGTACTAGTTTATCATTTAAATCGTGAACACTTCGAGGCGCGTACACATTTCTGAGCTCGTCTTCCCTTAATTTTTCAGTAATTTCTGCGAATTTTTGCACTACATTAGCCTGTGAAACAAAGTCCAGTGATGGATCAGGTCCGTAACAGCGTATTGGCGGCGGCAACAGCGCCATTCGTCCTCGGCATTGCAGTGACAGCGTTCTGTGAAATAACGCTGTTCCTCGGAATAGATTTATAGCGTAGGGTACGGACACTTCATGGCAATAGGTTATAAATGCAAAATTCTTTTGACGACCGTCTCTGTCTTTCGCTATCCTTACTTTTTCCAATGGTCCCGCCTGTTGAAATGAAGGAAAGCATAAAAACTATATATGAAACCAAAAAAATAGTTACGGTAGACGAGTAAACAATTTCTCAATTTAAATTACCTGAAGAAACAGTTCATACAGCAATTCTTCTGTCACCTGTTCAGGCAAGTTGCCGCACCAAAGTGTCTTATTATCTTCGTCAATCATTATGAATATAATAATTGGTAGGAATAATTAAATTAAAAAACAACAAAAACCTTATCGCCTTGTCAGTCAAACCTGTTTGTGTCAAGTTGCACGTTCTGTCAATCTGTTCCTGTGTCGCCGGCGGTGTATCATAAAACCCGCTCCAGACCTTCCGATCCGATCCGATCGGATCGAAGCAATCGGATAATGTGTAGTACAATTGACAACATTTCATATTTTTAAGGCTATCATTTTATTACTTTTCTGAATTCTGCTTAAAAAGATGAAATAATCTCTGTTTTTATTTATTTTCTGAGATGATTATTTATTTTATTATTAATTTATAAAAACATACTCATTTTAAAATATGGCATCACCAAAACCAGAACTTAATGGAACGGTTACTTTAGTCGGTTTTCTTATTAAAAAAAAACTTAATAAAACTCGGTATGCATCCGTCATCTGTCAACGTCAAATAAAGAAAAAATATATTTTTTCGCTCTTTGGTTTAGACAACAACCCTATTCAGCCCGTATTGTCGTAGATTGCAGTTATTTAATATATTTTCTTATATTTCTTTAAATACAGAAGAATAAATTCAAAGATTTTTTTTTAAGGTACACGACATAAAGCCCTGTCGATCTCTATATTAATTTCCACCTGTTATAAATATGAAATGTTGTCAATTATCCGATTTATCGGAAGAAATTGGATGTGTAGTGACTTAATACTTGAGTTAAATGCAGAAGGAAATGAAGAAAGAGTTAGTTGGAGCACAATCTGTATTTACAGGCAAAAGGCGAGTGACATAAGTCTATATAAAAATACATGAATACAAATGACAGTGTTCTTATTACAAATCACAATAACCATAAAGGTTTAACATAGTGCAATTTGTTAGGACATTTCTTCCGATATATCGGATCGGATCGGAAGGTCTGGAGCGGGTTTAATACTCCCCGATTCCCTTGTTACCTGTATGAATCTCATACAATCGTGAGTGTTTAAAATAAATTATTACGACAAAATAATATTCAGCCAATGAATATGACAATTGTGATGCGTGAACGCATAATGATTATTTTTTTGTACTACTAAAACCTGACCAGAAATATATGAGGATGCGCCATATTTTGCGGAATTTCACTGGAACTAATTTCTTACACTGGCAATGATTTTACGATAGTTTGCATAGAGTATATTGAATGTATTATAATATTATAATAGAGTCATCAGTCAACGATTTCGATTGCAGCGCCCCCGGCGTTAAGTGGCCAAAACTATTTACATGAAAAGAATTTAAGAGGGCGCCGAGCGTTTGCGACTGAACCATAGAGCGTGGGGAATGCGTATTTAAATCGGCGCGCGGCTGCTATAGTAAAAATGTATGGAGAATTAAAAGCACTTTTTTGATAAATCCGGATCTTTAATACCAAACAATAATCGAAATATTTGATGCGGACAAATTGTAATGTAAACATTCTTCTTTTTTTTGAACTGAAAATCAGAATAGATTTCCATTGTTAAACTATAAAAAAACACTTAACGCCTGCTTACGATTTTTCAATTTTCGTCCAACTTTACTTAGTTCTCTAGGGTAAAATATTAATAATCTTATAATTTTTTAACGGAGAAGTTGTTAACACATTCTTCGGAATGCTAAATATGTAGTTTAGAAATGGATTAAACAACTAGTGTTGACGTTATCCACTTAACGGCAATTGCCTATTTTTTCACATTTCGCTCGGTGCAGTCTTAAATATGGCGTTATAATTTACAAAATAGGAGAGAAAATTTGTCATGAGAGACTGGCAATCGACAGTTTATGGTTCTGGATTTGATTTGATTCAAATCCAGTGACAGATGTAAGATTGTTTATTAATGTTGACTTACTCCGTTGACAGCTGCAAAAGGGAACACATCTTAAGTTGACATGTGTATTGTATTTTTTAGAAGTGTATATTTAATGTGTTGTGCTTAAATAAATGAGTGTTTGAATTGCCAAGGCCCTTTGATTAAATCCATTAGAGGTCATGGGCACCAGCGGCGCATTATAGATGCATTATAGAATCAGTGATTGGTGTTTGAAAGTTTTAGCCCAGAAAGGATAGACATTGCTTATATAAAAATAAGCCTAGCAACCAGAAGTTGTTTATCTAGTAACCGTCTTGTCAATATTTTTTCACGAAACAAACCGTACCTACAAAATTTATTAATAATGGGAAGTCCGAATAAATTGAATGAATCTACAAATTACCAAAACTGGAGGAAATTAACAAAACTCTTTATACAAGCAAAAGGACTTGACAAGAAAGATGAAGGAACTAATGATTCAAAAGCTCGTTTTTATATCTTGAACTCAATCCATGAAGATTTCTTGCATTACGTCATTAATTGTCCAACAACAGACGATATTTTTGAAAAATTGGATATTGTATTCAACTACAATTCAGATAAAGATAGTCATTCGAAAGTCATAGAATTCTACAACTATAATTTCAGCGGAAACATTTTAAAAGATATCAATAAACTACAAAATATGTGTTTTGATCTAAATTCAACTAATAATAAAATATCTGATGAGATGTTAATACAGAAAGTATTATCCATTTTACCGACAGATTTAAATTATTTCCGAACCGTTTGGGAGATGTCTCCTAAGACAAACCAGACTATACATAATCTGATAGAAAGTTTACAAAAGGAATTAAAAAGAAACGAACAAAATTTTGTTGAGACTCCGTCACCTGCGAATGAAGTTTTCAAACTAAACTAGGACACATTGCCAGGTTTTGTGAAAGTAAAAGGTGCAGTACTTGTAATAGAGCTGGTTATCTTTCGAGTGAGTGTTTTTCTGCTAAGATTTGCAGAAAATGTAACAGGAAAGGCCACATTGAGAAATATTGTCGTAATTACAGTCTGGTAAGCGAGGAATATCACAATAATATTAACATTAGAGCCATTATAGACTCGGGCGCATCCTCACACCTCTTCTTTAATAAAGATATTATACAATTTACAGAAAAGATAAATGTCGACATTAAATGTGCAAATCAAGAAAATCTCGTCGCTCAAGCCAAAGGTACAGTCAATACCAAGTACTTTCAGCTGGAAGATGTACTCTATGTTCCGGAAGTCTGCAGAAATTTGATATCTGTCAGTTCAATCACAGATCATGATGGATCCGTACACTTCGTTGGAAATAAGGTATTTATAAAGAAAAATAATAAAATTATTTTAACTGGATACAAATCAAGAATTGGTCTTTACGAAACAGAATTTTCTGCTAGTTTAATTCGCGAAGCTATGCTTACAGAAAGCGCCAATATCTGGCACCGTCGGCTAGGTCACGTTTCTGATGTGCCTCGTCTAGCTAAGCTGGTGAATGGTATCCAAATTGGGGGGGAACATCCTGAAAAATTTTGCGAAATTTGTGTTAAAGCTAAAATGACTAGGCAACCTTTCAAAAACAATAGAGTTAAAGCCAAATTTCCTTTAGAAATAATCCATACTGATGTTTGCGGTCCTATTGAAATTCCCACTTGGGACAATAAAAAATATTTTATAACCTTTCTTGACGATTATACACATTTCTGTGTGGTGTACTTAATCACCTTCAAAAGTGAAGTATTTGACAAAGTGAAACAGTTTGTGATATTGGCAGAAAATCATTTCAATCAAAAAGCAAAGAAAATAAGATGTGATAATGGTCGTGAATACTCGAACAATAACCTAATTTCATGGTGCAATTCAAAAGGAATAGTTTTAGATTTTACAATACCGTATACGCCACAGTTAAATGGAAAAGCTGAAAGACTCAACAGGACTCTGATGGAGAGAACAAGAGCTTTAATGTTTGACGGCCGTGTCCCGAATTATCTATGGGGTGAAGCCTTAATGACAGCAAGTTAATTTCCTGATCAACAGAAGCCCTACAGAAGGACAAGATAAAACACCAGCTGAAATGTGGTTTAATGTCAAACCAGACGTATCAAATATCAGAAGATTTGGTTCAACAGTTTTCTACAAAATTAATTCAGGTATACGAAAACTTGACGAAAGATGTAATAAAGGAATTCTGGTCGGCTACGTAAGAAATGGCTACAAAATATGGGTGGATGATGAGAAAAGAATAATAAGGGCAAGAGATGTAAGAATAAACGAAGAAGAACAAGGTATATATTTAAATGGAAATGATAACAATGTAAGAATCGGAGGACTTTGGCATTTAGAAGAAAAAGAACAAGAAATAGTCGCGGAGGGCACAACACATAATCAAGAAGATGGAAGAGGAGATGTAAGAAGAAATAATAGTAATGAAGTAGGTGGTCGAGAAGGTGATAATATGAGAAGATGTATTGAAAATGAGTTTCGAGAAGGTGAAAATAGAAGAGTTATTATTGAAAATGAGTTTCGAGAAGGAGTTCAGTTGAGAAGGTTAAGCAGTGAAAGTGACATAAGTGAAATAAATGAAGGCGAAATAAATGAAGTTGAAACAAATGAAGGCGAAACAAACGAAGTTGAAACAAATGAAGGCGAAATAAATGAAGTTGAAACAAATGAAGGCGAAACAAACGAAGTTGAAACAAATGAAGGCGAAATAAATGAAGTTGAAACAAATGAAGGGGAAATAAATGAATGTGAATACAATCATGATGAAAGAAGAAGAGAAAACTGTGATAATTTTGGAAATGATTTAAATTTTGATAATGAGATTTATTTTGATGGAAATGAAGAATTTTATGATATTAGCAATGAAGATAATAGGGCAGGAGGAAATGCAGAAGGAATTGAAATTGAAGAGAATGTTGAAGTAAATAATGGGAACAGAAGAATCCAACCTCCAAGAGAACGGCGAAAACCTGAAAGATATAAAGATTTTAATGAATTATGATACTGAAGCTTCAATGTTGACCTATGAGGAGGCAACCGAATCCAAAGAAAAGGATAAATGGAAGAAGGCAATAAATGAAGAAATCAAATCATTAGAAGAAAATAATACGTGGACATTTGTTGATGAAAAAGAAGCAAAGGGCAGAAAATTAGTAACAAGTTAATGGATATTTACAGTCAAATCAGATGGTCGATATAAAGCAAGATTAGTTGCAAGAGGTTTCCAACAAAAATATAAAATAGACCAATAATATAAAATAGATAGTCCAGTAGTAAACAGTACTTCGCTGAGAGTATTATTATCAATTGCAGCAAGCAAAAATTTGAAAATGAAGCAGTTTGATGTGAAAACAGCCTTTTTACATGGAGATTTGAAAGAATGCATTTATATGAAAGTACCTAAAGGTTACAATGGTAAAGATGGCAAAGTTTGTAAATTAAACAAAAGCTTATATGGATTGAAACCAGCCCCACTTATGTGGAATATCAAATTTACAGAATTCTTATCAAAAATGGGTTTCAAGCAATTGAAATTAGACCAATGCATTTTTGTTATGGAAGGTGAGAGAAAAATCTTTTTAGCTGTATATGTAGATGATGGCTTAGTGTTCGGCGAAAAAGAAGAGGATCTTGTACATGTAATAAAAACGATTGGGAAAGCTTTTGAGCTAAGAATTTGTGACGAAGTCACTAATTACATTGGTTTAGATATAAAAAGAGAGGGACAGGGGATTAAAATTTATCATAAGACATATAGTGATAAAATAATAAAGAAGTTTAACATGAATGCAGCCAAAGAGGTAAGATCTCCAACAATTTTGATAGAGCAACATCCGTCTGTCAAAGTTGACATTAAGTCTCATGAATTGTACCGTGAAATGGTAGGATCATTATTATATCTTGCAAATAAAACAAGACCTGATATAAGTTTCCAAGTAGGTTATTGTTCGAGACATCAGAATTCTCCGAATTTAAATGATTTAAATAATGCCAAACAAATTTTAAAATTTTTAAAAGGTTCAACAGAAAAAGGTATTCACTTTTCTGAAGGTGATAAAGTGCTCCGAGGATATTGTGATTCTGATTTCGCTGGGGATCCAGACACTAGACGAAGTACTTCTGGTTTCGTGATTTGGCTGAACGGTGGACCAGTGGCATGGAGCTCCAAGAAACAATCAGTTGTCGCGCTGAGCAGTACAGAAGCAGAGTTTATAGCGGCAGCAGAATGCTGTAAAGAATTACTGTTCGTAAGAGACTTAATTCATGAAATAACAGGAGAAAAGTTAGAAATTGAAATGAAGGTTGACAACCAATCCGCTATTTGGCTAATGAAGAAAGGCATCATGAGCAAAAGAAGTAAACACATAGATGTAAAATATTATTATCTGAAGGAGAAAATTGATGAAAATCAGATTACTGTTAAATATTGTCCAACAGGATCACAACTGGCAGATATATTAACAAAAAGTTTACCACCTGTAAAGTTCGAAAAGTGTCAGCGAAGATTAGTGTTTTAGTGGCAGGAGTTTATAAAATGTGTATATTTGTGGGCAAAAGTGAACTTAAATATTTATTTCGGCTTAGTGTAGGGGTCTTTGTTTTTATTGTGTCGTAGCATGTAAGTTTTTTATAGGGTGTGTAATTTATAACATTACAATCGTATTGTAAATGGAAGAAAACTTAAGGATTTCTGGGAAAAAATAGTCAGGTTTAAGGGGGTGTTTGTTTTAAATAATGATTCACTTAAAGGGGGTGTAAGGTGAATCAGGTAAATATAACTGAATCATTATTTAGTTGAAAAGCAACAACGGAGAACATAAATAATTTTAATCTCTTATACACAGTTTTTTGAAATGAGAGCCTTAAGTATTTTTCTATTTTTATATAAATTAATTTGATTGTATTTGTTTCTTATATATTGTATATTGTTTGTTATTTAGGTTTTTCTTGTTAGTGTGAATTGGTGATATGAGTGTGAGTTGTTGTTGGTTGTTGTATGTTGTAGGTTTATGAGTTTATTAAAATGAAGAAGTTGGTTGAGGAAAAGATAAAGGTTTAAATATTTATTGCAGTATAATGAAGATGAGGAGTCGAGTAGGAGAATATAAAGGTGGAATATTTATTGTAGTTTTAGTAAAATGATGAGTCGAGTGGGAGAAGATAGTAGCTGAAATATTTATTGTAGTTTTATGAAGTGAGGATTCGAGTGGGAGAAGATAGTAGTTGAAATATTTATTGTAGCCTAGTGAAGTGAGGATTCAGGAGATGATGAAGTTTTTAAATATTAATTGTAGTTTAATGAGGTGATGTATCGAGTTGTAGAATTTGAAGGTCGTTATAGGAAAAGTTGGAAAGGGATGTTTAAATACTTATTGTGGTTTTTTAATAAATGAAGTGTCGAGTGGAGTATAATAGAAGTTGATTTAAATATTGAAGTCGTGTATTGAAGTTTTTTGAGTGTAAGATTTTGAAATTCATGTTGAGTATTGATGACGAGTCTAGTGGAGATTTATAATGTTTTGTTAGTTGGTTTTATCGAATTTTAATGATGAGTGTGTGCCGAGATGAGGGTCAATGAACGTAGTAGCAAGGTTTGGTTAAAGTTTTTTGGATATGGATGTAAAATTATAATTGTTTGGAGGAGCTTGGAACATGGACAATTTAAGATTTATGCAGTAGATAATTATATTCCTTTTTACAAAGTAATTACGTGCTTTCACTTGCATATAATCTGGTATATAGGTAGTATAAAATCTGTCTGCTTGTGTGTCTTGGTTCAGGAAAAAATGGTTTTTGACATTATTCGGACCTGTAAAGATATTAAAGATATAAAATAACGTAGTTTAGGCTCATAATTTCATAAAAGTCATCTTAAAACAGAACTAAAAACACGAACATTTTAGACTTTTGTTTAACTTATAAGGAGAACTTCGACGAACTGTTAGGTTCATCAGTTTACTGCAGATTGTTGTGTTAACTTATTTAGAAGGCAAAGGAATACTTATAAGTTTTTTTTACAACGCGGCACATATTTTTGTCAACGTCATGGTTGAAAGTTATCCAATCCAGGTAGGGTTACCATACGTCCGGATTTGTCCGGACATGTCCGGACTTTTCGACTCTTGTCCGGACTTTGTCCGGCCCTTTAATTTGTCCGGCTTTTTTCAAATAAGTTGGAATCATGAGAAAACCCCGCCCGCACCCCGCACCTACCCCCTCGCAAATCTCGCAATGCGAGCGTCTACCTACTACAATGCCTACCTATTTTGGTGACTAAAAAGTCCGGACTTTTTTCGATTCGTTCGGCTTTTTGCCAGGACTTTTCAAATTCCTAAATGGTAACCCTAAATCCAGGGGCAAATCAGAGTCCAGACTCCAGAAACAAAAAAGTGGTCAACGCAACAAGCAGAAAGCAGTGCAGCCAAGTCCTCGTAATAAATAGAAAATAAACACGGAAAGCACTTTTGTCTTTGACATTTGGTACAATAACAAATTAGCTTTTCGTTTGCGGTAACTAAAGTGTTTCTTTAAAATTTCCAACTGGACGTAAGAATATAATACAAATTATTTTATTTTAATGAATTAAATAATAATTATATGAATTAAATACTTTTATGAATTTTTCTTTTTATTTAAACTAACTGAAATACCAGAACTGATTAGTTATTTAACTTATTTTGCGTAAATTGAAACGAAACAAGTGAATTATCCCAGTGTTACTATAAGAAAAATTGGGCAAGTGCGAGTCCGACTCGCGCATGAAGGGTTCCGTACCATAATCTATAACATCTTTGTTGTATGGGAGCTCCCCTTAAATATTTATTTTATTTTAGTATTTTTTGTTACAGCGGCAATAGAAATACATCATCTGTGAAAATTTCAACTGTCTAGCTATCACCGTTCTTGAGATACAGCCTGGTGACAGACGGACGGACGGACGGACAGCGAAGTCTCAGTAATAGGGTCCCGTTTTTACCCTTTGGGTACGGAACCCTAAAAAATACTGTAGTTGATACCATAGCAATATACTTTTGGGTCATCTTTTAGATTTAAGAGCCATCTATTGTTAAGTGGTAGCATAATACTCTCCCCCATAGAAACCGCTGTTTTGTTCTAACTGGCAACCACTGCGCTCGCTCCATTGGCTAGTATGAGGCTAGGGCTCCTTGGTGTCAGATCTGTGAGTTGTCAAAGTCAGATTGAGAATCGCAAATCGCAATTCGCATGGTGTTTTGGATTTTCTACGCCCAAGATGGTTAAATTTGGATCAAATTTGCTATAAAACTACAAAAATATTACTTAAAATCACACCACATCTTAGTATGCGTTACATTAAATAAATCCATACGTGTAAAATCAGAACATAGTGCATTTGTGCAGTAGTGTAGAGATCAATAGACAGTTTATCAACACATATCGGGAGTCCCCGACGACGGCCCTTGTGACCCGGGGGCCCGTATCATTCATAAGGCGGCACTACTACGTCACACGTGACGCGTGCCGCCGGTCCAGCCGCCGAGGATGTCGCTCGACATGGAGGCAGCGTCTGTGAAGCTAGAACCGTGTGACAGTGACGGCGACGAGGAATGTGAGGCCGCGCTGGCGGCGCTCTACGAGGACCATGTGGTGAAGGAGGAGCTGGTGCTGGGCCCCGAGCTGCTGCAGCCGCGCGACGTGCTCTACACGTTGCGAGGTTGGTTGGTCAGCAACTTTGTGTTAACAATGGTACCTGCATTCGTTTTAAATTATTGTATATTGCAAATGTTACTTATTTTCTGCTGAAAATAGATTTTCTCAAACATGCCATGTAATGTCGCATAACATGCATTATAATAGGCGTTCAATTCATGTTTTGGAGGAACAACTCGAGATAACTGTTAAGTAATTTCATTTAAAATTGAAGGCCTAGGCCAGGAACTATTTCTATCTGTGTTCATTAACAGGCTAAACAGTCGAATTATGTATTTTTTAAATTTTAAATAAATAATTATAAGCCTGATGATGATTTGGAGTAGGGACGCCCGGCCGGAAACAGGCGGGCTGTTGATCGCTTGACTGCGTTCATTCAGCCCAATTCCCAATTGGAGCCAACGGTTACTGTCCTGGCAGCGCTCCCATACAGCCTTCTTCCTCGAATCTTCTTGTTCTCCTGCAGAAGGAAAGGACATCTTTAAGGTTAATGTCCCTCAGCTCTTCCTCTTCTAGTTTATCTTTTCTGAAGATGCTATAGCGTACTATCGCATACATTCCACACTCTGCTATAACATGCTTACTCGTCTCCTCCTGGCCACAGTGCGAGCAGTATGGATCACTTACTACACCCATAATGTGTAGGTGCCTGTTAAGGCTGTTGTGTCAGGCTATCCCCACGCGTTTCGACCGCGCGAAACATTCCGATCTCTAAGTGGCAACCCCGCGCGACAAAACGTCAGTGGGCTGCCACGCCTTGCGGCGAGCGGACGGCGTACAGTTAACGTTTCCCGCGCAACCTGTGCTGTACGATGTAGAAAAATAAAAGTCGGGCATATTGTTTTTGTGGCAACAAAGACGATTGAAAATGATTTCATTTGTTCCAGAACACATTAAACTCTCCGGAATAAAAAATATTGTTTAAGAATTAACGTTTACTGGGGCACTATTGACGCGTAACTATTAAAGTCTGGGTATTTCTCTAAAAATCTTTATTGGGGCGCCTAGCTTTTTTTCGAATTAATTGTGTTGGTTTGATTCCATGCTGTGTTGTTATTACTGAATGTTTAGTTATACAATCTATTATGTTTTAAATAATATAACACCCTTGATTGATTTTAGCATGTTTATTCACCATTACATCGCAATTCAAAGACGCGGGGGGTAGGCTCACATCTGTCACTTTATATACATTTTATAAGGTCTACCTACATGACACCTTCCCCTTAAGTAATCAACTACAATGACACAACAGTTACAAATAATCAACATTCACAATGCGAATCCTTATATTACTACACTCCTATAATTTCCTGCCACTCTTCTGGTGGTGGTATAATAATATCGCTGTCATCCTCAGCGGTCCCACAATCATCAGGGTTGTCATAGTCTTGTGTAACATCCTGTACGTTGTCTGGAAGCCTTGTTTTCAGCAGTTGGTCCACATGCCTTCTGTGCTTGGCTCCATCATTAGTCTGTATCTCATATATAGCTGGACCATCTACTGCAATCACAACTCCACGCTGCCACTTCTGATTCATATTATACAGCCTGAATAAAACATTATCACCGATCTTAAAGTTTTTCTTTTTCCTTACATTCCCCTCCATGCCAAGTTCTAAATCATGAGAAAAGTCAGAATCTGGGTGAAGGAGCGTGAGGGCAGTCCTGAACTTACGCTTGTTCAGCATCTCCGCAGGGGTCTTGCCCGTCACTGTGCTTGGTACAGTTCGCATTAGAAATAGCACTTTCGCTACTCGCTCTGGCCAAGTCATAGGAGTCTGTTTCTTTAATTTAGACTTAATAGTCTGAATGGTACGTTCAATCTGGCCATTAGTTGCCGGATGGTATGGCGCGCCAGTAATGTGTCGAATCCGGTTCTTAGACATATAGTCTTTGAACTCCTTAGAGGTAAATGCCAATCCATTATCGGATACCATAATGTCTGGCAACCCGTTGTCAGCAAAAGTCTTGTCCAGTATCTCTATAACTGTTTTGCTTGACATTGAGTGCACCATTTCAATCACTGGCCACTTACTATAGGCGTCTATCATAACCACAAAAGTCTTTCCCATGTATGGCCCCATAAAGTCTATGTGCACACGTGACCATGCTTTGGTGGCAGGCTGCCAAATATGTTCTGTAATTGGTGGATTATTTCTACATGATTGGCATTTTTCACACGTAGCTACCATTTCTTCAATATCAGTATCTAGTGAAGGGTACCATAGATATCCTCTGGCTATCATTTTTGTTTGTACTATTCCGCAGTGACCATCGTGAAGCATTTTAAGAACCTTTCCTTGTAGTGACTTGGGAATTATCACCCTGTTTGCCCAAAGAATGCAGTTTTTATTTAGTGATAAACAGTCTTTTCTTCTGTGGTATGGTAATATTTCAGCATCTTCTATTTTATTTGGCCAACCGTGTAACAAATAGTACTTGACTCTTTTCAGAATTTGGTCTTTGTCTGTTTCCTCGGCAATTGATTTTGAATCTATGTCAGCATCTTTAAGCAGATAAATCTCATCTTCTTGGTCTTCATCCTCATGGTCCTCTTTTGTATGTGGTGTTGGCCACCGACTGAGACTATCTGCGTTGCCCATATTTTTCCCTGGACGATATCTGAGTTCATAGTCGAAGGTGTTAAGACATAAAGCCCATCTTAGCATTCTACTAGAAACCATCTCGGGTATCGGTTTGCTTCGACCAAAAATTCCTAACAGCGGTTTGTGGTCTGTAAATATTACAAACTTCCGCCCCAGCAAATATTGTCTGAATTTCTTAAGGCCAAACATAATGGCTAAGGCCTCTTTGTCGATTTGGGCGTAACGGCGCTCGTGAGGTTGCATAGTTCTTGAACCCATGATGACAGGTCGCTCGGTGCTGTCTTCCATCTTATGAACTAAGATTGTACCGACTCCATATTCACTTGCATCACAAATCATATAAAGTTCCTTCTCTAAGCTGTAATGCACCAGAGTCAAATCTGAGGTAAGCAGCTGCTTGGCCTTATCAAAGGCAGCCTGTTCGATGCTTCCCCACTGCCATTTTGCTTTATCCTTCAGCAGTTTATATAGGGGCTCCAGTACTACTGTTTTTTCTTTCAGGAATCGCTCATAGAAGTTGTATAGCCCCAAAAATGCCTTCAGCGACCTCTTGTTCGTAGGGGCAGGTTTATCGGATATCTCTTGGATTTTTTCCTTGGATGGATGTATCCCTGTTTCATCAATTTCATAACCTAAAAAGGTTACTCTTCTAGTTGAAAAAATACACTTTGCCTTATTTAACTTAAGGCCAAGCTCTTCCAGCCTTTTCAGAACTTGTTCCAGTCGCTTGTCATGTTCTTGCAATGTTGGGCCGCAGACTACTACATCGTCGAGTAGGCAGGCTACTCCTTGGATTCCGGCAAGTACAGAGTTCATCAGTCTCTGGAATATTCCCGTCGCTGCATTGACACCATACGCTAGGCGATTCATTCTCATCAACCCCAGAGGTGTGTTCAGTGTGAGGAGTTCTGCCGTTTCATCATCCACCTTTAGCTGATTATAGGCTTGTTTTAAATCCACCTTAGAAAAATATTTACCTCCTGCTAATGACACAAATGCCTCATTAGATGTTGGTAGCGGATAGCTATCGGCTAAACAGGATGCATTGACAGTGCTCCTATAATCCCCACACAAACGCAGCGAACCATCCGGTTTGGGGACAATTGTTAGCGGTGTTGTCCACTTTGAGTGTTTCACAGGTGTTATGATTCCATTTGCCATCATCTTGTTTAACTGCTCATTCACTTTCTCTCTCAATGGAAACGGAACTGGGCGGCATCGCAAGAAAACCGGGCTTGCTCCATCTTTACACTCGATATGCACTAACGGTCCGTTGTACTTGTCCATGTCGTCGTCGAACAACTGTGGAAACTTCGCGACCACGTCCACAGCGGCTTCTGTGACCGAATTCACACCGTGAATCGATATTCCTAAGGGCTCGAACCACGCGCGGCCAAGCAAAGCCGGCCCTTTGCCACAACTCACTAACAACGGTATATTATGTTTTAAATAATATAACACCCTTGATTGATTTTAGCATGTTTATTCACCATTACATCGCAATTCAAAGACGCGGGGGGTAGGCTCACATCTGTCACTTTATATACATTTTATAAGGTCTACCTACATGACACAATCAATAAATAAAATATTTAAAGATTCACTCTATTATTCCTTATGTTTTAGAAACACGATTACTTGTAGTTTCCTCGATAGTTTTTTTTTAAAGTTACCTCAAAAAAGCAACATAAACCCTTAGTATGTCATAAATACTGCAGGGAAAGTTATCAGTTTTTTTAATAATAACATAACGAGATGTTAACTATAATGTATAACATCATACATTTTCAAAATCTGTATTATTTTAATAATTAAACCGAAAAAACATGATTTCCGCGCTCCCAGCAGAGATGGGCAAAAGTTAATCGATTAACGATTAAGATTAACTTTTTTAATCTCGATTAACGATTAAAATTGTCGATTAGTTAATCTAATCGTACGAGTTCCGATTGATTTAATATCGAAAGATTAAGTTAATGGTCGATTAATTTTTAGCGATTAAATTTTTAATTGATTAATTAATTCGATTAACTTTCTCTCGATTAATATTAGATATTAGGAAAAATAAGAAGACTTTTTGTAAGTCTAAGTCCCTGCCTAGAACATCTTAGAGTACCGCACTATAAAAACCATCTTGTATTACTGTAACAAGAGGGAAGAGGGAAGAGCGGAGAGGGAAGAGCGGAGGGCGGAGAGCAGCGATCGGAGAGCGGAGAGCGGCGATCGGAGAGCGGAGAAAGGCGTGCGGAGAGCGGAGAAAGGCGTGCGGAGAGCGGAGAGCGGTGTGCCGAAAGCGTAGTGCGGCGTGCGGAGCGGAGAGTGGCGTGCGGAGACCGTAGTGCAGCGTGTGGAGAGCGGCGTGCGGAAAGCGGAGAGCGGCCATCGGAGAGCGGAGATGGGCGTGCGGAGAGCGGTGTGCCGAAAGCGTAGTGCGGCGTGCGGAGAGCGTAGTGCAGCGTATGGAGAGCGGCGTGCGGAGAGCGGCGATCGGAGAGCGGAGATGGGCGTGCGGAGAGCGGAGTGCGGCGTGCGGAGAGCGGTGTGCCGAAAGCGTAGTGCGGCGTGCGGAGAGCGACGTGCGGAGCGGAGATGGGCGTGCGGAGAGCGGTGTGCCGAAAGCGTAGTGCGGCGTGCGGAGCGGAGAGTGGCGTGCGGAGAGCGTAGTGCAGCGTGTGGAGAGCGGCGTGCGGAGAGCGGCGATCGGAGAGCGGAGATGGGCGTGCGGAGAGCGTAGTGCAGCGTGCGGAGAGCGGAAAGTGGCGTGCGGAAAGTGGAGAGCGGAGAGCGGAGGGCGGCGTGCGGAGAGAGGCATGCGAAGAGCGGAGAGCGGCGTGCGGAAAACAGAGAATGGCTTGCGGTGAGCGGAGAGCGGCGTGCGAAAAGTGGCGTGCGAAGAGCGGCGTGCGGAGAACGGAAAGCAGAGAAGCGGAAAGAGGGAACGGTCGGATGCAAAGGTAACCGAACGTAGAGAATGGTGTTCAATCGTCCTGAAGTGGGCAACCCAGTGGGAATCGGGTTGTCTGGACGCCACGCCTCTGCTGACTAGACTGGTTGACCAAACGAGCGAAGGCACGAGAAAAAGCTAGCGTTTACATAACGGAGGCAACCCTAGCGCACATTCCAATGACGTTGCGTCATCCGCGGGAGGGGGCATCGATAGCGGTGGCAACGCCTGCCGTCCAAACAAGTGGGGTATCTGTTACGTAGTAACTTGTATATAATCTGTGGTTGTGTCCCGTGATTATTCCTGTTAATAATCTGAGAGTTTTCTTACCTAGTTCCAGTAGATACCTGGTCCTTTTTCTGTTGATGCCTCCTAGGATCATCTTCGATTGTCGACAGTCCGTTGTCTCTCTCCATTGTCTATTGGCCTCTTCCTCCATTAGCCTAGCTATTACTCCTTTCATGACTTCTGCCGATATTGGCAGTGCAGGTTCAGGTCCTATGAGTTCCCTCTCTGCTCCTAGCCTTGCCATCTCATCTGCCCTTTCATTCCCTGTCACACCCTGATGTCCAGGTACCCATGCTACCGTAATCCTTGTGTGTTCTCCAAGTTTGTTCAGGGCTTCTCTGCATTCCTTTACCAAGGACGAGCTTACCGTCTGTTTGTCTAACGCTTTTAGTGCAGCCTGGCTGTCTGTGTATATAACGACAGATCCCACTTCCTGTGAGCATTCATCTATTATTTGTGCACATCTCATTATGCCGCATACCTCTGCCTGAAATACGCTAGCGTACCTCCCCAGAGCTATGTGTACCTTCTTATCCAGCCTCGGTATCACTATGCCGGCTCCTGCTAGTTTCGTGGATTCCCGCCGAGAACCATCCGTGAAGCAGATAGTCACGGGGTGTTCGACCTCTATTTTCCAGTTGTCCCTTTCTCCTATGTGTATCCTATATTTCTTATCGAACATCTCCTGTCTCTTTATGAGGTCGTTGTTTTGGGTAATCATCCCCATCTTCGAGTCTGCTTCCCTCTGAATAAGTGCATGTCCCTTGTCCACCAAGCTTCCTCTCCATTCCTTACATGCTTTCATTCTATACCATTGTTCCATGGCCTTCTTCTCCGCTTCTATTTTAAGTGACTTGAGACCGAGCATGATCTCCATTGCCTGCGTGGGCGACGACGAAGATGGCGATGGAATTATAAGCCTACTTATGACATGTTTTTCTACATTGTGTTGCAGCATTACTGAAGACAGAAGATGAAGACACTCATGCGCAGTTACTGAACGGGTCCTGCTCCGTCGTCCTGGAGCGCCTGATGCTGGACTTAAAGTCACGGACATACACAGTCGGCCTGCAAACATACAGTTATCGATTGAGCGACCAGCCGGGCATTCAGCAAACAGAAATAAAATCAAGGAAAAAGAAAATTAGTAAGTGCCATTTAATTTTATTCTTACCATAAATTTTTGTTGTTCTTCCTTGTCATGTTAAAGTGATCCATGGATCGCAATGGATTTTCAGACTTTGTCACCACATTTCTCCCTTATAGGGGTTGAATTTTCAAAAAACCTGAAACATGTGTTTACTCATTTATCGTTAGAAATACTCCTGTAAAGTTTCGAATAAAATAGTCTAACTAATCTTGTTTCTCCATACAAACTTTGAACCCCTATTTCACCCCTTTAGGGGGTAAATTTTTAAAAATCCCTTCTTAGTGCACCCCTACACCTTATAAGGAACCTATGTGCCAAATTTGAACTCTCTAGAACCAGCGGTTTAGTATTTAACTATTTAGACATTTCAACCCCATTTCACCCCAACAGGGGAGATGGTAACTCACGTCCGCCACGTTGGATTTTAAAATCGTTGCGGTTTTTTGTAATCAGCGACCCGATAAACCCTAAAAACAATACCCATGCTGATTTTCAGACTTTGTCACCACATTTCTCCCTTTTAGGGGTTGAATTTTCAAAAAACCTGAAACACGTGTTCACTCATTTATCTTTAGGAATACTCCTGTGAAGTTTCGAATAAAATAGTCTAACTAATCTTGTTTCCCCATACAAACTTTGGAACCCCATTTCACCCCTTTAGGGGGTGAGTTTTGAAAAATCCTTTCTTAGCGGATGCTTACGTCATAACATCTACCTGCATGCCAAATTTCAGCCCGATCCGTCTAGTGGTTTGGGCTGTGCGTTGATAGATCACTATGTCAGTCAGTCAGTCACCTTTGAGTTTCATATATATATATATATATAGATGTTGTCGTGCGATGGCCAAGTCATTACATTTATGATAAAGATAAATATGTTTAATATTAATGCGGGTACTAACACGGTCATGGTAATATGTTTTTAGTTATGTAATCCGGTGAAAATGTATGTCAAAGTTGTCATATAGGCGAAGGGTCACTTTGATAGGTACTGAATAAATTAACCGACTTGGTTTTATATTGTATCTCACAACTTTTTTCGGTAGAAGGTTGCGAGACTTGCAATTTTTTTACATGTAATGTTTTTGATGGGATCTCATTTCTTTTTGTAAGTGGTCCTCCTTATTTTTCCTTTAAGGACTACTAGCTGTGTATCCGCAACTGTCTTTCTTAAAGCCCACTCTCTGTCTCTGTGGGCTTTTCTCGAAAGTTTTGATGAAGCGATTTTTGACAAGCCAGGACGGTAATTACTTATTAGTCTATTATACTCCGAAATTGCGGAGTTTTGCACTTTAACACTACCGAAGTTGACATTAACTAAATGTAAACTACACAGACTTGTCACTCCCTCTCATTATAGATAATGATCCTTCTCATGATTCCTCTCATGACGATGGTGATGACGAGGGTGGTGATGATGGCGGCGATGATGGTTGTAGTGGTAATGGTAGTGGTTATTGTGTTGGGGATGTGGTTGTGGTAATGGTCGTGGTGGTAATGTGGTGAGGATGTTGATTTTACAACCATCGTCATCACCATTACCACAAGCATTACCATCACAATCGTCGTCATCCATCACCACTATGACCATCACCATCTGAATCAAAACCCCCATCATCATACCTAATCACCATCATTGGTATCATCATCGTCATCTTCATCGTCATTATCACCATTAATCATCTACAACAACACCATCATCATCATCACCAATCACCACCATCATCATCATCATTATCATCATTACCAACACCTCCCTCACCACCACCAGTCACCACCATCTTCATTACCATCAATACCCCCATCATCACCACCGGTCACCTCCACTCCACCATCATCATCATCACCAACAGTCACCACCATTGTCGTCATCATAATCATCATCACTTAGATTTCACGAGAATTAAACAAGATTTCTTCTTTTACTTTAGTTTATTCGGCACACGACAGCATTCCGATACAATACCACAGACACGACAAAGACGGTGGCGACACCTATCAACTATATAGCTTATAAAAAAATAACAGAGACACAGGTAAATCCCATACAGCCAGACATTAAATAAAATTTAATTCCAATATCATCATCACCAATACCACCTTCATCAGAATCAGTCACCACCACCACCATCATAATTATCATCACCAACACGCCCATCGCCACCACCAGTCACCATCATCATCTGAACAATCCAACACCCTCATTACCAACACCAGTCCCCAGCTTCATCATCATCATCATCATCATCACCAGCACCCCCATCACCACCACCGCCACCAGTTACCATCATCATCATCATCATCGCTACCATCACGATTCCAACTCACTGCCCCTGCGGGGTGAGGTAACTCAATTCGGTACGGCGATGAGCGTGTCCATTCTGTATGTATTAGGTAATAAGTATTCTGTGCCTGAGGTCTTAGTATCTAAACCGAAGGTTATATGAACCGCAAAGTTAACTTTGTAATCGTGTATTTTTATAGGGTTCATAAGGAAATACAAATTTATCTATGCAGCTCGCATAACTGGAAAACTACACGGAAATTTTGTAATGTTTAGGTTTTTTAATGATTTGTACACCAAACCGTAATAGAGCACGAAATTTCAAGCTTGTGTGTCTGCTAGAAGTAACTTAGAATTCGTATGATCATATATAAGTGAGTCAGTGAATCAGTGACAAAATTAAGGAACTTTGACTGGCAATAATTTCTAAACTACTGGTTCAAATTGAATGCAATTTGGAATATGTCTAGGTTATATCATGCTCTCCTGGTCATTAAAAATTCAGGCTTCTAGCTTTGTCCGTAATGAAATACTGGGAGTTTGAAAATGGTCTGAATGGCTTCGAGAAAAGGATGTTACGGTGTGCCGGCAAGCGCGTTTGCTCGACTTGGCGGGGGCACTGCCGTGCCCGCCGGCAAGCGCGTTTGCTCGACTTGGCGGGGGCACTGCCGTGCCCCCAGATGTGTGATAATAATAATCCAATCTTCAACACAACATTTCTATGTTGTATCTAAAGGTAACTAGCTAAAGTTTCAATGTTTTCATAGTTAAGGTATTAGGTATAAGTAATAAAACTCTATATTTTAAAATGTGAAGTTTGAACGAAATATTGATATTACTGTTAATTAAAAATTATTGTAGAATTATCTGAGCCTTTCTGATGTTTCAGTAACTGTTACAGCTACCATTGTCAAATATTGACTGTGAAAAACACAAATTTTATCAGCAGTTACATTTGTGCATAATGGGTAGCCATTTTATAAATGTAAATAAAAAATAAAGGTTCATACATGCCAGATGGGCCTAATGTGTAAAGACGCAGCATAGGATTAATTATTTTTAATTTACCAGCTGTTCACTGCTGGGGAGAAAGAACCACGGGAAGAAAACTCCCCGTCTGCCTTATTTTATTATTACTAAGTTATACTTTTAAATATGAAGACTGAACTATTTTTTACAATACTTGTTTTCAAAGTCAAATAAAATATAACTTTGCCAGTGAAAAAAAATATTTTTCGCAATTAACCTGTGACAGCGGTTATTGTAAAATTTCTAAAACGGCAGGAAGGTTCAAAAAAAGAATATACGCGACAAAATCCGTTTAAATTGTTTTAGTTCAATTGCAGTATTGCTGCTTTGATACATCCAGTATACAAACATAAAATATATGTGACTTTTTCAACCAAAAGGATCCCGCTTGTTGCTTGTTAATTGAGTCGGTTTTTTTGCATCATTATACCAGTAATATAGGCATGGTGAAAGAGGTAAGTATAGAGCAAGCGGATAATGGAAAATAATGAAATAATGGAAAAGCAGTTGGGCCAGATGGTATACCAGCGGAAGTATGGAAGTTTTTGAGAGCGGATGGATGTACATGGCTGACTTTGTTCTTTAATAACTTATTGCAAGAAGAGGTCATCCTTGAGGAATGGTGCAACAGTTCACTAGTGCCCATCATCAAGAATAAAGGTGACGCACAGGATTGCAACAACTATCGGGGAATAAAGCTCATGTCACATAGTATGAAAATATGGGAGAAAGTGATAGCGAAACGAATAAGAGAAGGAAGTGAGGTAACACAGAACCAATTTGGGTTTATGCCGATGCCGGGCGGGAACAATGGACACCATATTTACACACCGCCAACTTTGCGAAAAATACCGACTTGCACAAAAGGACTTGCATATGGTGTTCATGGAGATACGGAAAAAGCATACGATAGGGTCCCCCGTAAGGTTCTGTGCTGGGCTATGAAAGGGAAAGGTGTGCCAGAGAAGTATGTTCGACTTATTTGTATAGAATCTTTTTTTCGATTCATATTTTTTATGTGGTAATACCACATTTTTATTTTTATAAATAATGACACAAAGGTAAATTAAGAAAGAAAAATGGAATGCGATCTACTACAATGTAAGCGGGATTTGAACCTGCGACCTCCGCGTTACCAGCGCATTGCTCTTCCAACTGAGCTATTAGATCGCTGCGTCAATCAATCACACCAAATCTTTCATCCCTTAATTCTTTACGCTACTGGAGCGCCTTCTGCGTCATATATGTTTTTGAAATGCTTATGCGCATTAAGCCATACCCTAGGATGAGCGCTTTACACGCACGATCCCCAATCCCCATTGCTTTACAGCAAGTGTGAAGACTGCGAGAGAGATGGCGCTGTTCTAAATATTTGTATAGAATCTTTTTATCGATTCATATTTTTTATGTGGTAATACCACATTTTTATTTTTATAAATAATGACACAAAGGAAAATTAAGAAAGAAAAATTGAATGCGATCTACTACAATGTAAGCGGGATTTGAACCCGCGACCTCTGCGTTTCCGGCGCATTGCTCTTCCAACTGAGCTATTAGATCGCTACGTCAATCACACCAAATCTTTTATCCCTTAATTCTTTACGCTACTGGAGCGCCCTCTGCGTCATATATATTTTTGAAATGCTTATGCGCATTAGCCATACCCTAGGATGTGCGCTTTACACGCACGATGTTCGACTTGTTCAGGCGATGTATGATAGAGCTAGTACTCACGTCCGGTCCGAAGCTGGAGTAACTGGCGATTTCAACGTGGCTGTAGGTTTGCACCAGGGGTGAGCTTTAAGCCCGTATTTGTTCCTCCTAGTTATGGATGCTCTAACATCAGACATACAGGGCCCTGTTTAATAAAAGTTACAAGACCACAATTTTGTAAAAAGTGACAAATTTGTCAACTTGTGCTACAAGTCATAATAATAATAAGAATAATAAGACATTTATTCGTTGTTTTTGTACATTTTTGGTTATGAAACATGTACCTATAATAGCAGTTGTATATTTTACAAAACAATGAAAAGGTAGATGGCTCAGCTAATGCCAGTGGCCTGAGCCACTATGACTCTTGGTCACCGACGCTGTTATTCCGCCACCCCCATGACTTAGTAACTAAATACATAAAATTATTATTAGATATATTGCATTATAGCTTTATTGCACAAAAAAAAAGTGTTGTTTAATAAACGTTACAAATATGTAAGAAATTTACAGGTAAAAACTCTACAATTTATGTAATTGTAGATGTTGTTTAATAAACGCTTACATTATGTAAAAAACGCCTGTAGAATTCTGACAAATGTGTAGTTACAGATTTGTAGTTGTAGATTACAATTTACATTAAATTGTAGCGAACCTCTCCTCCAAACAATGTACTGACCACAAGTCTAGATTCATTGTTTATGCAGTTATGTACCTTTAGTTACACCACGTGCATCTGCCACCCTAGTATTCGACGGTAGTTATACTCACACGAAATTTTTCTTTAAATGTTTAATCAGTTACATTTAATGTGAAGTTACCCTTATACGAAAAAATCGTGGTCGTCCTTCAATCACATAGGTCCATCATCACTACTTTCACTACTATCGCTACTTGTCAGTATCATTTTTGTGTAGAAATATTTTTTCCTTGTGTCAGTATTAGGCAGAGGTCGAAACTTGTAATGGTTTGACAGGCGACGCGGCACCTGTCGAAATTATTCTACAATTTACAATATATGTAAACTTGTAATTACAAATTGTGCGTTTAATAAAACAGTTTTTCCTACAAATATGTAAATTGTCACTTGTAAAGCGAAAATGTTTATTAAACAGAAATATGTAGAATCCTAGCTACAATTCTACAATTTTGTAGATTTTCCAACATAGTAAACTTTTAACTTGTAATTTTTATTAAACAGAAAGTTGTAGACTTGTCACTTGTATTTACAATTTGTAATGTTTATTAAACAGGGCCCAGGAGGAAGCACCCTGGTGTACCCGTACTGTTTGCCGACAACGTTGTTCTTGTCGGGGATAATGCTCTTGAGGTCCAGAGCAGACTGGAGAACGTAGGCTTAAAAATAAGTAGAACCAAAACTGAGCACTTGTTCTGCGATTTCAGCGGCTTATCCAGTTTTTCCCATATTGCCTTGGATGGTGTATCCCTACCAGTCTTCTCCGACTACCGGTACCTCGGGTCATTATTTTGAAAACTTACGATAGTTTACGAATAGTGGATCTGATCTTAACATTACCGATCATTGTGCGATCCATAAGAGTACTACATACAGATTGGACACGCCCCTGCACCAAATTGAGCTACTACGCCCGCAGGCCTCAGGTCCTGGGTTAGAATACCTTCCAGGGCAAATATTTGGGTATCAAACATTATGTATTACACAAATACACAGGCCACTCAGGCGACTTCGAGAACATCTCCAACGTGGCAGCTGCCTACCTGAAACGGCCAAAATTCTATGGTTTTCTCTCTTCCTAAATAATTTGATTGTTTTTTACTGATCCAGTGTTTTGTAATACCATACGATAAATAAATAAATATATATGATGTATATCGTCTTCTAGTACAAGCTTTGCTTAGTTTAAGACTAGGTCGATTTGTGTAAGATTGACCCTTAATATTTATTTATGCTAAGATCATTTTGAAATCTTACCACGGACACAATCATACCTAGATTGCAAATTGATGTACCATAGTTTACCGGGCGAGCGAAGCGTCTGTTTCGTCTCAATTGCTGTTCTCGCCTACAGGCCATATTTCTCACCCGATTTTCGTGAAATTTTGTGAGTAGATTCGATAAGTAGAAATACAGTTTTTTTGTCGATGCAGTTTTTAAAATTTCAATAATCAGGGAATTAAAAAATTACAAATCTGAGCTGTAACGAAAGCTCACAGGCACTAGTTTCAACATCTTGTTTTCTAATTCCTATTAAAGTATATCACATAATGGTAATTTTCTTATAGGTAAACTAGCGGCCGCCCGCGACTTCGTCCGCGTAGATTTTTGATGATGACAAAGATAGGTAAATGAATTTTATTCTTAGTTAAAATGGTCTAGACAATGCAATTGTTAAAGATTTTTTGAAGATTTCCCAATTAGATTACGGGAATTGTTTGCAGGATGCTTAATATTTATTCCGTCAGTTACCTGATGCTTTAAATCTTTGGCAAAAATGACTGCAAGATATAGAGCGACGCATGGATTTGGAGTTAGAGAATGGGGATCTTAGTTATTATGAGTGAGATTTAAAAAAAAATTAAATATCATAAGGCTGTTAAAACAATCTTAAACTCAACACTGGAAATCGAGAGATGGAGGCAGTTTAATGAAGAGTATCTCTTTTAATAATAATAAATAATAAACTTTATTTCAAAACAATAATAAATAATGACATCTGTTCATAAGAAGGCAGCACTGGTATTTGTACACGCCGGCCTGGCTATTAAACGAAAAGAGTGGTGTGGCGGAGTTCCCGAGGGGGGCCAGAATGTTTCTAAATGGCACCCCAGTTACCCCAGTTACCCCAGTTATTAAAAAGGCTAGTGTTTAAAGATAATGCTGAAATGTGACCATTAAAAACTAAATGCACATAAAGCGAATTTAATGATGCGATTACTATTTTGGTCTACAGGCTAGTAGTATTGTTTGAAGAGTGATTCGATATATTCTGGTGCTATAGTTCTCTATATCTCTCAAGAAGCTAAATAAAGTAAGAATAGTTAGGTATATAAATTATAAATTATTCATGTGCTGATAGACAACTCACTAAATATAGGAACACATAAAGTTTGGAACACAATAAATAAGAGACAGCACTAAGAAAATATTGTTGACATTCAACCATAGAAAAGGGGGTGCAAGTTCGTTTTAAAAAAAGGACGTAGTCACTGGGTAGTAGACAGGAAATAAAAAATATATAAACTGATAACGTTAGCGTAAAACTTCTTTATAAACAACATTAGCGGTGTTCCCCATACAAACTGTGCACCCCTTTTTAACCCCCTTAAAGGTAAAATTTTCCAAAACGCTGAAATATATTTTTTTGTATTGGATTAAGTAAGCTTTCTACAAAGTTTCAAGTTTCTAGTTCGAAAAATAAAGTTTCTCCCATATAAACAATGCACCCCTATTTAACCCCCTTAGGGGTGAAATTTTTAAAAACGCTGAAATGACTTTTTGTGTTTTTTAATAAGTAATCTTTTTACAAAGTTTCATTTCTCTAGCTCAAAAAAAAAAGTTTCCCCCATACAAACTTTGCACCCCTTTTTAACACCCTTTGGGATTGAATTTTTCAAAATCGCTTCTTACCTCTAGCCCACGTTATAAAAGTAACCTACTGTGCAAAAATCAACTCTCTAACATTGGTAGTTTCGGCTGTGCGTTGATGAGTCAGTCAGGACTTCTTCTTTTATATATATAGATAACTAGAAACTAATACAGGATAAGCCAATTTTTCAATCTTTTAATTAAGGCCTTATGTACAATAACAGTAACATTGAGTCTAAAGTTGGTCTTTTATAAAAAAAAAGTCAATTAAAATGTTTCTTTTTTTTTTCAGCGAAGAACACTGAATCAGCAAAAACAAATAAACGCAAAGCTCCAGTTGAAGAGAAGAAAGAAAAACCGAGCGAAAAAATTGCAAAGCATAGTTCTACTGAAAAGATTCAAGAGCATTCTGCAGCCACACAAGATTTGCCTTCAAGTGCGGATATACAAAAGAAAGAAAACCCGAGGAAAAATGCTAAAAATGCTTCTTTCAAAGAGATTTCTTTCAGAGAGTCTTCGGCAGCCTCACAAGATTTGCCTTCAAATGCTGATATACAAGAGAAGAAAAACAAACCGAGGAAAAATGCTAAAAATACTTCTTTCAAAGAGATTTCTTTCAGAGAGTCTTCGGCAGCCTCACAAGATTTGCCTTCAAATGCTGATATACAAGAGAAGAAAAACAAACCGAGGAAAAATGCTAAAAATACTTCTTTCAAAGAGATTTCTTTCAGAGAGTCTTCGGCAGCCTCACAAGATTTGCCTTCAAATGCTGATATACAAGAGAAGAAAAACAAACCGAGGAAAAATGCTAAAAATACTTCTTTCAAAGAGATTTCTTTCAGAGAGTCTTCGGCAGCCTCACAAGATTTGCCTTCAAATGCTGATATACAAGAGAAGAAAAACAAACCGAGGAAAAATGCTAAAAATACTTCTTTCAAAGAGATTTCTTTCAGAGAGTCTTCGGCAGCCTCACAAGATTTGCCTTCAAATGCTGATATACAAGAGAAGAAAAACAAACTGAGGAAAAATGCTAAAAATACTTCTTTCAAAGAGATTTCTTTCAGAGAGTCTTCGGCAGCCTCACAAGATTTGCCTTCAAATGCTGATATACAAGAGAAGAAAAACAAACCGAGGAAAAATGCTAAAAATACTTCTTTCAAAGAGATTTCTTTCAGAGAGTCTTCGGCAGCCTCACAAGATTTGCCTTCAAATGCTGATATACAAGAGAAGAAAAACAAACCGAGGAAAAATGCTAAAAATGCTTCTTTCAAAGAGATTTCTTTCAGAGAGTCTTCGGCAGCCTCACAAGATTTGCCTTCAAATGCTGATATACAAGAGAAGAAAAACAAACCGAGGAAAAATGCTAAAAATACTTCTTTCAAAGAGATTTCTTTCAGAGAGTCTTCGGCAGCCCCACAAAATGATTTGCCTTCAACCACTGATCTACAAGAAGTATCTCCTGAGAAGTCTGCTGTCAGCAACTCGAATATTAAAATAAATATTTCGAATGAACAAACTAACTTAAAATGCGACCAGTGCGGAAAGGGCTTTAATATTAAATCTGATTTAGAGAAACACATTAACACTCACATGCTGATGAACGCTAGTATGAGCCACAGAACCCACAAGGTCTTCACGTGTATAACCTGTCATTGTATATTTGATACGAAGTTGCTTCTACTGGAGCATGAGAAGAGCCGACATGGCGGTAAATACTTTGCTTGCGACGCATGTGAGTATGCAACGAAATGTGCTCGAAATCTACAGAAACATATAAAGACACACATTGGCGAGAAGCCTTTCAAATGTGGTCAGTGTAGTTCCGCTTTTAGCCGAAGTAGTCATTTACGAGATCACCTTAGAACACACACTGGCGAGAAGCCTTTCAAATGTAGTCAGTGTAGTTCTGCATTTAGCCAAAACGGTCACTTACAAAGGCACCTTAAAACACACACTGGCGAGAAGCCTTTCAAATGTAGTCACTGTAGTTCTGCATTTAGTAGAAGCAGTCATTTACAAGATCACCTTAGAGCACACACTGACGAGAAGCCTTTCAAATTTGGTCAGTGTAGTTCTGCATTTAGCCAAAGCAATGATTTACAACGTCACCTTAGAACACACACTGGCGAGAAGCCTTTCAAATGTGGTCAGTGTAGTTCTGCATTTAGCCAAAGCAATGATTTACAACGTCACCTTAGAACACACACTGGCGAGAAGCCGTTCAAATGTGGTCAGTGTAGTTCTGCATTTAACAGAAGCAGTAATTTACAACGTCACCTTAGAACACACGGCGAGAAGCCTTTCAAATGTGGTCAGTGTAGTTCTGCATTTACTGAAAACAGAAATTTACAAACTCACCTTAGAACACACACTGGCGAGAAGCCTTTCAAATGTAGTCAGTGTAGTTCTGCATTTACCACAAGCAGTAATTTACAAAACCACCTTAGAACACACACTGGCGAGAAGCCTTTCGAGTGCAACATCTGTGACTACAAGGCTACTCAATCAGGTACTCTGAAGTCTCACCTAATGTCCCGGCACTCCGGCCAAAAACCGTTCGGTTGCGTCGCTTGCAGTTACAGGGGCGCTACTAGAGGACACATGAGGATACATTTAAGACAACATATGAAACATAACCACATGTTGAATTAGTATTTTTAATATGGGCCGTTCCTGACAATTTTTACGTGAGTTTATACCGTTTTTATAATAAGTAAAGATGTCTCACGATAGTTTTAATAACATTATAGTATTTTTAATGTTTTAGTTCCTTAATACTTCAAGTAACGCGAGATGTGTGTAGGGAATGCAAACCGGTAAATGTATGTATGAAATATACCGGTTTGCATTCCCTGGTTGTGTGCAATAACCCAACCCTTGTATAGTTTTATTTAATGTCTTGAGAGCTTATCTTGAAAACCTGACCACACAAAGCGATTGATTTACAACTCTGTAGAAGCTCAATTTGGGACAAATGGAAGCAGTCAACAAAAAAAAAATACAAAGAATATCTTCTTGTTTCAAATGTCTTTTCTAAGTCACAAGGTTGTAATTCCAATATCCTCACTAGAATAAATACATTAACAAAAAAACACATCAAAAGACATCGCGTAGTTTTAAAGATCTAAGCATACATAGGGACAAACAGGCGGCAGGAAGCGTTTGTTTTATATTATGATTGAGTGATTAATTATTATGAACATTAATGAAGTCCAACACAGAATAATAACTTTTTTTTTTTTTTTTCAAAAAACTTTGAATATACGTCTTTTAATTATTGCTTTCGGGGTCATGTTTACAAGGTAAACTCTCGAGTGGAATTAGGTAATTTAAAGGAATGTCAACTATTTTAGTATATAATGTAATGATAGTAGTAATATGTAATAATATGCTGACCGTACTTGTAAGTGCGATTGACAATTAAATCACAGTACGAACGCATTTGAGTAATTTTTCAAAAAGCATGTACATAGTTAGGGCTTAATAAAACAAAACTTAATTGATTCCTTTGTGTAACGATACCAATATCTTTTGTATGTGTTTTACTAAGCCTTTAACTATGGACATGCTTTTTGAAAATGCTTATTTTACGGCTGGACTTGGCGCGGCTATTTTTTATAAATTCATATTTTATTTTGATCTTTTTACTACTACCGTTTTTCGATATGGATATTCAGTAAAGGAAACTGAAACGCGTGCCTTTTCGAAACTCATTGTCATTGAGAAGAGCGAAATAGGTACTGCTTATTATTTTGGCTCAGTGACCCAAAGAGGATCTTGGCCTCTGACACAAGGGTCAGTTAAAAGTATTTACGGCGCACAGATCCTTCTGTGGCGGCGGCGGACTGGACGTTTCCACTTGGTCGCCTCGATCGATCGTCTTCCATCCTCTCCAGGCATAGGCGTATTTAGCGGGTAGCCGGGTTAGTCGTGCCCACCCCTTAAATGGCACCATACCACACATCAATGCACTACACACGCATAATGAAGCCATGAATTTCTATCTGTAAACCATTATCTATACTATATTGTGAGCACGGCCTACCCCACTATGGTACCTACCCCATATGCCTAGGGTATGCCTACCCCAGGATGATGGATTACGTATAGAAAGTCGTAGCTTCATCTCATAGACCAAGGCGAGGCCCCCACCCTAAAAATATTCTTAGATACGCCAATGACTCCAAGTGACCCAGCCAGCGGAGTCGTGTTCTTTAATCTCGCCAATTATGTTGGGTAGCATAGCCACCACTACTTCTAATTCTTTATTCTTTCTCGCCTCCAGCTTGTGCTAGAGGACAACTGTGACCCTTTCTCGCGCGAGAAATATGGGTACTAATTAAACAAGCTTCTTTTTAATACCATTATTCGCTTCAGAAAATACAAGTTACCTTCTAAATTACTAAGTCAGCCACAACCAACGCGCGTCTGAATAATAATATCTCAGCCACTAGTTATCTTCTTTGTAAGCCACTGTAATTGTAACTTAGCATGGTGATTATTTTTTAGCATCTAAATTTGAGGCATGCATTCAAATAGCAAACTTCTAAAATATTATTATATGACACCAAAATAGTAACTCTATTAGCTTCTAATTTTATAACTTAGTATGTTTAAAATGTAAGTCATCCTACATTAATCGATCGTAAAATTTACCTAAAATTGTCATCAAATAGTATATTAAAGCCACTATTATTACATATGAACTATTGAGGAGAGAACAAAACAAAATACTTAAATCTCATTTTAGGTTAGGGTCGCAGTTCAACCTAACACTCCTCCTCGCTTCGCTCGTCGTCGTACCTAACCTAAGCCAAGTCGGACCTGCTAGAACTAGATTGTTGTGGGTTACGTATTACGTACCGTTTTTTTTTTTTTTTTGTTTTTTTTTTTTTTTTTGATGTAGGTACTAGCGGCGCCGCGCGGTGTTACCCGCTCATCACACGGGGACACTATTTATTTTTCGAGATAAAAGGGGCATGTATTTAAATCGATATCTGTATATTCCCTTTTTTCGATCAAATATTTGAAAGTTTCACCAAAAATACTGACTTGCACACTAATTATGCACACTAAATAATGCGAATTCAATATACTATTTAAAGGTATTTGCAAAACTGTTTTACTGAATATAAAAAAAAAACTAACCTAACCTAACCCGGCCGAGTCGGACCTTAGTGTGCAGTCCGAGGATAATTAGTTTTCGAAAACTTTAATTAATTACACATGCACCTATCGCAATATGAACGAACGAATGACAATAAACAAACATGGCGGGTCGTTCGGTACAAGAATCGAATGGCGCTCTCTGATTGGTGCAAATGGCCGTGGCTGTCATGGCGCGCACTCGCGCCAAATCGTTCCTACAGTGGCTATTTTCATGATAAAAGAATATGAAGTATTATTTTAGATGTTAAGTTATAATATATGATGCTGTCTATTGAAGCTCGAATATATAATTTTTGAGGAGCTTGTATTGAAGCTGTAAAACGAAAAATTATGATGAGTTACAAATTTCGTGGCTGAGTTAGTAAATTAGATGGCAATGTATAAATCAGGAGGACAAGTAATAATAATTGTTGATTATGACTTGATGCTTTCTTTAACATTTTTAGTTGGCGTTGTAAAGAAGATGAATTAGTTTATTAGAGGATATCTCATATTCCCGATGCTTAGTTATTAAAAGAGAAGTTCGACCAAGTGGCCAAAAAATAAAATTGCGGCCGGATTTATTATTTCTCGAGAAATATTACCCATCTCTTTCTTCGCAATAGAGAGTGACGGGCGATGCTATGTCGCGAAACAAGAGTCACGAAGCCTAATTGTACTAGATGCACAGCTGTCAATTGTCATTCTCATCTCTTATTGGTTCCAAAATCTTTCACCAGATTTGCCTTTTCACCACTAAAAGCTTACCTTTAAGGTGCGTATCTCCACCGCGTATCGTGCTGTTTGGACGCTCACTGCGGGCACTCCGTATCATTTGCGCCGTCGCGCGAAGAAACGCGTCCACACTTGCCGTATCGTATCCTCGTCGCGTATCGCCGCACCGATCATTTCGGCGTGCAGTAGTTTGGACGCTATCCGTATCGTAGCACCGTATCACCGCCCCGATCATTTTGGCATTTCGTTTTCGCCGAACATTTCATTTCGTTTGTGATCGTTGTTCTGTGCGGAGTTGCGTCCCGTTTAAAAATGTCGCCCGCTGAGATCGCTCACTGAACCTTGGGACAGAAATATTCTTGAGTGGGGGCCGTGTACCGGAAGTCGCAGCGAGGAAGGCCTTCATTTTTGTCATCTGCTCATGGAGATTTAGCACATGACTGTGCTCGTTTTATAATACATAATGCGGTAGAAAGATTCTCGAGTGGAAACCGCGTGCTGGAAGACGCCGCGTGGAGAGACCTTCGATTAAGGCACCCGCTCACGGAGACATGGCCTTCGTATGACTGTGTTTGTTTTATGGCATGCGGCAGAAAGGTTCTTGAGTGGAAACCGCGTGCCGGAAGACGCCGCATGGAAAGGCCTAACAAAGTAGACAGTCCATCAGTGGTATGGTATTTTTTAATTATCGTAAAGATTAAGGATTAAGAACCAATGACCGCAGCGTGGATCGATGACTCAAATAGCGCCTTTGATGATCGGGCAAAAACCCACTCGAGATGGATCACAGCCGATCCTCACCCCGTATCCTCACCGCGTATCATGAACGAAAGTGTGGACGTCACGCCGTCGCGATCATGCAATGCTTTCGTGATCGCGAGTGTGCGGGGTACTGAAGATACGCGTATCAACATGGATTTCGCGCGAGCGTTGCATGATCGCGACGGCGCGACGTCCACACTTACCGTTCATGATACGCGGTGAAGATACGCGATGGGGATCGGATCGGCGAAATGATACAAGTGTGGACGGAGCTCTTGTTAACCCACTCAACTCAAAACTCACTCAAACTGACAACTGTACTGTCATTATTTGGCAGCGTTGCCAGATGGTTACATTTGTTACATTTTTCGTAACTTTTGACCCTCTCTCGTAACATGTAAGTAACTTTTGATTTCTGGGCAATTTTCGTAACATTTCAATAACTTTTGTTAAAAATTCTGAAGTGGTAAAATTAATTTAGATTCTGAATCCAAATAACATGTACTATCGGGCAAAAATATAACATTTATGTACCACTGAAAAACTTAATCGTAATTTCGATAATGTGTTTCAGTTTTTTCTCAAATCAGATAGGATCTATAACACAATATGTGAAAATCCTAAACAAAAATGAATGATTTCAACTCGATGGACTGCACCACAATTTAAGATGGCTATCCTTCTATTCTTAGGATTCAGAAGGCTCATCCTGCCGAAGGAGAACCTCCGATCGTCAAATCACTTCGTTGTCCATCTGTCAAGATACGAGCGCTTATGTTCCGTCTATATGCGAAAACCGTAAATTTGTATTTACATAATAAAAAGCAAACACATTTTTGTAGAGGTTGGAAAATAAACAACAGATGGATGAGTAAGTTCGAGGGCCAATATGAGGCCGAAAGTGCAATAGTTGGACTCGTATTATCTAGATAATACGAGTCCAACTATTGCACTTTCGGCCAAGACATTATATTTATAATATATGATGCTTTTAACAACTAATAAAATAAATATTTACACAATATCGCAAGATTAACATTACTTTTCTCCCGTCAGTTTTAATTTTTTAAATATATTTTTTAATGAGCACTCTTTTAGTGTCAAACGAGTCGTGTCTCGTGAAAGACGCAATAAATTAAAAAACCTAACAAATATAAATATCAACTGGCAACACAAATGGAATACAATTGACAATATTTCATATTTCTAACAGGTGGAAATTAATATAGAGATCGACAGGGCTGTGTCGTGTACGCGCAAAAAAAAACTTTGAATTTATTCTTCTGTATTTAAAGAAATATAAGAAAATACATAAAATGACCGCAATCGAAGACAATTAGGCCTGAATACGGTTGTTGACAAATAGTGGTCTTAAAAAAAATATTCTATTCTATTCTATTTTTTTTTTAAATGGCAACCGGTCACAGTTAAGCGACCATTACTGCCAATTTCTCGTTGCCAATCGCACTAGGCGACTAGATAGAGGATTGATACCACGTTGTACGGTGAGTTGAAAAAATCGTGCTTTTTGTAAAGTGATAGCGATTTACAAAAAACCACGCGGACTATCGGGCCTTGACCCAGGAAGGGCTATGAACGCTTCAAGTTGAATTCCTCATTAGCTATTCACTCATACGTTAGATCACTGCACAATACGCTATCAATACTACACATTGAACAACTAAAATGAATAAATAATGAACAACGAAACTTAAACGCATGCGGCCATCTTGAGAGACGAACCGGAAGTCCAAAAAAAAAATATTTTTTGAGAATGTCGTGAACCTCAACGTCATTGCGTTTTTTTTTATTAGAAATCGGACTAAACTAAAGTAACCGTTCCATTCGGATATAGTTTTGGTGTTGCCACAATTTAAAATGTATGGCTACATTTTTGGGTAGTGACGGTTATATATTTTTTTGGTATTACAAACTTATTTACAGTAAATATTCCATACTTTTATAGTTTGTACCTTTGGAACCCTCGCCCTCGGTACGCGAATCCGATTCGCGCTTGACCGGTTTTTTATAATTTTTATTAATATCAAAATTTAACTTTCGCAGCAAAAATGTAACATTTCGAGGAATGAAACGTAACTTATGACACACTGGCTCTGGCAACACTGATTTGGTGTCAAAAGGAAATATTGTTCGATTGGATTCTTATCCAAGGAATATTGTTTACTTATTTGCATTCTTATCCATTTCGTTTGAAAATGTCCCAAAGTGTACGTATCGAGAGCACTTTTGTTTAATAAAACAAACATATTTTCTCGTTAGTACGTAATTCTTTTGGACTGCTTTAAGGTTAAGATCGGAGAGGCACCATGGACGACTCTAATAAATACCAGCAGATGCAAGATGAAATGTCAAGGTAAGATTCAGAGAGTTATTTAAAAGGAATTCCTTTTGTTGCTAATTTTCTGTTATAATTAACTGCCGGACTGCCGCTTCCGTGCCGATTATACGGCTTCTCTTATCCACGTCTAAGGCCTCAAACGCCTGCTATCATTTTTCTGTTACATTTGAACAGATTCCATAACACATAGTTTTTAGGGTTCCGTACCCAAAGGGTAAAAACGGGACCCTATTACTGAGACTTCGCCGTCCGTCCGTCCGTCTGTCACCAGGCTGTATCTCAACAACGGTGATAGCTAGACAGTTGAAATTTTCACAGATGATGTATTTCTATTGCCGGTATAACAACAAATACTAAAAATAAAATAAAATAAATATTTAAGGGGGGCTCCCATACAACAAACTTGTTATAGATTATATATATGTATAGGTACGGAACCCTTCATGCGCAAGTCGGGCTCGCACTTGCCCAATTTTTTAATGTTTTTGTAATATGTCGAAAGTACACCTTGTAAGAAGTGTCACAAAAACTTCCTTGTAACTATTTACATGTTGTTTTGAAATAATTATTCATTGTAATTGTAGACGTTTATGATGTGGTGGGCCGAAGAATAATAAATATTTTTAAAATATCAATAGGTACAATATCAATAGCTATAACGTGTCCTAAATATGTAATTTAAATAAGGGGAGGAAAAAATTATACTAGGTATAGCAACATCATCTCTTTTTGTATTTGCAAGCTTATTAGCCTGATAGTCCTCCATAATTAATAAAAAATATTAAGTTAAACATAAGTACCTTTTTGACACTTAAGGTGTGATTGTTTAAATTCTTGTAAAAACTTACCTTTACAAGAAGTAGGTTACTTGTGTAGGGACTTAAGTATAACATATTTATAGAGAATATATTTTTAAATGTTTTTAAGTAGTAGTTGTCAAGCATACAAAGTAATATGTTACTTAGACACTATTAAGTTTAAAGTCAGTAGGTATTTATATTTGGACCTTGGGACATAATAATAGACTGATCTTGGGTTACTGAGCCATGGAGTAGTAGTAATACACCTTCATTACTGCTGACAGGTTCGAGGCGGAGATCTCAGGCTCGGGTCTGCGGCCGGTGATCAGTGCGGGCACGTTTGGTGCGGTGCAGCAGCGGCTGGAGCGCGCCATCCCGCCGCCACCGCCGCCGCCGACACTGATGCCATTCGAGCATGGCCCTGGTCCGCGCATGATGTTCCCCGCCGTGCCTCCACCACCGCCACCGCCCAGTCTCTCCATGCCTGGCATGGCCAACATGCCTAACATGCCCAACATGTCCGCCATGGCTAACATGATGGTGCCCGCCTCTGTTAGTAAATATTATACAAATAATTTTAAATGTAATTGAAGGAAATCCTATGTCCTGCATTTTTATACCAAATATTGTTTCAAAGAGGGGCACAGGGGACGTTACCTTGGCAACAAGCAACACAAAAAGTGGAATGACCCTGAAAGCTGTTATTTTCGCCACTATCCCTGTTATTTTCGCCACTATCCCTGTTATTTTCGCCACTGTCCCTGGGCCTGACCTACACTTGTTGGGCTATTACTACTTTTAAAGAACTCTTGCATGGTATATAATTATAATCAAAAATTTTTGAATAAAATGGGTATACATTTTTGGCAATGTCATTCTGCTGCAGCACTTTATAATAATTATCGATGATGGTTAGTTTAAATAGGATTCACTTAAAAAGAGCACTGTCAATCTGATTGCACAGTGGTGATTTACAGCGCTTTTTTAGGGTTCCGTACCCAAAGGGTAAAAACAGGACCCTATTACTGAGACTTCGCTGTCCGTCCGTCCGTCCGTCTGTCACCAGGCTGTATCTCAAGAACGGTGATAGCTAGACAGTGGAAATTTTCACAGATGATGTATTTCTATTGCCGTTATAACAACAAATACTAAAAATAAAATAAAATAAATATTTAAGGGGGGCTCCCATACAACAAACTTGTCATAGATTATGGTACGGAACCCTTCATGCGCGAGTCGGACTCGCACTTGCCCAATTTTTTTATGTGAATTTAAGATGCAGTATGAATTTAAGTATTTGTTGTCACACATCACTTTCTGACAAACATGCGAGTCTGAAAGTGATGGATACTCACTTTTATTGAATTTGTAATAAATTACAACTGTCATATACTCACTGTTATTAGATAACATCACCATCTCATCATGAGACTAAACTCAGTAGATAATCATGTTAATGCGGGCCTTACTAGTTACGAACCAATACTGCACGCAGGTACAAAGACTGCGGCCCGCGGGCATGCCCGAGTTCCCGATGCACTTCCTGCGGCCCGGGCTGCCGGGCCCGCAGATGGCGCCGCCGCCGCCGCCCAAGCCGCAGCCGGTCGTGCTGTCCGCCGCGCCCAAGCTGTACAAACAGCCCAAGGACGACGACAAGGAGAAACGGGACACCAAGAAAAGGGTACGCGACAGTTTTTATTTACGTGCTACACATTTACAATTGGACTTGGAACTTTATGATCTAACAGCATGTAGACCTAGTTCTAGAGTAAGATGGGTGATTTTGATCACCTTGTTCATCAGTCATCTCTACTGTGAGTGCTATCGAACGCGAACTACTGTTGTAAAATGAAATAGAAGAAAAAAACAGTTGAATTTTGAGTTACAATTCTCGTATTGTTCCTAGCCTGTATAGTACAGACTACTAAGACTGGGGTAGTGTGTAGTAGTATCTTTGCAGTGAAACATAACTGAAATGTGTGCGTGTGGATTGAGTGAGCACCCTTCAAAAATGAAAAAAAAATGTGCTGATCATTTAGTAAAAGTTCTAAAACAATTGTAAAACTAATTGATGATTTTGTAAAACGATAAATAAAAAAAATACATTCATTAACGTGTGCTCACTCAGTTCTCACAAACTACCAACGAAATCTGTGAATGTGTTTATTTAACATATAATATTTATATCCTAATTTGAAGTAAAAACTATGCTTAAGGTAGGTAATAATTTGTAGATCACCTGGTTACGTATTTAAAGTTTTACAAATAATTTCGTATGCTCACTCAATCCGCACACTTTCGAAAACCCAATTTCTGATAGAAAAACTGCAGATTGAAACTTCTATATATGTGTATAGTTTAGTAAAACTCATAAGGGAATTTGTAAAATACAATAAAAACCGCTAACGTGGCAGATTTTTGGATAATAAATGTTTGTAAGTGCTCACTCAGTCCACACATTATTCGTAAGTTAAAAATGTAAATATCTTAATATTTGTAGTATCTCTACTCTACTCTTACTAAAAGTTGAACTACTTTACAGTTTCCTAGATACTACAAATATTAAGATATTTACATTTTTAACTTACGAATAATGTGTGGACTGAGTGAGCACTTACAAAAATTATTACCTACCTTAAGCATAGTTTTTACTAAAAATTAGGATATAAATATTATATGTTAAATAAACACATTCACAGATTTCGTTGGTAGTTGGTGATAACTGAGTGAGCACACGTTAATGAATGTATTTTTTTTATTTTTCGTTTTACAAATTCATCAATTAGTTTTACAATTGTTTTAGAACTTTTACTAAATTATCAGCGCATTTTTTTTTTCATTTTTGAAGGGAGCTCACTCAATCCACACGCACACAACTGAAATATGTCTTATCAAATGCATAAAAGTGAAACAAAAATGTAATTGCAGAAGCGGTCCCCCTCGCCCGTGCGCGTGCGCACGTCTCCGCCGCGCGCGCCGACGCCGCCCGCGCCCGCCCCCGCGCCCGCGCCCGCTCCGCCCGTGTCCGTGTCCGTCACCGTGCCCGTGCACGCGCCCGACGCCGTGCCCAAGAACAAGAAGGAGAAGAAACATCGAAAGGTAACTGATTCCTGCAAATACCTCGCTTTATTGCTCGACCCGTGCCATACATTCACGATCGACAACCCGCCTAGCGGGCGCTATGCTCGTAGCAGATTTTCGCTTCATACTCAATGTCTCATGTTATCGGCTACGAGCGTAGTGATCTTTAATTGCGAAAGTGTTAACAGTTGAGCACTAGTTATGCAGCTACAGATGTGATCTCGAAAATAGAGATTTATTAGGAATTGATCTATATATGTAATTTATATATTATGTATATCGTCATCTAGTACCCATAGTACAAGCTTTGCTTAGTTTGGGACTAGGTCGATTTGTGTATAATTGTCCGTTAATATTTATTTATTTATTCTTTGTAATTCAATCCCAGTATGGCCCGGGTTTAATAATTAAATGTTTTCTTCAATCAATTTTTGTTAGATAACTGGATTTTCACAGAAAACTCAAAATAAAGCAAAACCTGACCATATTGCTGTTATTAAATGAGGTATTGCGGACTAGTTTAATTTTACCTATTCTTACAATATGGATTTAGCGACCTGAAGTCGGTTAGACTCAGTACACCTCAAGGCCAGGCTAGCAGTATGCCGGGGGGTGTCGTGGTAGAATGCTCGCGACCCCATGGCACCCCCCTAACGGCAGCGAGGATGCAGCGGAGTGGGTTTAGTGGGTAGTCTCCTTCTCTCCCTCTTCCTAAGAGGGGCCAGAAGGAGGAGTCCCACATAACCCCCCAATGGCTTCCCTAAACCGGGGGGTATGCGTAAAGGCACTCCCACTCCGAAAAAAAAAAAAAAGCTAGCAGTATGTGGTGTGGTTGCAGGTGGTGCGCACGGCGGGCGGGCAGGTGTGGGAGGACGTGACGCTGCTGGACTGGCCCGACGACGACTTCCGCATGTTCTGCGGCGACCTGGGCAACGACGTCACCGACGAGCTGTTGGTGAGTCCTACAGACTAGCACGGCGGGCGGGCAGGTGTGGGAGGACGTGACGCTGCTGGACTGGCCCGACGACGACTTCCGCATGTTCTGCGGCGACCTGGGCAACGACGTCACCGACGAGCTGTTGGTGAGTCCTACAGACTAGCACGGCGGGCGGGCAGGTGTGGGAGGACGTGACGCTGCTGGACTGGCCCGACGACGACTTCCGCATGTTCTGCGGCGACCTGGGCAACGACGTCACCGACGAGCTGTTGGTGAGTCCTACAGACTAGCACGGCGGGCGGGCAGGTGTGGGAGGACGTGACGCTGCTGGACTGGCCCGACGACGACTTCCGCATGTTCTGCGGCGACCTGGGCAACGACGTCACCGACGAGCTGTTGGTGAGTCCTACAGACTAGCACGGCGGGCGGGCAGGTGTGGGAGGACGTGACGCTGCTGGACTGGCCCGACGACGACTTCCGCATGTTCTGCGGCGACCTGGGCAACGACGTCACCGACGAGCTGTTGGTGAGTCCTACAGACTAGCACGGCGGGCGGGCAGGTGTGGGAGGACGTGACGCTGCTGGACTGGCCCGACGACGACTTCCGCATGTTCTGCGGCGACCTGGGCAACGACGTCACCGACGAGCTGTTGGTGAGTCCTACAGACTAGCACGGCGGGCGGGCAGGTGTGGGAGGACGTGACGCTGCTGGACTGGCCCGACGACGACTTCCGCATGTTCTGCGGCGACCTGGGCAACGACGTCACCGACGAGCTGCTGGTCAGTCCTACAGACTAGCACGGCGGGCGGGCAGGTGTGGGAGGACGTGACGCTGCTGGACTGGCCCGACGACGACTTCCGCATGTTCTGCGGCGACCTGGGCAACGACGTCACCGACGAGCTGCTGGTCAGTCCTACAGACTAGCACGGCGGGCGGGCAGGTGTGGGAGGACGTGACGCTGCTGGACTGGCCCGACGACGACTTCCGCATGTTCTGCGGCGACCTGGGCAACGACGTCACCGACGAGCTGTTGGTGAGTCCTACAGACTAGCACGGCGGGCGGGCAGGTGTGGGAGGACGTGACGCTGCTGGACTGGCCCGACGACGACTTCCGCATGTTCTGCGGCGACCTGGGCAACGACGTCACCGACGAGCTGCTGGTCAGTCCTACAGACTAGCACGGCGGGCGGGCAGGTGTGGGAGGACGTGACGCTGCTGGACTGGCCCGACGACGACTTCCGCATGTTCTGCGGCGACCTGGGCAACGACGTCACCGACGAGCTGCTGGTCAGTCCTACAGACTAGCACGGCGGGCGGGCAGGTGTGGGAGGACGTGACGCTGCTGGACTGGCCCGACGACGACTTCCGCATGTTCTGCGGCGACCTGGGCAACGACGTCACCGACGAGCTGTTGGTGAGTCCTACAGACTAGCACGGCGGGCGGGCAGGTGTGGGAGGACGTGACGCTGCTGGACTGGCCCGACGACGACTTCCGCATGTTCTGCGGCGACCTGGGCAACGACGTCACCGACGAGCTGCTGGTCAGTCCTACAGACTAGCACGGCGGGCGGGCAGGTGTGGGAGGACGTGACGCTGCTGGACTGGCCCGACGACGACTTCCGCATGTTCTGCGGCGACCTGGGCAACGACGTCACCGACGAGCTGCTGGTCAGTCCTACAGACTAGCACGGCGGGCGGGCAGGTGTGGGAGGACGTGACGCTGCTGGACTGGCCCGACGACGACTTCCGCATGTTCTGCGGCGACCTGGGCAACGACGTCACCGACGAGCTGCTGGTCAGTCCTACAGACTAGCACGGCGGGCGGGCAGGTGTGGGAGGACGTGACGCTGCTGGACTGGCCCGACGACGACTTCCGCATGTTCTGCGGCGACCTGGGCAACGACGTCACCGACGAGCTGCTGGTCAGTCCTACAGACTAGCACGGCGGGCGGGCAGGTGTGGGAGGACGTGACGCTGCTGGACTGGCCCGACGACGACTTCCGCATGTTCTGCGGCGACCTGGGCAACGACGTCACCGACGAGCTGCTGGTCAGTCCTACAAGCTACACGGGTTCTCTGCCTTTTCGCCGAATTACGTTTCGTCAAACGTTTCATTTCGCAAAAGTTTCAATTCCCCAAAAGCATTTTTCACTGAAACTGTAAACTATTTCGAATTGTTATAAAACAAACCTAATCTAACCTAACCTAATCTAAAGGATGATATTTACAACAATCTGAAATAGTTTACAGTTTCAGTGAAAAATGCTTTTGGCTAAATGAAACTTTTGCGAAATGAAACGTTTGCGAAACATAATTCGGCGAAAAGGAAGTACACCGGCTACACGTGACAGTGTCTAGTATAAGGTTCTATTGAAATGAAATAATTTATTTAGTAAGTAGGCCACAAGGGCACTTTTTGTGAATCTAACGGCATTTCCCAAGAGGAGACCTCAGTTAAGAAGAAAGCCGGAGGAAACATTGTTCGAGTTTCCATATTGAAAGGTTATTGGTATAAAGATGCATACAAATTTCATCTCTATGGAGAACAATGGGACCTTTTACTAAACACTGTCATTTTATATGACCAATATAATATAGACGCCAATTTGGGCTTACTACACTAATAATAATTTTATTGGCACATTATTGCACTTCATCGTATGTATGGGACCAACAGCGTCGTATTTTACATAAGCAACTAATAAAATACAGTTTCAGATGGTTATTGTAAAGAGAGAGCTCCAGAAGGAGGTATCAGTGATGTAAATGCCAAATATATTGCAATGCAACAGATTTCTATTTCTGTAGTCGTATAAATTATTGCCATCACTGCAACTGAATGACTTCCACTGTTTAACAAAACCAAGGATATTTAAGACAACTGGTGTTAATAACTGACATTAAAATAATTATGTGACGATATACCTATTTGGCCATATGAATGTTAGAAAATATTTAAGTATACTGATTATTAACTTAGGAATTTTGGCGTTATTTCAGACTCGAACATTCAGCAAATACAGCTCCTTCCAAAGAGCGAAGGTGATCAGAGACAAGCGCACCAACAAGAGCAAAGGCTTTGGCTTTGTCAGCTTCAAGGACCCGGGTGACTTTATTAAAGCTATGAAGGAAATGGATGGTAAGTTGTATCTATTTTCTATACAAATCTTATGGGATAGGGTCTATACAGGGAGGCATCCATATTAGTGCGGTATTGTAAAATTATGTATAATATTCAAAGACCAAAAAGTTACGCTCCGTGGCCACAGTCGGCTTAATTTCAAAGCATGAAAAACAATATTTTTTATTTTTATTTAATGAGTTGTTGACGCGTGGATCACTTCAAGCACTTATCATTGTTTTGACGACGCGGTTGGCGCAGTTTATAGAGCACCTGCCTGCTGAGCCGGCGGTGCCGGGTTCGATTCCCGGCCAGGGCAAATATTTGTGTAAATTGATGAAACATGTAACGTCTCATTTTTTTAATGTTGGTACACACCAGGATTTTTACATTAAACCGTTGATACAAAGACCAGAGCTTAAAAAATTTAAAATGAAGTTACCTAGTGGAAAAAACCAGGAATCGAACTCGGTACCTCTGGATTGCCGATCCAGCTTGTTAACCATTTCGCCACTCTAACTCCCAAGCAACCTGTCGAATTTTTCCTTATGCTTTGTATATCGTCGTCTAGTACCCAAAACACAAGCCTCCTTTAGTTTAATTTGGGACTAGATCGATTTGTGTGAGGTTATCTGATATTTATTAGCACGACTGTCAAAAGGTTAACCGACTCCCATCTATTATTCCCAGGTCGCTACGTGGGCAGTCGGCCCATCAAGCTGCGCAAGAGCACGTGGAAGAACCGCGCGCTTGACGTCGTGCGCAAAAAGGAGAAGGAGAAGGCTGCGCTGCTCTCGCTGCTCATGGCCGGCAACAAGAGCTGACAGTGACACCTGAGCACGCCTGAACTTCTCACCTTACCTATTAGGTTTACATTTTTCATTGTAGCATTAAATACCGGTATTTTTTCTTGACCCATTAGCTAAAAATCTTTACGTCACTCCATGCCGAAGTGGCATTTACTGCCCGCTACGCGGAAAGAAAATCTCACTTCCTGGCCAAGGCAAGAGTTAACCTGTAGACAAACCACGGGCGGTAATTAGTAAAGCCCCAAATCGCATATTTATAGCCCTCACCTTCGTTTCTGGCCACAAACACCTGCGATCTGGAACATTCACTAATTCACCGCCCTAGGTAAGTAATGTACTAGTAATGTATATTTTGTAGTCAACATTGTATTTATAAAGCTAAGTACGCTAACGGTAGTCCCAGTTAGTGCGATTAAATGGACAATATAATGCGGTTTATTTCAATAGAATAAAGATACAGCATGTTGCATACTATTTGATCGAACTTACCGACGATCTTTAAGGCTTGTTGGGACTAGGCGAGTAATTTAGTAGCTAAACTATTCGCTACTGCCTAAAAATCCTTCGCATTACAGTCGAGTAAAGTTCACAAGTCAGTGGTATTCTGCAATTTTAAAATGGTTTCCTCGCTCTAGCCACGACATTTTCACGCCAACTAATGAACTCGACTAAATCTTGAGAGGTTCGGTTTGGACTATGTTTAGCCGGCGGCCGAGTAAACACGGACGCGTGGTGGGGGGTGCTACTCACTACTAAACTACTAAAAAAAATTAGAATAATAAAATGGATTCACTCGACTAAATTACTTACTAATATACTCGACTAATTTGTTGGTGTTCAGACACGTTTAGCTACTAAATTACTCGCTACTAGACTAAAATACTAGCCTAGTCCGAACAAGCCCTTAGCACGGCGGATAGTATGATTCTATGCTATTGGCGAAACCGGTGACTTGGTTAAATTAACCTCCACATTAATTACAAATGTTAATTAACGGTTTCCACTATTATTCACCACATTACCCCACTCACACGTTTTGTACCGTATCTTATCCTGTTTTGATTTATTGGTCGCAAAGTACTTGTTTATTTGTAAAAAGTGAAATATGGACTGGAACATATTTTTTCCTTTAGCTAATAAATATTTTAAATTAAAACAACTCTTATTAATGTCTGCTCTAAAATGAAACGATTTTTGAATAATGTAAATAATTTATTTTGTTTCTTTGGCTCAAAATCTCCAATCCCCACATGACATTTTAATACCTAATACATTTATAGTTAGTTACTTACTATGGTTTAATTAAATATTTATGGTATTTGCATTCGTGGTAATTAACGAGTTCTCTTAAAATCTAGAAATATTGGTAAATTATACTCAGATTTATATTAAAAGGCTGTACAAATTTAAACCAATATTGATACAGGGATAGCTCGACATCCAAAGATGGTTATTGGTATTGTTGGAATATAGTTTTAGCGTCCGCCGCGATAAATGCAACAATGATGCACACCAGTGGCCTCATAAATTCCATATTATTACCGTAAAAGATTTCTTGCACTTGAGAAAACTCCCTTTGATAAACCTAGAAGCTGTCAATTGTAATCATATTTGTCTTGGGAGCGAAGTCGAAGCGGTATACGGAATGTATGGGCTTTTACAGGTTCGCGGTGACGTGCTCCCTAAGAAGTAGTATAGCGTCGTCACCGCGGGCCTGTAACGTCACGTCATTTTTATATTTTTCTCAAACATGCAATGAAATATCGTCATAACGTGCGTTAAGCTTCGAAGTGTCACGTTTCGGGCGGAACTATTCGAGTTAACTGTAAAGGAATTTCATACGAAATTGAAGGCCTAGGCCGGAAAGTAATATTTTTTAAAACATGGTGTCTGCGTTCATGAACGGGGTAAACAGCTGAATTATGTTTTTTTGAGTCATGTTTTTTTTATTTCATTGCATATTTTTGAGAAAAGCACTATACATGGCCTTAGCCGTGAAAAGGGCCTACGGTCGGCCGTCTATACCTACTCAGCCGCAAGCCCTTGTTTCCCGGCGTCTTCAGTAATGTACTATTTTGCTACATGCATTAGCATGCACTCGAGCATTTTAGCTCGCGGTGAGGACGTTCCCTTACACACGCAAGTCATGGGTGTCGTATTCTAGGATTTACGGTTGTCGATAAAAAAATTGTCATATTGTTTTTTCCTCGCAGTCGTCATGAAGAGCAAGATCGTAATGTCACGACTGAAAGCTTGATGAAGTCGTGTCTAATCATCGTCGTGTCGACGATTTTACTCATCCAACCATTTATTATACAACTTTTCAGCCTACATAGTCTATTTTCTCTGCAATGGAAGTGGCATTTTCTAATATTAATCCTGTAATACACTGTCATCGACATCCATGTTCTTGATCCTTTTGGCGCGCAGTCGCACGAGCGGGCGGGGCCGTTTCCGAGGGGGCGTGTCGGTGGTGGCGGCCGCCGCGTACTGCGCGTCCAGGCAGCAGCGCGCGTCGCCCTCCGCGCCCCGCGCCGCCGGGCAGAACGGCGGCGCGAACTCCTCCACACAGTACGCGCCCGATGCGCTGCAAACATCATATGTTTTAGGCACAGACCACCCCCCCTAGACGGAGCATGTAAGGCGACCCGCGCGCACCGACGATATGGTACGGCAGAACATTCAAGTACCAACACGGCGGCCACCGTTTAGTTGCGTCCATGTTTATGAGGTCTCTCTACACCACTTAACACTACAATTTACCATGTTATTTATTTAATTTCTTTTTTCGTTGACGTACGCATGGATCATAAATGTTCAGAACGCATCCAAAATGACGTCACCACCGACGTCTTCAGCCGAAGCACGAAGATCGCCGATCATCGAGCCCTTCGGGTACAACCGACACCGGCCGCCTTCAACGGTCAATTTCAAAACCACCCTTGGAACGACAACACTCTGTATTCTATTTTCGACAATATATTATGTTAATTTAAAGTTAAATAAAATATTCTTATTGAATATCCACCTAGGCTATTCCCGAATGCACTATAAAGGAACCTAGGCCTCAACATTGGTCCTTCACCCGTCGAAGAAGAGCCGCAAGAGTTCATCTTCATCATCAGCACCTACGAGAGACGCAGCCTGAATCGCGCTTTGTTGCACGGACGAGTTCTTCGCGAGCCCGCCGCCGCAGCATCCCACCTTGAAGCAGATTTACCGAACAAAGCAGCCGCGGGGAACTACGACGGCCAGCCTACGTAACGGTTTTTTTGCCAGAGGAAAATCTTTGTTCGTCGAAGAAAGTATCAGCGAAGTGAAGACTCCACGGAGATCCAGCCAACTACAACGGACTGTTAGCTTCAGGACTTCACAACAGGAGCAGCTGCGATTACATACAGAAATTCCAGAATACGTCGAATAACGGTTAAACTGAGTGAGTTCGTTCCAATATTCCCTTATTCCCTAATTTGGATTAAGTCAGAAGTAATTCTTCTATTTTTCGTGGTTAATTACCTCATATTAATTTGCATATCGAATTGATATTGCTCATTTTTTCAAAAGAAATTGTCTTAACGGCCATTTTAGTTCGTTAATTTCATAATTCATTCGCTAGTAGAAAATCATACAGTAATAAACCTTAAGTTCATAATTAAAACAAGCGCACGTAAGTCGGACGCAAATCAGTTTTCCTTAAATATAGTCTATTGTCTTTTTTATGCACATAAAATTGCATCGCTTGAGCCAAGATAACGGGACATTAGTCGATCCCGTGTTACCGACCGCAGCGCATGCATCTGTTTTTTTGCTAATTGCAGTTAACTTATATCTATATTAGTGTGGCAGTGATTATCGATCGTTAACTATTTGCATCTTATTTGGCAGTGTTTACGGTAATAACGAAATATTGTATATTAATCGTGTTTAATCTTTGATTTGAGTGCATTTCGTATTAAATATGTCATTAGCGCAGTTAGTCAAACAGCGTGGAACGCTTAAATGTAAATTAACTAATTTCAAAACGTTTCTAACGCCATACCTATCTATTCCCGAGTTAAGTGAAGTGCAGGCTATAGAAGTCGAGTGCCGCATTAGTAAGATCGAGGAAATGTATACTGGGTTTGATGAATTGCAGGAACAGATCGAAATTTCGTCTGAGAAGCCGGACGAGCAGTATATCGAGCGTACGGAGTTTGAAAATCAATACTTCGCCATTTTGGCTACCGCGCGGGAGTTGCTACACAGGCGTAGCAAAACGGAAACTAAGGTTATGTCTGAGGCGAGTTCCAGTTCTTATCAACAGAAGAACAATCTGGTAAGGCTACCTAAGATTGATTTACCTCACTTTAACGGCAACTATCAATATTTTCTCGAGTTTAGGGATACATTCTTATCTTTAATCCATAATAATGAATCTATCGACGACATAAACAAGTTTCATTATTTGCGCTCATCTCTGCAAGGGAGTGCCGCCTTAGTTATCAAAAGTTTAGACTTTAATGCAGACAATTACAAGGCTGCCTGGGAATTATTAATGTCTAGGTATGATAACAAGAGGCTATTAGTAAATAATCATGTTAAAGCGTTGTTTAGTGTCGAACAAATACACAAAGAATCTCACAGGGCGTTACGTCATCTTTTAGATGTTACTAACAAGAACCTTAGGGCACTTACGACCTTAAAGCAGCCTACGTCGGAGTGGGATACACTTGTTATTTATATGATGTCGTCTAAATTAGATTCGGTTACCAGCCGCGAGTGGGAGGAGTATAGAAATACCTTAGATGAGCCTCCAACATTAAATCAGTTTAGTACATTTATTTCTAATAGGGCTGATTTATTGGAAACGCTGGAGGAGTCCAAAACGGGTCAAAACAAAACGACGTATCAGCCAAATAAACAGAAAAACTTTCTTGTTGCAAATGAAGCATTTAAATCACAAAAGCATAAATACAGCTGTCCTATGTGTAAACAAAATCATTTCTTGTTTTCATGCGATTCTTTTCGTAAATTATCCGTTGACATTCGTCAAAAGAAAGTCAATGAATGGGACATATGTCAATTATGTCTCAGGCCAGGGCATCAGTTGTCTAAGTGTAGATTATCTACATGTAAATATTGTAGTGAGCGTCACAATACGTTGCTACATACAGAAACCAATAATGACGCAGTAGAAGTCGCTGCTGTGTCAGCTGATAAAAGTGCTCCGACTCAACAATCCTCTGTACTGCTTTCCACAGCTATGGTGCGAGTCAGCGATGCCAAGGGTGCTCAGCACGTCGCCAGGATCCTTCTGGACAACGGCAGCACCACCAATTTTGTCACCGAGGAACTGCGAGCTAAGTTGCAGCTTCCACTCTCTTCCACAAGCTCCACGGTAACAGGTATTAACAATTCCTTATCTAAAAGTACTCAGTCTTGCAACTTAACAATTCATTCGATGGTTGGGGACTATAAGACGAACCTTAGGTGCCTCGTGCTGCCTGAGATCACAAAAATGTTACCTTCTTCCTTTATAAATGTTAGGAGCTTGCAAATACCGTCACATATACAGTTAGGTGATCCCACATTTAACATTCCGTCAGTCATAGACATTCTTGTCGGCGCGGAAACCTTTTGGGACGTGATAGGTACCAATAGGATCGATTTAGGGAAACGTCAACCAGTTTTATGTGCCTCTAAATTAGGTTGGCTAATTTCGGGGTCTATTCTAACCAATCAAAAATATCACACCGTTTGTCATGCTTCAGAATTACTTGACAACGATGTTGAGAAGCAACTCACCCGTTTTTGGGAGCTAGATAGTGTCTTGCCTATTCACCACTTTACGGCTGAAGAGCGACAGTGTGAAGAGCACTTCATAAACAATACAAAGCGCACTGATGATGGTCGTTTCGTCGTGACCATGCCGCTTAAACAATCACCTAGCGTTCTTGGTGACTCTTATGAAATGGCTAAGTGTCGTTTCTTATCTTTAGAAAAAAAGTTAAAAAATGATCCTCAATTAAAGCAGAATTACGACGCGTTCTTGTCTGAATATCTGGATTTGGGTCATATGTCACCATCTACGCGGAAGTCGGTTCTGACTGAAGTCGAATGTTTTCTGCCACATCATGGCGTGGTACGAGAATCCAGTCTCACAACCAAATTACGGGTCGTTTTTGATGCGTCTGCACCCACTAGGTCAGGCATCTCATTAAACGAGATTCAGACAGTCGGGCCAACTGTACAAGATGATTTAATTTCAATTTTGCTCAGGTTTAGACAACATAAATATGTAATTTCAGGTGACATTGAAAAAATGTACCGTCAGATGCTAATTGCACCTGAACAAAGATGCCTTCAGCAAATTCTGTGGCGTTTCAATCCAACTGATCGTCTTGAATGCTATTCTCTTAATACCTTAACGTATGGCACGGCCAGTGCAGCATATCTTGCCACGCGATGCCTCAAACAGTTAGGACTAGAGTCCCCAAATCCAGTTATTCAGCAGTCGATCGTACATGATTTTTATGTGGATGACTATTTAAGCGGCAGTAGTAGCATTGACGAAGCTATTCAGTTAGGAAAGGGAGTAATAGACACGCTAAGTTCTGCTAAGTTAAACTTGCGTAAGCTGCGCTCAAATAGCACGTCAGTCCTGGACGCATTGCAGAGTCATTCACAGCCAAGCCTTCAGTCACATATTGGTACGACAGATAGCAATTTAAATATTCAAAACTTAAGCACTTCAGCTTCAGCAAAAACATTAGGATTAAACTGGCAATGTGATACAGATGCATTATTTTTTAACATTAATTTAAAAACATGCAGTAGACCGACGAAACGTCATGTACTCTCGTCAATCGCGCAAGTATATGACCCATTGGGGTTAGTCGGGGCCTGTATTTTAGAAGCCAAAATTATTATGCAACGGTTATGGCAACAAAAGTGCTCATGGGATGAAGAATTGCCCCATACTTTAAAACTATTATGGCGTAAATTTGAAGCAACCTTGCCATTTTTAAATACAATTAGAATACCGCGTTGGATTTTAAGCGATGCCAATAGCAACCTTGAGCTGCATATATTTACGGACGCTTCTGAAGCATCTTATGGAGCTTGCGCCTATGTAAGTTCAAGGGATAACAGCGGGGTAGCTACGGTTCGTCTTTTAGCCTCAAAAAATAAAGTTGCGCCTATTAAAGCATGTACAATTCCGCGCCTAGAGCTTTCTGGAGCGTTATTGGGTGCAAGACTGTTTACTAAGATACTGAGCTCACTCACAATTAAATTTAATAAATGCACATTTTGGTGCGATTCGATGATTGTCTTAGGATGGTTGGCGTCATCGCCCGCCAACCTCAAGCCCTTTGTCCGCAACCGAGTGAGCGAGGTACAGGATGTTACTGCTGGTTATACGTGGCGCTATGTGCCCTCCAAAGAAAATCCTTCTGACTTAGCATCTCGTGGCATTAACGCGCAACTTCTAGCAGATTGTAGTCTTTGGTGGAATGGACCAGACTTTCTTAAGCAGGAGTCAGCCTTATGGCCCAAAGCACCATCTTCATTGACAACTAATTTACCTGAAATGGTACCTTGCTTAATAGCCAACGTCGAGCAATCGCCTCTCTCTCTCCTCGTGGAAAGAGTGTCCAAATTTTCGAAATTAATTCGAGTCGTAACCTACGTTAAGAGGTTCATTAATAATTGTTCAAAAAACAAAACTAAACAATATGGTTTTCTCAAGAGTTCAGAATTAACTCAGGCACGAAAAACTATTCTCTCATTGTGTCAAATGGAGATGTTCGAAGAAGAATATACAACGCTAAAGTCAGGCAAAACTCTTCCCCCTAAGAATAGGCTTCTTCCACTCACTCCATACATTGACACGGACAACCTATTAAAAGTAGGCGGGAGACTTGACAACACTTATTACAGTGATGACGTCAAGCATCCAGTTATTCTTTGTAGTAAGCATCGTCTAACTAAATTAATTTTTATATATTTTCATTTGCAATTCTTACACGCAGGGCCGCAGTTGTTACTCAATAGCGCCAAGCAATGTTATTGGCCTTTAGGTGGCAGAAACTTGGCGCGCAAAACTGTCGAGCAATGCGTCACATGTTGTAGGTTTAAGGGACAGACAGTTCAGCCAATTATGGGTAATCTGCCCGCGACACGCGCTGAATTAGACTACACATTTGCTAACACTGGTACTGATTACGCTGGCCCAATATTGATAGCTGACCGTAAAGGTAGGGGTTGTAAATTAATCAAAGCCTGGATTTGCATTTTTGTATGTTTCGCAGTTAAAGCCGTGCACCTAGAACTCGTCTCAGACCTCACCAAAGACGCTTTTATGGCCTGTTTAGATCGATTTACTGCTCGTAGAGGTAAACCAAAAAATATTTACTGTGACAACGCGACTTATTACACCGGTACATGTAATGAATTGTACAGAGTACTGCAATCATCAAACATAGCTTCGGACCTTGCCGAGGCGGAAATAAATTTCGTATTTTCCCCTCCCTATTCGCCACATTTCGGTTCACTTTGGGAGCGGTGCGTCCGCTCAGTTAAGCATCATTTACGACGCATTTTGAACTTGACGCATTTAACTTTCGAAGAAATGAGCACCTGCCTATCAGGAATTGAAGCAGTATTAAATTCTCGTCCATTAACTCCGCTATCAAGCGACCCTTCTGACTTGACCGCTCTTACCCCTGCCCATTTCCTCATTGGACGACCACTCATGTTTGTACCTAATTCGCAGGATCCCGTTGCTGAAGATAAAATCAACACGCTGCAGAGGTTTCATCGCGTCGAGCAATTAAAACTTCATTTTTGGAACAGATTCAAACTTGAATATGTTTCCCAACTTCAACAAAAAACCAAATGGTTTTCATCACGTGACGAGCTCATAGAGGGAGCGCTAGTCATCGTGAAAGAGAAAGGAGTCCCCCCTCTCATGTGGCTACTTGGTCGCATTATAAAGCTTTATCCTGGCAAGGATGGAATAGCTCGAGTAGCCGACATAAAGACTAAGAAGGGAACAATCAGGCGGGCCTTCAATAACATTTGCCCCCTTCCAGCCTCCATGTAACATGCGTGCCTCACACCATCTTCTGAATTATAGGTCCCTTGAAGTACTTCAACGCGGGGAGCATGTTCAGAACGCATCCAAAATGACGTCACCACCGACGTCTTCAGCCGAAGCACGAAGATCGCCGATCATCGAGCCCTTCGGGTACAACCGACACCGGCCGCCTTCAACGGTCAATTTCAAAACCACCCTTGGAACGACAACACTCTGTATTCTATTTTCGACAATATATTATGTTAATTTAAAGTTAAATAAAATATTCTTATTGAATATCCACCTAGGCTATTCCCGAATGCACTATAAAGGAACCTAGGCCTCAACAATAAACAAGGACGCAACTAAACGGTGGCTGCCGTGTTGATACTTGAATGTTCTGTCGTACCATATCGTTGGTGCGCGCGGGTCGCCTTACATGCTCCGTCTAGTTGGGGTTGTCTGTGGTTTTAGGTACCTAAAGAGGTTCGCCGGGGCAACAGGTGTGAGGCTATCTTCAGAGATGCAAACTTAAGTACGACACAAACGATGCACTTTATAAGCCCTTGTCTGCTTAGCGACTTGTTCCTGCACGTAGAATATGAACGGACCATATCGATTCCATAGGAACACGGACAGAGTGTTTTAATGCGGTACCGAGGAATTAAGTATAATATTAGAAAGCACCAATTTGGCTAGGATGCGAACTAGCCTACAAGGGCTGCAAGTGAATCCTGTCTCGGGTTAATCTGCTGGGAGGCTGTCAATCGGATTAGAGCCTGTCCAGATGGAGCGTTTTACGCGCGAGGGCACTCGCGCGCTTCAATTTCATGTTGCATCCAGATGCCGTGTTTCACGCGCGTTACTACGCGCGATGTATGGCGGACAAAATACGTGCACTCGCTACTGACTCGCGAATACTACTGAACGCTCCAATGGTGACGCCAGAGTATCTCGACTCGCGCGGCGCTCGCGTGTAAAACGAGCGAGTTGAGAGTCCGGCGTATTGCACGCGTTTTGAAACGCGCGAGAGCATCTGGACGGGGTGCAGTAGCTCTAGTAGGTACCTCGAGTACGCGCGAGTAAAACGCTCCATCTGGACAGGCTCTAAGATGCACTTACGACATGGGCGCCGGCTGGCCGAGCAGCACGGGCAGCGCGGCGGCGCGCGCGGGCGGCACGCGCACGGCGCAGCGCCGGCCGCACGGCGCCGCCGCGCGCGGCGCGAACAGGCTCTCCGCCTGGTAGCAGATCGACCAGATGTGGCTGCACAGCGCCTCGTCTAAGAATGTACACGTGTTTCACAACAGTTACAGTTGCCGAGAAACTTCTTGACCCAAAATGGCGGATCTGCGCATGCATATTTGTACGTAAATCGGCTACTGCGCAGTCAAGGTTAGGCTCAAGAAGTTTCTCGGCAACTGTACACGTAACCGCACCCTTTAGTTAAACCACTGATGGAACGAGATCCTAGTCGTCTCATCGTTCCTATAGAGGGAGTTGTGAACGCTGCAAACATATCAAAGTTAGACCGTACTTTTCCTTACTAAAGGAAAGGAAGGCGAAGCTGCGGACGAACTGCATCCTAATTCCCAGACGCTATCGAGGCCAAGGACAAGCCGAGCGAGCGTGTCAAACTGTGCAAGGCCAAAAGTAGGTATTACTGACAAAAAGAAGGCGTGAAGCAAACGTAGGTACTTAAACATATCTTCGTAATCCGACTATCTACGGCTACCGTTGACACTGTAGTCCACGAACCAAACCGCTAGTGTATAGTGTAGTGCAGCTTACTGGGCGTGTCCTCGCAGAATGGCTGGCTGCGGCCGCCGTTGAGGCAGAAGTCTGCGTGGCCGAGGCGCGCCGCCTCGCCGTAGCGGCCCGCGTTGGTGTGGAGCACGTGCACGGCGCGCGCGTCGCCCGGGTCCAGCCGCAGCGCCGGCGCCGAGCGGATCAGCGGCCGCGCGGGGTCCAGACCTGCGTATATTTATTTAGGTGAGTTGGTTGAAAGAAAGAACACACTTATTCAAGACACGAACTTGCAAGGACAAGTGATGACACTGAAGGGGGTCGTGACGCCGATTTTGTGCGTGAACCGTAAGGCTGGCGTAGGCTATGATGCTGCACAGGCTAAGCCTGTCAGGCTCTAGCTACAGATCAGTAAAGTGAATATGTCAGCATGCCTCAGTACCTATCTATTATATGTATACGCAGTCAACTAAGACCAACTGGTATGTATCCTGCCAAAAAACATGTGGATGTGGGTCATTTAGGGAGTTGTACATAATACCAACTATTGAGTCTGAAGGTGGAAATACCAACTATTGAGTCCGAAGGTGGAAAGGTAGGTTAGTTGGCAATCATGCCGCACATAGATATGAGTTCTAAGGAGAAGTTCAACACACATGACGCAGATGGGGTGTAAGCCGACACCAGTTAATATCAATTTTTTATTTTTTATTTTGGTGTGCAATAAATCGTAGTCATAACTAAATCAATCAAAGCTCCTGATACTGACCATTTGACCAATGATCCTATTCACCCGGAACGTGAGGTAATCGGCGTTAATCCCACACTTTATATACGCCCCCAGCGAATGTCCGACATACTCGTACGTGAGCTGGTCGGGGCGGAGAAGAGGCCTCGGCCGCGCACCGCGCGCCGCAGATTCAGGACAGTTAACATGTAGTGCGGTTAGAGTCAGTCGCAATATATCATGAGGAATACTGACCGATAATCCTATTGAGTCGGAAGGTGAGGTAGTTGGCAATGATGCCGCACATATGCGCTCCCAAGGAATGGCCGACGCACGTCAGCCGGTCGGGGCGCAGGCCGGCGCGGCGCAGGGAGCCCAGCGCCTCGGCCGCGCAGCGCGCCGCGGGCCGCAGGTTGTGCACGGCGGACACGTAGCACGGCGGCTGGCACAGCGCGCCCCAGTCCAGCATGAACACGTTGTAGCCGCCGCGGCGAAGGTAGGCTGCGGAAGTACAGGTTTAGATCATTTTAAACACCACAGCAAATTACAAATTTATGAAACACTGGGATGCGCCCGCAACTTCGTCCGCGTATTTATTTTTCTGGGAAAAAGTTTATGCTACTAACCATTTTTTGATGATCAGCTATCCTTACCAAAATTGGTTAAAATTTGTCCAGCCGTTTCAGCGTGATGAGAGGACAATGGAAATTATGTGCAACAGATGGCTCCAAGCTGGCGTGGCGCCGCTCGCTCATACAAAACAAATGACGATCCTGCATCACGCTCAAATTAAGATTTTCCCTGCAATCACGACCCTTCTCCATAGAAAACTGATTGTGATTATCAATACAAATCTATAATTTTATAATAGTATAGATGTAATGTCTCATTATTTTGACGACACGTTTGGCGCAGTTTGTATATAGACACTTGCCTAATACTGAGCCAGCGGTCCCGGGTTCGAATCCCGGCCAGGGCAAATATTTTTGTGATGAACTCGAATATTTGTGCTTGGGTCATGGTTGTTCTACGTATTTAATTATAAGTATACTTATCTATATAAGTACGTATATCGTCGTCTAGTACCCATAACACAAACCTTCTTGAGCTTAATTTGGGACTAGATCAATATTTGTGTGAGGTTGTCCGATATTTATTTATTTTTAATGTGAGTATACAAAACATTTTTTTTTCTTTGTGCTTTGATACAACAATTAGCTGCAGAAATGTAAAAATTAACAATCTATACAGATCACCGTGCACGCATGGCTACAAGTTTTACAGCGCGATGTGCCACACGACGCTAAAAAATATTTTCGATTGATTGTCATGCCAGGCGTAAGGGCGAAACACAACTGCAACTAAAGGTTCAAGTTTGAACAGTTCAGTTTGACGTCATAACCTGAGGAACTAATGAGGCTAAAGTGTTGCTATATTTCGTTTCGATCCAGGACTATTCCACCAAACTACTGCAACGAAACGAAAGGAACGTTGCATCGTCCTACTGTAGAAACCTATGCAAAAACATAAAAATTCACTGTCAATCGATGTGACGTGAAACCCGTTGCGTTATAATTATAAGCGGGCAAAGGCCTCCAGGCGCCATTCTTGGCTTAATAATCATTATTAAGCGGAATTTGAAAATTATGTTTAATTTGTAAGCGGTCCGGTCCATTCTTGTCACGATTGTTTCATCCATGAGGAATCGACGAAACTCCTTAACTCGGTGTGCTTGGATACACGGATAGAAATTCGGAAACTTTGTATGTTAACTCATGCATTAGGTAGTTTTTGATGTTTAGTTTAAAAGTTGAATTTACTTTTGTCACAGTCGGTAGCTATAGATCCCGAAAACATATGACAATTATAACGTCCAATGTATGATGCCTTACCTATTCTACTAATGTACACAAAAATGTTCTAAAACAAGTACAAAAGTAGGTGTAATTACTCCAACGACAGAGAAAGTCGAGCATTTAGCCCTCTGTCCTTTGAGAGAATAGCGTGATGCACTATGCACTTCCCACGGCTTTCTCCACTAATGCAATGCAGTCAACGACCTCGCTAACGCACAACACTTCGCTAAAGCATAAAGCGAATTAATGATTATACGATGTGAGTTTAATTTTTTTCCTATTCATTGTGATAATGCTAAGATTCCGGCGTCAACAAACTAATGACTGTCACTCAAGGCTTTTCTATTGTGGAGGTGATTTTTCTTATCTCGCCTCTCAATATAGGTAGGTATTATTTTGACATAAATTAATCTTTGAAACACAATCGTACCTACTCTAAAGACCTAAGATACAGACCTTAAACAAATTGTATTCAGAGCAACCTAACGTAACATAAATACCTATACCGATTCAACTGTTAAACAAATAGTGCCTAATCCTAATACCTACCTACTCAAAAAATACAGGTACGATATACAAAATAAAAATTATCTTCTTTGGCACGTGTTTGGCACATAATAAAAGAATAAAAAAGGCACGTATAGGTATACTTATATTTGTCAATTATTCCAAGATATTTATTAATAATTACAATTAGTTAATAATTTAGATCGTTTTTTAGCTCGCTGTAAGTACTAGATAGTTAGGAGTTAGTTAAATGCTGTAGAGATAACTTCATTGTATTGTTCGTAAACTTTGAAAGCTAAACTAAGTGTTAATAGAAAACAATTATTCCGCACACGATCGCGCCTAACGTTTAACGTTATTACGCCTTGGTTGGCCTAGGATTTCTCTCATCATTATGTAGGATGTGGCTTGTGAATAGCGTTTCAAGTAAAAAACACAATTTGTTTCCACTTTGAGTAGAAAATGCGTATATACGTACTTGTTAGCTTGTTAGCTACGTAAGGTGACGTGACGATCACTATCTGAGGTAATGTTATGTTACAATACAGATTACAGGCTTTACAAGGCCTCAACTGAAAGTGAATGCTGGATGCTTTTAATCTTAAAGTTTGAAACGTATATATCTTATGTCAGTAAGGAGTGATATACTGACCCTATAGGGTGGAACATGATCGTTTAACCGACTTACGAGATGTCATTATTTTATCGGCATTTACCTATGTATCTCTGAACGTGTCACCTACTTACAAACAGAAGTCTATTGCGATGTATGATGTCGTTCTGTCGCGAACAATCTTCCTTAGACATGTACATAATGTGTATACTGCGTTACTTAATTACTTATATCGTGTAAGTGTCTCACCGTCTCGTAGCACGGTGATGGGCAGGGTGTCGTCGCCGCCCGCATATCCATGGATCAGCAGTATCGTCTCGTGCGCCGGCTCCCACCCGCTCTGCCGCAGCCAGTCCTCGCTAAATAAGTCTACCTATAATATGCAAGGGAAGGAATTAAAACTTGTTTTGCTCCAACTTTAATGCGTTTCATATCGTAATTTCTAATTAATTAAGTATGTGATTTTTTTAAACAGTAGAAAAAAATGCCTTGTACAGACAAAATAAAATCTTAAATTTTCTCGAAATTAAGCGTAAAAGTGATAGGTATGGGATATGTTAAATGGGATACGATAGGATTATTTTTTTTGCGTTATTCTGTGACCAAGAGACGCAGACCGGATAGACTTCATAACGTGCCATATTTTTTACAGTTGTGTCAGTTGCAGACTACAAATGTAGGTAATGTAGGCCGTTCGCGGACGCGCGGTCCCCGAAGACTGCTAGCGGTAACTTAGACGCATTCCGGCGTTAAAGCAACATCCGACGTGTGTGCTATCGACCAAATTATGTGACCGGTTTATGGGGTCCTTTTAATTCAATCACAAATCATTGGCTCAATCGATATTATTATTATCTTTTATCTTTACAAAAAGTCTAATTTTAATAACCGCCCTGAAAATGCACCTAACTTATTATAGAACCATGTGACATTAGGCCAGCTAAATGTTTAAAGACTATATTTTTAAGAATTTTAGACAATGTCTTTGTAAAGAGGATAAAAAGGATAAAGAGAGGGAAACTTTGTAAACACAGCTTCTGCGTTTATCAGGCGATAAGAAAATGTTAAAGCATCCGTCACTCTCATCTCACGCACATGCATGCTTGTCAAAAAATGACAGGTGTTTTCATCAATTTGTCGCATGCCTAAAATGACTATCATATACGAGTAGACCTACTGATCTATCTGTTTATAGTTTATCCAGAAACTCTAAGATAAAAATTTACTGGCACAGATAAAAAGCTACCTTAATTTTACAAGTCGTTTGTATTCTGTGCCACATTGACATAATTTGATCTAAGAGTTTCGGTTATACTATATACGCAAGTTTCATCTATCCGAACCCGTTCGACGGATCGACGGTTGATGAGTATCGAGTATTGCTACGATCTCCGCATAACTGAAACGGCAGCGAAGGGAGCATAAAATATCAAACACGCAATCTGCCCGCTCGGCGTAGCTTAGGGTATTTAGCTCTATAAAATGTAAAATATTGCCTAACCTAGCGACATTACGACAGGGCGTCTTTCCTTCGCATTGTAAGTACATGAGGAATCCGATGAAATTACTGAGATTAGGCTAAACATATATTACAACTGCCTGGCAATGGCATTTACACACATAAGTAAATGTCTAACACAAAGAACTACAGGCGATTAAACGTTAAAATAATCTCGAATGGAAGTAATGAACCAAAAAATGTAGAAAAGATGGAATAGATGGATTCCTCGCCAAAAATGTAAAAATGTTTTAAATAGTATTTAACGTAGCACTTACAGTGTTTTATTCTCAGGTACGGAATTATGAATTTAAGTAATAATATCAACGATATACAAAGGAGAGAAATCTAAACTAAATAAAAAACTGCAACGTATAAAAAGGAAAAACATTTTGTGTGTACTATTTAATCTGTTTTAGACTGGTAGTTCAAATAAAAATTTTCAAGTCTAACGGCATTTTGTGAGCCATTTTGGCAACATGACTTTTCCGATGTAAAAAAGCCTGCTGAATTCGATTCTGGATGTTGCCAAGCCGAATTTTGCCCCCCTCCCCCCATTTCCCTCCTTTTTACCTCAAAATATGTCCCTAATCACGGTTTTTACGGTTTTATACAAAAAGTATTAAAGCTAGAAAAAAAGTATCACAGACAAAAATGATCTCTATAAAATTTGCTATAACATGGTGTATGAACTTTTTTTGTAAGCCTTATGGTTTGTGAGCAATATCTTCCCGAACTTCAAAGAATGGTAGAAAATTCTAAATATCGGCTTCCTTTACCGTCCTAACGGCATTTTGGGATCCATTTTGGCAACATGACTTTTCCGACGTAAAAAAGCCTGCTGAATTCGGTTCTGGATGTTGCCAAGCCGAATTTTGCCCCCCTCCCCCCATATCCCCCCCTTTTGACCTCAAAATATGTCCCTAATCACGATTTTTACGGTATAATACAAAAAGTATTAAAGCTAGAAAAAAAGTGTCGAAGACGAAAATGATCTCTATAAAATTTCCTATAACATGGTGTATAAACTTTTTTAGTAGGCCTTATGGTTTGTGAGCAATACCTTCCCGAACTTAATTTTTTTTTTTTTTTATTGATATACATGGTCGAGGCAGTGAAATACACTTATTTTGGGATAATTGGCATCGCACAGGATCCAGCCGCTCTGCTGCTCTTGACGCTGACATCCAGTTGGCGTGCTGCTTATTATATGTCAAGACTTACGAGCCTTTCAGTCATAGGCAGTCGTCAGATTTACACGCAGAACTGTACCCAAGTCGAGCTAAAAACGACGTAGAAAATAAAAATGCTTAACTTCTGACCATGAAGTCATTCAAAATGCTCACGCCAGATTCTCCAGAAACTGGCCTCAGAAATGCAGTTACCCAGGATCTTGCAACAGAAAAAAATAAAGTGTCACTTCTCACTGCCAAGCAGCTTGGCTCACTCCAAGTAACGAAGTTTGCTTCCGAAAGGCTCACCAATAGCAGGTAAGCAACTGCGCTAAGGTCAAAATTAACAAAGGCCCGACCTTCAAATACCCCTGCCTTGGCAGGTCGTTCAAAATCTGCCATTGCTAAAACTACAAATTAGAAAAACCGTAGCGCCCAACAACGCTTGGCAGCTGTTGACAAGTCTGGGAGAACTTTAAGTCTGCGAGAGATCTTGAATCATGAGCTACATGCTGTCTCCATGGCTATGTACATCCCGGATGGATCCCTGAGGGGCGGGAAAAGTCTAATGTTTTCAGGCTAATCACCGAAACAGTAGAATATCCGCAAGTTCTTGAATCACTTGTGGATGCTCACCTCATTAACATTACTGCTGCAACGAAACAGAAACGGTAATTATCAGCTCGCCAGATCCGGAAGAAGATTGATTCAAGGACCATGCCATTTTTTTCTGCTGCAAGACCCTGGGTAACTGCATTTCTGAGGCCCGTTTCTGGAGAATCTGGCGTGAGCATTTGAATGACTTCATGGTCAGAAGTAAAGCATTTTTATTTTCTACGTCGCTTTTAGCCCGACTTGCATACAGTTCTGCGTGTAAATCTGACGACTGCTTATGACTGAAAGCCTCGTAAGTCTTGACATATAATAAGCAGCACGCCAACTGGATGTCAGCGTCAAGAGCTGCAGAGCGGTTGCATCCTGTGCGATACCAATTATCCCAAAATAAGTGTATTCCACTGCCTCGACCATGTATATCAATAAAAAAAAAATAAAAATTAAGTTCGGGAAGGTATTGTTCACAATAACTAAAAAAGTTTATACACCATGTTATAGGAAATTTTATAGAGATCATTTTTGTCTTTGACACTTTTTTTCTAGCTTTAATACTTTTTGTATAAAGCCGTAAAAATCGTGATTAGGGACATATTTTGAGGTCAAAAGGGGGGGATATGTGGGGAGGGGGGCACAATTCGGCTTGGCAACATCCAGAACCGAATTCAGCAGGCTTTTTTACGTCGGAAAAGTCATGTTGCCAAAATGGATCCCAAAATGCCGTTAGGACGGTAAAGAAAGCCGATATTTAGAATTTTCTACCATTCTATGAAGTTCGGGAAGATATTTCTCACAAACCATAAGGCGTACAAAAAAAGTTTATACACCATGTTATAGCAAATTTTATAGAGATCATTTTTGTCTTTGATACTTTTTTTCTAGCTTTAATACTTTTTGTATAAAACCGTAAAAACCGTGATTAGGGACATATTTTGAGGTAAAAAGGGGGGAAATGGGGGGAGGGGGTCAAAATTCGGCTTGGCAACATCCAGAATCGAATTCAGCAGGCTTTTTTACATCGGAAAAGTCATGTTGCCAAAATGGCTCACAAAATGCCGTTAGGACGGTAAAGGAAGCCGATATTTGGATTTTTCTACCAGTCTATTTTATTCATTCTCCCAATTTGCACTTGTTATAAAATGTGAAAATGTGGCGCATAACCTATTACTAGGGGCTGGATTTGCATTGGGGTCTGTGCCAGAATAGGTAGTATGATAAGACATGGATAAGACCTGTCGTATCAAAGTGTTCATAGAAATTACATATTTCGGGATTGCACCTACTTGGTATTCGGCAAGCGTGCGTAACGGTCATTTGCGCTCGTCCTCAGCTGTCGGGCGTGAACTGCTTTCCTTCCACACATTCATATTCTTTGACAATGTGCAATGACATTGAGCGTCACCAGTAGAAAGCGCACGCAAAAATAGTAACATGAGTGTCGCATTATTTATGGTGTCTTATCAGCATTAGCGGGGGGGTACGTATTACAATGCCGAAGTTCAAAATACCGAATTTCATAAGACCTATGGATGGAAGGCCGAAAATTAAAATGTCGAATGTTTATTTGACCGAAAGTTTAAAATCCCGAAAGAACGTTTGACCGAAAGGATGAAATCCCGAAGACTGTAATCCCGAAGACTGTAATCCCGAAGATTGTAATCCCGAAGACTGTAATCCCGAAGACTGTAATCCCGACGGCTAGAATTCCTACAGTTCAAATGCCGAACGATTAAAATAGTACAATAAAAGGAGCGTTTTTTAGGGATATAAAAAAAAAACTAACCTAACCTAACCCGGCCGAGTCGGATCTGCTCTGAAAGGTGATTGATTCACCTCAACCTATTCTCAAACTTTAAATGATTCACCTTTCAGAGCAGATCCGACTCGGCCGGGTTAGGTTAGGTTAGTTTTTTTTTGTTATATCCCTAAAAAACGCTCCTTTTGTTGTAGTTATGATCATATTCTTCAAAGAAAAAAAAATATTTTTTCATTGGCATTTTACTGACAATGGTTGACTTTCGGGATTATAAAATTTCGAGATTCAAAACTTTCGGGATACTAAAATTTCGAGATTTTAAACTTTTGGTATTATAAAATTCGAGATTTTGAACTTTCGATCTTTTCAAAATAGGTCTTTTGAGCATCGGTATATCGAATATCGGCTTTTCGTACTTTCGGTATTTTGATTTTCGGTATTTTGACCATCGGTATTTCAACTGTAGGTATTATGAACTTTCGGGATTGTAATACGTACCCTTAGCGGGGCGTTATGCGTTTACACAAATGTAAGTAACATTCGAACTCGTGTAATCTCTACCGTGGGCACTTAGTGGAGGTAATCTGTGATTTAGTGAAGGTAATAGACTATATGAATGGCCTAAATCTAGAACTACTTCAGATGGAACCTTCAGTTCAAATATACCATTATAATATATCACAAGTACTTGAGTATACCTAACCTTAAATGGGTTGGGGTACACGATTTTTGATATGTTCGTGGGAAGTAGAAATGGTAATCAAAAGCAATACAATGAGTGGGTAATTAAATCTTACCCGCAGATTAGAAACATGCGAGTTCTCGAGGCGTACGGAAACAATGCTCGAGCATCACGAAGTTTGCGTCACGGGCCAGGAAATACTGGGTGAAAAACTGATAAACATATTTGATTTACTAAATACTAATTGTTCGCATTACACGCTATGTTCCAAGTTTTTGCAAGTTTTAATGGGCAATCATCATATCCATCGTAACAAAGACATCATAGTAAGTACTTGATTGGTGGTATACCTACTCCGGATAAGTGCAATTATTGTTTAATCGTTGGAAACGAAGCTCAGGTAATGAAATATTCAAACGATTACTAACGAGCAATTTAAAATCTTAATTAAATATTTGTTAAGAGCGGATGTAACCACTGTGTTACTGTCAAACTGCCCAACATAAAGTATGTATTACGAATGTAAGTATTCTTCACCAGATTGACACACCACTTTATTCGGCAACTTCGGTATAGAGGGGTATACGTTGACCTGAGCCACCCGGTAGGGCGCCGCTCACAGCACCATAAAATAATAGCCTATAATCTATAATATATAAATACGGTAAGTACTAATGAATTGAACACCTTCTTGGGCTTGGCCTCAATGTTAGTACGAAAACCGGCTAAGAGCATGTCAGGCCACGCTCAGTGTCGGGTTCCGTAGTTGCCCATTCTTCACAATAGACGGGCTTAAAACAGCGGTTTTAAGCCCGAGGTTTAAATTACGAGAAAGATTTCAAGCTCTATAAAGAAGGTCGTAAACGCCAAAGTAACTGTAATTACTTATTACCTTCTGGAAGATATCGATTATACGCGCCAGATTGAGCGAAACGTTTTAATGCTGTATGGCACTTAACTAATATGTGTAACGTTCGAAGTATTAAGGACACCGCGCGGCACTTAGGTACGTCATTTTAAAGAAAATTATTAAATTTTGCGATAACTCAAAAACGGCTCGACCGATTTTGTTCAATATACCTAGTTTTCATTGAAAGTACTTATAAGGCCTCATTTTCATGAGTTTTTCCAAATTTTTTTGACCCGCGGTTGAAAAGTTAGGGGGGGGGGGGGGGGGGGCACTGTTTTTTTATTTTCAGAGCGATTTACAAAACTGCTGACTTTACCAAAAAATTATGTTTAGAGACCCTTATTATTTTTAAAAGACCTATTCAACGAGACCCCACACACTAAGGGTTGAAACGAAAAAAAAATCACCCCCACTTTCGGTGTTCGAGAGGTACCCGAAAAAAAGTTTTTTTTTTAGTTTTTATTTTACCGTTTTGTCGGCGTAATACATACACATGCTCATACCAAATTTCAGCTTTCTCTAGTACTAATGGATCACGGAGGTAAGCCGCGGACGGACGGACAGACGGACATGGCGAAACTATAAGGGTTCCTAGTTTACTACGGAACCCTAAAAACTTGGGGATTCGGGCAGGCCTTTTGCATGTGGCATTAAATTCAGCCTTACAACAGCGCATTGAGGTGGTCACTGTTAGCAGATGACATGGAAGTTAGCACGTTTTTCGTAGACTCGACCTCGGATAGGCATTAAAGTTACTAGCTGCCCGCAGAGTTTGTGCGCATCGGGTTACAAGCATGAAATTTTTACCACACATAGAGCGTTCCGCGGTGATTATTTTCAGATGTTGAGGGAAGTCAGATTCGTCCCCGGCGTGGCGGGACAGCGGGTTAAATAGGACCAAGTACTGCTCTTTTTCTTTTTTTTATTAACAATTTAAAAAAATATAACTAAATAGAAAAATTTATCTTGTTTTTAAAAATGTATACAAATGGGCACATCTGATACAAAAAGTACCTTGAAAAAAAATTGATGTTAAGCTTATCCTGCATGCTCTAGTACATTTTGCTAAGTCGCGAAATTGTGTGCATCGGGATAGAAAATTTCTACGACAGATAGAGTATTCTGCGGTGACTATTTTCAGATGTGGAGGGAAGTCAGATTCGTCCCCTGTGCAACGGGAAAGTGGGATGAAGAATAGGAGAAAGGAGTCCACTTTTTGTTTTTTATTTTATTACTAATCAGTTAACGCTACTAGGGCTTGTGTGGTATCATTTTCGTGTAAAACATTATTATTCATATTACCATATATGTATAAATATGGGTGTATTTCCGAAATGGTAAAAATCACAACAAGTTTTTTTTAATCAGGGTGATAAATTAGTTATATTTCCTGAATATTCGCAACTAACAAAAATATTGCAAAATGGCAAATATAATTTAGTTCCTAAAAATATATACACAATGATTCTTAATCGGTGATCAGGTACCAACTTTTCTAACTCAGTAATTGATGCCGGTCACGTTGAAGTCATAATTATATGAAAACAAACTTTTATTTTTTGTGATAATTTTTATTCTGAAACCAATTTTGTCTTAAATTCCTTGTCACCCTACTAATCTGTATCATTCTGTGAGCTTACAACCTCTTTAATAATTTATTGGCAATGGCAATTTAAGAGTAATAACTTGTCATTGTCACTACATAAACAAAGTCGTAGAAAAATTCGTAAAAATTCCCGCCAAAGCGATGGCACTTGACGTAAGTATCGTACTTCAATAATTATTTATGTTATGTAGGATGAGCATGTATCTAGTGGGTATTAGTTTTAATTAAGTTTTTAACGTTAAATTAATTAAACAGTGAAGTAATTGCGCGAGACCTTGCCTATTAAGTTTATTTTTAGCTGGATATTCATATTTTTCTACTCCTGATCACCGATTAAGAATCATCGTGTATAATATGTTGGGCAATTTTCATACGAACAGTAACTTAAATAAATAGTTGATATTGAGATTTAGCCTATGTGCTCGTGATAAATTAGCAAAAAAATATTTTGTTTTAGATACATAAATTTGTTTTTCTAGGACATATATGGTAAATATTATATATAAAAGCATGTTAATAATCATTATTTAATGTAATTAATGAAGCGAAATGGGATGCGTTCGGCGATTTACGTAGGTTACGCGTGGTTACGCCGACGTAAACATATATTTTATTTTTAAGCTACTGTTTGTATAAGAAGTGCCCAACATGCATATATTTTTAGAAACTAGATTAAATGTCCTTTTTAAAATAATAATAATAATTTGAAAATGTTAACGAAATTTAACTAATTTACCTCACTGAATAAAAAAAACTTGTTGTGATTTTTACCTTCTCAGCCAGACACCCATATTTTTATATAGAACCATACAAAAATAACATAAAAAAATAATTTATGCTATCTGTTTTACACGAAAACGATACCAGACAAGTCCTAGTAGACTTTTAACTGACCAGAAATAAAGAAAGAAAAGAGATATACTTGGTCCTATTGACTCCGCTCTCCCGCCTCCCCTGTGAGGCGAATCTGACTTCCCTCCACATCTGAAAATAATCACCGGGGAACACTCTATCTGTGGTAGAAATTTCTTGCTTGTAACCCGATGCGCACAATTATGTTAGAAAACAGCGGACTAACAACTCTACTATTGGAACATCGCGTGAATTAACCCATCTGGTGGTCTCGGCCCCGCTGTAAAAGTGCAAGTTTAAGGCGAGGTCCGATCAGGACTTCCAGTACCATAATATACTTACCTGTGTGTGTATTTAAACAACGCACCAAAGTCATTGCTGTTCGCATTTTGCCATGGAACTTACCACTTTCTTAGTAGGTTCAGCCTCGGTGTAGAGATGCAGGTGGATATCGGGATCAGGACAGGGTTCGCTCTCGCGCCGCCATATGCAGTCCTCGAATGTGGCGTTCTCGAACTGCTCACTATGCAGGAACAAGGCCTCTTTGATTGGCTGCCGCTTTTCCGATCCATCTTTTGCTAGTACTGTTGAGTTATATTGAATGTCAGTGTTTCTAGGTTTACTAATGTCTCGTAGAATATTGTTTTACCGAACGGAATGTTTCGCATAATGCTCATTTCGCATAATTGTTATTCTACTGACACAATAGATTTTTCTGAAAAGCTATAAAATAAACTAACCTAACCTATCCTAATCTACCGGGATACACAATAAAACATTTCAAAATATATTTTTGTATAAGAAAATTTCTGCCAAATGAGCATTAAACATTACTTTCGGTAAAACAATAATTTCTGCCAGGTTAATTGTTAATTAATTGTTATATATGTTAATCATGGCATAATAATTTAATTGATTTATTGAGACTTTGGTTAATAAATATGCATTATTATAACGTGTAAGTAGATATGACGAAAAAAAATAAATAATTGGAAACAGATTGCAAGATGGTTAGCGGAAGTTTTATGTTCCTCTAGACCTAGAGTTTGAAATTATGAAGTTGTATCAGTGGCAAAGTAGTCGCGCGTTCCAAACAAATACTCAGGGCAACTCGGGGTAGATGTGCGCTTATTTTTTCTTCAATAGCAATAATAGATAATGGTGCTGAATTGTCCTGAAGTAGGTACCTAAACCGGTGATGATGGGGCTCTATGGATGCCACGCTTCAGCTACCCCATCAAAGTTAACAAAATCCTCGGTCGCGGCACTAACTCACTGACTTTCACAAGCTTTTATTTTTACATATATTTTCTTATTTTTCATATTTTTATATTTTACATTTGGACTTCTGTTCATATACAAGGTTTAAACACGAATGCCCGGCTCCCTTGGTGTGTGACAGAGACGGCCATAATTCGAATATTTAAATATATTTTTAATGTAAAATCTAGTTGCCAGTTCTGCTGTCAACAACCAGAGATCCTTACAGTACACCTTCACTAACCAATTCTTGGAATCACCAACCGAACTCAGCAATAAAAATATACTTCAGATCGTATATACTTTAGATATTTCAGAATTTTCAAAACATATTACCGGGTTAATTTGATATTCCATCATTTTGGATTGCTTCTCTAGCGTCCCGAAATAGGTATGTATCCATTTCAAAATAATTACCTACATATTAATTAACAATATAATTCGTTGTTTTCAGTAACTGTATAGCACATGTTCTATTAAGTAAGAGCTATTGCAAGAGTGGACGTACCGCAGTGTATTGCGAGAAGCGCGAACGCGAGGAGCGCGTGCGCACAGGCCATCCTTGCGCCGGCGCCGTTGCTGGAGAACTAGTGGTACTCTGGTACTGTATCTACTGGCCGGTGCGAGAATGGGGGACATGGGGGTGGTTGACAATGCACTGCGGCGACAAAGTGCTGAGCCGCTGACCTTGTTGGCGCCGGTGTATGTACAAAATTTACTACAATACTTTTGACACACTACTTGCACCTTAAAATATTAGGACTTTTGAATCCTGTTCAATCTGAAGATTGTACTTACCGGGAGAGTAAAAACAAGATTAAACTAGTATATAGTGCGTGGCTGTAGCGTGAAGACCAAGAGGTCTACAACAACAAACACATCACGAGGGTTTGTTTCGAAATGGCTGACAATTGTAAATTTTTGTATAGGTACTTATTCAACCCATAGATAATGGTGCTCAATCGTTCTGAAGTGGTTAAGCCGGTGGGAATCGGGTTTTATGTCAAGTTAACACAGTCACAGTTAATAAATATTATGTAATATTATATAAATATTTATATTCTGAATTTGTCTCCGTCATTTCGATAAATTTCTGAAACGGATATCGTCGGGGATAGTGCAATACCGCGTAAATAACAGCTGTCGATAAAGTTCTCAATAAAATGCTAGGCATTCGTTTGAATATTGATTCGTATCTACACTTGTTAATTATACGGTATTGCACCATCCCCGACGATATATATGTAGGTATGTTTATCGAATCCGAATAGGTTGGGAAATGAGAGCTATAGGCGAGAACAGCCGGAAATCATCTGAACATCCGGACATACAAATTTAATTTAACTAACCTGAAACAGAGACGCTTCGCTCGCTCGTTCAATTATTTTAACGCTAGATCGGTCGATTGCAAAAAAAATGTACATAGTTAAAAGCTTAGTTAACATAAAATACGATCACATCCTTTGTGTAACGAAAGTTAGTCATACAAAATGTATGGGTAACTTTCGTCACACAAAGGAATCAATTACTTAACATTGTTTTAATTAAAGCCCTTAACTATGTACATTTTTTTTGCAATCGACCCAGGAGAGAGATCGAAGGATGACCGTAGGAACGGCTGACCTATGTATAGTCGCCATCAAATATATCGAAGCATATAAGGCGTTCATAAATATCTGAACACGACTCTTATTTACTGGGCGTTACAGTACTTGTTCAGATATTTATGGCCAAAGACGACAAGATGTATGCAAATGCGTTCACTCGTTTATAGAGATTGACTCCCACCCGTTTTTTGGTGTTTGAACACAATAACGGTCTGCTACACCTAGGAGCCGAAAAAAAAATCTCACTTCTAAGTCATTGCAATCAAAAGATACGAACATATAATAGCGAACATTTTTTGACGCTGCCAAGGAAATCAAAAAATTTAAACCGGTAGGGTAGTTCCCATTGACCTAGAATCGTGAAATTTGGCAAGTAGTAAAATCATTGAGCACATGAAAATAAAAACGTCCGGAAACAGTAAATTTGTAGTTACAAACTTACTTGTAGTGGATAAACTAACCCTGAGCTGTGTCGATGTAGGGGGACAACAGTGATCCAACGGTAAAGGTAAGTTTGTCGCTCAGTACAGTTTATCTATTCGTTAATAATAGAGTCCCAGACGCACTTGACAAGAAATACCATGTCAAATTGAACAGTCTCAATAATTGCTATTCGTTAATTATTAGGCGCTCTTTCGTCGCGTTCCACTAGTTGACGAAAATAGGAATGTAAATATAATACAATGCAGGTAGAAATGACATGATATTGATATTATATAACCTAGCTAGATGTTATGGTACCCTGTAGTAGGTAAGTATAATAAATAATAACAATAAATATTATGGGACAAGCGACTCTACATAACCGTTCAGACTTAATATACAAGTATGTAGGATATAAAGTAGAATCGCCTACCTTATTTACCTATTAAGTATATAAAGCCCTATGGCTTTATATACGTAGGTCTCTAGTTCATATCCGGCTCGAAGGACCAACAATGTAGGTAGGGTGTAATCGCACCCTACATGTACGAATGTCATATGTGAAAGGTTTGTTTTGTATGTTATATTATAATATAACGGGGCGGAATGCTAAGTAAAAGATGTGACCGTTCCCGATGAATATGTATGAATATGCACTAAAATTGCATATAAGTATAATAAAATATATCAAGTCAAGTAGAGTGCATACACTAAGTGCGAAGTGCGTCGTCAGCTTAACATTATATTGTCGAGTGTGCTCGTACACTATTTATATCTCTCCATTGCAGATACAGTGGCCTTTACGCTACGTACGTGTGCTTCAAAGTATCTGAATGGACTTCCTGCGTTTTACCGAGTTGATGGAACGAACCTAATCCGGATCGTTGATACAATTCACCTTCCATGTACGCGTGAGAATCTCGGTAACAAAAGCATAAGAAGTCAATGGCTATAGCGTGTTTGTGTGCGTGCAGGTGAGATGATCGTGTAGAGCGGGACCGCGAGAGCCTTCGCCGCGCAGGTAGCGCCGCGCGCGCAGTCAGCCCAGTCCCCGCACGCGCCCCGCGCGGCCGCGTTCCTTCGCACCGCACGATACTCGGCTCCGCAACCAAACAACTCTGCGACCGCAACACTCGTGCTAAAACATAAACAAACTACAATCAGTGTATCGACAATCGAAACCACAAGTGCCTCTTACTAAACCTCGGATCACCAGCGACATAATTGCGCGAATGCCACGGTCCGCGGCCTACGCAGCCGGCGTCCCCTCCGCCGTTCATTCAAGGACCAATCGTTGAACCCATGTCGCCTCGGCTTTCGCGTGTGCGCAATCTGTGCCGATTTTGAAATGAGCCACAAAAATACTACACGGCACCTCATGAGCTGATGACCGTATGCGAATCGGCTCCAACGATGTCAATCAATCCGAATGCAGTTCAGTTCAACAAACAGAAACAGCAACTAGGTAAACAGGGCCCGGAACCGGTCAACTTTCCACCGCGGTACCATCCGCCTCCGCCGTCCGCGGCCGGTCCCAAACTAGCCACTATTGACCCGTCCGCCAAGGAGTACAAACCTCCTTACGCGGGAAAACCGGTGGATCCCAGTAAAATACAATACCCACTGGGGCCGCAACCTGCATATCCGGGGGGGTCCAATCCCTTTGTGAAATATCCCCAGGGATACCCAGTGGGCTACCCTCAGGCGCCGGGAGCTTTGCGTGTGCTGCGACCCCCGGGAGAGGTGATCACGAAGGCAATCGTGCACGAGTCTGGACAACCCGCGGCACGAGCCCGCAGTGCCGACGACACACAACGCGTGCAGCGCAACATCGAGGAGGAGCAGATCCACCGAAGATCGGCTGACATGCTTAAGTTCACTAAACGAGTAGAACCTGATGGTCCGCGAGCTTCGACAGACCAGAGGCGTCAACTTCAAACACTTTTAGATGAGATAAAAGCATTAAAAGAAGCTAACCGACGACTGAGCGACGATAATCAGGAGCTCCGAGATTTGTGCTGCTTTCTAGACGATGATCGCCAAAAAGGAAGGAAATTAGCACGTGAGTGGCAAAGATTTGGTAGATACACGGCGTCAGTAATGCGGCAGGAAGTATCTGCATATCAAAGTAAACTCAGAGAACTGGATGATAAACAACAGGAATTGATAAGAGATAATTTAGAGTTGAAAGAACTTTGCTTGTACTTGGACGAGGAGCGAGAGAGGAGCACCTGCGTGAACTGTGGAAGAGCGGCGGGCCGCGAGCGGGACGACGGGGACGGCAGCAGCAGCGGTACCAACGCCGAGGAGGGCGTGCGCGCGCCCGCCGCCCCCGTCACACACCCTCAGCTAGCTGAACGCACTGTTCAGTACGTCCGCGACCTAGAACAGAAGGTCAGACGCCTGGAAGCTGAAAAAGGAGTCAACGGCGGCATTGGGGAACGTCCTGAAGCAGTGGTCCGTGCGTTACAGGTCTTAGAAGTGAGAGAGCGAGTTGAAAGAGAACGGAGAAGACCAGCCCCCGATTTAGACTCTGGAGAGCAAGCTCTTGTGCGAGAAATGTGTAATGTGGTATGGGGTAAGCTAGAAGACGCCCCTCCACAAGCGCCTCCACGTTAATATCTGATTAGATGTCGTCTATTATTATATTAAGGGTACTAAAGTACAAATCGAATGTATACGCGAGATACAGTTAATCGAGAGTTTGATTGGAATCTGACTCAATCGAGGTCGGCGCAAGCTCGGGGTCTCGTGACCCACACAGCGAATTGTAAGATTGACCTTGTTAACTGAATGTAAAAGTGGTGGGATTCTGTTAATGAAATCGACGCTTGTGATGAATAGGTACTTGCCGAGCCAAACAATAACAAAATCTTTAAGAAACCGAAGAGTACAAAACTAGAAATTGTGTTACAAAAAAGTGATAAGTTATATTTTCTCTGTCTTCTGGTGTTGAAATCAGCTATGCCTACGTATATTTATTTATACTTATTACCGTGCATTCCTCTTTCCTTTTATTTGTCTTATACATACCTAGTTACGTAGTAAGTAGTGGTCACGCCAGTAGACTTCATACGTATTAGTACTTCTGTGGAATTTAATGTGTATGCTTGCTTAGTGTAAGAAGAGTGAGGATATGAAAGATATTTTTTATAAATTATCTAGCATACTTACTGAACCTGTAGTAATTAAATATTGATGAGGCTAGAAAGTGTTTAGTAGATTGTGGTCGAACGTCTCAAGACTCTACCCTCTAAATGCACTTTTAACAAATTTGACTCTACATGGGTATTCAAGTTTCTGGAATTTATTTGCCTAGCTTAGCCGGTACTTTGCCCGATTTGTTAGTTTGTTGGGTAAATCACATAAATTATCCTATTTTTGGTACTTCAGATTTTTACTGCATTTGTTCCATGCAACAATGTTAATGTTATTAATTTATTAATAATTAATTGTACTTTTAATAAATTATTCGAGTTTTATAAGTTTTTTTTTTATTAAACATCACGGTATATTTGGAAGGGATATATTTAAATGCACATCTATATAATTTTTCAGTGCACTAGGTAACTCAACTAATTAACTGAATGCATACCAGAAAAACTTATGCTGTGCAAAAAAAACAATTGATTAACTGAACATGTCCTACAAAAAAAACTTAAACATCATACAAAACCAGATGACCTTTTTAACCGAATTCACACCAAAAATATGGTTTGTACATCAGATATAATATTTGAAAGTTTCACCAAAAATACTGACTTGCGCACTAATTATCCTCGCACTGCACACTAAGATCCGCCTCGGCCGGGTTAGGTTAGGTTAGTTTTTTTTTTATATCCAGTAAAACAGTTTTGCATAGTATATAACTTTAAATAGTATATTGAATTCGCATTATTTAGTGTGCATAATTAGTGTGCAAGTCAGTATTTTTGGTGAAACTTTCAAATATTTTGATCGAAAAAAGGGAATATACAGATATCGATTTAAATACATGCCTATTTGGAATGCAATTATTGAATTTACGAGTAATTGGGTAGTAACTTTCGTCTACCACATTTGTATATTTACTCGTTGACCGAGCGAGTGAAGCGTCTCCATTTCAGGTTAGGCAAAATGTCTTTGGTATGTTGGGATGTTTTATCGAGTCGTTTTTTAGAAATTTAAAATAATTAAGATACGGGATTGAAAACGTAAAGAAAAGTCGCGAGGTCTACAGCTCACAAGAGCCCCTAGTATTTAATTATGTAAGTAGCTATGCTTGGCATAGAAATTTTATTAAACCTAATGTAGAGCCTGGCTTGTAGTTGAGTTAGCAATTAATGCCGCGCTTATTGAAATGGCCTAATGCACGACGAATGCAAATTACTATTAGGCATCGGACTTCTCATAGCGCGGTAGGACTTAAGAGAGCTATAGAACCGACATTAACATTAAAATGTGTAGGAAAACTGACAGTGTCATTTTATTATAGGAGTATATATTTTTATAAATTTATGAAACATGTAAGATCTCATTTTTTTAGTGTGGGTACACCACAATTTTTTATTTAAACCATGAATACAAAGATCACAGCTTAAAGAAAAATTGAAAAAGGACCTACCTGGTGGAAGGGACCGAATCGAACCCGGTACCTCTGGATTACCGGTCCAGCGCGTTAGCCACTTCGCTACCCTCGCTCCACGTAGACCTGACGAATTTTTCCTTATGCTTTGTGTGTCGATCTTTGCATTGTTTATTTGAAAGGATTTTACACCTTAGCGACCTCTATGTGAATACGTTAATATTCACATCTTACCGCACCACTTTACAGCGGTGAACGAGCAAGCGAGAGAGGGCGCTGTTAGTTTTTATAAATTTATGAAACATGTAAGGTCTCATTTTTTTTAATGTGGGTACACCACATTTTTTTATTTAAACCATGAATACAAAGATCAAAGCTTAAAGAAAAATTGAAAAAGGACCTACCTGGTGGAAGGGACCGGGAATCGAACCCGGTGCCTCTGGATTACCGGTCCAGCGCCAGGACCAGGACCAGGACCAGGTAGGTCCTTTTTCAATTTTTCTTTAAGCTTTGATCTTTTTATTCATGGTTTAAATATATTTTTATGTTTACATTAAGTTTTTCAGCATTAGCGCCACAATCTACTTACGTAGACGATTGCATAGTATGAGTTAAATGACCAATTATAAAATAAATAGAACCAATTTATTCCATATAGGTATCTCGGTCTAAGACCAAATTCAGTCAATGTGACGCCAGTTACAAACGACCGTATTTATAAATGTAAGGTCATTTTTCACTTAATGTGCCAGTTGGACATCAGTTGACCTTAGACTATATGTATCCTAACAAAATAGGTACGTTTTCCCAAGTAAACCCCATCCATACTTTACGATTAAGGTGTTTGTTCCCATAGTGAAAAACTATCATGTTGCTCTAAGATCAATGGAAATAAGTATTACAGTCATCTCTTTTGGTGGATGGGGATAATTTACCCATCGTCATTGTATTCTCATGCAGTGACGTGGCGGTCATAAACCCGATTCCCACCGGCTTGCCTAATTTAGCGCAATTGAGAACCAGGTCTTGAAGAAACAGTAAGATTTGGATTTGTTTGACGCCACGTCACTGGAAGGTAGGTAGGTACTATGTCCTGTGTTACAAAGATATATTATTATTTAGTTGAAAGTTCTGAAACTTTACCCATCTAACTAGCAGGTTGGGTATTTAATTGTTTTCCAGACGGAATTAAAAACTGTGGTACCATACCATACATACCCACATGAACAACATCTCAGTAGGTCATCATATCAGCCGATAGACATCCACTGCTGGACAAAGGCCTCCCCCAAAGTTCTCCACAACGATCGATCTTGCGCCGCCCTCATCCAATTTCTACCCGCGATCTTAACCAGGTCGTCGGCCCACCTTGTTGGAGGCCTTCCAACGCTGCGTCTTCCGGTCCGCGATCGCCACTCAAGAACCTTTTTGCCCCAACGGCCATCGATTCTACGAGCAATATGCCCTGCCCACTGCCACTTAAGTTTGGCGACTGTCTGAGCTATATCTACAACCTTGGTCCTCTTGCGTATCTCGTAATTTCGACTTCGAGCCCGCAAGGAAATTCCGAGCATAGCTCGCTCCATTGCCCTTTGAGTAACTGTGAGCCTTCTTATGAGGCCCACTGTAAGCGACCATGCACGTCTCAGTAGGTACCAACGTCTATTAGTAAATTATAAAGTAGGTAATTATATCTACCACTAGGAAAAAATATATAGGCTATAGGTAAATAAATAGGTAAGTATATATAACATAGGTACTTTATTACGACTTTGCAGCTGTCACTGGTTGATCTTATAATTATAATATTTCCGATTACAATTAACCTTCACAAAAGTCAAATTGACAACTAAAGCTTATAAATAAATATTGTATATCTGTGATTAATTTACAAAACACGCTATTTTTGGATACAGGACAAGAAGTAGCTATACCAAAAGAAAATGCCAGAAGCAAAAGCCGAGGGGGGCGAGGATGAGGATACCATTGGCGTAATTAAAATTACCTACTTAATGATACTTTCAATTTCAATGAACAGATCTTTTACAATAGGTCTTATGCCGCCTTGCCGGCTTGCCTATTTCACGGTAGCTATTTAAGCATATTCATATCATTGCTCAAATATAAAAATAAGTCCAATGTAAGTACAGCCGAGTTCTCATCGACTTTGATTACGAGTAGGTATAAACTTGTGAGCCAAAATTTGACCACATATATCAGAGAAAATCAGTTTTCTACGCAGAGGGGTAATGATTTCAGAAAAGATCTTAATAGCGTGATGCAGCTCGTCTTTTGTTTTGTATGGGCGCGAGGCGCCATGCCAGTCTGGCGCCATCAGTTGGGCATATGGCTGCGCACCAGTGCGAGGATGCGTAGCGAGAGCGAGGATGTGTTTTTGTTAACCAATAGAATCAGTTGCGCTGAGAGACGATTAGTAAATTAATTTATTCTATTGGTTAACAAAAACACATCCCCCGCTACGCATCCTTGCTCATCTCTGGTGGAAACGCAGCCTTTCCTTTGTCCTCTCATTACGCCTAAACGGCTGGACGGATTTTTACCAATTTTGGTACAGGGATAGTTGGTAATCCAAAGATGATAGGATACTTTTTACCCGACTACGGTATAAATAAATACGCGTACGACGTTGCCTTATAGTATTTGCATACGACTCTATTAATATTAACAGCGTAGAGCGTAGAGGCGTGTTCAGATATTTTTGAGATTTTTCTTGCTCGCAAGTATATGAACTCGACTGTACTGTCTGTATACTCCTACCAGATTACACTCACAGTTTAATGCTACACCACGCCACTGATAGGTACATCTAGTTTGCTTTCGTAAGTAGGTACTGACTATGCGGTTTTGGTTTACCTAACCTCGATAAATTGATGAATGATGATTTAGTTCATCAAGTTACCAAATAGCCTGCTGACATAGCATTTTAGATAATTATGTTTATCGTGACTAGACATTTTTCGATTTAATTAGACTATTCAAATAGATACATCATATTTACAACAAGTAAAATACCTATATTACAATATATTTCAACGAGCTGTAACATTAACAGACCTAACAGTGCCAATGCCAACATGAGAATATACTTTGCAACTTATTTTGCACCATGCGTAACATAAACTAGACACCGCAACTATGTAGATACACGTACCTACACTTGCTGTGTACGGGTACCTAACTGCAGTAATCTTGTTCACATGTTGACGGTCGTATATAAAAAAAATTGGGCAAGTGCGAGTCCGACTCGCGCATGAAGGGTTCCGTGCCATAATCTATAACAAGTTTGTTGTATGGGAGCCCCCCTTAAATATTTATTTTATTTTTAGTATTTATTGTTATAGCAGATATAGAAATACATCATCTGTGAAAATTTCAACTGTCTAGCTATCACCGTTCTTGAGATACAGCCTGGTGACAGACGGACGGACGGACAGACAGCGAAGTCTCAGTAATAGGGCCCCGCTTTTACCCTATGGGTACGGAACCCTAAAAAATAAAAATGGTATTTCCACATTAAAACAGGATCGATAAAAATATTCTACTAAAAAACCGGCCAAGTGCGAGTCGGACTCGCGCACCGAGGGTTCCGTACAAACACTCCACCTCTAAGTGGTTAAGTTAAGTTCAAAACAATTTACGTTGGTAGTTTTTATAGTAATGTACATCATATGTTTTTTTTTGATTTTTCATTTTCTTATTATAGAAGTTAGAGGGGGGGGCAACTTTTTTCCACTTTGGAAGCGTCTGTCACGCAAACTATACGGTTTAGAAAAAAAATATTTTAGAAACCTCGATATAATTTTTGAAGACTTATCCATAGATACCCCACACGTATGTGTTTGAAGAAAAAAAAAATTTGAGTTTCAGTTCTAAGTATGGGAGCCCCCAATATTTATTATTATTTTTTTATTTTTGCATCAAAATCTTAATGCGGTTCACAGAATACATCTACCTACCAAGTTTCAACAGTGTAGCTCTTATAGTTTCGGAAAAAAATGGCTGTGACATACGGACGGACAGACGGACAGACAGACATGACGAATCTATAAGGGTTCCGTTTTTTGCCATTTGGCTACGGAACCCTAAAAACCGGCCAAAATCATGTCGGGCCACGCTCAGAGTAGGGTTCCGTAGTTGCCCATCCTTCACAATTCGAGGTTTAAATTACGAGAAAGATTTCAAGCTGCTGACTTAATCAAACCTACCCGAAAACAGTTTTTGTTTAGTTTTTATTTTATCGTTTTGGCGGCGTAATACATACACATACTCATACCAAATTTCAGCTTTCTTGTACTAATGATTACGGAGTTAAGCCGCGGACGGACGGACAATACGGACATGGCGAAACTATAAGGGTTCCTAGTTGACTACGGAACCCTAAAAAGAGTTAGATACTCCTATGTATAAATGAGAAGCCGGAAATTTGAACAATACACTGCTATCTTTTTTATTATTTATTTATAAATATTGTACAAACACAAAGTTTAGTGTGGTTTAGTTAAAATTTAACTTAGTATGTTAGTTAGTATTTTACTATCAATATTTATGTATGATAAATTAAAAAAAAATATTTTTTTATAATTTTGTTAAGATTTTTTTCTATGCAAAAACATAAAAATGTAAGCTCTGACGACTCATCATCAAAGGGCAGCCAAACTTTTGGAGTTGGAATTTCAATTATTCGCAAGCATAAACGAAAGTATTACACCATCTTAAACTACTATACTTTTTACTATAGATATACGTAGGCCAGCGTAACCAAGAAGGCGAGCGACACGGCGAGGGCTGGGCCGTGCTGCCCAACGGCGACTTCTACGACGGCTGCTACTGCCGCGGCCAGCGCAACGGCAAGGGGCTGTATGTGTTCAAGAATGGAGCACGTTACGAAGGTATGAACATTTTATGAAAAGTTCTCATCCCAACTTGAAATGATCAATACATGCAACCCAACCTTTCGTCAACCATTAGGTAGGTACATTGGTACCTACGATACAAGGATCAAATACACTGAACATATTTGCTACCTCAATGAACTCACTTATTGTCAAAAAACCTCCCACTTAGTATTGTGATTTCGATAGACTCTTACTATTAAAATATAAGTAGGTACAGTATAAGTGCAAAGCTCAACTCCGAAATCGGGCCTAGTATTAGGCACCTTACTACCTATAAACAACACCTATCGCTGCGATACTACAATTTGCCTTTATCTATTCTTCAGGCGAATGGCGTCGGGCGATGAAATACGGCGTCGGAACGATGATATACCCCGACGGTTCGCGGTACGAGGGCGACTGGCGACACGACATGAAACAGGGATTCGGCGCCTACTACTACCCTAACGGAGACATATACGAGGGCGCCTGGTTCAAGGGAAAACGCCACGGACTTGGGACGTACTTGTTCAACGAGCACCAAGTCAAATTCATGGGCACTTGGATGGAAGGCAAGATCGAAGGGCCCGGGCAGATCTTGTACCCACGAGTACGCTTCCACGGTTCCTGGTGCAAGGGTCTTCCTAAAGGACCTGGTTGCTTCGTATTCGACACGAACTGCATGCAGCATGGATTTTACATGTGGATCAAGGATCCAACGATGGAGGAGATTGGTGAAGGTGAAGAAGAAAAGGAAGAAAAGGAGGAGGCGGCAGGAGAGGAGGAGGTTGAAATCGATGAGACAAAGGGTAAGAAATGTAGTTAGTGTTATTAATATATTATGTTGAACTGAGTTGAGGAATGTGGACGAATGAGAATGCAATTGTCTGAACGCATGCGCGTTGTGTTTTTAATGGACACTTCACCTCAGGTTTGCACTGCATTCAGCTCGTATCTACTTATTATGCATCACATCTCTATATTGGGGCAGGATAGACCGGTTCTTTAACTAAAACAAAAGGGGAGGGTTGAGACACACCTGCCGGTCCGATGGCTATCGGGCCAGTCGGCGTGCAGTCTGTGCCATGTTATGTAATGCAGGTATATAATTATAAAGACTAAATTGACCCCGTACATGGGTAAGGTCAGTCCGGGATCTCAGCTAAGTAACAAATACTTAACTACTTAAAACAGAGCTAGCATAGTGACAGAAATTTTAGTGAGTTTTGGCTGTTACCACAAGTTATATTATGACAGCGAATCACGACAGCCATCAGGGTCGCATTCGGTCCATAGGAGGTCATAGGAAAAAAATTAACTAGTCGAAATACTAAAGTATCTCTTTGAGAACATAAGTCACCTCAAAACATTCCTGTATAATTATGAGTTATCAAAAACCGTTCAATTACACACATTTCCAGGTAAAATAGCGGTTTGGCGCGCCCGCAACGTGACCACGTACATGGCGGAACTGCTGCCTCCGGAGCCCATCCCGCTGCCCGTGCACGACTCGCTGCCCTCGCTTACGGACGAGAGCGTGGACCCCGACGTAATGGTGTTCGAGCTGCCGCCCGCGCACCAGGAGCACGAGGGCGACGACGGGGACTCCTGGCTGCTGCAGCGCCAGCAGTTCCTCGAGGAACCCGAGAAGAACGAATAGTAATTTGTCATTTGAGGTTTACTTAATAAACGTTAAATGTGAATGTTTAACTGTTTTTGCACTGAGATAATAATAAATCGGTATTGTTACTTGGCTTCCTGTTAGGAGGATCCCTGTTAACGTAAAGTTGGGCGTATAAAAGACAAACCACTCTTTACACAATGTGCATTAATGCAGATATGAGGCCGGGTTTACCCTTGTTTCATTCGACACCACAAATATTTTCAAGAATGATGAAAAATTTAAAACTTTAGGGGAAACACTGTTGAAAAAATTAAAAACTGAATTAAATGTGATTATTATATCTAAAATTTATTTACATAAGAATTAAGGACACTAGTATATTAGCAATGCAGTAACAACATGATACACTTTAAGAAATGATAATTGCTAACCTCCTGGGTTTAAAATTATTCATGTAAACCATAAATGCCCTATTCTAGCATAAAATTATTAATTGTACCATCATGTTGTCACAACATTTATTTACTAAACTAATACTTATGTTTGAGCATTTGCCGGAGGATTGTTATTAGGCCCTGCATTGTTATTTTCAAAAGTAGTTTTATTCTTCAGTAAGTATGCTGCCAAGTAGTTGATAGGATCTGGAGGGCGCTCCTTGGCCAATGCTGAGAGTCCTTGGAGTAATATAGGAACCACTGTTTGGTCCAAATACTGCCTTGTTGGTAATGCATTGAGATCTATGCGTGATTTCCGACTTGAATTTGTATCAGTTTCTTTCTCCATTGAGATTATCTTCTGCAAGGAAAGGGTATGCATTAGAAGAGGTCAGTTATAAGGCTAGTTTTTACAAAATTAGTATAGTATATCAATTTAATTCAAATCTAAAGATTGAATACCAGACTTTTAAAAAGCCCATCACAGAGCTATAATATATATTATAGCAAGGTAACTTACATTATAGTTGGTGTACTATTTGACAGAGTCCACACACATAGATGTAATATAAAATGTACTGTCATATATCTTAAGATACCCTGCTATAATAGACCTACATTATGGCTCCGTGTGACGGACTTAATACTAGATCGTTTTTATTTTGAGAATTCTGTATATAGATGTAACAGCGACTTGTTTTAGAAAAGAGCGTAATGGCCCATATCAATATAAAAGATACGATCGTGTTTCTAAAAAAATCGTGTTTATATAAAAGTAACCTGTTGTAGTATTATCATAACACGGGGATTGTAGAAAGACAACAAAGCTATACTAACCTTTACAGATTCCGGTATTTTGGGCGGTGGCTGCTCTTCCTTAAGGGCTTCTTGATTCGCTTGCAAAGAAGGTTCGGACATCGGTTGCAATTATATAGTATACATAAAATTACTGTAATATTTGTAATTTATGTGTAAGAAAAATTCAAAACGTTAACTATAGCGATTAAGTAGTCGTTTGGCATTGGCAGATCGTTTTGATTCGTTCGTTACGGCTTTGCTGTCAGACAGACAACTAGTGTTGCCATATTTCAAACAGCTTCCAGACGTGCCCGATTGCAGCCATAAGATGATGCTCAACTTGATTAGATTGGCTAAAAATCTGAGCGTCTGGTAGCTCTTTTACGATTAGGAACGAAAATTCGCCACCCTTTCCATTTTGTCTTTGACAGAACTGGTAAATACATCCGCCCGGGTACGGCAAAAGATATCCTACTACTACTGCTTACACGCTTTGAACAACCCGTCTGGTGGGTGCGCTAGTAACTTCTACTAGTTCTACTCCGCTGTAGGCCCAGCTCGCCGGCGGATTGTACTATAAAAGCGCTCTGTCTTCTGTCTGTTTCCAGGGTGGAATTACATCCACCTAGCGGTGTCGGTTTCTGGGGTAGTTTTAATTTTTTTCCTGGTCGTAAAAGTGTTGTCCGATACACCGAACAATAAAAAGTCCGAATGAATAATAATCCGAAATACCAAAAATACGAATTCCGATTATAAAAATACCGATTTTCAAAACTCCGAAAATCATTACACCGACCAGTAATCAACCCGACTAATCAAAAGTCCGAAACATCAAAATTACGAATTGTTGTTATTAATAACTATAAAATATAAGCCTAAATATCTCAAGCCTCAAGGTGAAATAGGTAATACTAGGATGTAACCTAACCTACAGTTTTCGGGGTTCAGCAAATCTGTTGACGCTCCGCTACACGTGGTCACAATACAAACCTAACCTAACCTACAGTTTTCGGGGTTCAGCAAGTCTTTTGACGCTTCGCTCGCTCCGCTATACGTGTTCACAATACACACCTAACCTAACTACAGTTTTCAGGGTTCAGCCAATAACCTAACCTATAGTTTTCGGGGTTCAGCAAGTCTGACGCTCCATATATCTATGGACGCTCCGCTATACGCGGTCACAATACAAACCTAACCTAACCTACAGTTTTCAGGGTTCAGCCAATAACCTAACCTATAGTTTTCGGGGTTCAGCAAGTCTGACGCTTCGCTATACGTGGTCACAATACAAACCTAACCTAACCTACCGTTTTCAGGGTTCAGCCAATAACCTAACCTATAGTTTTCGGGGTTCAGCAAGTCTGACGCTCCGCTATACGTGGTCACAATACAAACCTAACCTACAGTTTTCGGGGTTCAGCCAATAACCTAACCTTTAGTTTTTCGGGGTTCAGCAAGTCTGACGCTTCGCTATTCGTGGTCACAATACAAACCTAACCTAACCTACAGTTTTCAGGGTTCAGCCAATAACCTAACCTATAGTTTTCGCGGTTCAGCAAGTCTGACGCTCCGATATACGTGGTCACAATACAAACCTAACCTAACCTACCGTTTTCAGGATTCAGCCAATAACCTAACCTATAGTTTTCGGGGTTCAGCAAGTCTGACGCTCCGCTCGCTCCGCTATACGCGGTCACAATACAAACCTAACCTACAGTTTTCGGGGTTCAGCCAATAACCCAACCTACAGTTTTCGGGGTTCAGCAAGTCTTATGACGCTCCGCTATACGTGGTCACAATACAAACCTAACCTACAGTTTTCGGGGTTCAGCCAATAACCCAACCTACAGTTTTCGGGGTTTAGCCAATTCGATATTTGTCCAAACCCAGTTTTCTATTTTTGTTTTAACGTAAAAAATTGGTTAAAAAAATAATCTTTACCCAAGTACTCCGAAATATTTAATTCCGTATTTACTAATTCCGATTTTTAAAACTTCTAATTTCATAATTCCTAAGAAATAAATTTCCGATTATTGAAAATACGAATGTCATTATCCCGAATATGAAATTTCCGAATAAGTAATGAAGTTTCGGAAAATTAATAATCGGAATTTTGTTTTTCAGGCCAATGACACTTCGGGCTTTTCATTATTCGGAGTTATAAAAATCGGAATTAATGTCAATCGGAATTTTGAAATTCGTTTAAATAAATTTCGTGCTTTTTAGTAATCGGAATTTTATTTCGTAGGAATTATGAAATTCGGAGTTTTAAAAATCGGAATTAATAAATTCGGAATTAAATATTTCGGAACATTTGGGTGTTCCCCTCAAGGGGTCTTGTGTTATGGATACTAGACGACGATATACGTACTTATATAGATAAATATATACTTAAATACATAGAACAACCATGACCCAAGCACAAATATTTGCCCCGGCCGGGATTCGAACCCGGGACCGCCGGCTCAGTAGGCAGGTGTCTACAAACCGAGCCAAACAATAATGAGATTATTTTTATACCTAGGTGAATACTTTCTAGGTAAGTCTTTTTAGCTGTGGGATTGGATAAGTCGAAAAATAAGTAGAAACAAGGTTTCATAAAAACGAATTAACACTTCATTATGATTTATTTAAGAAAACCCTACAATTACATTTAATTTTTACAGTTCACACAATATACACATGGGTTACCTACATCTGTGGGGATTTGCAAAATAGTTAACCTAGTCATATTATAAGATCAAAACTGTATACAACAAAAATACCGTCACTTTGAAATTTAATAAATGCGTATGGAATATATACCTACATTGACAATTCTTAATCATAATTGAAATTTTGGTCAGTGACGACATCAATTAAGTGAAACAACATTATTTAAGTTAGTAGATCTGTTTTCTTACTGGAGCAACATTAGAAGGAATATATATAAAAAAAGTTTGGGTAAACATATACGGTCGGTCCTTGTAGCTTAAAGGTTACACGGTGGTATCAGTGGTCGCAATTCAGTAAGGAATTTTCATATTTCAGTGGCGAGGCGTCCAATTTTGTAATAAATCAGAAGTAATTGTTAGTTATTCTTTAAGTACATTATGGGGAATTCTTATCTTTATATAGCTAAGTTTAGGCAAGATAATCGGAACGGAATCGAGTTAAGACGCCACGCCACTAATACAGTATTATTTACGTATTAAATAGGATGAGTGCACCCGGAACGGACTGCACGAGTTAACAGATAGGAGTATTTTCGTATTTGTCATACGAATGTGGACAACTACCAAGTCTTAATTTTTCTATTATTGGTACATTCATCCTAAATGAGAATATTGAGAATGCAACTCCTTCTTATGAATTATTTTTACTAAAATAACCTATCAAAAAGTCAGACTCGCATTAAAAAAAAAACGAATAGATACGTAATTGGGATAGACGGTTTCATTATTTAACGAAGTTAAAAAAAAAGGTATTAATTTGCAGAAAGTTTAATTAATTATCGATAGTACGGTATTTGACAACAGTAAAAATAAATTGCAAGTATTGCAGCATTCTAACCACTAAACACGCATTGAAAATACACGGAACCAAATAAACTAACACTAACTTTTGGACATTATACTATTTTTAATTCGACAGACTAAAAAGAAGCCGTGTTTTGAATACTGATTTTTATGACGCCGCAAGCCAGTATCTTCATAGAAATTTCATACTGACAGATTGTTTTTAACCGACTTCAAAAAAGGAGGAGGTTCTCAATTCGAACTAATTTTTGACATTTCATAAAGAGTAGCTGAATTGAGCTGTCATCAAATACCGTATTACTGACCGACAATAACTAATAACTATAAAGTTCAAGCGGTTGTGTTACAGAAGATCTATTATTATTGAAAATGTGGGATAGTTTCTTTCAAAACTAGATCAAGAAACAACACAAACCGAAGTTTAACACTAGGTGACTATTTAATGGGTGATAACGGTTTCATAACACTTTAATATTTTTTCAGTTTGGTCATGAGGTTTTAATACGCCGAGTGGAATATAGTGGGACAGAGCAGGTATATATTATTTTCTAAGTTTGTCCAGGCATCTATGGTCGGCTGTATGTGGGATAACCCTAAGTTCTAAGGTAGTGCGGCGGAGGCGGCGGCGGCGGCGCGGGGCGCAGTCGCGGGCCGCGCTCTAGCTGCCGCCGCCAGGACGCCATCGCCTCGCTGAGCGACCACAACTCCGACAGCAGCGACAGGTCTAGCTGCCGGAGACTCGCCTGAAATCAAGCAGAAAACACTAGTTATTGAAAGATTCTGTACTACCTACACGAACAATACTACATAAACAATTTTATTAATTTGAGCGTCGAAGTCTATTCAAATGGCATGTCATAGTAATCAACGTTCTGTTGAGCTAAAAATAAAAATCTTAATGAAATATTATCTACGAGGTATATAGAAAATATCAAATGGGACTCGAACAATTTACTAGATAGCTTCTGTAGCATTATGATTATGACGATTTTTTTGGTTCCACATTAAAACATAGGTAATCAAGCATTACATGTTTTACAAATTCATTTCGACGAAGTTAAGTAAAAAAATAAAAAACCGGCCAAGTGCGAGTCGGACTCGCGCACCGAGGGTTCCGTACAAACACTTTCCATCCCTAAGTGGTTAAGTTAAGTTTGCACCTGGTATGTATAGCGCCCCATATAAATTAGGTGCAAAGTTAGGTATTAAAAAAAAAAATATGGTTTTCGTAATTATTCCTTTATCTATGCTATAAGACGTTGCTTCGTACCAAATTTCAAGATTCTGAGTTCACGGGAAGCACCCTGTAGGTTTTGATTCCCTTGCAAGTGTCGAAAATTTGCGGCATAAACGGCTGTATCTTTTGATTGCGTTGGCTTAGAAGTTTGATTTTTTCACAGCTTCAAGGGGCAGTAGACCTGAGTAATTGATATAAATTTCAGCTTCATACCTCCACGCGTTCCTGAGAAAAAGGGTCTTGACAGACGGACAGACGGACAACAAAGTGATCCTATAAGGGTTCCGTTTTTTCCTTTTGAGGTACGGAACCCTAAAAACACATTGAATAATTAAATTACATATCTGAAGTAAGTATAATATGATTGTGATGTGATTACAGTAAATATATTTTTTAAGTTATTTATTTTATTGCAATAGCTTTTTTATGTCATGGATTACTTGAATATAATTTTGAGCGGCGGACTCGGGCATCTTCGTTCAATTCAACAGGGAGTGTCGAAAGCAATAACAACAGCTTGAGTTTGTCTTTGTCTCACTCGGTTAGGCCTTATTCCTTAAATTTTTTTTTTTTCATATTAATATTATATCAAATATATTGATAATTTCAACTAACTTTTTAAAGTAAATAATACTTTTCCCCGAGTTCTAGGTAGTAACATAGCTATTTCATGCTTTCATTGCGTGCAGTCGAAAATAAGTTGAAAAAACCAATTTTCGTTTTTGAAACAAAAATTATCAATGAAAAATTCAAACTGTAGGTTTCAAATATATACCAATAAATCCCAAAAACAGAGCTATCTATAGGTAGTAACATCAATAATATGTTAAGAAACATGTTTCTGTCTAAACAATCAGCATTTTAAAAGAAATAAGGCCTCTTAAAGAGTCTATCGTTTTTCTTCTTCTGTATATGTGCAGCGCTTTCAAGATCGCACGGAGTAAACTTTAGAGGCGTGTCAAGAAAATATAAGCAGAACGTGATGTTTAACCATTGGGCGGATCAAACTTGCATTTCCAATAGTTTTAATTGCCAGCAACGCTAAAAATTTTAACGATCTATAATCATTTAATCATTATAATTTGTTCCGCAGTCATCTGATTCCACTTTCGTATTTCGTATCGATTGCTTAATGGCTTTTGGAGACGAGAATCGCAAATAGTTAACGAAAGATTGGCGATTTCACAATCACTAAACGATTTTACACCATTCATTTATCTCCAATTCGTACAAAAGTAACTGATGATTACTTAAATACTGGTAAATGTTTGATCGAATTATAAGATTAGTGATCAATCAACACAACTACGTACGCGTGGAACTTGATAAAAGGGATTATTAAAAGCGCCTAAGCAAATGTAAGAGCAATTGTGCTTTTGGTCTAATAATTACAATTCCTACAGTGTCACCGCACCCCAACAGAAATGTTCACTCACTTTTCAATCTTTTATAGGTATAATTTCCAGGATGAAAACTATCCTATGTCCTTCCGGATCATAAACTATCTCTATGCCAAATTTCATCAAAATCGATTCAGCTGTTTAAGCGTGAAGAGGTAACAGACAGACAGACACACTTTCGCATTTATAATATTAAGTATGGATAAATGCGATTTACATAAGTGGTCTTAGAACGTTTCGCTATCTTAGACGGTGTAAGGGTGCGTGTATAGAGAAATGTTATAATTTTATAATAAATGAACCGGTGTAAAAGCAAATGTAGAAAGTCGTATGATATTTCATTTCTCGGCGGTACAAGTATCAACGATAAGAGAATTACAATAATGCCGGTGCGGCCTTCGCGACGATTGCGTTAGCGCGGAATGCGGTGCGATCACGACACTATGTGGGCCACATAAATAGCCGAACCGCTTATTGATACTCGTATCATACTAGTCACACGAGCTCAATTCAGGGCAGATCCTAACTCAGAGAACGGCAGAGCAACTCGATCTTTGTATTTCGGAGAATTAATTGCAAGCCGATTTAATCGGAGCGGCGTTCAGCGTTGAAATGGTATAATAAGAAGGCCAGCTACGAGGAAAATATAATATTATCTGGTCTTAGTAAGAATCTTAATTTATTGAGGAGTTTTTGGTTAAATTCGTCTTGATTGCGTTATTAAGGCCATTGAATAATAAAAACAATATCGGCACGGCATTGACTTAATAACCAGGCCATACTGTCGCGAATACGCTCTGCTTGCACAATGGTCAATATCAATAGCAACCGTCGTTAGTGATAAATAAATATTTATAAAATCGAAAAGCCACGACAGTGTATTGCATGTTTGGCTCGAAGTCGTGCGTCGACTATGCTAATAATCGGTGGTTCGCCCACATAATAAGGCCTCTGTATCATTAGTTTAACTTGTTTTCTTTGGAGCTTGATGATTAGTGGAAAAGTCGAGTTTCACAGCATTACAGAGATTGCAGATAAGATTCTATCATACCCGTATGGTTATGAATCTTAATGCCACTATGAAAATAGAATAGTCTATAAACCCTGCCCGTCATATAATGGCACTCTGGGGATCTCAATATACGGAGTGCGCCTGGAACCGTCAAAGTCTCACTTGACCGCTTAAGAGCTGAAAATTTACATCCTTATCGTTGATATTATAAAAGCGAAAGTGAGTTTGTTGGTACGTCTTTCTTCCATTAGAGCGAACCTGAGGGAAAACCTAGTTATGATTATTTAAAAAAATATATAATTTGTAATAATACGTTCAAAGTTATGATAATACAGTTTGCGTGGAGTCAGAAAGCGGGAAAGTGCCGGTGTCAGCGCAATCCACCGGAGATGGAACCAGTGAGCCTGCACTACCCGATTAATTAATATCATTTCACTGATTAATATCACGCCTGCTGACAGTGAAACGGCGGGACACGTAAGAGAAATTGATGTTGGATACTCTGGCAAATTGTGTTTCATTATACCGACGAGTCCATCAGTGAGTTTATCGATGTTGAGCTTGACTCAAACATCGCATTTAGTATATTGTGGTTTTCCTGTTACCTTCGTGTCCGATTCGATAATATGAACTATTCATCTACTCACTTATTCACATCAACTGAAATTTAACAATGGCACGTATAGATATTAATCGCATTGTAATTTAGGTACAATCACATAACAATCAATGTGTTTTTTTTAAGTATGTCCGTAACAATAAGGTTAAAGTTACTCTCCAAAAGAACGACGACGCTATTATAAGTACAATTATGTACTTATATCAATGCAGTGTGTAGTGTAGTGTAAGTGTTTGCAACGACGTGGTGGCATACTCCTCACATTATCTATGCTATGCAAGTTCAAGAATCTACAGCGAAGGTAATGCAGCGGAATGTGCCGTTGACCAGCACTTGTGGGGCTGCACTCGACACGTGGTTCAACTATTGATTTATTATGATATTAGTTTCTATATCTAGGGCAGAATGGTTTATATTAAATATAGCACACTCAATACTCTAGCTACTTAGTAAGTGGAAATTCAACTAGAAAACCTAGCGTTAGTGGTAGATAAGTAAAGTAAACACAATATAGTGGTTTTCACTTGATATAGGTATATGTGCAACCATAATAAAACGAAACAAAAGTATTAGGATTTATGACCTCAAGATTTAATTTCGGGTTTGATGGGTTAAGTCTCAGTTTCAGAAAAACCAAGTATCCATCTCGCATCAGGCTAGGGAGTCACGAAATTCGAAGATAATTATTTTTATGTTAAGTATATGTATTCGTTACTTATTTTCTATTATGTGAGTAGTTTAGGTTTATCTTTGGTTCTAGTACAATATCCATCATTGCGCGTGCAATTCATATGGCTAGTCATTTTAAGGCAAATAACGAAAGATTAACCCTTTGAGCGCCGAGCGGCAAAGCAATTCACCGTGCCACTGACGCCAAACAAAAAAAAAAGTGCTCCAAAATCAACAGAGGTTGAAAAACACAGATAGTGGTTTGAATTAGCATGTTTTTGACCACTGAAATTTTTGACGTCAATAGAGGTCGTTGGCGTCAGTGGCACGAATTCCCGATGACGTGATTTGCCGTCTTTGGCGGTCAAAGGGTTAAAGAGAACCAAGTGACTAGTTGGAATTGAGCAGGAAACAACGATAAAAGTGTAAATTGATATATTAGGAACTAGGCTGAACGGCATAATAAAAATTGATGCTTGCGATTCAGAACGACAAGTGCATTTGAACGCCTCAGGCCAATTCCATCCAATTTATATTCAGATTTTAAATTGCCTATAACAGTTATTCAATAGAATGCAATTTAAAATAGCTCGCCCATGAAATGTATGAAAATAGATTTAATGCAACATCCTAAATGTTTAATATTGTATGTCGGTAAGGTAAGGTAAGGTTTAGGAATGTCAAATAAATTAAAAAAAAAAACTGTAGGTACTATTACTTCGATCGCGCAGGGAAGAAAATTTCCTATATTTTACATATATAATGGTGTATTATTATGCAGAATAGATAACAGTGGCGTGGCGTGGAACAAAATCTCTGGGCAAGCCGGGACTGAGCCAGCCAATTTTTTTAAACAATATGCAACATGCCTAAAATGCTCAAGCTGGGTTTGTATGGACGCCAAGCGTCACCAATATCTATTAGATAACCAGTTGGTGAGTTGAATGCAACATAAAAAGCTATATACGAGTAAATAAGGTGATCTGCAAACCTAGATATATTTTAGGAATATAGGTTTATTTAAAGTTTAAACTTGCAAACTTTTAATGTATCCTCCCGCAGATGCGAGTAATGCAAACTAAAATGAAATGTGATGTAAACAGCACCGACTGGCAGCTGTCCCAAATAGTTTTCAAGACTGAAGGTTACAGAGACGCGTGAAGCATGAAAGAAATGATCGATTGTGTAAACAGTAATTTAATAATCGAACAATTGAACATAACACGCAATTTTGAAATCAACTGTAGTTATATCGAATTCACTCATTGATTACATGGTCACTTTCAGGACCTAGGTATGCTATCGATATGCATTACTAGAAAATACCGTTTTCGTCAGAGTATTTTTCCTGTTTTCTTTTTTTACACTAGTCGTGCGATAATTGGTCGGTGATATCGGCGTGGCATATATTTTTGGTGGTGGTTACAGAAAGACAGTTCAATATTCGTAAATCGCCGTCTTGCTAAGATCACATACGAGTACTGTGGGAGGGTGGTTCAGGGAAACACTTTACTTGTTAATTTAGAATATATATTAGACCGAAATACAATAATTAATGTGGTTGTTTGGTGGCGACTCCTAGAGGAATCATCTAATATTTTTAATATGTCGTTCACTTGACAGTGACGGAATCTTTACTTAAATCAAAAAATACTTCTTTATTACCGGCCTACATCCCTACATATGCCGCCTCCTATACGAGATAGGAGCCTATCAAAGGATCCTATCTATAGGTAATCCTAGCTAAAAGTCAAAGTGAGGCAATAGCCGATTGAAAGAACGCCACCAAATGTTACAATATAACCTACCTATCCTACTAAAGACCCTAGCTTAAGTGAGATCTGATTCAACTACCTGCGGGGGCAACCTCTTACTACGAGATGACAAGCTTCAGATTAGCAATGAAAAGAAACGATTGTTAATTAAATTCATAAAACATTCCAATTGCTTTTCCAAAGGTTGTCTCGGGCAAGCAAAACCCCAGCAAAATCTTACCCGCTTATCCATGGCTACCTGCCTAACCCTAAATCACTAGGTATGCCATGAAAGCCGTTGTCAACTTTTAAAAGCAAGTGCCATTAACTTCAAACGATCACGAATGACCATTGGAATGCCAAGCCACTGACTTCAAAAAATTAAAATATGATTCTATTACAAATCTACCCATTAATAACCTAACCTGCTAGTTAACTAATCACGAAATACCGGATATTATCATCTTCTGTGCACTGCACTGTTCTTTCTTGTTTATCTGCTTGGCATCCAGTCGGTCATCTACGCCTTGCTTTTAGTAGTGACAGCGTCGCGAATTTGACTCCGTAGTATGTGTGTACATGCAAAAAATCAACGATATTAGTATATTATCACCGCTATCTATACTCTAAATCACAATCTCCAGCGTTCCTATCACTATCACTAACCTAATACCTATATAAATATTAAATTCACAAAATTAAACGAATCTCGATAGATCTACGCGATATAATTAAATATAACTAATTATTAAAGATAACTTATTAAATCCAACATAAAATTGACTATGATGATGATGACACTCGTAATGACAAGTCGTTGACATGAACGAAAAATATGAAAAATCGCATTCCTTCGCATTCGCATTCCTTTTCATCAATTCAACGTATAGAAAGCCACCAATAAATTCAACTCGTCGCCTCAGCTTAGCTCGCTGATTTCCTCGTACGCACATAATAATATAGCACTATATCGTGCTCGACATAAACGCATTCTTAACGCATACGAACACCAAACGCACCTTTGAACGTAGTGGTGTGGAAGCTGGGGATACAGATGTCCGCAAATCTTCTCAGCACCCTCGTCATGGTCGTCTTCATCAACTCGCATCGCACGCACATTGCGCAATGCGAATCTGCTCCATGCTGCCTCCTCCTCGTGGAGACGTCGTCGTAGCGATGTCGTGGTGCGTCCCACGCACGTCGCTCACCATAAAAATACTCTTCTTACACTCGCTTGCGATACGAGAGGCATTCTCTCGCCATAAAAAAAACAAGGGACATCGGCGCACCTCCACCATATGTGGGGCGGTGGTTCAGGGAAACACTTTACTTGTTAATTTAGAATATATATTAGACCGAAATACAATAATTAATGTGGTTGTTTGGTGGCGACTCCTAGAGGAATCATCTAATATTATTAATATGTCGTTCACTTGACAGTGACGGAATCTTTATTTAAATCAAAAATACTTCTTTATTACCGGCCTACATCCCTACAGTACCTACTAACATGGATGACATATTGATCTTTAATCAAAAATAACGCTTAAAAATATCGCGTGTGGCGACTGCCGGGGGATAGCTTCAGAGGAGGAATAAATAGAGCAGAGGTACTTCGTTAAATTACTTTATTGCCCGAAGGCTAGATAAAGAATGATTTATATTTTTACAATTTCTACAATTATTGACGGACGTCATTCGTCCATTCCGAATTTCAAACAATCTTTATTTCTTAAATCAGTGGCCAGGCACCGATAGTGAAGCCCAACCTTCACATTTCCCGCCGTCTCGGGGTGAACGAGGGACATTCGTCTTACTACAGAGACACTAGACAGAACTACTCCTGCCTAACATATAATAAGTCCCTACCTATGCAGGGATACCCATACATTTATACCCCGCACCTCCACCATATGTGGGAGGGTGGTTCAGGGAAACACTTTACTTGTTAATTTAGAATATATATTAGACCGAAATACAATAATTAATGTGGTTGTTTGGTGGCGACTCCTAGAGGAATCATCTAATATTTTTAATATGTCGTTCACTTGACAGTGACGGAATCTTTATTTAAATCAAAAATACTTCTTTATTACCGGCCTACATCCCTACAGTACCTACTAACATGGATGACATATTGATCTTTAATCAAAAATAACGCTTAACTTAGTAGGTACTCCAGCAGTTATGTACTGTTTATAATTTTCGATTGTTCACTAAATGAATTCAGAAAGGCGTATTTGTTCGTTTTATGTTATTATTGCTAGTATCTAATCTATTAAGGTTGTAATATTATTTGTGTTGCTACTCTATCGCATTGGGAAACTGTAATGATATATGTAATGTCGCTATATTAACAATAAATAAATTATAGTAAGTATTTTCCTCTTCTTTTCAAATACATGGTATCCATACATACAAAACGATCGTTTAACTTTGTTTCGCCCCTATGTTTCACCGGTAACCGTAATAAAGCAATGATAGGGGTGTCTGACACTCCTTAATAGTATTAAAATGTCCGTCAGAATCAGAACCCCCAAAACACATATTTCTTTAGCAATGAGTTTTTAGTTGAATGAACTCTAATAAGCCGTAAGCTACAAGTTTAGTTAGACTTAGATAGAGTATATGTAGGTACCTATAGCGTTACAAGTGGTGGCGGTCTAGTGGCGCTACAAACATCTTTCATAATGGCAATAATGTGCATACTACGACATTAACCGAACTCAAAACCATCCTTTCACGAATTAAACATTTAATTTTATTGAAAATAACATGACTTGAAAATTATTTAATATTGGCGGAATATTTAGTCTTGTATCCTTTTTGTTTACATCAGTGAAATTCACTGATTTTCAACGTCAGTTACCAAAAAATTGTCGATGTCAGTAAAAATCTACAATATGGCGTGGGCAGTAAAGCACCCTGTCGAGCTAATTTAATACTTATGCTCGCACAATTGATAGTTGGATTCTATTAGCCTTGTGTTATATCAAGCGGATTGATGTTTAATCCAAAACTATTTATAGCATATTTTTAACATCCGCCCCGGAGCAGTCAAGGCACCGTAAAACGAGCAATTTCTCGGAACAGTAACATCAACAAACAAGCAAGTTGTAACAACTAGTTCAAAGGAAACTCCTATAGGAGTCGTAGCATTGTGTCGGCCTATAGGTGAACCCATTCGAGTTAATTGCATCCGAAATTCATGCATTCATCTAAATAGAACTTAAAAAGTCAACAATTAAATACCGTTCAGATAGAAAAAAATAGGTAGGTATAAAGCATGCAAGACCGTCATATTATGATGGATATTCATACAATGAATGCAAATGTCACAGCGTACTTCGGCGAATCAGTGCATGAACCAATATTTATCAGCAAAGGTTAAGGATTGTTCCATTTGTTCCTAGTCTGCTATAACCCAGAAAGGTGTATGATTAGTTTAGAAAGTAACGGATTGCAATTAGGGCATTACCGTGGCTAGAGGAAGTAGTGCAACAAGTGCAGCGCGCAGTCCTGCATGCCCTGCAGCGCCGCGCTCTCAAACTTTCCTTCCTTCATCGCCCGAGCGGCGCAACTTGCACAAGCAACACAGCATTTGCATACGGCGTCAAATTATAACAGATTATATGGGGTATATTTTATAAGTAGATATACATATGATATGTAATGTAGTTGTAGTAGTGTGATACTTAACTAAAGAGAGATTAGATAGATTTTACGTACTTATTCAATATCGCATACCTACTTATTTGAATCTAATAAGAGAAATAAGTATGATGGATGTTAATTACATACCTAGAAGTAATAAAGCCCATCAGCTCTCTACGATAAGGCATTCCATTATAAGTAATTTATGCAATCCTTCGTATGACTATGACACGCGATGAATTACCATAGAATGTCCGCGTGTATTGTTGCTAATTTCACCCGGCCCTTCGCCGCAGGCCGGGAACTTGGAGCCGGCGCCGGCGCCTCCAAGTGAGACCGGCACCCACATGTCTTACTGGCACTGAGACTTATTTGAATTCAATACTACGAGATTCGGAGATGCGATAGTGTTTATTGCCTACGCCAGCCGGAAGGCATGCGTTAACCTTTGTGTTGTGGTTAAACAACCGTAAAGTAGCTGCTTACATGTAGGAAGTTCTTTTGATGAAAGTATTTCGTTTTATGGTCGGTGTAATAATAAATATGAAATGGATTTAGGCGGTGCGGTAGAGCTTTAACAATACAATAATAGACCCAAGACCCATACAAATTAAACACGGTCAAATACATATGTTTGATATTATACATATAATTCACAAATTGAATATTTTGTTTATAAGTATATGATGCCTCTTATTGGATATTGGATAATCTCAAATAACTTGTCACAGGCCAGCGGGCTGCTCATGTTCAGTGGCATGAACAGTTAGGTACGAGAGGGCGTTAGAAAAACGGCGCGGCCTCGTGGGACCAGTCCACCCACGAAGCTACCAGTCCTAATGCTCTGCCCTTATTGGTACAGGCGGTCTGTCGATAACGCGGCTACTTTTTGTCGCGCTGCCTATTATGTTTCAAAGAACGCTAGAGAATTGCAAAGATAAATATACTGAAATACAATGCTTCCTTGGAATAGGTAAGTTTTGTTTTTTATGTCTGACTGTCAATAATCGGAATCTTATTCTCATGTTATCCTTCATTGAATCTATAAATTTTTGAGGGTTATACATATACCATTTTTGGCGATAAGGTGCTTTGGGGTAAATTCGACATATTTTTAGGCGAGTGTAGAGTATGTTAGGGTTTGGGCTCGTAAGTCAGAACCTAAGAAGTATTCCTTCCAAGTAATGAGATCCTTACGAAATTGGATATATTCATCAACGCTTTGTGAAAATGGCGTTTTAATGCGTTGCTTGAATTTGAAAATAAATGTAAATAAAAAGATAAAATATTTTGAATACCATTTTTTAAGGAGTGGGTAATTTCGAAAGCAAGTGGGATAATTTCGAAGCTGGTTTTTATGCAATATGAGTTTAAGAATCATATTTCTTTTTAGTTCTAATTTACCCCCGCAAAGATCCGAAAATCGCACTGCTTTTATTTAATCCACTGCAACACACGTGCCCTCATGACTAGCGATGCGAAGTGAACTGAAGCGGGGGAGGAGATAAACATGGCGTTTTGACAAGCGTTGCAAGCGTAGAATTTGTTCCCAGTTTAGTAGAAATGTGTGATTTTCGACTTATCCCCATTTTCGACTTTACCCCAAAGCACCTTACCAAATTATTTCAATGCAGACATAACATGGACGGACTCTACTGTACAATCCTACTAAAGTAATCCCAACCCAGAAATTCCATTTTATTGTATTTAGTTTCAAAGCGATTGAATAGTCTACGTCGAGAAAGAACCAATAACTGTAACGCCGGGCAGAAATGTTAGTGACTCCGTCTGCATGTGTGAACCAGTGGAAGAGAAATAGTCACATTGAACTCATTTTTACACATTTAATTTTTACTAGATAGAACAGCAACTTTTAGTGTACTACAAGCTTTATTAGATACATCTAACGCTTGCTTTACTAAAGCTAATTTAAGGGATAGGAAATTGGTAGTATTAGAATCCTGAACAGGAATAAAGTACAGAACTTTAGGACAATTGGGACATTTACGTAAGCCAGACGGAGCCACCTATGTAGGTAGAAACCAAAGTAAGTGCGCATTAAATAGCCATTAACGTTGGGTTAGTCAGTTTTAACTAAAGTAACTAAATGGGATTTATCGCAGTGACTGATGGTCTTTGATTCAAAATCAAATTAGAATGTCACATTATCTTAAGTTAAAGTTTTAAGTTCCCGTAAATAATAAATAAATAATAACAATAAAATATATTATGTTTTGTAGTAGGTAAGCAGCAGCCAGCAGGTACGTAGGGTAACAACGGTAAAAACACGCGATAGGTCACATAATGTCCAAGCTGCATCGTAACAATCGATACAGCATTCGTAGAAAATGCTACCTACGTATACATAATTATGTATACCTACCTATGTTTATGGAATGTTTTTAGTCCAAGTGTGTGCATCCTATCGTGTATGCAGTCTTGCCCATTTCAATTTAGGAATAAGATTGACTCAATTAATTTTCAGCGGCTAATTGCAATATAACCATTATATTATACGGAAGTCTCACTAGGACGTGTCCAAAGTGTATTTAAGCTCATGATACGTACAAGATTTCATGAAACCTGTTCTTAACGTGCAGACCCCAAAATGAGTTCGCACGTGAAGGCAATCCTTGAACGAAGTGTTCAGTGACGATCCGGTCTGATAATTACGTTTCGTGCTCAGCAAAAACTGTGGTTGGCCAGTGCATTATATTATTCGGTAGCGCTAAAATGAAGCTTGTTAATTTTTATTTTTGAACTGGATAAAAAGAAAATTCATGAAAATGTAAAATCAACATGAACTATAAGACATTTGGCAAGTCGTCAGAATGAATTAATCATAACACCGAACACGTTAAATTTGTTATTTATGAGGCGTCCGGCGTAAAATCGTAAGAAAAATAAACGCTACATCGGGTATTCATTCTGTTTTGTACGAAGTGATTTTTCGCGATATAGTGGGTCTCGTTTATGCACGTTCTAATAGTCATAATCATAACATAACCCAAATAAAGGCGCATGCAGTAGTATAATATCAGTTTCTTGCTTGTCTGAGGAGGGCGAATGAAGTCAAGGAGCGATCAAGCGTCATTTTTTTGTTTTCAGAATGCGCCCGCGCAGGGCGCGCGCGTGCCGGCATAATTAACAAGTTATTCGCAGCTGCTCGCCAATCACCCTGTGTCCTTCCCAACATCAAGAGTTCACGTCGTCGTCATATAACAATAAATACTTATTTACAGTCGCCATCAGATATATCGCAGCATATAAGGCGTTCATAAATATCTGAACACGACTCTTATTGACAGGACATTACAGTACATGGTTCAGATATTTATGAACGCCTTATATGCGATATATCTGATGGCGACTGTACACTAAAGAGAAGCTGCAGAAGTGCGCCCTAATGCGAGAGTCAAAGAAATAATACAATAGAAAGGTCATAGTGCAGCTGACAGTGGACCACTTTCCCTTTGTACGTTAATTAGATTTCCGCCCTTATCGTCCCATCGGTTTTCTTACCCATTCAGTGAGATTCTTACTACTACTGCTGGCACAAAAAAGTATAAATGTCGTACAGTAGAGCGATTTCGCGGACATGGATTTTGTGCTTGTACGTGATAATAATAGTTCTACTCATAATCATAACAATGTCAAGCAAAATTGCGTATAAAATCCGGATCGGTTTCATTTCCTTTGGTAGTAATAGTCTCATTATTAACATAAAGTTCTAAAATTTGAGGGTTGCCCTCAAATGTTATAATATAATATTTGAGGATTGTCCTCGATTTCCCTGGGATCCCATTATCAGATCCCGACATGGTAACGACGGGACCACCTCAGGATCATATATACTCTTACAAATACAAAAATAATTATGATAATGGGTTCACAAAAGGCGGAACAATCGCGTTACATACAAAAAAAACCAATACATATATTCGAATTGAGAACTTAGTATTTTTTGAAGTCGGTTAAAATTAGGACAGAACTAGTGTTCAGTTGCCCAAACGTTCACCTAAAGACAAGTGCTCACTTTATATCTTGGCGAATCAGAAAGTGCAGACAGCAAATGACCTAATGAGACATTAGCGCAATTAACTTTTGTGTAAGTACATTACAACAATTACACGTAAACGTAACGTAACGTTTTCTGAAGACCAATCATGATGGCGTTCACCAGGCTATATAATATAATAAATTGTCGAAATATAGCACCGGAAAAAACGTGGTTATAGTAGTCTTTGATAGTTACGTCTATGATTCGGCTTTACATCGGAATTACCACGTCGGAGTTTTATTTTGTATGATTATAAACAGGATAATTATATTGGCTCATAATTAATGCGTATACTATTTACCACTCAGTATTTTAATTGGACATATAGCTCAGACAGTCGCCAAACTTAATTGGCAGTGGGCAGGGCATATTGCTCGTAGAATCGATGGCTGTTGGGGCAGAAAGGTTCTTGAGTGGCGACCGCGGACCGGAAGACGCAGCGTTGGAAGGCCTCCAACAAGGTGGACCGACGACCTGGTTAAGATCGCGGGTAGAAATTGGATGAGGGCGGCGCAAGATCGATCGTTGAGGAGAACTTTGGGGAAGGCCTTTGTCCAGCAGTGGACGTCTATCGGCTGATATGATGATGATGATGATTTTAATTGGTCAGTCGCAACATGGCGATCGTATAAGCCAATATTAAGGAATAGGTTTGCAAATTTGGTCGGGGCTTGGCGAATTGATGGCCGAGTTCCTCCGCCCGACTCGAACGGTAAAGTATGCAAGCGGGCTAATTGCTCCAACACAAATTGCTGCCGACGTTGGTCACGTTTTCTTCCTGATTCACCACGGCAAGAAAACAATGCAACGCGTAATGTGCAACTTTTTTATAATACACTAGATAAAAATCGTCGCTGACATTAGTTATGCACTGTTAACTATAATGGACTATTCTTTGTCCATTTAAAACAAGTCTAATTTGTTGGCGCAAGTTGCTAGATCCAGAGAGAAGCTTATGTTTCGCCATAAGAAATCCGCGGCTGGTTGGTATGTGACTGTGTAAAACTAACACTAAAGTGTATATAAACAACATTGTCTATACCTACGCGCCTAAGATATAGCAGTCGGACCAGTTTGGGGCAGTTCCTTGTGTAAGACGTGAAGGTCAGCGCGGGCAATGCCGAGACGGTGACGTCGCACCTGTCCATTCATTACAATTTCACATAAAAAAAAAACATAATAGATATTGAGAACATATAAATTTATGACTATTTTTTACCTCAATTTATAGGTACCCTTAATTTTATTCTACAATGGTGTGAATGGTGTGTTGTACTTCCGTCCATACTGCACAGACCCTCGTAGACAAGGTGACCTCTTAGACATAGACGAGATGTATCGTCAAATATATACATAGTCAGACCACGTTCTCTTCCAAGCAAATGAACTGTCAAACCATACAAAGTAAGTCAGTTTATAACCATACAAATTAAGTAAGTCAGTTAACGTGGTCTGACTATAGTACAGTTAGGATTTTTCTTAGTAGCGAGTGAATAAAAAAAACAAGCATTGTGCTATAATAATAAGGACCACGACCCGTGTCAAATGAAATTAAGAACCCAGTCGTATAAGGTTAGATCGCAATCTATGTTATAGTGTATGTATGTAGAAGATCAAGCCGTCGGTTATAAACGATATTTGCTAAAAGACCCTATATAAAATAAACTATAGCGCAATTTGAGTTGAATCATACCGCTAACTCTGCCAAGAGATATTGCAAACAGACGTGGCTGGAATTATGATTCACACAATCCAGGCTAAAGGAATGTAAAAAATTGGCATTCTCACTATACCAAGACTGAGATAGCGTGATAATACCTAAAAAGTATCCCAATGTAGGTAGGTACTGAATCACCAATTCAAGGGCACTTGACTGCCGATCAATCTGACGTTCTGAAGATTCTGCGATGGAAGATGAGAATATGCAAGTAAGCATGCAAAACAACCATCTCATCAAAAGTGAGAACAACGTAAGGTGTACATGAACCTGTTTAATTCTCTTGCTAAGCACATGTTCAATAAAGCCAGATCTTCATACCAGTCGAAACTCATTTCCCAGACAAATTGTCAGAAAAAAAACATTAATTTCCATGGGGCGTGCCAGGCATCGCTTGAAAGTGGGCTCCGCGCATAGAATACATATGACGACACAATGCACATTATAAACATTACCTCGATATTCAGCACACGTGCCGCTCAGATTTGGCTCCGTGTGCAGCGACCTCTACTAACTAGCACAAGGTGCTAATGCTAACCATCGTTCTTCAACGTAAAGTGCTTTAAGTTTGTGAATAGTGAAGTTGGTCGACATTTGATCCAAATTGACCCCTGCCCGATTCACGGGCACCAAGACAAAACAATTAACATTTCGTCAAATACCACGACCTTTCGTAAAGACCGTCATTGGAGAATTATACGAATAGCTATCAAATGTGATATTCAGAACAGATTCTGAGGTAATTAAATATGTATTCAACGAACAAACATAGCATACTCTGACATTTAATAGGTCAGCATGTTAATTAGAAATTGTAATGATGCTGTTCTCGTCTGACGGGAATATTTCAAAATTTCCGTCAAGCATAATCAAAAACGTTTTGCCACCTGATGATGAAGCGGTTGCATTAACCAGAGCAGACTAATACGATCTTAATTATCAATTAATGGAAGGGGATCCACGCGGTGCGGCGCGCGGTCGTTGGCAGCGCGAATTTAGACTCAGGAAAGGTCGACAAAGATGACTCATATCAAGATACACGTCACGCGTTGTAGATTCGTTCCCGGTAAGCGGCATCTAACGGCAAAAAACTCACATACTGTCAGCAGCAAAAAAATATACAAGATTAGTCCTTTCAAAAGTTATATCATCTCTCAACTCTATTGACGGGTTATAAAATGTAGCGAAGATATTTATGGACGGACTAATCGTGTATATATTTTTGGAGCTGACTGTTCTTCACATTATTTTAATCAGTAAATTGGATATTGTAATTGCCAATTAGAAACTACATAAACAACGCATTATGCGCAATTGCATTAGAGACGATAATAAATCAGTGCACGACGTAATTGACATATTGTTCTTGCTAACTCTACCAAACTCGAAACAACAATTACTTGGAATAATTGCTAAAAGGAAGTGACGCACTGTATACACCTCTATATAAAACTTTATAGATTGGAGTGGCCTAGCACTCGTCCGCGTAACATTTGCGGTTTGCTTGTAATTTATAAAAGCTAAAATCGTTTAATATTTTCAAAAGGGTCGGGCTTGGTTTGGCTGGAAGCGCGGCGAGTCCGGTGCGCGTGGACGTATGAATGAAACATGATCAAGTGAAAACGGGTTTGGTTGGTGGTCTCGCTCTGAAACAATGCATCATAAAGTCCTTCGAAAATGTATACTTTCAATTGCACAGTTGACACGTTTAGGGGTATCGAATTACAATTAGGTAACACTTAATTATTCCTTTCATGACCTATTACTACCTACACTAGGTACTAAAAGAAAAGGAGGGCTTAAATTTTACAAAATTTACTTTGTTATTTTCTAATACAATTATAAATTATTAATTTATGATTTCTCATGTAATATTTTTCTTGTTGGTGTGCAATAAAGTATTGTTGTTTTGTATTGTACAATTTTCTAAATAACAGCGAAATGGGAAATCACAATGATAAGTCAAAACTTACCCTCAAATCCCAAGTTAATCATTTCTGCGTATTTAAGGCCATGCTGTATTTAAGGAGTTTCAAATCAAAAACAAATTTGAGCAGTAGTATACAGCAGCAGTATTCATTAATACACATTAGGTGCCTATGTACTTTGCATTACTATGTTAATGAATACCTATACATACTAATTTAAATGACATCAGATTTGTAAGGTTTCCCAGTTTTCGTTTTCATAAACGGACCAGCGATTGACCTCCAAAACACCTGATGGTAAACTTGTGACTACGGGGTTGAAGATGTAACTCGGTGGTTCAGCAACAGCTTATTCGCTCTTGCCTTGAAGGGGCCCAAGTTGTAATGTTCAAAAAATACACACGATTAGACCGAATATGATTAGTCCATAAATTACACAAAAGGTCTATCCATGATATTACTCCCTTACTTAGGGAAAGAAGGGAGCCACGGCGGAATAGTTGTATTAGTTGTCCATGACTGACCAGTAGTAACTAATAGTGAGTCATAAGCGCCTTGAGATTTGAGGCCTTTGGTCGCGCTCCGGTGGCTGCCACAACAGACCTCATGGAAACAATGCCCTTCTCACGGTTCGGCGTATATTTCTCCACTACCACCACCATTGTTTCGGGCCATTTGTAAATAATTCCAAGGAGCTATTATATTTAAAAGAACTATTATATTTATCTTAAAAAGTCAATCATTTAAAATGATAGAGGATGTATATATTTCGTTAACGATCGCCGTTTGGTTAATTATCTAGACGGACGTAAATTACTGAAAATTACGTAACGATAAGGAGTCCTATTCCAATTATAACACAACTATTAGTCAGCGCCCGGAGTTGGATTATTGCAGATATGTCCACCTCTATTGTAATGTTACCTGTCATTTTGCGAAGCTTGCAAACAGTATTACAGTGTTCACTTTCTTTTTCACACTAAGCGTTTTCAGCGAACGTAAGCGTAAATTGCAAAACGAAGCTATACTCGAGTGGTCGTATCGTATATCGCATCGACGTGGGAACATCTAGCGCAAGTAGGCTTCTTGTCGACCCGGTTTCCTTCACGTGTGCTGGGTTCGAGTGCCTCTCCGAATGTGCAAGTAACTTGAATTTTGAATATGGCCCCAACTGTTGACATCCGCCAACTTTCACGAGCGCCTACTGCCTACTTACTTTTAGAAATTCTTTGTGTTTGCGAGACTGTTTTAGGCATTTACGGCTAACGTTAATAAGAACGTTAAATGCACATACAAAGAAGAATATAAGATAGAAAAAGTAGTAATTGTTCAAAATAATAATCATACTTATATTATAAAGAATAAAGGCGAAATTTTATGACTGTGTTTATTTTATGTGTTTGTATGTTTGTTATTGTTACTTCTTCATGCTCAAATGGTTGAGCCAATTTTGATAAATTTTGTTATGAACGTAGCTGACACCCTAGATTAACACATAGCCTACTTTTTATCCCGAAAAAATTTAGAGTTCCCGTGGGATGCGATGTAACACCACGCGGCACATGCAGCTAGTATCTACATATATAAACATAATCCAATCGAGTTTCGTATGAAAATCGTGAGTCACGATAAATGTGACCCGGTATGAAAGAGAAGACATGAATGGGTCATTAGGGAGGCTCGGCCGCCGTTTCCTGAATTGCGACATTGATGAATGACAATTAAAGCAATTTCTAATAAACAACCTCTACAAATTTGCGTCAAAGCAGTTTAAAATTATATTTTATAAATATTATTATTATACTCTACAATAGCAGCGCCCGCTCCCAGGTATTATAACTACTCGAATACTTTATTTTTAATCAAATATTAGGACTTTCTTTTTGTGACCATTGTATTGTTAAAATAATAAGTACTCATAAGATTCGTTAACGAGCGCCGAAGAAAGCGTGACCAAACCAGGAACGGAACAGTTACCGAAAGTGTTGCTAAACGCCCCACACGCCAATTTCAACAACTATTTAAATTGTGTGCCGCACCTTAAATGGAATCGAACAATGACCACGAGAAATTGATTCAATTATCGTGAATATACCACTCACTGAAACAACAAAATATCATAATGAGCACAACAAAAATCTAACCAGATGAAAACTACCTAAATATCATAATTACAGCAGGACTTGTTGATGAAAGAAACACGGCTGAGTTGTGAAATAACTTTAAGTAAGATAACAAACTAAATCGTAAAGAATAGAACAACGAATAGAATTCAAGAACGTCACCCGAAGTTAAAATTAAAACAACAGACTCAACATCCGACAACCCGTGTTGTTCCATTCCATTCCAAACGTTTCCTACAAATTTCCTCACGAACTTTTTTCATAACAGGCCATAATCTATGGAAAAGGACAAAGTGAAATATATTCAGAGCTCGAATTGGAATTTTCTAACACGGCGACGTAGGGTCGTTACGCAAACATTATCACATTGAATGTCAAAAATAGGCAGAAAATATTATCATAAACAATGAAACAGATTTGCATCAGGTTATGCAACGGCACGGCATCGGCAGGCATACGGCCCACGAGTCAAGTGATCCGAGTATGTCATTAACCCAAATAGTTATGTCATTTTAACTTCATCCGTGAAGCATTGCATTTATCATTAGTGTTTTATCGCCTAAATAAAATGATTGTAAGCGATACCGAAGCAGGTACCTACCCGATAAAACTTGTGATGTTTTTAATACAACTTAGCCCTTCTCTCGAGACAAAAGTAGGGCTCGCGAATCGGAATAATGTAGCAATATCAGACTAAAATATGTAAATTCCTTGGAGAGCGCTTGTAGAAATAGGGACTAACTAACTACAGACCTTGAGATTGTTAACTTGATAAACGGAGTTATGTAAAACATTCGGTAATATTGCGATCCCCCGCATAATAATTTTCTCTTGGGACTGTAACATTTCGAGAGCATGAATTTAAATCACATATTAAATCAAACGTTGTAATCAATTGGTCAAGCCCTATTGGTTATTGAATAATGTTGCAGTTAAAGCTAAAGGTGAAACGCGAAACTAGTTTTACGTAAAGTCGTAGATGAGAAACAGCAATTAAATATGCCGTTTGTACTGCGTAGATAAGTATACTCGTGTAACCTAGTACCTAGAATCTTCATGATGGACGTTGCAATTAACACTGCGTATAACAAGATTACAATCACTGTATTAATCAGCGAAATCTGAGATCTGATGCATGAAATTGTATCGAATGTATTAATCGCAATTCTAGAGAATGCTGACACAAAAAAAGACAATGTGACAGAACTAGGTGAAATTGCGTTTATCAAATATGTGTGAAAGTATTACATAGCGATGTGCGCGCCTGCGCGTCCGGCGGCCACGAGGCGCGACCGACGCGCATCATCGCGCATGCGCTTTAGACTCCTACTATGGCGACAAAAACAAATCATATCTTCAACATATGCACAATACGCGCCAAGGGACAAAAGACAAGCTGGAAGGAAATGTAAGAGATTTCCCTATCTGCTTATTTATATGCAGAAGATAGGAAAACAATTGACATATTTTTATAACCTACTTACTGTGTTTCTAATTTCATTTTCATGAATTCGTAATTAACGGTTACCTGCGAGCTTATCGCACGAGGAGAAAACCATACAAGTATTACTAGTACTACTGATAATTTTAGGATAAAGAAAGTGAATGCAATAAATTCTATCAATAAGCCAATCCAGGCGTGTAACACATGAGATGTATGATTTGCGTGGATTCCAGTAATCGATACGAACAGAATTGTACACGCTTGAACGAAATGTGGTTACAGTTTCATTAGATGTGAATGCAAGTGGTTTTGTGCAATGGTACGTATTCTTGATTACATGTACAGTTACAGGTTATAAGCCAATAAATAAATAAATATTAAGGGATAATAAATAAATATGAGGGGACAATCTTACACAAATTGACCTAGTCCAAAGTGCCCTAAGCAAAGCTTGTACTGTGGGTACTAGACGACGACATTTAAACATAATATATAAATACATATATAGATATAACAAATATTCGAGTTCATCACACAAATATTTGCCCTGGCCGGGATTCGAACCCAGAACCGCCGGCTCAGTAGGCAGCTGCACTACTACAAACTGAGCCAACCGCGTCGTCATCGTCAATAAAATCTGAACAAGTTATCATTTTGCTTTGGCATAAAAATGCTACCAGCGTTTTCGTCTTACAAAATGGTGTCACTGGCTCACTGCAAGATAACCACAGCAGTATTTCAAGTTTAGTATTGTAATGAAGGAGGAAAGAGGTTTAGTTAAAAACGTTCTAAAATTCGCTTAAAAAAATAACGAATGCTTGCAACACGACTGCATAACGCGGTATTGCTAATAGAACCGTTAAACATCTGCATGGCACGACAGGTGTGAACTGCATATTGTAGGAACGGCGAGATGGTCTGTGGTGGTGCAGTGACGCAACAGATTGTTATGGAACCGGTAACGAGTTCCTGCGCTAATGACCATAACATCGGTTTGTTGTGTCGACAATTGTTTGTCAGAGGAATACTAAACAGCTAAGAATATGATAACGAATAAGATGGTTGTAATTTGATTTAAAAAGACAAGTATTTACCTTTGATATTTTTAGTCTTACATTTTTGTTTAAGTGCATTGCAGTGTAATGTTAACTGCGAGCAAAATTAAAAAAGTTAGAAAATGTACTCTTATGCTTTTTTTACTTTCCTCCGCCTGGCGGGATGGTAGTCAACAATTTCCAGTTTAAATACGGATGCACACAGGTGAACCTACGGAGGTTCACCTGTGTAGCGTTTTGTTGTTTAAAATATATTAGCAACATGCTTTGCATCAACTGTGGTAGGGTTATAATTTATTAGTTTTTTTTTTCATAATTTCAAATACCTTAAAATTTCTAAATTGCTATTAATCATGTTTATTTAGTTTTATGTAAGTACCAAATTATTACCATATACAATTTCGTGATATCTTTTATTTTTCAATTGTACCGCATGCATAAGCATAGATATTCTAAAATTTTGAAAATAACTTGAACATCTATGTACACGCCAAAATTCAAAAATTTTAGAATTGACAAAGGTCGACTTTCTAGTTTCTATTTGACTCTAATTTGACCGCACTAAAAGATGCGAATTATGAAAAGATTCATAAAACTAAATAAAAGAAGGTTCTCGTAGCCACTCAATTTGACACGAATTGTCTGTAGCATTTGTAGGGATTCGAAGCAAGAACATTTATTTGCTCACAGTCAATAGCAGCAACACAAAAACCGATTAATTAGTGGAACGGCAAAAAAGGAATCCAATTAGCTATAATATACATGTCAGTGAGAGCTTAGCGCAAGTAATTGATGACTTGTTAGTCATCAGTAATCCAATCGTGACGCATTATGTCACTGGTGCCAGGAGGTCGACGGCCTTTCTTTCAGCGGGACAGCTGATCAAAGATGGTGTGCTACTCTAATTATAGGAGTAACAAATTGTCTAATCATTCATGGCACTGAATCGTGATAATAACATAAACAACCCAAAGGAACCTCTAGTTAAGAAAAACAAATAACAAGAAAAGCATTTGTTTAGCGTTGATGACAAAAACCTCGCTTAATGAAACATGAAGGAACGAGGCGTGTCGTTCTTTAGAAGCTCCGGCTAACATTAGTTCGTTTTAGTCAATGCCCCGTTAACGCGGTTATTTATAGTGAAACACTAAATCGAGCTTGAAATCCGAATGTCATCAACGTGGATCGTTGTTCTGTGATGACGTGATGAGCTGATGATTTAATTTATTGTGAATGTGTATAGATAGGACAGGAAAACTGCGCAAGAAACCCAAATCAAACATATAAATGGTTAAGCTTCATTCTAATTAATCTTCTTCCTAATAATGGAAAGGGATAGGCCTTTGCCCAGCAGTGGCATATTACTGGCTTAATATAATATAGTAATATTTCGTGCCTTTAGCGCGTCCTGAGACCGATTGCGACCAAATTAGTTACGTTGTTCAGGAGTGACGCATCCTCCGTGAGTCCTGTTTATGTCCGGAGAGATTTGGTGCGATGTGACGTAATCTGCCCCCGGGTGTCGCTCGCGCTAAAAATACTAGCACGTGCTCCCTCCAGGCCAGTTACATGACACAGTCTGGTAATAGTAATAGTGTGGAGCCCGTACCACGAGTTTATTACAAACACAACCATTATGTGAATGCTAAACAAAACATTCCTAAACCAAACTTTTATTATATTTTATAAAAGGGTTCCCCTCCGTTAGCCCGAAAAACTTTCATCCTAATTTCATTGGCCCTAATTTTGGTAACCCTAAAATTACTAACCCGAATTTTCATTCATCCTAATTAATGAATAGCCCTAATTTCAGGATTCCGAATTTTCATAATACCTAATTACTTCATACCGAATTCTCACTAGCCCTAATTTGCACTTAGCTGATTTTATTAGACTACTAATATTATAATACCTAATAATGCTAAAACCTAAATTTTAATACACCTATTTATCTATAAACCTAAGGCGAGGGCTGCTCTCCCTCCACCTCCACGCCTCCGGTTTTGGAATAACACTAGGATAGGAGTAGGACAGGCAAGACTACGTGGAGTCAGAATTGCCATAGACTCAGGATGTACATGGGAATCTTTTGACGCTCCGCTCGCTTCGCTCGCTCCGCTATACATTGTCACAATAGAAACCTAACCTAACCTACAGTTTTCGGGGTTCAGCCAATTCGATATTTGTCCAAATCCGTATCTTCTGTTTTAACGTAAAAATAGGTTTAATAATCTTTAGTACTCTTGACATTTAGTGTCAGTAATGATTAGGTCTAATAATCATTAGGTGTGGTAATTATTAGGTTATTTCATATTAGTATTGTTGACAATTAGTACAAACCATTATTAGAGCATTGGATTATTAGGTCTAACAACTAATTAGGGTATAAAAATTAGGTGAAATGACATTAGGGCTAATGAAAATTAGAGCTAACGTTGATAGGTGTAATAATATTAGCACTTGCGATGTTAGGTCAAGTAGCGGAGTACCTTATAAAAGCCTAATGGACCAGTGTTGGTCTTTTTCCTGGTAGGTTTTGCGACGGAAATATAAACTGAAACAGCTTTAAATGTGGGTTTCGGAGTTTCGGGAAACATTAAAACTGCTCGTTACCCAGTGGTAGGGGATTAATTTAGTCCTGGCGGCCTGCCTGCCGACGCGGATGTGATCGGATGACATCAGACAATGCGGGTAGAGGGTTAATAGCTATTCCGAATGTCCGACATCTAGCGCCTCGACCGGGTCGGTGCTGGCACACACTGTGGACTAGATACTTTATAAAATGTCGTCCATATATAAATATTAATTAAATGCCACGGTATTTTTGAACACGGCTACGCAGAAGTTGCCACGGAAGCAAGTTGAGATAACAGGTTATTTATCAGCCACGACTAAGAAGGTGGGAGTTTGTATGCAAATTAAATAAAGATGGTAGAACATCTAAAACGCTAAAAATGTGAGGGACTATATTACGACGTACGGTATCTGATATGGTACGCGAGCAGTAAGTAACAAGCTTGCTGAATGTAGATGTTTGTAGAGGGCCATGATATAACTGTATCGGCTTGCTCAAACTCGACTCTACGGTACATATTGGGCAATGGAAAACAATTGCGTGGGAAGACGGCTCGTCTACAAAAGAAGTATCATAGAAAGTTGTCGTCTTTCATTCGATGCTTGGATAAAAATTTGGCTTTCATAACATTCCTTATAAAAAGAGATCTACGTAATATGAAAAGTAACAGCAGTATAAGATTGAAAGTTAAACAAGAGAAATGGTGAAAACAAGCCGCTGTTGCTAGACTTTTTATAAAGGATCCATTTGGCTAAGTGGTTTCTAAATGTGTATACTTAGGGGACAGGGAACATAAGGTGCACCGCACTTCGTAAAGAACTTAAAAGGAGGGTAAGAGTAAGAGTCATTGTTTTAAGTAACGATAACACTTTACCAAGAGATAGATATGTGTGAGAACTTACGGTTTACAGAAACTGTAAATAAAGGCACTCTTAAACATTACTTAAATAACAAAGAAATAAAAACAGTTGGTTCTCTGTTTACTTACCCATTCGTAATACAGGATGATTTCCAAATAAGTTAATGAATTCGTAGAAACTGGAAATGAAGGAAAACAGGAGGAAGTACTCTAGAGATTATTAGGAATCTATTTATTTTTATAAAACACTTACTACTGTCATGTTATGGGCCAGTTAGTGATTTCTTATTCCTTAATAGCCATCGAGCCGTAAGTGGAGCCATAACAAGAGCTGTACTTACGCCCACCTGACATAGGGCTGATATATCTAAAGATAATACATATAATGCAAACAAGATTACAAATGTCAATTAGATTTTATTCCGGCAAACCGGACGTGGCCAACAGCTGTACGACACATAATAGGTATTATAATATTTACCCTCCAACTGCTTACAGATAAATCGATAATAGTTTAGGAAATGCATCGATTTGTAAAATATGTTGGGTCGACTTTAGTTTGACATTTCAATATGCATAACAAAATACTGATGCCGAAACACTGATTTTAAATGGAAATAGACATTAACGATCTATGTTACTTTAACATTAAAAGACAGACAAGCAAGACGGACACCGAACCGAACGAAGTTAATTGTGTATAACTGTTGTATGTCATAATCGCGAGCTAACGCGGCACAAAAAGCTACTCACCTATATTCGATGCAATGTTTACTTGACAGACTTGCATTATGTTTGATGGATGTTAATACATACTTAATTACGTCTTCGTGTATTCAATACTAGTCAAACTTGTATTGAAGGTGGTGTTTTCGAACGTGTTTATTACAAAAAAATATGATAACGTTACTTTCCCTAAACCATCAATGTGTTACAGTTTTTGCTAAATCAATATAATTATTATGACTTCTATCGATGCCATTATAGATTAGTGATACTGTATTAACACAAACACGTTATGAGTGATCAAAATGTAAAATAAAATAATAAACATATCAATTGCATAAACTGGCAGCAACCTGTCAATTTATTGGTCTGCGATTTCATCTCTTGTAGCCTCGAGTTGAAGTGACCGCCAGGACTTAGGAATAGGATGCAAATTAATGACTTGGCCTTCAACAATGCGCGTGCGGTTACCTGATAATTGCTTTAAACTTGTTATTGAACACGCCTGATAATATCTCGGTTCTGTTACGTAGAAGCTAGGAGAACAAAGCAGTACAGTTTCGGATAATATGGTTAGAATTAAAATATTGATAATTTATGAGTTTTATCGGTAAACGGATTTCCGGGCAATGTATTTTAATAAGAAACGTTTTAAACTATGTTTTTAAAATGAATGGATATTTGGATAAAAAAAATTATAAGTATATTTCACTATTTTCTATCTCAAAGAACAGTAACAATCTGAAGAAATGGTTTGAAGTGCCTCTAAGCGATATGAGTATGGGTATAAACTTCGCACACCATACTAGGTGCATTGTATTTACTCGTATGAGGCATCGCGGTCTGGTCTGGCATTACGCGTTTTTGCGTCACCGTCACAGCCACAGCCTGCTGCGCGGTATTGCGCCGATGATAATGACGGCCATTATCTGTTACTTCTACGGACAAAGGTATTACTCCGAGAGTTGCGGTAAGTCATGAGCTGCTGAGATTAAACTGCGCTAACATATTGTTAGCTTTTTGCGGTTAATAACTGGTTATTTGACGATTGCGACTGATTACTATTTAATAAGACTGCATGTAAGTGCTAGTTATCCACAGATAACCGGCTATAGGTTTTCCGACCATATAAATATGTATATATCTTTAATACATATTTCCTCTATAATGAAGATCTTTATAATAAAATTAGGTACCTATTTAAAGAGATCCCACAAGTTAGTGACCGGCGAAGGTAAAACCTCGGAGGCGAAAGCTTTATGTTATAAAATGTAGTTATTAATAACGAAACAAACTAAATTATTGTAAGTAGGTAATGATCAAACAATCGATCCGAATCTTTGAAGGCAAAGACGAATAAACATATCAGTGGGTCGGTAGTCGGTACGCACATGTTGAATGTTGCCAAACACGTAAAGGGAACGCGTAAACCGAAACGCACATTACTTTGCTATGGACCAAAGGCGAGCGATAAACTCGAAAATGCGTACAACATCTGTTTTTTCCAAACGTGTCTGTGATCTCTAATTGCCTGCATTAGTCCATCGCCAGGCGATGCTTGCTGCTATATGGCATTTTGTGAATAATAGATCTTGATAGATATGCGAAAAGGTAGCGGAGTTTTGATACTGCAACATATCGTAAGACACAATCGTAATAACGAATAAGTTGTCCTTTTCGTAGTCCATACGAGTAGTTCAATGACATAAAAAGACAGTCAATAAGCAGTTAATAATGACTTTCATTAGAAAGAAAATTTATTATCTAGTAGCACGGGTGCAATGGTAAAATATTATACATGTATTATACATATAACCCTTCCTCTTAAATCACTCTATCTATTAAAAAACCGCATCAAAATCAGTTGCGTAGTGTTAAAGATCTAAGCATACATAGGGACAGACAGACAGGAAGCGACTTTGACTTTGAATACTACATATGTAGTGATATGGTAAAAATATGTAAGTGTATTGGTCATATTTCATAAAACGTAATACTGTTTAGAGGATAAAACCAGAAAAGCGTCACCTTAGGTATAGAAGTTAGGTAGGTATTAGCCGGTATGTTATTTCATGTAACCATATTTGTTGGAGCGGTAACATGGGTCGTTTTATTTTCGGTGTCATGATATATACACAAGTTTTTCATCAAGAGTTTACTATTTAAGGGAAAACAGCTACGCTAATGATTGGTCGCATTCTCAAGTTAGATACTTTGCACTTGAAGTATTTAAGTTATTACTTACATGTTTGCTGTTACATTGTAGTATATTTCCTAAATAATAGTTTTATCATGACCCGTACATATAGGTCTAACTAAGCAGAACTGTTTGGAAAAATTTTACTCGCATACCTTAAAATAAACTTCATGGTATAGGAAGATACGACTATGACTAATAAAATAATCTTCGTTTATGTTATGGGATAAAATCATAATTTCACTATCCGGTTACGACCATAAAGGAAACGTGTAAAACAACCGTTTACTCATAAAACCCAAACTAGTCAAAATTACACAATAAAGAGAGGTAAAATTTCAAATAAAACTGTATCAGTTAGCTCCTTTTTCTATACAACAAACTACACACAAAACAACTACAACGCTTTTTTCTTTGAATGCATAATATACGAGCTTCAATTACGTTCTTGAGAAACTGTAATACGCCCTAGTACTTCTTACTGTTTAAGACACACACAAGCCTTGAAATGTGGCCGATTTTCTAATTTTATTAATATTTGATGTCACGCGCAGATTATATTTAAAGTTTAAAGGACAACAGCCTGCTTATCTTGGAGTGTTTGGTCCTTAACCTTAACACAACTATTTGGTGTGCGATTTTAGTTACTATTTACGTAGTGAGTACTACTAGTTTTTCCAAACATGGTCCCACAATTTAATAATTGATCTTTTTAGAGGCACTTTTAATTATTTAGTTCGTTTCTGAATATCAAGTGTATTTATTACTGTGAAAGCACTTATAGTTTTCTGTTAAACTGCGAAAGTGTGAGTTTTATATAGGTTGGAATATCCCCAATAATATATAAAAAAAAGTTACAGATACTTCTGTAGTAAAAAAAAAGATGATAAGATTTTTACTCGCCGTTTACGGATCATATACGGAAAGCCTTTTTGAAAATTTTCATCCATTCCCCAATCGAATACCTACAGGAAAACGTAGACATAGAATTTGTTCTCATATCATATGTAGTGCCTACAGCGCCTATAGGCGCCGAAGAGGAGCGGTTGAAAAGACACTTACCATTTCTTTTTTCAAATAAGTGAGCTGCGAGTCGAGGTCAGTCGGTGGTTTGTCGTCCTCGGGGGCGGTGGCGGGCGGGCTCTCCGGCTCGCCTTCAGCGAACCCACTGAGGCTCTTGGGCAGTGGCGGCATGCCCTGGAGCGACATAGTGCTGATGGCTCGAAACTGCTTGCGTAACCTGGTAACAAACACACTTTCAGAAAAGGATTCTGACGATCCAAAATAGTGGCATTATTTGTCTCTTGGTTTTTGTCACGCCGCCTGCCATATACCTATGTATGTGGCGTACTCAAATATTACAAAAACTGGTTAAGTGCGAGTTGGAACTCGTGAACCGAGTGTCCCGTAGGTACCAGGAGAACGCAATATCTATACGCCCGGGAGTGCGCCCGACCAAGTTCGAAGAAAAGGAACTGGTTGACGCAACGCATTAACTGTGTGTTGCATGAACCATTTTGAGATACTAATAACTTAAAATCTATTAACTTACACGGCGAACTAGTTTGACAGTTCAACGTGCAGAATTGTTGCTCGAGTTAAGTCGGTTATGACTTTATCGATATAATAAATTAATATTAGAATATAAGTAATGTAAAATAAACAAATAAATGTTACTCGGTGAAATGAAGATGATATTTTACTTATTTAAATAAAACTCATCGAGCATTATCAATAACTCAATTTAATCTTAATTGCCGCAGCGAAGGTGTTAACTAACTGACTTAAATGCGTGAAATCAATTTAGTTAATAATAATTAGGAATCACTTTTTCTGGTAGACGTCCTATTAACTGTCTCAAACAATAGCCCAGTAGTTAGTCTATCGCATTTCATGTAATAGCCTAGCACCATGTTTAGACTCCATACAACCACAATAGTTCTTACATCTAGCGGGTGCTGTCTCTGTGCGCGTCCCATGACACAGGCAGGGGGAGCATCCGCATGGTGTACCCCTTACATTTCATTAAATTGTCGAAAGGGCCTCTGCTCGTTGGCTTCGGCTCCGTGCACGCCTCCCAAAGGTCCGGGAAACCATTGTCCCGTGAAAGGGTGCGACATTAGGAATCATAATATTTTATCGATGTGTACCATACGTAACTATTAAAATTTTCTGTATGCCGGCAAAACAAACTCAATTTTCAAAGAACTCAATTTTGGTCACAGATTGAGTTGTCAAAAATCTAACCTATGTACCTACTTTAAGAAACCTAGAGCGGCGCGTTGAAATTTGTGCGTAGGACTTACAACAAGTTTCTGTCTGGCAAGATGTAGAATCAATAAACAACATTTTTACGAGTAAGCCTTTATTGCTGACGGTTATTTTTTACACAAACATCAATTGCTCGTCGAGCTCAATCGGTCACTTGCAAGTCGGTCTAATTTTTTTTGTAGGTAGGTACTCACAAGTGGGTCAAATTTAAATTGCAAGTTACCGACCCACAGGCACTGGAACAGGTGAAACTAAACAAAAGCTTGTAAAATTAGGTAATGGTTTAACGAGGCAGTATTCTGTAACGTTATTTGATTTAAATACTGTAATAATGTATTCCTCGTGTCAAAACTATCAAGATATGTATAAGATATCTATTTTATCAATAGTCACTTGATCAGTTTGACATTTAAATTTAATACACATAACATAACAAAAGAACAACATTTAATACACATACCATTTTTTGGGTTCCGTACCTCAATCGGAAAAAACGGAACCCTTATAGGATCACTTTGATGTCCGTCCGTCTGTCTGTCAAGACCCTTTATCTCAACAGCGCGTGGAGGTATCGAGTTGAAATTTAAACCATATACTCAAGTCTACGGTCCCTGAAGCTGTGAAAAAATCAAACTTCTACGCTAACGTGAAGAAAAGATACGGCCGTCGTATCTCGCAAAAAACGTACATTTCGACACTCTCAAGGGAATCAAAAATGATGGGGTACTTGGCAATTTGGGAAATTTGGCAAGTAATGTCGTCACATACTACAAATACTTATAAAAATCTGAAACTATACATTTGTAATAAAATTATAAAAAATATAGTCCTTTTCAAACATCATATTTGGAGAACTCGGTTGCGGAACTCAACCAGGCCAATTAACATGGGATAAGTGAAACTTTGTACGGAACCCTCGGTGCGCGAGTCAGACTCGCACTTGGCCGGGTTTTTTTATACTAAAAATTGACTAATAGACGCAATAATTGCATTATATTATTTATATTGCATCACAACACATCCATTAGAAACTCATTAATGAATAAAATTTGAATCGCTAATTTGATAAGTTTATTATGGCTTCATAGTACCTACAGTTGTGATTATACAATAGGAGTCCGATCGGAGTATATGTGGCTTGAATGCAAATGTTTGGGTGGCGCACTGCGGAACCAGAATCCGTGCTTTATCGCTAATGGAGACAGTTAACAGGTACGGCTGCACCGTATACTGCCCCGGTTACCTAATCCGTGCTGAAGTTTGCAAAGTAGAGCCTGTGAGAAACAGCGCACTTTTGCACGTGAATCGTTGTCAAATTTGATAGCGAGGAATGACTTGAGTACAGGGAGAGTAATAGGTTAGTCAGTATGTATGGGATTTTTAACTGGGGCAGTGTAGATAATTTTTCATGACTTCCCATTTTCTTTAACTGTTTGTTTAACGCTCTCTTTTGTAAACAAGTAGGTATTAAGTTAAGGTAATTAAGTTTCCTGCGAGGCAGGGACTGCATTTTAACAGCAAGCATTCATAATATTTTCAGACATCATTGACAGTGAATGTAAACGCGAATATTAACTTAGAATCACTTCAATTTAATACAATACGGTGTTGGAAGGCCAATGAGCTTAAAACTTGGCCAGCAATAGACCGTATACAATTATTACCTACCTACAGACGGTAATATTTATTGTAGTACTTATTAGAAAGAGGAGTACCGGTTATAGAAGTGACCTGGAAAATAGACATTTAGTACGGACGGAGTCTAAGTGAGCCGGACGAAGATAACCGGGTTTGATCGCGCCTGACCTTTTGCCGCCGTGTAAACCGCAGGCTAGCTGCAGCCAGTATAGCCACGTAAATAGCGGAAGACGGATACGAGCAAAACAATGTAGCGAGCCTTTAACAAGACAACTCGCAAATGAAGCTGCGAGTTAAGATAGCGGCTTACATGGCTGTACCTTTCTCGGGTGTTTAAATTAGACGTTAACTAAATTTAGACCTGACTAAATTTAGACAATGTCTAATTTTTACGTTTTAGTGGTAGGTATTAATAAGTATAGTAGGTAGTATGATATGGATAATAGATTTTAGACTTCAATAAGCATCCCTTACCTGGATTTGAGATCATCATCGAGAATGTACGCATACGCCTGATCATTCTCATCGTCCGTGTTCCCACTGAAATTAGACACTGATGACATAGCGTAATTTTGCTCCGAGTCCTCAGAGTCACATTTTTCACTTTTTTCGACCAACTGATCCTCCTTTGGATCTAACGTCTCGGGCACGTTGGACTGCGAGCGCATAGTCTGCAGCTCGTAGATTAACATTTCATGGTTATTCATATCCTTCATCAGTTCTATCTCTGGCGAGTCATTGCCGTTAGTCACATTCTCAGAATCCTTGCCTTTATCTATAACTGTGTTAGCTGCGTTCTTTTTATTGTTTCTGCTAGCAATTATTTCTGAAATAAGCATTTCGGTGACGCGAGACGTTTTTCGTTCGAGGGAGTTGTTATTTTTATTTACAGTTTCGTCACGCTTAGGACTGTCGGGGGCGTTTTGTGTATCCGGCAGGTTATTGACTTGCTTTGACGGGCTATTTCGTAATCTGTCGTCAAATTCCTGTACTTCCTCGACTGTGGCGTAAGGTGCTTCAATCCTCGGACTTTGCGGGGGCTTTGCGTCGACTGGACTCGAATACGGACTAACTTCGGGAGATGAAACTGTTGGTGATGAAGGAATTGATTTCTTTCTTTCTAGAGAATTTCTCAGTGGAGGTAAGGGTTTCATTGGTTTCAACTTAGGTTTTGGTGACAAAGGAGGCGGCGGAGCTTTACGTAAAGGTAAGGTTTTCTCCGCAAAACTTGACGATTTTGAGACTTTGCCTTTAGCGTCTTGATCTAACTTATTCGATGTCGACAAGGACCTGACTAATATTTGTTTACACGTCTTAACCGCTTTAGAATTAAGTGATTCGCTCGATCTCTTATTCGATGCCGGCGACTGTATGGAACTGCTGTCGCTAGAGCTTCGCCTAGAATTTTGACCACTGGACTTCCTTTCGTCCGACGAGGAGCTTCGGTCGCTGATGACATCTTTAATGAACGATTTAACTCGAGCCAAACCGTTTTGTTTGGGTGACACTGAAGGCTGACTAGCGGAACTCCGATCTAAAGTTTTTGATTTGGTAGCGGCCTGCTCCTGTTTGGATAGCGTCCGAGACTTGACAAGGCTGGCTTTGGAGTCGGCGACAGCTTTCCTGGTTTTGGCGAGGGCCTCGGCGACCACACTCTGGTTGGGCCGCGGCGGGACCGGAGGGGGACCCTTGATTTTGTTGTTCTTCATGGGTTGAGCGTTGGTTTGTACCATCAGCATTGTCGAAGCGTCACTCGTACTATAAGAGGAGGTCTATAGTATAAGGAGCGCGTTGCGTGAGCTCACTGCATGCCGCGTAAAAACCACACTCGCGGGCGCGTCACGTGAGAGCGCTGCACGGCCGTCCCCGCGGACGCACGTCGCGGACTGAGCGGCCGGCCTCCGCCGCCGCGAGCCGGCCCGTCGGACCGCGCGACTCCGCACCTTGTCATTTCATTTCCCTGTGTCTCCTATCTAAGACCTAACACTTGAGTATCGCTGACGGTGTTGTTTGTTGCTGTTTGTGTAATTCTGCGAACAATCAGCAAAACCGTGCTGATTAAGTTTCAGAATTATTTTTTCTAAAATTATAATTTTCGATTCATCCTTTTGAAATAATGTCTAATTTGGTTATATCATGTAAAATTAAATTTTATAAAGCAGTAACGTCTGCTAGCGTAAGCCAAATGTTTATTGGAAATGCGGGTTGTAACTCCGCCTGAACCATTAAATTTTTCAGTCTTCTCTTCAATGTACCTAAACATTTCATGTAAATATCAAGAAATTAAACAAATTTCTTGTGATGTACCTACTTAAATTTTCTTTCAACGGAACTCCGTACTATTACTATTACATAACACCTTGGGCCAAGTGATTGTCGCGGACAGGATACAGCGCCATTGTACCGGCAAGGAAAACTCCATTGTTTAGCAAGCGCAATAAAACTTCAAACACTATTTATTTATTGACAAAGTTTTACTTTTCACGATATTTGGAACAGTATTAAAATGTTAATATCTATATAAGAAAACTCAAACCAATATTCAGAATAGGTACTAGTTCAGTTCAGAGGTACTTAATTAAAGGGAAATTTTAGGGCAACTTGAATTTTTTTTACGGTTCCATAGCCAGTTACACTCTCTTCTGTATTTTATGGGCTGTAAAGCTTGTAATATTCTTTTATTTTTTATTTTTTAATTATTGTATCACCATGTAATAATAAAGTGCTCCGTTTGTTGTGTTATTCCTGGTACGAAATACATACTTTATTAGAGTATATTATTAGGTATACTTACCATGATTATTATGACCGAATAATCAGTTTGACAGTTAAATCTTCCGAAATAAGTATAATTATTGTGATGTAGATTTTATGTTACGATTACGACAAAAAAACTGCATATAATGATATGCAGATATGTTTTATCTTTTAAATAATTTTTGTCAAAGTCCATTACATTAAAAAAAAGCCTTCACCATACAGATGTTTCTTTTTAGTTCAATTTTTGACTGGTAGAGGCTGAATGCCTTAAGGTATTAAGTCCGCCATTTGTATTTTTACTTTTGTCAAATAAAGTATAAATAAAAAATGACCATTTATTTCACTACGCAATAGTTATTTGTCTGCTAATCCCGTCAGGAGCAAATGGCAGTCAGAAAAGTAGAATGGATTAGAACTTCCACCCTTACAGAAACTGACACATAAGTTTTTTGTACCTGACAAAATGTATTTAATCCCCCTCTTAAATATGGCACTTATCATGTATTAACTTATAGCTGACAACGGTTCTCGCGAAATGGAGATGCGGCAGCGTATTGGGATGTCCAAAGATGCCATGACTTGGTTGCACAAGATATGGAGTGATCGGACAATCACTCTACAACCGAAGACAAGGCTTGTGCGCACACTGATATTCTCCATCTTCCTATATCGGGCTGAGACATGGACCCTCGGAGCAGCGGACCATAAATGTGATGACGCTTTCGAGATGTGGTGCTGGAGCAAGATGCTTTGTATCCCCTGGACTGCACACAAGACCATTGCTTCCATTCTGAAGAGATTAAAAGTGAGTACCAGATTATCAACCATCATCTTACAAAGAGTGCTGGAATTCTTTGGATACATTTCCAGAAAACGACGAAGACGATAATCTGGAGAAACTATTGGTCACTGGAAAGATACAGGGGAAGAGGCCTCGTGGCTACAGCCCAATGCGTTGGTCTGACCAAATCTGCACTGCACTTGACTCCAACTTCCACAATGTGCTCAAAGTGGCCGAGGACCGTGAAAGGTGGCGCAACATCATCCAGAGAAAGCTAATCCATGGTGGATGTCACAACCCTCAGAATTGAGTATACAGTCAAGTTCATAAAATTATGAGCAAAAATTTGATTAAAAATATGTGAATTCGCCTCTATAGTTTACAGCATGTTCAGATATTTTTGATCACAAGTGCTGATAAATTTAAGAACTCAACTGTACATACTATAAAAAATAAAGGGTCTGGGGCCATAGAAGATATATGTTTACCTCAGCATTATTTGCATACTGTGGAATAGAACCTGTAGTATGGTTGCTCATTGGAGAAACACCATGTTTTGATACAAATGGAGGGAGACATTGATCTTCATTGGGCCAAAAAAACTTTTTGATACACAAATCAATCAATTGATCAACCCATAATTTTCTATCGTGAATAAAATTGTAGGTACCAAGAGTAGTTATGCCTTTTGAGCGCTTGGTGATACAATATAGTCAAGGTCATCTTAAATGTAGTTTAATTTTAATTTAATGTACTGTGTTAATTTTGTTATGAGTCATATGATACTTGAAATAAATGAATTTTAATTTTTTTTTAAAGCATGCCGAGGCCCTGGGCACTCCATAATTGAGGGCCTGAAAAAACGTCCTCTAGGTACCACGTGATATTGGGGGCCCTAGCGCGACTGGGGACCTGGGCAAGTGCCCAAAGTCTGCTTAGTTTATTTTTATTTTTAAAAAATTTGCATGCCTGTATGTAGGCTGAATACATGGTATTTTAATTGTATTTAACACCTTCAACACTGTATTCTTGGCAAATAAATCTTTGAATCTTTGAAAGTGCCCAGTGGGAAAGAGGGGTCTGGATATAGTAAGCAGTCTAACAAATTAAGTACCTGCTATTGGGTAGCTCCTAGGATGTTACTTGTGGCTGAATTTCCAATCCTGTCGGCACATAGGACACTGTTGCTGAGGCTGAGACTGCAACCACTTGACGATGCAGTGGATGTGGAAACAATGCGAGCACACGCCCCAAACTAGCGGGCAGTCGTCTCCTGGCAGCTTGCAATCCGGGCAACAACTGTCGAAGGGCATGCGACAAATACCGCAGTTGTCGTCATTAGCGATCCAACGCCACGTCGCGACGCCAGTCCAGCCTACACAAAAATATATTTATGGATTATTCCCGTACGATATAAACAAAACAAACCGATTCAAGGTAAAGGTACAAATACTGACTTTTAACTGTCACTTTCATATCGTTTCGGTATCATCACGATACTATTTAAAATGAATAAATTTCAACTTCGTATGCTATTAAAACCCTGAGTTCAATAGAATATAATAAATGCAATAACTGCACTGCAACTGCACCCCTTTTACTATATCTATGCCTTTTTAACTTTTTTGACAGTTTAATTCAACCATAGACTAGACTGAACTGTATACTAGAGTGTAATTTTAAATAAAGGGGCTACTAGACAATCAGACATTTTAGCAAATCTTATCAGATCGGTCGGCAGGTCAGGTCATTTGATCAGGTCAAACCAAAACGTGATCAGGTTGGACCGTGATTTGATCAGATCATGGTCCACCATGACCAAATCAGGTCGCACCGTGTAGATGTTCAATAAAGATCGAACGATTAGTTAAATTGGTTGGTGATCGGTATATGGAATCGGTCCCCCAGTCTGGAAACTATTCAAAATACGTATAAACACAAGTAAAAACTTGCCGAAAAATTTAAAAACTTTAGCTTTGGTATCTTTGTTCAAACAAAGATTTACAACAAATGGTATGGTATTCATGCAGGGTGAACGAGGATTAAAGTTTTAATACTTTCTCATAAGGGATTACAAGTTATTTTTATAATTTGCCGTATTAGTATTCGTCACCATAACCAATGGTTATTAACCATTGGTTTTTTTTTTTTTTATTTCGCGGTAATTTTCAGTATCTCGTTACGATGGTCAATAAAATTGGTCATACAGTCGAAAACTCGAAAAAATACAAGTCGTTTCGCCTGTGGCCAGAAGAGTCGTGATTACATACTCTTTGAGAAAAGTTACCAATCCCTGTGCATGTAAGTTATGTTTTTAATGTCTGGAATCACTGGAGATCACGCTGTGGCGAATAAGATAGTCTGTTGTCTACAGTTTTTAACGTTCGTTTTTGGGTTTGTTTAGAATACATCCGTAACATTTTACCGTCCGGTATATAGTTATACACTAAATTTGTAAATGAAACCCAAAATATTCAAACATTATTTATTTATTAAAAAAGATGTTATAGTCCAATTACTGTACTGTAACTATTTACAAGTTAGTGTACCACCCCGTGGCTTGGAAGCACGTAAGTATACGTAATGATGGACTGTGGAACTATTTATATTCGTTGCTGTAACGAGTATAAGTAAATTTTGGCCCTGGAAGGAAACAGTTGCTACACTGTTATGTAAGCTGGAGGGCTACTCCGAAGTTTGTATTCCACCATCCCTGTCGAACTTCAGTTAAAAAACATGCATAAGCCAGATGACACGATACAAGATTCGAATTTCGTAGTAGGTTCAGGGGCTCAAATTTAGTGGTTTGTCAATGGTGCCAATAATAGGACCAATGTGATTTGGTCTCCGACTTTGTGTCGTAGCTATTGTTCCGTGCCAAAAAATTTATTGTTCTCGCACAGACAACATAATGAGAGAAAAACCACAGTACCAAGACGCGATAACTGACACGCGGTCATGCATAGTAAGTATAAATAAAAACAGATTCGGCAAAACCTAAAATTGAGCAAAAACTTTTATAACTAAATCCTTAAAACAAGTTTAAAATTGTTTTTCAGAGCTAATCGTTTATAAATTCGTCTGCTACGCAGTTTGATTTTATACAAATAATATTCATAAGTACTTAGTACGATATACAAACAAAAATATACAACACATTGAGCAGAACGATAAATAAAGACTAACCAAACCAAGACTATATTTAATCATTTATTTTTTATAAATTGGGCAATATCTTTCAAAAACTAGTTTATTTCGTGTTTCACCGAGTTGAGGGTCGTTAACACTTAATAACTCTACATATGTAGCAACGCACTTCACTAGCAACCGAATTCTCTGAAGGCACACAATTTCAGGTTTTGCTAGTACTTACATATGCAACAGACAACAACCTTCCATAATCGGAAATGTATTCCCATATTCTTACATCTTATTATATACAATACATAATATGAACATGACTTCCCTTCTTAACAGAATCGACAACTTAACAAAGTAAAAATATTGAAGCGTAATCAAACAATTTTTGGGGATGGTTAGGACCGGCGGTGACGAATTCGCTTCTATCTGTAACGAAACTCGAGCAGCGTTATGCACACGCAGTAAAGGAGGACTGTTTCTGTAGATACCTTAGTATATCATTGGCGTAAACCACAGAATAGTGGGAATAGCCTAGGATTACAATACCCGCCTGGTTGTTACAACCCTTCTATGCGGCTTCCGAGTGGCAAATACTAGTTCCCGCCACACGTATAACTACGTTCTTTGTTATTGCTGTGTGTGGAATACAGCCCTAAGAGAGCTAATTGACTGTAACAAATTTTTAGACATTTCGAGTAAATTGAGAAAATGTGAAAGCTAGCCTTTTCTACTCAATAGTTAATTATCCCTCCAGTAGGCTCTCTAATAATAAGTTTTAGAACTTAGAAATGACCTTTTTTCCGCTAATTTGTTTAAGTCACTTCACTAAGCACAATTCTGCCAATGACAAGTGTTGGGCTTAACACTGTACATATAGATAAGCTATGCTATTAAATTTTGACGCTTTTCGGAGCTGGTAATTCCTGAGGACCAAGATCTGACTTTTTTGGAGCTAGGCGCCATTTGCTTTAAGAGATGATTATGCGGTTACGCGTACGATATTTATAATTTAAGTAGATATATCAACTCAAATACAAATAACACCGTACAAATCTAGTGAATAGTGTTGTAACAGCAATTCTTTTCTTTCTTCTACCTGTTCTATCAGTATCGTAGCAACTTAGGGTGCATCTCCACTGACGCGGAGCGGAGACGAGCTGAATAGACCAATCACCTGAGATGAAGTCTGTATCTCAGCTCCGTTTCCCTTTTGTGGAGTGGAGACGCACCCTTAAACTTGTATATTAAGCGTTCACATAACAAGTGTGCAATTAAATATTATAGTAATGATCTCCCTTTACCTATAGATTTTTACCGTTCAGCGAACGATTCTGTTAAAGCTCCTGAATCTAGAAACTGGTCTGATAACAGAGTACATAGCATATTAGGTTACAGCATAAAATAATTAAGTGTACGTAACGAAAAAGTAGTCACGAAGTTTTGTTACGAAATAGTAAACAAAAAGTTGATTTAATAATAAATAATAAAAGCATACATATATAAATGTGGGCCGCGCGGTGATGTCAGCGGTGCTGGTCCTGTGTCGTCACGTGCTTGAGTTTGGGTAACGCCGGGTCGACGGCGAGCTATGAGTACGCGGCGTTGGTCCTGCGCTGCCTAGCGGTTAGGTGTCCGATAATCTATCTATAATCTGCTAAGCCCTGTATATTGGGCATAGATTTTTTATTGGTTCAGCGATATATGTTTTTTTGTCACAGTATGTTCTCTTGTCACCTGGCCCGGAACTCGTAAATATTTCAGTAGTGAGATCGAATTCTGTCCCGAAATTGTTCAATTTCGCCTTTAAATAATAATAAAATCGATTTGTATTAGGTTATACATTTCTCCATCTAGCTGTACACAAAATATATTATTGCAATTTCATTTTAAAAACTAATATTATAAATAAAACGTACTATAAAGTATAAACAATCTTGTCCTATTCTAAGTAATATGTATTACAATATTGGCATAAAATATAAGTATCTGTATATACTTGAGGCACATTATATCTGTTACGTCATGGACACATAACTGACCTTTGTTGTGATTTTCTAAAATTACTAATATATTACCAACTTATTCAGTTATTGTACCCTTAGATATTTACTTTAGATTGACACTTCACTCGGCTTGATGTCATCTCTGTTATTTTTGATGTGACAGGAAAAGATGCTATAAGAATTATAACAGCGAAGTGATTTATCAGCCTATAAAAAAACATGGCAAGCGTCAAACCGGTTTCTGCACGGAGGTGTGCATTTTAATAACCGACTATTGTATATGTATGTCTTATTTATTCACTGCCGCATTTATAGGGAAAATAATACTATGGGATTCAGTGATACGAATCGAGTATTCACTGATCGAATAAGAGTTGTATTAGATGAAGCGAAAGGTACCTGTCCTGTTTATTCGCATGCATTGAGCTTCATGTCGGATATGGAGCCAATTGAATCTTCCGTGTCGGTATTTAAAATTGTACAAGACAACAAAATTCCTTTACTAAACGCACCTATTGTAACAATTAAAGTTTAGGGAACACATTACAGTGGTGACATCTGTTGTGAGAAATGAACAATTTTCAACCTCATTTATTTATTCTAACTCTTAGAATACATGCATGTTTATAAAGGCCCCCATACATGGGAAGGCAAAACTGATCAGGCCGATGTGATTGAATCGCTTCAGTCCTTCCGGCCGCCGTAAAGCGTGGTGACCTTAAGGCCTTTTCATTCATACACGGTACGGATTTAAGTCCGATCAGATGGACCTGAAGGTAAACCTGGTCATGTATGGGGGCCTTAATACGTGCCTGTTTCCACCTGATGGCACAGAACAAATTAATGCAGGTTACGCAGACTTGACACTTGCCACTTACCTCAAGCCGGCCTAGATGTACACGGCAATCAAGGTTGCCTCTCCACAAAAGCGGACCGGAGAAAATTTGCCAATCAGCACCTCTAGCACAACTGTGATACGCGACTCTTCCTCGCGCGAGAAATATTACCTATCTCTTTCTTGGCTGTATATTGTAAGAGAGTGACGGGTGATGCCATGTCACGCGACAAGAGTCGCGTAGTTGTACTAGACGGCAGGCTGTCTTTGGAAACCCAAAAGTGCATTTAAATCTGAGGAATGTGATCGATCCATTTTACCCAGCTCCGCTCCAGTGGGCTGGCAGCCTAATTTGACGCGTCGAATCCTGCTAAGATCTTCCAGGCGCGTCCTGTACAGACTAACGAAAAGTTGTGAAAGGAAAAGCTGAGGTCAGTCGGAGTCGCTGCCCGACTCGGAGAGACAGAGATCGTCGTTGAGCACGTCGCTGGGCAGCGAAGGGTTCAGGCCTGGACCTGCTGGGCAAAAGGTCATTGTTACAAGAGAGTATTATTTTTATCCTTAACATGGATACTATCGATTAACTAGTTTTTATTCATGCAATTTTAGTTGTCCGATTCTCGGAAGTTTTATAAGACTCGGAAAAATTCAAACTAGTGGTTATGTGAGCTTAGACATCGTGATTTAGTAACGAAATTGCTGAATTTTTTCCTTCTTATTAATTTTCAAACATCCGGACATACAAAAGAATTTGAGTCAAGCTGAATTGGAGACACTTCGCTCGCTTGGTAAGCAATGTTTTCTTGAAGTCAGGATTTCCCAACATTTTTTTTTGTGAGCTCTCCTAGAGACTTACTACTATTTTCACATTTATCATGCCCCATCGTCCAGCTTTTGGCATTGTATGCCCTCGAGGTTTCTAGACGGGGATGGAAATTGCAGCTTCAAGTAAAATGAGCTAACTTAAGGATTTAACGCCCTCCACGGTCTATAGATGTTTTCCACCCCTGTATTACTTACCGTTGGCAGGCGGCGGCGGTACGGGCTCGTTGTCGTCGCTGTCGCTGCCGCTGTCCGAATCGCTGTCGCTCGACGAGCTCGACGAGCTGTCGTCGGCGGGCGGATGCTGCGGAAAATTCCATATAGGATGAACATTGTTCAGAAAGGAGCTCCCATCAACATGCTTTAGGTATTTACATATTGAAATTGAGCAATTCAACAAAATGAAGGTAATAATAATAAGTTATTTTTTGTACCTTCTTTGTTATGGAAGAATAATTGCGAGATTTCGCAAATAATTCTCGGGCAAATATTTAATTTTGATATACAAGGATTGGGATCATAGTAAAAGTTTACGAATATGAAAACGCGTGATCAAGTGGACAATCCGTCACGTTCGTTGGAAACAGAGTTCGGAACATTGACGAAACCAGTGGGACACCTAAATAGACTATTTAAAAAAAAAAACACTTACGACATTGATCTGGGGATTCGGCGGCCGGTGTTCAGGCGCCCTATGTTCGGGCACCCTATGTTCGGGCGCCCTGTGCTCGGGTGCCCTGTGCTCGACGGCCCTATGTTCGGGCGCCCTGTGTTCGGGTGCCCTGTGCTCGACGGCCCTGTGTTCGGGTGCTCTGTGCTCTAGGGCCCTGTGCTCGGGCGCCCTGTGGTCGGGCGGGCGGTGGTCGGGCCTGTGCTCGTGCGGACGGTGTTCGGGCGGGCGGTGGTCGGGCGGCGGCGGGCGGTGGTCGGCGTAGGGCCGCGGCGCGGGCGGGAAGCCGTTGTGCGCGGGCGCGGGCGCGGGCGCGGGGCCCGCCAGCTCCTCCAGTCCGATCATCGGCAGCGAGGCCAGTGTGCTGTTGCCTCCGCCCGCCCATCTGGAATCATATGTTTGTTTTATGTAAAACGGATAAACAAATGCGACTCGCATAGACAACATATTTAAAATAGGGTCATTTTCTGACTACTCGGCTACCTTTTATGAACCGTCAAACCGTCGGCATAGTATGAAATTGATGAGAGAAGAGAACTATAACGCCACTGACCAGTAACGGTCAAATCAAAAATCTTTTGTAATTTTTTACATATTTTAAAATATTACAAAAACTACTGATTATTTTGTGTATATTTTTGCACATTATTTTGAACAGTTGATAAATATTGATTAATTAATATTAACAGCAGGAAACTAGACTATTCCCAGTGAGCCCCGACGCTCTCCTCCTGTGCCCTTCGAAAATATTCCACTATTAGTAGCTAACTTCAGGGATGCAAACGAAGACCGATAGACGGTGTACTCTACTCACGGCGCGGCTTGCGGCGGCGAAGTCCTGAAGCGCTGCGGCGAGCGCACCATGTTGGGCGGCGTCTTCTGCGCGCCGTAGCGCGGCTGCCCGCCCGCCTGCGCCGCTGCGCCTGGGGCTGCTGCTAAATGTATAATAAATAATAATAAATAATATTTATTCATAAATAACATCAAGTTACAAACGTGTCTTATAAACTAAAGAAACTCTGCTTCCTAAATAGGTTGACCTGTGCTTTAGGATAAGCAGTGCTCCTCCCCCAATTTACAAATATAAGACGTTGTAGAGACGATTTATCAAAAGAAGATAACATGCTTTTTTTTTTCTTTTTTAAAGATAATTTCCTATGTATGATTGAAATCAAGTTACAAACGTGTCTTATAAACTAAAGAAACTCTGCTTCCTAAATAGGTTGACCTGTGCTTTAGGATAAGCAGTGCTCCTCCCCCAATTCACAAATATCAGATGTTGTAGAGACGATTTATCAAAAGAAGATAACATGCTTTTTTTTTTGCTTTTTTAAAGATAATTTCCTATGTATGATTGAAATGTATAATTTACGCCTCTACAACTTCTACATATTCAGCAAATAAATATTATTTCATTTCATTTCAAATGTAGTAGTGAGATTATGACGGGAGGATACGATTTATTGGTAGCAAGAATTAATAAAATTTCCTACCTACGATAGATAGAAACATACACCCAATATCATTCATGTTTTAATGCCTATCGTCGCTATGTCGCTGTTGCATAAAGCAACTATTTGACATTTAAATATTAAGGTATTTAATCACATTTGTCCACTTGTATATATTTTTTTTTCTCTTGGCTAATCGGCAATCAGTCGGAAGACTATAAGCTGATTTGTGGAGTAGTTAGAGCCTTATCACACTTGCGATTTGCGAGCGTATTTTGTATGAAGGCGATCGCGCAGCGTGTTCGCCGCGTCGCTTATTTGTATAGAAAATACGCTCGCAAATCGCAAGTGTGATAAGGCCCTTAATGGCATGTAGGCGTAGAGGCCAGCGCCTCTACTATCCTTTTATAATACATCCTTCCTTTTCAGCCTCTTCACAGTAAGAGAAGGTTCTAGAAGTTGAGCTGCCAGCGGATTGGGATGAAGTGACAGGCGTTCCACATATTTCTTTTTGTACTTTTCTATTTCAGCATGAACTGTTGGGACTTCAAGATGTTCGTGTATCTCATCATTTTTGGAGAACCAAGGAGCATTAGCGATGCTGCGCAGAATGCTATTTTGTACACGTTGCAAGCATAATATGTTGGTTTTGCTAGCAGTACTCCAAAGCGGAATGCCATATGTCCAAACTGGTTTTAGGACAGAGTTGTATATCAGCAGCTTGTTATCAACAGAGAGGGCTGAGTTTCTTCCCATGAGCCAGTAGAGGTTCCTGAATTTGTAATTAATCTCATCTCTTTTCTTTTTTATATGAATTTTCCATGTAAGTCTTCTATCTAGATGGAATCCTAGATACTTTACACAGCTAGTGTCCGGTAGAAAAGCAGGGCCAAGTTTGACAGGTAGGCAGTCTTTTTTCCTCAATGTGAATGTGATGTGGTTGGACTTTTGAGCACTTGCCCGGATGCGCCACTTCTCCAACCATGCATGGGTTTTGTCTAGTAGATGTTGCAGTTTGTTGCTAGCTTCTTCTGGACTTACATCGCTGGCAAGGTAAGCTACATCATCAGCGTATGTCGCCACTGTCACATCTTCGGAAGTTAGAAGATCTGATGTGAAAATATTATATAATACAGGGCCAAGTACGGAGCCCTGCGGAATACCGGCCTCCATATTGTGCAAAGCAGATCTAGCATCACCATGTTTCACTTGGAAGAGACGATCTGAGAGATAGGATTTCACAATGAAAAATACATAGAGTGTGGTAATTATCCCTTAACTTTGCACAACAAACCTTTGTGCCAAACTTTGTCGAAGGCTTGCTGGACATCCAAGAAGGCCGCTGAACAGTACTGTTTCTTTTCGAAGCAGCTTCGGATCTCATGATACACTCGGTGCATTTGTTCAACTGTTGAATGTGATTTCCGAAATCCAAACTGGTGCTTGGGAATAACTGCACAGTTGTCCAGGTGCACTTTTAAGCGAGTTACAAATATTCTTTCCCACAGTTTTGAGAGAACTGGTGTGACTGATTGGACGATAAGACGAAGCTTCGTGTAGGGGTTTGCCGTCTTTGTGGATCATAATTATTTGTGATATTTTCCAGAACATAGGGATATGTGATGTCCTAAAGATAGCATTGAAGAGTGAGGCGAGTAGAGTAATACATTTTTTCGGTAATTATTTTAGAACTTTTGGAGTGATTAGATCGAAACCTGGGGCCTTGTTGGTGTCAAGTCGCCTAATTTCTGCTGCTATCTCTCTTGGTGACGGGGGTGAAATTGGGAGGCTCATCTGAAGATCCTGTTGAAGAATTGCGTCTACCTCTGATTCGTCAGAACCGTTATTGGGTTTGAAGATTTCTGCTAGATGATTCGCAAAGACTTCCGCTTTTTCAGCATCGGTTCTCGCCCATGAGTTTATCGATCGGAGTGGCGGGTGAAATTGTTGTGGTTTCCTCGTAATTTGTGATGCCTTCCACAGCGAATATTCTCCCTTGCCCTGGGGAGACATATTCTGGAGAGTTTTACGAAACCGTGAATTAGCCGCTTCCTTTAATTGTGCTTTCAGTTCTTTTGCAGCTCGATTAAATGCAGTTCTATCAGACGGATGCTGGGATTGGTGCCAAATTCTTCTAAGACGTCGTTTTTCCTGGAGTTTTGATTTTATATCGCCTGATTGTGGTGATGCTGCCGGGTGGGAGCGACACAGGTAGGGTGTATTTTTCCAAGCATATATCTGGATCATCTTTGTAATATATTCGCAAGCATCATCAACATCTTCTGGCGTCTTTAAGGGTAGCTTCAAATTTATGTTCTCATCCAGGTATATTCGAAATCCGTCCCAATCCGTTTTGTGATTAGTTAGGCTCTCTGGTGGCTCCTTGTTGATTATTGTGGTGCTCAGTGTGAGAATTACCGGCGTATGGTCGGATGATCCATCTAGGTTTGATTCCACTGTAGAGTAAAGATGGCTAATACCCTTTGTAACGAAGAAATCCAACAAATCCGGTAATTTTTTCTGGTCTGAGGGCCAGCTAGTGGGTTTTCCAGAGGACAGTGGTATAAGATGTTTTGTGTCAAGGCATTGCTTTAATGCGCGACCTCTAGAGAGTGTGATACGCAATCCCCAAAACATATGCTTGGCATTCCAATCACCTCCTGAAATAAATCTATTACGCAACATTCCAAAGTAGTTTTCAAACATCTGTGCAGTGATTTTGTGCTTTGGTGGACAATATACTGCTGACAGAATGATGGGGCCTGAGCGATCCTCTAATCGTATTATCGTAGCCTGGATGTGGTTTGTGATATAGCATTTCAACTGAGAGTGTTTTATATTTGATTTGATAACAATGGCGGTTCCAGCATGGGCTTTTCCATCATCTGGATGTGGGGTAAAGTAAACGTTAAAACCTTTCATATGATAGCAGCTGATCTTAGTGGAATGTGACTCTGATATGAGAACTACATCCAGTTTGTTATTTTTGATTATTTCTTGAAGTTCCAAGAGGTTGGCCGAAAATCCGCTTGTATATAACCACGTGTACTTACCGGGGTTGGCGTGCGTGCGGCGGTTGGTGGCGACGCGCGTGCGGCTCGTGGACCGCTGCGTCGTGTTGGTCAGCTCGGTGGTCACCGGCGTCAGGGGCCGCGGTTTCGTCGCTGACTCTTGCCTGCACATACACCAAATTTTTAAACCAGGGCAATACGTAAATAAAGAATATTTTATTTCTACATAAGTTATCAAGCAAACTTGAAATGTGTTTTGACAGAAATAAAAAAGACATGACCAGTTTTAGATCAAGTATCATAGTCTAACTCTTGATTGACAGCATGTAATAATTTGTATCAGTTTTCTTCCAAATACGTACTAGTAACGTAATAATGCAGTATATATTTGGAATCAACTCATGAAGCCCTTTCATTAGACACCCATCATGATAGGATTCAGAGAATAAAATGTCAAAATCCCATACAAAAAATATATGACGTCATAACTCCTTCCTGCACTTAAATTCAAGATGGCTCTCTTTAAAATGTTCTTACGGGTTAGAAGGTTCATTTTATCAAATGCCGTATATTTAAGCGAACACCGCCCACTATTAATTTGATTGTTGACTGTGATTAGTCAGTACCAAATTTATAGAACTTACCTCGTCTTCTTAACCTGTATGTTGCTGGAGAGTTTCTCTAGGGTTATCTCCCCGGTCACTCTGTCTATGATAAGCACACATTCTTTTGTATACGGCCTTTGGCTGCCTTTAAAAACTGTCTGTGGCACACCAGCCCCATCTAAAATAAGAACATACTTGATGTAAATTTTCGTGAAGCGTAATGCGAATGTTTTTCATTCAAGTGATTATGATTACTTTATATTTGAATATTGATGAACATAGGTGGTGTGAGAATCGAATATATTTCGAGTTATCCTAGATTTGTGTAGCACATTATTGTCTGTGTTACTATTATCATGTTAACATTCATCATTCATTTCAATAGTTCTATACTTGAATAATCACAAACTAATGGTGCGCTCTGTTGGATCACTGGATCAGAGGATGTCAATGGCTGTTGACAATCAAATCATTCCTTAGTACAAACCAATGTTAGCAATAACTTCACCAGATAACAATCAGGTACCAGAATGTTAGCCCAGTTTAAATTTACAGTGGCATAAAATTTATTCAAGTTCAAGGCAGGTAATAATTGAATCAGCGCTTACCCAAATGCGGTACAGTCACAGTCACTTGATTATTGATGCCGACATCAACTGTGGCCATTTTGTTAACGTCCACCGAGGCTGGCTTGAAGTCATCTGCAAGTAATATGAATGTTCAACCGATTACGAACCAAGGGTTCAGCAATACATTTGAAAATATAATGATGCTTTGTTTAATGCATTGTGACAAAAACGTTATAGGCCTTTTATGTTACGCAATAGTAGTATGTATTTATATGCACATAGTCATTACAATACAGCAAATAACCACATTGCATTTAGGTAGCTCTGGGTAGTTACTAGTGGTGATGTAAAAAGTTTTAAAATCCTTTCTAGCAGAATATAAATATTGATTTTTGACTTTTTGTTCTGGCATACATAATAAATGATTATTTCATTCTATATTTCTAGGAGTTAGGCTTTATTTATTTCTTGTTCGAAGTTGAAATGTTTATCTAAAAAGAATCTTGACTTTCTTAACTGATGAAATAAATTCATTTTTAGTAATATTTTAATAATATGTTTAAATGGTTTTATTAATATAAAACAAAAACTGTTTAATTTTTATTTGGCATTAACTATCCGTCAGGCTATCCTTCGACATAGGCACAGTATAAAGCATAGGCCTCTTCTAACTCCTTCCAAATGTTAATTATGTCCATTCAGTAAGTGACTCATTGATAGTAAGGAAACCATTATATTTTAATTCATGCATAAGAAGCAGGCAGTATTTTTTTTTTTAATTGATACTAAAATGTTATGTCATTATCATTAATTATGTCTGATATCCTAATCTTATCTTGCATATTATTAAATATAACTCACATTTAATAGTGTGGTATTGTGAAGACTTGTTATTTGTGAAACTTGCACCTAATTTCAGTTCCCTCACATCATAGTTCAGGCTGTGCTTGTCGGCCATTGCAGATGGTGTTATGCCATGTATGGTGGCTTCCCTGGAATATAAATCATATTTTATTAATGGTAAAATAAAAGAATAATATTTGAATTAGTTATCTTTCACAATTATACTTATTCATATATATTTTTTTCTTTTTTATGTATATCATGAATAGAGTAAGATTTAGGGCATGCATAACAGGGAAACTTTAGTATGGGAGCACCGGGAATCCCCAGTGTCATATTAAAATTTCCTGAATCTGCATGCCCTAGTAATATTGAAGCTCAATAATTTTGTTGTTTATCTCACTTGCAATAGTAAGTACAATACATTGTATGGTTACATCATGATTTGTTAGTTCTTATGTTAGATAATTAATGGGACAAAACACTCACCCCCCCTTAGACCCCACTAAGGTAAATACTTCTAAATTTTGAGCCTAATAACAGTGGTAAACGGTACATGTGTGTGCTTTTAGTTCCTTCATCCTGAGATCCTCCTATTATTGCAATATTGCTGTTAATTTTAACAAGGAGAAGTGGTTAGTAATAAATTATTTCACATCTAAAATCTATACTTACAAACTGTAAAACATCAAATCAATGCTAATCAACACTGTAGATAGGATTAACGAGATCTTAGTTTAATATAAAATTGATAATAATTTTCTTGTCAAGTACATAATTAAATGTGATAAAGTAACAGTTCAAAGCAGAGTTTGACCTTTAATCAGTAATCAAATTGCAGAATATCATTCAGAAGTAATTATTGGTTAAATGACTGGGTAATTAGCACCAATATTGGAAGTAATATATTTACAAATCGTACGCGACGAAATACTTACACAATTCAAATAAAATTCAGCCTTTCTCTAATCTCTCTTCTTCAGTTTTATTGGAATGTCTTAAATCATAGTGTCAAGTCTAAGCCACCCTTACTTATTTTTTTTAATCTAAGGCGAAATGCACACGTTATCAACACAGTGACTGCTACAGCTGACCAAATTTAATCATACTTTTCTTTGCTAAATAATTAAATCCACCTTCTGGACTATTTCCTATACATCGATTAGTACATTATGATAATGTACTTCTTATTGTTGCATTTTAGAATAAAATTAGTGCTAAAAGGCTAGAAAGGAAAGTTCAAATAGTTAAAATATGGCAAGCGAACCCAGACGGGCCGAATGATATTGATACCCTTACCTTTGATTGCCCGCCGAGGTTATGCGTTATCTATCTCTTGGAAACAGTTGTCATCATCAGCCTACTTTTGATCGGTCGATACAACTTGATAAATTCAACTTATATGGCTAGACCGAATTTAAACTAAGTATTTCTGAGTAACATGAACTTGTGTGTAAGCTTTCGACCTATTTCTTTTCTTATGACGGCTCTAGTTAGTAGGTTCTTGTTGAAGGATGGCCATTAGTAGGGTTTATTCCGTTCACCTCGAATCCACGAACGTTTCTTATTTTACCTAAAGATTCTAGCCAATGACATAAACTTTCCTGAAGGCTTTCGCTTTTGAGATTGGTCGATTTTGTGCTGAGTAGAAAATGTGTCAAAATGTTTTGTTTTCTATTTTTATTTGCAATCTCTACTGTCAGAAACATACCAATGGTTGTACAGTATTTTAATTATTTAGAGTGTTAAAGAAATATATTTATATTTAAATTCTTACTTTATAATAATGACATACATTAAAATGTACATTTAGTTGCATGCTGTTTAAGGCATTATTATAAACGCGGACATTTCATGTTTGTACTGTAACCCATAACCAATTCTCATAGATGTCACTGTCGAAAGTAAAGTCACGTCACAGTGACAATTTCGATTTTTTCTTGTCCGTACAAATTTTTGATGTTTTTTTTTTTATATTCTATTGTTTCCATAGAAACTAAATAGAATGACTAAAAACTCAATAACTTTAGAAGTGGACCGAAGCATAATGGAGAAAAATATGCGCATTATCCAGGTAAAACTTTCGTGTGAACTCTTACGAGGGTACATCTACCCTGAATCGTAAAAAAACTTATTTGTATTTTAGGAAAATGCTGTTGAAGAGGAGTTCAATAAACTTTTAGCTTCAGTAGACCCTGTGCCATCGAGGATCGTTAAACCAAGACCAGGTAAAGTATCATCATCATAGGCCGTGTCGTCTGTTACAGACGAGTATACATATACATGTAAAACGACACGTTTGGCTCGGTTGGTAGACACCTGCCTACTGAGTCGGCGGTCCCGGGTTCGAATCCCGGCCGGGGCAAATATTTGTGCAAAATATTTGTTCTCGGGTCATGGATGTTATCTATATATGTATTTATATATATATATTATGTATATCGTCGTCTAGTACCCATAGTACAAGCTTTGCTTAGTTTGGGACTAGGTCGATTTGTGTATGATTGTCCCTTAATATTTATTTATTTATTTAAAAATATAACTTAAAAAAAGGCTGAAAATAACAGGTTTTTTTTTTAGGATTTTGCGTTAAAACTTTTACGAAGCCAGATAATAAGAAAGTGTTTGTAAACATTTGTCTTACTGAAGCTATTCCGTCTCCTCGTGATATCACAAATGATGAGCTTATGCAGATTCTCAATTCTGAAGATCCTTCTACTTATAGAGTACCCATGAGCATTGGTGAAGGGCGAACTGAACCAGACAAATCGGGCGCTCCAGCAACTGTGTATGATGTGGCAATTAATCCAGATTTTTTTAAAAAGATAGAAAAGGATGATTTATTCCAAACATTTTTCCTCACAGTTGTGTTTGAAGGCCTTCAAGATAAGTATCAATTTGAAATAGACCATAAGAAGTATACTATACTGAAGAATAGAAAGTCTATAGGTACTCTTCAAACTCATAAGATACAAATTAGAGATGTGAAACACTGTGAGGAGACAGTAAAGCCTCTCATTGAAGAAATCAGTCCAAAACCAGCTCCCAAAGTTGTAGAAATGCCAGTATTGAAGAAAGAAATAGTTTACAGACTAAGGAGAGAGCCGCCAACTGGTCAGATTGACTACTTGCTGGCAGAATTTAAAATACCTTCATCCGTAAGTAAATTTGGTACTTACTGTATTTAACAGTTTACACTTACAGTGGTTAGAAAACTCATTAGTCAATAAAGTCACAATTTTTGCTATCAATATTTTGTGTATACGTGAATACGCTGGTAGACCCAGTTTTGAAATTTATTTGAAATGGTTAATAATGATCTTACTGTTGTTGTTGTTGTTGTTGGTGTTGTTGTTGTTGTTGGTGTTGTTGTTGTTGTTGTTGTTGTTGTTGTCCTAAGTCCTAAGGCACCCCGGAGGTGCAGAGGGCCTTCATCAGCCGTCGCCACGCATTTCTATACTCAGCAACTTTTTTGGCGTCTCTCCAGCTCATTCCAACGGCTCGCAGTTCACTCTCCACGGTGCGCCGCAAGAGTGTACCGGCCGTCCGCGTCTGCGCCTTCTGTCCGGCGGCTTCCACTCGAAACCAATGCTTGCGTTATTCGATCCTCCACGCCGAAAGTGTGGCCTATCCATCTCCATCTTCGCATCGCGATGTCCACACTTATGGGTGACTGGTGGCATATCCTCCACAGGTCGTCGTTACGCATCGTCCTCGGCCAGAATACGCAGAGAATAGACCTCAGGGACTTGTTTACGAAGACTTGCAGCTTGTTCATCAGGCCTTTAGTCACCCTCCACGTCTCACAGCCAAACAACAATACGGACTTAACGATCGACTCGAAAAGGGAGACTTTAACACGACGAGTGAGGATGTTGGACTCCCACACAGGCTTTAGTTGGGCAAACGCAGCCCTGGCTTTCTTTATTCTGCTGTCGACGTCATCGTCTGATCCTCCTTGGCATGTTAATACGCTGCCTAGGTACACAAACTTGGGAACAGAGTCTAGGCTTTCTCCTCTCAACGCCAGTGGACTTTTTGTGCTGGACTTAATACGCATGTCGACCGTTTTGCGTCTGTTGGTACGCAGGCCCATAGCTTCAGCTTCATCTTGAAGGCTCTCAAGCTTAGCTTCCAGATGGGCAAGAGTAGACGAGATTAACACGATGTCATCCGCGTAGTCCATCCAGGTCCTCAAGATCATTTTGTGCTCCATTGTATACCCCTTGGTGTAGCGATGACCTTCCTCATGACGTCGTCCAGCAGAATCACAAACAAACGTGGCGGTAGGAGACAGCCCTGCTTAACACCAGCAGTTATTTTAATAAAAAATAATGATCTTACTAGCTCTGAAAAAAATGTTTTGTATTTTTGTGAAAGCTAGAAAGCTACATTTTATCAATTGAAAATTAGAAATTTCATGAACAGTCAAAAACGCTGTACGCCATTTCTGCTAATCTGTGGTGTGACGTAGAATTACCTGTAAATATTCGAAATTTCGACCGTCGTATAGTGCCGTTCCGCTCACTCCAATATACTTTGACAGGAGATCAAGAGGGACGGCACTATTCGAAGTCGTCCAAGTAGACGTTCAGTTATCTTTACAGGAACGATGACGTCACTGTCACAAACGAAAATGGCGGAGAGCATTTTAAGCATTTCATAATACAGATTAAAAACCATATTTTCAAATTCATTTTTTTCAGCCATCTTTCACTTTTATGAATTGAAAAATATATATTTAGGTTTCCTTTGCTAAATACTATACGGAATAAACATCAGTATATTACAATTTGACATGAGTCAACTAGCCTATTGTCTCAACTTTTGTATTTTTATCCCCTTCAATAACAGCAAACATTACTTAACATATTCTTTGCCTGCAAATACTTTCACTAGATGCTGAGCATATCAGTCATATAGGAGCACTTTGTTATGAAACAAATAAGAGATTTTTTCTTCTATTCTCTTGCAGCTGGACTTGAAGGATCTTAATCTGGAAGTGGGTGAAGATCGTCTGGTTCTGGATTCCAAAGGAATGTATGACCAGATTGACTTCTTCCTACCTTGCAGTGTTGACCATGACGTTATTGATGCCACACTAAATAGAAACAATGATGTAAGTTTAAATAAAACATTTTTTTTTCCTAAGCCATAGGCAGAGTGAAAGCAACTTTAATAACTTTATACTACCTACTATGCATCCTAGAACAAAAATAATAGGTATATTTTGATTGTTCACAAGTCATATTAAATCGTAATGGTAGTTGCAAGTGTTTCACATGAATGTTTTTTATTTATGGATTTCTAAAACATTATCATATGTAATGCTAATGATTAATCACTTTTTAACTTCGATTACAGATGCTGTTTGTCAAGATGCCCATTATCCATTAAATTTTGCATAAATGAGCGACAGTAAGGGAAAATATTTTATTATGTTTTAATACTGAATAAAAATTATATGATTTGTAATAAGTTATTTATTTAAAAAAATATAATGCTAATGAGATAATCTTAAACATAAGATTGTTGCATTCCTATCACATTTTATGCTTATAGTATTAATATGTATATTACTATTAGATTAGAATTATAATACATTTTAGTATATCATACATAACTATTGTGATTCATAAGGTTCATCATAATAATATACTGTGGTTATGTTATGGCATTGTTATTTAATATAAACTGGTCTAATTATTCTATTTTTCTTATTCAGTTGACATTACGTTGCTAAAACGATTTATACATGTAATCCAAGAGATTTCATATGAGATTATTAAAATTTTGCTACTTATATAAATAATAATAAATTATAGCTCATCATGGCTTGGTTTCATATCTATGCCTGATAGTAAAGTTTTATCATATTGCATCAAATGCGCTTTGATGTGCTTGAGAAGACTGGCATAGTCCTGTACATGAATGGAGATGACACTGCTGAACCTTTGATGGCTATTTCTATTCAAGTAGAGACGCAGAGATGGGTAGCTAGTGATGTGCTCATGTTGGCACACACCGCGCTCATCGAGGCAGTTGACTTTACCCAGGTTTACTGCATTGTTGAGAAGCTGGAATAAAGAGAAAAACATACACATGACATTCTGAAATATTTATAAGCAAATTTCTACTTCAACTATATTAAGAGACTCTAAACCTGGCTGAAAAAGATGTGCAGACTACGCGAATCTTTTTATTTTGTACAAGCAGGGACATGTATTTGAAAAAATCTCGGAGCTATGTAAAATGGATTTAATCACATTTCTCAGACTTCTTTTGGATTTCACAAACACGCAGGCTTATTGGTTCTTCTTCATTCCGCTTCAATTCAGTGGACATGCAGCCTTGGCTTAGGTTAAATAACAGATGGGGGGGCTTCGTGGTGAAATGCTCGCGATCCCATGACGCCCCATTAACAGCAGGTGCGGGAAATGCCGGAGTCGTTTCAGTGGGTATCCCCCCTCCCCCTCGCTAGAAGAGGGATCGGGAGGTGGGAGTCCCACATAACCCCAAACGGCCTCCCCAAGCCGGGGTATGCGTAAAGCATTTTCACTCCAAAAAAAGAGGTTAAATAAGAGATCAAATTAAGCACGAAATTTCATCTAAATATAATAATCAAACACAGGCCACGCAATGGGAAACTGCCACTATTGCCAACCTCAAGAAATAACTCATACTTACTATTCCAGCAATCGCGAAATCGGCGTACATTTCGTAGCACCGATAGCACCGTGGCGAATGGAAGTACACCAACCAAGGTTTTTTACCACTGAAAAATTACACATAAAACATGTTACAACCCAGATTTGTAACAAGAATAAGTTTAAAAAGAATTCGTGAAAATTCATTACAACATTTTCTATACAAAATGTTTGTTTAGTCACTGCGCGATAAGAGATTTTTTTAGCCATTTGCCTACTAAGGCTCCATATAAAATGGGTCCCTGGCAACCCACTAGTCAGTCAGTTACTGGTCGCCAATTTTGTAGATTTGGCATTATGAATTATTTTATAGTGATTTAATTTCAGATTATGAACCTAGAGGGTTGGTTTGTTATTGTGGCGATGTGGTCAGTTATTAACATATCCCGTGGTTATCGGTGCACGGATGATTTAACACTAGGCCGACAGTAGGCGTCAAATCATACCGAAAACCACGGGGTAAGGTTATTAAAGATCGTCGACTTAATGCAATATAAGTCGGTTATAAACCTCGTGGGCTGCAGTTCTTCCGCGATGACGTGCTTGGAGAAGGAGTTCCAGTTGAGCCTGTGCACCGAGTCATCGATATGTTCCAGTGCCCACTCCAAAATGTACGGCGCCTCCTTCAGGTGCTGCAAGCTTACTCTGAAAGACCCAAAACACTCAAAGTTTAGTTATTAGGTAGGTACCTACTGTTATAAAATAGAAAAAAGAAATGTCTCTGTCGAAGATAAAAAAAGTGATAGGCTATTTTGCTACAAAGGGCTGAAGCGATTATTACACTAAGTGATTATATGGACGAGCGAAGAAAGTGAGCGAGAGACTATGTGTTTAGCGGTCTTATCATGCCAAAACGGGTTGACGTTTAACAAATTTTGGTACGTGGATAGCCACACATCCTTATTGTGTTCGTTACGCGACCAAAGTAAAGCAAAAAGGAGGGTTACGAACTTTACAACCTTACACAAAAGAAGGGCACCTTCCAATTATGGTATACAGGTATCCTGGGACTATGGAGTCGCTTACAGCGACATCTAGAGACGAGTAGAGTGGAACTGAGTTAGTGTCTCTGAAGTAGTGCATTACCTTGAGAGGGACGAGAGAAGACAACAGCGACATGACAGGCACACAATACAGAGACGGCGGGGACGCCCACCGCGATAACACACACTTTGCCTCCCATAAAATGTAAAGCACAGTTAGATAAAAAAATATAAAACTGACAGGACAAGAGACCAGTTGCTTCAGCTAGGTACTCATCCGCTGTTCCGAGCGCCCGCGCGCGACAGCTTCACACATATGGTGCCGAGGTTTTTGCTGCGGCTAGCCTTCCACCACAACCACAGACAACCCCCTCTAGACGGAGCATGTAAGGCGACCCGCGCGCTCCAACGATATGGTACGGCAGAACATTAATAGTAGATTGTTAACCAAGGGTAGAAAGTTACCCATTGCACCTGAGATATTTCTGGCGCTCGAACGAAGTGAGAGCGCCAATAGTTCGAGGGTGAAATGGGTAATTCACCCGAGTTAAACACTCTACTTTTCATTTCGACTGCGAGGAAAATAAAATACTACACTCACATGTCATGAGTGAGTTAAATTAATGTCCATGTTATTTTTAACCAATAATCAATAAGACATGGTATTTATATTTAACCTCGTGTTGCCGCTTTTTCTATTGCAAACTTTCATTATAATTATTCTTAATAGAAAAAAAAAGTTATTTTAACTACAGTACCGCCAACATTAAAAAAAAATTGGGCAAGTGCGAGTCCGACTCGCGCATGAAGGGTTCCGTACATATATATATATATACATAATCTATAACAAGTTTGTTGTATGGGAGCCCCCCTTAAATATTTATTTTATTTTATTTTTAGTATTTGTTGTTATAGCGGCAATAGAAATACATCATCTGTGAAAATTTCAACTGTCTAGCTATCACCGTTCTTGAGATACAGCCTGGTGACAGACGGACGGACGGACGGACGGACGGACGGATGGACGGACGGACGGACGGACAGCGAAATCTCAGTAATAGGGTCCCGTTTTTACCCTTTGGGTACGGAACCCTAAAAAACAAATCCAATGGTTTCAATTTTGTTTTTTATATAAATGTATGATTCTATCAATAAAATGAGGGACAGAATAATATGTACGTATTATAAATATATTAATACATACATATTTATATTTAATAATAATTGGATATAAATAAATATATCTAACCTTTGGAGATTTTTTTTTAATGGCCACTTAGCACGGCCGACTAGATTGTACCTAATTGAGTTGGTCACGACGTGCATCTAGATGGCAATAGTCTTTGACTCCGTGGCAATTAAAAAAAAATTACTTTCCACCCTAGGGATGGAAAAGCTATTTTCCACCCGGCTATCTACTCATGAAAATGACACTTTCCGAACAGGAGAGATGAAAAGTATCAACACGGCGGCCACCGTTTAGTTGCGTCCTTGTTTATGATCCATGCGTACGTCAACGAAAAAAGAAATTAAATAAATAACATGGTAAATTGTAGTGTTAAGTGGTGTAGAGAGACCTCATAAACATGGACGCAACTAAACGGTGGCCGCCGTGTTGGTACTTTAATGTTCTGCCGTACCATATCGTTGGTGCGCGCGGGTCGCCTTACATGCTCCGTCTAGTGGGGGTGGTCTGTGACAACAACACAGCGACTCACGATAACAACCCAAGGGCTATTCAAATCAGCAACAAAAAAAAAAGTAGTGCAGCTTACGTGTAATGTTCCCCGGAGGCGAGCGGGTAGAGGCGCGCAGACGGCGCGCGCACGTTGGCGCACAGCCCGCCTGCGCCGCGCGCGCACGACAGCGCGCCCACGCGCACGAACCTCAGCGCGCGCAGCTGTAGACAAACCAGAATCTAAGGTTTAAGCTGGAACCTAAGAGCCTGTCCAGATGGAGCGTTTTACGCGCGATTGCACTCGCGCGTACTCGAGGTACTAGAGCTACTGCACCCCGTCCAGATGCTCTCGCGCGTTTCACAACTCGCGCGTAAAACGCGTGCAATACGCCGGACTCTCGACTCGCTCGTTTTACGCGCGAACGCCGTGCGAATCGAGATACTCTGGCGCCATTGGAGCGTTCAGTAGTATTCGCGAGTCAGTAGCGAATGCACGTATTTTGTCCGCTGCACATCGCGCGTAGTAACGCGCGTAAAACGCGGCATCTGGATGCAACATGAAATTGAAGCGCACGAGTGCCCTCGCGCGTAAAACGCTCCATCTGGACAGGCTCTAACACGATACACAGGGCGCGAGCGCGAGAAATCCAAAATATTTGATCCATTCCTACATTAACGATACCTTGTTGGCGACGAGTCGCCACTCATGCTTGATGTGGTCGTAGCCATGCGGCAGGTACGCCACCAGCCACGTCTGCTCGCGACTCGGGTCGAGGATCTCCATGGCCTGCTGCTCTGTCAACTCCATATCTGGAAATAAACAATGATACCGAAAACATTACACTTTCGTATCCACTGTTAAAATATTAATCAGATATTGACTAGGGAGAACAAATTGACGCGATGAACTGCTACTAACTACGTTGTGCGAACTCGCGGTGTCCGGTAGCCAATCGGAAACCCTGAAACAAAACTTTCCGGCCAAAATTTTTCATGTGTGGAAGTCTTTAACTGGTCTGTTTCGTTAGTAGAATTTTGGAACAATCTCTAAAGTCAAAACACTCAGGGTGAATCCGGTCTTCACTTTTACATATATCTACCACTAGCTTTTGCCCGCGACTACGTCCGCGTGGAACTTGGAAGTATGGAAGCAACCTCGTACAACACGATAGATATCCACCTAATCACCTTAATTAATAAAAGAGCGCCTAAGCAAATGTAATGCAATTGTGCTTTTGGTTTAATCATTACATTTTCTACAGGGTCATCAATGTCATCATGAATTACTTACTTTTCAATCTTTTTAGGGATAAAAAGTATATATAGTACTAGCTTTTGCCCGCGACTACGTCCGCGTGGAACTTGGAAGAATGGAAGCAACCTCGTACAACACGATAGATATCGACCTAATCACCTTAATTAATAAATGGGATTATTTAAAGCGCCTAAGCAAATGTAAGAGCAATTGTGCTTTTGGTCTAATCATTACATTTCCGACAGGGTCATCAATGTCATCATGAATTACTTACTCACTTTTCAATATTTTTAGGGATAATTTCCAGGATGAAAACTATCCTATGTCCTTCCTCGGATCTTAAACTATCACTATGCCAAATTTCATCAAAATCGATTCAGCGGTTTAAGCGTGAAGAGGTAACAGACAGACAGACAGACACACTTTCGCATTTATAATATTATAGTATATAGTAAGTATAATAGTATATAGTATAGTATAGTATAGTATATACATATATATATAGTATAGTATGGATATATATATATAGTAAATAAATAAATAAATATTAAGGGACAATCATAGTATATATTAGGGAGTATATATATAGTATAATAGTATGGATATAATTCTCACCTCCCGTTTGAATGTATTTCGACTAGTATCTGTCCTATTGTCTATTGATTATAGTTAACTCCCGCCATGTCAGATTGCATCTCTGAGCGGTTAGACATTCTGGTTGAAGAAGATTTTATAAAGTAGTCATTTTTCGATGTATGACAATGAGCTACAAATGGCTCGTAACTGTTACCTGCACTATCCTTTATGAGCTGTACGAAGTCAACAATTTGGTGGGCCAGTCTGCATCAAAACGACCGGCGAGTGCGATAACATTTTGCTGCTGTTTTTTCTGTGTATGCTACTATGCGAAACTAAAATTAAGAGTAGGTAATAATACCTGCGCTATCCTTTATGAGCTGTACGAAGTCGACAATCTGGTGTTCGTCCGCACGTCCGCTGTAGATGTCTCTCTGGTGGCCAGTCTGCATCAAAATGACCGGCGAGTGCGGCGACACTTCGCGGCAGTACCGCGAAGTTCCTTCTGTGCATGGCACCATGCCAAACTGGAATTGACGATAATATTTTTGTAGAGTATGGATAAAAATTGGTCTGGCACTTTTCGACTCTATTTTATGAGTGTCCACAACTGGAAGTCCACAACTGTTTCTTGGCTGACTGTATGTTATGTGGAATGTTTATCATTAACTGAGGTATGACATCAATTTATCATAAATCAGTTGCCAGTTTAGGCACAAACGCACATAAAAAAACGTGTTATAAAACCAACTACTAACATACATACATATTACATGTACATTAATCTATTATTTTTATATATCCTCGAATATCATCAGAGGAACCGGATAGGGTGCTATCCGGTTCGTCCCGTGTGTATTTGGCTGTTTATATCCAATATTAACATTATTACATTATGTTATGACAATTTATCGCTTTTGGACATCGATTCTGATGCCTATGGGTGTGCGTAATTTCGGTTTCGCCATACACTATTAAGTATTCTGCGGCCATACATCGTGTGACGTGATCACGTGTATGGTGAAACCGAAATTGCGCGAACGACAACTCAAAAAAATTACGCTATTATTGTAGCCTAAAATCTAAAATATTCAACTTTATATCAGTAGTTAATAAAAGTCTCTTACGCTTATGTCTTCAGAGTTCAGGAAGTGCAGAGAAGCACGTGTGAATTGTTCAGCGATGTTATCCCACGAAGATTTGTATGGCGCCACCAACACCACCCATGATCCTAAATCTGTAAAGTTTACGTTAGTCATCAACTTCTATATAAATTCTTCATATAAACACTGAATTGAATTTTATTACACTTATTTACCAAGCTAACAGTGCAAATCTCAGCACGAAGTCGCAACCCTAATGTGATTGCACTTGTCAATGTGGACTTATTGTCATTACATCTTGAACTCAGCAACCAATTGAATGTGGATCTATGGGACTGTTTGGATGCAATGTCGTACAGTAGGTCTGAACATATTTTGAATCGCACAGCTGAGAGGCACAAGGGTAAATTGTCGCGATTGACAAAAAGTGATCTACCCGCACAAAATGTTGTTCCAATTAATGAGACCTGTACAGTTGTAGACTTGTCTTCGTGCAGTGTGAGCGAAGTAGCCAAGAAAGCTTTATCGCGGGGCTTGAATTTTGCTCCAATACCTAGTCGTATACCCACCGAAGTGATTATCACGAGCGTCGAGGATACTATTATGCGAAACAGAATTCCGGCAACAGACGCTGACTGCATTAGACAAGATGTTGCTTCGATGTTGCGTAGGTCTTGGTTGCCGAAATCTAATATACCGCACGGGGAGCTGAGGGCGTTGCGTGAGCTGAGGAACAACAAGGACGTGCTGGTCTTGCCGGCGGACAAAGGCAACGCAACAGTAATTGTCGACACTTTAGCGTATGAGAACAAGATCGCCACCTTGCTGAGTGATGTTACGACATATAAAAAGGTCAATTACAACCCTACATCTAGAGTGTCGACCAAGGTCAATAAGTTGTTAGCGGAATGGCCTGATAAACAGTTGGCGAAGCGCCTGCGACCACAGAATCCAACGTCCCCAAAAATCTATGGCTTACCTAAAATCCATAAGTCTGGTTGGCCGTTAAGACCTATAGTCAGCCAAATTGACTCGCCGACTTATAAGCTTGCACGGCATGTGTCGTCAATTTTACAGGAGTTCACGGGCAAGACTGCGAGTTATGTAAAGGATTCTAGGCATTTCATTAGCTTGCTGCAGGATATCCAACTGAACGAAAATGAAGTTATGGTGAGTTTTGACGTCACCTCCTTGTTTACTAATGTACCGGTAGAAGAAACTTTGAACATCATTTCTGATCTGATTAGTACTACTGATTTACCTACCGTCTACATGAAAGCCATTGAGGTGTGTCTGAAAAGTGGATACTTGTTGTGGCATGGCGATTATTATCTCCAAGTTGATGGAGTGGCCATGGGTTCGCCAATAGCACCCGTCACCGCCAATATATTCATGGAGTGGTTGGAAGTACGTGCTTTAAATAGCGGGCCTGCCACACCTAGATATTGGTGGCGGTATGTGGATGACGTATTTGCTGTTGTCTCGGAAACCGGCCTACTGGAGTTTACGGGGTACCTTAATACATTACATCATAAGGTCAAGTTCACGGTGGAGAAGGAAAGTGAAGGAAGGTTGCCGTTTTTGGATGTTTTGGTGATGCGTAGACCTTGTGGGCGGTTGATGACTACAGTGTATCGTAAACCAACTCATACTGACCGGTACCTTAGGGCGGATTCACATCATCACCCGAGTCATTTGTCTTCTGTGCCTAGGACGTTGATCAATCGAGCCTTATGTCTGTGTGATCCTCAGTTTGTGGATGGTGAACTAAGTCACGTGAAACATGTTTTGGAGCGCAATGGCTACAACTGGAGGCAGAGTAATCGGGTTGCGAACGCATCGGCTCGTCCCCGCCCAACTGCAGTAGAGAGGCTACCTTTATACTTGCCTTATCTTAAGGGCGTGACGGATAAAATCGGATACTTGTTACGCCGTAGATATTGCATCAAGACGATTTTCCGCCCTCATATACAGCTCAGACAGTTGGTGCGTTCCCCCAAAGATAAGGAACCCTTAAGTAATCCTGGCGTATATATGATTCCGTGCTCCTGTGGGAAGAACTATATAGGAGAGACTGGCCGGAACATTTCCACAAGAGTGACTGAACACATACGTAGTATGAAAAATCAGGATACCCGGGGTTCTGCAGTGACGGAACATTCACTGAATTCGGATACGTCTCACTATATTCGTTTCGATAAGGTAACTGTGCTGGCGAGAGAAAAGTTTTCCATTCCGCGGAAAGTACGGGAGGCTATCGAAATTAGTCGTCATCCGAATTTTAACCGAGATTGTGGATGGTCAGTGCCCCCTAGTTGGAGGACGGTTTTGGATACTACATCGGTGGTTAGTGTGGACGAGACCTTAGCAAATGACGTAGTGAGTGTTGTGTGCAACCCGACAATTGGCATTGTGCGTGATGATGAGGGTGGTTTTGCGCCTCCGCCGGTGACACCCGTGTCGAGCAGCCGCGCGGACAGGGCGCATGCCCGTAGTGTTCGATTGGCCGCCGTCGCGACTGGTCGTCTCTCCTGATGATGAATCGCGTACCGATTCGAAACATGTCGAGCGTTATTCGACTTCTACGACGTGAGTAAACCCGTTTAAGTATTTTAATATGTCTGAGACTCACGATAGTTTTCTATGTCAAATAGGTACTATACAGTACTTAACAAGCTGTATTAGGTATCACAAAGATGTAGTTTCGTTTGTCATGTCACACAGCATCACCCATTATTCTCCCCTGTTTTAAATAGAAAGGAAGCAGTGTCACAGTTGTGCTACAAGTAGAGATGGAAAAGGAAATTAAACGGGAAAAATACATTAGACCAAACTATTCAATAGACAGGTTTCCCCGCTATCCTATTCTAATCAGTAGTTACCTTCACCAAGGGTGTGTAGAGCAGCGGGCGTCAAGGAATGTAGTTTAGTGGCTAGTGCGGCGACCCGGAGGAACGACTTGAGGTTGGCTGTCGGTGACGCCTTCTGATAAGCGCCGCCGGGCTTCAGCAGCGCCCAGGCCGGCGTGTCTTCCACTTGCAGCGACAGGCAGAGCTGCGACCACGTGTCGCAGTCGATTTCACCTAAAAACATTTGTTTATTAACGACTAACAACCCGCTTAGCAGAAGCTCGTAACTCTTGCTCAGGTGTCAGCAGTGGGGTGTGGCTATGAACAAACTCGCCTGGCGGGCTCTGTCAGTTTCTGGGGTATTGTTCAATTGTTTTGGCTGGGCGTTAAAGTGTTGAGTTACGAGCTAATTTTAAGATGCGAACACGCTCGTAAAGGTGCGTGTACGGGTATTTAACGATAAACGGAATCAGTGCGGTGTCCCCGTTTTCTTAGATTGATTAGAAAGAGACGACACTACAGTATTGCCACTTTTTAATTTCGACTCTTTTTGGTCAGACTGTAAAATTAGGTACCTAAGTATTTAAATCATTGGCAAGAGCTATATATCCCAACGTATTGGGCCAAATCGAAAAACATTAATTTTAATAGTAATCGCCCTAGATTTGTACAGAATGGCGTGTAATATTTACCAAAATGCATGACTGGGAATTTCATCCTCATTTGGTGCAGCACTAGTCTGTCCTCATCTTTCGACGAGAAATAAAGGGCCCATGCGTTTTTGTAGCCACTTCGAAGTTGGTTCCTTATGTCCTACAAAAAATTAAGTTTATAAACTTGGCAAATAAGTAAATTATTAGGGGAAATTTAATTCCAAGGTACACAAACAATAAATATTAACTTCTCAACGCGTCATTCTGGCGAGCGACAAGCACTATTTCCACCGAACGGCTCGCATCGGGTCGTTTGGTGGAAATAGTACTAAAGTGGCGGTACCTTTTGCTTGAAAACTTCGCTATTTAAATAGTCTCATAGTTGACATCTGTTGAGATACAGTCCGCTTCACTTTTGTGATTGATCGATTACGCACCTCTCCGCTCCGCTCCGCTTTAGTGTGGAGACGCACCCTTACGTTTGGAACTAGTCGTAAATGTAGGCCTTTCAGTTTAATGATAAGCAAAAGATCGAAGTCGCAAATACCTTGTAGTCATTTTTGTGGAGCTTTGGGGCAGGTGAGATTGAGTAGTTGCAAACACGTTTATATTTATTTATGTAATGGTTCGTGAGGAGAAATAGGATAACTAATAGAACTAGGAATTTCCTGCCGATGTCAAGCTAAACGAGCAAAGTGGCGTGCCCGCGGCTTATTGCAAGCCATACTATAGTGCTTGATCGGTTATTAGATTCAATAGGCCTCGACGCGGATTTTTTCTGGGCACCGTAGGTATATCGTGGGTTTGGAAGACATGGAGTTTATTGGTAAAAACGATATTTTAAGAAAGTCAAATTAATGTAATTACTCACCTTAAACTTTTCTGGGTCCACAGGTTCTATTGTAGGCAGTGCCTCAACTATGTCACTCAGTATTTCTTTTTCATCAGTGCTAGTAATTTCCTTAACAGTTTTTCTGTATTTAAATACAATAGTTGTGTAGTCATCATTTGTGAGTTGAGATCTGAGGCTATCATCTTCAATTACAGCTAAAGTAACTAAACCATTCTGTGTAAGAAGCAGATAAAATAATCAATTCCTGTTGTGATTAATATTCATCATCATCATCATCATCATCAGCCAAAAGACGTCCACTGCTGGACCCTCCCCCAGAGAACGCCACCATGACCGGTCCTGCGCCTCCCGCATCCAGCGGACTCCAGCGACCTTCACCAGGTCATCAGTCCACCTTGTGGGGGGCCTACCCACGCTGCGTCGTCCGGTGCGATTAATATTATGCACTAGGTATAGTACAAAATTAATAACATGGGCATTCGCATGGGTATAGAAAGGTTTTTCCGCGGTTATGACCACGTGGCAAGGGCATTTTGTTATACCTTCAGGGAAAATTAATTTTCCGGAATAAAAAGTAGCCCCAATAATCCCAATATAATATGTATGTATTATATACCCGGATGCGCGACGCCTGATAGAGCCGCCCGAGTTGCGCCGCTAGCCTACAAGAGTAGGTATTATTTTTCGTAGATATGAGATAATGAGAATAATAAACAGTGTATGCACTAATATAACTTAGGAAGTTTTGATCTGGATTTTTTAATAATTGAGAATTTGATAAAAGGAGTCAGTATTTTATGAGCATTTCAAGAACAAGTGACACTCCACTTGCACGAAAAAATAATGCGATGTGAAGAGTTTTCGCGACTTACCAAATGGAATGCCAGCCTTGTTAGAGTATCCCGTTCTATTCTTTTTCTTCCCAATACATATGCCATAGGCTGGTCAAGCCCTCTCAGGTAGGATAAAGTTGGCACATAGTAAGTTTTTTCAATGTATGATAAGACAAAGTCCTCCAATGCTTTAAACGTGTGAGCACCACGATAGTAAATATAGTTGCCGTTTTTACCCTGAAAATTTAAATAATGGATATTAATGTGGCACCCCAAATCTCACGTGGTTCTCTCGACAACTCCCTCCTTATTATAGATGGTTTTAGGGTACCGTAGCAAAAGGGAAAAAAATGGAATCCTTATAGGATCAGTTTGTTTTCTGTCCATCCGTCTGTCACTGTCAATACCTTTTTTGAGCAAGGCGTGGAGGTATTGAGTTGAAATTAAAACCATATCGTCAGGTCTACCGTTTCTTGTAGCTGACAAAAATCAAACTTCTAAGATAACGTAAAAAAAGATACGACTGTTTAAGCCGCAAAAAGTATATTTCGAAACTCTCAAGGGAATCAAAATTTATAGAGTATTTTCCGTTGACGTAGAACAATGAAATTTTACAAGTAATACCGTCTTATACTACAAGAATAAGGAAATCTGAAAACTATACATTTGTAATTAAATCATAAAAAATATAGTCTTATTTTAAAGCAAGTACCTACACCAGTTTTCCGACGGTAAAGTTAAGTTTGCCGCTCAGTACCTACAGTTTATCTTTTTGTTAGAGCAATATGCAGTACTTTTATAGTTCGGACGGAATCTTCGGTGCGCGAGTCCGACTCGCACTTGTCCTTTTTTGACAGATTTTGGGGTATTTTCGTCTATTAGAACCGATAATGTTAATGTTGTAGCCCAGAATTTTCATATTTTGAGAACATCATACTTATATTTTACTTTACTACAAAACTAACTCATAATCATAATTTTTAAATGGAAGAGAAGTCTAAAAGTTCTTTTAAAAGTTCATATTAGTTCCTTATTTTGATGGAATAAGTATGTTCATTTGTTAAAAATGCATTTCATGTTTAGTGTACACCAGACATAATTATAAAGAACTTAGGTAGGTACTTATTACCTGTATGCTACAACAATAACCCTGCGATACAAGTTTTTATAAGTATCATAGGATGGTTTTATGCAACTTTCCTTTCTTGATACTATTATGTTTAAACTTATCATCATCAAGTAGAGTACTATCAATACTTACATCTGGATAAAACAATAAGGACGGATAGCTGCCAATCCTCATAGAGTTATAGCAAAACTGATTATGATACTTGCAATTTACTGCACCTACTTTTACCTGAAAAAAAAAAACACGATCGAATCTTCAGAGACTACTCCAACAAAAGAAAACAAATAAAAGGATACAAGACATTAATGAAGACAATTTAATGGTGCAAGAACTATTTCTGTTGAGAAGCAGAAACAATAAAAAGAAACCAAGTATACACAAAAATATAAGTGACTCTTTATAAAACATATCAGGCTGCTACTAAACCAGCAGGCTAATTCTTTAGTCCCGATAATACACTTAAAAATAACTTACAATGCCTTTGTAAATTTCAGCAAGTTTCTTCCAGTGATCAGCAAGGCTTTGGCACGGTGGACAGAATGGAGAGTAAAAGTTAATAAAATGAAAACCGTCACTTAAGTAACCATCTGAAAAAAATAATAATATAGGAAAGCATGTTTCTTATTTATGCAAATTTTATTAAATAGCAGTATGGTAGTATCACTAATTTTATGAAGTACTTAATGGATAACTCCATTTTCACTATGACTTCATACTTTATTTATTTACACAGTTGGATATACATTTGACATTGAGTAGGTTAATATAAAATAATAAACAAATGCATACTTACAAAACTCTTTCCCTGAGACAGTATCTACAAAAGGATCTTCATGGTAAAGGCCATTATAGAACATGTTATCATAGTCTTTCTGGGACCTATAATCATGCCGTCGGGTGTTCGACTGATGAACTCCAAAAGTATCATACATTCGCCTCTTCTGTGGGTCTTTCAATGTTTCATAGGCTTCTGTGATTTTAAGAAACTTCTCATGAACTGAATCATCCTGAGGGTTAGAAATATATGTTATGCCTTAATGAATAATAACCAGCTTGAATTACAATGTAAGACTTCAATAACAACTGTTATTACTACATTTTTAATGTTGTACCATATCTTAAGCAAATTTTAGACAAGTTTAGTTTAATCATTAATAGTCCTGTTATAATGTTTAATTTACACTTTCAGTAATATGGCTTGAAGTGTAAGTAATGATTAATGAAATCTAGATAACAATTAATTAATAAAAAACTTACTTGATTTTTATCGGGATGAAATTTAATAGCTAACTTTTTATAAGCTTGCCTTATTTCCTGAGAAGTTGAGTGTTTTGTGATGCCTAAAATCTCATAAAAACTTACATCGGTAGGGTTAACAATATCTAAAAAAAGAAAAACGACGATCACCGATTTAAGCCTGAAAAGAATTAAATAACTTCATTCATATATGAGTTTTTCATTTGTTTCAAAATTCTTTTAATTTAAAATAGAAACAATATTGAAAACTTACATGGTACGAAAAAAGCCGGCAAGCGGGTAAAACATCTTCCAACAAGCTTACAATGAAGAGCAAGTTTTTCTTTCTCTTCCTGTTTGCTCTTTAGTTATTACATTACTTTAACTATGATAGATAATTTAATTGACACCAATATTTTAAAGATAAAACATCTGTTTACTTTTTATGTAGGCGCTATGTGTAGGCGTCGTGTTCGTAAAGTTCTGTGATCTGATCTGATCTGTCATAATCATGCAGTGTTGCCAGATGACATTTATGAAAATCTGTAGGGTGAGACAAAAAAGTCTGTAGAATTCCGTAGATCGTCGCTTGAAAAATCCGTAGCTCTACAGATTTTTTTCCAATGCTTCATTTGACTATACTGAACCATAAAATGTTATTAAGAGTTAGTAAAGTTTGCAAAATCGTAGGTGGAAAAACAATCAAAATCTAATATTTTTTAATACCTTGTCCATAGTTTATTCATCCTTTTGAGCTGGTAAGAAAATGAAATTTATAAAACGGATCACTGAGTGAAAGTGCATGAACTGTATGTAATGAAATGCAGATCGTATGATTAGTTTCTGAGTGTTTCAGTCAGGCTTATAATTATTTTTTTAAAGAAAAAGGACATTCCGGACTGAAATTCCGTAGGTTCACCAATAATTTCCGTAGGTCTGGGCACAAAGCCTAAATTCCGTAGATCTACAGATTTTTCCGTAGCTCTGGCAACGCTGCGCCCAGCACGCTTGACTGCCTGTACCTACAGTGTTGCCAAAACTACGGAAAAATCCGTAGATCTACGGAATTTAGGCTGTGTGCCCAGACCTACGGAAACGATTAGTGAATCTACGGAATTTCAGACTACTGTTATTTATCACAGAAACATGACATAAACGAAACGGAATGTACTTTTTCTGCGAGAATTAATTGTAATCCTGGCTGAAATACCCGCGGACTAATCATGCACTTTCACTCGGTGGTCCGTTTATTAAATTTCATTTTCTAAACGATGAATAAGCTATAGACAAATGTTCAAAAATATTAGATTTACCTACTTGTTTGCAAAAGTTACTAACTTTTAATAATATTTTAAGCTTCAGTATAGTCAAATGAAGCATTGGAAAAAAAGTCTGTAGAAATACGGATTTTTCAAGCGACAATCTACGGAATTCTACAGACTTTTTTGTCTCACCCTACGGATTTTCATAAATGTCATCTGGCAACACTGTGTACCTATATGGCTACAGCCGGCTCTAATGCGTCTGTAAAATGTTATGAGCAAAGTATGGTTACCTACATATTATGCCTACATCTATTGTATTATAATAAGTACCTACTTAAAATCTACACTTTAATTGAATGTAGGTACCTTGATGCACACCTTCGGTTTAGGTAAGTGTATGAATGCTTACGGTCCACGGCTTTCTTATAACTATTTATTTACAAAAAACCGGCCAAGAGCATGTCGGGCCACGTTCAGTGTAGGGTTCCGTAGTTGCCCAGCCTTCACAAAGTGATGGGTCGCGGGAATATTCCCGTTCCCGGGAATATTCCCCAAAATGGGGAACATTGAACATTTATTAGTACTAGAGAAACTCTTAGTACTTACCAGAAAGTTATAATTTGGCATGGTGATACATATTAGTCATGTTGACAAATTGGTAGAACAAATTCTTGGAAAAATACTTTTTTACTGTACCTCCCCCTATACTAAAGTGGGGATGTCTTTTTTTCTAGTCTACCCCATGGTGTGATATGTCGTTGGATAGGCCTTTCAAAATGTTGTAGGTTTGTTGCAACAATTTTCCGATTTAAAGATCTGTTTGTGAAATGTCAAACTTTAAATTGCAAATTTTGGTAGTACTTGGGTATTGGCTATATAAACGAATTCACTATAGTGTTAGGTATTATATCTACCGAAATTAAAAGGAAATTATATAAATAATCACTGCTAAGGTAGGCTTTACAAGTTTACGAGTAATAATAGTCGACCAACTCATAAAGAGTACTTAGAGAAGTAAAACTTCAATTGAAAATTGCTTGTATGACTTTCTTAGCAGAAAAAGTTCATTAACACTGATGCGCTGCCACAAAACAATTCATCTGGCCCAGCATTAAAATATATTTTATGAATCTACAATCAGATTGGTTACGTGTACGTCTCCATTTTGCGGTAGTATGATCTAGTGTTTTTGTTGGTAGGTTAATTCAGAAGCCTAGCTACCCCCTACTCCAATAACACCATGCTGCAGAAATAATTCTAAGAGCTGAAAATCTCTTGAACACAGCTTATCTTCCCGCAAACTCATTTCAGAAATGACACTGTTGTAGCACACACATAATCATAGACTGCGCAAAATCTAAATCTGAAGCAGACACATATTGATGTTGAGGAAGCAGTTTTCCAAATCGAAGACGTGTTATCTTCCCGCAAACTCATTTGAGAAATGACACTGTTGTAGCACACATAATCATAGACTGCGCAAAAACTAAACCTGAAGCAGACACATATTGACGTTGAGGAAGCATTTTGGAAAACAATCGAGGACGTGTACCACATAGCGCAACAACTTCGACCAAGATGATACTCGTATATCCGTTTAGCTATTACAAGGAAGAGCGGTAATTCAATTAATGGATTTGAAATCAATGCATGTGTCTTCTCTTGGGCTGGTTTTGAAACTACTGACGGATCAAACGAGGTTACCGACCAGTCGGTAGGATCTTGCTGCATTTAAGAAGATCTTTGAAACCAGAAGTTAGCCTGGAATCTTTAAAGACGTCAAGCCACGCGAAAGACAGTCAGCATGATTTTCCGCTACAGAGACATGGCAGAAATAATCCACTGAAAGTGCGCCAAATATGCGCCTCATTGATGGGGCGAATAACGTTTCCAGCAAAAAGTTACGGTTGAATCCGAAAATGACAAGATAGTATTAGTCTTCTGATTCTGTAAAATCTAGTGAGGAGTCGAAGACTATTAAATACGGGGGGCATAGGAAAGAAACTGAACAGAAGGGAAACAAGATAGTTAGTCTTTTGATTATTTTAAGCCAACTTCGGAAACGATGACTATAAGATATAACTTTGAAGTCACAAAGTGGAGCTATGACAAGCGGCAGCGGCACTAAAATCAAAGCAACTAATAAGAACAGAAACAAGATAGCTAAAATCCAAAGTGATGAGACGATGACTACAAGAGACACTCTAGGAGGCAGAGCCCCCGTATTTAGATAATAAACACAACTTTGAACTTTCAAGTCACGAGTAGATTTACGAAACGAGGGCTCGGGGGGATGAGCCCCCCGCACCAAAACAAGAGTTCTCTTCTTGATCTTGTAATATTTTTGTGATAACGGCTATGGAACCCTGCCTGGAGCATCAACATTGGCTAGGATCCAACTGACTAAAGAAAAATAATTTTATCAAATATTGCAAAAGATTAAATGCTGATATATATTTTTATTAAATTTAATGTTCCTGGCGGGGTAGTTAATTAATGAATTATGGCATGCCTGTCTTTAGTACTACATACTATACTCGTACACTACCTATTTAAAATACTAGTAAAATAATGAAATAAATAGATACATAAAAACGATAAAAACTAAACAAAATACAATTATTTTGCTAATTGCGTTGAAACTTGAGCTTTATGTTAGGATTATTTTTTTCACAACACACGTGTTGTCTCTATTTCTTTTCTATCAGAAATTAACTTGCTCGTCTCACTAGTATTTTACCATGTTATTCCTGAGAGCAATTTAAAAACTTGCGGAATATTCCTCGGGAACAATGAGAATATTCCCGGGAACATTGGGAATATTCCCGGGGAACAATGGGAATATTCCCGGGAGCAAAGGGAATTTACATTTACAGCTGACTTTTTATATTTTTTTCTACTGAATTGTTAACCTATTAAATAGATAAACATTTACTTATATAGAGAATGTCATAAAATATATGTTATTCATATACAAAACCTAAATTCCCCTATATTCCCCTCATGGGGAATGTTCCCGGGAACGGCCCATCACACAATAAATTACGATTTTAAATTACGAGAAAAATTTCAAGCTCTATTAAAAAGGTCATAAACGCCAAAGTAGCTGTTAGGGCTTGTGCACAAATCACGTGAGGTTTTTTCGGCTTTTTTTGACCCCCCTCCCCCCTGGTGACATTTGGTGAGGTTCTTTGCTAACCCCCCCTCCCCCTCACTACGTCACGTGTATTTTTTTTGCCAATATTTCGTAAAATAGACTCGCTATTTAACAAGTGAAGACTTATTTTTAACAAAACCGAGAAAAAAATATCGATGTTTTCTTAGTTCGTTCACTGAGGAAAAATACACGTTTTAATTGAAAGTACCTATAAAGCCTCATTTTCCTAAATTTTTTCATAATTTTTTGACCCGTAGTTGAAAAGTTAGAGGGGGGGGGGCACTATTTTTTTCCGAGCAAATATTTACAAAACTGCTGACTTTATCAAAAAATTATGTTTGGAGACCCCTATTATTTTTGAAAGACACACAAATATTGAAACGGAAAAAAAAATCACCCACACTATAGGCGTTCGAGAGGTCCCGAAAAAAAGTTTTTTTTTTAGTTTTTATATTACCGTCTTGTCGGCGTGTTACATACACATACTCATACCAAATTTCAGCTTTCTAGTACAAATCACCACGGAGCTAAGCCGCGGACGGACAGACGGACAGACGGACATGGCGAAACTTAAGGGTTCCTAGTTGACAACGGAACCCTAAAAAGAGAACACTTATCTAAATAAGTGAGTCACTCACGCTGAATTACATAAATAAATAAATCGGACCACCTCACACAAATCGATCTAGCCCCAAATTATATATATATATATCCTGACCGTTTTCGGCCACGGCGACTGCTTCAACTCCTCTGTTGGCGTTCGTGTGCTCTCATGTGGCTAACGTAGCCGATCTTGTTATTAGCCCCAAATTAGGTAGGTACTAACTAGACCACAGCATAAAGACATTAACTAGACGACGATATACGTACTTATATAGATAATATATAAAATTACAAATGTTTAAATAACCTAATCTAGCATGTATTTGAGAATTAACTGGAATTTAAATAAAGATAATAAATGCACCAGTTGTGTGTGTAATCGAGAAGATGATTCAGCCCCTACTGAAGCACCCATGACCACTTCAAAACACTTCAAATCTGCTAAACAGCAATAAATACAATTGTAACAGTAGAATATTCTTTATTTGCTCTAACTGATATCAATGCATTTATCGTTTCGGTCTCTCGGTCAATCGTCATCAAAATGGGGTACTTTGTGTCTTTAATATTTGTAACAGTTTTAAAGTTTGTAAATTCATCGGAGAGTCTTTATGATGAAGATTTATATGAAAGCGTATTGAATAATGCGACTTGTGAACGGCAATTAGAAGAAATGGATATTTTTCAGTGTAAGTACCCTATAGAAATTCAGAGGGATTTCGCAAAGAAGTAACTACACGTATTCGAGTGCACGCCGCCCATGAAAACATTTACACGCGTTTACATTGCTCTTGAGTGTATTGGCGAAAGTAGGAACAATGGAACATGTGTATGATCGTAAAATGGTTACGTAGTGCCTTCATGCAATAGGTACTTCAAGCCAATCAGTCCTCATCAGATTGACTTGAAGTGCAGTATCATTAATGCCAAGAGCATGTCGGGCCTGCTCAGTGTAGAGTCGAAGTCACTAAGAAAGGAAGGATTTTACTTAGTCACTTATAACTTGTGCTCGTGTAAAGTTTATCTACTCCTCATTCATGTTATACCTACTCCCAACTTCGTAATAAATATTCGAAAACACTCCTCTGTTATACACCCAAAAAACTAAATAGGTACTGATTAGGTTTTATTTCCTGTGCATGATATAGATACAGAATTTTAGCTTGTTTTGATGTATTCTAAAAAAATATTGCGTTATATAAAAATATAAACAAAGAACTGTGATATTTTTTTCTTTTTTTTACCATTTTTTTAAATTAAATCAATCCATAATTACAGTCTTCGATGCCAGTGGCAGGATTCCCCAGAGTATTACACTCGGAGGCCAGGGCAGCCTTGGCAACTATCGCCAATGTCTTTCCCTAGAGCAGCAAGTGCCCAACGAAACGATATACGGGAAATATTGCATGATCCAAGTACCCTTGCAGCAAGACGGTTTAAACCCTCCAGCTTTGGACCCAAATACAGAATTGAATGGTACCCTATTCGAGTTGATTAATATGGGCGACAATGAGACTGAAGCACTTCAGGATAGCCTACTATTTAAAAGGGTAGTTGGCATTATAACGGGCAATGGAAATATGAGGTATGGATTTAAATTAGGTATACTTACCATGTAATGTAACCCTTAATACTTATAGGCTTTTATTTATGATATAGACAATACGAGTTGTTTATTTAATCTTTATTATTAATTATATTAAACAAAGGAATAAAAGATCATTACTTATTGTGTGATATGCTTAAGTTTCACTTCTTTCCTTCAGAAGAATGCCAATCTCGCAAGGCGGTTTGGGCATGAAAGTGGCAGTCTGTCTACCCAGGAGTTGTTCCACACAACAGGCGATTGGGCAGTATACGGACATGTTGAACGTGTCCTACAACGATCTTTACTGCCGATTGCCCGATGATAAGATTTTTTCTGCTGTAGACTACGTTGCGATGTAAGAAATTTATACAAACCAATTAAAATTTAATTCTTTTTTGTAGACTTAAAACTACTATAACTAGGTACCTAGGTAGGACGATTTGACTTTTTAACTATGAAGAACATGGTGTTTTAGAGTCAGACCACTCAAACTCTTCCAAGCAAATGAACTGTCTAATCATACAAAGTGAGTGAGTCAGTCTGTATGGTTTGACAGTTCATAGGCTTGGAAGAGTTTGCGTGGTCTGACTATATTTTCATTATGGTCATAAAATTATTTTAAAGTGGATTTATCCACTGATATTATACGATACAAAGATCAACAAACACAATCAATGCCAACTAACTAGATTTGAACTGATATTAATATTTCTTGCCATGCCGGGATAAGTGCTCTACCATACCAATTGCGCCAAAGGTGGATTTTAAGAGGTTGACGAACTTTAGCGCTGTGTTGTTACCACAGATTGAGTTTAACTTACTTTAAGAGCATTTCTCAAAAAGTTTGTACAAAATTAAAATTTCAATTAAATTATTTCGTTACCAATTATTTTAGTAATTTATATCAATGTTATGGCTATGTTTGATAATTAATTAAGGTACATACTCTTCTTCTTATACTTTTTAAATTATATATAATACGAAATCACAAGCAAACTTGGTAATAATAACAAGATAGGAAAATATAATTTAACATCAATTGACGTCTTAATTTTGTAAAAACTTTTTGCTGAATTACGGAAAGTGATAAAACCTCATGTACAACTTCGAAAACATACGTTAAAACTTTAGTGACTCTAAAACCTGTGTTAGAACTGTAATTCGATGAACCATACAGTTCGATAAAGCGGTGCGCCACCTAGTGTCAGATAGGAGCATGATAACTCATTCTACTACTTAACACTAGATGTCATTAACATATCTAATCACTTAAAAGTGAGATATAAGCTTTGGAATCTTTAAAAAATAGTAGAAGTGAAAAACTTAACTAAAGGACTTAGTGGAGTTCTATCGACTTTTGACGTAACTTCCATAGTAATTTTGTATACCACTACATGTACACCTACTTAATTAGGTCTGTAAAGTTTTTCACCTATAATTCGTGTTGAATCATACTAATGTCTAATGTAGTAAAGTAAGTATAGGTAATACAAAACAGTTTAGATTTATTTTTTCTTAATAATATGCTATGCAAGTAAAAAATAAATCGAACAATACTTGTACGTACAGTCTGCAGCAGAAGTAGCTACGCAGGGCAAGTGCTCAAAATTATATAGGTACACACGAACCCTATTATCAAGAGAATATTAAGGGTTGTACAGATCATTGTGAGTGAATTCTGCTTAGCCACTGCGCAGTACTTAAGCACCTAATATATACTGTTATTCTATGACTATGGAATATAATATAACGGAAACTTTTTATTGCAGAGTTATAATAGTAATCTTGGGGATATTGACTGCATTGAGTACAATGTATGATTTATACTACACATTTGTACTTGAAAAAGGTAAGGCATAGGTACATAGATTTTAAGTAATTGATACAGCTTGATACTTCTTCAGCTCCCTACGTTACATATTTACCGACATATATTTGTACTTTTTCATACGCATGATTTCATTTCATTACTGGCATAGCGTTAGATACTTATTCATAGTTGACCTACACATATGCCAAGGTGTTGCACCCTTAGTTAATTAACTGTTTCTTTTTATGAAAATATCAATAATGCCCCACTGATGATAATTTGTCTGTTTTTGTTTGTTAGTCCCCGCTGATACAAGCAAGCGTCTGAGTAGTTTTTCAATATATACGAACACCCGTCGCCTGATGACCTTCCGCAAGACCCCTGGCTCCATAGACTGCCTGGACGGCCTCCGATCCCTTTCGATCCTGTGGGTTGTGATTGGGCATTCCTCCTCAAATATATTCCTTGGAACTACCGTCAACTTGTTGACTGCTTACAAGGTAATTAGTAGATTAAAAAATACACTTTTATTAGTCCGTATAAAGAGATGTAAAATACGGTAAGACATAATTTCGTTCGATATTCAACTATGTCCAAAAAGAAACGAGACGTTCAGACTTTGTTTTTTAAATTTTAAATCCATGTAAGTATTAATCAGAATACTTACTGCAGTGATTTTTTAAAAGGCATAAAATAATATTTGTGTAACAAGAGAGCATCTCGTGCTATTGAATCCCTCACTACGCTTAGGATTCTAACTTAGAATCATTCGCTACCTACTCTCGTGATTCAATCATAGAGCCCTTTGCTTGCTCGGGATTCAAAATCTGCACTCTAAGCAAAAAATCAACTTAGCTCTCTTGTTGCACAAATAACTATTAAATGCCATTTTCACCGAATTGAACATTTCATACTGTACATTTGAAATTCCTTGTTGATAAAATGGGTAATAATTTTGGGTATTTCAGTGGGCCACCAGCTCAAAGGCGATATGGGTAGTGTCTGCGGTATTATCAGTGGATACCTTTTTCATGATGAGCGGTCTCTTAGTCGTCTATACAACAGTTAAGAAAATGACGCCGAGTAAGTTATTTCTAAAAATAAAGTAATATAACTCAAATACCTCGAATATTTTCTACTCGACACTAGATGTCACTAGTGTTTACAAATGTTTTCCATTTCAGTGTCATTAATAAAGAACATCCATTTGTTCTACCTGCACCGATTGCTCCGGATGTTTCCGCTGCTGGCCGTGGTTGTCCTGTTCCAAGCGTCGCTGTTCCACCACAGCGGGGATGGCCCCGGCTGGCCCGTGTTGGCGTCCACCGTGACATGCTGCCGCCACTGGTGGTGGTCCACCCTGCTGCATGTACAGAACTACGTCAACATCACAGAGATTGTGAGCTTTGGTGTTGTTGTCTAGTATTGTTTACCAAAGCAATGTTATTCTGGCGTGTGTTCGTGACCAAGCTGGGATTCAAGAGCCATGTCCGAACACACGCCAGAAACAGTTGACATCCGTGAAGAAGGACATCATTATGGCGTAATCCCTTAGACTGACTTCAGTATATGTACCATATTCTCAAATACTCTAAAAATCACGAACACCCAAATTAGGTAGTAGTACGTAGTAAAGGCATGGCAGAATATTTTTTCATGATTCATTCATATCAGAATCAAGTACGATACCAACATTTTATAACTAAGCAGGAAATAGGAATCTCCTCTTCTCGCCTCGGTGTTAAATTAGATTTACGCTGAAAATAAGATTTGAGGACTGATTTCCTTCTCTTCAGGTAGTGAATGTTTTACGGTGAAATCAATTAATTTTAATTTTCAGTGCCTCGGTCACACGTGGTACCTATCTGTGGACACCCAGCTGCACGTGGTGTCTCCGCTGGTGCTGTTCTGGGTGCTGCGCCGCGGCCGCTCCGCAAGGCTGGGCCTCTCTGCCGGCCTGATGGTCTCTGTCATCATCGCTACCACCTACTGCTATGTTATGGACTTCCCCAGTTTGTCGCTCTTAGGGTGAGTACTTTCAGTGCCTAGGGACCAGGGACCATAATCATATATTTTTTACATTATTTCACCTTACAGGCATATCGAATTCAACCGAATTGGTCGTCGTGGCGGTTAAGAATCTAGGTCACCCTTGGCACCTGCGTGTCTGTGCCGAACTAATTTCGCTTTGAGTGTCTAGTCAAATTCGGACCTCTAGCTAAGCAGCTCATCCCAAAATAGCTGAAGCAATATCCGATAAAAAAACTATTATACCTAACAATTGTTGCTCACGTAAATTAATAGGATAGAATATAAAAAATATATAGAAATAATTAACAACAATATATTTTTAGCATGCGGAGTGACATATCTACACTCCTGGACTATTTCAAATACTACTACGTGAACACTTTAACGAGGTCCCCGCCCTTCTTTGTCGGCATGATAGTTGGTTATTTGCTGCACATCTGGCAAGAGAGTCCTAAGAGGATACCTAAGGTAAGGTTTAAAAAAATAATTGCGTTTGGATTTGATAATCAAACGTGACCTAGAATGTAACGGAAACATCGACACAGCGACGACCCAGAATCGACATCTTTGGCTGGAGACAACACATTAGGAGACCCGACCTCAAATGCCAGAGAGATAAAGCCAGGAGAAGTGTAATTTACATTTTGGTTTCGATCGAAGCGCGATAGTGAAATAATGAAACAATTAATTATTCTGCAAGTAGGCCACAAGGGCACTACCGGAATTTCACAAGAGGAAATCACTTTTGAGAAGAATGAAACTCAGCAGCCAGTATTTTTATCAGAAAAAATACTTAATTAAGTATTACAGTAATATGAACTTAACCTAATTTGTACCTATCTTAAGAATTTAGACGTATACGTAGTCCTCAAAGAAAACATAATAAAATCCAACTGCGTACTTAATTAAAATTTATTACTTTCTATTTACAACTTTCGTAACGTTTCGTTTTTCAGTGGACAATAGCAGGTTGCTGGATTGCTGCCTTCGCCCTTGGATCCGGGATGATCTACTGTAACTACCCGGGAGCCAATATTACCCGTTTCTGGACGAATTTCCTCAACTCCTTCATGAGGGCGTTCTGGGCGCTGGCAGTGGGCTGGGTGGTGTTCGCGTGCGCTCAGGGATATGGAGGTTGACACGTTGCATATTGGTTTTCTACCCAGCCATATACTTGATGTGTACTAAGAGAGCATATCTATATGTATATTTTAATTTCGTCTTAAACCCATTTGCAGAAAGATTACCTATATTATTAAAATGCTTACTCATTGATGTTAAATTATGTATTCCTATGTAGCCTCCGCTTCTGATGGCGGTCTGCATCAAATTAGTATATTTATAAAGGATGCCTTCAAATTGGTAATACAAAACACTTGATTGTGGCTCAGTTAATCAATATTATAAAAATTAGCTATATTTAGGTAACTATCGTTATTGTTCTAACAAAAGTCCCAATTAAGCCGTTGACTGTTACTATCACCTACTTACCTACCTATTCTAGATTTGCCTAGTATATCTAAGTACCACAATACATAGAATGACTAGAATGAGATCATTGATTGTTAATTCGATGTGTAAATTTTTCAGGACCTATAAACTGGTTTCTCTCCTTAACGATGTGGAAATTCCTAGCCCGCATATCATACGCGCTATACTTGATTCACTATCCGCTACAGGCCATGATAAGAGGACAGAGGGAGATGCCGACCATGTTCAGTGTTAGCAACCTGGTACGATTTAAATAATTTCTCAGTTCCAAAATCTGCAAAACAGAACACTGTCCCTGTTGGGGAGCAATTTTCTGACTTACAAGTTTAGATAAAAAATAATCCGTCACTATTATCAGCACACCGTCATTCTTACCATTTTAAGATTGAAAACTCTCCAAACGTAATGTCATGTCAGCAAATTACCTGAATATGAAAAAATACTACAGTTTGGTTAAATGTAGACTACCTAAGAGTTTTGAGGATGAAACGAATATTGTTAGGTATTGCTGCTTACAACCTTACTCTGCTAACAAGCTAACTTTTTAGGGTTCCGAACCTCAAAGGAAAAAGCATAACCCATATAGCTTAATTTTGCTGTCCGTCCGTCCATCCGTCAGTCTGTCTGTCAAGACCCTGAGGTATCGAGTCGACATTAAAATCATATACTCAAGTCTACAGTCTCTTGAAGATGTGAAAAAAATCTAACTTCTAAGGGCCTTATCACACTTGCGATTTGCGAGCGAGTTTTCTATACAAATAAGCGTCGCGGCGAACTCGCTGCGTGATCGCCGCCATACAAAATTCGCTCGCAAATCGCAAGTGTGATAAGGCTCTTAGTTAACGTAAAAAAAACCGGCTAAGAGCATGTCGGGCCACGCTCAGTGTAGGGTTCCGTAGTTGCTCATCCTTCACAATAAACTGCTGTTTTAAGCCCGAGGTTTACGTGAAGAAAGATTTTAAGCTCTATAAAAAGATCGTAAACGCCCTAGAAACTGTAATCACTTATTACCTTTTGGAAGTCAACTTACGACCTTTTAAAGAAAAAATATGAAATTTGGCGATAACTCAAAAACGGCTCGACCGATTTCGTTCAATATAGTTTTCATTGAAAGTACTTATAAGGCCTCATTAACATGAATTTTTCCGAATTTCTTTGACCCGTGGTTGAAAAGTTAGAGGGGGGGGGGGGGGGCACTATTTTTTTTGTTTTTGGAGCGAATATTTACAAAACTGCTGACTATCAAAAAATAATGTTAGAAGACCCCTATTATTTTTACAAGACCTATTCAACGACACCCCACACACCAGTGTTGAAAAGAAAAAAAAAATCACCCCCACTTTAGGTGTTCGAGAGGTACCCGAAAAAATTTTTTTTTTTAAATTTTATTTTACCGTTCTGTCGGCGTTATACATACACATACTCATACCAAATTTCAGCTTTCTAGTACTAATGATCACGGAGCTAAGCCGCGGACGGACGGAAGGACGGACGGACAGACGGACAGACGGACATGGCGAAACTATAAGGGTTCCTAGTTGACTACGGAACCCTAAAAAGATAGGCGCAAATATCTTTGTTAGAGCAATATGCTTTCGTAGATCGTAAGGAACCCTCGATGCGCGAGTCCGACTCGCACTTAACCGGATTTTTTTCATTTTCAGTTTTACATATTTTATACCGACCTCGCGCTCTCGTTGATGGTCGCAACAGCGCTGTGTGTGCTAGTGGACGCTCCATTTTCCACATTGCAGAAGATCCTGCTTCAAGGTAATATTGTTTTTTTTTTTACTAACATCTGAGACGACTAATTTATCTTATTGCCTGCCACAATCGGAGATATTCCCGATAGGTGAAACTCACTGAAGTGAGTGGTAACTGGTAACACACATTATAAACAAGCTTTTTTTTTAAATCATAACTTGAACTGTAATTAGGGCTGAGGGCTGATTCAAGTCATGTTTAAAAACATAGCGCCATTTCACCCAAACTAATGAAATATTAGAGCGTTATTGAAGCAGTGCGCTTTGAATGGTCACGACAGCACATTTTTCGAAAAAGGTTACTTAACGGAAGCTAAACGACACTGACACTATAATAGTAGGTACCGATACCGTCTACCGAGCCTTTGTTGCCTGCGCTACGAGTATCTTCTATCCATCACTTGTTCTATGCTCCCGCGCACTATGATTTTACGTTCGTGTTCCCTTGTAATACATTTTGCTGCAATTAGATACTCGCCTTCTATTGACTGCTAGAAAATTTACATTCATGACATGATGTAATATTTGTTAGTATTTACTTTACAATTCTCAGTACTCAGAAACAGTTAACTTTCAGTATTCTCATACTTAAAACAATCCAATTGGTTCTACTTTCTACTGGATGAGCTTTTTAAACGTCCTGTTATTGATTTCAGAATCTGATTACTGTTTTTTTGACTTACTGAATTAAGAAAGCTTATAAGAACCTAATGTACAGGATTTTTGGTAAAGCGTCTGTGAAACGACTTAGTCGTTTTGCAAAAGATTTACTACTTTAAGTACTTATACATTTTTGGTAAATTGACGTCTAAAAAAACGATTTACGAACAAACTAATTAATTTAAAGTTTTTATACTTGGTCTTGTAGCTGTAGTATACCTACAGAAGTTTTCTAAATATCAGAAGATCCTTGTGTAAGTAAATGAATAAGAATAAAAGTGCTACATGTGCATGGGGTTGCCATCCGTTCGGGTTTCCCCGGATTTGTCCTAGTTTAGAGGGCGTCCGCGAAGCGTCCGGGCGGGGTTTTATTTGTACTTTGTAGTCCGGGTTTAATATTTTCACGCACAGTACGTCGAGAGAAGTTAATTAGGTCGCTCGTGACAGTCGTGACGTGATACGGGACCACGTTTGGTGGACGGCAACTTATATCTTCATGAAACTACCAATCTGTCCACAGCCGAACAAGATTTTAAGATGATGAAAGACTTTCCTTCCTTGTTTTGAGGTTGATTTTTACTTTTACTCAGTAAGCATAAAAAAAATTATGGACATGTCCGCCCGTCCGGGTTCTGAGCTCCAAAATCCAGGGTTTTCACGTTTCTTGTTTTGGTAGCCAGGTTTTAGAGATGACAACCCTACATGTGCACCACACAGAGCTACAAGTACCTAACCTAGGTACGGGTATGTTCGTTTGTTTTAATTGTATTTCGTTTTGCAGGAATATCAAAACCAGCTGCTCCTCCGCCTTCGAATGGAGTATCGTCGTCCACACAAGTTTTAGTCAACTAATAGAGTTCATTATTTATATTTTTTAACACGAACAAATTTTATAAAAATCTTATGAAAAAAAAAATCACATCACACCTTCATTCAGCAAAACTATGTACATAACATTTTCGCCACTATTCAGGAAAGGAAAGGGAAAGTAAATAGCTTAGCTAAAACTCAGTTTTACTACCTACTTGACTTACTCCGACATTTTATAAACGATAGCTTTTACCCTTTGTGTTCTTATGCCTTCAATAGTTATTTGTTATACAAGGGGGGAAAGTTGTATTTTACCCGCGAGTGTTTATTCGAAACACGAGCTAGCGAAAGGATCCTATGATTGACCACGAGCGAAGCGAGTGGTTCAAAATAGAATCCTGAGCGTAGCGAGTGTTTCAATACACGAGACGTAAAATAACTTTCGCCCGTGTATAACACAAAACTTTTCACCTCACTACAGCGAGGAAAAAAGAATAAGGGTTTGTACTATATCTTTGAAAAATATCTGCAATAATCCACCTTAAACTAAAACTAAGGTCTAATTAGCTTTCATGTAGGTATTTTAAACGGGATTTTTCAGAAAATAAGCTCATGTCAAATTTTACTTTAGCTGCGTTGAAACGTCAAAATCAATTCTTTCTCCACATGTGGATAAAAAGCGATTTTCTCAATAGATATCAAACAAACAAACTGGGCTTTCCGAGCTAGTGGGGTGAAAAATAATTATGTGTATCGATCGACACACTGTTTACTCCCTGCGTTATTGAGTTTGTTATCAGTATCACTTCGTCGAAGTCTCGCTCAATGGCTGCGATCTGCATTTATCGGGTTCAAACCCCTTTACATTGGCTATCAGATCGTAATTATAAGTAGGTATAATCATATGTTAAAGTTAATATAAGTAAAACTCGTGTACGATTGCGTCTCTTTTAGGTATGTCGTCACACGAAATACTACTAGAAAAATAATAAACCATGTAATACTATTACTAACCAAACTAATTATTCTGGTCACGACTATACAGGAGTAATACGATAAGACATAACACGTTGGAATGTAAAAATAGTTGAATTGCTAAGATGTACACCTTTGACGTTAATTGTATACATGTGCCCACATGTCGACCTTCCATGTATGATGTGAAGTAAGTACCTACCTAACCGAATAATATTATGAGTAATAAAGCCATTTCGTAGCAATACATTTTTCTGTCATCCCCATCCCATGACCTTATTTAATCATCAAAACCCTGAGTCAAAACCGAATTCTTGTTGCTAGACAAGCGCTTTTCGAGCTTTTCTGGTTCACCACGGAATATATCCGTAGGCATTATGTAAGTGCTTTATGGTGCGCGTATGCTAAGTTATACTTACAGGACCCATCATAATAATCGAAGACGCATTAAGGATCGACCGCACCGCATGAAGTGCGGAGCTTACGCACGCGCTAACGATGACGCATTGTTAACGTCACCTTATGGTGCCTAAACGTCTTTTTGAATAGCGTAGCAGTGTGGCTAGCAGTGTAGTAGCTCCTTTACTACGACCGTTAAGTTTTAAGTCCAAGATTTTACGCGTCACTGTATTCACATGGACATACACGTGAAGATAAAATTATCTATATTAGAGCGAGACCTCTGTTTAATATCGATTGACTTTGGGCCTTCTTACTAGCGATTTTAAGGTCCCGTATTGTCTTCAAAGCGTTTATATTGTTATCGTAATTAATAATATTATTAAAACTATCGTGAGACATCTTAAATAATTATATAAACAGTTTAAACTCACGTAGAAAATTGTCAGGAACTGCCCGACATGTTTGACAGCCCCTGATGAAGAGCTCCATATGAGTTCGAAACATGTCAGGCCGTTTCTGACAACTTTTACATGAGTTTAAACCGTTTTTAGGGTTCCGTACCCAAACGGTAAAAACGGGACCCTATTACTGAGACTTCGCTGTCCATCCGTCCGTCCGTCTGTCACCAGGCTGTATCTCAAGAACGGTGATAGCTAGACAGTTGAAATTTTCACAGATGATGTATTTCTATTGCCGCTATAAAAAAAAAATATAAGGGGGGCTCCCATACAACAAACTTGTTATAGATTATGGTACGGAACCCTTCATGCAAAAGTTGGACTCGCACTTGCCCAATTTTTTATTATAATTGTTATGGTAATTGTTAAATATTAGTGAGTTGAATAATTAAAAAAAATATATTTTATATGACCTTCTTCCTAAAATATCTAGGTATTTAATTATAATTCTATGTGATGCCATTAGTTGAACAAACCTGATTGTTACACATGAAACCCGGTTACAGTTGCTACATGTCACCGCATAGGATACATAAATGTAATGTTCGGTCCTCTTCACCTGTTAGTAGGCGTTTGAAGTTCAGAAGGGGTTTGAATTTTTGGACCTGAAGTGCTGAAAGCCCGCACGCTTCGCAACTAAAAGTTGTGACCGAAGATCAGTGGTTTAAATTGTTTTATCTATCCAAATATCATAAACCCTCCATGATGCCTTCAAGAACCGCACATTATGAACACCATAAAAATACTGTTTTATTAGAACAAATTTCTTATCTGTGAATATGTTATTATTGCTAAATAATAACATCGATTTCGATAATATTATTTATTCAAATTTCGAACATCTTTGAAAAACAAAGAAATTTGATTTGACCTCTATTCTAATATCAGTCGAGATGACGTTTAGTTCGAAATGAATTGTCAATTTGCATCAAATTTGACAAATGTCGCACGTAAGTAAGATATCGAACGATATGATAGTTGGGGCCAACTCTAGTTTGTTTCTGAATTAAAAAAAAACTATGACAGCTGCCAGAAAACTTCATTACCGCCATTACCGGGTAATATTTGTCGTAATGTGCGACTCCTGAATGCATCATGGAGGCCTATGATATGTGGCTAGATAAAGTAGTGTATGTAACTGTACATAATTATAGGCATTAAAACACTCGTGTGATGTTATTATGAAACTTGCCTTCGGCGCGTTTCATAAACCCACACTCGTGTTTAATACCCTTCATTATGTACAGTCACATAAACTACTATTAAATATAACCTGGGCGAATATAACGGTTATAAACTCGTTTATATTATTTAGTACAAACAAAACCATTTAATCTCAATGTAAATAGTCATTGATATTTCTAGCAATAGTTGCGTAATAAAGGTTAGATACGTTTAGCGGTTCACAAACGTATTTATACGGCGTTTATCAGAACTATGTAGGGTAGGTGCGCCGGTTTGGCGACCACCTTTGGTTTGCGACCATTTGACGGACTTCATTTCTTTAAATCAAGATAATAAGATTTGTATAGATGCCACAAATAAAAAAAAAATCTTACTGGTTTTTAAATGATTTCTAAATAAGAATTAATACCGTCTGAAATAAATGGTTTAGTCCAGCGTTGTAGAAAAAATGTTCAATGTGCGTGATGACGCAGTGGTGATTGGTCCTGCAGCGAGTTAGAGAAAAAATAGCACGGCGCGCGGCGTTCAACAGTAAGTTTTATAACTTATTTCATGCTGTACACATAAGTTCCATGTTTCATTAGTGCAATCGTTAACTTTTATTAATCTTTTAGTTGTTGTTTGCTATTTTTGTACTTAATTTTAACATAAAATCCAGTGGTCGTCAACCGGAATGCATATTTATCAAAAACTTCGGATTGCGGCCATATGGTCGCAATCCAACGTATACAGCAATATTTTGTTTCTCCTAGTATGGTCCTTATGCTTCATTCAAAACTGTTATAATTTAAGGTGTAGTGTTGTAAAACTGTAAAGAAGTGATTCTTTGGTTTGCGGCCGCCAGTTTCTTTGAAGGAACTTTATTAAAATCGACTACAAATATTGGATGGTAAGTAGGTGGTCGTTAACTGACGTAATTGAAATAAATACGTTAGTTTGCGGCCACCATTATTTAGTATGAGGGAAAGGATGGTCGTAAACCAAATCAGTGTGAATAAAAATATTGGTTTGCGGCCACCATAATTTAGTATGAGGGAAAGGACGGCCGTAAATCAAATAAGTATTGGCTTATTGAGGGCGACCACGTGTGATTTTTTTAATTTGGTTCGGTATTGAAAAGTTCTATTTATGCCATTAGAATTCATACTATATAGTATATTATATACACTACTATATATAAATTTATTATATATGAGTGAGTTAACAGTACGGTTTTGCTAACTCGAGGCAAATATCGGTCTTTATATCTGATCCCTGGTCATAGCAGACAGAAATATATTATTAATTAAACTACTTTTTTAGATGGCGCTCCCAAAAAAATTGGACGCAACAAAGAAAAAGAAGCGGACTGTCCAGTACAATTCGGCCGCCGACGAAACTATGCTACGTAACCAGTTACGTGTGAAGGATTGTTTTTCTTGCTACCTACGAAACTAGTTACGTACAAAGAGGTGTTTTTCTTCCTACGAAACTGGATTCGTAGAAGAAGAATATTGAGAAGAATACTCAAAAGGCTTCTACTGGCTGCGTTTATCGTGGTTCCCGACAGAATAGCAAAATGAAAGTAGCCTATGTCTATTATTAAAGGCGGTTCTTTTTTATAAAATTTTACTTATTATTTTGCATTGGGAATTAAATTGTACAATTGATGTTTACCAAAACCTTTTCCAAAATGAAACAAATGCTCTCCTGAACACCGCATCAAAATCGGTTCTGCCAAATGCGAGATAAATGCGAACAAACATCCATGTATATTTTTTAGAATCCCTAAGCTTTGTGGCTCCAATTAGTCACAAAATCGTTCCGGTAGTATATCACGTCACTAATCGGAGGTGAGGAATTCTACTTTGTCTGAACCAATCTATGTGTTTTTTGTTGACTTCCGGATACTACGATAGTTTGTGAAATGTCTAATTGTGTTTGAAAAAGTTAATTATAATCTACTTTCCCAAAAAAAACTGTGACTATCCCGGAACCCTATTTTTTGCGCACTGACACAACGTCCACCTTTCGCCGCTTGCTACCAGGCTATCCAGCTTTTCAACAAACTACCAATACAGCCAAAAACAATAATTAACAGTCGTATTTTCAATGCAAGACTCAAAGATCTTTTGTTGGAAAAGTGTTATTATTCTGTGTTGGACTTCATTAATGATTGTAATAATTAATTGAATATTTATTATGCATGTATCGATAGTATTATGATTATTTAAATTGAGACTGACATGTATTTAACTATTTTAATTTATGTATAAACCAATTGTGCAGTATTTTAGTATTAAGTTATGTATTAGGCTTTATTATTATTATTTTTATGTTTGATATCATATTCACATACAATGTACATTGTGACTGGATAAATAAACTGAACTGAACTGAACACTACTTCGTTTACTTGGAATTGACGCTATATTTGCAATAGCAGCCGATGCTTATAACATTCTAATGTTGCCAGAATTTAGAAATTAACGCTTTTAGGGGAATATCAATTGCACAAGTCTGTTAGAATCGCGACTATCTCCGGAGGTTCCGGTTTGTCGATTTCTTTTGACATTGGAAAAAGTATTTTTTTGGCATTATAGACCGTATTCTTTTATAAATAAAGCACACAACTAAAATGTAAACTCGTCACTTTATCTGTATAGCCACGTTCAACATTCATACACATTTATTTCGAGTTTCTGCAAGCCTCAGAATATGACTGAGTTGACAAACACATTTTAGCACTTTTCGTATCCTTATTTTGTAATAAATCTAGTAATAAATATAATATAATTTATTTATTTTTATTATCTATTTATTTATTTATTACATTTCACAGCATAACAGTTACAACCAAGGCACTGTGAAACTAAGAATACATAACGTTTACATAAAAGAACAAAGGACAATTGTAAATTACACAGAAGAAGGTCGAACATCCATCATCTCACAAAACCTCAAACATTCATCGCACACATCTATCCTCTGCTTGCAAATATATCAAAGCGTGGAGCTGATTCTAGGAGCGAGTTTAAGAGGTATAGGGCCCGAACCAGTGGAGATTTTCGATGGGACGCAGTTCGCGCGGACGGCGCCGCTAATAGATGGCGACAACGGGGTCGGAAAAGGATTCTACTTGGAGTGGGAACATACAGGCGCACCAACTGAGCAACTAATTCGGGGCAGTCTGAATTACCACGTATGTACAATGCTACTTGCTACAGTAAGCAGCCTGTAATTCCGTCTTACCTCCAAGGAGTTAAAGCCCAAGAAAACCTAGCAAAAACTTTGTCGGATATAAAAATGGGTAATAACCATATAACTTTTTATATAAAAAACGAAGGAACGCCTTTTGCACTCTTTCCAAAAGAAAGATGTAGGTTACTTCATGGGGGTTCCAAATAACGCTAGCCGCTTCGAGCTTGCTTCTAACCAGAGCAGTATAAAGGAGCTTTATGGTCCCAGCATGATCGAAGTCCCTAGAGTTCCGAATAACGAACCCGAGCCTTCTATAAGAGTTAAGAGCCAAGGTGTTCATGTGCTCATGAAAGTTAAGAGAAGAGTCCAGAGTAACTCCTTAATCCCTAATAGTCTCAACCCGAGTTATTTTCTCTGAAATTAGGGTATAATTGTAAAGTAACGGATTACGGGCCCTACTGAATGTTATAACCGCACATTTCTCAGCATTGAAGAGAAGTCTATTTTCAATACTCCACTGGCATACGCGATCAATATCATCTTGCAGGGACTCACAATCTGATAAACCCTGTACACCATAAACGAGCTTCAGTTCATCGGCATACAGTAAATTTCTGGCGCACTTGGAAACCAGAGCCAGATCATTGACAATAACTCCAAAAAGCAACGGGCCCAATATCGAGCCCTGGCTGACCCCAGAACGAGTATGATAGGGCTCTGAAACAAAGCATCCGTACTGCACGTACTGCTGCCTATCGCGAAGATAACAAGCAAAGAATTTAAGCAGTTTCGGTGAGAGACCAATAGCGCACAACTTGTTTAAGAGAACATCGTTATCAACGCGGTCAAACGCTTTCTTAAAGTCAAACAGCATGTCAACCTTTATTCCATTATCCATATGATCCGAAATGGTATCAACCAGGGTTAAAAGGTTAGTCTCTAATGAACGACGAGACCTAAAGCCATGCTGGGCATCACAGAGTAACGGCTTCAATTGTGGAGCTACGATTGTATTTATGATGGACTCAAATAACTTAGCTATCGAAGATAGAATAGCTATTGGTCTATAACCCTCAACGTTGCCCGTACAACTAGATTTAGAAATCGGCCTCACCCGTGTAATCTTCCATTCATTAGGGTACTCTCCGGTATCCAGGGCCAAGTTAAAAATATAAAGAAGCGGCACTGCTAACCATTCTTTGCACCCTTTCAGAATGAACGCCGGAATAATAGTTTTGTAAATATACATGAATACCTAACATCTATAGAATCAAACGATAGCACTCATATAATAAGGTGAAAAAAAAAAATGTTCAACGTGTGGGACATTCAAACATGGCCATGTACACTTTTTTTGAAAAAAAAACGCTCACTCTTATTTTCAGACCCCTAGCCAATAGCAATGCCTGTGTTAACAAAATACAAAAATATGTTTTGTCCCTTTCCCACTAATGCAAAGATGTGTCAGAAACTGGTTTCGTAGCAAGAAAAATAATTCTTCCCATTGCAGCATTGGTTTTGTAAGCGGTCGTACGTAACTAGTTTCGTAGGAAGAAAAAAACCTCTTTGTACGTAACTAGTTTCGTAGGAAGAAAAAACCTCTTTGTACGTAACTAGTTTCGTAGCAAGAAAAACAATCCTTCACATGTAACTGGTTACGTAGCATGGTTTCGTCGGCGGCCGAAGGGGTCCAGTACACCGAAGAGACCCTGAAAAAAGCTCTCAATGACATTCGGAAGGAAGGCAAGGGAATAAGAGAGACTTGCAGATTGTATCAGAAAACAGTATTACATCAGATGATGAAAAATACTGTCAAAGTTGATTATTTTTAGGGTTCCGTACCCAAAGGGTAAAAACGGGACCCTATTACTGAGACTTCGCTGTCCGTCCGTCCGTCCGTCTGTCACCTCACCAGGCTATATCTCAAGAACGGTGATAGCTAGACAGTTGAAATGTTCACAGATGATGTATTTCTATTGCCGCTATAACAAAAAATACAAAAAATAAAATGAAATAAACATTTAAGGGGGGCTCCCATACAACAAACTTACAGATATTGGTACGGAGTCCCACTCGCACTTGGCCGGTTTTTTTAATTATTTACCGAATAAGAAATAAATATAATTATCCTCCATTGTTAAAAGGCAATATTAAACATATTTTTAAATCAATTGTACTTGTTTTATTTTCATAATTTAAATATTAACATATTGGTCGCAAACTGACTTACTGGTGGTCGTAAACTGATGAAAGTGGTCGTAAACTAACGTTTTGGCTATATTTTTACTTTATCAGCATTATATAATAATTTATGGATTGGAGTATAATATTTTTTTATTCATATTCAAACTAGACTATATTTGGGACTAGTTTACATTAACGCATACTGTGTTGTCTGTTGATAATATTTTTTTATTCTCATCTGAAGTTGGCAACTCCGTTAACTGGTCGCCAACCGGCGCAATGACCCTACCATGCATCATGCAGCCAGTGATATTTGTGTACGTGATAGTATACGTCAATCAATAATTGTTTTCGCTTGAAGTATCTCGAATGCAGCTAATGAATGTTTATCACAACTGAAGCGTTCATTTTTATCTCATAGTGCATTTACGCAGTCTGATAATTGATAGTCACACGATATCCATAATAAATCCATAATGATATGCACTATTTAACTGAAAGTTCTAGGTAATCTTCCTTTGATGGCTCATAGCAAAACGCTTCTTCCCTTTAAAGTTCCATTCTTAGTGGACTGCTTATAATGTTGGCTCTTAGTACAGTAGCAGTGTTCCAGTGAGTTTTCGCTCTCTAAACTTTTCCTGTAAAGAAGATGACCAACAATTGATCTTGGTCATTAAGAAATCAAGAGTCGTCATCAGAAGAGATGGTGAGGTGGAGGATGGCACTGCGCTTATTCACTGCAGTTTTCCCATCCTGTTAAGAGACTTTGCAGAAAAAGGTGCTTTGAGCTGTTGCGATTGAATGCCAGATTTCGTAATTAGAAACCGTTTACGTTAAAGGTATACGTTTCATGAAGTGTCCACACTGTCCTGCCTCCGAACTCCAAATGCATTTAAATCATTTAATAGAGGCCAATAAACAAAAACTGGACAAAAAAAAGTAAAGTCTGAAAAGTCACATCTGGATCACGTCTAAACTTGGGTAAACATAAAACAAGATGTAAAAGAATCATTTGGTTATCACTTGCGTTCAAGGAAATATATTACTACCTAATCAAAATAGACGGTACATTGTATTGAGGCGATTCTAAAGAGCCCAAACTCGATACGATTGCTTTATTTATTACAGAGTTTCTAGGGCCACCTTTCGGCTACATCAGCAGACCAGCTTAATGTTACCATAACATTGCATTGTCACGCGATTTGCATATTCGTGCAAAATTTCAGCTCAATCGGAAACCGGAAAGTGGGTCAAATTTAACTTGCAAAATTCCATTACAACGGGAGAGGTGAAAGTAAATAAAAGCTTGTAAAATAGGAAAGGGAGAAAAAACATCTACAAAAACCAAGGTCCATAGGGCATTTTTAGGGTTCCGTACCCAAAGGGTAAAAACGGGACCCTATTACTGAGACGTCACCAGGCAGGCAAGAACGGTGATAGCTAGACAGTTGAAATTTTCACAGATAATGTATTTCTATTGCCGCTATAACAACAAATACTCTAAATCATGACCTTTTACTAGCTACACTTGATAAATTAAATATCTCGTCACCAGTGGCTGATTGGATTGGTTTGCCTCCTACCTTCAAGAACGCCGTCAGATGGTACGCGCTGATCAATCTACTTTTTCGGACTGGTGTGAACTCACTTCTGGTGTTCCACAAGGCGGCATTCTATCTCCACTCCTTTTCTCATTTTTTATAAATTTAATCGCGTCTCACATCGTCTGCTCTTACCATTTGTATGCCGATGATCTGCAGCTGTACACTCAAGCTAAAATTAGTGATTTGGATCGTGCAGTCGCGGATATCAATCAAGACTTGAACCACATTTCAGCGTGATCACGCAATTTTGGGATCGCCGTGAACCCGTCTAAATGTCAGGCCATCGTGCTCGGGAGTTCCCGATTACTCTCTACAGCAGACCTGACGTGCCTAGCGCCAGTCCAGTTCGAAGACGTACAAATACCATTGGTATCGCAAGTAAAAAACCTGGGTCTGATCTTGGATAGTGGTCTCTCGTGGGAGCCTCAGGTCTCGGACGTTTGTCGCAGAGTCACCAACACGCTGAGGTCGCTTTACCGGCTTAAGCACTTTCTCCCCATCAGTACTAAGGCTCTCCTTATACAGGCCCTCGTGTGACCTATAGTCGACTATGCTGATGTGTGTACCACTAATCTTACTCAGACTTCATTGAGCAGACTGGATCGTCTTCTTAACAACTGCATAAGATTTATTTTCGGACTTCGTAAATATGACCATATTTCTGCTTTTCGCCGTCAACTGAACTGGCTTCCAATTCGTGAACGTAGGTCATTACGAGTCGTGTCCACACTATATTCTATCTTATTCGATCCAGCTGCGCCCGACTACCTAAGATCCAAATTTTCTTTTGTAATTGCCCGACCAGGCGGTAATCTTCGCACCACACGGAATCTCAAACTCGATGTCCCCCTTCACCGCACTAGTTTCATGACGCACTCATTCACAGCTGAAGCAGTTCGGCTTTGGAATGATCTACCGCTTCCCATCAGGCAAGCGCAAAGCAAGCTAACCTTCAAGCACATGTTGCGCAAGCATTTCTCCGATAAGCTATGTGACGAACTGTCAGCATAATAATTCACACAAGGTACATTTATTATATAAGTAAGTATATTGTATGTCATATTTATGTACGTTTATGTTATATAAATATATATATATGTATTTGCATATGAGGTATATTACTTATGTGTTATTTAATTGTTTCATGTAACAGATTACATAAAAGACCCTGCACCATACAAATGTTTCTGTTTAGTCCTATGGTTGACCGGTAGAGAATGCCTTATGGCATTAAGTCCGCCATTTGTACTTTTACCTGTGTATTGTGTGCAATAAAGTTTAAATAAATAATAAATACTAAAAATAAAATAAAATAAATATTTAAGGGGGGCTCCCATACTACAAACTTGTTTTATGGTACGGAACCCTTCATGCGCGAGTCGGACTCGCACTTGTTTACCTATCACGTCTATGGTTACAGTTAGTTACGATATGGGAACATAATGTGGGGCAAGTTTGGTCCGGTTTTTACTACGCAATGTCCGCACGCTGCAAGATATCCTAGTTAGGGCCGTTGAATATCACTTTGTTTACTATGCGTATACTTATCTAATTGAATTGTTTACACATGGACTCATTTGAAACAGGTCAACGTACCAAAAGTGGGAGTGTCATGTACTAAATCTTTCTCCTTTGTCTCCGATAATTATATCACTACATACATTTTGTGTGTGTGTGTGTAAGTATATCTACTGTCAAGGACACTGACCCGTAAAATACAAAGTACATGCTGTATCAGCATCGGAATGTCGTTATTTTATGTCATTAGTTATTCACGAAGTAAATGTATTATTGCCGATAACAACGCGCCAGGCGCCATCCTGGTAAATACGCGTTGAAGAACCTTAGTTATATTTATAACAACCAAATACTAAACTACAGCAATTGTGGCTGCAAGTATAGGGAATTGCTGTTGTGTTCAAGCAAAAACGACGTACTAATGTTAACTTTTCGGTATGAACATGAACCTCTGTAATAGTACAGTCGAGTTCATTTACATCTACACACTTACGAGAACAATAATATCTGAACACGACCCTATTGTCAGGCGCATAAAGTCGTGTTCAGATATTTTTGTTCTCGTAAGTGTGTAGATGTAAATGAACTCGACTGTACATTACTGCAGACGCCGGGAAAGAAGGGCTTGCCGGGTGAGTAGGTGTCATTCACTTATCTACTGGCCTCAGTCACATACTTACCTATCTGTCAATCTTGAACCGAACTTCAAGTCTATTTCAAGTCATCTATTTGAATGTGACATACAACGCCGAATTCGGTTTTGAAAGTTTATATTACAAAGGCACACTATGCTATTAACATCTGCACGTATCGCCGTCTACGGTGGTCTCTTAACTTCCATTTCCATATCTTGTAGCGCGTTATTACGGCGGCCCAAAAGTGAACGATTGCGGAATAAGAAACGATACGATCCAATGTATATAGGTGGCTTCATGTAATGATAAGGTGAAAGATTCAGATTGGCGGCAACCAGTTGGCAGCACCTCCGTTGTGCAAAGAACGTGTACCTAGGTGTGTAGTATGTTGGAACTGGTAACAGCACTATCAACGTCAAAGTCAAGGTAAAATATTCAGATTGACGGCACCAGTTGGCAGCACCTTCGATGTGCAAAGAACGTGTGTGTGTAGTGTGTGGGAACTATAGGTAATAGCAGCAATATTAACTTGGATTGGCACTTGGCATACCGTGCACCTATGCCGTGCAGAACAGGACAGGAGTAGGTACTTTTTGCTGCGCGTAATCGCTTAGAACCTACGGCGCGACTGGTACTGTGTTGATGTTGATCCATATCGGCCTTATCACATCACAAATTATCTAAAAGGTCAAAAGGTAAACGAACACACACTTATCTGCTCAATGGCAGAATTCTTTGAGTCGGTAAACAGTTCTATAAATTAGGTAAGCGTCGTACTTATATCTCGCGATACACATTGTCACGGACGTATGCGACAGCAGCGGTGCCCTGCGGGTCGCGGGCTGACGTAGTCCGGGCGAAATTTAATTCATATTCTGGGTAAACAACGCCATCTTGTCTGTGAAGATAAATCACATTAGTACTTTCAAGAGCTTTTTACTAATATTGGAACTTACTTATGTACCTTATTTTTTCTCCTATGCAATCTACACAGACTGCATAGTTACAAGTTGGTATGTAAATAGCTAGCCAGTTATTCAATTCGGTCTAATTATGATTTTATCTTTCTTCTGATCTGAATTAAATATTTCGATTAGGTACTAAATCGAGTTATATCATCGATGTCTATTCCATATATTTTATACTTTTAAACTTGTATTCGAAATTAGTTTCATATGGAGCGGCGTCATTATATTTTCAGGAAACATCCTAACAACCCGACGCAGGATTTGTATGGGCGCGCGGCATCATCAGCCATAAAGCGCCATCTATTGGTACTTACACAATATGGCTGGATGGAATTTTAACTAACTTTAGTACAGGGATAGCTGTACGTTCAAAGATAGAGGATACTTTTTATCCACAGTCGGATACTTTTTATAACTAGTTCCGGGCACCTTGTATAGTAGAGTTGCTAAGTTGACAAGCATGAAAAAACAGCGGACTAACAACTCTACTAGTAGAGTCATGGCCTCATGGGATAAATTAACTAAACTATCTTGCTATAAAGCTACACGTAGGTATATAATTCGCTTAGCAATATTGCATCTACCTTCCATGGAATATAACCGCATAGATTAGCAGAGATAAGCGAACAGTTTCCTCTATTAACAATAGAGCACGGGAAAACTATTGAGTCTCGCGGAAATAAACCACTTGCCAATCATGGCTTGATGACTCATTTTATGCATGACTACAGAATGTCGTCGTTGAATAGGTATTTTAAAAATAATAGGGGTCTCCAAACATTATTATTGATAGTCAGCAGTTTTGTAAATATTTGTCCAGAAATACAAAAAATAGCGCCCGTCTATTGTGAAGGATGGGCAACTACGGAGCCCTACACTGAGCGTGGCCCGACATGCAATTGATATATAGTCATGCTCTTGGCCGGTTTTTTGTACTTCTTCATTTCTTTCTTCTTTTGGTCATTTTTATTTCTTGTCAATAATTAGTATTCCGACAATTTTATACCTCGTCATCGTCATTTTTCTTTGTAGAGTAGTTGTATTTAAAAGGGACGAAACTGTTAAAAAACTGTTGAATATATTTTTTAACAGGTACAAAACATGGTAAGTAAGTATTAGGCAACGGTTTTAGTCGCCATGAGCAATGTTCTTGAACGAAACGATATCAATCGTTTTGGTCAAGATCATTGCCCGTGGATCAACCGGAAGCCTAAACAAATAGTAGATGTTGACACAATAACAATAAAATCACCAATAAACAATAACAACGTCATAAGTAAGAAGTGAGGCAATGGAATAATCACCATAGCTCGGACTAATCATCGTAAAACAAGAATCAAGAAAAAACGTTATTGGAACAAGTTCCAATCTTTTGGCCCATTTTGGGTTGCGTTGCGGTTTTAGTTGTGCATATTATTAGTTAGTTTTGTACGGTGTTAGTTTGTCTATGTTTGTTCCGAATTCACTCAATTGCTCAAAGGTTAACTGGAAAAGATCCCAATGGATAAGTTTGAATTTATAGCTGTCTTATTTGTTCCAGATCTATTTTTATCTGTGTTTGTGTGCAATAAAGTGTTCACTTCAGCTATGATAATCACAATCGCTTTTAATAATGTATAAAAAAGCGTTATAATAAAATAAGTGATGTCCGATGTCCGCCCTCTTGATGTGTAAATGGATAGCCTTTTTGAAATCACCTAAAGAAACTGACACAAATGACGCTTTTTTCGAAAAAAAGGAATGCCTGCCGGCCTACATCGCCACATCGGAGTATCAATATTTACCACTCATTTTGATATACAGGGTGGACCAAAAAGTCGTTATAACATTTTAAATGTCGTTTTGAATATCAAAACAATTGCAATAATCTTCAATATATATAATGAAAGTAAAAAAGATGGGGTATTATATTCTGAAATAAATATTATCTAAATGTGGTCCCTTTCTTCCATATCACTCTTGCAACTTCGCTCGTTTTTTTCTTTTTTTGCATGACTGACTGTAGAGTGTTATGGGAACTTGGTTTATACTGGTTTATTTGTAAGATATATCTTTTTTTTTTTTTTTTTTTTTATTTATTTATCTTTCTGTAATCAGCCATACAGGCCATAATCAGAACTGTGGATGTGTAATGATTACATGGAGGGAAGTAGATCCACTGATATACTGCCCATTATTGGTTCCTTTTTTTTTGTTTTTTACTTTTATTGTGTTTTGTCCAGGTTCATGATGTGCGCCCTCTTAAGGCGGTTAGTATTGCTTGTGGTATCAGTGAGATCATGTGCCAGCACATTCACATGTCTATTGAGCCGTTCTTTATATTTCAGGCTTCTTTTTCTTATAGTCTCTTTGACAGTCTCCATTCCGAGGTATTCATGTACTTCATTGTTTCTTATGAACCATGGTGAGTTAGTTATGGTTTTCAAGACTTTGTTTTGGAAGCGTTGTAGAATTTCGACGTTAGAGTGACTTGCTGTTCCCCACAGCTCAATTCCATAGCTCCATATCGGTTTCAGGATTGATTTATAAATTAACGTTTTATTTTCTAGGGATAGCTTTGACTGTCTTCCAATTAGCCAGTACATATCTTTGAATTTTAAGTTTGCTTCTATACGTTTAGAGTTGATATGTTCTTTCCAGGTAAGCCTTCGGTCTAAATGCATTCCAAGGTATTTGACGCATGCTTTGTGGGGTAGAGTTTCACTTCCCATTTCTACCGGAGGGCAGTCACCTTTCCTGAGAGCAAATGTGATATGATTTGACTTTGCCGGGCTTGCTTGAATTCTCCATCTCTTAAACCACTTGTCGACTTCATCCAAGTGCCTTTGTAGTTTTACAGAGGCTTCAATGGGGTTCTTATGGTTGGCTAGGATTGCAGTGTCGTCTGCATATGTCGCTGTTAAGGTTTCTTCACTTTGAGGGATATCTGATGTAAATATGGAGTAAAGAACTGGTCCTAAGACAGATCCTTGGGGTACGCCAGCTTCTATAGTACACAGTTTAGACGTGCAATTGCCATGGCACACTTGGAAAATTCTATTCTCGAGGTATGATTTCAATAATGTGTAGAAATTATGAGGCAGGTTAATCTTGAGCTTGCAGTTCAGTCCCTTGTGCCAGACTTTATCAAATGCTTGCTGTACATCTAAAAATACTGCAGAGCAATATTCCTTCTTTTCCAAGGCTTCTCTTATTTTGTGACCGACCCTGTGTACCTGTTCGATGGTTGAGTGGCAGGAGCGAAAACCGAACTGGTGGTCTGGGACAGTTTTTCTCTCTTCCAGGATTGGGTGAAGTCTTTTTAATAAAGTTTTTTCAAAAAGTTTCGACAAGACGGGTAGTAGGCTTATCGGGCGGTAAGATGAGACTTCATTTGCCGGTTTACCAGGTTTTAGTACCATGCTAATTGTCGAGACTTTCCATAACTTTGGGTAATATTGTAGTCTGAGTATGCTATTAAAGAGGATTGTTAAGAATGTTATAGCTCTCCTGGGTAGACGTTTCAGTACTTCAGCAGTGATTAAATCGAATCCTGGTGCTTTTTTGTCTTTTAAGTTTCTGATTTCTCTAGAAATTTCCCTGGGTGTTGTAGGTTTAATAGGGAGGGACATTTGATGGTCTTGCAGTAGGATGTCGTCAATGTCAGCCTCTACAGTGCCAGTACAAGGGTTATTTGGTTTGAATGTTTTAGCGAGGAATTCACTGAATACATCGGCTTTCTCTTGAGAGCTTTTGGCCCAACTCCCATTGGCCAATTTTATAGGGTGATTTATTGGTTGTGGCCTTCGGTAGCTCTTGGTAAACTTCCATAGAGAATGTTTGTTTGATTTTGTTGGTGATAGTGATAGGAGTCGGTCCTGCAGTGTGTCATTTTCATGTTGTGCTATCATGTCTTTTAACGTTTTCTTTGCCTTATTTAGAGCTGTCTTGTCATTGTGGTTTCGACTTAATTGCCAACGACGACGCAATTTTCTTTTTTGGTTTATCATTTCTCTAATTTTTAAAGGTAGGTTAGCGCCTCTCTGTCCAAGCTCAAGTGGGGGTATTGATTTCCACGCCGATTCTTGAATTAAATTTGTTATATAAAATGTAGCTTCATCAACATCCTCTTCACATTTTAGTGGGATATTAAGATTTACTCTAGTGTCAATATAGTCACTAAAGCTCTCCCAGTCTGTTTGGCAGTTGTGCAATGTTTCATTAGGCTCCTTGTATATAACCCCTGTACTTATTGTGGCTATTATTGCTGTGTGATCTGAGGAACCATCCAGGTTTGACTCTACAGAAGAGTAGAGAGTAGAGATTCCTTTGATTATGAAGAAGTCCAGTAAATCTGGGGTCTTATTGGGGTCTGTGGGCCAATATGTAGGCTCACCAGTGGAAAGTACGCTTAGTTTATTTTTTTGTATACATTTATATAGTTCTCTTCCTCTGGTTGTTATCAACCTGGACCCCCAGTTTGTATGTTTCGCATTCCAATCTCCGCCCACAATGCTTCTCGCACCCAAACCAGAAAAGAAATGTGTGAACATACCTTCTTCAATACGATGTCTAGGTGGGCAATAGATGGCTGCCACGCACAGGTCACCCTGCCAGTCACTTACTGAGATTACCGTCGCTTGGATGTGGGGTTCTTTATATTCCACCAAACTGTGATGTCTGATGTTATTTTTAATCAATATCGCTGTTCCGCCATGTGCTGTACCATCTGGATGGTTAGTCGAGTACAATGAATATCCTTGTATTATAATGGTTTTACTGTCAGTTAGGTGTGTCTCCGACACTAGTAGAATATCTATTTTGTTATGATTTAAGAATAATCTTATTTCTTGTTCGTTCGGTGACAAACCGTTTATATTCCAAGTGGCTATACGGTAGCTGGTGAATACTACAGCTTGGCTATGAGGGTCGTTAGTAAGCCCATTAGGGTACTCATGTTTTTAAGTAGAATGTCTATCTTTTCGGCTTGTTTCACTAGGAGAATTTCAATTGTATTGTTTGACTGGGGTTGTTCCCTGGGGTCCACTGTAGTATTTGGTTCAGCATTACTCATCCTATTTGGTACACTCCAAGTTTGGCTGTTATTGTAGGTGGGAATGGGCTTAGTAGCACGTAGTTCAGGATATTCTGTGTAACTTGCTATGTTGGCTATGTTGTTCTCTTTAGCATTTAAAATTTGAGGAGGCTTCCTAGATAAAATTCTTTGCCGTTTTCTGTTTAATATTTCTTTATATACAGGACAGCCTTTGTAATTTCCAGTATGATTTCCTAGGCACAGGGCACAAGTAGCTGGTGTATTTTTATCCTTTTTAGGGCATTCACTAGATTTATGTCCCTCTCCACATTTCACGCATCTAGGCGGCCTCATGCAGTTGTTTTTAGTGTGCCCATATTGTTGACACGTAGTACACTGGACTATAGTGATCTTTCTCTTAGGATCTTCAATTTGCACTTTTACATTATATATATGCTCTATTTTCTTTACATTTTTGTTATTAATATGAGGTTCTAGATTAACAAAAAAGGTGTTAAGTGGCTCCTTCGTGGTTCTACTGCGTGCACAGATGATCTCTCCACTGACTTTATTGCCTGTTTTTTCGATTTCTTCAATTATGGCTTCCTTAGGTGTTGTGTGGTGTAAGTGTTTTATCACAATTTTGTAGCACCGCTGGTTTTTAGGCGTAAAAGTGTGACCAATGAGTCCATTTTGCCTGACATGGTTGATTAAAATCTTGTAAACTTCAATTGACTTTGATAGTATAAAAAGGTGAATTTTATTGGGGATCTTGAGTGAGAAATTTTCCTTGTTTGTAACTTGCTCGAGGAGTTCTGTGAGTTTAGTAACGTCTTCTATTCCATATAAAATGATTGGTGGTGGTTTAGGTTCTTTCCTGTACTGGATGTTGTTAGATGGACCTGGTGCATCTTCTGCATCTGCAGTTAGTGGAGCGAATCGGTTTTTGTCCATGATTGGTTGTGCAACGCTGTTCTGTGTTTGTTGTTCACCTTGTTTTTTTGTTATTTTGGTGACTTTTTTCTTATTCGTGTTGGGTTCTATTTGATCTGTAGACCTGTTCCTTTTCCTAACTGTTGGTGCACGTTGCCATGTGTGGGTAATTGTGTTGTTCTGTGGTATAGTTTCTGTCGGGGCATCTATCTGAGGTTGGTTGTTTAGCTCCATGGAAGCTGGGTTTGATTCTAGGCTATTGTTTCGTGATTGTTCGCTTAGTGACGCGGAGCGTGGTCTGTTTATAAATAGCCCTTTGTGGAAAACTTGTTGCGTCAAGTTCTTTGCTGTTGGGGCGACTGAGTCTTTTGACACGCTGTCACTTTGTTTTGAGAAATTTGGGTCTTTTGCGTTATTAGACATTGTGAGATGGACAGTTTTTTGTTGTATTTATCCGTTATCAAATGAATTAAGGCCAGACATTATGCCAAAAAGAGTTTTAATACGATATTATAAATAAGTTAAATTTTGAGGTTAGGTTCGCGGTATTTTTTTTGTCTTTACACTTTTCACTAAATAAACACGAAAATATTTCTTGATTTCGATTTTTATGAGAAGTTGTTGATGTAAATTGTTCAATTATCACTGTTTAGCACTGATTTTCCGAGATAAACACAGTAAATACGAATTTAATCGTAAGACGAGTTCATGACGCCATTGCGTTCCGTTTCACTTCACGTTTCCATTAAGATATATCTAATGAAAAAAAAACCATTGGGTATAATTTCGAGCAACGAGATGGCCAATTAATGTCGAACTGCTGCAATTATGTCATTGAAAGTTGTGTGACAAGTTGCCCCATCTTGCTATTAAAAAAAATCTCATATATGTAACACTTAAAAGTTCTATTCCGGGCACCTTGATGACAGTAGACCGTTTCCGATTACAGAGAACCACCAGAGAACAGGTTGAATTTGTACAGGTGCGCTCTATTGCTCTAAGTTTTTAGGGTCACGCGTCACACCATCTTTGGCCGATCGGATGGTGGGATGTATTTAGTGTTTAACCTTCTTACGTTCAACGTCTTGGTCTTCTGAAGCGGTTTTTACATTGTTTGAACATAACAGGCTGTATTGATATACGTATATGCAGCGGGACCCCATGTAATTATGGTTTAAGTCCTATATAATCGAGTTGGTATATACGAGTATTTCTACCTCTCGATTTATGTACTTTTAAATTTCTACCTTTGCAAATTAATGAAAAAAAGAAAGATTCTGTGCCAGTTTTGTTGTTAATTGTAAGTTTACAGACTAAATGAATTACTATTCATGGAGACTCTTATTTCTACCTTCCAAATAACTTTTCACTACACCCTACATATAAATAGTTTTTGAGAAATACGCGTTCGAAGATTTTGACCTTCTAGCAGGGCCCTTTGGTATTTAGTGACTTACATGACCCCAGGTAATTTTAAACAAGAGCATGTCGGGCCACGCTCAGTGTAGGGTTCCGTAGTTGCCCATCCTTCACAATAGACAATAAAATCAAATATAAATTTCGAGAAAGATTTCAAGCTCTATAAAAAGGTCGTAAACGCCAAAGCAACTGTAATTACTTATTACCTTCTGGAATTTATCGATTTTACGCACAGATTGAGCGAAATGTTTTGATTCAGTATGGCATTTAACTACCATGTGTAACGTTCGAAGTATAAGAACACCGCGCGTCACTTACGTCATTTTAAAGAAAATTATGAAATTTTGCGATTACTCAAAAACGGCTCGACCGATTTTATTCAATATAGTTTTCATTGAAAGTACTAATAAGGCCTTATTTTCATGAATTTTTCCATAATTTTTTACGAATTATTGTTACCTCTAAACAAAGTTCCCATATGGGACACCGATATTTTAATAGGTTGGTTACGAACCAACGCTGTTAATGAAAATAGTCTTTATGATTGTTCAAAACGAGCCTCTATTTTGCTTCTACTATGTTCGGGCCGTAGGGTCCACGACCTTACTTTGCTTTCTATTGATCACAACGAATGTATCCATCACACTTTGGCCGATCTTTGGATATAAGACAGATTCTGCTACAATAAGCCAGTCGGGATGGCGTCTATTCCAAAATAAAGATTGTAAGAATTTAGATCCTGTATTTTGGATAAATAAAGTTATATCCCTATCGTCAGAGAGACGTAGCATATGTAAATGTAATAACTTATTTGTAACTGCATGCGGGCCCCCATAGGCCGCATCACGAACAGTTGTCGCGAACTGGGTTAAGAAGGTGCTGCTGGAGGCAGGCAACCGGGCAAGCCCGTACAGCGTGTGCCCGGCAGTAGCTTCAAAAAATTGGGTGCAAGACTTCCCCTTGGACGAAATTCTAGCTCGCAGCAACTGGCGCTCACAAAATACGTTTGCTAATTATTATTATTGTACATTTTACTTACTGCCTCTTTGTTTTTCCTTTTTTGTTGTGTTAGAATATTAAATTAATTCCAGTATGTATATATATATATATATATATAAGTATGTTTATCGTCGTCGTCTAGTGTCCATAACACAAGCCTGGAGCTGTGGGACTTTATCGATTTGTGTGAGGTGCTCCGATATATTTTTTTTCTTATTTCAGCTTCACGCGTCTACGCGTTTTTAAGAAAAAGGGGTTGATAGACGGACAACAAAGTGATCCTTTAAGGGTTCCGTTTTTTCCGCATGAGGTACGGAACTCTAAGACAGAGAAAGGCGAAGCCGAAAAAACTGTTGCATGCTAGTGCATTGGCTATTACCGCGGCTAGCGCCGGCTAGTGAACTCTTCTTAGCCCTTTACTGCATACGAAGCCATACATAGTAGATAATAATAGGCGGATTATTTTATTTTATTTTATTATTAATTTTTTAATTTTACTCTAATTTGACCGGTGGTTGAGAAGTTAGAGGGGGGGGGACACTATTTTTTTGGATTTCCCGAGCAAATATTTACAAAACTGCGGACTTTATCAAAAAATTATGTTTAAAGACCCCTATTTTTTTTGAAAGACCTATTCAACGACACCCCACACGCTAGTGTTGGAACGCAAAAAAAAATCACCCCCACTTTAGGTGTACGGGAGGTACCCGAAAAAAATTTTTTTTATAGTTTTTATTTTACCGTTATGTCGGCGTGATACATACACATACTCATACCAAATTTCAGCTTTCTAGCACTTATGATCACGGAGCTAAGCCGCGGACGGACAGACGGACAGACGGACATGGCGAAACTATAAGGGTTCCTAGTTGACTACGGAACCCTAAAAACAGATGGTTATTTCTACCTACTGAATCAATTGTGACCAACCTGCTAGTGACAGGTTTTCAAAAAAAAAATATAAAAAAATATTATTGTATTATATTATCACTAAACCTGTCACTAGCAAGTTGGTAATAATTGATTCAGTAAGTAGAAATAACTGGCTGTGTTTTTAAATTACCTGGGGTCATGTAAGTCACTAAATACCAAAGGGCCCTGCTAGAAAGGACAAAATCTTCGAACGCGTATTTCTCAAAAACTATTTATATCTAGTGAAAAGTTATTTAGAAGGTAGAAATAAGAGGCTCCATGAATAGTAATTCATTTAGTCTGTAAACTTACAATTAACAAAGGGCCCCGCTGGCACAGAATCATTTTTTTTTCATTAATTTGCAAAGGTAGAAATTTAAAAGTACATAAATCGAGAGGTAGAAATATATACCAACTCGATTATATAGGACTTAAACCATAATTACATGGGGTCCCGCTGCATATACGTATATGCTGTATTGTATATAGCCTGGTATGTTCCGTGTATTGTAAGGAGTACGAAATTCAGTAAAAAGGAGCATGTATAGCTGTCCCTGATGAAGAGCTCCATACGAGTTCGAAAAGGGTATACTACAAAACTCCGACATTTTATTTGTGAATGCGTCACTATTTCGAATTTTCATAATTCCGAAATCAATGTGCTGGTGAAATATTTTGACTTTTTTGGGATAATATAAAACCCTAACCTAACCTAATTAAATTGTGCCGCATACCATCCACAGCAAATATCATCGTTTGGCGTGATAGCGCTTTCGGTATTATGAAAATTCGGAATTATGATGGATTCGGATAAATGAAACATCGGGATTTTTGGGTGTTCCAGTTCGAAAAATATCGGGTCGTTCCTGAAAATTTTACATGAGTTTAAACCGTTATAACTGTTCCATTTTGGGTTGCATTTATGGTATTTATACTTGTCCATTGGCATAATGTATACCGTTACTGACATTCTATAATGAATATGAATGTATAGCCCAACAAGTTTGTTTTTAACCCACGTCTTATTGTGCATTTTAGATCTCTTTGTTCTTGGGAGCATAATCGTAATTTCGGTAATACTGTCATGAATAATGTCATGTTCATGTTACTAAAACCCCAATAATCACTCTGCTTGTCGCATATCCCACTCTACCCGCCTCTTTCATATGCTGAAGTAACGGGGATTTCAAATGTTAACGCATCTTTTTGGGATTGTGATGTTCTCACCTAGAAACTTTGTTGTCACCAATTGCTCAAGGCTACACTTCATTCAAATACATGTTGTTTATTTATAAATACGTAGTCGCGTACGTATATTCTAAACATAGCTACAGAAAAACGTGTGTCAATACGGAATTCAAATTACACCATTTGTAATTCAACTTGAACGATTAATGGACATAAACAAAATACGAATAAATTGAAATCATAGTAGCAGCTAAAGAATTTTATACTTTGAGTATAAAATTATTAATTACACGCTCTTCTTTAAATACCAATCCAGTTAGATACTTACTGATATTTCATATTATAAAAGGCAATAGTAGTGGAAATCTTTTGGGGTTTCCACTACTATTGTCTTTTATCATTTCTGTAATATACTGTTTTTGCTTTTAATTGTTACTTCAGTGTCTATTTTTAACAACGAATAACTTAATAGTACTGCGTCATACAAGTTCTATCCAATACAAAATGAAAATGCATACATTTTACTATATCCAGCACTTAATTAACAAAATTAACAAAACCCTCAACTAGGGTACTTACGTACTTTTTTTACATGGGAAACTCCCGTGAGTCAGGGCACGTACATTCTCATAGTTATGCGATTTGTCTTGACAAAAACAATAGACATGCAAGACTCTACAACTGTGACACGTGATTCTTTCTCGAGCGAGATATACTACCTATTTCTTTCTGTATAATACTTTATGAAAGTGACGGTAATACTGTGTCGCGTGGCAAGAATCGCGAAGCATAGTTGTGCTAGACGGGCTGACCGGTTAACAGGCCCCAGCAACTCGGAGGGAAGCAGCTGATTGACAACGGGCGGGAGTCGGGAGTGACCGAGTTAGGATAGTGGCGCCCATGCAACGGAATTCATTGAGTAGACAGAATTCACAGATTATATTTAAGAAGCATTAACAATCCATATTATTTTATTAATGTCTGCTTTTTACTATTCATTGATTAAGTACCTAGTTACATACGAATTACAAATTATATGTTTGTTGTTTCTCAATACGGTATTTGACTATAGTTATAATTCATGGAATCAAATAAACTATCACTGACATTATACTACTTTTAATTGGACAAAAATTAAAAAGAAGACGTGTTTCGACTACTGTTTTTTTATGACGTCACATAGCCAGTATCTTCATATGATACTAACAGATCGTTTTTGACCGAAAATCCGAAGTAGAGGTCACTATAATCAATGTTGTTTTAGTGGTGAGATGAAAATCTTTTTCAAGGGTAATCATTTCACGACCATTCAGTAAATACACTCTACTATATAATTATAGTAGTTAGTAGGTACTCTAGAACAACAACAACAACAACAACAACTCCACTTTATTGCACACCTCAAATACACAGGGATACAAAACATGAGAGATATAGAGTAAAAAATTAACAGAGGTTAACAACAGGCGGTCTTATCGCTAAATAGCGATCTCTTCCAGACAACCTTTAGGTAGCGGAGTAGATCAACAAGAGTTGAGTAGGTGATGCAAAACAACTTTAAGAAACAAAAATGAACTACAAAAATAAAATAAAAACAATAAACATACATAAATAACAATAATCAAATATCTACCTACATATAATACTTAGACATAATAAAAACATATAGCAGAGTAAAATAGATAGCAAACCAGAGTCAGTCGTATAGTACGAGTAAGAGGAGCGATTTTCAACGCAGTGTAAATTAAGGTAGAGATAAATAGTGACGTTTAAGGTGAGATTTAAATATAGCAATAGATTGTGCACGCCTTAGATCAGAAGGTAGAGAATTCCACAGAAGAGTAGCCTGAAAAGTGAATGAATTATTGTAAAACTTAGAAGATGAAGAGGGGACAGTGAGATAATTTTGAGCAGACCTAGCAGAACGCAAATAACTGAAACGCTCTTTGAGGTAGAGGGGAGTTTTGGGGTTAAATAGTATATTGTACAGAAAAGAGAGAATGTGAAAGTGACGGCGAGAACGGATTGGAAGCCACTTGAGCTGGGATCGGAAATTGGATACGTGGTCATACTTGCGTAACCCAAATATGAACCGCACGCAAAATGTTTTGAATACGCTCAAGTTTATTAAGCTGCTCTTCCGTGATATCGAGATAAGTAGGAAAACCTGACCAGAAATATATGAGGATTGTCAAGATGGCGCTATTTACAAAATTTATATGGCAACAATTTTGCAATCAATCATAACTGCACTATAATGACATTAGTTTAAAAATACCTTACAGTTCGTTCGTAACTTAACCTCGTAATATCATTTTCATCTCTCCTGTTTGGAAAGTGTCATTTTCATGAGTAGATAGCCGGGTGGAAAATAGCTTTTCCATCCCTAGGGTGGAAAGTATTTTTTTTTAATTGCCACGGAGTCAAAGATAATTGCCTTCTAGATGCACGTCGTGACCAACTAAATTAGGTACAATCTAGTCGGCCGTGGTAAGTGGCCATTGAAAAAAGGTCTCCAAAGGTTAGATATAGGCAAGCTTAATTTATTTATATCTCATTATTAAATATAAATTTGCCTTATATTTATAATACATACATATAATTCCGTCCCACATTTATTGATAGATCGTACATTTATTTAAAACATAAAATTGAAGAGAGAGTAGAGAGAGAAAATTGAAAGTATTTTTTTTTTTAAATGTCGGCGGTACGTAAATCTTAACTTTTTTTTATCAATTAAAAATAAGAAGAATGAAAGTTTGCAGTAGAAAAAGCGGGAACACGAGATTAAATATAAATACCGTGTCTTTAATTTATTATTTGTTAAAAATGACATGGATATTAATAACTCACTCATGACATATTATGTGCGTGTAGTATTTTATTTATCTCGCAGTCGAAATGAAAAGTAGAGTGTTTAACTCGGGTGAAATTAACTCACTCATGACATGTGCGTGTAGTATTTTATTTTCCTCGCAGTCGAAATGAAAAGTAGAGTGTTTAACTCGGGTGAAATTACCCATTTCACCCTCGAACTATTGGCGCTCTCACTTCGTTCGAGCGCCAGAAATATCTCAGGTGCAATGGGTCACTTTCTACCCTTGGTTAACAATCTACTATTTCACTTCTCCTGCTCAAAAAGTACGTCGTTTTAAGTTCGCAAAGCGGGGTAAAATAGTACATTTAGCCCCTAGGGTTTAAAAGGAAACCATATAATCCCATACAAATTTCAATGACACTGAAAAAAAATCTTGTTACCGGCCAGCTACATACTATTTACAAATAAAATAAAACAACCTGCAACCTGATCAGATCGACTCAATTAAAAAAATAAACCAAAAAGTTTTTATTTACAATGTACGGGAATATTAACTGAAATTTTATTTTAGCACGTTTTATAAAACCGAATATAAAAAATTGCTCAAATTGTCCTTTTAATTTTTCTTAAAATAAATTATTTTGGGTTTTTTTTCAGTCGAAGTGAAAGCAAAGTGTTTAACACTCACTTCGTTCGCTTGTCCAAATAATTACCTCGCTCGTGTCATAATGCTCTTTTTTAGCCCCTTGTCAAACTATCTACTATTAATGGAATGCACTCGTTTTCTGACTGTTTTTCATGTAGGAAACACGTGTACACTTTATTTATAATATTACGTTCACGATTGTGAATGGTTTTCGGAGTTTTCTTTGGATATTTTTAAATATTTGTCTTTTAAAGAAACCACCACGAATGACATTGACATTGTTGAAAAACCATCATAAAATCATTACCAGTGTAAGAAATTAGTCAAATTGCGCAATATGGCGCATCCTGTTACATTTCTTGCAGGCTTTATATATGTAGTAGGAGCATTGTTGAAAAACCATCATAAAATCATTACCAGTGTAAGAAATTAGTCAAATTGCGCAATATGGCGCATCCTGTTACATTTCTTGCAGGCTTTATATATGTAGTAGGAGTACGCTTGACCCATATCTTTGGGTTTGGCAATTTGGTTTTTGGTCAAATTTCACTAGCACATAATCTTGGACCTTAAAATTTCTATCTAATACTAACCACATCGTCTTCATCAAATGAATTTTCTTCCTGCAAACATTAATTTTCTATTTCCTCATCGCGGCTTATTTTCCTTTGTTTCTATGTCAAGGATTTATCAAGTTTAGGTATTGATCTCTTCCCTGTATTTTTATTTTTTCCCGTCGAAATTACTAAATCATTATTTTCACAGAACCTACATTTTACATAGATTGCCGAAACAAACAATAGTGGGGGAGTATTGTGCATGCCCAATCCTCCCTATAAAATTAGTGCTCAATGCTCCCCACCCCCTCATTTCACAAATAATATCAAATATGTTTTTTGTAGTCTAATGTTTTCCTTAATTTATACGTTAATATTAGCCTTCGCAAACATATATAACTAGGCGACAAAACAGAATCGCAGATCACGTTGTTGTTTACCGCGAAACCACATCAAAATATTTACTTTTGCACGCACGAAACGGCCGACGGCATGTGACACTGACCACTAATCAAAATAGCAGATGACTGAGATGACATTAGCCTGAGCGGTGTTGCCAGTTACTTAGCTAAACTACCACAGTATACAAAATTAAGTAGCTTCCATAGCACCCGACTTACGAGGTTGTGCCCGAAACCCCCGACTGCCCAATGGTCCCTACAACAAACAGCTACCTACCGCAGCTACTAAGCCTACGAACAAGCCAAAAAAGCCGATCCGTTCCTTGTTTGTTCCGTGATGGGCTATTATGCTATTGGAACTTTCGAGACATAGGCAAATCTACTCAACAAAAGCTTATTGAGTAGATTTGGCTATGCCCCGAAAGTTCCGATGGGGTTTTCACGAAAGTATTCATTAGGCTAAGCTTTTTTCTTAGTATTAATTTACTTTATGAAGATCATTCTTGTATAAATGTTCATGGTCATACTTGCACTAGTAGCCTAAGGTTGTCTGTCAACTCTAGCTAAGAATTATTATGTAGATCATAATAAGTCCTACGATTACGGCGGTTATCATGAATGGAGCATCTGTATCTAAACAAGCCATGGCCGCACGTGGCCGGCGCGTGCGCGGCACGCACGGAACACGCTCCCCTCCCCCTACCCCCTTCGCGAGGAAATTACGGAAAACTGCGCAAACTCATACACGCTGACCATTCCTGGCGCAGGTCAGCTGAGCTTAAAGGATTTATGAGGTGACGTGCCATCAAAGGAAACCGATTGCTATGAGTATGTTCTACTTCTATAGGTATTGTTTAGGCCAACAAGTAATGTACAAGTACAAGTAGTTTACAAGTAGTTAAAATACTAGTGGCCCAGACAACACGAACATTTTTTTTGAGATGGCTGCAATGCCATGTTTTACGTTTTCAATCACCACTAATTTGAAATATTTCGAAAAAATGAATCGAAAAAAGCTATTCTATCGAGCCTACTCAAAAACAGATTCATGAGAATCGGTTAAAAAATGCGACCTTTAGGCGAGAACAGCCAAACAACCCTTTTCACTGGAAATGTTAAATATTACCTACACTAATATTTTGCTAAAAAAGTACGTTATTTTAACTTCGCAAAGCTATACGTTTGCTCGTTTGCCCAATATGACATAAAAAAAAAAAAACAGTAGGTAAGCTATTGCGCATGGTGACGTATCTATTTAAACTTTAGGTTATTTTTTAATTTTCTCGCACTAAAAGTGAAAAGCAGTGTTTCACGTGGCTAAAAGAAATTATGACAATCAGGTTATATACATATATTTGTCTTAGCTCACTTCGTTCGCTCCCCCAAATAATCACTCCGTGTCACAATAGCTTATTTGCTGGCCCCTTGTCGAACAATCTACTATTTCATATACTTTTGTTATTTTTACCTAATAGCTGACCTTTCTGAGCCATTTATACCTATGTTCCACTTCCACCTAGTATATATTAATAACAGTAATAAAATAGTCCTAAATGATGTTCTGAACATTTTAATTGATTTTGAATGACTCTGAGCATGACACGTGACGTGACAAATGCGGTTATTTCTTTGTGGTCAGTCATTATTAATTTGCTGTATTTTCTTGCGAGTAGGTATTCCCTTGTAAAACCTAACAAGAAGACAGCGGAAGGTGAGTGAGAAGATGAACTCACGAAGAGGAAATGTAAACAATATTTGAATAGTCTAAGGAAAATCGCTCATGCATATTCCACGTAAGTAAATAAAAATGAATAAAAACACCCGATCAAGTGCGAGTCGGACTCGCGCACCGAGGGTTCCGTACAAACTATGAAAGCACTGCATATTACTTAACGAAAAGATAAACAGAACTGTACCGAGCTATAAACTTAACATTGCCGTTGGAAAACTGTTTTCCCTATACATCGACATAGGTCGCAGTTAGTTTACCAACTGCAAATAGGTAAGTTTGTAACCACAAACACATATTTATTGTAATCAGGTTCAAGAATTTTATTTCTCATAAGAATAACAACATTCACTTACATGAGAAAAATAATTATCACAATTAGTTATTAACATATGCAAACAAGAATTAAAGGCATTTTTTAAGCGTAAATATAAACATTTGATAATTAATTAACATAATCGAAAGGTAGATTTATGTTCGGCCACACTCGGCCGATCTGAGCGCGACTAAATAACTTCTTTAAATACTTACAACTTGCGAGTACGCAGATCGAGCGCAACTGGATATGGCATCATACAAGCGGTATTATTATGTATCTGGGGGCACGGTAGTGCCCCCGCCAAGACGAACAAAAAAGAGGCGGGGCACTACCTACCTTTTCTCGAACCGTTTCGTCTCATTTTCAAACCCTCATTGTTTCGTCCCAGTTAACACCAGAGCGCCCAAATTCACAGGTTAAGATGCAGTTAGGGAACATATGAAATGTACTAAATTTCATTGATCTAGCTTTTATACTTTAGGTTTTATTGGTACCTAAAATACGCCGATTTTGCCACTCACTTATACACTGACGTATCAAAACCTCTGGGGTACTTCCCGATGACCTAGAAAGCTGAAATTTGGTATGTAAGCTAGTATTAGTACACAAACAACAAAATAATTCTAAAACTTGAAACTTTTACCCACAAACCCCTTAAATTAGGGGATGGAAGTTTGTATGAGATTTCTGCAAATTTTGATACTAGAGGTCTGAAAATTGATACAGGGACTCCTTGTTATAAATAAAAATATTCTAGGATTTTTGGAAAATCAACCAATATTGAAAAATAGGCAAAGATAGAGCTCTGAAGACTGATGCCCAAGAAACGCTACAGTCCAAAAAAAAAAACTAGGGCACCTTACAAAAATAAATGAGATCCCACCAAAATATTTCATGTAAAATTGGCGGCCAAGACTCACATGCTCATAACGCTTTCGCTGTAAAAAGTTATCAGATCCCAGGAAAAGCCAAGCCCCTATGACTTTACTAACCCTACACCTTGGTTACAAAAGTATGGCTTGGCCGTTTCATATAGTACCGTAAATAAGTCCAACGGACCGTATGGCCTAAAATTACGGCTTATATTTACGGTAACCTATGAAACAGCCAAGCCATACTTTTCAAACCAAGGTGCAGGGTTAGTAAAGTCATAGGGGCTTGGCTTTTCCTGGGATCTGATAACTTTTTACAGCGAAAGCGTTATGAGCATGTGAGTCTTGGCCGCCAATTTTACATGAAATGTTTTGGTGGGATTCACTATTTAAACGAAACCAGAAAATGGTTATATAACTTTAATAATTCCAATAATTAAGTTTAAAATATTATTTATTCAAGTAAGATTGTCCCTTAATATTTATTTATTTCTTTAAATTTATGTGAAATTGTAGATTACAAATGTATCATTTTCGATAAATAAATAACCCATAGGTTATATGAATAGATTTAGCTCAATATAGAAATGTGATAATAGAATATAATAATATTTATTACATTACGTTTCTAAAAACTGGTCATATTTGTATAGTAACAAATTTAGGGTTATATTATTTTCTAAAATATTATATTTAAGCAATTTTTTGAATGTGAAAATAGATTTCGCATCTTTTACGTCTTTTGGCAGTTTATTATATAGTTTAGCCCCTTCGTGCATTATGCTTTTTTTGCCGTAATTTGTCCTGGATTTGTACAGCAATAATCCACTCTGTCTTAATCGCAGTTTTCGCATCTGTTGTGAACGTTATTTGTGTGTGTATGTCTTTATTTAATATTTTACGTATTAGTAAGCAAGTATTATAGATATGTTTGTGTTATGCTCATTATTTTTGTTTCTTTGTATATTTTAACTGTGGGTGTTAAATAGTCATAATGAAATAACACTTTTACTAATTTATTTTGTGATCTTTGTATGATATCTAGGTTTGTTCTTGTGGCTGTACCCCATAGTTCGATCAAATAATCGATGTGTGGCTTGATAAGTGTATTATATATTAAATATCGAACGTTCCTAGGCATACACTTTACAATACCACGCAGTGCCCCTGTTAAAGAAATTAATTTATTTTTTAATTTATCTATATGGGGTTTCCAAGTTATATATCTATCTAAGATCAAGCCCAAATACTTTTCATGATCTACCTGTCTTAAAATTTTCCCATTGACAATGATATTTGATTAGTTATCTTTTTATTCTTTGGCGTGAATGTGATATAATTAGTTTTACTCGTATTTATTGTTAATAGATTATTTTGGAACCATGTGTTTAATAAATCTAGATCTCTTTGTGCATCTGTTATAATATCTTTAAATGAATTTCCAAAATAAAACAAACAAGTATCATCTGCGTAGAGTGATATGTCACCTTTAAGTCCGATTTTGTGAATACCATTTATATAGATAAGAAACAACAATGGCCCCAAAATTGACCCCTGTGGCACACCGTAGCTAAACAGACGAGGTGTGCTCTTTGTGGAAGCTATTTTAACTACCTGATAACGGTTTGAAATATAAGATTTAAAAATATCATATGCTTTTCCGGTCACACCTATCTCAGCTAGTTTGTTAAGTAGTAGACTATGGCACACCGTATCAAATGCTTTCTTCAGGTCGATAAATATTCCTAGCACCACTTGTCTCTTATCCATATTGATCTTTATTTTAGTTACAAGGTCCACAACTGCAGACAGGGTTAACACAAATTATAACGGGGCTAACGCGATATTTCTTATTTACCTTCATAATCTAACGTTTCGGCGGGGTGGCACACGCCGTGGTCTCAGATGTACTGGTGAAACAGCGAGTTTGTTACTGGAGCTGTCGGCCAAATGTAGTACTACCCGACGAAATGTCTAATAAAATGGATGGGTAGGAAAATAAATGTTCGACTACCACCCATTTATTTACTAATTATTGTCACCGGTCCGACACACAACACTCACAACATCAGCGCACAGATTCGAAGATATATCCCACGGTTTAAACTTTTTAATCACTGGTCCCCAAGTTTGCGATAAATTAAAACCATCTTCCCGGTTGAAATTCTTTGTGTGTTTCTTGATTTCAATTGCTTCCCTTACCATCCGTGGATAATAGTGCTTTTCTGTGGAAAGAATTTTCGGTTTGTGCAACTCGATCCAGTGATTCATTCCAGATGTTAACAAATGTTCAGCTATTGCAGATTTTTGTATTTGGCGATTTTTGACTGCTGCTATGTGTTCTTTCACCCTTTCCTGAACACTCCGCTTAGTTTGGCCAATATACGAACTTCCACAGCTACATTCTATTTTGTACACACCGGGATTTTGGAAAGGTATAACATCCTTTGGGCTGCGCAAGAAATTTGCTACTTTGGATAACGGCGTGTATACAGTCTTAATGGAGTATTTCTTTAGTACTGCTCCGACTTTATCCGTTACGGATAAAGAGTGAGGTGAGTACAAACCGCGAGAGTATAAAGTGTCATATTGCAGACAGGGTGTTCGATTTTGGTCTAAATTTTCTTTAGTGAGATGTTTATCGAGTCTGTTATAGATAACTTTTTAAAAACTTTTGAAAGAACTGGTAAGACAGAAATTGGACGATAGTTACTAGGATCATTTCTTTTGCCAGATTTATATACTGGTGTGACTTTTGCAATCTTTAGACTGTCAGGAAAAGTTCCTGTTACTAAGCACTGATTAATACAGGTTGTTAATTCTTCAACTATTGTATATTTTACGCACTTTATGATCTTCGTGCTTATTTTATGAAGTCCTGAGCTAGTATTAGAATTGAGATTATCTATATCTTTTATAATTTCGTTTACTGTCGCCGGTTCTAAGTGAGGAAGGGCGTTTATTTTGTTTCCAGTTGCGCAAGTCTGTACACTCGCATTATGGATGTGATCAAAAGTAGCTGTTTTAGTAATTTGATTTGCTAGCACCGAGCCTATGGTCGAAAAGAACTCATTGAGATATTCACAAACTTCATTTTGGTTGGTAACGTAAGATCCTGTGGACGTCTGTAGCTCGTTCACTGTTGTATTTCCTCTTTTCTTGTTGTTAGCTAGGTTATTTATAAGTTTCCACATCTTCGCTGACTTATTCTTGTGCTCTCCAAATGCTTTCTTATAATATTGACTTTTTGTTTTTGTATTTTATTATGGATGCATTTCTTTTCTCTTTGAATCTTTTTTCAATATCTTTATCGTTTGGCTTTTTTTTACATTCATTCCATAACACATTTCTTTCGCTTATTTCAGCTAGAATATCCTTATTTATCCATTCTTGCCTAGGGTGATTGTCTATTTTGGTTTTCGTAATTGTGCAATTATGTATATGATGTAGTAGTTTATTTTCAAATGTAGCAAATACACAGTTTTTATTATTTTCCATATCCTGCTCGACTTCTTTGTATAGCTTTTTGTAATCTACCGCTTCATATGTCACTTTATTCAATTCTTTAGGTTGGTACTGTATAGATTCTAAGTAAATTTGCTTGTGATCAGACATTGCAGAGTCAATAATTGCTAAATGGAAGTGGTTTTGCTTTAGATTAGAGCACACATGATCGAGTATGGTTTTGGTAGTTGATGTTTGACGGGTTGAGTAGTCTTCTCCGGTGTTGATTATAATTTTATAGCCATTTTCTTCCAGTGTGTCCTTATAGGCTACACATACTTGATCGGCATTCATAAGGTTTATATTGAGATCACCAAAGACTATGGCTCGCTTTCTCTTACATAGTTGATGTTCATATACGTCTAAGAATCCTTTCAAGTTTGTAGTATCAGGTTTTCTATATACAACACCAATTTCGAGAGAAATGTTTTTAAGGTTAATCCAGAGAAAATGAGTCTCATTCCATATTTGTTCCTCAGTTAAGCTGGGGTTTAGGTTATTGTAAGCAAAAAGGTCGGAAAACCATACATTTGTAATACTATTACAAATGTATGGTTTTCCGACCTTTTTATTTACTAGTGCTACATTTATCATGATTTATTTATTTATTAGGAACTTTACAATTTTCTTAAATCTAAATACATTGTCCCACAAAACCAGTGGCTGGTTTGACTGTAGGATCGTTGATTGATGATGACATGATTTTGCTCCTTACCAAAACTTGATTCTAGGTCAACGGGAGGTACCCTATAGGATTGTCAGCGTCAACAAATGCAGTATAAACGCTAGTATCTTTTGATTGCGTTGAATACAAGCTTGATTTTTTCACGGTTCCAAGGGGTAGCTGACCTGAGTGTTCCTGAGAAAATCGGACAGACGGACAAATACATGGATAACAAAGTGGTCCTATTATAACGGTTCCGATTTTGCCGATCGAGATACGGAAACCCTAAAAAGTACAGTCAGATACATTTGTAGATGTAGTGTTACTGTTGCATTGTAAGTAGGTAATTGTGGTAATGGCCGTGACATACAGACAAAGAGAGAAACATCTGCGAGACAGTCATGCGCGCTTTTATCACGGCTTTAATATCACCATAGGGTAGCGCTTATTTCGCAAATCATACCTCTATCATACATATACATTTATTTCGGCGCGACATGAGACACCAGCGCGCAGCTTTTCCCCCTACATCGATAGGCGCAACATTTATTTGTCAATTATGCGGCCGCAGCTGTCGCTCTCATATCGGGCTATCCAGCCATCTTCGAAAGTGCCGCAGTTTATTAGACGCTGCTTAACTCATCTGTTATAGATGTAAAAGGCTAATGATGATGATGATGATTTATTTCGGATTCTTAGGAATGACTAATTGCGGATCAACTCTACTCGCGAAGTTGACCGAAGTTAGCTGAGGCGAAGTTGGCCGAAGTATGGGTTTCCGCAGCGAAGTCCCCTCCACACTGTTATATTCGCCCAACCTCGGCTAACGGAGTAGTGTGAGCTAGGGTTATACTTCCCATAAAATACTTTTACGTGTCGTCACAAAAACATAAAATATAAGATGTCGAAGCTTTTGTCATCAGTCTAACATAAAATCCAATTTATACGAGAGCTATGCATACATATTCATTTATTATATGTTGATAAGAAATACTTAATACAATAAATATTTTTTGGCGAGTAATAAGGCGAAGTCGGCACTCGGCGGCCGGGACAGGCCTCCCCGGTCCGACCAGGTCAGACCGATAACCCCTCGAGCTAGCGGACCTCCGCCAGAACTTCGCCCTTACGAGATGCGGCCTGCCAAGTCTATAAAGCCCACTGACGCGCACAAAAGAAACAGTCTGGCTCCGGTCACCGTCGATGATGTTTCTTTAACTCAAAACATCAACGCGGGACGCATCTTCTTATCACCTCAGATATCCAACGACATGTACGAATAGTGAACTGTTTTGCATTTGAATATCCCTCCGTTTGGGCGCGCACGCGTATTGCACGCCTTTCTGTGATTGGTCGCGTATGGGGACGTCCGAAAACAACATGAGTGGAACAAACAGTGTCAGTCGATCGGCGTGCAACAGCAAGGGCAGCATGATCGTCGTATCCAACAGATTGCCATTTATTTTGAGGAGAAATGAGAAAACCGGTGAATTGGAAAGAAAAGCCAGGTAAATAAATAACGACATCGATAATAAATTGTTGTGTGACCTATAAATTAATCTTATCAATAATAGTTTAAGTTAAAATCTGATATTTTAAAACTAATAACACATTGCGCAGTTAAAGGGCCGAGGTGTTTATATAAAAAACCTGTATTTTTATTATTTAATCTTAGTAATGTAACTGAGGGATAGATAGGGCATCTATACCTATGTATGTGTATGTGTGGTTGATGAAATGATGACCTCCAGCGCCGGGGGGTCCCACTTCTAGAAGTTCTAGAACGATTGCTGGTTTTAGGGCTCCCTTACAGGATTATTCTAGAATTTTCAGAAATGTTCGTTGTTAACATTATAATTTACGTTATTAAGTATGTTATTGATGCGATCAATGAATAATTTAACGTTATTTCCACATAATTAACGATACTTATAAATGTTTGTTTGTATACACAGTCTGATGTTGTACAAGGGAGGAAGCCGGCGTTATTACGCCGTATACTGTATAACCCGACCAAGTTCAGAAGGCCGCTTGTCCCAAACACAGTTACGGTGGACTGGTTAGTCGATAACAAAGTCTGGTTTTGTTGTCATTCGAAAATAATGGTGACAACCTTGTACTTGAGCGTAATGGAGCAAGGTCGCCCCATCCATCCATAGCACCTGTGGTTCTCGATAATGAGGTCGCACTTATCGTTCTATTTATAGGTCGCACATTGTTAGTAAACGGTTATTTTAATTGAAAAAAACTATGACTTGTTTTAAGAAGGAAATTTTGTCGTAATATTACGGTCTCAAAAATTCGAATGGTGTACCTCGAAAACTACTTTTGTAAGTATACAGAATAGGTGAAAAATTATAGGTACATATTTTATTTCAGAATTTACCCATACAGAACTCGAAAAATGCTCTAAGTAGTTATGTGTTGATAAAAATTCTTGGGTCTAGTCTGCAGTTCAACGACTTTTTGCATAGGGTTCCCTGACCACTATGCTACCTACTTACTTTATAGGACTAGCTGGCCTTGTCCTCGCATGCTACTATTTTGTATCATGGATCATTGACTTGCTCGAGATGTAAAGAATATTTATAGCAGATGTGGTTGAAAAATTGTGAGCTTGATCGTGACTCGCTTTAATATCCCCAGTGTTTAATAAGTAGGTATGTGATGGAAATAGGGTAAAAGCTCATACTTTTGTTATCGATTAATACTAAACTTCCCCACTCTTCTCTTTAGTTGTGATGCAAGACCTATTTTTATTAAGAAATTTCATGTAGTAGTGTAGTGTGTAGGTTAACGGGATGATGATTAAAATTAAAACCTTTATAATTATGAAACTGCCGTTTGAGTATTTAATGTATATTGTTTTTCGCATAATATACCTTCCCAAGACAGAACCGAACGGTTTTATATGATGATCACCTTAAAAAGTCATGAAAATATTTATCAATCATATGAGTTTTCGATTGTATAACATATTTCATGAAGAAGGAAGAGCTATAAACAGATGGTAAGCAATTGAAACGAAACAATGCAAAGCAGCAAGGAGGTTAAAAATGGCCAAAATAGTCCTTGCGTAAAAAACTGATTTTCAATACAAATCTAGAATTTTATAATAAATAGTACCTATGGTTAGATAGTATAGAAGTAGGTATAGGTAGATGTTTGAGGGTTACCCTCGATATCCCTGTGATCTCATCATCAGTTCCTGACTTGGTGATAATGCATCGGACCATGTCAGGGGTTTTCAAATAAAAAAAATATTGCAAAGCGGTTTTACAATTGGCGGAGGATACATAAAAAAACACAGTCGAATTGGGAACCTCCTCCTTTTTGAAGTAGATGGAAAATACGATGGCAAAACATCGTTCACTTCATTTTTATATTATTAAAGGGCCTGTACAAGATACTAAATGTAAAAGAAAAATAACCTAAAGTCGGCCAAGGATCGATTCATTAGAATTAGGTCTAAATCCGATATTGCATTGCATTTTCTTCGGTGCATTAACCAATTATGCATATTTTCTGTGTCTACAGTTGTAGTAATTGCAACATCTTGCACCATGACCTACTGGTTAAATAACTTATTGTGTCTTGTATTTTGTTTATTTAGTGATAGCTTTGTTAAATATTTACCATCCCATTGAGAAAAAATTAAGATCAAACAACATTAAGTAGGTAGGGAACGAATTGGCTTCCGGTTGTCGGTACGGCATACGGCTTGTTATTTGGAAATCGTTAGAAGTTGAGAAGTTATGTTTTGCTATTCGATTAATAAACCGGCCAAGAGCATGTCGGGCCAAGCCGGCCACGCTCAGTGTAGGGTTCCGTAGTTGCCCATCTTTCACAATTTGATGGGCTTAAAACAGCGGTTAAGCCCGAGGTTTAAATTACGAGAAAGATTTCAAGCTCAATAAAAAGATTGTAAACGCCAAAGTAACTGTAATTTCTTATTACCTTCTGGAAGTTATCGATTATACGCGCCAGATTGAGCGGAATATTTTAATGCAGTATGGCATTTAACTAATACGTGTAACGTTCGAAGTATAAGGACACCGCGCGGCGCATACGTCATTTTTATGAAAATTATGATTTTTTGCGATAACTCAAAAACGGCTCGACCGATTGTATTGAATATAGTTTTCATTGAAAGTACTTAAACTTATAAGGCTTCATTTTCATGATTTTCCCATAATTTTTGACCTTGACATGGTTGAAAAGTTAGAGGGGGGACGGACGCTATTTTTTGGATTTCCGGAGCGAATATTTACAAAAATGCTGACTTTATCAAAGAATCATGTTTGAAAACCCCTATTATTTTTAAAAGATCTATTCAACGACACCCCACACACTAGTGTTGGAACGAAAAAAAAAACACTCACTTTAGGTGTCCGAGAGGTAGGTACCCGAAAAAAGTTTTTTTTTTTAGTTTTTTTTCTACCGTTTTGTCGGCGTGATACATACAAATACTCATATCAAATTTCAGCTTTCTAGTACTAATGATCACGGAGCTAAGCCGCGGACGGACGGACAGACTATAAGGGTTCCTTTCCTAGTTGACTACGGAACCCTAAAAACATGTCTCGTTCTGTCACAAAGTTATATGCATGCATCTGAATTGTGAAGGGAGAAAAAATGTCTATGAACCTCTCAGGCGAGCTAGAAGTTGAGTAGAATGCATCTTCTTCTTCAAGTTTACCATCAAATTCTGTCTGAATCCCTCGTCGAGTAGAGAGGATCTATGATGGCCACGTTATTATCACGTGATAACTAAACGACAAGGTATCTGCCACTCTCGCACTCACTCACGGAATTACGTTTGCTTTGTCATCTATGTATCGCGTGACAAACGCTGCTATCATACCTATCATAGGTTTTCTCAGGACCCAAAATGAGACGCGTATAAGACCAAGTAGACCCTTTTTTTAGTCGATTGATGTGACTAAAGCAAACGAAAGATGAAGTACATTTCCCTTGAATCGGCTCATCGAGAGAAAGTTGTCCTCTAAAAGTAGGACATATTTGTTTTGCAAAATTTAAGAACGTTTGGTTTGTTCTCAGTGCTGGCGGCCTGGTAACTGCGGTGGCCCCTGTGGTCATTCGCTGCGGCGGCATATGGGTGGGCTGGCCGGGCATCCATCTGGAGGACCCCAACGAGAAGATTCCAGAGTCTGACCCTAATGATAAGACTCCGACCGCTGGATTGCTCTCTAAAAAGGTAAATACATACCGAATCATATTTAAGCAACGTACCTATTGCCGTTGAATTTTTTTGTAGGTATTAGTAGTGTTATATCTCAAGACTACTTGTAAGTATATTAAATTCAATGTTCTCATTACTTAATATAACCTCGCCTGTACTCGCATGTTTGTAATGTGCATAAATAAGAAATTAATTCAGAAAACAATAGATTAACAGTTGAGTAGGCCAGGCCACACGTACCTTACCTATATGTTTAAGTTAGGTTCTCGAGAACTTGCTATATTGACTTTGTTTAAATTCTACACTTAACATCATTGAGGTATTTCTTAACATGTAATCATGCACCGGATAAACACAACAACCATACAGTGAGTCACGGACCTGGCCTTGGATCACGCGCAGTGTCCGTGGTTTGTCGAATCACCCACCAATTTCATGATCGCGCCCGCCAAGTCTTTACCTCCTTTACGACTCCTGCGATGGGCCGGCGGACATGCTAATTTTACCGTAGTCATACAATTAGAACGTGACTGTTTTAAATAGGTTGCCCTACATCTTCCTATCACGAAGTCCTAAAGATATGAATTTTGCGAGAAATCTTGAAATATGCTTCTCTCTGAACATAGATCTAAACTTGATAAATTGATCAAAGGAAATTTCTACAAATTACGAAACTTTTCCACGACCATGAATAACAAGTACATAATAAATATTACAAGTAGGTACTTAATGGAAAAAAATATTTATCGTAGAGATAAACTTTTTATTACGTGTAATAGTAATACACCAATATTATTGTTTAATTATTTCCTATCTTTCTATTTTATTTCCTGATAAACTTTATAATAGCATCCTCTTAACTCTCATAGTCATATAGTAATTTATTGCTTAATTATTTTATAGGTCTATATTATATGCAAGTAGGTACCTTACTTGACATACCTCGTGCACTAGGTACCTAAGTACCTAATTTTATTAAAGAAATCGTATTTGTGTTATAAAAGAAAATAATAAAAATATAATAATAATACAAAAATACAACTGCATATTATTAAACGTCTATGTTATACATTTGTTGTCGGTGTATTCAAAATTGTATAATGTACTAAATAATGCACCTTGCAAACAGTGGGACGCCCAATTGCAGTCTGGAAGCGGTAATAAAGCGGGAACACTAAATGCCAGATCAGTCGGCAAAACGCTTATGTCCTACACAAATACAAACTAACATATAACTAATCGTGTAACAGTCGTCCGATCATTTAGAGTGATAATTAGTAATAAGAGCTTGAAAACCTCATGTCGATTTGTTAACAACAAAAATCCCCTCTGCAGATCGTACCAATCAGGGCGGAGCCAAAGTTGTTCGACAGCTACTATAATGGCTGCTGTAACGGCACCTTCTGGCCGCTGTTCCACTCCATGCCCGACCGCGCCACCTTCATCGCTGACCACTGGAAAGCCTACATCAAGTGCAACGAGGAGTTCGCCGACAAGACGGTTCATGCGCTGCGTCTGCTGAAAGAAAGCAAGGAGAAAAATGGCTCCCCGCCGATCGTCTGGGTCCATGATTATCACCTTATGTTGGCGGCCAATTGGATCAGACAGGTAGGTTCATCTATCGTATGTCCTCCACCTTCGTGTACCATGATAGTATATTTTCTTACCTAAACTAACACGTTAGTTCCTGCTTGCAGTAGTTAATGTTAATGACTGGACTGACGGATGGTATTTAATTAAACGTATAATTATTTTATTTCATAGCGAGCTGAAGAAGACGATCTCCCTTGCAAGTTAGCGTTTTTCTTACACATACCCTTCCCTCCATGGGATATCTTCAGGCTGTTCCCATGGTCCGACGAAGTTTTACAAGGAATCTTGGGTAAGTGTGATTTCTAGGCAGAATTCAATTAACATTCTGAATATATTATTTGAATGTCATTTTAGTAAATCAGCACCTACTTAAATGTGATATTTGTTTGCAGGATGCGACATGGTTGGATTCCACATAACGGACTACTGTTTAAATTTCATAGACTGTTGCCAAAGAAACTTGGGTTGTCGTGTAGACAGGAAAAATCTGCTAGTCGAATTGGGAGGTCGCACCATTTGCGTTCGCCCGCTGCCCATCGGTGTGCCATTTGATAGATTCGTACAACTGGCCCAAAACGCGAAAACAGTGCTCTCTACTAGCCAGAAAGTAATATTAGGAGTCGATAGACTGGATTATACCAAAGGTTTAGTGCACAGACTCAAAGCGTTTGAAAGGTTACTACAGCATCACCCCGAACACATCGAGAAAGTAGTACTTTTGCAAATCTCAGTTCCGTCAAGAACTGACGTGAAGGAATACCAAGATTTAAAGGAAGAAATGGATCAGTTAGTTGGTAGGATTAATGGAAGATTTACTACACCTAATTGGTCTCCTATTAGGTAAGTTGTCTTTATTTTATCTGTTTTATTAGCTCCAAAACAACGAATTTGCATTGAATGCATTGGTAAGGTGAAGTTTGCATTATTGATTATCTTCTCAGGTATATTTACGGCTGTGTCGGCCAAGAAGAGCTGGCGGCTTTCTACCGAGACGCCGCGGTCGCGCTAGTCACCCCCCTGCGAGATGGTATGAACCTGGTGGCCAAAGAGTTCGTGGCGTGCCAGATCAACAAGCCGCCCGGTGTGTTGATCGTGTCGCCGTTCGCGGGCGCCGGGGAGATGATGCACGAGGCGCTGATCTGTAATCCCTACGAGTTGGATGACGCGGCCGAAGTCATTCACAGGTACGAGTAAACATCGTTATTCAATATATTGTAAAGATATTATCGGAGTTGTATTCAGTGAAATTGCACACAACTATGCTATGGTACTACCATGATGTCTGGCCCGATAATGATACCAAATTAACGATGTTTGTTAATCGATTGTCGGAAAGTCCAAATTGAACTTACGTTGTGGTTTTCCTTTTTAAAGTATTAATTAAGTTTAATGATATTAATACGTAATATTATAATTATAACCCTATCAATATTGAGTCGTTCACTGCCTATATCTAAAAATAACACGCGACTTAAACTAAAATATTAGTTTCGAGTCGAAAATTTATTATTGAACAATCAATCTCTTTTATTGCTTTATTATAGATATGAAGTGCAATCATTGGTTTCTTTCTAAAAAGAATGTTGTTTAGTTATAAAAAGTTAATACCTGCCTACTTCCACTTCACCTTAATTTTCAATGAGTTTTTATTAGTATTGTAAATTAGCTATTTAATGAAACTTAATTTTCTGTTTAAACATTGCAGAGCATTAATAATGGACGAGGACGAACGCACGGTCCGTATGAACCACCTCCGGCGACGCGAGCAGCTCAACGACGTTGACAGTTGGATGAAGAGCTTCCTTAAAGCCATGGATTCCCTGGAGGACGAGGCCGACGACATCGGAGCCACCTCCATGCAGCCCGTCACGATCGACGACTTCGATGAGTATCTCTCCAAGTAAGTATGATGAAAACTAGGTGACTCAATTTTATACCCTTTCCAGTGATCAGGTCAGGTCTGCTTGCAACAACCTAACTATTACTGTTCAGGCCCGTGGCAAAATCATCAAACGGAGATATTTTCTGATAAAAACACACAATTGATGTTACGATCTCGCTTCTCGTTACGTTTCGCTATTATCCCGCTTTGCCACTCTTTTATTACGCCATCCATCTTTCCAACTGTTCCAACTTTCAACCACCCTCATCGGCGATTCAGATTTGAAATGTAGTGTTACCGCGCTACGTTCGTCTGTTCTCCTGCATGTCCATCGCCATTTTGTCCACGATTTGAAAATCACAAGGCTTTTCGTAGCGAACAACTACAAATGTAGGAATTCAATTTTACCGTAATTTTAACGCTTGGGTTTAAACTGTTTCGCACTATTCTTACATAGCAATGTTTTGAAAAGTTGAAACCACATTATCTAATCCATCGCCGTTTCACAGATACATCGGCTACACGCAGAAGCTAGCGTTGTTGCTCGACTACGACGGCACGCTGGCGCCCATCGCGCCGCACCCGGACCTGGCCACGCTGCCGCTCGAAACTAAGCATGTGCTGCAGAGGCTGTCCAACATGTCCGACGTGTACATCGCCATCGTGTCCGGCAGGAACGTCAACAATGTGAAGGACATGGTGAGTAGCTCGTCTTATTTTGAATTTTTTACCGATTTACTACAATCTTGACCGAAAATCCTGCAGGCGTTACATTTTTTCTTCTCTTCTTTGTTGTAACTAAGACGGGTGTAGGCAATGTTGACATTAACTAGTTCGTGTAGGAGCGCGCAATTCTGCCATTGTTGATTAAATTTACATGACAGAACTTTAGTTATAATTAGACGATTCTTTGCATTGCAGTGATCCTTGTCCACGTGGCGTATTATTCTTGCGAACATTCCGAGACCATAGTAGAAATTAAACCACAATTTTCTCGGAAAAGCATTTGTTGTCCATATGAATTCGCTAGTCAGCTTCCATTGTACGAAATCTGATCAGTGATCACAGGTGTTACTGCTTATTATACTACTAGAAATTACTCGTATTATAGAATGCCTAATGTAAATTGCAAATATGTTACCTAATCATAATTATCATAGTTACTGCAGCGGATACGGGTCAATTAGGTTTAGTTTTATTTCTAAGAAGCAACTTACTGGAACGTGTAGGATTATCAAAAGCAACGGCCTACTTATAATTAATAATTAATCGCACGTGTATTAACGTAAATGATTTCATTTGACGTCAATGTTATCTATGACATGTCCCGGGGGAGTGATGACATGGTGCCAAGTTAATGATCAAGTAATGTGATTAAAGCTGCGTACTCAAGTTGTTTATAAACTTATACGCATAACAATCATAATCATAACAATATGTTCTCGGAATATCGAACATAATAACGAATTAAGTGATCAATAGTTACAAATAAGTATTTTTACACGAGACTCAAGCGTAGAGTTACTTGTTCTGACTAATTAACCGACTTCAAAAAAGGAGGAGGTTCTCAATTCGAACTATTTTTTTTTTAATATATAAACCTAATGACATACGTTGACAATCGATTAAATAAAATAATTATATTTAAGGTTATTCGATAAAAAAAATACATATGTCGATTTGTATAGTGTTTGTTTGGGAACAAAGCATTCAGAATGGTATCCTCAAACGAAAGCAAACATCAATGTAGAATTGTAGATACGTAAAAACAAATAGAATGAAACACTCAGTGGGTGTGAACGTACCACGACGCCTTGAAATTCTGCAAGGTCTTTATTATCGGATGAACTTTGACTTAATTACTTTATCTTGTACTACTTTAAACAAAAATATTTATTCTCCGTATGTAATAGTCATCCATAACTGAACTGCTGACAAATTAAATGCCAATAATTTCAGAGCTGATCGGACTCTCCTTTGGGATATTATATACTTAAGTACAAATAATTTAAAGGTTCATGTTAATTTTTAGAGAAATCTAGGGCTTTAACTTTGGTACTACGTAAATACACCCTGTTAATGAGTTGTTCAGTAATCTGTAATTAAGGCCTCTTTCATTTAAAACCTAAACCTTCTTCTTTACCTGTCACGTAACTGGCCGATTCAGTTAAATAAAAAGACGCTTGTGTTATTTGATAATTCTTGTAAATAAGCGTTTAGGTTTAATAATAGTGATTTCTCTAACTATTATGTTCAGTTTTTAAATTGCTAATACTTATTAATAATTAACAAAGGTTAGTTGTTGATTTACACCTACCAGCAGTTTTCCCGCCATTTTATGTCATTCAACGATTTTCATCTGACAGAAAGTGTAAACCAAACCACCTTATTAGTTAAATGCATAGGAAGATTATGTTTGGGTAGAATTTTAATTTAATTATTTTGTTCGGAAAATAAAAACAAAAATTTAATGAATAATAAAAGTTTTCTTAATTCTTATTTAAAGTAAATTTAATTATTTTGATGTAAATTTACATCTCTTAAAGTATTGGCATTTAATTTGTTTGCACCTAATTTAATACTTACTGCATATAGGTATGTGGTAACCTGGTTAAGCGTATCTTAGTTATACGTTACGTAATTATTTGCGTAGTCAATGTAAAGGGGCCGGGCACCGATATGCATATTTGCCTTCTAATATTCAAAGATAAATATAATGCGTAATACGGAGTACGAAGTTTGGGTCGTTAGTTACAGCGAACAGGAGTCCAATTTATACATAGGTATACCTCTGTAGTTTCTGTAGCATGCATTTAGTGATAAGTGATAGTAGCATTGAAGCTGTTTATTTTCCTGTTGCAGTAGTAATATAAAGTAAACAGATTTCTAGGTTGCATTATAAGTATATATTACTAGCTGTGCCCCGCGGTGTTACCCGCTCATCCCATGGGAACACAAAATATTTTTGGGATGAAAAGTATCCTATGTCCTTTCCCGGGTCTCAAACTATCTCCATACCAAATTTCATCTAAGTCGGTTCAGCGGTTTAAGCGTGAAGAGGTAACAGACAGACAGACAGACAGACAGACACACTTTCGCATTTATAATATTAGTATGGAAGTGGATATGAAATGACTGTTTTATTCTAGCATAAATACCTGGGATTTTAGGAAATACTTTGTCGTTCTTCGTTAAGACCATGGATTTAGTCAAATAGATTTTCAACGATTAAGACATTCATTTTAAATTCAAAGTTAATGTTAAGGCAGCCTAACTCTGAATTAAAAATTACCATTTCCAACACCTATGTCACAATGATACAAGTCATCATTATTTATTTTATTTCATCATCTCAAACGTGTCATAGTTAACCGAGCGAGTGAAGCGAGCAAAGCGACTCAGTTTCAGCTTCGCCAAAATTTCTTTCGTATGTCCGGATGTTATGGATGTTCGGATTCCCGCCGGAGGCCACGTTTATTCGCCCACGCGATTCTCATGAAATTTTGTGAGTAGGTTTTCCATTATTTTTCAAAATGGCGGAGATCGTGGAGGTTGAGAAAAAACAAACTTCCAGCAATTTTGGAACAAATTCGCGAGGTTTACAGCTGACAGAGACATTAATTGTTAATAAATACCATAATATAAACGAATTGTGTTGTAGATACACGGTAAACATTCGTTAACATTATTTATATAAAAAGTAAAAGAAAAGTCCTTAACTAGCGCCATCTACTGACGAGTAGATTAAGTTAATATTGTTAGCAGCTATCATTATTTTTACGGCAAAAAGGTATATAGGGACATGTTTCGAATTATGTCATTGTTTAGTTGATGGTTAACAATTTCCCATTTTATACGTAATATTTGAATAATGTATGTATGTAAACACTTTATTGTACACAAAAACAATTCACAAAACTTCAAAAAACAATAAACATGTTGTACAAAGGCGAACTTATCCCTACAAGGGATCTCTTCCAGTTAACCTTAATAATAGTGTTAACAATGATGTTCCGGGTATTCCAGGTGGGCATCGAAGGCATCACGTACGCGGGCAACCACGGGCTGGAGATCCTGCACCCCGACGGCAGCAAGTTCGTGCACCCCATGCCCACGGAGCTGCAGGGCAAAGTCGTCGAACTGCTCAAGTCTCTGCAAGAGCAGGTACTTCATTTGGATCTTCTCATTTGATAGACTTCCTTTGTTAAAAAAATTTCAACTAAGTACTTATACTTCTAGACCAACTTTTCAGGCTCATTACCATTCATGTGGTAGGTATACGGTAGGTACACTTTACGTACCATTGTATCTTACAAACCAATGAGAATCCTATTTACCTTAAAGACCAGTCAAACCGACTGACCAGAATGGTTACCTACTCAATACACGTCTTTTTTACAAATTCTGCGGAATCGAACGATAAATACTAAACTGTACTCGAATTTTACGCCGTGGAGCGTTCTGTACTTTAAGAATGTCAGATCGAGTATCAAGAAAAACGGAATAAATATTTGAGACCACTGACCAATCTGGGCATAGTTAATTCGACTCGCAATTCAAGTCTGTTGTGTTGTCAACTCTGTCTAATGCAGAACCCGTCCTCAGGTGTGCAGAGACGGCGCATGGGTTGAGAACAAAGGAGCCCTCTTGACGTTCCACTTCCGCGAAACACCAGTAGCTAAGCGCGCGGCGCTCGCCGATAAGGCGCGCGAGCTCATCGCCGCGGCTGGCTTCAACCCCTCTGACGCGCACTGCGCTATTGAGGCCAAGCCACCTGTACCGTGGAACAAAGGTAACTTATTTCTAACGTTTATTCAGTCCTTGTTTCCTATATTCCTAAAATTAAACGCCAGTACAATCAATACAAAATTATTTACCATTTGCCCATTTCAACACATGCCAATAAAGTGTATCTAGTCGCTTTCTACTCGTCACTAGATGGCGCTAATAGTATCACTTCTCCACTAAATGCAATTTATATAACTTCCAAAACAGCAAATGGACGTATTTTTACGCCATACGATTAAATAATTAATTTATTTTGCTGCTAAACTTTACAAACAATATGATACCTCTTTTTCATACAATATGACATAATTAAAAAAAGTCCTAACTAACTTGCCACTGTAGTTATCCGCTATTGGTATCGCTTTTCCAAAGATGTCTTGATGATACGAAAGCTGTTGAAAAATCAACTCTGTTAATAGTCTACTGAATACAACATTTCTATTCGACATAGATTTACAAAATCGTAGAAATAACGTATATTTTACGATGTAATTGGACGTAGGTCACGTAGGTATTATATGAGGAGGAATTTGTAATCACACAGTGAATACGGACATACTTACTGTATTTCTATCCTGAGATAATATAAAAACGCATTACAATGTATTCAGATACTTAGATTATTAAGCCAGTTGTCTTCTACCTGGCACTAGATGGCTCTAGTATCGGTCCTCCAAAATCATCTTATTCGACTATGCCCAAAATTATTTTTATATTTAAAATTGACTGATTTTAACAGGTCGTGCATCCATCTACATTTTGAGGACAGCGTTCGGGCTGGACTGGAGCGAACGTATCCGTATCATCTACGCCGGAGACGACAACACCGACGAAGACGCCATGCTGGTTAGTACAGGCAGCACTTAATATTTTATCTGAGAATCAAATAGAAAAAGCGATTACTTACCATTACTTTGTTATAAATCATAGTCTTAGAAGAAACTCGTTTTACCCGACTGTGGTGAAACTGAGATGACGAATGAAACGTAGGGAACGTTACACATCGAAGGTGCTGCCAACTGGTGCCACCAATCCGAATATTTTAAGTTGACATTGACGTTGTTAGTGCTGCCATCTATAGTTCGTGCAAGTTCCCTGTACCGTTTATTTGCGCTGACGAAGTAGAGTATCCTATTCAAAATTAAATATACATAAATCTATTCCCATGTCTTCACAAGGCAAAGGGAGTAAGTTTATTTCGTACCATACCTATTTAAAATTTTACATTTTGTACTTATGATTTCAAATCCACATATTTTTTTAATGGGACTTAAGTACATAATTTAGCTTAACTTTCTTTCTTGGCAATATATATCATATATTTAATTCCATACATATGTATTTTTTTACTTCTTATTGTTTTAATTGCTCAATAACAAGAAGGCTTGACATGCGAACCACTCATTTATTTCGTCAAGGAAAGCGTTACAATCACATGTGTTTTTTTCTGAAGCCGAAAATTGTCTTCCCCAGGCCCTCAAAGGTATGGCGGCGACATTCCGTATCGCGTCATCCAACATAACCAAGACGTCCGCCGAGCGGCGGCTGTCGTCCACCGACTCGGTGCTCGCCATGCTCAAGTGGGTGGAGCGACACTTCTCGCGCCGCAAGCCGCGCGCCAACTCCCTCACATACAAGAACGCGAGAAAGGCGCGCGACTCCTTCCACATGCACATGTCGTACCAGATGCCGCCCAAAACGTCGCCGCGGCCCAGCCCGCCGCTCAGCCCCGACAAAAACTCCAGCGGCACCGACTCTAGTTAATTATTACGTTTAAAGTACGTTAACTGCAAAATTATTTCTTTTTGACCGGTGCTGAGGTACCGTGAAGGCTGTGGCGTGATTTAAACTTACATGATTTACACATTACAGCAAATAATCTTAACGTTTATTATACGTAATATGAGGAACAATTATTTATTAAACATGACTAACTCTGGTTTTCATCAAAGGGTACATAAGCGTACAGGCGCCGGTCAAAAGATCTATAAAATAGTCTGTTTGCCAGCACATTTTTGTATTCACAATTTTCTACGTATTTCATAATTATGTATATATTGTTTAATGATTTAAATACGTAAATATGACATGTACCAGTACTTAAATATTGAGTTCTCGCAGTCTCTACATATATGGTCTAAATTATTTATTTGATATAAAGATATTTACAAGGCAAAGCAAATATTACCTATATGATAATATATATATACAAATGATAAAATAAATAATTACTGGTCATACCAATGTGCTCAATTGCGTCTTACTACAAGTTATTCGTAATTTTTGCATAATATTTCTCTATGTGTTAGGTACAGATGTGCTTGTGCAAGTTGCGAAAAGTATCCAAAAAGTTGAGAATTTGTCCGGAAAATTTTGGAAACTATGTCAAGAATATAAAAGAAGACTTCGATTAGGAAATTTTGACAAGTTACCAAAATTTTTCAATGTGGGAAGTTTCGTAATCTTATAAACATCAGTAGTGATAGGATAGTGATAAATAATTTAAGAAAAAACTGTATTCAAAAGAAATTATTGTAATCTAGTTAACAGCTGCATATTTCTTTTGGTTACAAGTTTATATATGTACGATAGACTAATAAGTATTTATTGAGCCTGGCATTTTTGAAATAATAAAGTTTTAAAGATTTAGTAATTTACACACAATTTAATAATATATTTATAAATGTTTTCGAATACTTACCTCAATGTTTGGCAGCAAATGCACATAAGGTTACTAGTGTGAACAACACAAGAAACTCTTTATTTAGTACTCAGCACTTTACTATATATGACTGTGTCATAGTACTTATGTTGTGAGGAACTAGTCTAGTTAAAAGATGCCATACTTGAAGAACGCCAGGCTTCTCGGCAAATCTAATCCTAATATGAACTTAAAATCTCGAATTCCATTTTAACTATGTATTTTTAGACCCATTTTAATGTTTTATAAGGTGATAATAAAAACTACATTTGACGGAAAATAGGCTTTTAATTTATAAGGTGTACAAAAACTGCTAGTAGCACAGTTAGTAAATTCGGAGATACATTGACTACAGTAAGAATGGAATGTAATGCCTTTCAATAAATAGTTTAAATTTCATCAAAAATAATATACAACTGACTTGACTTAGTCATTGTCATCGTGCCAAGATTATCAATTTATTATTACCAGCCGCCATCACTTATATTATACATTAAATATAAACTTCATTGCACTAAATTAAATGCTACAACGGTATTTTTTGCAATAAACTATATAAAACTAGGCGTGGCCTGCGCACAGTGGTCGTTCGTAGTAATTAAGGTAAATATATATTTATATATATATGATATAATTTTATGATATTAGTTGACATTGAGATAATTATATAGCAATAGATATTCACTTCAAGTCATTAGTTGTGCAAAAGACATAGCTACACTTGCGGCTTAACAATATGTAGTTAGACCTATCTACCAAAAGCGTGTAGTGCGGAAACATTTCACTTGAAAGCTAAGGGCAGTTCACGCTCACTAAATACAGCAATACTGTTGGCTCGACAACATTAACGATCTGTCAGAATTATAAATACAAGACGGATTGCAATTAATCCGATCATATAATATAGCATTATATTAACAGTCAATGACTATGACATAATTTACATCAATTATTCACATAATATTAGAACAGAATTCTCGATTCTGTTTTTCTATTTGTGGAAATACCACATATTATTTTTGAATATTTTACAGTGGTATCTAATTACGAAAGAAAATAATCATGTGATCCACTGCACTGCAAGAGGAACTCGGGCCCACGATTCTTCTTTTCAAGTAGTGTACTACCAACTGAACTATCGCACGGCTGCATTAACGTATCCACTGCCAGCAACGGACCGCACATCTTTTCTTTCGTAATTAACATTTGTACCAATATTCAATAATACACATATTTAATTAACCTATAAATGTCCGTATCACAATAAGTCTACACGTTGCTGTGCGACACCACCAGCCACGACAGGATGAAGTAGAACAGGCAGATGGGGTAAACCGCGAGCGCCTTCTTGCCTTCTGGTTGGCTGTCGCCTAGGAATTTTGTAGCCGCTGCGAAAAAAATAATAGTTATAGTAACTTTCAATAGGTCGTCTCAAAATAGTACATTACTGCAGACGCCGGAAAATAAGGGCTTGCCGGCTGAGTAGCTATAGACGGCCGACCGTAAGGGAGGGGGGATCTGGTGACTTACGTATAGACAGTATTTTAAATTTATTCATCAACACATTGAATCATACAGATTTGTATTCTTAATATCAGTTCGTGTGTACTAGGCATTAACGCGGATATTGTTGGTACGATGGCTGAATGGGTAGCCACTAGAAAAAAATATATCAGCTGTTCATAAACACAGACGCCATGTTTACATTAAAATTAAAAACAAATTACTTCCCGGCCTAGGCCTTCAATTTTGTATGAAAATCCTTTACAGTTCTCTCGAATTGTTCCGCCCGAAACTTGACACTTCGAAGCCTGTTTTAACGCACGTTATGACGATATTTCATTGCATGTTTGAGAAAAAAATATTTCCTTGACTGTTGAGTTCTGTTAGTGCACCCATATGGCTAATTTCCATGCTGCTAGCGGCCTCGCTACTGTCGGTCTACGCTGACGACAGTGATGATAGTGACAATGAAGACGCAGCGACACGGGCCAAGTGCAAGGAGCCGGGAGACTGGCGAGGCCGAGTTCTCGAGTCCCTGCCAGACACCAACGCCACTAATTTGGACGTATACGATTGCGGCATAACCGAAGTCCAGATCGGCAACTTCGTTGGTGTTCCAAATATAGATTTTATTTTGTTAAATGACAATCAAATCGAAAGTTTAGACCCAGCTGTATTCGATCCTTGCCGCAAATTAAAAGGTCTACGTTTAGATTAGAACAAGCTGCGCGAAGTGCCGGCTTTCGGTGAGCACCCGTTATTTCCCGATGTGACTTATATGTATAGACTTAACCAGAAACTTGATAACTAGCATAGAAAACCCTAAAACTTTCTCTTCTAAACTATACAATTACATAATAACCAGATCGAATATCTTCATCCCGATATATTCAAAGGATTACTTGATTTAGATCAAGTATCATTATCGAATAACAAGCTAGTTTCCATACCAAGCACACTCTTCCAGTTCAGTAAAAAGGATCTATTTGGACAATAATTTGATCGAGAATTTTCCGTCGCAAGCGTTCCGAGGCCCTCAACTCACGAGTTTTGAGTTTTGAGGGCAACATGACCTCTTCTTTGCCTACGAACTTTGTCTCCGAGTTAAAAACCACGGCCAGCAACGTTGAATTGTACTTTTATAGCAACCCCTGGAACTGCGTGTGCCTACTAGACTTCTTCGTACGAAATCATTCCACAGAAGATACCTACTATAGAACACCAAGACCTAACTCACCGAACGTCGCCCACATGAACCCGAGCATGGAGATGACGAAGCGCAGGAAGAACAGGAAGGAGTTCTGCGTCGCGAACAGGATCAGCCGGCACACGACCAGCGCCAGCGCCACTGGGAACAGGCAGTAGCCCAGCACGCACACCGACTGGAAGAACGAGCTGCAACAACACAGTAAGATAAATTTAGTGGCTTTATATGTACAGGGAACAAGTATAAGGAACGTCAAAGCAAACAGACGCAACAATTTTATAAATTTTTGCAACATGTACTAATGTCTAATGTGTCCCGGTCCCTTCCACCAGGTAGCTCCTTTTTTGGTCTTTGTATTCATGGTTTATGTAATGTCTATTTTTTTTTATGTAAGTTCACATGGATCATCCAGTCCAGAGGTCATCCATTCGCGGTACAGAGGTACCGGGTTCGATTCCCACCAGGTAAATCATTTTCAATATTTCTTTGAGCTTTGATCTTTGTATCAATGGTTTAATACAACAATTTTAGTCTGGCTCTAAAACAATATAAAAGTAGGTGAATTTAAAAGTAATTTAATACTTATCCAAATCTGTAGACTGTTTTGTTTTGACAAATGATTGGGCCAAAACGTGGGCACATGCATATCCAACACTTGCAAGAGCAGTGAAGTGGTCAGTGGGTCCTGTAGACTTATATGTAATATTTTCTTCGGTTTCCGCGACTGTCACACATTTAAATAAAACAATTTAAACGGATTATATCGCGTATATTAATTATTTGAGCCTCCCTGACATTTCAGTACCTTTACAGATACCGTTGTCAAAGGTTGACTGAGAAAAACACAATTTTTCTCTGTCAAAGTTACATTTGTGCAAACTACCCATTTTATAAATATTAATTTAAAATAAATGTGTTCATACATGCCAGATGGGCCTAATGTGTAAAGACAGTTACACATGTGCCGGAAGGGCATTTATTATTTTATTGGTTCTTTGGTTCACTATAAGGGTTACTGAGGAGACAGAACCGCCAAAGAAAACTCCCAGATTGCCTTATTTATTACTATGAAATACTTTTAAACAAAAACTCTACATTTACTACTTTTAACACTGATTTGTTTAAGACTTATATGTATTTATAATTACTTACATGTTGCCGCCCAATAGTTTAGAATTGATAGTAACGACTGCAGCTCCGATCCACACGAGCACAAACACCTCGGCGAACTCGGGCCCGCCGTCGTTAGAGTTGTCTGCGCGCTCTGCCGAGCCCTGCAGGAACGTGGCCATCAGCGTGCACAGCAGCAGCGGGCCCCACAGGTCCCCTGCAGAATTACCAGATGTATGCTTCAATTGGGTATTAAACGAGACAGCATGGTGTATCCAATCAAGTGGTAGTGAATAGCTTCTTTACTGTGATTCTCTGTCATCAAGTATTTCTATTTGGAAAAAAAGGGATTACTCAAATTCTAAGTTTTTAAATACCTAAATACTGGGCCCCACAGGTCCTCTAAAGATTTAACTTAGCGTAGTCAGCATGTGTTTATGATGAGGTAGTTGCAAAAAGCTTTTTTCCTAGGTACTCAAAGTATCTCAAAATTGTCAAGTATTTACAATAAAAACGGGATTAATCAATCAGAGTTAGGTTTAAAACATTTTGAAGCATTTTCTCAATCAGGGACTGACAAACCGCAAAAGACTGGTACCCTGAAATGCTACTTTATCGGTCGGATACCTTTAAAAAGAAGCAGTCAAACCGTTTTTAAAGGTACTTTTATTTGAAGGTATTGTTTGGAAGGGAAGCTTGCTTGGATACCTAAAATATTGATACCAGTACCGGAATGCTATTTTAACGGTCGGATACCTTTAAAAAGACCCGGTCAAAACCGTTTCTAAAGATACCTTTTCAGTCCCTGTTCTCAATCCAAAGTAAGTATAGAAGTATGGAGAGCTTAAATGTTAGCCATGTGTGAATGAGATATATTAACTAAATAAATGGGTTACTTACATTCTTTTAATAGACTGGTTTTTTCTCTAGGGATTAGGACATGGTAGAATTTATTGCCAACAGCTCTGAGATCCCGAAGCTGGAAAAAAATATTATAATATTATATTAGATAAGTTTAAATAAAACAATTTAAATTGACTGATGTTTCAGAAATTTCCTACTTTCTCTTTTTTTTCTTTAATTGTTTTATTTAAATGTCATGGAAACCAAAGAATGTAAGTTACAAAAAAATCTTAGTGATTAAGTCCCATTGTTACTCTTTAGTTCTGTAACCCTAAAAAAATACAATATTATCCTTAGTCTTCATAAACTTGGTATACAACATTCTACTTTCAAAATCTCATTTATTTATTTTTAAGAGCATCCATTTATTTTCAATTAAGTTTTCCCAATTATTATATTTTTTAATTATTTTTTGTCTTTTCCTTGTACAGCACTGCAAGTACATTGTACATGTTTCCTTAGTATTTTGCGTAGATAAGTTGTAGGTATCAAATATTGTTTAAAGAAAGAAGAAACAAACAACTGAACATTTATAAATGCCCATGATATCTTAATATTTTAAGCTTGTTTTTATTGTTGAAACTCACGAATGTTTCTTTGATGGGTTCATCTAGGGTGTTGAATTCCATGCTGTCCCCTGAAGGCACACCCCGTGTTGGAACATTCATTTCCCCTTCCACCACCCCCACATCGCCCGCAGGGTACATCTGAAATAATTCATAAAATAAAGGTAGCAAATTGTTGACACTACACGGTATTCTAGTAAAAAAGTAAATTAAGGTTTTAATTTGACAGTTTAAGCCAACATGTGATGCGTAACTAGCACCAAATCCGATTTTGTCTCATATCTTCTAAATCAGAATTATTTTCAGTAACTGTAAAAGACTAAGGCACTAGGGAAATACCTTTGATATTTATTTATTTATTTAAACTTTATTGTACAGTACAAATGGCGGACTTAATGCCAAATGGCATTCTCTACCAGTCAACCATAGGGCCAAACAGAGATACTAGAGGTGGGTGCAAATTAGAAATATGATATGTATTAAATTAAAACAAATTTAAAGTAGCTCACATGGAAATAAAAAATAATATATCATTTCATATGGATAAATTAATAAGAAGATTATAAAAGCCATAGCATTTGTAAAATAAGTTAAGAAAATTTATGTAGAAATTATTGCTATTGAATTATTCTCGTCCATGCAATACAAGATACCTATTATGTTTATGACTCATTTTATTTAATATCAAAATTATGAAATGTAAACAATTTACACCTATACCCTATACGAAATATTTTACAGAGTAACTTAACAATGACAATAATTAGGATTTACTACTTGAACTCTATTACCCCTGAAAATGCAGTTTTAAAAACCAATAAGCAACACTTACATCGAATTTAGCGTCGAACGATGTCATATTCGTATTTAAGCTTCACGTATTAAGTATAACGATATAAACGTGAAATAAATAAATATTGTAATTCCAACACATCAAACTATTCCTCGGATTCGACATGACATTTCTGATTCTGACTGGTGAAGCTATTTAAGCCATATGTTTTAAATTTTATACGCAGGCTAAAAAACAATGTCGACGTTTATAACAGTGCCTGTAAGTAGCTCAGTCTTGCCAGGCTATAAAAACATTGTATTTTTTTTTTACCATAAAACCCGCTCCAGACCTTCCGATCCGATCCGATTTATCGGAAGAAAGATCCTAACAATTGCTCTACACATTATCGGATTTCTTCCGATAAATCGGACAATTGCACTACACATTATCCGATTGCTTCCCATAAATCGGATCGGATCGGAAGGTCTGGAGCGGGTTTTAAATTGAATAGCTCCCAGATGTATGGTAAGAATCATTTTTGGAGTCCGAATCTATCACTTTCACTATTCTTCCGCGCCAACTTCACTGCTGTTTAAAAAATCAAATGTCTGAAATATATATTGCACGTTATGCACTGACCGTGTTCCAAATGTTAACCATTTTTCTTTCAATTTAAGACACATTTCAACAAAGGTTAGTTTGGGCTCTAAAAATCTTTTTTTACTTTAACTCAGAACCACTGGTTAAATTTTATCATCGTTTTTACCATTTTATTTTAACAAGCGTTTTTCGACAAGAAAGACATAATGTCGGCTTAAACATCTAGAATTTAAATCAATGAACATAAACATATTAAAAAGTAAGAACTGTCACCTATTGTAGTATTGAATTGAAGTATTGTCATTGTCAAGCTCGTAGCATAATAATCAAATCCTGTCTTCTAAATTAGTAGTTTATTGTGATTTATTTTTAACTTAAAATATGTTATTCCTTCAGTGACGATATATAATGTCAATACAGGCAAATTCATTCTATCATTTGTAAAAGTTCACGAGTCTGCTGCTCGCCACTGTTAGGAAAATGTCAAATTCATCAACAAGTATGAAAAATCACACGAAAAAAGTAAGCAGCAGTAGAGATCGGGATAGAAATAAATCAGTAGCATCTGAATCAGGAGGTTCGAGCCAATGTGATACTCCTCCACTCAACGAAAAGGTAAGTGCATTCGTTACTCGTATTCCACGCAGCTTCGCGGTAAAAGTGGAACCGTATATTAAGTTTGCATTATGTTTTAGAAAAAAAAAACTGGTATATTATCAATATTATTATGCTAAAACTCGAGTGTAAACTTAGGTATTCCTTATCTCAATGAATTTCATTGAACTACCATGTACCTACACATAATTTAAGTTATTACAGATTTATTATTTCCTTTTACTTTTAGGAAGGTACCTCATCCCAAGGCAAATTTGCGGGTGTAAGTGCTGACTCAGTGCAATGTATGGCTGACCAAATTGGAGCAGAAATCAATGTTGAAGCGGCTACAAACTTAGCAGAAGATGTCAGCTACAAGTTGCGACAGACTATATGTGTAAGTTCATAATATTGGCAGCCTGTCTATAGCTTTGTGCTCCTTGTGATCCCACTTACCCACTATAATCTGTTTGGTAATGGAGAGTATAATTTGATTTGGTTAAATGTAAATAATTATTATACTCTTTTATCAATAAAATTAATATGAGTGTTGCAGCTGCATGTCATGTCGACTGACAAATCTTTCCAAAAATGTCTGATGAACCATTCTGTTCTATTTGAATTATTTTTCAGGCTATTGCCTTACACAATGAGATGATGAAGAAGTCCAAGTTGGACACCTGGGATGTCAACACTGTGCTGTCTCTCTCTGACACCAGCCCCATAGTTGGGGCAAACTCCGTCAAGTATGCCACTGTTGGGGAAGACAAGATTTGCTGTGCACTTGTGAGTCTGACACTATGATCATTAATTAAATAAATATAAATAAATAAATAAACATTGGACAACCTCACACATATCGATCTAGTCCCAAATTAAGCTCTAGACGGCTTGTGTTATGGGTACTAGACAACGATATATATACTTATATAGATAAATATATATGTACTTAAATAGATAGAACAACCATGACCCAAGCACAAATATTCGAGATTAATTTTAAGTGTAATAAATAGTATTTAATTGTTTCTAATTGAAGTTTATTGCAACCTAATTTTGTGTCATGTACTTTAGAGAGAGGGGCAGGAGATCAGGGCTGACATAGTTAAAAAGGGTTTAAAAAATAGAGGAAAATGTGGCGAAAGTGCTAAAAATATTCATGAATATTCATATTTATATGTTACAAACCAAAAACTACCTCCAATACAATAAAAGCGAGATTTTAATTGCTAGTGAACTGCATCCTGGAAAATTGTAACTCCTGCTTATCTTTTTGGGAAAAGTTTGAGTAATGTTTTTTTTTGTCAAAAAACATTTAAAAATGTTTCAAATGCTGTGGTACATATGGTATCTTAGGTTGTAAAATAATTAAAAAGTCAAAATTTAATCACAATATTTTAAATGGGATTTTGTATACTTAGTATTTTTTAATTCAAAATTTTAATAGAACATCCTCTCTTTTTAGGAGCCAGTGATGAATGTAACAGAGTATGCAATGACATCACAGACCTATGTGTACTCCACCATTCCTACAGTCTCTGTGGAATGGATCACAGACGAGAAGAGTTTAAACAACAATACCAATATTAGTGCTAGTTTGCAAAATTATTATACTAAAGTAGCAAGAGGTAAATATCACATTAAAAGTTTATCATCAGGGTTCGGAAAGTTGGATGCTTATGTACCTACACTTTAATTTGTGATTATTTGTTTAAACTTTATTCCACAAAACAAAAGTTAGTACAAATGGCGGTTGTAGTTGTAATGCCAAATTGCATTCTCTACCAGTCAACCATAGAGCCAAACAGAGATATGCTGATTTACAGTAGTCACATAATTCATTAAAGTGATCAAATATTAGGCTTTAAAAGAAAAAATACATAAATTCGATAAAAACTTTTCAGCAATATTGAACCTCAGACGAAAACCAAAAGAATTAGCGGTAGAAGATCTCACAACAAACACTCGGATCGGGCCTATTTTCCCGAACCTGTTCAACCTGGCGGTGCTGGTACTGAATGACGACAACTTGAACGCGCTCAACGTCCCTGCAAAGAAACCGCTGCAAGCCAATGTGCTGGATATGGTCGACGCTCTGTGCTCTAATCCGTGCAGTTTGGATACCAATATACAACAACAGGTTAGAGCTAACAATCAGATGGAATATTAACCGATCTTTCACAACCTCCCGCTTGTTCGACCATTCTCTCCCGCTCTAGCAACACCTAGCCTGTCTATAAGGCTTTAAAAAGATCAGACCCGTGCGCAACTTGCGATTCATTAGGATCTGAGCAGGACTCCTCTCGAGCACTGGCTCGCGCGGCAGCCGCGCGTTATAGACGTATCTGTTGCGTGTTGACTCTTGATTTATGTCGGTTTTTAGCGGCGTGGCAAAGGCCACTTAAGCTCGCCGTGTAGACGCAGCAGAAGAAATTATTCGCATTAATTACCTGTCGCGTATGAAATTCATTCCAGCGTCATCGAATGGTCGCGCGGCTTGTCGTTTGCCCTTGGGCCTAGTGTTTGCTCACAATAGGCATATTGTATTTCGAAAATTCGACAGTTGCGAAAAAGTGTTTAGCTTGCATTAAATACATATATTTTGTTGTATTATTGTATTGAGGTGATGGTTGTAACACTTGTAACTAACTAAATGTATTATATTTCAGTTTCAGCGTCTATTTCCTGTGATGGTGTCGAACATTCTCGGCAATGGTTCGCTGGCAGATAAGATGGTTGTAATACTTACGAAAATAACAAGAACGTGGCCTTCCTTTATTATGATAGGTATGTTTACACAAATCAAATAAAAATCAGTTATAATTTTTTTGAATAATCGGGATTATCCCTGCTTACAGAAAAATAATTCACGCATTCTTTCGCTGTGCAAGTCTTCGCATGGCGATTCTCTGAAAACGTCACCTGGACTAGTGCAATCCCATAAAAATACGAAAGTTCCAGTCGAGAATATCAATGTCGCTCATGCCATAACATACTAAGGCCCGTACAAGGGGCTTATTTGGGTGAATCAACTTTTTTGTGTTGTTTACTCTGTCCCCGTTGTCCAAGTGACATCTTCATACTGTTTCATAGAAAAATGCTTAGGTTGTCCGAGGGACAAATTTTGCGTAACCATAGCAACAAGGTGCACTTAAAAGTTGATTCACCCATTTCTTTCTGTGAATGAAGGGGTCATTTTTACCTATATAAACCTCAATTCCTCACCCATTCCGCACTTACCTCGTGAAACTGCAATATTAAAATTGTATAGGCAAGGGCATCCTGTTCGACTACCTGTCGCAAGGCACGACGGAGCGGCTGACGGCGCCGATGATCCGCTGCGTGGTGGCGCTGGGGCGGCGCGCGCTCGCGCAGTGCCTCGGCGACCACCTCGACCACCTCGACCGGCGCGCGCATGCGCCGCGGCGCTCGCACGCGCACACCGGCCTCAGGGAAGCGTTGCTGGTACGTGCCTCTACTTACAGGCGACCATCTCGACCACCTCGACCAGCGCGCGCTGGCGCCGTGGCGGTCGCACGCGCACACCGGCCTCAGGGAAGCGTTGCTGGTACGTGCCTCTACTTACAGGCGACCATCTCGACCACCTCGACCAGCGCGCGCTGGCGCCGTGGCGGTCGCACGCGCACACCGGCCTCAGGGAAGCGTTGCTGGTACGTGCCTCTACTTACAGGCGACCATCTCGACCACCTCGACCAGCGCGCGCTGGCGCCGTGGCGGTCGCACGCGCACACCGGCCTCAGGGAAGCGTTGCTGGTACGTGCCTCTACTTACAGGCGACCATCTCGACCACCTCGACCAGCGCGCGCTGGCGCCGTGGCGGTCGCACGCGCACACCGGCCTCAGGGAAGCGTTGCTGGTACGTGCCTCTACTTACAGGCGACCATCTCGACCACCTCGACCAGCGCGCGCTGGCGCCGTGGCGGTCGCACGCGCACACCGGCCTCCGGGAAGCGTTGCTGGTACGTGCCTCTACTTACAGGCGACCATCTCGACCACCTCGTCCAGCGCGCGCACGCGCCGTGGCGGTCGCACGCGCACACCGGCCTCAGGGAAGCGTTGCTGGTAAGTGCCTCTACTTACAGGCGACCATCTCGACCACCTCGTCCAGCGCGCGCACGCGCCGTGGCGGTCGCACGCGCACACCGGCCTCCGGGAAGCGTTGCTGGTACGTGCCTCTACTTACAGGCGACCATCTCGACCACCTCGACCAGCGCGCGCTGGCGCCGTGGCGGTCGCACGCGCACACCGGCCTCAGGGAAGCGTTGCTGGTACGTGCCTCTACTTACAGGCGACCATCTCGACCACCTCGACCAGCGCGCGCTGGCGCCGTGGCGGTCGCACGCGCACACCGGCCTCAGGGAAGCGTTGCTGGTAAGTGCCTCTACTTACAGGCGACCATCTCGACCACCTCGACCAGCGCGCGCTGGCGCCGTGGCGGTCGCACGCGCACACCGGCCTCCGGGAAGCGTTGCTGGTACGTGCCTCTACAGGCGTCATGTGTAGTTAGCGTCCAGTGTAGCTGGATCCATACTGCGCCGTCCAAGTGCCTCGGGATAATACACCACGACGTTCGCACGTGCACACCACGTCGCAGCGGATGCTGGAGCATCCGGCGGTACTGTGTCCGTTGGGTTTCATCGGCGACTATATAGCGCGGCGGAAGCCTAAAGGCAGATTTAGACGAAGACAATTTTGAGACGCCTAAATGACGGCGCCAGTGATTACCGCACACCACTCCTCAGACCGTTTAGACAATGACTATTTTCAGCCGCCTAAATCTCGCCGCCAGTGACCAGCAAGCCGTTTTTACACAGTGGTTTTTTTCAGTACCAGTCATTAGTGGCAGCGAGAGACACGGGGGGGGGGTCACTGGCGCCAAAAAATAGGCCCGTGTTCTATTCCGCGCCAGCGCTGGCATGCCGCGAAAAAATGGCGCGGAAAGTGTTTATACGGTGCCTTTTCGAGGCGCCGTAATTTAGGCGTCTCAAAATTGTCTTCGTCTAAATCTGCCTTAACGAATCCGATCGGACGTGTCCGACGAGACGTCCGATCGGATTCTTTATGCTTCCGGGTGCCGACCCGACGGCACGCCGAGCCGGATGGACTCCTACCGGCTTAAAGTAGATATACGGAGCTGTTTTCGCAAAATAAGTACCTAATGAAACAATGGTTTAGAGTTCAAAATACATTTATTAAATAAAAAATCTGTCTCAATAGTCACTTATTTGACAGAAATATTAAAATTGAAGCATCTGCTTCGATAAAATTTAGCCTTAACCTTTATTAAATGAAATCTTCTGTATAAAAATAAAAATACACTTTAATTAAAGGAACTTTTTTAGTCTTAATTGTTAAACCAAAGAATTTGCCACTAATTTGGTATATTGGAGATAATGATTCAATGAACTTTATGAGGTAACATCAACAATCAAATAATCGGCAAACTCGCGTCTAGGCTCAGAGCCCATGTTTTTTATTTTTCTCTATATGTATGTTCTGTTGTAACGTCTCCTCAGTCAGAAGCTAATATAATATTTTTTTCAGGACGTATCGACATGCCTGCTCAGATCTGAACCGACGACGTTTCTGGAAGACTTTGTCATGACTGACTACACCCTCTACGAGATGCTGGGCGATTCGATTCTGCCGCGACGGACATTGTTTCCTTACAGAGGTGAGATTCGAGTGGCGGTCAAAGAGAAATTGATGAAATTTGTAACAGTTGGGAGATGATTGCACCAGTAAAAGTAGAATACACGAAAAATTTATATTATTTTAGAAAACACGGTATCTACACATGAAACTTGTTGTGTGTAAGGAGACGTCTGGCGGTCGCGTAATATGGTTCGGCACCAGCTTTAACGCTCACCGCGTACACGCGCCTCTCTCAGCTCTCACAGTTTAGTTCATAGTCTTTAGTTACGTCGCGAACAATATTATATTTAATTCTTATTCATTTCAATATAACTATATTGTTTTCATTTTATAAAGGCTTATTATTTTCGCGGCGACAGAAAAATTAAAGAGCAGCAAACTATTTGCAACTAAAATAATAACTTGTCAGCGATTAAATATTTTGACAATCATTTATATTAAATGAGCTTTAAACTAAGGATATTTTAAAATTCAAATAATGGCAGCTACTTTAAGGTAGCAGAAATAATAAACAAGATTACTGAAATCATAGGCGAGGTACTATAAATAATGACTTGGCGACTAATATTAGCAGAAGATCCGACTCGGCCGGGTTAGGTTAGGTTGGTTTTTTTTATATCCCTAAAAAGCGCTCCTTTAATTTTTTTTATGACCTTGATTTATTTTATATGCAATCTCCATTGAACAATTAGAGTAGGCCATTTTCAACTTTTTATCCGCTGTCATGTTTCCGCTTAATTAGTTAATTCAGTCGCCATAACTCGATGCTAGTTTATATTGAAACAAAGCCGAAAATTGATTACTTAGCTGCTACTTTTTACTTTATACGAGTCTCCGCAATTAGTCGCCAACTTATTATTTTTGCTACCCCCTTTAATTTTTTATAAATCCCTAAATCAGATTAATTTGTCGCCGCGTTAAATACATGCCTTTTATAAATAGTCCATACAAAGTGAAGTGGATTCTTCAACTTTTTGTTCTTGCTCGTTGCCATGGTGATCCACTGGGTCAATCTTTTAAACTACGATTTGTCTTATTTGTAATCCGCTTATATTTACTATAAACTTTGTAATCGCTTTATAGCAAATATAACCGGCGAAAAAACTATGTAGCTTATTTATATTAAATATGAGTGATAATAACATTTCATTCCTCAGTCATGACTAAACTAAGTTGATTATGATATGTATGTACCTATATAGTTTATATCTATATGCAGATCATTAATGTATATTCCTTTTTTTATTAGTGAAAGTCTCCGAAGACGCGACAAACGCCGGCAAAGCATCGGAAGAAGAATATGTGCCTGTGCGGCCGGTGCCGCGCCGCCCCAAGTTCAGACTGATCGCCACTCTCCCACCAGCGCTCAAGAACGGACTCCACAGAGAAGTCTTCGAGCCCTCAAAGTTCTCCTTCAAGAGCATACACATCAAGTTAAAAAGTTGTAGAACTAGAGAGATACCTCTCAAGTTGAGCAGAGTGCAGGCGAGTCGGGCGCAAGTGCATGTGTACCCGACGACGCCGAGCGGCGCGGTGGTGGCGTGTGGACGATTGACTAGGTTTAAGTATAAACTCACTAAGAATTGTGATGCATTTCCAATATTTGGAGCTTTAACACTGTAGGTTAGGTGATAATAAATTATTATGAATTTTTCAAGTTGTTTATTTTTGAGGTGAAATTGTCACGCTTGTCGCTTAGAAGGTGAAAATGACAAACGACTCGAGTCGATTTTCGCATGTGCTTGTTTGGCATCATTTCCTATTAGTTGTTTCCGGCGTACTTTTAGGCCACTTGTCCACAGAAGTGGTATCACTAGCGACGGCTTCGCACGAGTGTAATGCTGATACTAAATATACTATCGTCGGGGATAGTGAAATGCCGCGTAAGTAACAAGTGTAGATACGAATCAATATTCAAAACAAATGCTAAGTATTTTATTGAAATGAGAACTTTATCGACAGCTGTTATTTACGCGGTATTGCACTATCCCCGACGCTATGCATGTATTATACATATAAACCTTTCTGTTGAATCACTTTGTCTTTTCAAAAAGCGCATCAAAACCCGTTGCGTAGTTTTCAAGATCTAAGCATGCATAGGGACAGACAGACGGCAGGAAGCAACTTTGTTTTTATACTATGTAGTGATACCACCCACCATACATACCAGATCACACAATATTGACTGTCGATTTCCTATCATTATCAATAGTATCAATGCTATGCGAGAAAGACTGGTACCTATAAGGGTTCATCCACATTTATTCGTACGGAATCGGTTGAGCCCTAATACCATGTCGTGTGGCAGTCGAAGTCGCAGCAAGAAGTGCTAGCCCTGCCCGCCTAGCACAACTTTGCTTCGAGACTCTTGCGACATAGCATCACGCGTTACTCTCACAGTACTGCACAAAAAGAGATAGGCAGTAGAGTATATCTCACGCGAGAAAGAGTCGCGTGTAGTGATGGGCCGCGAGAATATTCCCGTTCCCGAGAATATTCTTCTGGGGAATATTTCCGGAAATTTCCTTTGTTCCCGAGAATATTCTCCAAAATGGGGAACATTGAACTTTTCTTAGTACTAGAGAGAATTTTAGTACCAGAAAGTTATAATTTGGCATGGTTATACATATGTCATTTTGACAAATTGGTAGAACAAATTCTTGGAAAAAACTTTTTTAACTTACCTCCCCCTATAATAAAGTGGGGATGTCTTTTTTTTCTAGTCTAGTGTGATATGTCGTTGGATAGGCCTTACAAAATGTTGCAGGTTTGTTGCAACAATTTTCCGATTTATAGATCTGTTTGTGAAATATCAAACTTTAAATTGCAAATTTTGGGAGTACTTGGGTATTGGCTATATAAACGCATAGACTGCGCCAAATTTAAATCTGAAGCAGACACATATTGAAGTTGTGGAAGCAGTTTTCCAAATCGAAGACGTGTACAACACAGCGCAACAACTTCGACCAAGATGATATCTGTTCAGCTATTACAAAGAAGAGCGGTAAGTCAATTAACGGATTTGAAATCAATGCATGTGTCTTCTCTTGGCTGGCTTTGAAACTACTGACGGATCAAACGAGGTTACCGACCCGTCGGTAGGATCTCGCTGCATTTAAGAAGATCTTTGAAACCAGAAGTTGGCCTGGAATCTTTAAAGACGTCAAGCCGCGCGAAAGACAGTCGGCATGATTTTCCGCTACAGAGACATGGCAGAAATAATCCACTAAAAGTGCGCCAAATATGCGCCTCATTGATGGGGCGAATAACGTTTCCAGCAATAAGTTACGGTTGAATCCGAAAATGAAAATGAGAAGATGTCTTCTAATTCCGTAAAATCTACTGAGGAGTCGAAGATTATAAGATAGGGGAGGGGCCTAGGGGAGAAACCGAACAGAAGGGAAATAAGATTGTTAGTCTTTTGATTATTTTAAGTCAACTTCGGAAACGATGACTAAGATATAACTTTGAAGTCACAAGTGGAGCTAGGACTAGCGGTGGCGGCACTCAAATCAAAGCAACGACCAAGAACAGAAACATGATAGCTTAAATCCAAAGTGATGAGACGATGACTACAAGAGACACTCTCGGAGGCAGAGCCCCCGTATTTAGATAATAAACACAACTTTGAACTTTCAAGTCACGAGTAGATTTACGAAGCGGAGGGCTCGGGGGGGATGAGCCCCCGCACCTAAACAAGACTTCTCTTCTTGATCTTGTAATATATTTGTGTATTCGGCTATGGAACCCTGCCTGGAGCATCAACATTGGCTTGGATCCAACTGATTAAAGAAAAATAATTTTATGAAATATTGCAAAAGATTAAATGCTGATATTCACTTTTTTTATTTTATGTTTCTGGCAGTGTATTTAAGTAATGAATTATGGCATGCATGCCTGTCTTTGGTACTACTATACACTACCTATTTAAAATACTATTGAAATAATGAAATAAATATATACATAAAAACGATAAAAACTAAATAAAATACAATTATTTTGCTAATTGCGTTGACAACACACGTGTTTTCTCTATTCCTTCTCTATCAGAAATTAACTTGCTTATCTCACTGGTATTTATTTTACCATGTTATTCCTGAGAGCAATTTAAAAACTTGCGGAATATTCCTCGGAAACAATGAGAATATTCCCGGGAACATTGAGAATATTCCCGGAGAACAATGAGAATATTCTCGAGAACATAGGAAATTTACATTTACAGCTGACTTTTTATATTTTTTTCTATTGAATTGTTAACCTATTAAATAGATAAGCATTTACTTATATAGAGAATGTCATAAAATAAATGTTATTCATATACAAATCCTAAATTCCCCTATATTCCCCTCATGGGGAATGTTTCCGAGAATATTTCCGAGAATATTCTCGACTGGGGAATATTCTCGGAAACGGCCCATCACTAGACTCGCGTGTCACAGTTGTACAGTCGAGTTCATTTACCTCTACACACTTACGAGAACAAAAATATCTGAACACGATTTTATGCTCCTGACAATAGGGTCGTGTTCAGATATTTTTGTCCTCGTAAGTGTGTAGATGTAAAATAAGTCGACTGTACCTAACTATATACCTTCTATATAAAGGTGCTGGTGTTAGCAAATAACGCGTTCAGAAATATCTGAACACGCACTCTAACGCCTTGACAATAAGATTCGCGTTCAGATATTTATGAATGCATTATTTGCTGCGATAGGTACCTATATCTGATGGCGTTGTACAGCTGGGGCCGTGCGCCAATACAGATCCTATAAAAACTTTCGTGAGATATTTTAATAATTGTATTAAGCGGTTTACACTGACGTAAATTTGTCAGGAACGGCTAGACATGTTTCCAGCTCTGTACGAGTTGGAAACATGTCGGGCCGTTCCTGTAGGTACATCGCGCTGTTAAGATTGTTTCTGAAATAATTACCCCTCTCCGTATAACACTGACTTTCTTTTGAGTTATATAATAGTATACAATGTAATTATAAAAACTGTTTAAACTTACGCAAAAGTGTCAGGAAGATGTCTTACGATAGTTTTAATAATATTATAGTAGGTATAGGTACAGGGTGGTCAATCCAAATGGACTTGGAGGGAGAAGTCACAGAAACTGCAAGAGATAGGGAAATCTGTTCTTGGGAACAAGGCGACAATTTTAGATTTAATAAAAACTAGATAACATTTTTTTTACAATCATAAATAAGACGGTACTGATGCTGACAGGATTAACTAGAATACTTAACAAATACGACATGCGAATACTTACAGAATTTTGATCGTTAGATACCTACTCGTGTTTAGGGTTCCGTAGTCAACTAGGAACCCTTATAGTTTCGCCATGTCCGTCTGTCCGTCCGTCCGTCCGCGGCTTAGCTCCGTGATCATTAGTACTAGAAAGCTGAAATTTGGTATGAGTATGTGTATGTATCACGCCGACAAAACGGTAAAATAAAAACTAAAAAAAAATTTTTTTTCGGGTAAGTACACCTAAAGTGGGGGTGATTCTTTTTTTCAATCCAACACTAGTTTGATGGGTGTCGTTGAATAGGTCTTTTAAAAATAATAGGGGTCTCCAAACATTATTTTTTGATAAAGTCAGTTTTGAAAGTATTCGCTCGGAAAATAAAAAAAATAGCGTCCCCCCCCCCCTCTAACTTTTTAACCACGAGTCAAAAAATTATGGAAAAATTTATGAAAATGAGGCCTTATAAGTACTTTCAATGAAAACTATATTGAACAAAATCGGTCGAGCCGTTTTTGAGTTATCGCAAAATTTCATAATTTTCTTAAAAGGACGTAAGGTGACTTCCAGAAGGTAATAAGTAATTACAGTTACTTTGGCGTTTACGATCTTTTTATAGAGCTTGAAATCTTTCCTGTAACTTAAGTCTATTGTGGAGGATGAGCAACTACGGAACCCTACACTGAGCGTGGCCCGACATGCTCTTGGCCGGTTTTTTATATTATAAAGTGAAAAAAAAAAGCCATTATTATTAAATCTAAAATCGACGACATGGGCTCAGAATGGATCACGCTGTAGAGTAGGTAGATGTGTCTAGGGGTTACCTATGTTTTTTTTCATCGCAGGAAGAGGCATAGATATTTCGTGAGTAACTAAGCCGTGAGTAGACAAGGAGGTTTACATCACACACAGTGAATGACCAAATAACGACATTTATTTTATGCAGCATCCCACGTGGACAACTTTTTTGATGTAACTAGCTCCCAAAAGATGAAACGGATCAATAAGTCGAATTAGGCTACAAATATACTGAAATCGGCGTTTTATTGTAATGGATTGGACAAGAAAACTATAACATAAACTGTGAGTACCTACTAGGTAAGCGTTTCTAAAGTTTTGGTAGCAAAACATTAAGGAGCATCCTTGAGAAACGAGAACGGAGTTCAACAAATGTTTTTCGGCCAAATTCGGAAGTTGGCAACTCGCGAGTAAGTAACTGGGCTGTTTACGCAAATGCGCTGTCGCCGGCGCGACTGGTACCTGGCGACCGCCAGACGGGCGTCTTCCTCATACCGTGTTAACTTCCTAATATCCTAAAATGTAGATAATATAATATAATTAATTACATACCTATAAAGGAAAATGCCGGTGGCCCTCAGGTATGTCTGAAACTGACATGGGGTCACCATCTTTTTTTGCTCTGGGGCCCTAGATCACCTAGCTACGTTTTTGTAGTGTATTTCGTTTGTATGCACTACTTCCGTACAATTTATAGATAAAAATACTCCTACTGCTAGAATTTATTTATTTACTAGCTTTTGCCCGCGACTAAGTACGCGTGGAACTTGATAAAAGGGATTATTAAAAGTGCCTAAGCAAATGTAAGAGCAATTTTATTGTGCTTTTGGTCGAATAATTACTTTTCTTACAGGGTCACCGCATCCCAACAGAAATGTTTACTGACTTTTCAATCTTTTTAGGTATAATTTCCAGGATGAAAACTATCCTATGTCCTTCCTCGGATCTTAAACTATCTCCATGCCAAATTTCATCAAAATCGATTCAGCGGTTTAAGCGTGAAGAGGTAACAGACAGACAGACAGACACACTTTCGCATTTATAATATTAGTATGGATGGATACTGTATTGCACATACAAAATGTGTACAAATGGCGGACTTAATGCAATAAGGCGTTCTCTAGTAGTCAGCCATATTGGGCTAAATGGAAACATTTTTATGGTGCAGGGCCTGCCTGCAGAATTTATTAGAATTTTATTACTGAACATAAGTGATCTTAAATTAATTGGTATGTGGTCTATGTGGATTATTAGAGCATGCTTTCTCTATTAACTACAGCGACAAAGGTGAGATAGAAATAAGTAGGTATAACGAGCTTTCCCGACAGAATACGATGGCAAAACTTTATATACACCAACACCTCTAGCATAGCTGGGTCAATTTTTATTTTGCTATCGATCTTTTTTTGTCAGATTTCTGCAAAATTTGGTGATTTGGTGAACTTGCTTCTACTGACCATGGTAAGCCCAATTTCACGATATGTCCTTAAAAAAATTCTCCATTGAGTTACACAAAATGTAGGTATACCTATTACAGAAATTGGCCCATGAGCCAATTTTCATTTTGCTGTCGAATTATTTATTTTTCATTTCGAGCTCCTCATTTTGTACTAAATTTTAGTACAGTGCGTTATTAAATTATAGTACGTTAGGTTTCGATAGTTTATTGTCCCTGGGACAGACAATTCGCATCCCGTCTTCAACTTCGTCCAAGTTTTTGGAACCGTGCCTGGCCTGGCCTTTCGGCAATATGCCACTATTGTTCCTATCCGTGCTCCTGTACTCAGCATATTGTAATATTTACTCGTAGACTACCTTGTTTGCCAAAAGCGTTCAAGTTTATGGGTAAAGTAGAAAACAACTTAGACGATAATATACCTAATTCCCATCGCCATTACAATCAGTACCTACTCAACTAGACTAACATTTAGGCTTACTTACCTACCCAACTATTTATAACGTGTTTTTCACTTTCTAAAATATAGATTGGTGTATATACACCAATCTAGGTATATACCTACGACAAGAGTATGACATAAATGTTAAACCCCACACAATAATTAAGTAGATAGGTATATAGAATACTCTTTATTGCATACCTCAACAAGAAATAAATACAAACACACATTCACACACCACTTACTTAGCATAACAATAGAGGTAAACAATAGGCGATCTTATCGCTCTCTTCCAGACAACCTTTGGTTAGTGGATTAGTGATTGAAATAGTTGTGAAAATTAAGTCCTGAAATGTAGTGTATACCTTTACATGTATACCTTTCAATTATTCCATCAAAATTATGTAAGTAATGTGATATGTAATAAATGTTTGACTTTGACTTTAGTGTAGGGTTGCCATACGTCCCGGTACGCCGGGACATGTCCCGGTTTGAAGCATGGTGTCCCGGCGTCCCGGCCGATAAGAAAATTGTCCCGGTTTAAAAAAATCATAGTTATTTAACGAAGGACTGGACTTGGTAAACAGTAATATACCTACAATAAACGCGACTAACTAGCTAGGCTAATCGTACGTGGATAGAACCAGGGACGTATTTACCCTAGGATCATCCAGGCCATGGCCCGGGCGCTAAAGTAAGTCTTGGTCGAAAACGCGCCGAAAAATTTCGCGCTCGCTACGCTCGCGTTTTTTCTAGTTGTGTTACTACGCACCCCATCGCCGAAAAATTCTTACACTTGCTATAACTAAGCGCTTGATAGACACAACTACCATTATCCATTATAAAAAAAGTTCCTTGACTTCTTGGGGCGGCGAAACTTATAGGCCTGGGGCGCCAAATTTCAAAATACGTCCCTGGATAGAACGACGCACGTTTCCCGAATTACATTACAAAAAAATAGGTAACTTTTTAAGGTTTAGTCCTTGCCTAAACACAAAACAACTTTTAACACAGCCATTCAATGCCAGCGACCCGCCAGTTGGGTTTTCTGTTCGTTGATGCTTTTTGCTACAAATATTGAAAATGCATGTTATAGGCTACGAGCGCAGCGTGTGGCATGCGCTGCTGCCGCTGTGTTAATTCTGATAATTTTACAAAATATTGGTAAAAAGAAACATTTTTACGAAATCAACATTAACTAAACTATCTGTCAATTAAATTCATTTCGACACTCAAGGGAATCAAAATGATAGGGTACATCCCGAAGACCTAGAACTATGAAATTTTGCAAGTAATATCGTTACATACTAACAATACTTATAAAAATCTGAAAACCATACATTCGTAATAAAATCATAAAAAAATTAGTCCTTTCCACAGTATCATATTTGAAGAACTCGGTAGTGTTAAGTTTGCACCTCGTTTGTATGTGGCGCGATATATTTCAGGTGCAAACTTAACTTAACCACGTCAATAAGATGGGATAAATGAAAGTTTGGGCGGAACCTTCGGTGCGCGAGTCAAACTCGCACTTGGCAAGTTTTTCTTAAAATGTCCCGGTCTGAGTCCCCACACTTATGGCAACCCTACTTTAGTGACATTTTAGTTGAGGGAATTGATTAACTGTAGATACTAGTTTGCATGTGGTATTGTGTTTGTGCACCGACCATTTTCTTACTTACAGCTTACACCACACTGCAATAGCAAAATGTGAGTTTCTACTTAGGTACCCTATTTACGTAGGTACTTAGATGCATAAAAAAAACCTTGTTAAAAATGTAAAACTCCATAATCTACATCTTTTACCGGCATGCAGGCATTTATTAAAACTGATAATAATATGATCCATTAGTAATTGTTTGCATGTATTAACTAATCATAATTATGTAAATTAACTGCACAATTAAATATCTTAAATCCGCACATTCAATGTACAGTAACCGGCGATAAAGTTTGCACATCGATCTTTGGAAAGAGGCAATCGGCTAATTTCGACTTCGTATAGCGATATCTGTGTCGCACACACCATGACGTTTGTTTTGTCAGTCGTGGTTCAAATGCGAGAGAGTGCACGAGTGCAGTCGCATATCCAAGTCAATATATATATAGAGTTGAAAAACTTACACAAAATTAAATTTGTACTATGGCATATAAAGGGAAAAAAGGTAAGCCGTTACTTTGCCAGTCAGGCGAAATTATCTACAATGTTTATAAATATATTGTAACTAAAGCCGACCTTTTTGTCGATCTTTAAACCCACATTTAAGTATCCTAGTAGTATAACATCATTTGCTAATGCTCAGTCAACCCCTTTTAAGAATGTGGGCCTGAATAAATATATATATATGTATATTATTTTTCCCCAACAAGAACATTATAGCAATAACTATATACATAATTACATCGAGCTTTACAGCTCTATATATTTCACGTGAAATCAAAACAAAACAACAATAAAGTACTTAGTTCTAAATTCAAATTCTGATGAACGATTAATCTAATAATTGATGTACATGGAAATTAGCATTCGTTTGTACTCGGGAATGCGATGATTGCCGATCTTTATCGCCGTTTACTGTATAGTGGGTGTACAGCGTAATGGTCGTTACTCATATCACGCTGTCATTTAACACTCACTTGTCAATTTAATTTACTGTACTATACTGGCAATTAAAATTTTGTTACAAAGTTAATGAAGCCTGAATTTAAGTTAATTAATTAAATTAAGGTCATGGATACGTTAAAGATCTATTTTAGGTACTTTACTCTACTTTAAGAAAAGCCTACTTGGCGGTAACACACTGTATAAATTGACATTAAACTATCACTGAATACTACATATAACTGATTCATCATCCTCCTAGCCTTTGTCCCATATCTGAGTAGAGAATGAATACTATAACTGATTGACACCTCCAAATTAGGGTCTCATCGAGTTCCCAGAGTTTCTCCCTTTTTTCCATGGCATGACAATTATGCACTTACTGCACTACATCGCCGATAAGTTTGAAATGAAAAAAGTACCTACCAAATATGGTCCATATATATTATTATAAGCTCTCTCAAAATATCACTTTGATGTCTCAGAATTATTGAATCTGGAGAAATATAATAATCACTCGCAGAAAGAAGTCGTACACAGGCGGTTAAATACTTAATTATTCAGTGCAAAAAAGACGGCACTCCTACAACACGCCGCAGTCGAATAATTCATGCTAATGAGATAAATTGCATGATGTGCAACGGCCAAAAATATTGTTGCATTTTAAAAGGATATGTGATGATTGAGGGTGATATTGTCTTCACTGATGTTTTGGTCGTGTGGGCTTTGTTGACAAGGTTAAGTCAGTGATGCAGACATAAATATCATAAGTAAAGGGGTTCCCAAACTTTTTCAGCTCGCAACGCTCTTACGTATTTAGTACCTATTACGAAGCGACGAGTCGAAATAGCATAATGTTTAAATTGGAAATGTGTCGTTTGACTCCCATTCTTGATGTTATTACTGGAGATATAATCACATTTATTTAATAGCTAATGTAGAGCATTTTTAGCGCTTTGTAGGATCATCATTGGTACATTATGCGCGGCACGCACGGTGTCGGATTGCTCCTAAATTTATATTGATTTGTAGTGACTATATCGTTTTTCTAGTTATGAAATTATGAAGAATCTGTTAAGTGTGACCAAACTTATATGTTAAGTGATAAACAACATTACTCAGTGTCGAAAATTAATCATTATACACGTGCAAGTGAAAAATTCTAACTTTAATCTACCGTGCAGAAAACAAACATTACTTCGTTCCGGGAAGTGCATGACATAAAGACGTAACCGCCGCAATCTGCATGGCGCTTGCGCTCTTCTTGCCGGGACTGCGTACTTGTGTTTAGATAACGCTGTCTTGTTGCGTAGATAGTTGATTTATATTCATTTACGGAACGATTAAGCCCTGTATTCGTTTAGAATGAGTAACTGCAGTGCATGCCGGCAATTAATTAGCATTACAGAAAAAATTACTTGCTCATCGTCATCATGCGCGAGCAATTATCACTACTCTTGTGTGAATATCACAAAGGAAAATTTTACCAAGCTTTCGGCGAAAGCCAAGTCTGCATGGAAATGTCCGGAATGCAAAGGACCTCGGAAAGGCGGAGACAATAGCGAGACGCCAGTGAAAGGGAGCGAAAATAATGACCCAGGCCCAAGCACCGTATCTTTTGACGCCATATCTAAACGTATGGCCCAATTTGAATCAACTTTACGGGCGTCCATTGAGTCGCAAATCAAGCAAGGCTTCGAAGGTATCCGGAGGAATGTCGACCTAATACCGGACTTGGTCAGGAGCGTTGAATTTATTTCCGAAAAGTATGAGGAATTGCAGGGAGAAGTGAGTCGCTTGCGTACGGAGGTATCGGAGTTACGCGCGGATAACAATTCCTTAAGAGAAAACGTTCAAGACCTCAATCTGAGAGTTGATCAAATCGAGCAGCAGGCCCGGGAAAACAACGTTGAGATCCAGTGCATCCCTGAACATGCTAATGAAAACTTGATTACAACAGTGATCCAACTCGGTGCTACAGTGTCGTGTCCGATAACGGAGAATGACATTCTCTTGTGCACCCGTGTGGCTAAGTCTACCCGTAACGCAACTTCATCAAGACCTCGTTCTGTAATTGTAAAGTTGCCATCCCCACGCGCACGAGATCGTTTTTTATCGGCATGTCTCGCATTTAACAAAGCAAATCCAACTAACAAGTTAAATTCCTCGCACCTTGGAATCGCTAGTGAAAGTAAACAACCGATCTACGTCATGGAACACCTGTCGCCAAAAAATAGGGCGCTGTTAGCTGAGGCTCGTGCTCTCAAAAGAGAAAAAGGGTACAAGCACCTATGGACACGCCATGGTCGGATTTTGCTAAAAAAAGGAGATGAGGCGGACACTATCTGGGTGAAAAGTATGGACATTCTGTCGGCTCTTAGAGCAGCGTAGAGAATTTATTTTAATTCTTTAATACTAAATGCTTTGGTTTTATTTGGTTCTTATTGAATTTAAAATGGCGAACAGAAATGATATTATAAATGAAGATCTTGATAAACTAATAGTCGCTGAATCTGCTATATCAAATGTAGAGGATTGTAAAACACTAATTATTGCAGAAACTCTAAAAATTTTAACACAAAATATCCGCAGCATTAACAAGAATTTTAATGAATTATGTATCTTACTGTATCGTCTTAAAATTAATACGGATATTATAATACTTACAGAATGCTGGTTGTCTTGTGTAGATGTAATCCCTACGTTGGAAGGATACAACCACTTTGCAAGTACTAACTATCAGAATCAAAATGATGGAATTGTTATATATTGTAAAACCTGTCTTAACATCCAAGTTGAAGAACCCAATCTTACAGATGCCAATTGTTTAGTCTTGAAAATTAACTCGAATTATGCTGTTGTTGCAATTTACAGATCGCCTTCTCAGATAAATATACAAGGCTTCCTTGAAACATTGAACACAACCCTGATTAACCTTTCGAACCATCAAAATGTTGCCCTCATGGGCGATATAAACATCAATATTTGCGGAGATTTACTGGACTCACGCTCAAATACCTACCTAACTTTCTTGGCGTCTTATGGTCTTCTTCCCGGTCACAATCATATAACACGTGAGGAAAGCAAGACTTGCTTAGACCATGTTATGCTTAGAACGAAGTCTGCCGCTCAAATTATAGTCATACAATCAACATTAACAGACCATAATACTGTTCTTTTATGCTGGCAATCTACCAAACCTAAGGAAAACAAAATAACAACTCGTACAAAATTGTGTTATGAATCATTGGCTAAAGATTTAGAATCCACCGATTTTAGAGAAATTTTAAAAATAATGGATCCCAATATATCTTTGAATGTTTTAATAGAGCGCTTACAGAATTTAATATCAAAAAATACGATTACCATTAAAAAATCTAGGAGTAAATTCATTATAAAGCCGTGGATCACACCGGAGCTTTTGAAATGCATCCGTAATAGAGATAGACTCCATAATAAAGTAAGAAAAGAACCTACTAATGAGATACTTAAAATTACCTACCGTAGATATCGGAATTTTTGCGGCAATATCCTTAGAAAAGTCAAAATAGAATATGAAAAAGATCAAATAAAAAGAGCAGGCAACAATAATAAACGTTTATGGTCATCTATTAAAGATATCACTGGTACAAGTAAAATAAGGACCCCTAACGACGACCTTTTAAATATTACCTCCTCGCCCCAGGCGTCAGTAGACCAAGTTAACAATTATTTTATTAATGTAGGAAAGAATTTGGCTGAAAATATAATCTCGAAAGCAACAGTAATGAATATCACAAACTTTAAGACTTACACCAGACTGGGCAGGTGTACTAACTCTATGGGACTGATGTCCACAAATGAGAAGGAAGTTGAAGAACTAATAATGGGACTAAATAGCTCTTGCTCGGTAGGGTGGGATGGTATACCGAACGCTGTACTAAAAATACACAAAAAAACACTCACGCCAATCCTTACTCACATATTTAATAACTGCTTGGTCAAAGGGATTTTTCCTGAGGCTCTCAAAAAATCTTTAGTTTTGCCAATATTTAAAAGTGGAAACAAATCTCAACCATGTAACTATCGTCCAATATCAATACTACCATCCATATCTAAGATCCTTGAACGAATTTTAAATGTAAGACTGATATCGTACCTTGAAAAATATAACTTACTCTCACAAAATCAGTTCGGTTTTCGTTGTGGAAAATCTACAAATGATGCTGTTCATGAGCTCACGCAATATGTAAGTAACCACCTGGATGATGGCAAGAAATGCATATCGATATATATCGATCTAGCAAAGGCCTTTGATACTGTGTCTGTTCCCATCCTCGTAGAAAAGTTAGAATACATTGGTATCAGAGGCAAACCACTTAAAATCTTCCAGGATTACTTATGTAATAGACAGCAATGCGTCTCAATGGATGAAATAAGGAGTGGTGATCAAAGCGTAACTTATGGAGTCCCTCAGGGTAGCATACTAGGACCTACTCTCTTTCTGGTATACATTAATGACCTTTGTCAAATAGACCTTCCAAATGGTAGATTAATTGCATACGCGGATGACACTGTTCTTCTGTTCTCCGAAGATACTTGGGAAGAAGTTTTTGTAAATGCTCAAAATGGTCTAAATTTGGTCACCAGATGGCTTGATTCGAACCTTTTAACTCTAAACGTGGATAAGACAAAATTTATAACACACTCTATAAGGACTTCTGGCCAACCACCGCTTCACCTGTCCCTTAAAGTTCATGTCTCTTGTGTCCCACAACAAGGTGGTCCTTGCTCTTGTCATCCTTTAGCAAAAACTGAAAACATTAAGTACCTAGGCATTATAGTGGACTCTTGCCTCAACTTTGGAGCACATATTGAATTACTCTGTGGTAGAGTCCGCAAACTTATTTACGTCTTTAAAAATCTACGACATGTGGCTGACGAACCGCTCCTAAAACGTGTATACCTGGCATTATGTCAATCACTACTGACTTACTGTGTGTCTATCTGGGGGGGAGCTCCTAAAACTTCTTTGATCGCGCTCGAAATTGCTCAACGTGCAGTTCTGAAAGTGATGCTCTTCCTTCCTTTCATGCATCCCACACAAATGCTCTACGTTACTGCTAAAGTCTTAACAGTTAGGCAACTTTTTGTTTTATCCACAATCCTTAAATTCCACTCAACACTATATTATAACAAGAATAAAATTGACACCTCTCGTAGAGCACATAACGTAGGAAAACCGGAACGGCAATTTCACACTAGTTTCATAAAAAAATTTTTCGCTTTTAACGGTCCTCGTATTTATAATCAAATTAATAAACTATTAAATATTTATCCAATGAATAAAAGAGATTGTAAGCAAACAGTCACAACCTGGTTATTATCTAAAAACTACCAGGATACGGAAAATCTTCTCTCTATATTAGTCTAATTGATGATAATATTTTCTATTTGCTCTCACTTATATATACATACACTCACTCACTCTCATAAATAACGCTAATTTTAAGTATATTATTATTCCACAGATATATATATATATAACATAAGTAAGCTACAAATTCGTGTAAATCATAAGTTAATTTTGGTTTAAATGTTTTTAACATCAGTGCGGTTATATGGCAAGGAGCACTGCTTAACCTAAAGCTCAGGTCTCACCTATTTAGGAAGTAGTCTCTAATTTTAAGGACCCTCTGTAAAAGATGCTATTGTAAAAAAACGTTGTTGTATTGAAATAAATTTATTATTATTATTATTATTATTATCATTATCATCATCATATCAGCCTATAGACGTCCATTGCTGGACAAAGGCCTCCCCCAAAGTTCTCCACAACGATCGATCTTGCGCCTCCCTCATACAATTTCTACCCGCGATCTTAACTAGGTCGTCGGTCCACCTTGTTGGAGGCCTTCCAACGCTGCGTCTTACGGTCCGCGGTCGCCACTCAAGAACCTTTCTGCCCCAACGGCCATCGATTCTACGAGCAATGTGCCCCGCCCACTGCCACTTAAGTTTGGCGACTGTCTGAGCTATATCTACAACCTTGGTTCTCTTGCGTATCTCATCATTTCGAATTCGATCCCGCAAGGAAATTCCGAGCATAGCTCGCTCCATTGCCCTTTGAGTAACTGTGAGCCTTCTTATGAGGCCCATTGTAAGCGAACCACGTTTAAGTGCCGTATGTCATCACTGGCAACACACATTGGTTAAAAAACCTTCCGTCTTAAGACACTGCGGTATTTGGGACGAGAAGACATTCCGCAGCTTCAATAAGTATTCAGTATTCAAATGGCCACCTAGTAAATTAATTATCGCAGATATTATAAAGGAAAAGTGATTGCAAACTTTTTCACACTAATACACCGATACACACCAATGTGTATTGTGTAAAAGGGTACTTGTCACTGCCACTGTGTAGATAAGTTCCTAATCAGTAGGTAACACAATGACAAGTATTAAGTAATTGTAAACCTATTACACAGAATACTTAATAGTATCCTATTATAAGACAAGTGAGAGCTTATCTAACTGTTGTGATATGGATGCGCCTGAATTCGTAGGTACGCATTTATGCTAGCTATATCTTTGGGGCAATCGCGTTGCAAAGCAACTTGACAGGCGGATGTGTAAATAATAATCCTTACATTATTCATAATGCAAATTTCAAGTTGCAGTCACGGTGGACCCAGGGCCATTGGTACGCGCGAGTAATTGTTTATAAATATCGTTTACAATTCACTGAATAATTAATACCCATAGTAAATTATGTATTGATGCGCATTTATTGGCAAACAATAAACGATCAATAGTTATTTGAACAATGTCTTATGTATTACTTGAGTAGATGTTACACATTAGTATTAGCATTGTCTGACGGTGAAGCCTATGAATTTTGTTGAAACCTGGGTTCGTATATCAATAAATGCTTTAATTCATTTAGGTTTTTCAGTGTTGCGAAATTTACAATTGCTATGTGCGTACTTATGTATAAATATTTGGGTCATTGTCAGTTCAAAAAACAAAATTCGTCCCTTCGGTGGTCAAAAGTTAAGAGCTTGTATGAATCTAGGTTATGTGGCTATTACATCGGATTATAGAAGAGGGAATGTTCTTTGTTCCCACAGGCACTGAATCAGAAAATTAGGCCCTGGAGTCCTTAATTTCGCAAATGTCCACCGGAAAGACGCGCACCTAAATCTGACAATGACCCATTTATGTAGGCATCCGATGTGCTAATTAAGCGCATTGGGGGAACCAATTTAAGTTCGAGAATCGATGCCACCCTAAAACATAGTAAGAAATGAAGTACCTCACTGGCTGGAAAATTTAATGGCTCTTGTACGGGACTCGGTAGTTAAGTGGGCAGAGCGCGCGTGATGGTGCGGAAAGCCGTTGGAGGCGTGGGTTCGAATCTCGCTCGAGTCATTTTTACATTTTTCACTACAATATAAACATTTCATTCATTGAGGTACCGCTTTTGCCCATATGATGGCAGTTAAATTATCATTATGTAACAATTTTTCAGGTATCAATAACTTTACATTTACAAAACATAACTTATAGTATGAGGAAGGAACACAATACCTGTAATAAAAGGCTCGATTTTATGCCAAAGGTAGAGGCACCATTGGAAAACACTTCCAGTGCGCCGTAGGTACTTTGGTCGCCAGGGTTTTCATGTTGCGGTGCGTACCTATTCGCACCGTGCGACATACTTGCATACCGCAAACCATTTAATACTGTTCCCTCAGACGGAGGCTGACGTTACACAACATGTAGCCAAATTTTCTTACATATCTATTGATTAGGATTATTGAAAAATGTGATGATAAGTTTCATGACCGTAACTATATTATGCTTTTGCGTACTATTAATGTAAAATAGCGTAATTATAATGTTTCTTGATTAATTACATAACTAAACATACAATCAATAATTTTAAGTCCCATCTTTTTAAACGAAATAAAAGGTGTGATATGTTTAACATGCGTCTTCCACTCCTAAACGGATAAATCGATTTAAGGCTGATTTTTAATGGAAAGCCCTTTCTGTCTTGTTGGCTGATAAACACCGATGGTTCTTTCGGAGGTACCTCGTTCTTATCCGGCGAGACATTTACTTTCTCTTCCATTTATTTTTTGATTCATCCATATTAATAACCAGAGTCCAGAATGATGGACTGAACTGCCAGCAAAATGAACGTGTAACCGATGTCGAAGCAAAGCTTGTACTATGGGTACTAGACAACAATATACATAACTATGCTATTAGTGACTCGCCCCGGCTTCGCACAGGTGCAATGCTGATAAGATATGCATTTCGTATTATTATACCTTCCTCTTGAATCCATACTAATATAATAAATGCGAAAGTGTGTCTGTCTGTCTGTTACCTCTTCACGCTTAAACCGCTGAATCGATTTTGATGAAATTTGGGGTGGAGATAGTTTATGATCCGAGGAAGGCCATAGGATAGTTTTCATCCTGGAAATTATCCGTAAAAAGATTGAAAAGTGAGTAAGTAATTCATGATGACATTGATGACCCTGTAGGAAATGTAATTATTAGACCAAAAGCACAACAATTGCTCTTACATTTGCTTAGGCGCTTTTAATAATCCCTTTCATTAATTAAGGTTATTAGGTGGATATGGATATCTATCGTGTTGAACGAGGTTGCTTCCATACTTCCAAGTTCCACGCGGACGTAGTCGCGGGCAAAAGCAAGTCACTCTATACTCTATATATTAAAAAGAAACGCATCAAAGTCCGTTGCGTAGTTTCAAGACAGACAGACAGACAGCAGGAAGCGACTTCGATTTATACTATGTAGTGATATATACATACATAACATCAATGACCCAGGAACCAATATTAGTTCATCACACAAATATTTGCCCTGGTTGGGATTCGAACCTAGTAGGCAGGTCCACTACAAACTGCGCCAACCCCGGCGTCTTCTTTTGGCTTCTACTACTACTTCTAATGTGGCCAATTATATTAAGCTTACTTAATAATCGATGGTTCCCTTTGCGATACCACCTTCCAGTCCGGCGACGCTAGCCGAAGGAGATGATATTTTGCGGTCAGAGTAAAAATAGAGAAAGCACCGTGCGAACACCGCCCGCCGCGCACACACACGGCGTCGGTGCGGCGCACGAGTTGATTGATTACTGATGAAACTGCTCTAGCTCTGTATGTATAGGGTGTTTTGTATTTATTATATATGTCACTTGATACATTCAGAGAAATAGCCTAGTAAAGCCACAAATGCACAAAATACAACACTCGTTTATAAACGAAAATGAAATTATAAATAATTGAATTATAATAAGAGATGTAAGTGTGATTGTATCCATGCCGAGGCTAACTGCTGATCAAAGGCGCTGCTAATGTCGCTGCGCTGCGCCACGATGCGAACGTTAACGTTGCGTCGTTCTGCGCTGGCTCAGTAAACGTTGACGCTCACAAGCCACAAATGCACAAAATACAACACTCGTTTATAAGCGAAAATGAAACCATAAGTAATTTAATTATAATAAGAAATGTAAGTGTGATGGTATCGATGCCGAGGCTGACTGCTGATCAAAGGCGATGCTGATGTCGCTGGGCTGGGCCACGGTGCGAACGTTGCGTGGTTCTGCGCTGGATTAGTAAACGTGGACGCTCGAAAGACACTGCTGACGTCGGGGCGCCGTGGCGCGAACGTTGTGTCGTTGTGTGCGGCTCAGTATTCTCAGTATAGAAGTAATTCTTTTGGCTGAGCGAATCCACTTAGCTTTGTACCCGATGAACAATACCCATTATCTGTATTGTTAGCTGTGGCCACAACTGCCACTTCAAAATGTAAGGCGTTATTGTGATGGAAGCATGTCCTGCAGCGATACGAGATGGGCATTGAGCTCTTATGACAATAACCACGAACACCCACTAAACAAAGGGCTATCACCGAAGCACGTGTGATGAAGAGCGGCGCATCTAATTTCCGCAGTTTATCAGCACCTACGTGGCCACGTGGGCCGCGCGGCGCCGGCGCTACGAGAGTGTTGCTCAACCAGCGGGGCTAGCATGTTGCCGCGACTTCGCTTGCCGCGCGACTCAGTAAAACCAGCAGCACAGCAGCACGACATAACATAGTCCGTCACTCTCTCAAAGTACAGCGAAGAAAGAGATAGGTAATATTTCTCGCCCGAGAAAGAGTCGTGTGTCAAAGAGGTACTGGCTTAGCATATCTTGCCTACCCTACTACGCTTAGAAATTAAATATTTCAGTACTGGAATGGTTTTAAATGCGATGTACAATACAATACTTTATTACACACCAATAAAAATTTACAAAAGGAAACAAGCCAAATACAATTTATAAATAACGGTAGACAACAGGCGGATGTATTGCATGAGTTTTATGGTCACCAGTAGCTAACCGCAGAAACATCCTTCGACCAAAAGTTCTTCTTTGTTGAGGCTGTGATGGCGTTTCTGAGATACCTCCGTGGGTACGGTACTGACATTTAATAAAAAACTCAATGTTCCATTGTACTCGTATATAATACAGTAAAATTGGAATCTGTTGTACGTCGCTTCCAAACATTGTGTGGTTGCCATTTACATTGTGAATTGTGGTGCCTGTATTGAGCAAATTGCAGTTTAATTTATATAGTATGTACCTATTCACAGATACACTTATTACCCATACAATTTATCAAAAGGATGTATGGATTAACATGCCGGGCTTAAAGGGACAAAACGCTAAGGAATCGAACTCGCCTCGTATGTATTTCCAGAAAATGTTAATTTGAGTCACTTCAAGGCAAGAGAGTGAAAGTACTGCTGAACTAGCGACTTACATACTCGACTACTCACTTACCATTCGGCGAGGTTAGCTTGTAAAAAAAACCTTCTATCTACTCTTAGAAATGCTTCAAAAAATCTAACTCTGCCCGCGTTTATTCACACTGGAGTATACAATTAATCAGTATTTATAATAATACTAATTGTTTGTCTAAAACAGTTCTAAATAAAACGATTTAAATTCAGGGAGATTTCAGGGAGGTTCAAATAATACGCGATATAATCCGCTTAAATAGTTTTATTTAAATGTGTGACAGTCGCGGAAAGCGAAGAAAATATTAAAACTGGGACCTAATTCGAGATTGACATTTGAGTGATCGCAAAACGTCAAATCTTTATTAGATAACAGTTGTATCGCCATTGAACTGTCATTTGGCGACGCGTTTGGCTCGGTTTGTAGACACCTGCCTACTGAGTCAGCGGTCCCGGGTTCGAATCCCGGCCGGGGCAAATATTTGTGCAAATATTTGTTCTTGGGTCATGGATGTTATCTATATATGTATTTATATATTATGTATATCGTCGTCTAGTACCCATACTACAAGCTTTGCTTAGTTTGGGACTAGGTCGATTTGTGTATGATTGTCCCTTAATATTTATTTATTTATTTATTTATTTATTTATTTAAATGCGATGAGCTTAAAAGTGACATATCTCATCTCAATTTTGGAATTACGAAGGCGATAATGATTGTCAAAAATGTTATTCATGTATATGAATTTCTTTTTTGAACGAAACGTAACGGACTAATTTCACGTACTACGCGGTCAATTTAAAGTATGCGCCTGTTATTTATGCCGTCACATACAAAGGAAACGAAAATTTTGCGCGTCCGAATTGACGAAGTTGCAATGTTCTAGATATCGTCACTTGTCAAGTAGGCACACGTCAAAAGTGACTGATGGCGATGAAAAGGAGAGATCTCTATTATATCTCTAAAATTGGTCGAATACCCCCCACCACTGTCAGTGGCTGCGTCGGCCAACTTATGACCGCTAGCATGGTTGTGTTGACTGTATTTAAAGTCATTAAGAGGCCTTATTCCTTTTAAAATGCTGACTGTTTTAGACATTTTTATCTATGATCAAACATGTTTCTTAACATATTACTGAGGTTAATACCTAGGACAGGGCTATGGGGAATTATTGGTACCTACCTATACATTTGAAACCTACAGTTTGAATTTTTCAATGATAATTTTTGTTTCAAAAACTACTCAAAATTGACAAAATTCACGCGGAAAATTACTTTTTTCAACTTATTTTCGATTGCACGCAATAAAAGCATGACATAGCTATGTTACCTACTACCTAGAAGTCGGGGAAAAGTCTTATTCACTTCAAAAAGTTGGTTGAAATTATCAATTATTTGTCATACTAATATGTTTTTTTTTAACGAATAAGGCCTCTATAACTCACCATTGTTTTAGACAAACCAAACCCTAAGTTTAAAATGTGTACCTCTAACTTATAAGGCAATTGTACATACATTACATACATGGGTACTTTTTTAATAAAGTCAGCGATTTACCTCGAAACGCATAAGTACATTTAATTTTAAAAGTTTAGTACCTAGTCTAAGTTATGTTGGAAGTCTAGGAGTCGTAGCAATATCGTCTGCGATCCGAGTTTACCGCTAGACATTCGGAGTAAACCCCGAACTAGGACCCAGGATAGTCCTCCGTCCATCCATTGCCTAAAGCGGTCGTCTCCCCGTGCCGAGCGGGTTGCCTTCCTTCATCGGACAAACTAGATATAGTTTTGCTAAAACTGTTAAGACGTTCAACAGTTTGAGAATGGGCTTGGCTGTGACGTGTGCTTTGCAGAAATGATTAACTGATAAAGGTAATTTTACTTTATTATAACTATAACTAAATAACTTAATTTAAGACCTGAAGGAAATAGTTTTGGTGTTTTATACTTATCACACTTACACACGTACACAACGCAAGTAACGCAACATAGGCATTAGAAAATTGCACGATGAAAGTCACCAAAAAGTAAAGTGTTTTAAAGTAGCTTGCATTCACAAGTACAAATTGTTTTTTAAACTCTTAGCTAATCTACAGTAGCGTGAAAACTACCACCGATGTATCTAAAATTCGAAATATATAATTTTTGAAATCTTTTAAATGACAGATAATAAATACCCATCCAGAAGTACCGGGTTCAAGTCCCGGTGTGGCCCGGTGAGCGCATTTATCTTTTATTTGCGTGTTAATCTTTGTAGTAGCTTTATTGCAAATAATGACAAACATTGTTTACACATAGTTGAATCCCAGATTATAATAAATTTGAACGAGTTATTTATGGAAGTGCATAAACTTATAGTTAAGTGATGCAACTAACAATGGCTGTCGCTCCGGCTTGTTAGACAAAGCCGTCTTAATCTGCTCGAATGAAATACTACTAACATTATTTATTACCATAATTGTTTTCGCACAGTATGCAATTGATTGAAGTTTGGGATTTATGTATGTATGTATACATAGTCGTTCGCGTTGAACGTGGGAACATTTAGGTATTTGAAGATCGCATCCATTTTACCAACTGACGCTTTGGAAATATGAAAATGACGAGCGCAAAATCTCCACAGAAGCCTTTGTCAAGGGATAACTATCTAAGATCAAGGATAAGGCTAGGGATAAGGTGATAAGATACTACGCAGATTTTAGGTAGCAATATCCGGCATAAATATCCTTAGAGCGAACGTCCTCACTAAGAGCATTCACGTGTAATGTGACAAAAAATAATATGAAAATTACTCGACATTATAGGCGAATTACAGGTTTACAGGCGAATTACAGGTTTACAGGCGAATGCTCTTAATGAGGACGCTCGCTCCTTATAATTATACCGTATGATAATATGTGTAAGTACAGTCCGTGAGCTCTCAGATTGCGATTCGGGTTTGGGTGAAAACTGAGAGGTTCTTATCTGGACCGAGTAAGAGCGAGCGAGACAGGTATAAAACACGCACTGTAGTTAGATTACACAGGCAGAGCCAAAACGATTTTAACCTACTTAGATGAATTGGCTATAGTGCGTATAGTGCCTAAATGTATTGAAATGAGCAAGCCGATGGGAATCGGGTTTATGACTGACACATTAGCACATCCCGGGGTTTCGGTGCAAGTAGGCGTCAAAGCAGGCAAAGTAGACGGTACTAGACCACGCGGTAGATCTCAAATGAGGTGGACTGACCAAACCAAATCGGCCACAAATTGTCCTCTGCACTGAGTGAACCAGACGCGCGACTGTCAGAGAAAAATGGCGCCGTGTGGTTAGGCTTGCCACACAAGGAATGACAGCCACGACTACTCTACCAAGAGTGTAACGACAAAGAAGAGGCGTCAAATCACTCGTACACCGAAAACCACGGGGTATGCTCATTTAGTCTCATCAAGAGTAGATTATATATAAATAAACCCAAATAACATATTGCAATATTGTAACCGCGCCTCGTAGAATAGTCCCATTCGCAAACGACCATTCCCAATTAAGAACACATAAAACCATCACAACAATTATCAAGGCGAAACCGTTTGCCGTGATTGTGCTATCGCTGATAACTCTAATTAGTACTTATGTTTATTGAAATGAGACATTAATAGGTAGACAGTTGGAAGTTTAAAGATCGTAAAGACATTGTAAACTGGCGCCAGGGAAGTTACGAGAGCGTTTTACGGCCGTCTGAGTTACCGAATAACAACCACGCGTCATAACGCTGAAATTATTCGAGTATACCAAAATAGGCCTAGCGACGAGGATTGTTTTAAGAGGGCGATTGTTGAAAGCGAGTGAATGGCCTCACTTCCAATACTACCCCCATATTCAAAGGGGGCTATTGGGATGGGATCAGTGGGATCTAGTACCCAAGTAACAAAAAGTTCTATAACCAGGGCGTTTTGTCACCAAACAGTGATATAGTCGGCCTATACTGGTATCCATTATGACTGCTTGCACTATAAAGGTGTTTAACGGAGCGTTTTAATTCTATAAATTAAAGAGCAATTAAGTTCTATATTTTAGCTCTTAGAACGCTTACAGGACCATACAAAAGAATCTTTAAAGTTTTGCACTTTACAAGATATTTAAAAAGCTGCTATGGTACTATTTAGTAGGGCTCTCGGTCGTGTCCGGGTTTCGTGTACCCGTTTCCGTGTACCCGTTTCTCTGTTACACGGAAACGGGTTTCTGGCCCGTTTGGAACGTGTAATAAAGACCCGTGTACCCGTGTACCCGTGTACCCGTGTACACGGATCTCAATCACACGCGGGTCCGACCCGCCGTCGACGTGTTGTGGCCATCTTACGGTTATTCTTTTAAAAGCTATGGAGTGAGAAATGGAGTATAATAATCAGGGATCGTACTTTTTCTAGCATTTTTGGTGCAATTACGTCAAATGACACGACAGCGACTTTAGTTTGTCAACGTGTATAATAGAATTGACGTTTAAATTTATGTAATATGACGTTATCGTTAAAAATAAAACGATATTTTTTACTTTATCAGTTATTAAAATTGTGTAAATTCCTCAAATTTTTCGGAGGGTATAAATATGATCTATAATCTGATATAAGGATTTATTGCAACTGTGTTAGATATTTCCTCATATGTATAATAAATAAATCCTTCATTGCATTATGCATATTGGGTTGGGCTTAACATGTTCTGAGAATATTTTCTGTATTTGCGATTTGTTTAATACGCTCATTTATCTATTTTTTGTTGCTTAATTTTATTAAATGAAAGCGGCTCTCCTTCAACTTTAACGAATAAAAGGTCTTCCAGGCCTAATATCAAAACAACTTGTAAGTATTATCAGTAAAATTGACGCGGTTAATTTATGAGGATAAACAATGGGTATTGTCGTTATCTGCAAGTGCAGCTGCAGTGCAACCCTAATCCTATTCATATCTAATCTTAAAAAAAGTCGCCATAGCAGGTAACGTAAGAAGGTAGGTAGGTATGACAACTTTTTGCACCTAACACCATAATGTTACTAACACCATAATATATATATCGTCGACCGTAGGTTCAATTGGGGTAAGGGACAAAATACGATTTTTCAGAAGAGGCTGACAAACTTTTTGTTTTAACTAAATCGTTCATAACTTTTTTTGTAGTGAACCTTTTTTGTGCCTGATTTCATATATAATCTTGTATTTTAGTGTTCTATCTATCTATATACTCGTAGTGCTCGATTTAATAATTTAGATATTATAGAAAATGACATGTCCCTTACACCAACTTATTCGGTTGCTGATGTCCCTTACAGACAGAGTATTCTGTAGTCTCGTCCCTTACCTTAAATTTACCTATTCATTGTATCCTCTATATTGATGAAGAAATGGCGTAAGGGACTAGTTGAGATTATGTGTTAAAGAAAAAACAGCGTAAAAGGTTCGTTGTAAAAATAAATAAGTACATACCTTTGACGTAAGGCGTATCTTAACACCGGAAACCTTTAAAACATTAATGTAAGAGGTATATAAATGTATTGAAACCGTGTGAGCATTTTTTGCGTGTCCGTTACACGTAACGTTTCTATCGAGTGGAATAACCCACATTTTAATTTATGATTATTTTTTTATTATAATCATATTAATTATTTCTCAGCCTCTATGATCGAATACTGAAATAAACAACCAATGTAATTTATACAGCAAAATTATTAAAAGTTTAGGGTTGTGTTCAACGATTAAAGTTACAGAATTAAATACAATTCAGAAATAATCATTTTACATTTGTACTTTTTAGGAGTCCTGTTAGATAACATAGTAGCTGCTCACAATTCAGTGCCTCCAGTTTATAAGGGATAACTCAAAAAGGCACTTTTCAGAAGAGATGTAAAACTATTTTTCAATAGTAGATATTTAGAACTTGACATTTTTAAAAATGTTTATAGGTACAAGCTATAGTGTTAGGCTATCATTTTATAAATAAAGAACTAATGCATTGACCCTATAAATATGTTTTTTTGTAGTTATAGCTTTTGTTCGCGAGTATTTAAAGACATAACTCAATTTTTTAGCACCAATTTATCCTTATGAACGACGCGTGCATAAACGAAAGAATACGACTTGTACCTGTGTGAACAACATGCATAAACGAAACGAAACGACTTATTCTATTTTTTAGGTATTTTATAAATTAAACTACTTGTCAAACTTGAAACTTGTTACCTATTCTAAGGAGTCAAATGAGGCTGTATAATAAAATGACCATAAGAGTAATGTACTTGAAAAACATCAATGAAATGAAAAATTCCTGTTTTTAGCTATGTTGAAATATAATCAATATCAACATCAATGTCAGTGAATGAATAACAAGAGCTTTAGTTAGATCCTTTGATTTTTAAATAACACTTATTGGTAGCGGCATTTCCGATAATGACTATTAAAGTGTGTCATACTTAGGAATGCCTTTTAATTGACAGTGAAAATTTTCCTTTGCAATTCATCAAGTACCGAGACGATTTTAAGAAGCCCAAACTCAGTAGGATTACCTCATCGTTATCTATAAAGTTTTACCCATGTCGACTATCCGGCCTCATATACCTAATTTCAACTCAGCTAGTCCTCGGAAAGTCAATCTAATCTTCCTTGAGATATTTCTAAACATACAATCTGTAAAGTTAATAAAAAACTTTTAATAAAGAACGTGTTAATACCTCCTCTAGTATTCCATTGGTTATTGTTTTTTTCACCAATCTAAGCCCACTTTTTTAAACTATCCGCTTAACAAAACACTTCACGGGTAGAATAACAATCACGAGCTGTCGACAAAGAGTTCAGTACTTACTGTCATTCAGAGACGCCGAACTGACGAATTATACCTAATAACATAAATAGACACTTACATTTCTCGGTGGATTAATTACTCAATTTGAAATTTTCTTACCAAATTTATTTGAATACCTTCATTTATCGTGAAATTTTGCATGTAAATAAGTCAAACTACGCTAGTAGTTTCAATGATTTAGTAAAGCCAAAAATTAACATCCAGTTTACACAGATACCCGTATAAACAAAGGTTATAGAACTGATGAAGGTGTTTTTATTGCAACATAACACTTTCTTTATTGTCAATAGATTAAAATAATATTAAGTTAGATGTGTTTGTATATAAAGGTAACAGGGATAAGTATTCATTGATTCTCACGAGAAAATTAGCGTAACGGATACGGAATCTAAATATAAATCGGATCAAACCTAAATGTCGTCTTAACCAAATTGGTGTAAGGTTCACACTGTTAAAAATATAAGATGGCAAATTGGGGTAAGGAGCATTTTTTTCAAAGCTCGTGCAATAATTTTAAGGTATGGGTGTTATTTTTATTCATGAGCCAAAAAAGGCATTAGTGTAAAAGCCAGTTTCATAAGATTGTCTTCAAAAATAAGTCATGTAAAGGTAATTCCTTAATTGGAAAGACCTTTACCTTATTCAAAGTGGATTGGTGGCAGTAGTTACCCTATTTTATGTTGCTTTATTAAAATAAAAATGAGATACGTGGTTTTTGTGGGTCAAATTTGATTTTGAACCCATAAAAATCAGTAGTGTAAGGAACACTTTTTTCAAGCTAGATTTTTTTATATACACCATTCGATAGAGCGGAAAGTTCTGAACAAAACTGTATATTCAACTCATTTTGCGTATTTTGTCCCTTACCCCAATTGAACCTACGGCCGACGATATATTGGCAATAGCGCTAATAAATAAAATATGTCATGTTGATATATTTAAATGTAGAATGACGCAAGGAAAATGTACAATAGTTAATGCTGAGATTTCTTTACAAAGAGGTTTAAATATTGTAAATGACCATACGGTGATAACAAAATAGACCGCAACAAAATAGATAATAAACAACATGCAGATGTTTAATTCAATAGAACGTGTTATTTTTAGAAGATTCGTCGGCACTTGCACCAAAATGCAACAAACAACTTCCAGGTAAGTAGGATTATCCCATTGTTTTGTCGCCGCGTGACACTAAACAGAGTTGTACTAATGACACAGACAGCAAAATATTGATAATATCTATGTCTATAATTTACTCAGTATCGTATAGGACTTTACAATACTCGTTAGAACTAGTACTTTAAGTATCAAAATATTAATAGAGCACCAACTACTATATTGTTTGCGATTTGTAAACATTGCAGTTTTTCGTTATTTATCCTTATAATATTGTTAATATGGCCCATAATATTGCATTGTCATTCAAGCGTTACAAATTAAACTTGAATATAATTATACATAATTTTAGCTCAACCGATTGAAGATATCTGCTTTAAAATAAGTTATAAGATTCTACCCAAACCAACATAGATACAAGTGATACAACATAGGAGTACCTACAATGTACATACCTACTCGTAGTTACATATTGCAAGTTAAATAAAAATGCAAAAACGAGCGACTGCGTAGTTTTAATATTGATTTAATCGTGAAATTTAGTCGATTGAAACTAAAACTAATTCAATTGTTAGTCGAAGATTCTCACAACTAATTTATCGCAGATAAATTAATTGCGATAAAAATTACGAATGATATTTTTAATCGATTGATTAGTTAACTAAAAAATTAATCGATTAATGCCCATCTCTGATCAGTACCCTAATAGTGATTAGAAAAAGCAGAAAAAAATATTTTATATGACGTTATTCGATCTTTTTTCCTCCGTACGTAATAATATAAAATCAGTTTTTCATTCAATAATGAACAAATTATCCGTTTCATTTCAACTTCAACTCAAATAATAACTGGTCCGGGCGGGTCGCTCAGACGTGTATTCAATACCCGAGTGAAGGCCCGAACCGCGGATCCGGATCCAAACTTAGAAACGTTTCCTAGAGGACACGTTTCCTAGCGGGTCCGTGTCGACCCGTTTCCGAAGGAAACGTTTCCTAGCCGGTTCGTGTAGTTCGGGTTGTTAGTACCGCCGGTGTTAAGGACCCGTGTACACGTTTCCGCGTGTAACACGGATACCGGGAGCCCTACTATTTAGTACTGTAGATGAACTTACTGACACTTTTATGTATCTATTTAGCACTAAAACTGCGTCAAAATGACTTTAACAGTACTGGCACTGTAGCAGTGATGAAAACATTGTTATAGGATCAATTTGCACTATAAAAGTACTCTGTACAAGCATTACGTAACGTTATGGCTTCTTAAAAGCTTCCTCAACATCGCTATGGGGCTAGTTCTGTAAAAGTGATGAACACTTTTCTATAGCACTAATTAGTACTATAGCGACTCCTAGTGCAGTTGCTAAATAACTTAAATTCTAAATAGCCCTTTAAGTGATTTTGTGTTACTGCTACGGGACTAAAACGTGACATAAAAGAGTTAAAATTATAAATTTATGAACTAATTAGATCTGTAGCAGTTTTTTATTATCAATTATATCACTAGTAAAAATATCGTCGCTGTTTACGCCATGATAGCACATATTAGGAGACGGCTGGAGCCAATGTGTACTATAGCAGCCGCAGTCTTAATTTTATTGATTTTAATTTAATTAAAACAAGATTATTATCAGGGCGCATTGTCAAATTTGAAATCAGCATAATGGATTTATCAATACATTTTTTTTCGCAAGTGCTCATATCCTTCTGATTACACGTTACGTTAAGTAACAATGGAGCATAAATAACTTATCGATATTTATTTCTTTCAATACCACGATGGCATGACACATCAAAAGAATAAAAAATAAAATGGCAAACAGTTTTGACGACAAAAAACACTGGAATCGATTAGAGTGCAGAGCAGCACTATAAACATGTTTTGGTTACTTTTATAGTGCAAATTCGTGACATAATAGTTCCTGACAGCACTATGTTAGTACTAAAAAGCGTTTCACGACACTTTTATACTTCAACAACAGAGCTGATTTATCACCGCGCGAGTCTTTATGTAATGTTTATAGAATTAATCAGTGATAAAACTAGGGCCTCTTTGGGGTTCTGTAAACATTTACAACACCATTATAGTGCTAATCATGAACACTATTTGGCACATCCTAAAACGTTTCCAGGACTTTTATAGTGCCAAATTTTGTTACTTGGGTAAGTAAGCTATGTCTGGTCGTCCGATCGCTCCCATCATTATAACTTATTACCATTCAGTTACACATACAAATATTAACGTAATCGTATTTTTTTCATATCGCGATAACTCAAGTTACTAAGGTGCCTAGACAGTCATGTTCTTTCCGTGTGCCGGGAACATCCAAATATTCCGAAATATTTTATTCCGATTTTTAAAACTCCGAATTTCATAATTCCTAGGAAATAAAATTCCGATGACTAAAAAACACGAAATTTATTTAACCGAAATTCAAAATTTCGATTTTTATAACTCCGAATAATGAAAAGCCCGAAGTGTCATTGGCCTGAAAAACAAAATTCCGATTATAAATTTTCCGAAACTTCATTAGTTATTCGGAAACTTGACATTCGTGTTTTCAATAATCGGAAATTTATTTCTTAGGAATTATAAAATTCGGTGTTTTAAAAATCGGAATTAGTAAATTTGGAACAAAATATTTCGGAGTATTTGGGTTAAGATTATTTACTTAACCGATTTTTTACGTTAAAACAAAAATAGAAAACCGGATTTAGACAAATATCGAATTGGCTGAACCCCGAAAACTATAGGTTAGGTTATTGGCTGAACCCCGAAAACTATAGGTTAGGTTATTGGCTGAACCCCGAAAACTGTAGGTCAGGTTAGGTTTGTATTGTGACCACGTATAGTGGAGCGAGAGAAGCGAGCGGGGCGTCAAAAGACTTGCTCAACCCCGAAAACTATAGGTTAGGTTAGGTTTGTATTGTGACCACGTATAGCGGACCGTCAAAAGACTTGCTGAGCCCCGAAAACTGTAGGTTAGGTAAGGTTTGTAATGTGACCACATATAGCGGAGAGAGCGAAGCGAGCGGAGCGTCAGACTTCCTGAACCCCGAAAACTATAAGTTAGGTTATTGGCTGAACCCCGAAAACTGTAGGTTAGGTTAGGTTTGTATTGTGACCACGTGTAGCGGAGCGTCAACAGATTTGCTGAACCCCGAAAACTGTAGGTTAGGCTAAATCCTAACATTACCTATTTGACCTTGAGGCAGGCCTCCGTTAGCCCGAAAAACTTTCACATATTTAGGTTTATATTTTATAGTTATTAATAACAGCAATTCGTAATTTTGATGTTTCGGACTTTTGATTAGTCGGGTTTATTATTAACCGTGATTGTAAACGTTAGACATTTTGAAGTTTCGGATTTATAAAAATCGGAAAAATTAAAAATCGAAATACTTATATTCGGAGTTTTAAAACATTCGGAGTTATAATAATCAGTATTATGAAATTCGTGATTCCGATAATCGGAAATTAGTTTTTCGTATTTATGTAGTGTACCCCCGTGTGCCCTTCAAATGGATTCACTTTTTTGAATTTATGGAATCTGCTGCTGCCCAGCAACTAAAATAACGTAACTAAACATTGTATTTCATTTTGATTTGAAGAATACTACTAAACTTATATTACTATTTATACCGGGTGTTGCCTGTAATAGGAGCAATAAATTAAAACATAGATTCTACTTTTCAAACTGAACAATATTTGTTCAGCAACTTTAAAAAAGTTTTCTGAATTTTATTATTTCAAACAAATTAAATAGTTTTAGTAGAGTTGCTAAGCCGCGATATTGTGCGCATCGGGTTACAAGCATGAAATTTCTACCACACATAGAGCGTTTCGCGGTGATTATTTTCAGATGTGGAGGGAAGTCAGATTCGTCCTCTGCGTGGCGGGAAAAATGTCTGCATATTGGTCACATCTGATACAAAAAGTACCTTGAAAAAAATGGTGATGTTAAGCTTAGCCTACACGTACTCTAGTACATTTTGCTAAGTCGCGAAATTGTGTGCATCGGGATTCAACCACGAAATTTATACCACAGATAGAGTATTCTGCGGTGATTACTTTAAGATGTGGAGGGAAGTTAGATTCGTCCCCTGTGTGGCGGGAAAGCGGGGTGAATAGGACAAAGGAGTCCTGTTTTTCTTTTTTTATTACTGATCAGTTAACGCTACTAGGGCTTGTGTGGTATCGTTTTCGTGTAAAACAGATATCAAAAATTCATTTTTTATGTTATTTATTGATAGTACCATATAAAAATATGGGTGTATTTCCGAAATGGTAAAAATCACAACAAGTTTTTTTTATTCAGGGAGATAAATTAGTTATATTTCCTGAATATTTACAACTAACAAAAATATCACAAAATAGCAAATATAATCTGAATTCTAAAACTATATATGTACATGTTGGGCACTCTTCATACAAACAGTAACTTAAATAAATTGTTGATGTTGAGATTAGCCCGTATGCTCGTGATACATTAGCAAAAAAGTATTTTGTTTTAATTACATCAATTTGTTTTTCTAGGACGTATATGGTAAATATTATATGTAAAAGCATGTTAATAATCAGTATTTAATGTATTTAATGAAGCGAAATAGGATGCGTTCGGAGATTTGCGTTGGTTACGCCGACTTAAACATATATTTTAAACTACTGTTTGTATGAGAAGTGCCCAACATGCATATATTTTTAGAAACTAGATTAAATAAGCTTTTTAAAATAATAATAATAATTTGAAAATGTTAACGAAATTTAAATAATTTACCTCACTGAATAAAAAACTTGTTGTGATTTTTACCTTTTCGGCCATAAACCCATATTTTTATATAGAACTATACGAAAATAACATAAAAAATGATTTTCTGATATCCGTTTTACATGAAAACGATACCAGACAAGTCCTAGTAGACTTAGCTGACCAGCAATAAAGAAAGAAAAGAGGTATACTTCGTCCTATTCACTCCGCTCTCCTGCCTCACAGGGGACGAATCTGACTTCCCTCCACATCTGAAAATAATCACCATGGAACACTCTATCTGTGGTAGAAATTTCATGCTTGTAACCCGATGCGCACAATTAATGTTAGAAAACAGCGGACTAACTAACAACTCTACTATTTTTTCAATGTACGTCGTCTAATATTGACATTCCCTGAACATTGACATAGCTGTCACTCTACTAATATCGGACATTTTGCAATACATTGCTTCTTTGTCTAAACATTATTCTACAAAATATCATTTAATACACGTTATCTTCAGAAGTTGCTTAACAAATGTTGTTTAGTTTCAAGGGCAGAATCTATCTTTTGATTTATATTACGGGCCACATCCGGTATATAACGGTCGCATCATAGAATGAGGCCTAGGTAAAAACCCAGGGATTCCCCTAGGAAATTGCTATAAAAAAAATCAAATATAACTATCACCCACATCATTACTTTTATATGCCATTAAAACGGGTACTTTGGAATTCCCGGAGCGTAATTCAGGTCAATAAATTTTATGGTACATTTTATTCACTGAAAAATATAATCCCTGAATTCCCATACACGCAATAAATCATTCATTCATTCATCATCAGTAAGGTAAAATAATACATGTAAAGCACAAAAAAAATGTCGTTGGCAAGCCACTGGGTAAAAACCAACTAAGAGCATCCTCGCCAGGCCATCCTCGGTGTAGGGTTAACCAAACAGAAAGTATTTCCAATAAGTACATAAAAGCTCTTTAGTTGCCTAAAGTTCTGACTCGAGAAATAATAAAATCGAATTCCTCGTGATCGATTCGTCATATTATTTTAATTATTATCTCACCACCTACTATTTACTGTTTAATTTTGTTTTCTCCGCTACCCAAAAGTGGTCTGGAAGAGATCGCTCTTTAGCGATAAGACGGCCTATTGTCTACCATTGTTTAATTTAAGATTTATCAAGTAACTAGCATTAACCCGCGGCTTCGCTCGCGTGCCTATGTAATATACATCATCCTACGGGAACAATGCTCTTTTTTTTTTCAGGATTAAAAGTAGGCTATTTGGTATAAAGCTTTTATAATGTCCCGAGCCTCCGCTTATCGACTCGGTATATTCGAGATTGGTTTAATGATTCTAAAAGCCATGTTCTAAGTTACGTCATGTTCTATTGTAAGATATTGAGGTTCTCTTCGTTGATGAATGAAAAATGTATTATTCTGAGCCAGATAAACGTAATTCAGAATTCTGAAATGACTTAACATAATTATTGAAAAGCTTGAATGTATTTATTACGGATGCAGGAAGTTTCCCGATCATTACTCCTCCCGTCCCAACGCGCCGCCCGCCTATAGGTACCGATTGACGACGGTCGAGATGCCACCAAATACTATTTTTTTAATCTATTAGGATAACGCGGGTCTCTATCCATACCTCAAAAGCAAAAACTGAACCCCCTTATAGGATCACGTGTAGCTGTCTGTCAGCCCGTCTGTTACAACCGATTTTCTGCAAAACTACTGGACAGATTAAATTGCAATTTGGCGCAAATGCTTTCAAGAATTTTCATGACCGCAAATAAAATTTCAAAATCGGTGGCATTTTCGTATTTAACGTCCCAACAAACCATAAAAATTACACCCATACTCATATAGTCATTTCAACCCCATCGCACCACAACAGGCGAGACGGTATTTCACGTCCACCACGTTTGTTTTTTTTTAAATCGTTGTTGTTTTGGTCAGCGACCCGATAAACCATAGAAACATTACCCTTGTTGATTTTCAGACTTTGTCACCATATTCTCCTCCTTTAGGGGTTGAATTTTCAAAAAACATGAAACACGTGCTTACTCATTTATCGTTAGAAATACTCCTTGGAAGTTTTCAATAAAATAGTCTAACTAATATTTTTCCCCATACAAACTTTGAACCCCTATTTCAACCCTTTAGGGGGTAAATTTTGAAAAATCCTTTCTTAGTGCACCCCTACACCTTATAAGGAACCTACTTGCCAAATTTGAACTGTCTGGAACCAGCGGTTTAGTATTTAGACATTTCAACCCCATTTCACCCCAACAGGGAAGATGTTAATTCACGTCCGCCACGTTGGATTTAAAAATCGTTAAAAATCGTTGTTGTCGACCCGATAAACCGTAAAAGCATTACCAATGGATTTTCAGACTTTGTCACCACATTTTTTCCTTATAGGGGTTGAATTTTCAAAAAACCTGAAACATGTGTTTACTCATTTATCGTTAGAAATACTCCTGTAAAGTTTCGAATAAAATAGTCTAACTAATCTTGTTTCCCCATACAAACTTTGAACCCCTATTTCAACCCTTTAGGGGGTAAATTTTGAAAAATCCTTTCTTAGTGCACCCCTACACCTTATAAGGAACCTACGTGCCAAATTTGAACTCTCTAGAACCAGCGGTTTAGTATTTAGACATCTTAACCCCATTTCACCCCAACAGGGGAGATGGCAACTCACGACAGCCACGTTGGATTTTAAAATCGTTGCGGTTTTCGTAATCAGCGACCCGATAAACCATAAAAACAATACCCATGCTGATTTTCAGACTTTGTCACCACATTTCTCCCTTTTAGGGGTTGAATTTTCAAAAAACCTGAAACACGTATTTACTCATTTATTGTTAGAAATACTCCTGTGAAGTTTCGAATAAAATAGTCTAACTAATCTTGTTTCCCCATACAAACTTTGGAACCCCATTTCACCCCTTTAGGGGGTGAGTTTTGAAAAATCCTTTCTTAGCGGATGCTTACGTCATAACATCTACCTGCATGCCAAATTTCAGCCCGATCCGTCCAGTGGTTTGGGCTGTGCGTTGATAGATCACTATGTCAGTCAGTCAGTCACCTTTGAGTTTTATATATATAGATATACTAGCTTTTGCCCGCGGCTTCGCTCGCACAGGGTCTGGAAACGTTATCTGTCTAACTTTCCACCCGTTTTATTGTTTCTTAAAATAATACAACTAATAGAAATCTGCGCGCATACAGATTTTTTGGGTAGTAGATTTATATATTTCTAGATCACGGCGTGGTATACACATGGGGCAATTCATTTTCCGATTAACCGAACAAAATCATAGTCAAAAGTTTAATCTCCTTAAGGATAGGAATTTCCTCTAACGTTTAAATTAGTATTCTCAGTTCATACAAATAGCCGGTCGAGTGCGAGTCGGATTCGCGCACAGAGGATTCCTTACGAACTATGAAATCACTGCACATTACTAAGGAAAAGATAAAATGTACTAAGCGGCCAATTTAACATTACCGTTGGAAAACTGTTTTACGTACTTTAAATACAGACTACTTTTTTATTTAATTAGTAATGTATAGTTTCAGATAACACCCTATAAGTACTTGTAGTAAGAGAGTAAGACACATTATTACTTGCCAAATTCATAGTTTTAGTTCAACTGAAAATACCTAAGTACCTTATAAAATTTGATTCCCTTGAGAGTATCGACGTTTGTTGTGGCATAGGTAAACAGCCGGATCTTTTTTTTTACCTTATATCTTAGAAGTTTGGTTTTTTAACAACTTCAAAGGACTGTAGTCGTGAGTACTTATATTGTTTTAATTTCCACTTTATTTGATAGACGGACAGACAACTAAGTGATCCTTTGAGGGTTGTGTTTTTTCCTTTTGAGGTACGGAACCCTAACACGAAGTTTTGTCCCTCAATCCTACGTTTTGCATAAAAAAAATTAACCGCTTCATGGGATAACTTTCCAAAAATCAATGCACAGTTTATACACGAATATATTCCTCACAAGAACTTACATCTTCCCCCTTTACTTAGACAATACTCGTACATTTAAAAAAAAATCTGAAAGTTGTATTTTGACACACGGAATATGACCAGACTTACGAAAACAATCTCATATTTTCTCATCCAAACTTTCGCCTCCCATTCCCATTAGACCCATTTTGGAGATGATTTTCCAAAAACCTTAAGTTTATTATTTCAATTTTTAATGAATATTCGACATAAAAACCCGTATGCCTTTTATTCATAACATGAAAATGTTGTCACCTTCAATTTTACATGCTTAGTGCATGCTCTTACTTTTTAACTTCATTTATGGTGAAAAGTTGTTTGTAATGATTAACCTATGCCCGAAATATTATCACTCTTACTCAAAAAATTCCAAGCTCTTTATACAAACTGTCACCTCTTAGCGTATCCCATTATAGGGATTGAATTTTCAAAAACGCTGAAATCAATATTCTCAGTTTTTGATGAAGTCTACCCGCAAAATAGTGCACCTCTTACTCAAAAAAGGCCCGATTCTCATACAAAGTTCCATTTCCATTTAACCCCTTTCGGGGATGAGTTTCAAAAAATGCTGAAACTTGTGTTCTTACTTTGTATAGAAGAATCTATACGCGTAATGTTACTCAAGGAACCTTAAGGTCTTCATTGAAACTCACCTCCCTCTTTACTCCATGAGGGGTTGAAATTTCAAAAACGCTGAATTACATATTCTTAGTTTTTGATGATCAGTGTACACACAAGATAATGCACCTCTTCCTTAAAAAGGCTCCATTTTCAAATTAAGTTTCACTGTCCATTTAACCCCTTTCGGGGACGAACTTCCAAAAATGCCGAAACTCGTCTTATTACGTTGCATGGAAGACACGAAATATTACCACTCCTACTCAAAGAATCCCATGCTCTTCATACAAATTTTCACCTACCCCTTTACCCCATTAGGGGTTGAACTTTCAAAAACGCTGAAATCAAAATTCACAGTTTTTGATGAAGGGTTTACACGCAAAAAAATGCACCCCTTACTCAAACAAGCCCCGTTTCTTAAGAAAGTTTCACGGTCCACTTAACCCCTTTCGGAGATGAATTTCCAAAAATGCTGAAACTCGTTTTCATACTTTGCAAATAAGAACCTGTCCACGAAATATTACCACTCCTACTCAAAGAATCCCAAGCTCTTTATAGAAACTTTCACCTCCCTCTTTACCCCATTAGGGGTTGAATTTTCAAAAACGCTGAAATACATGTTTTTAGTTTTTGATCAGTCTACACGCACAAGAATGCACCCCTTGCTCAAACAGGCCACGTTTTTCTTACAAAGTTTCATTGTGCATTTAACACCTTTCGGGGATGAATTTCCAAAAATGCTGAAACTTGTTTTCTTACTTTGTATAGAAAGAGCTGTACACGAAATATTACCACTCTTACTCGAAGAATTCCAAGTTCCTCATACAAACTTTTACCTCCTATTTAATCCCTTTAAAGGATGAGTTTTCAAAAATCCTGAAATTAGTTTTCTTGTTTTTAGATCAATAATCTATACACAAAGTTTTATTACTCTAACTCTAAAATTCCGTAAGTTTCATACAAACTTTCAACCCTGATTTGACACCCTTAGGGGATGAGTTTTGGAAAATCCCTTCTTAGTGCTTGCTTGCATCGTATATTTGATCTATTCTAGAAATTTGAAGTTCCTAGGTTCAGTAGTTTCGGCTCTACGTTGATGAGTGAGTCAGTCAGTCAGTCAGGACTTGTCCGTTTATATGTATAAGAAGATTTCTTGTTGGTGTGCTATAATAGTATTTTATGCAACAGTTGTATAAGAGGGGTCAAAAAACGAAAGCGGCATGGGTTACGATGTGAGCATAGCAAACATCGTAAGAAAACATGCCACGAGCGTTTTTGGGAACATTTCCAAGCAAGTTGGAGAAAAGATTTTTCCAGATTTTTTGTATTTGATTGGTCGATTTATAATAAGGGTCTGGTCAAAGTTTATATTATTTCGAATTCGTCGTGACATGACTAACGAGGAAGTAGCACGGGGCAATTAGCTCTGATTATTCCGACTTCTATTATTAATTGTGAGGCAATGAACACACCCATAGCATGTATATAATGTCACGTCTAGCCATAGCCAGTATCATGGCGCCATATTACTTATGTCTTCTTCTTAATGCTTTTGATACCGATTTTTTTTACCGTTGGAAAATTAGGAACATTCATGTTTTCAGGAACTTTTTTTCAACTCTGCGATGGGAATATATATTAGAGCTAACCTTTAGTTTGCAAATTACCGAATAGCCCATGGGTTTCAAATAGCCTTAACTTACAGTACATATACTAAAGTGGTTGTGACTGTTTGGACATTGGTCTTTAGTGCCTTTTTTCTCGGTGTTTCTTAGCTTCTAGCTACATCGGGGAGCAGATCGTCCAGTATACTTACCTTATAACTATCACTTCTTGTTCTTACTATCCAATCGTTTGTTGTTGAATTTTACATTTTCATGACGCCGTGTCTTTTTTGCTGCTGGTTACATTGCTTGTAGCCGGTTTGTCAATCGAGTCGATGTTGTCTTAATTTTTTTCCTTACATTTGGTTGTAGATCGGATCTGCTCCCGCTGTTGCAGCATCGTAGAACTGAATGATGTCCAATGTTGATGATGCATTTTTTTTTAATTGTTTCTGGAATGGAATTTCCAATTTGATCAAAATGCATAACACAAAATACGATATTGTGTTACATTAGTATTGGGTGCTTAGTGAGGGAACCTACATATAATTAGACAATTATATGATCTAGTGTTTATTATTAGCACGTGCTGTTATTCTGAATTATTAGCCATGTCAGCTCCGTAAATCCGTAATAAATCAAACTAATCCGTAATAAAGTTGTCCAACACTACACCTGCCTGTCACTGCGGTGTCGTGTAGTCACGAATTGTGTCGTGTATTGTGACGCGAGAGCGAAACTCACGAATAGGTACTATTGAGACTGAGATACGACCGACGGTCACCCTACCATATCTGGTATCGTCATACATAAGATTGATACCTTACGGGAAAGAAATAAAAATAAGTTCAAAATAATAGGTGCTGGCCCGATATTCTTACTTGCGCATTTTTTCATGCATTAAATATATAACCACTCTCCCACCGCCAAAAGAAAAGTAAATCTGCAAATAAATATAACAAGCCATCACCCAAAAATACAAAAATCGACGTATTTCATCTCTCTCCGAGGCATCATCTACCTTAAATAAATAGTGGGGAATTGGAAGTTATTAAAATACTAATACTTTGTTATCTGGTACAAAATCAGTTGGAACTTTGAAGGGACTCGGAAACAGTGGTAGCACCCATATAGACTTTTATTCAGGGCACTGAAATCTATAACGTATCAAAATGCCATTAACTTAAACCACATTTTCTATACTCAATGGCCCGGGGTCCTTTTCTTATTCTCTTTTTCTCAAGTGGCACTTTTTAATGTGCTAGTTTTCCTGACTCTTATATACCTTTGTGTAGTTATGTCTGGTATTTATAATGCAAAAATGCTTAATATTAAGAAAATAATCTACCAAACCAATAAGTATACATATTGCTGATACTAAACCAATAGGTATACATATTGCTGATACTAAAATGCTTAATATTAAGAAAATAATCTACCAAACCAATACGTATACATATTGCTGATACTAAATTATACCTTACGAGAAAGAAACAAAAATATGTTCTAAAACAATAACAGTAGGTGCTGGCCCGATATCTTACTTGCGCATTTTTTCATGCATTCATGCATTAACGCTCGTGGTGCGCCTGGCGCGCCGCGCGTTGCGGGACGCGCTGCTCAAGGCCGCCCGCGTCCGGCGCGGCGCCACTACCGAGGGCATCGGGCTGCCAGATCACACCCCTACAAAGTTTCACATCCACGACAGGCTCACCAAGAAAAATAGGGTCCTATTCGGGAAGGCTCGTGAGAAGGGCCGCATCCACAAATGGCGTTTTATATGGACTAAAGATGGACGAATCTATGCGAGGAAGTCTGAATCGTCTAAAGTACATCGGATACGGTCTGACAGTGATCTGGATCGAATTTTTCTTGTATTGCCTTCCGCTCAAAACGTATAGCATTAGTTATATTTTAAACTCAAATACACTTTTTTTGTTTTGTTTTGCTTCATTCCTGTTCGTGTTGCATGGATTTAATAAACTAAATTTTTCTTACTATTTGGATATAAATGATTTATTATGTCAACATTTGATTATTATGGATGTAAGTGTTTTAAACGTATCCTTGACGAGTTTTAACCTGTATTCAACTAATTTTAATGGTAATGTAGTGAGATATAATACAATGTTTTTTAATCATACGTGTGCTTCAAAACATATCGAATTTAGTCTTAGTATCAGATTGTTAATGTCAATTCTTTGCAAAGTGCCTTATTTTAATAATGAAATATTTTACTATTATACAATTTTAGATCAACTCAAGACCACTTACAATGACATCAACAAATCGATATTTAATTTTACTGATATAAAATGAAGTTTAAAAAGAATTTCAAGTTTGGCCTTTTTAATGCAGGTTCATTATGTAGTGGCCGTAAGCATAATGAGTTTATAGTAGCAATGGGAAAAAATAAACCAGACATCATAGCTATTAATGAAACATGGTTGAAAACGGGCCGTGAGGCTTCCGCACCTTCCGTGCCGGGGTACAGACTGCGACATATTCCACGTACACTCGGAACGCGAAAAGGTGGAGGTGGGGTAGGGTTTTATGTCAAAACCGGCATCAATGTCCGAACTTGTGCACATCCCCCTTGTCAGGACGTAGAGCAAATGTGGATCCGAGTAAAAATAAATACTACCCGTTTTGTAATGGGCACTGCTTACCGCCCACCATGGCTCAATGTAGAAACCTTCCTGGACGCTTTAAGCGAATCTATCGTATCATTTTCTGATTATGATCGCATTATTGTCAGTGGCGACTTTAACATCGACATGTTGGATAAGAATGATACTAAAACAAAACGGATGGAACAGTTCCTTAAATCGAATAGTATAAAAAATTACATAACCCAGGCTACTCATTTCACTGACCACAGTTCTACTCTTATCGATCTTATTTGTTCTGATGATGCTGTTCTTAACACCGAGATTGTTCATGTAGCGGAACTAGGTGGTCATGCCATGGTTTTTGTCAACCTGAATTGTAAAGCTTGCAAAATTGCTCCAAAAACATATTGTACAAGGCAATTAAATAAAATTGACCTACCCAGTTTTAACAGACATATAAACCAATTAGACTGGAATAGCCTCAGTTCTTATTCAAGTTTAATTGAAGAAAAGTTGGAAGTATTTAATAATTGTATCACAGATATCTTCAACTTTCATGCTCCCGTGCAAAAACGAATCTTTAAAGAGACAACTAAACCTTGGATTACTGAAAATGTTAGGTATATGATGAGCCTCCGTAATGACGCTCATAAAAAATTCATGCAAACAAAGAGTGATACTGACAAAAACAACTATAAGACATTGAGGCATTTGGTGAATACTAGTTTGTACTTTGAACAAAAAGCCTACTTTGAGCGACATATTAATGTTAATCTGAATAACCCTAAAAGACTTTGGAAAAATTTAAAGCAAAATGTAGTCCCTAACTTCAAGAATAACTCTGACTTACCACAGATATTTAATGATCCAACAACTATAAATAATAATTTCTTAAATGTTCCAGGCAATAATCTCGTAGATAACACGTACTTAATATATTTTGACAATCACCGACATAATACCGCGTTAAATTTTAGTCTTAGCCCTGTTAATGAGACCGTAGTAGCTAAACTATTACTTTCTACGAAATCTAATGCGGAAGGACACGATGGTATAACATTTGATATGATTTTAATGACACTTCCTCAAACTTTGCAAACAATTACGGACATGATAAATAATTCTATTCGGACGGCTGAAGTACCGGCAGTATGGAAAACGGCAATTGTTCGCCCAATTCCAAAAATTAATGATCCGAAAGAGTTAAAAGATTTGCGTCCCATAAGTATTTTACCATATTTATCTAAAATATTGGAAAAAGTAGTTTATGACCAGGTCTCCAAATATTTAGAATTCAATAGCATTTTACCCGAAATGCAATCCGGTTTCAGAAAAAAAAGAGGCACCACTACGGCTCTTCACGACGTAATCGATGAAATCTTAGCTGCGCAAGACACTGGACATGGAACGATCATGGTCTTGCTAGATTTTTCGAGGGCGTTTGACTGTATAAATTTCCCACTCCTGCTTTCAAAATTGCGTTATTATGGTTTTGATGATCATTCCATACAATGGTTCCGCAGTTATTTCGAGGATCGTAAGCAAATTGTTAAATTATCACAAACGGATGGTTCGTGCATAATGTCTGATCCGGCTCTTGTGACAAGGGGGGTGCCTCAAGGATCGATCTTGGGGCCTCTCTTATTTATTTTGTACAGTAGTGATATAATTCAATGCATCAAATATTGTAAATTCCATCTTTATGCCGATGATTTGCAAGTATTTCTGTCTTTTCACCCCAGAGATGTAGATATCGCAATAAGAAAGCTAAATGAAGATTTGCAACGTATATCTGAATGGTCCACTTCAAATTGTTTGGTACTCAATCCTCAAAAATCTAAATACATGGTTCTCGGATCACTAAATCAAACAAATACAATTATTTCAAAATGTCCAGTTATTGCTATACGTGATGTTAAGATTGATCGTGTTGATGAAGCGAGAAATCTGGGTATAATTCTGGACTCAAATCTGCGCTTTGAGAATCACGTGATAGAAATTACCCGTAATTGTCTTTATCGTTTAAAGGTTCTCTATAATGTCCGAAATTTCCTTAGTATAGACCTTAGAGTAAGACTTTGCGAGAGCCTTATTTTGTCCAAACTCAATTATTGCATTACAGCTTATGGTCCCTGTCTTCTCGCGCGCTCTTGGCGTCTCATTCAGAGAGTCCAAAATGCGTGCGCTAGGTATTGTTTCAATATCCCACCACGCGCTCACGTCACACCCTTTTTGAATGACGCTAAAATGTTAAAAATGGCAGCCCGTCAAGAGCTTATGTTTGCTTGCTTACTCTTTGACACGATAAATACAAAAACGCCCTCCTATCTCTATAAGAAACTCACGTGGTTCTCAAACGATAGCAATAACCAACGAATTCGAGCATCACGCGCAATTGTATTGCAGTTTCCCCGACACCGTTCAGCCGCTTTTAAAGGGAGTTTCCGATACCGAGCAACGAAATGTTGAGACAATATACCTCCACCTATTCGTAAACTAAAAAACAAATGGAATTTTAAATTAAAATATCGCCAACATCTTTTAAATTTGCAGAAATTACACACTTAAAATCCCTTATCAACTCATTTAACGAAATTGTTTTTATAAAAAAAAAAAAAAAAAGTCTGTTCTGGTTTTGTTTTCGTTTATAAAATCGGTCACAGTATATCCTTGCTCACTACTCATTACTCATTTTTGTATAATACACGTAAATTCCAGCAATTTCAACTTACCACCACAATCAATCTCACACTTATTTCACTCACACTCATACACACAAGCACTCCCATCCGTAAGCGTTGCAACGGCGAAGTTTTTGTTTTGTAAGGTCCTGGCAGAATACCAGCGAAGTGGCTTGCTGCTTCATAATGCTGAGTCAGCGCCTTTTCTCTGCCACGACACATGGTTTTAAAAATGTGCTTATATAATTGTTATATACTTGTACTAGTTTTAAGTAGCATGTTTCGATTGTATTATAATATTTAATGTGTCTATATAACCATGTAAGTTGTGGAAATGAATAAAGAATTTATCTATCTATCTATCTATCTAAATATATAACCACTCTCCCACCGCCAAAAGAAAAGTAAATCTGCAAATAAATATAACAAACCATCACCCAAAAATACAAAAATCACCTTAAATAAATAGTGGGTAATTGGAACTTATTAAAGTAGGTAGGTACTAATTCTTTGTTATCTGGTACAAAATCAGTTGAAACTTTGAAAGGGACTCGGAAACAGTGGTAGCACCCATAGAGGCTTTTATTCAAGGCACTGAAATCTATAACGTATCAATATGCCAAGACATTAAATTAAACCACATTTTCTATACTCAATGGCCCGGGGTCTTTTTCTTATTCTCTTTTTCTCAAGTGGCACTTTTTAATGTGCACGTTTTCCTGACTCTTGTATACCTTTGTGTAGTTGTGTCTGGTATTTATAATCCAAACAATGCTTATATTAAGAAAATAATCTACCAAACCAATAAGTATGCATATTGCTGATACTAAATTATGTAGGCACAATTAATGTCGTTTGCACCTCAGGTTTGAAGTTCAGGAAACCATGGAGCGTAAGCCGTTCTTATTTATGTTACTTTACAGTGTAACTAAATACGTCATGGCTAAATAAATACATTTCTAGATCAATAAGCTAATACTTTATGATAATAAGAAGTCTATTATATAAATGATGTAAGTCACGAATCGTGTCCTAATTATTGCGGGCTTGTCGCCATCAGTCAAAATATTGAATCTCCATTTTTGTAATAGGAACGTGTAACCTATTGATGTTCTTTTTATAGATATTCGTGTAACCTATTGATTTACATCTATCTATCTACCATGGTCAAATCTTATCTTTTAACAGCATTCGCAACTAAGAACATATAGGTGCACATATTGTTTTTTTCTCTTTATTTAAAGCGCATTGTCACTCGGGTGAGAATGTCGCTCTATAGTGTGATCTTATGATTACAGGGTGAAGACTTGGAAGTCAAGGCTAATTAGTGCACATTCTAGAGTGGATTTCGATATAATCAAGGTTTTGGATTGACCACCGCACTCCGTTTAAAGCCCGAAATGATTGAAGGTGTTGACCATTTTACTTACTAATTCCAGTAACTGACTTATTAGCTAGAATATTAGAATACTATGTAATGTTGTAATGTTGTTCTCGTCTGCAAATCTAGCGAATTGTACATTACGACCGTTTTGGGTACAAACAATTTGAATGTATCTTTATAAACAAATAGTTAATTTATATTTGATTGGAAGGATCTAACTATACAGGTAAAAAGACATAATTTACCTTATGGGTAAATTTTGCTTAATTTCACAGCTGCAATTCCGGCTCAACCCAAAAAAGTCCACAGCGTTGTCATTGTCACAAATCAAAGTGCAAATTACACGGTTAATTTTTAGGCACCAAATGGAACGTGCGGTAACAGAACACGACCAGTGGCGTTGTTTATTGATTTATTTTATTGACTGACTCAAATCTGCCAATTAGTTGGCCACTAACGCGTGCTAATAGCCTGACTGCCTGAGCGCTCCAGTCGTTGCATTCACTATCGACATGTTTACAACCGAACGTCACACGTTAGAATAGCGATAAGTATTTTTGTACAAATTGGCTGAAATATATGAGCACGTGGGTGCGTTTGTTATAAGGGTTCTGGAGGTCAGAAGTCCCTCCAATAACTTGACATGCCCTATGTGTCTAAGCGCAAAAATGGCTAAGGAATGTCTGGTATACCATTATACCTACTTATGTGGAAATAGTGAATGATGGTCGCGTTTCTCGAGGAAAGTCCAAATCCGTCAGTGGACACCTTTTAACTGTTGATGATTTACATATTTATACAATTATAAAGCAACTTCGGTTAAAGTTTAAGCAGACCCACATGTACTTACTTTTTAGTCTAGTTACCTAGCTAAAATTCTTTTCGGTAAATTATTATAATCACTTTTTCACAAAAAACAACCAATTCAACGAGAAAAAACACAAATATGTTTTTTCTTACTTTAATGCAGTGCTCGTCTAAAATGATTGAGATCAGCTTAGAATACGACAAATATGTAGTCAGCGTGTATACCTACTAGACTAGATCTAGATGTTAATAAGTACCCGCGTAACAATCAAGACTCATCAATTTAGCCCTATTATCTTCTATTAGTTTGAAACAGAAAATAGGTATTCCCCTTAGTCACTGTCGGATAAATCTTCCATTAAACGGTAACCGCCATTCCGTCTAACGAGGCATTAGACAGACTCATTCAGTGTATGTATGTATGTACTGAGTGATAGCCAGTGGTCGGCACGACCCGTGGAACATCGCGGTTTTAGGCGTAAAAAAAATACGAACATGATCGTTATACCATTGATACAAAGATCAAAGCTTAAAGAAAAATTTAAATGAGGTACCTGGTGGAAGAGATCGGGATTTGAACCCGGTACCTCTGGATTGCCGGTCCAGCGCGTTAACCTTTTCGCCACCCTAACTGCCAAGCAATCTATCGATTTTTTCCTTATGCTGTCTGTGTCGATCTTTGCTTTGTTTATTTGAAAAGCTTTACACCTTAGCGATAGAGGTCGCCTCTCGCATACGTTAATATTCACATCCTACCGCACTACTTGAGAGGGCGCTATTAATTTACAATGTGTCATAAATTTATAAAATAACAGTGCCCTCTCTCACTCGCTCGATTCCCGGTCCCTTCCACCAGGTAACTCATTTCAATTTTTCTTTAAGCTTTGATCTTCGTATCAATGGTTTAATGTATTTGTAACGAGTACCCACATTAAAAAAATTAGACATTATATGTTTCATAAATTTATATGATCGTTATAAATATTATTTTAACATCATTATAAATATTACACTCAACAGTTTTTTTTTTTTCAATATATATATTAAAATTTATATTCTAAACCCGCGGTGTAGCATGGGCCGAGCCGCGATCACTTCATCTCTATATGTTAGTTACGTTCGGATAATATGGCACCATGGAGGTGGTCTGATGATGGAGCCAAAAGGTGTTCATAGGAAATCTGTAATAAGCCTTTAATACATATGAAAAATTGTGGTGTTCTCACATTAAAAAATTGGGCAAGTGTGAGTCCGACTCGCGCATGAAGGGTTCCGTATAAATTTAAACGATAGGTATAACAAGTTTGTTGTATGGGAGCCCCCTTAAATATTTATTTTATTTTATTTTTAGTATTTGTTGTTATAGCGGCAATAGAAATACATCATCTGTGAAAATTTCAACTGTCTAGCTATCACCGTTCTTGAGATACAGTCTGGTGACGGACGGACGGACGGACGGACGGACGGACGGACGGACGGACGGACAGCGAAGTCTCAGTAATAGGGTCCCGTTTTTACCCTTTGGGTACGGAACCCTAAAAAAATTAGACATTACATTACATGTTTCATAAATTTATAAGTCTGTAATAAATGGCTTATTATTTTCGCGGCGACAGAAAAATTAAAGAGCAGCAAACTATTTGCAACTAAAATAATAACTTGTCAGCGATTAAATATTTTGGCAATCATTTATATTAAATGAGCTTTAAACTAAGGATATTTTAAAATTCAAATAATGGCAGCTACTTTAAGGTAGCAGAAATAATAAACAAGATTACTGAAATCATAGGCGAGGTACTATAAATAATGACTTGGCGACTAATATTAGCAGAAAATCCGACTCGGCCGGGTTAGGTAAGGTTGTTTTTTTTTTATATCCCTAAAAAGCGCTCCTTTTATTTTTTTATGACCTTGATTTATTTTATTTGCAATCTCCATTGAACAATAGGCCATTTTCAACTTTTTATCTGCTGTCATGTTTCCGCTTATTAGTTAATTCAGTCGCCAAAACTCGATGCTAGTTTATATTGAAACAAAGCCGAAAATTGATTACTTAGCTGCTACTTTTTACTTTATCAGTCTCTGCAATTAGTCGCCAACTTATTATTTTTGCTACCCCCTTTAATTTTTTATAAATTCCTAAATCAGATTAATTTGTCGCCGCGTTAAATACATGCCGTAATAAATTAACGTCACCCCCAACCCTACCAGATTTGGGCCCTTTAGAATCGTCCTTGTGACCAATTCATGGATGATCAAAGAAAGGTACAGACTGCAATAAAAGCTTGCCACAGAAAAAATGCTAGAAACTTATTAGACCTATCGTTAATTCATTTCCCTGGTCACGGGACCCTATTATCGGAAATATGCAAGTACGTGACCGGCGACTATCGCTCACCATCTTAAGGCGACTTCAATAAATCGACCGACGTGAGTTTTTGCTCGGTGAAGTCATAAGCGATAATATCACCCGTCATGTGCTATCGGGGATTGCCGGAGCGATCGGAAAACGACCGGTGCATTTGATGGGGACACTTGGTTTGACTATTCTTTTATTCAAAAAGTAACTACCGATTAGAGCTGGGAATTTTCGCAGCAAAACAAAAGACTGTCGCAATCTAGCTAGTGTCAGAAACCATTATTCAATTTATCGATATCGAGTATATAGTATAGATATAATTTCTGGCCTGTCCACGTCTCGATAGGGATTGCGACTCTTAACATTTTTGAATTTTTATTGTGCTAATTAGTGCCGTCATCCTGTGAGATTGAATCTCATAGTTTCGTGTATAGTATGCTTCCTAGCCCGACCATTTGTTGGAGTGCAAATTACTGCACATTTTGCACGATAAACCGCTATTTTGGGGTTACTATAACTTGATTAATTTATTAATAGATAATGTCGTCATTTTGTCGCAATACGTCATGAAGAGTTAATATGACGCCTACCAAAATGTTTACCTTATTTTCCATTATTGGTCGGGGTAATCTATAAATAATACGAGACCATTGTCCTAATAAGCGGCACGTGTACACCAAAATTACATCTCTTAAGTTATAACTTATGTAAATCGCCAAAGTTAGAATGGGCTTAAGCAAAACATTGTATTCATTAAGTCTTGCTCGAAAGTCCTTGGCCTTCCAAATCCGTAAATGACATCATCTCATGGTTTTTCACCATAAATGACGACACTACACGCGGACCAATTAAAAAGAGAGCACGGCTTTTTGTTGCGCGACAAAAAGTATTTCACCTCATTTGGGTGACGACCACCCGTTGGATAACATTACGTAAGCCTTGTACCGTAGAGGAAGTCGGGAGTCACAAAAAATGCTTAGTAGAGCGGCTTAAGTTATGGTCGTAATACATACCTCCGCATTAGGTTGCCTATCCACAGTGAAGCGGAATAAAATGCGCCAATCACATTTCTCAGATTAAAATGTTCTTCTTTCGGACTTATCAAAGACGCAACCTGATTGGTTATTTCCTCCGCTCCGCTTCAGTGGATAGGCAGCCTAATACTTGCCGTGGAAGGATGTCAGACATTTTAATACCATATTAAGCACAAAGGATGTTGCGGCCATATGCCTTGATCGGGAAGGAAGGAAGTACGAATCAATCCCTAGTCCTTGTGTGATATACTACACGGTTTGCGATGGTCGGTCATGGACTCATGTTAGTATCTTGGCCGTAAGGCAAAACGTTAAAAACCATGTATAATAAAAAAAGTACCACATTGTAATATTGTTTGGTATCCAAGCGAAGATTGCATGTAAAATAAGTAAATTAAAAAAATATCTGAGGCTCGTAATACTTGTCATCGCAACATCTATAAACTCGTACAAAATTAAGTCATTAATTTTATCCTATAATTGCTTTGAAATTATAAATCCAACAACATTCCAGGAATTTATAACTAACCAAACTACGTGTTTGTAAAATTTATTCGTTGCTTAATTGAGGTACAACCTACATAAATAGTAACAATTTATGAGGTAAGGCAACTGCGACATGATAGTAAACCTCTGGTAGGTACCCGACAGTCAGCAGAACTTTTCAGTAGGTAGTCACCCACCGAATTTTCGTTTCCGACCATTTTTGGTAAAAAATCATGATTCGGCCATGTTTTCGATTCCGATCATAAACCAGCCTAAGATTTGGCCAAACTGAAATTAGAAGTTTGACAGTTATTACGCTTTCTTCATCCTATTTCGTGCCATAGCTTGGGAATATCAGATGACTAACTTATTTTGCAATGACTCAAGTAATGACCAACAGCACGAAACGTAGGATTATACATTACTAGCTGTGCCCCGCGGTGCTACCCGCTCATCCCACGGGAACACTAAATTTATTCGGGATGAAAAGTATCCTATGTCCTTTCCCGGGTCTCAAACTATCTCCATACCAAATTTCATCTAGGTCGGTTCAGCGGTTTAAGCGTGAAGAGGTAACAGACAGACAGACACACTTTCGCATTTATAATACTAGCTTTTGCCCGCGACTACGTCCGCGTGGAACTTGGAAGTATGGAAGCAACCTCGTACAACACGACACGATAGATAATATCCACCTAATCACCTTAATTAATAAAAGAGCGCCTAAGCAAATGTAAGAGCAATTGTGCTTTTGGGTTTATCATTACATTTTCTACAGGGTCATCAATGTCATCATGAATTACTTACTCACTTTTCAATATTTTTAGGGATAATTTCCAGGATGAAAACTATCCTATGTCCTTCCTCGGATCTTAAACTATCTCCATGCCAAATTTCATCAAAATCGATTCAGCGGTTTAAGCGTGAAGAGGTAACAGACAGACAGACAGACACACTTTCGCATTTATAATATTAGTATGGATTAGTACGGATATAGTAATTATAGTAATATATAGTAATAATAGTAATTATAGTAATAGTAATAGTAAATATGGATGGAAATGAGTATATTTACTTGGGCCAGCTAGCCTCTTTCAGCAATAGGCAAGACGAAAAAGTCGAACGCCGCATCGAAAACGCCTGGAAGAGCTACTGGTCCATGAAAGAGTTCATGAAGGGAAACCTTCCACTGTAACTAAAGCGGAAACTCATCGACATGTGTATTCTGCATAAACAAGTGCCAAAAGTTTAAACTGAAAGTTTGTCCAAGGGCAATGGAGCGCAGCATTTTAGGGGCGAAAAGGACGAATCACGTTCGAAATGCCGCAATAAAACAGCCAGGCTTAAGTGGGATTGGCTAGGCCACGTCTGCCGTATGAACCCGGAAACATGGGCCAGCAAAAATACTAATGGGGAACCCCAAAATGGGCGATGCGGGCCCCGACGCAGATGGCGGGAAGACATAGACGCATTCCTCAGCAACTGGTCGGCGGAAGCATCAGACTGGGACCTGTGGCAATCAAAGGCAGAGCCAGCAGGACCCTCACATAGGGTTCCCCGGGAGATCTGTACGAGCTAACACCTGACACAATTTCGTGGCTTAGGATGTAGGATTATAGTTATATTTATTATTGTCTACCGTTTGTGTAAATATGTCATACGATTAAATAAATAAATAGGCTAGCGAAAATTATGATAGAGGTCGCTATCATGTCCCTCTAAGGCCCAAGAAATGAAGCAGCTGGTTGAAAATGTTGATGAAAGGATAACATTTTTGAATTTTTTAAGTATCATATGACGATCGGAGTGGATCGGCTCCGCTCGTAGTTCCACTTAGCCGAGGGACGGATTTTGTATATTTCGATTAATATTTTAAGGCTTAGATTGAATGGCTCACCAGATATAGTAAAATGTAACGGCAAAAGAAAACTTTTTATTATCAAAAATAGTAAATGAGCACCGAAATTGATCCCCAAATTAATTTAAAATGATAACTAAAAGTTTTATAACTGATCACCAGATAGAGTAAAATTTATTGGCATAAAAATCACTTTATTCCACCAAAATAGTGAATGAGCACCAAATTTGGAACACTAATTTTATGTAAAATTATAACCATAAGTATTGCAACTTGCTATCCTACTTAAAGCAATAACTCCACATTTAATCATTTTTAAAACCAAAAAACCGGCCGTGAGCATTTCGGGCCACGCTCATTGTAGGGTTCCGTAGTTACCCATACTTCACAATAGATGAAAATTACGCGAAAGATTTCAATTACGAGAAAGATTTCAAGCTCTATAAAAAACGCCACGGTCGTAAACGTCAAAGTAAAAGTAATTACTTATTTATTACCTTCTGGAAGTTATCGATTATACGCGCCAGATTGAGCGAAATGTTTTAATATAGTATGGCACTTAACCAATAACTTTTAACTTATTTTTATGTATATAGTTTTAATTAATTGTACACATTGTTTTAATTTCCATTGTATCAGATAATAAGTAATAAATATCAGTCATACTTAACCAATATAATGTAACGTTCGAAGTGTAGGGACACCGCGCGGCACTTACGTCATTTAAAAAAAATATATGAATTTTTGCGATAACTCAAAAACGGCTCGACCGATTTTATTCAATATAGTTTTCATTGAAAGTACTTATAAGGCCTCATTTTGACGAATTTTTCCATAATTTTTTGACCCGTGGTTGAAAAGTGGGGGACACATTTTATTTTTTATTTTCGGAGCGAATATTTACAAAATTGCTGACTTTATCAGATATTGATGTTTGAAGACCCCTATGATTTTTAAAATACCTATTCAACGACACCCCACACACTAGTATTGGAACGAAAAAAAAATCACCCCCATTTTAGGTGTACGGGAGGTACCGGAAAAAATTTTTTTTAGTTTTTGTTTTACCGTTTTGTCGGTGTGATACATACACATACTCATACCAAATTTCAGCTTTCTAGTACTAATGGTCACGGAGCTAAGCCGCGGACGGACAGACGGACAGGGCGAAACTATAAGGGTTCCTAGTTGACTACGGAAACCTAAAAAGTAAACGTTCTCCAAAAATCGATCACCATAAAATCAAGAGAGCGTTTTGCTTAGGCATTTACTGGTAGCAGTTCGGTTCTGACGCTTGGCCGACCGCTGCTGCGGTACGCTCGCTTCGCTCACTTGGCTCACGCGCTGTTGTGGTCGCAGTTCTAACCTAACCTAACCTACTTTACTGGTAGCAGTTCGGTTCTGGCGCTTTACCAACCGCTGCCGCAGTATGCTCGCTTCGCTTGCTCGGCTCGCGCGCTGTTGTGGTCGCAGTTATAACCTAACTTACCCTAACCCATTCATCTAATTAAGTACTGTTGCAGCATTTCGCAATAATTTGGTCATAAAAATTTGGTGCACATTTACTAAAATTGGTGTTCGAATACAATTAGAAGTGCAGTCATGACTAAACGAGTATAAGCATTGTATGTAATGGGGATATTTTGTATTTAAAAAAAGTATTCTATCTTTTATTATTTTTATCAAATAAATAATTTTAAAATTTATTTATTTAGATTTGTTTCTTAGATCTTATTGTGGTGCAAGTAATTTTTTTTTTGTTTTTGTATGATTTCTAGGTAATACTGTTTTGGATCCCAATTTCTTTTCTGGGGGTCAAAATATTTGTTGCCATATTTGAATGTTAAATCATCTTACATTTCGACCCTAAATGAGACCGAAGCCGAAGGTTCGTTTTCGGCTTAAAATCCATTTTTCGTCGGACACTAAGTTTTAGGCTACATTGCACTTGCACCGCACCTGATGCACCTCCATCAAACATTCACAATGCGAGGCGGTAGATACGATTAAAGGGTCAATTTCCCAAGCAGTATTTTTTGATGGCAAGACTGAAAACGCAGGTGCAGAAAGGTTGAATAATAAAGTACCATTTTTTTTCGGAAACAGCCCGCCATTGTCTACCTCGGGCAACAGCTAAAATTTAAATATTAATATATGTAATAATTTAAAAAAATATATTTAGACCAAATTTCTCATCAAGGTGGGTTGTCCCCAAGCCAGTTTTGTTTGTAAAATGCCGGGTAAGTCAAATACTATGCATGACAAAGAAAATCTGTTACCATTATTTTATTACCATATAAATAGGTAACGAAAAAAGCACATTACCCCTTATATATCTCCTTTGTATACCCTTGAATAAGTGCATATACGTTTGTCCTGAGAAAACTTCTCATTACCGCCGACAATGTTTCGAACCGATTTATTTCCCAAATTTGATCAAGTACGCCCCCCGTCTCCCGCGCACTTCAAAGAATTAGTCAAGCTGCGGCGCTCGACGAGTGACTTGTGTATAGTGGCAATACGTTGGCTTGTACAAACGTGAATATTTCATCGCGGTGGACAGGGGACAAAAAAAATGTCATTCCGGAGTTTGTTATAGTTTCTTTATTTTTTAACTGCGTGGTTTGAAATTTATATATATCAGGTAAAGTACACTCGCCATTACAAGAGTTGAATTAGTTTTAGAATATAGGGCTTACTTTTTTTTTAAGAAATAGAAATATGTCGTGTTTCTCATTCCACCATTCTCATTCCAGTGTTTCCGGTGTAGTAAAATGACTTTAAACCCCACCAAAATGAGGAAAGCACCGGAATGACATCAAAAGTAGCTTCACTTTTCATAAATATTGTTAAAATAATATTTTTTTTTTATTTTGTTTTTAATACCATACTAAGATATATGTTTATATTATTATGTAATGCCAATATAATATATATTACGAATAAAAAAAGTAAAATTACTTTCATAATATGCTACTTTTCTTTCATTCTGGTGTATGAAATTTCATTGCGGTGCACTTATTTTATCATCCTGGTGTACATTTATCATTCCGTTGTATGTTTCATATTCGATCTCGAATATCTCGAAAACTATTTCAGATTTCAGGGTCCCTTTTACATATGTTTAATAATATAGTCTAAAGTATCTCTTCACATTTAACAAACTTAAAAATAATCAAAAATAAAGAATCACACCGAAATGATACAAAAAATGCGTCTTGTTGAAATTGACCCTAAACAGTCAACGTTATAAACTGATTTTAAAAGTGCATTTATATTCAATAGCTAATGTGTCTAGCTCTAGTAGCTAGTAGGTTATATCAGTTATATTTAAAAGGATTATAACTAGTGGATTTCGAACCTACTTAGTCACTAAATTTCATGAGAATATGTTGAAATGTAGCCTGTAGGCGAGAATAGCCGGAAATCCGAATATCCGAACACCCGAACATCCAAACATCCGGACATACGAATCAAAATTTTGTCGAAGCCGAAACACAGACGCTTCGCTCGCTCGATTAAAATATATACAACATGAGTGTCTACCTGCTAATATAATGATTTAGATTCAGATTTAGATTTATTTATTTCATAATATAAAATGTCAGTATAAATTACGCTAAGACAATTTACATGCATTTATACTATGGATTATAATACTACAGATAGGTGTAGTGCATAAAGTGCGCAGCGACAACTATAGACATACAGCGCATCTGTTGGAAAAACTTATTTTCCGCGTGAAACGGCGTGACGGATTCCAACCAATACAGTATTTGATTATAGTGAAAATAAATTGTATAGTTGAAACCACTAAACACACATTCAAATATACACGGAACCAAATAATGTACCGCTAACTATTGGACATTATACTATATAACTACTACTATTTAATTGGACAAAAACTGAAAAGAAGACGTGTTTTGACTAGGTAACTGATTTTTATGACTTCACAAGCAGGTATCTTCATAGAAACTTCATACTAACAGAACTTTTTTGACATTTCATAAAGAGTAACTGATTTGAGCTGTCATTAAATACCGTATTTTGGTAAAGGGATAGCTGGACATCTAGTACCTAGTAGTTTATGTAACGGTACATAATGAAGGGTATTAAACACGAGTGTGGGTTTATGAAACGAGCCGAAGGCGAGTTTCATAATAACATCAGACGAGTGTTTTAAAGCTTAATTATGTACAGTTACATACACTACTTTATCTATCCACATATCATAAGCCTCCATGATGCATTCAGGAGCCTAACATTATGATCACCATAAAAATAGACTGTTTTGTTGGAACAAATTTCATATCAGATATCAGGAGGCGTCGTAAAAATATCTATATCATCTTGATCGCTCATTTTTATGGTTAAAATTCAACAAATCGAACAATTTTTTGCAACAAAACAAAATTTAAACCGGTAATGGCGCTAAGGAAGTTTTCTTGCAGCTGTCATAGTTTTTCAGAGATGTTCGAATTTTAAATAAAGTAATATTATCGAAATCGATGTTATTATTTAGCAATATAATAATAACATTTTTACAGATAAGAAATTTGTTCAAACAAAACAGTATATTTTTATGGTGGTCTAATGTGCGATTCTTGAACGCGTCATGGAGGCTTTATGATATTTGGATAGATAAAGATGTTTATAGGATTTTTTATCCGACTACGGTAAAGAAAAAACCGGCCAAGTGCGTGTCGGACTCACGCACAAAGGGTTCCGTACCATTGATTTATGAAATACGATTTATATTATATTAAAAAAAAAAACTACTTACTAGATCTCGTTCAAAACAATTTTCGTTGGTAGTTTTTATAGTAATGTACATCATATGTTTTTTTAGATTTTTCATTTTCTTATTTTAGAAGTTAGAGGGGGGGGGGGGGGGACCAACTTTTTTGCACTTTGGAAGCGACTGTCACGCAAACTATTCGGTTTAGAAAAAAAATATTTTAGAAACCTCGATATCATTTTTGAAGACCTATCCATAGATACCCACACGTATGTGTTTGATGAAAAAAAAATTTTTGAGTTTCAGTTCTAAGTATGGGGAGCCCCCAATATTTATTAGGTATTATTTTTTTATTTTTGCATCAAAATCTTAATGCGGTTCACAGAATACATCTACCTACCAAGTTTCAACAGTATAGCTCTTATAGTTTCGGAAAAAAAATGGCTGTGACATACGGACGGACAGACGGACAGACAGACAGACAGACATACATGACGAATCTATAAGGGTTCCGTTATTTGCCATTTGGCTACGGAACCCTAAAAAGATTGACGAAGTTGCTCTTAAAACAATAGCTCTTATAGGTAATCGATCGCTAGAAACTTGTTCATTTAATCACTAACATTCGTAAATAAACTCATACCACAAGTCGCGTCAACGTTGAACACAATCAAAACAGAAAGCGATCGATAAATCCATACATGATCTCATTGTCGTTATCTCTCGCGGTTATCTATTCACCACCATGCGACTCGTAACCATTTGGTCGAAGGTATTGGTTGGAAGTATTCGACGGTAAAAAGCAGAAACATAGTAAGCGCCATAGAATGTCATTGGCGGTTACAGCGTTTCCGCTTTCTGCAGTCGTATTGCACATCGGACTCAACAGTTCTGAGGCACGGAATAGTAACTCGCGGCAGACATGGCTAGATAATCATTATAAACCAATCACAATCAGTCATCCTGTTCCGATCCTGCCTCAATGAGTTCAATAGCGTGAGGCTAGGTTACGTCAGATTGGCTGAATCGCAGACCTAAAGATATTTGCATTGACTAGACGAGTATATGTTCAAAGTGGTACTAAATTAAAAAAAGTATACCGGGTGTTGCCTTTAATAGGAGCGATAAACGAAAACATAAGATTCTACCCTTGAAACTGAACTTGCTGAGGAACTTTTATAAGTAATTTGTATTAAATGATATTGTTTATTCAGACGTGTTGCGAAATATTTGGTAAGTACTAGTAGAGTGACATCTATGTCATAGCTAAGGGCGATGTCAATGTTGGACGGTGCAAATTTAATTTGTTGGAATTAATAATCCCCTGAAAACTGCATTTTTTGGACAAACAAGCAAATGTTGTTCAGTTTGAAGTGTTGACTCTGTCTTAATTTATTGCTCCTATTACAGGCAACACCGAGTATTACTGCAGAGGCCCAGAAAAAAAAAAACCAACCATTTCAGTCAAAGGACGAACTGAAATTGTTTAGCTTTTGTTTAGGTAAAAACATGATAAAACCTTACTCTTAGTATTATTTAACAGAATAGATGAAAAGAAGAACTACGAGTAGGCCTAGGCCTAATACCTAAGTACCTAGGCACTTTGTGTGAAAATTTATTATGCATCTCGTGCCGTCGCACCCGAAACATTAGGCTTCGATGTTTATTATAACATTTATAATTGTAACGTACCATTCGTACCAATCGTGTATTGCACACAGCTGAAAAAGTATCTTCACATGACTCTCTTACTCGTCAATAAAGTTTAAAGAGTATATTCTTACACAGAGTAATTGAGTAGTCATATCTATTTTCAGCTGGCTGTTGTTGGGGATAAAATTTCGTACACAAATAAAATCAATCGATATTATACTTACCTGGGCCCCCAGAGCATTAACCAGTTGGGCTACATTGCCAGTGTGCGAAATACTATTAGAAATATCAACTGATTTGCAAAACATGGTCAATCAAGTAAGTAAGTATAAGTATTATTTTTAGTATCTTACCATAATTGACAACATTTCGTATTCCTAACAGGTGAAAATTATTACAGAGCTCGACCGAGCTTTGCGTCGTGTACAACATAAAAAATATTTGATATTATTTTTTTGTATGAAAAGAAATACATATAAGATAATGAACGAAATCTACGACAACTATGTCTGCATAGAGTTGTAGTGTTCGACCGATCTGTGATAGAGAATAAGCTGTGAATAATGTCAAGCTCAACGTGATTCGTTTTTTTTTTCAATTTAGACACCATACTATATCCTTTCCACTGTGTCATACGTTTGGAGTTACTACACTTGAGAATGAGTAAATTTAAATACATAAATAATATTAATAAACTTGTTAGTAATATCAGGAAAAATATTAAACCAGTGATTATGTTCTCTTTCTAAAGCGGAATACAGAAAAGTAATAAAATTGTAGTCATACAAATATTAAATTTGTCAATATAAACCAATAGCAAAGAGTATTATTATTCTTGATCATTCGAAATCAGATGCTTCTCACGGACACTTTTTTATATTTACCTTCTGGTATTTCAAAAAATATGCTTCTAAACTAAATGTTGTCCCATGTAGTGCTAAGATTATCTGCGTTCTGATAAAATCTACACAGCCCACCACGCCTTCGAGGCACGCGCTGCGGTGTCTATCACCCGGCAGCTAATTGAACACCGAAACACAAATGCAACCTTTAATATAATATGCATCTGGGCTTCTGTTCCAGTTTTTTGCAGTATGTTGGTATTGATTTATGTCATGTTTTGCTATGGTTTGTTTTTAATCAATCACTAGAACCTCATGCGGTCGATGGGATTAAGTTTTTTTTAATAAATACATATATGTATGTATTGGTCATATTGGTCATACAGGTGATAATCATACTTATCAGGCACATTTGTTCCGGGACGTCTCTAGGTGGGTTATTTGATTAAGTATATTTTTCTTAATATTTTATTAGGTTTAGTTAATCGTTTTATTTTAATGTGTTTTAAAAACTTTATTCAAAAAATCGTATGTGTTATGAAAGTATTACCTATGTCTTGATTACGGAACAGTATTCTGCTCACGAGCACGGCTAAGTATGAAAAGGTTACGAGTAACCTTTTCGCACTCAGCCGGACTTTAGTCTCTATCTCTGTACCCTTACTATGAGTTTACAGTACGGTAAAACGGGGTTACTTTTAAATGCAGGGGGTGCATGCAATTACTTTGCAAAAGTGTTTTTACGCCATACCCGTATATTTTTTTACTATCTGTGACAATGCAATACATACCTTCAACAATGACCTAACCTTTTACTTCATTTGCTCAATCGCACTATGAATATTTGCGTTTTTATAACCATTTTAAATCTATCAAAGTAGCCCCAAATTTTCCTAAATTAACCCCGTTTTACGGTAGCAGTACTCGCTAGCGACTGGGTAAAAAAATAAATAAATAAAAAAAAAAAAAAAAAAAAAGAATTTGTATGAAGAATTGTAGTTCTACAAAGTCACCGCTAGGGCGCTGTACTATTCTCCATCCTTTTCATCATTTACTCTGTCGCTGGCGAGTACGGTAACGTTAACTCATGGTAAGAGTGTTCGCCGAGTGATTGACACAATCGACAGCGATGGCGCCAAGTGAAGCGAAATTCCACTGCGTGCTCCTTTTTATTACCAGAAAGACTGATATTTATTCATTTGCCTACGTGTTTTTGAGAATAATGTCGGTACCAGTTCATATATAAACTTCATTTGACAGTAAGAGGTCTGGATACTGTTAGAATACTCAATTTAGCGAGCCTCGGCACTCGTACTGTTTTTGTCTAGTGATCGATTCAAAACAAGTTCAAGTCGACTTAAGATGTAGCTCTCTAGGTTTCTGAACGCAATTGTATCTAATTTTTCTTGATGCCCTATTGGGCCCCCTAGCACAGGGAAACCTAGCTCAAGACCCAAGTCATGTATCATTAATGTTCTGTTTTAGTTCAATAGATTTTCATTTCTAACAAAAAATTTAAAAAAAAATGTTCCGTTGGTGGTAGGTATTACTTGAATGGCTAAATAAAGTATTGATTGTACCTGGTATTATGTTTATGTATGATGACAACTATGCTTCGCGACTCATGTCGCGCGACTTAGCGTCACCCGTCAGGCCGTCACTCTCTCACAGTACTGCACAGAAAGAGATAGGTAAATATCTCGCACGAGATTCGCGTATCACAGTTATGCTACAGGTGCTGCCCCTAAGCCAGCCGCCAAATTTCTTGATAAAGTCCATGGCCTTTGGACCACAATCATACTTCTAGTATTTCAGATTAGGCGCAATCTTCGCGGCCATAATATCCAGATGTGTTGATATAAGGAGTGACTCAAGTCGGACGATGCACACGTAGTGATGCAAGGTAAGTCCCACCAGAGACAACGACTTCTGATATGGAACTATCGCGAGGCTATCACTTCAGCTCAGCCCGGGCGGCTCCAAAGCTAAAGATACATTCGTTGGATACTTAATAGTAAAGCCCGATGAGTGAAATAGCTAATGACTGGTACGGCATTGTTTTAATCAACAATTATAAATGTACCTAAATCAAGATGCGTATGTCATCATCATCATCATCATCAGCCTATTCTTGTCCACTGCTGGGCATAGGCCTCGCAAGCGATGCGTATGTATATATACATTGTATAGCCATTTATTGTTATAAAAATAAATCTACTGAGATAGGAATAAATATTATAACACATATTCGATTTAGCATCGCAAGTTTACGGACATTGGTCGTTGTACACTTGTGCTCACGTATCGACATTGTACGGCTCGATTTGATGACTCACTGTGTTTATATTCGATTATCAATCGTTTGGAGCAAATAGGCGTCTGTCCGACTGATGGACAGCAAATAAATGTACCAGATGAAACTATAACACGCTGAACTCCACTATGGGCAAATCATGACGTGTAATCTACAGGGTAGAGTTTTGCACAAAATACTTAGAATGTTTGTGAGCGAGGACTAGCACCAACAATTTAAACTTTATCATATCCCTTCGTGTGGCAAATTCCCGCTCCGGGAGACAAGGTCGCTAGTTCAAGCCTCGTTATGGCAAAATAGAGCAAAAAATTCTGGTTCGAAAAAAATGGAAAAAAAATGTTCAAAGAATTTGTTCACCCTGCCATACACGCCAAATGAAGGGATATCTAAGCTGTAGGTTCGAAAGTAGGTAAATAAAAAAGTCATTCCTATTGTTTGTTTTCCAACATATTACGATACCTATTATGTAGATAAATAACGGAATCCGACATTCGTGGATGCACTCTAGGTTTGTTTACCACTCAGTAACATTCCACCAAGCACATTAATATGTAGAAGAATGTCACATGTCTATTATTTGCTATGCAAAACTGCAACAAGTGAGCATTAAAACTCGTCTTTAATGACAGTGTGCCGGTAACGCCTCGGCGCACTGTACAAATTACAGCAGTAATTCAATGTTATTTGACTAAGAATTGTTTAGGAATTAATGTAAACGACAGCAGGCGCTAATTATGCTGATTTTATGACTCCTCTACGCCCGAGTGTGCTATAGTGACATCTAACAGCTCTAAATGGCTTAAACGTGCGCGTTCTGCAGTTTGATTTACGTCTTAATAAGTTATTAATAATAAATCAATTTAGAAGTATTGATTATAGTCTTGACGAGGTAAAATTGCCCTTAATTAATTGCGGAGCAAATTGTTTGTTGGTTATGATAATGTATGTTACACAGTTAACGTAATGGGTTTGTGTCAAGTCTTATTTACAGGGTGGATACAATTATTTAATAAGCGACAATGGGCAGCTTGCAGCTTGCAATAATCTCAAAAATGCAATGGTATCGGTGATTTTTATTAAAACAAAATTTTAGATGTCCAATTCATTTACATGCCTATTAGGAAATTTATAAAAACTCTTATCAAGGCACAGAGGAAAATCAAATTGGGATTTGCGTAATTTTTTGGCACTCCCTAAATAAAATATAATAAAATATAATAACTTGATGAAGAAATTGACACAATGGAGTTATTCGTATCATGCTTATTAAAATGAGTTCTTATTTCACTTGCGTTTGTTGAGCAAAATTTGTTCTTTAACGTTTGGGTCTACAATAAAAAAGAGCTCCTAGTAATACCTGGAACACTTTATATCCAGGTGGCGGCAACTCAAGCGTTTTAGTTTACGGTTTACGGTTGACCCGAATAACGGACGAAATGGGTTACCTACAGTTAGAATAGCGTAGGTACGCATTTGCAGGTTAAATATGAAGCCACCCTGTAGTATTGTTTTGTATTGCACTCACGTCCGTGAGAAACAGGAACTATAATCTGACTATTATTAGATTAAAACCACACTTGACAGGAATTTATAAGTAGGTAGGTATGTTAAGTCTACGGAATCCAACTTTATTCAGTTTGCTACGTAAACATCATATAAATGCTTCATCATATACAGAAGTAAAAGAAAAAGCACCGAAAAGAGCCTAGCTCTTAAATATAATATGATGATGATGATGACGAAAACATAAAATTAGTCGATAATATTATAACTTTTCGTGATTTTAACATTTCATAGTTTTTCATAAATTATTTTTATATGCAATAATGTTTTTGCTTTTTTATCTATACGCAGTTACCAACTCCTTGAAATCGATAGTGTAAGGGATATACAGACATCATAACAGTTCCTTTTTCAACATTTTCAAAGACAATCATAATAATCGTAGGTACTTTTATTGGTTAAGTGTAATGTAAACTCAGATGATTCCAAAATTTTTCACATATATTTTACCTTTAATTATACACACTAAATTAGTATTTGTAACTTACGTGCTTACGCAATTATAATGACTTAATGGGGAAACCATTATTCCGGTCAATGTGATTTCATTGGTATACCCGCGGTGACAAAATATTCGGATTAGTAATTGTAGTAATGTTATAATTAGTATTGTTTGCGGTTACTACATTTTTATTTTTATCGCCATTTATGCAGGTAAAAGTTATAGCCGTTGGATTGATTTCGTAATTATCTTGTGATTTGTGGTAGCTAACCAAATGAAAAAAAAAACTTATTTCAGACTACTATGCAATATACTTTTTAAATATTTTAACTTCTTTTGTCCTTTGGTGATGTAATTAATAATGAAGGGAAAATATAAACACGCCTAATAAAGTAAAGTACCTATATATATATATATATAATTACTAAGTATGTTTATCTCTGCACTAACCATGATAAAAATATGAAAGTACCTATTTCTAAATAAAATAATGTTAAATATTTGATTTATAATTTAGTTTAGGTTTTTTTTTTATTGTGTTGTACATATATTGTAAGTCCCTTTTGAATTAATAAGTAATATATATGTTAAAGCTGAATGCGATGTATTAAAAGCAAAAGGTACTATATTGTTGTTTACAGTTTTCGAGATTTATATCTCAGTTTTTTAAAAATCGGTTCGAAATAAAATTAAATATTAGTGTTATAATTAGCATTTTTTAACTAAAGGTAAAAAGGCTGTCGTTAGTTCTATTTAGGAGTGTCAGTGTCAAGTCAACGCAGGGGATCGTTGACAGCCAACAATGCCCAATTAATAACTACGTCACGGAGCTATGTGAGGTAAGCTCAGTGCGTCATAGTGTTTACTTGGCCTGACAGTACCGAATTATCCGGTCAATTGAAATGTCTAAATAGCAATCAGAGCCGTGAGTCAACTCAACAAATACCTAGTATAATAATTACTATAATTTAAGATATCTAGAACTCATATTTGTAGGGATCCAATTTATTTGCATATTTTTTAGTTCCGTACCAAGAAATTATATCTAATTCTGCGAGTCCCACGATACAGCCTAAGCCTATAGTTTGGTATCTACCAGATATTGCCTTATATTGTAAAGTCGTGCAATCTCTATGTTAATTAAATCTACTCTACTCTATGTTCATTAAATCTACTTTCTTACGTCAACATTCATTCGTCAGTCTTCATTGAAATTGACAACAATAATCAATATTTATTTAAGAAGGTAGATTTATGTGGGAATCCATGGTTTTAAGTAAGTTACACATAGACAGGATTTAACAATGAGGGGATATAATATCTTATTTAGGATCTTGTAGAGTACCTATCTTACCTAAAATATACTTCTATGTAAAGTCATAATAAGTCATAGCTTGTGGTTTGCTAAATAGAGTAGCTACGCGTCACTGTTTGAGGTTACAATAAGCCAACCATCATGTACGATTATTGTTATTGATTAATGATTATTAATATTATAACAGTAATCAGACAATTGTTCATTCGATGGTCGATAATTTTGGTTATTTGTTGATCGTTTCGGATTTGATTCCTAAGAGACACGCCGAGCATTAACTGTTTCCATGGCTCGCTGAGCGACTTTGAATTGGTGGACCTGTCGAATGGTGGTCATGATAGGTAGGACGCACTGATCACAAATTTTAGTTTTTACGCTCTTTGGTATGAACGACATGAAGACTCGATGCAGTTTTCTGAACGCTGCCAAGCCTTTTAGCCTCTTCGCCTCAGACAATCAGCAAACTGAAGTGGCAACGGGCAGCTCACAACATAACTGTTGTAGAGCGTTGACGACCACTGGCGCAAACGAGTTCTAGAGTGGAGACCACAAATCGGTAAACGTAGTGTAGGTCGAGGTCTGTGGCGTGCCATGAGAGAGACCTCTTTCCAAAAGTGGATTGAGATAGGCTGAGGACCATGAAAAGGAGATTTACTTGCGTAACTAAACTTCTGGTGCGAGAAATGTCGACATTTGACACATTACATAAATATTTAATAATAAGGTAACGGAAAAACATTAAATTATCATGGGGAAAACAATTTATAATTGTATTTTTTTTTTAAACCTGTAAGTTCATTTTCTTGCAAATAAACCTTGCGATGATTCTGTTATATCGGGAGAAAATTGCTAACCATTTATGTGTTATCCAGTTTTTATGATTGTGAGATATAAATAATAAAAATTCATGAGGAAGTATACTTACTACAAGTTTGGTAAACTAAGACATTCTGTTGCGATTAGGGAATGCAATCCCGATCCCGCGGGATCCCGATCTCGCGGGATCCCGTGTAATTTTTCGGGATCAATCCCGACGCATAATATGACGGGATCCCGTTCGGGATTGACGGGATTGGGCGGCAGTCGTCAGCGACGCTATACACGTCCTAGCTAGAAGATCTAAAAACTCCTCTTGCAGAAAAATTGGTCTCTTCGATGAACAATCGTATCTCCGAGCGAGCGTCGCATAAAAGCAACTGCAGTGCTGATATATTTGAATAATCCGAATAATTATCAAGAGGATTTGGAGCAATGGAAAGACAATCAGACTTTCCAATTGCCAAGCAAATATATCATTAGGAAGGAAATTAAAAATATAATCAGACGAATAATCGTAAAGAACCGAACCAAGCAGATATTAATACGGCAGTATTAAACGAAGATGACTTGCCTCTTTCAATGATTGCAGAAGATTTGAATTTACGTGCTACTGCTGTACAAATACTACTGATTTTTGCAGTTTGCATATAATTGCTTCGCCACGCTGTTGCCAACGAGTGTTGAGTCGGAAAGGGCATTCTCAGCAGCTGGGTACATTGCAACGGATGTAAGATGCCGTTTAGCAGATAACACTCTTAATACCATTTGTTTTTTAAGAAGTCACTTTCAAAATCACCTGTAACCTGTAATACTGTCTAATTCCTTATTGTTTTGATTCTTATTACAGTTATACTTATTGTTTTGATTACCTTTGTTAATTTCCAAGGAATACTGATGATGATTTAGTTAATAATATTAAAGAATAAAGGTTTTTGTTTTCTGTCTATTAATATGTTATTTTAATTAACGTCACCATCACAAACATGCCGTTATTATCGTTTTAATTCAATCGAATTTTACTTTTTTTTTAAATCTAGTCGGGATCCCGAAAATTCCGGGATCCCGCGGGATTGACATTTCTAATCCCGCGGGATCCCGAATTTGCAATCCCGAGTCGGGATTGCATTCCCTAGTTGCGATGTATATTTGGTCTTTCTAATTGATACTATAATTTAGGATTTCCCCATACCCATCTGGATTGATCGGGCTGCAAATATAGGATGGATTTAATTATTGTTACAACTCAAACACGACTAGTGTAGGTGTTACTTATTAAGAGGCGCCTACGATTTGTTTCCATAATAAATGCAAAATTTAGACGAATCTGTCTGGAGGATGCAGTACTTTGATTGACTCACTAGAATATCACGTGAAAAAATAAATACCGTATCATCAGGGTACTTTGACATCACAAGGGTACTTTGTCCACCCATGAAAACCCATTTTATTTAATTTATAATATTTTAAAAACGACACCTAACGCTTATACAGAGAGAGAGACAGCTAAATTACGTGATGTTGTTTTAAAGAATTAATTAATTCAATACAATGGTTTTTTTTTTGGTGGACAAAGTAACCCTGCAGGGTCAAAGTACTCCGATGTTACGGTAATGAAATAACTTGCCGCTTTGGCTTAAAGGCTGGATTCGGAACGATCTTAATACTATTTACGACTATTTTTGAGTTAACAATCTATTTTTGAGTGTTAGTACCTATATTTTCAACCTACGGCAAAAAACGGAGCGGGGAGCTGAGAACAGTTCGTCGTCGAGTTTTTTTTTTGTATACCTATGGTTCTCGATTATTCGAAAAAGACTGAAATGTTTTGGGAAATTCTTTTTTGTTTCAAATATATACTTTCTAGTTGTTCCCATTGTAATATATATTACTTTGTGACGTCGACGTTGGATATTTTTTGTTAAAAATTGATTTTGTTAATAGGACGTGACCGAAATTTAAAATTACATTTTGTAAGTAAGTTTTAAATCGGTACAAATTATTGGTTAACTAATTTATACGATAGCGCGCTTATACAAAATTTGTATTAAGGTACTGTATAACACAATTACCATAAAAATAAGTCGAGGCACGACTTTTAGTTTGATTTATTTAGCTGGCGTGATTCAAAAGGGGATCAAAGATTTTATTTCTGTCAGCCGATTCACATCCGTTTCTAATCGGCCGAACAAAACTGACTAAAAAGTGTTAATCCCATAACAATAATTGACGCGAAGACGCGAGACGCACCGATGCAGGGTTCCTTTGGGCTGGGAACCTTGCCAAGCTATATTTACAAGTTACAGAATCCCAAACACGCGTGTACCGAAAAAATTGGGCAAGTGCGAGTCTGACTCGCGCATGAAGGGTTCCGTACCATAATCTATAACAAGTTTGTTGTATGGGAGCCCCCCTTAAATATTTATTTTATTTTATTTTTAGTATTTTTTGTTATAGCGGCAATAGAAGCACATCATCTGTGAAAATTTCAACTGCCTAGCTATCACCGTTCTTGAGATACAGCCTGGTGACAGACGGACGGACGGACGGATGGACAGCGAAGTCTTAGTAATAGGGTCCCGTTTTTACCCTTTGGGTACGGAACCCTAAAAACACTAGTTCATAACATAAATGATGTCGGTACTTTGCACCAGTCAGTGATGGGTGTCTTTATTCTGTGCCAGTGGCGTGGTGTCCATAGATCCCGATTTCCTTCGGCTAATCCACTTCAGGATGATTGAGCAGTACGATGCCGAAAAAGTAAGCGAAATCTACTCCGGCTAAGAATAAGAACAAGAATACAATTTATTGCTTTCAGAATTGTAAACATAACGCTTAACGCGTGCCATTTGCATTTTAAAAGCTAGGTTATTAAGAAAAGGTGGAGGTGAATTCGAATGTCACGACAGCCTATGATGCCGCGATGACTTTTATCACGCGATAAATAAGTGACGAGCATCCGTCACGTTTTCACAAAAGGCGAGTCTGAGTGACAGATGCTTTGTCACTTATTTATCACGTGTTAAACGCAACCATCATATGCCCCCAGGAGTTAAGTTTCGTAGGTACTTAACACCTTTAACGTTTTAAGGTTATGTGATTTATGCAGGGGCCCCCAAACTAGGCATTGCTTGTATCTTGGGGTTCCATTTGAGCTTATACAGCCATTTTAGCTCTAATTTAAACTGTGTAACGGCTGTATGCTTATGTAGCCTGTTTGCTACTTGGGTTATATTGGCAACATGTTTTTGAAAACACTAATCTCAGACTTGGAACTTGAATAGGCGCCAACCGATAGTCATAATAGTCAGTCACGAATTCATAAATAATTGTTGCACAAAAACTATAATATTTGCATTCCATATTGCCGCTGAGTTGTTGTTATGCTTATCTCTGAAGTAGAAACAAAATTGTTTCTACACGTCCATATGTTTACTATGTTTCCGACACACAACTAAATATCATCAATGCAATACGCTATTTGTAGAAAATACACCAGTTTAGTAATATATATGTATTAAAACACGGAGAACGTGACCTATTTCCGAGACATTTCGGCGTTGACACACATAACAACTGACAGAACATTCATAGACCAGAACATTAAATAAGGCTGGAGTTTGTATTCCAACACTCCCTCTAAATTTCAGCCTTCTAACACAATACAACAATAATTACACGCCATGAGTAAAAAATAAGTTAGCTATAGAATATACAAAACAAACTGTTAAATTAGAAATTAAACCTCAGCTCAGAGAAGATGGACATAATCCAAGGAACAAAAATAGCATTACGTAACATAAGCAACATTTCTACAAAAACATGAAAATTCAACATTTCAATACATTAACCACAAATGGAAACAAAATTATTCCGAAATTTACTTTAAAATATTTGGGTTTTCAACAACTCCCAATTTACCCCTGAAATGTTGAAATTTGGGTTTAGCCAGAGCTTTCGTAAAAATATCTGCTATTTGACAATCAGTACTAACATATTTAAGATCTATAAGTTTTTCATAATACTTCTCTTTCACAAAATTGTACTTAATGTCTATGTGCTTACATCTTTTGTGAAAGTCAGAGTTCTTAATTAAACATATAGCACTTTGATTGTCCATATTAACTACAATAGAATCTTGTTGAAACTCACCAACGTCCAGCATTAATTGTCTCACCCATAATGCCTCTTTGGTGGCGCAACACGATGCCATGAACTCGGCTTCAGTAGTCGACAGCGCGACCGTGGGTTGTCGCTGAGTGCTCCATGTCACTGCGGCTCCATTTTTCATGAAAACATACCCTGTAACGGACCGTCTCGTCAAGGAGTCATTTGCATAGTCGGCATCTGAAAAACACTCCAGGGTAGCACTCTGATTTGATTTGAAACAGAGTCCATATGACATCGTTTCCTTTAAGTATTTGAAGATCCGCTTGACTGCATTCCAATGCGTATTGTCAAAGCTGTTGAGATAACGACTTGCCTTGCAGACTGCATACATTATATCTGGTCTCGTAACTATGGCTGCAAATATAAGAGATCCTACCGCTTCTCTGTATGGTATCCGCTTATCATTTTCCGGCACACTACTTTTCTCTAGCGTGGCATGTGGATCACACGGTATGCTAATCGGGTTGACATTACACATGTCAAATCTCGTAAGCATTTGTTCAATATACTTTCGCTGATGTATAAAGATATAATCGTCACATTGCTCAATCTGCATTCCTATAAAGTTCGATGATTTGCAAATCTTCACGCTGAATTCTTTTTGAAAATCACTCAATACTTCTGTCAGTATATTAGGATCCGTAGAGAACAACAATCCATCATCCACATATAATAATAAATACACTTTTGCTGCTCTACTATTGCTCACATAGACACATCTGTCAGCATGACTGTTTTCAAATCCATATTTCTTTAAAACCGAGTCAAATTTTGCATTCCAACACCTTGGCGCTTGCTTTAATCCATACAATGACTTTATAAGCTTGCATACTAAATTCCCTTCAACATTGAGCCCTTCTGGCGGTTTCATAAATATTTCTTCTTGTAATTCACCGTACAAGAAAGCAGTCTTTATATCAAATTGCATCATATTTAAACGTTTCTCAGCTGCCGTAGATAACAGAAGACGGATGGAATCATATCTAACTGTTGGTGCGAATGTTTCCGTATAATCGATACCATTTTTCTGAGCGTAGCCTTTCGCACAGAGCCTTGATTTATACCTTGGTCCCGTCGGTTCGTCCTTCAGTCGGAATACCCACTTACATCCTAAGAGCCTGGCACCATCTGGTTTCTCAACTAGCTGCCATGTGCCGTTATCCTCATGAGCCTTTAGCTCCTCCTTTATTGACTCGATCCATAACTTCGAGTCTTTGGATGACAGCGTTTCAGCATACGTCTCTGGAACCAGGCAGGACGATGCATCAGTATTAGTACACAGACAAATCTCAGGTTCGGGCATTGTATCTATCTTATTACGAGGACGAAGTGTCATAGTTAACTTCGGGGGAGGATCAATTGGTTGCTGAGGTATAAATTCATCGTCATCTAAGGCTTCACTAGTCTCGACTGCTGTATGAGTGGACAAATCCGTACTGCAATCGTCATCTGATTGGCTACCATCACTTACTTGATGACTTTCAGGACCTGATAAGGAAACTGGTACCATAACCTGTAGAAAATACACCAGTTTAGTAATATATATGTATTAAAACACGGAGAACGTGACCTATTTCCGAGACATTTCGGCGTTGACACACATAACAACTGACAGAACATTCATAGACCAGAACATTAAATAAGGCTGGAGTTTGTATTCCAACACTATTTGACTATAAGTATAAAAATTAATTGTATCATTACACAAACACACGGTCAATAAGTTTCTGTCAAAAATGACATTTTAGTGGCAAGCTTTTATAGCCGACTGTACTTTTCTTTGGATATCCATCAAATGCTCACTGAGATGATTCTAAAGAGCCCAAGCTCGGTAGGTTGCTTTTTCTATTATAGAACCTTCCGGCTCCATCATCAGATCAGCCCTATGGTACCATATTATTGTATTGTCATCAAAGTTAAGTACTTAACTTTTTGTAACTCACCATGAGTGAATTCTGCCAAAAAATTACCTTAAAAAAAATTACTCATATTGAAGATCCAATTTATTTAAAAACATGCTTGACTTGTTTACTGTAAATACACACAAAAACGACGGCATATTTTTTAAAAAACATTTCATTGAAAACTGGCTCTCTCTAAAAGTAGGTAGATTGTCTCTACTACTACACAACAACGCTACAGATGAGAGTATAATACTTGGATAAGTAAGTTTTCCAAATAAGAGTACAGCATATCGATTAAATCGATTATATAATTAATTTAATAACAAGTACTTTCTTAATAGGTACCATGCATATTCATCACTTCATATCTCACTGAACCCTTTAAATGGTCATGACGTTTTTTCCGTACGTTGGAATAACAAAGTGTTTTCATGTCAGGAGGTGTTAGAGACCCCGATTTGATTTATACGTCTCTTGCGTGTACCTGGCGTTTGGAGTTCTTTACATTTTTCTGTCATTTTTTGCTCGAGAGTTACATCGCTGTGCGCCGGCGCCGAGGAAGCTAGCGGACTATTCTGATATCAAACAATGATAAAGGGAATGGAACACAAAGTTGTCTTATTTACATATAAGTTGTGACATTAAGGAATAATAGGTAGTTTGGTATCGAAATCTGATGCGTCGGGAAATATTTAGTCAAGATGACGACTCCTCGACAGATGGTATGGCGTTGATTTGCGAGCTCGCAAATTAATGCTATTTCGACTTCCAAAATTCACAACCTTTTATATTATTTCATATAAGACTTTAGTTAGTTTTACACGGGTAAAATAACAATTTGTTTTTTATAGTTGCACGTGATGTTATAGAGTGTGTATGAAAAGCAATTCGTGTGCCATAAAACTACATATTGCGTTATCAAAGCTCAGTGAATCGTTATCAAAGTAAGCGTTATCAAAGAATTATAAAACACGCAACTCGTATTCATGCTACATGGTGCCTTTATTTAAACTAAACACACCACACAAAAGGACTTTTATAGAAATACGAATAATATTATCCTTTTTAATTACTTACAATAGCTAAGCAACAATAATTCATTGTTAGCTAAGGAATAGACGCGGCATAGAAATATTTAACGCGCTCAGAATAGCGATCGAAACGATTGGGCACGATTGTGGCAGAGAGCGTGTGCGAGCGCTCATATCTTTTTCTCACTAGACGGCTATTTGGCAAATTCGTTCGTGACACTCCTGGGTGAATAAACAGCGTTTGTAAGGCATTTTGTTTTCGTCATTCCTATTTCTCCAAATATTCTTAAAATAGATGATTGTTGAAAATCGATTTTTCCATGTACCCTGAAGCCACTCCCGAGTGCGATCCTAGTTAGATCATAATTAAAACCACTGGCTCTTCCGTTGTGGGTGGTTGTGATAATAATTGTGAAAAAGGAATGACGCTAGAACCGCTCGGTTCGAACGCTAGTTAATTTACCCTCCTATGGGCTAGGGCAACGACGGGGAACGAAGGACAGTGGGGCGTAAGGAAAGGTGCCGTGCAGGACGTCAGTCGGTCGGCCTCCACCGCGCCCACCCTTCATTACATCCCCGCTGTCGTTGTCTTCCTTCACCCACCACTACTCACCATGCCATAGGGAGTGTTACGAACGTTTTTGCCATGATAATCGTGGGATTTGTTTATGTGGTGCCCGATACCTGAATTGATTTGGATATAGTTATAATAAAAATCAGTCAAGTGCGAGTCGGACTCGCGCACCGAGGGTTCCGTACAAACACTTTCCATCCTTAAGTGGTTAAGTTTGCACCTGGTATGTATAGCGCTCCATACAAATGAGGTGCAAAGTTAACGCAACCAATCCCTTTGTTGTATGGGAGCCCCCCTTAAATATTTATTTTATTTTATTTTTAGTATTTGTTGTTATAGCGGCAATATAAATACATCATCTGTGAAAATTTCAACTGTCTAGCTATCACCGTTCTTGAGATACAGCCTGGTGACAGACGGACGGACGGACGGACGGACGGACGGGCGGACGGACGGACGGACGGATAGACAGCGAAGTCTCAGTAATAGGGTCCCGTTTTTACCCTTTAGGTACGGAACCCTAAAAAGCAATAACGCACACATGTTTGTAAACACACACTAGGGACTGAAAATGATGTTTGGGTTTAACATTTTATGTGACTAATTAAGCCGTATTGTTCCCACTGTCTTTAAGTCGAGAGTGAATAGGCATCATCTCTGCAAATCACGATACATCTTAGGCCTTATCTTCACTTAACATCAGGTGCAATCGAGGCCAAATGCTTGGTTACCTATCTTGAATAATAAAATTAATAGGAATATGTATCTTGAATAATACTCATTTTATAAACGATGGAGTTTTAAATTGACGCAATATTTATAGAATCTGTACCTACTGTCTAAATAATAGAGCGTACCTACTCTCTCGCATTGAACGCTGTCGTGTACCTTAATGTATAGGAGGTTTACAATAGGCCCGGCGCCTCGGCGTCGCCTGCATTTCGAGACGCCTGTATTCATCAAACTGCGATAAAATGCATTATATATAGTAAATGCTTTTATTTTTTGTCCTCTCTGTGCAGATCACCCGGTATAATATTGCAGGCACACTGGCTATTCCAGTCGGCTTTTTGCAGCACGACAATTTGATGCAGTAGTTTTTGTCTCCGTTCGGTAACGTTTTAGTATGGGAACTAAATATAAGATATTTATTATTATGTAAATATGAATCAATAAATCAGATCTCCCGTTGAGTGTGGGATGACACAGGATAATTAAATAAAACTAGATATCTTTTTACTAGCTTTCAAGAGATTTTTTTGTATGAATGTCTCCGATAATTCCCGATGTATTAATAGCGTCTAAGTTTGTTGCTCCTTGTTTTAAGTACAATGAAAATGTTGATGTTGATGATTTATTTGATGAGTGAAATATTAGTATCCGTAAGTACTCCCTCGCCGCGAGCAGTTGTGTGTAATGTATCAAAACTATATGAAAATTAAGTTTCTTTGAAACTAATGAAATTCCTATTCCCTAAGTAACTTAATAACCTGTTATTATTATTATTTATCTTACCATCATCATAAACTTAAAAACTAGGTTCTTGTCGGTGGAACAACTTCCATGTGTCTCTATAATCAGCTTTCTTTTATGATTTCCTGATACGGCACGCTGTTTACCTTTTCCTTGACTTGGTCTTAGATCTCCTTGGTCTTCCACTCTTTCTCTTTTTCTCAATCTTTCCTTCTATTATGATTTTCATGTAATCATCGTGTCGTAGCAGGACATCTATCTCCTTCTGTTCTCAATGGGTTTCAACAATGTTCTCTTTTCCTGTACTCTCTCAAGCACTTCCTAATTCGTATTTTTTCAGTCCAGCTTATTCTTGCCATTCGCTTCCATCCTATTTTATTAAAATTATGACGTCCACTATATCATGCGTGACTTACCGTCACATTACTGTAAAAATATTAACTCGTAATGTGTCAAATTAGTTTTCTAAACAAATTAACGTGACAAAGTAGTAAAGCGAAAAGATTCCTATGAAAACTCAATAGATATAGCCAACTCAATATCTAATGAATTTTCATGCGAATCTTTTTGGTAGTATTGAAGGGATTTTCCTAATCGTTGATCGGAACAAAAATGTATTTTTTCTTGTTTATCGTTGTGGATAAAACATACATCTCTCTCAAACTTACATCATATGATTTTGTGAGAATAAAACGAGTGGATAGTATTAAATGTGACTATAATTAACTGTACGGTCGGTCTCTGGGTTTAGAAGATACCAACTCGTCTACATAGTCAAACCCAAATCGGAAACATTGAGTCTGTTGTCTACCGTTATTGGAATTATTGTTCCTGTATTCAGTTTGTAAACTTTTTTGGTGTGCAATAAAGCATTTTGGATTGTATTGTCCCTCAAGTTTCCTTTTAAAAATATTTCAGTGATGGATCTGGGGGGTAATTTGACCAATTTTAGAGAGATGATGGAGATCTCTCCATTTCATCGCCATCCGTCACTTTTGACGCGTCCCTAGAGCATCGCAACAGTGGCGATATCCCTAGAGCAGTGTTTTTCAAACTTTTTGGTGTCACGGCCCTTAATGACCATCAAAATTCCTTCGCGACCCCCTAAATCCCAGTTTGTACGATGAAACTTAGAACCCCAACTCTTATTCAACAGATTTGGAACGCACCCGTCTTTCATTCAATGCGTCATGCGTATTATCCTATTATCAGAAATTCAGAAGGTAGTTTACTGTTTTGCAAATAATAAAAAAATAATAAAAATATAAAAGAATACATTATTTATTTATTATTTATTTAGAACCATTAAATGAGTAACATTACAGATTTCTCCATTGCGTTACATCGATTCTTAATCTAGGCTAACACTAATATTTAAAACTAACACAAACACAAATCCATGCTAACGTCCTTCTATCACTCTCTTCCACTCGATCATCAGTCGCGCTATCGCTGTCACAAACACATCGCACTGCGGTGACGCTGCGAGTACCGAGTTGAGCAGAGCGGTCGCGCGGGGGATGGGCGAGTGGTGGTACAGGTTTGTACGTGAGGGAGCTACTGCTAGAAGTGGCACTTCCCGCCGCCTGTTGCGGTAGTCGTCGGGCACTCTTAGCTTAAGTACCTTCTCCAGAAGACTTACACTGTCGATCTTATTCCTTAAAATGCTCAATATAAATAAGAGCAGGCTTATAGATCTACGCATCTCTAAGGATTCGAAACCTAAATATCCTAATAGGTACCGCGTCGGATATAGGTAGGGATAGTACTTATACAGTTTTTTGTACAGATCTCTAAGAAATCTTTTTTGGACTTGTTCCAGCATGAGACAATATTTGGCCTCATGTGGAGCCCAGACCACTGCATTCGTTTCTAAAATGCTACGCACCAGAGAAATATACAATGTACGCGTCGCCGTCGCGGTCAGTGGTGCGGCGTTACGTAACACGAACCCTAATCTCTGATACGCAGACTTAGTAATAAGGCGTATATGAGGACGAAAAGTGAGACACGTGTCGAAGGTAACCCCTAGATCGCGCACCTCGCTCACCTGTGCTATCGCCGCTCCTGCCATGATATATTCGTAATTGAGGGGCGCCGCGGAGCGCGCGAACGACATTATCTCACACTTGTCCTTGTTAAACAAGAGTTTGTTCGTGATGCTCCACTTGCTAACCGCATCTATGTCCTTCTGCAAGGCATGACAGTCCCGGATGGATTTAACGGGCATGACCAACTTTACGTCATCAGCAAATAGCAGTATTGTGGCGCTGCTAACCACCTCAGGGAGGTCATTTATGAGTATCAAAAAAAGGAATGGCCCTAAATTTGAACCTTGACTTACCCCAGAACGAGTCTGATACGGCTGTGACTGGTAGGGGCCATACCTCACGAACTGTTTTCTATCCCCGAGGTAGCTAGCAAACAACCGTAAGAGCCGGGGACCAAAACCAATCATGCTCAGCTTTTCCAGCAAGATGTCGTTGTCAACTCGATCAAAAGCCTTTTGGAAGTCGAGATAGACCACATCCACCTGGTTTCGTGCGTCCAGCTCTAATAATTTAACATGTCTAAGAATGATTGCTGTTTTTAGGGTTGTCCATGTCCGTCTGTCCGTTCGTCCGCGGCTTAGCTCCGTGATCATTAGTACTAGAAAGCTGAAATTTGGTATGAGTATGTGTACCTATGTATCACGCTGACAAAACGGTAAAATAAAGACTAAAAAAAAACTTTTTTTTCGGGTACCTACCTTTCGTAAACCTAATTTGGGGGTGATTTCTTTTTTCGTTCCAACACTAGTGTGTGGGGTGTCGTTGAATACGTCATTGAAAAGTAATAGGGGTCTTCAAACAATATTTTTTGATAAAGTCAGCAGTTTTGTAAATATTCGCCTCTAACTTTTCAACCACGGGTCAAAAAATTATGGAAACATTCATGAAAATGAGGCCTTATAAGTACTTTCAATGAAAACTATATTGAATAAAATCAGTCGAGCCGTTTTTGAGTTATCGCAAAATTTCATACTTTTCTTTAAAATGAAGTAAGTGCCGCTCGGTGTCCTTATACTTCGAACGTTACATATATCAATTAAGTGCCATACTGAATTTAAACATTCCACTCAATCTGGCGCGTATAATCGATAACTTCCAAAAGGTAATAAGTAATTACAGTTACTTTAGCGTTTACGACCTTTTTATAGAGTTTGAAATCTTTCGTAATTTAAACCTCGGGCTAAAAACCGCTGTTAAGGATGGGCAACTAAGGAACCCTACACTGAGCGTGGCCCGACATGCTCTTGGCCGGTTTATTAAAATGTACATGCTTGGCAAAATCTGCATTTCTTGTAGTCACGAGACTTTCTCGATGCTGATCCTCGCGACCCCCTTGGATACATGCTGCGACCCCCCTGGGGGTCGCGACCCACAGTTTGAAAAACACTGCCCTAGAGCATCGCAACTTCGTCAATACGGTCGCGCTTAATTTGCGTTTCCTTTGCATGTGACGGCATAAATAACAGGTGCATAGTTGAACTTGACCGTGTAGTGTGTGAAATTAGTTAGTTACGTTTCGTTCAAAGCAGAAATTCATATGCATGAAAAGCATTTTTGACAATCATTATCGCCTTCGTATTTCCTAAATTGAGATGAGATATGTCACTTGAAGCTTATCGCATTTTAATGACAGTTCAAAGGCGATATTACTGTTATCTAATAGAGTTTTGACGTTTTGCGATCTCTCAAACGGCATTCTCGAATTAGGTCCATGGTTTGACGTCAATTCTGAATAGGCTAGTTTTCTGGCAATTAAATCGGCCATCTTTTACGTAATGTCAAAATGCTGCAATTGTATGAAATTTAAAAGAAAAATGCAAACTATGACGTCATTATCGTGTATGTTAAAATTACCTCCCTTTATTTAGTTTTTAGTAATCCTAATATAATGCTTACAATTGAAAGCAATAAAAATATAAATTTAATGGTTCAAGGCGGGGTTTTCTTTCCGGACAATTTTTCAACTAGTTGCTTCTTGCATGCCTTAGGCAACCATTTGTTTTACGATAGCAGACGTTACGTTACATAAAAAATAATATTAATATATTTAATTAGGCGAAAATTTGTGTACTTAGATTGTTTCGTGTATATTTTCAAAAACTATAATTTAGTGGTTAGTCTTGATTAATTTGTATTGTCTTAGGAAGCCAGCCTAAGTACTTACAGTACTACCGCTCTCTCTCTAACTCTCTGTTTCAGATTTCCATCTGATGCAAGTCTGGTAGTAGATAAATATCTAGGTTCTAGATAAGTATACCTCTCATGACCATCACCGTCTAATCAAATAAATGCCGAAAGCGTTGTTCTAAATTATATCACAGCACCGATTAGAATTACTAAAAACCTCAAACGATTTATCAGGCTGACTAAAAATGACTTCGAGATGAACTTTGCCTTTGTAGCATTTATTGTTATTTAACAGATTAGCCATGAAATTAATATTAATCGGAGGCGAGACTATAAAAAGTTAATCTATATGAGGGAACGTGTCAAGCGGGCATCCGAATGTTTGTAGCATTCTGGGAAGGTCGGCATTCTTGACCAAATACCTTCGGGCTTATACTCTGTTTGTGATGTTATACTCAGATTAGGCAAAACGCATTTAGAGGGTGTGTAAAATCTTCGCCATTGTGTTATTGGAACTGCATTTTTTTAATATAATTATCTTCTGTGGTTAGGTTAGTCACGTTAATTGCCGTTTTAGATACGTCATCATGTAAAGAATAACTTCATGCATCCGAATGGTCTGTTATAACTTAAGTTATAACTTTTTTGTATTTATAGGTATTATTACCATTACATGTCCTAAAGTAGGCATGCATGTTGCATGATCCCACTAAAGTAGAGTGGACGGATTCGCATGTGAACAGACTTAGTTTAGCTCCTAACTTGTCACATAGGCAACCTTTAATCCAGAAAAAAAAACAATTTTCCCTTAGGATAGTGCGAGCTAAGCCGCGGGCAAATCTAGTCTGGTAACTTTCTATTAACTCTTAATTTTATTAAAGGTAACTTAATTTATAATACTAAATTATAAAATTCCAACCAATTTCAAATATATAAGCGTGTGTGAATCTTCGCTTTAAATATTCCAACGTACTATTAACATAATACCGGTATACCAGATTTTATCATGTAGTCTTTAGTTGTACATAACATTCGCTAATGACCGAATAAACTCAGGTGCAATTTCACACCTAAAAGCACAAAGAGCCTTGCCGCCACCAAACAGGGGTTGTCAAAAGCGACCTACCCGTAGATAATCGCCATTTATGTGCGCTATGTAGTAGACGGCCTGTCTCTAAGAGTTTTTTTTTACAAACAAAGACTTGAATGAACGACCCATGAATGAAATTCCTACGTGAAGCGGCGGGTAGTAAAAAAACTATCGATTTAGAGCCACTTCCTCCCTATTCAGAGATTCCAGGCTTGCGCTAAGGAATTTAAGGTGGTTTGACATAATTATTTATTTTATTTGTACAGACAGTAGGAAAGTATTTTATTTATAAGTATTTATAAATAATGTATAAATTTTTAAATGTTATTACGATTCGGTATTTGATTTTTTCACTTTTTAGGCATACTAAGCTAATAATAATAAATATATGTACATATACGTCTGAGGCGTGATTGTACAGTCAAGGAAATTGAAATACGTACAATTTTCGCTCTTGTCAGAATGACAATAAGGGTAAAATAGGTATGCGTTTTAGTTTCCTTTACTGTACAAACGGTGTGGCAATACTACCGTCTCAAATCCATTTACTTTTTTCTCTCCGCAACAGCTGCTGGAAGAAATCGTTCTTTAGCGATAAGACCGGCTTTGGGCTGCCAAACGGTTGCCATTGTTTGAATTAAGGTTTTCATTGTCCTATATTTCTTGTTTGTATGTAATACTAAAGGCGTTATATACACACCTCAGCTTACACACAGTACTTTTATCCTTTTACTTTACCGGCACCAGCCCGTCTAGCACAACTACACTCGCGACTCTTATCGCGCGACATAGCATCGCCCGTCACTCTCTCACAGCACGGCGAAAAAAGAGTTAGGTAATATTTGTCGCGCGAGAGAGTTGAGCATGTCACAGCTGTGCTAGAGGTGCAGTAGCATATCAACGTGATTCTTTGTCGCGCAATAAATGCCTGTCTCTTTCTTTTCTATACCGTGTGGCCGAAATAGGTGATGATGAGTCGAATAATAATAATTTTTGATAGTTTTTTTCGAGTTCGTACAGAGTGGCTACTGTTAAATACTTACAAAAACTATGTGCATTCGCACTTAAAGTGTACACTCATGTAAACTCATAGTTTTAATAAAATAATAGTTGACATACAATATACAATTCCAATGAGAAAATAATTGTTAATAATTTATAATATAAATGGCAATTTACGTTTAAGTAGGTACCTTATATATCTTATTTATAAAAAGAGTTGAACCCCATAACTCAGTTATCACATCGGCTATGTGCCAATCTAATAAACATCAGATTTGTTGTAAATTATAAATCCAACTTCAGAAATGCTTATTCTCCTTTCACATATTGCCGGCGACTGTACCTCGCCCGCCTGCTCTTAATGCAATCCTGTTCGTTCTATATTTAAGCTGCCGAACTGTATTTAGCCTTGATTGACCTACATCGACAGGTCAGAAAATTGATGACGTACGTATTTTGAATTATGACTTGAAATCAGAGTTGAGTTTCGTTTCTTTGAGGCTAACAGGAATGCATTCATAAACCCAAAACCTTTGGTTAAAAATAGCTTTTTCCATTACAAGGTTAGTTAATTCGATCCGATTAGTTGACATTATAATATAACAATTCGCAACAACATAAACGAGAAACCCGAAGAAATTTATTTGTATGTATTAGCGAAATAAGTATACTGGATATAGAACTCGTAAACTGTGGCGCTCCTATCAACAGATTGATCACACATTTTAATCAATTTAATTCAATCGATTTATTCAGGCATCATAGGCTCATAAATACATACCTTACAATCTATCTAACATACATACATGTGTATATCTATAATAAACAGAATAAACAAAGTACGACAAACACGTTAACTATTAGTATATATCATGACATGAAGCATCATCATCATCATTATCATCGTTAAACAGAAGAAAGCAAAATAAGGGTAGCAAAGAATGATAGCGCTACCAAATTTTGAGGCAAGGAAGCGAAAACAATAGTTAAGTAGGATAACTGTTTAGTTTAGGTATATCGCTAACGAATATCTAGTCTTAGAAAGTAGCGAGCTTCTTAGCCGATGGACAAGACATTACTATTCAACTACAAATACCATATTCCAGTTTATGAAACACAGAGACAAATTGCTACATGTTCTTCAATATATCACGAAGATTTTAACGATACTTTGTTAAAAATATAATTGAACCGTCGCCCACGCAGCGCCTACATTTCCGAGAAGGCTCCGGTTGCACGTCTCTATGGCATTGTGGGAAGCAATGGGCGGAAACGTATTGATCGAAAGGGCCAGCATGTACAGGGCATGTGGAAATGTCGAGCGCGAGTAAGAGCGCCTGCGCACAGCATGAGATCTGCACTTCTAGCACAACTATGACACGCAACTCTATGTCGCACGAGAAAGATTACCTATCTCTTTCTTCGCAGTACTGTGTGAGAGTGACGGGCGATGCTATGTGCGGGTGTTGTGCTGGGCGCTCTGATGCTGACACAATTAGGATTGTGTACTTCGTAAATCTTAGACAGAATTCGCTACTGTCACTTGCCAGTTAATGCTGATACGGAAGGTATACTGGTAAACAAGAAGTGCGGGGCTATGAGGACCTTGCCACTGCACCTTTACCTTAATATTAATCAAATTACCGATAAAGTTAATTTCTGTAATTCAATAATATATACTACAACGATACATTTACTTAGTACCAAAAATAAATGGTGTTTACCATCGCGACCACTAGTGTTGTAAAATGCTCGAAACATCAGTAAACAAACCGTTGCCGTTTGAATTATTAAATATATAATCGAATCAAATACCTAACAGGCGCCTAAGGTTGCAGTTTAATTCTCAAACTCTTCTAAGAGGGACCCACTACAAAGCAAAGCTGATTTTTTTGCTTTAGAAAATTGTTAAATTAAATGGTAATAATACATAATTGGCGGTGGCGCCGGCTACCGGGTCTGGCGCATGCTAGCGTTGTATCATCCTAGTTTTTTTTTAGTGTGGGCAAGTTTTAAGATGTAACTTTTGCGCGAAATTCATTGGCAAATCGAGATGATGGTGGGAATTCCTAAGAACTCGATGGCTTCGGGATGGTATTATTTACATGCGACGACTTATATATATAATACTACATGTAATTAAACATCTAGTGTACGAAGTAGTGCTATACTTCCTGGGAGTGCTGACCGGCGCCGCTGGCGCCTCTTCCGCGCATCAGTGGCTCTGCCGGCGCCTACCGAAAACTAGGAACCGACAGCCTCCACAAAGAATAAATGACTACAAATTGTGCCTAATAGCAGTTTGCTTCTTTGAGGTAGTAAAGTGAATGTAGGCGTTTCGCCGTTTGGCCTGAAAGAGACTTCTACTTCGGTGGGTAAAAATAATTCTATTAACGTCTGTGGATGTCTAGCTAACCGTGTATCAAATACTGTTGAAATGAGCCCAGCCGTTTAGGTGTGACAAACGCACAAATAAACAGACATACAGACATGCACACCTACAAACATGCAAAAAATTCAAAATAAATATTATCGATTTAGTGACCTCCATTTCCACCAAATAACCTATTTCACTTATTTTTATGCTCCAAAATATGTATAGACATTTTTTTTAAATTATGTAATTGTATAGGTAGATATACAAAAAATAGACAAAAGCAGGAACATGCTAGCTCGCCGCGCATCTGCCCGGCGCCTGCGCGAGCGCCTCCGCCACTTCGCCGGCCGCGCTGGCGCCGCCGAAGTGAGAAAATCTCTCCGGGCCCGAGCATAGATCATTGGACATCGCTCACCTTGCGAGCAATGCCTATGACCGGTTTGCTTCTTTGAGAATCACCACCTGATTGTGTTACTCGAACAATGAATACCGTTAATAGGTAAGTTAATGGGAGTTAATGTTGCAAATACTAATTTATCAGCGATTAGGTTTTGAGATCAGCGATTAACTTTATTACTATATTTCGAAAAGGTATTATGGTTCACGGTAGGTACTTAATTTTCCCAGGTGTGACGGTAGCTCTAATCGCCGTATTTATGGCTTTAGACGGTTGTTGACAAATGACTAAACCTGTTTGTAAATGGAGGAATTAAGACTAGCGACGTAATCCGAAACACATGTTTGCAGACAGGTGTTGGGTCTGTGAAAGCGTTTCGTAGTAACGGTTCTGTGGCGGTGTGCGTGAGTCATCTCGTCCATTGAGCGGCGGCGGCGGCGACGGCGGTCCATTGAGCGCCTCATTACCGCTCCGCCGGCCGGCCCAGCGCACACGCATCTCGCGCCGCTCGCCGCTCGCCGCCCCTCTGCGACGCACTGCCTACGATGTTCGCTCCAAACGCTCGATGCAATGTGAGTCTCGCCTACGACTTCCTCTCGATCGGAACCTATTTTAAAACTAATGCAGCCTTACGTCAATGACCTCGATCGAAACCATTCGACGCACTTGAATTGATTGAGATATATTTTTGTTGCAGATGGAGAACTTCTCGAAATCTCACATTTGGCTCGCCGCAGCGGCACTGCTGGCGGCTTGCGGTGGGTGCTCCGGCGCGGGCGTCGGCGGCAGGAGGCCGTTCACTCCCACCGACTCCATCCTTGACATCATAGACACCGAGCAAGTCGAGAGGATCCTCGCCGCTCGGCGCCGCGCCGAGCAGACCACCGCCACCTCGCCCTCATACGTGCAGAGAAACGAACTCGGGGACGGCACCTCCGATACAATGATTGTTTCGGTGCCAGAACAAGAAGACAGTACTGAATTACCACCTGGTGTAGATTACCGCAAAATTCTCAAATCGTCTAGAAATGCCCTCGTTGTTACCAAGAAAGAATACTTGAAACAGGATTGGTGTAAAACAGAACCCCTTGTGCAGAAGATTCGGGAGAACGGCTGCTTGCCGGCAACTGTAATCAACAATTTTTGCTATGGACAGTGCAATTCGTTTTACATCCCTAAAGGACCGCGGCGCCGCGACGGCAGCGACGACCGACCCGCTCCCGCATTCAAATCTTGCTCCTTCTGTAAGCCGAAAAAGTTCACATGGATTACGGTTACGCTTAAATGCCCGGGCCAAAGGTCGCTTTACAAGCGGAAGCGGCTGCAGAAAATAAAACAGTGCAAGTGTTTACCTGTAGGAGTGAATTGACCATGAGATTGTGAGGGACCCTCTGCCGAGGCGGTGCAACCATCGTCCGCGCGGCGCCGCGCCGGGGCGCCGGCCGCCCGCGAGACACGGACATGTACAACGGAGTGGAACTCCGAGGAAAGCATTCAGCTCTAACGAGAAATTGTATATAACGAATTGTTACCCGTTATTTTGATTAGTATTAATTGTGCATTTCTAATAATTCAGAGCCAACTGGTTAAATAGTTCGTATCGCACGCTCTCATACGTCAATCAGCATGACGTCATGTGACGCACTAATATCGAATAATAGTGTAGATTGTTATATAGTGACTTCGGTTGGAAGTCGCAAAGCGAGAGCTTTAAATTATCCGTAGGAGCAATGATTATTGTTATCACTGGTAGCGTAGTGTAGTGCAACCTCATGTGCTGTTCCAAGACACACCTACTCGGGACTGCCGTAATACTCGTAACTCGGAAAATTCAAGTTATTAATAATCATCATGCGGAATAATTAGGATTTGCAAAGTGTGATATTAGTCATAGCATTTCTATATGTTATCCAGTGCACTGCGTTTACATAGTACGTAAATTCGTCTACATATAATTATTTATTTATGAAATTAGATTTAAGTAGATACTAATATTGTTGCAGAAACGTAATACGCTTATGATAGACATGTACCTACCTAATTAAAGAAACAAATTGGCAAAGAATTTAAATATATTGGACATTGAAGATGAAGAAGAGATCGAGATCTCCGTATGCTCTCAAAATAATTAGTGATTAATTAGTGAAGTTTTATTAGACGCTAACAAGTCTAAGTAAAGTGTATACGCGTCAGCGTCTTGCCAATCATGATTGCACACACTCTGTACGCTTTCGATGGTCTGTGAAAATGTATCAGAGGCTGTTCAATAATAATAAATTGTTAATCGCAGTCCCTTGACTATTAAAAAAAATTGTAGTTCCTTAAATTTAGTGAAAAGAAATAATTATATTGTGCTATTTAAATATTAGTTGCTGCTTATTTTGTCGATATATTTTTTTCACTAGGTTACATAGGATTTCAAATTGAAAACACAAGAAGAGGAACGGACTGTTAAATTTGTCTCAATAAACTAGTGTTTCACTCAATCGTTTGGTGTTTTTATTTTTTAGTCGTCTGTTCTTGTAATAAAAGAAGTCGACCGCAGTTCGCGAGTTTGAAAATAAATACTACCCACTACCCTTTGTTTTGGCTATTTGTTTGGTTTGGTATACTTGTATAAAAAAAACTGTACTAAAATGTTCTACATTCACCACCTTTCGCCCAGCAATTTTAGCACGACATCGCTTAAAACTCGTAGGTAAATATAAAATAATAAATACTAATATTATGAAATAAGATATTTTTTTTGTTAAGTTCCAAATTTTTTTTGTAAATATGTTTTATGCAGGGCATACAAGTATTTGACTTCAATCTCACCTGTTTGTAATCTACGATGAAACCCATAAGTATTATTAATTACCTACCTAAATTGTGCTGGTTCACTCTCGCTTAAATTAATTCAAATTATAACCCAGTAACTATCGACACTCAAAAGGCTAAAATTGCAAAGCAAGATGTCGTTGTGATTTTAATATGTAAGGATCAGTTAGGGCAGTGTTCATCCAATTGTGCAACTTCGTAAAGCTTGCGCTTGCTGCGCGTCACGCCTAAATCTGCGTCAACTTTTACGAAAAATGGTCCAATATGCGAAGGGCCGTTGCTTGTTGCTTAGACCCTAGAGCTCTGATTTAGCTTAAACTGTAGTAAACTTATAGGACTTTATAAACCTCCTGAACGTTGATTGCCAAAAACCATAGGGTGTTTTAGACTAGAATGTCCCAAAATTTTGCAGTTTTATGCGTATTTCGTAGCGAGCACAAGTTTCTCGAAGTTGCATAATTAGGCAAACACTATTCTTACTGATCCTTACAACATATTAAAAATCCACAACCACATCCTTTTGAAAAAAAAATTAAGATTTAAACAATTAAAAGGCAAGATACATACCTAGCTACTGTTACATCACAATTAAAAAAACATAATGGGGTAGGATAAATGAAAGAATTAATTTACATCAATAGTTAAGTAACACGATTTAATTTCACAGGAGTAAATACATATAGCACATGAATTTAACTGCTTGTATTGCGCTGCAATCTCATTTAGCTTTTATTTAGACCTACCTTTAGTAACGTCACTTATTCATATACACATTTTGATATTTTATGTGTTTGAAAATTAAGAAAAATTTGCTGTTTCAAAAAATATTGCGCTTGTATTTTTTTACTTTTAGCCTTACTTCTGTATATTAATATATATATTTCCAAGATCTAATAAGTTACAAGTCTTACTTTCTTGGATAGTATTCCGAGTCTTTGACACAAATCTACAAATTTTAGTATTGACGATTTTGACAATATTTCACAAAATGTGATCTTACGTTTTTGCTTTACGCAGTTTACAATTTTATCTTCATTTTATATCTTTAATGAAAATATACACAATTGGCCTTATAAGGCTTAAATATTTTAAAGGTAACTTGATTTGATAAACTGACAGGCCTCGTGTATATCAGGTAAGGATCTTGACCACATTTTAAGGTCTTTTTTTTGCACATTTTTACGGATGTTTACTTTTACTTCTTACAGCACAGACCGTAGTTTTACAGAAAACGACCAGTTTTTTTTAATAGGTAATGCAAAGAGCGGCTTATTTCTCTAGCAGTTTCTACTGAAGTCGCTTTGGCAAAAGATAAAGCGACCAGGGTATTCCTATTCATATACTTTAATTACCATGTTAATTAATTACCATGTCAATTTAATGTACAGTCGCTTTCTACTTAGCGACCACTATTTTCAGTCGTAATATGTACAAAAATAAATTAAAATTCTTAAATGCGTACAATACTTATTAGTAATTATTTTATATAGTACGATATGCCGTGATTTTTTTGTGATGTCACTGATGATTATATATGTAGCTTTGAGATATATAGAAAAGTAAATTGCAGCTAAGCAATTTAAAATGTAGAATAAGTAATCAGTTTCTTCAAAACATATATGAGTAACAACGAGATAATCACTTATACTAACGACCATTTTCGAATTCCTTGTTGTTGTGGGTTCAAACTTTGACTTTCGCAAATCATTTGTAAAAGAAACAATTCAATATAGACAGTAAGAACACAGACCATAAGTAGATCTCCATTCTTAAATCGAGTATAATCAGCCAGGGAACGTGACATTACTTTTATTATTTAATTACTAAGTAATATACAAATAAATATTTGTATTTTCAATTTGCAACTCCATAAAGACACTTATCTAATTAAAGTAATATTGTAATATTACGATATTTAACATTAATACAAACAACGAGGGATGAAAGACATCATATACAAAAAAGTACAGCTCTTATCATCTAGGGGTTGTCAAGCAACTTAGTAAACACATAACATGATTAAATAGGTAAACGTCAAAATGTTAACCATACATTTCATGAGTACATAATATTAATTATACAAATTAATAAAGGTAACGTGAGATAATCTTCTCTTAGCCATAAGCCCACCTTTTATTCCTTTCGTTTTCGTGCGAAACCTCTACAAAGTTATTTTAGGGATTAATTAATTCTTAATAAAATAGGTTTACACAAAAATACATGGCGAAAAGCTTTTGTTTTAAAATATAATGTAGTGCAAGCTTTTAAAAATTAAATACTCTCATTTCTCATGCCTCATTTAGGCGATCGGTTGTAATATTTATAGATAAGATTATTACAGTTACATCGCTATTTACAACACGTATACACACTTTAGGCGCCACCGGCCACAGTATTACATCGTAGTGGTAAATAAATGCGACTATACCTGACGCTTATCATGCGCCACGCGCTGTACTTAAATATATTTATCCAATTTGACATGAAAAATACTGAAGGGTATAACATACTCAGGTAGTAAGGTGATAGGTAAACTTATAAGAGATATACTTTCCTTCGTTCAACCCTCGCAAATAAAATGTCTTTGGTCTTTGCTGCATATTGTGCCATTGTTAGGCAAATTTACACATTATTACTATATTACCGTATTTTTTCAAATTTATAACCTTATAATTAATATTTTATATACCTACAGACAATTAAACTAGATTATAGGTACCTATGACTAGATTATACCTACTAATTATCCTTCAAATACTGTTTAAAAAATTATATAGGTAATAATTTTGTAAAAAACAAAACGTACGTAAACGTGGTAAACATAAATTCAATCATGATCATGACATTTGACTAAGTATGTAACTTTAGTTTTTGCAAAATTTTTGATCTGCGGTGAATGATATTTTCTTAGATGAACTGACTTTTTAATGTAGTGGTGTTGTACCATTTTGCCTTTTTTTACTTTAAACTCATATTTAATGGCATGATATATGAACATTCGAACATTAAAAAAATATTGATATATGAAATATTTCATTCAGATCTCAACCCAGCTCGCATTCCAAAATATTAAGATATCATTAGCATACTTACACAAACAATAAGCATACCTACATAGACTATAAATTAGGTACTATTACAAAAAAATATAAATTAGGTGCTCGCAACTTCGTACGCGTATTTTATTTAATACCGCATTCAGGTAAAAAGTATTCTATAACCATCTTTGAATGTCCAACTATCCTTGTACCAAAATTGGTTAAAATTCGTCCAGCCGTTAGGGGTCATCCATAAATTACGTCACACGAATTTCATGATTTTTTGCCCCTCCCCCCGTCCTTGTCACAGCTGGTCACATTTGTGAGACTCCCCCCCTCCCTAGTGTGACGTCACATATTTTGCAAATTTACATTTAGAAATTATTAAATGAAAACAGCGGTTCCAAAATCAGTTTTATTTCCATTTAAAATATTTTTTAATAAAATTAACATCAAATCAAACATTTAACAAAACAAAAATTGGGCAAGTGCGAGTCCGACTCGCGCAAGAAGGGTTCCGTACCACAATCTATAACAAGCTTGTTGTATGGGCCCCCCTTAAACATTATTTTTTTTAGTATTTGTTTGTTATAGCGGCAATAGAAATACATCATCTGTGAAAATTTCAACTGTCTAGCTATCACCGTTCTTGAGATACAGCCTGGTGAAAGACGGACTGACGGACGGACGGACGGACGGACAGCGAAGTCTCAGTAATAGGGTCCCGTTTTTACCCTTTGGGTACGGAACCCTAAAAACGATTGACTATGTTAATTAAAGAAATTAACAAAACAAAAAATTGGACAAGTGCGAGTCCGACTCGCGCATGAAGGGTTCCGTACTATAATCAATAACAAGTTTGTTGTATGGGAGCCCCCCTTAAAAATGTATTTTATTTTATTTTTAATATTTGTTGTTATAGCGGCAATAAAAATACATCATCTGTGAAAATTAAAACTGTCTAGCTATCACCGTTCTTGAGATACAGCCTGGTGACACACGGACGAACGGACGGAAGGACAGCGAAGTCTCAGTAATAGGGTCCCGTTTTTACCCTTTGGGTACGGAACCCTAAAAAAACGATTGACTATATTAATTCAAAAAATTAACAAAACAAAAAATATTAATAGAACTACACCTATTAATTAAAGATACAAACTTAATAATCTTGAGTCCATGGACTTTGAACCCACTCCTTTAAATTATTTATAACTGGCATAGCAGCCACTTCGTTCTTCGTTAGCAGAACTAAGAACGACGTTGTTTCATTCGCGAAAGTCAGTGGTCAAATGAAATAGAAACAAAGAATAAGAAATCACAGCTAGGCGCAATGCGTTTGGCGGCATTTATCAAAGGGCGCCTAGGCGGTCGGCGCGTAACACTAGTAGAGCGAGTGGTCGACAAAACAATTGGGACCTATCTTATATTTACACAGATATAGTTGTACGTTTTGAGGTTTTCGTAAAGTAATAGTTTAAAGTTCATGTTTTAACACTTAGATTATAATAGATTTTGAAATGTGACGTCACGAAATTTATGACCCCTCCCACCCCCTTGTCACACAATGTCACACTTCGTCGACCCCCTCCCTCCCCCTATACGTGTGACGTAATTTATGGATGGCCCCTTACGGCGTGGGAGGACAAAAGAAATTATGCCCAACAGATGTCGCCAGACTGGCATGGCGCCGCGCGCCCATGCAAAACTAAGTTTCAATACAAATCTAGAATTTTATAATAGTATAAAAACAAATTATATCGAGTAAAACTTTAATTTTGTTAAAGAATATTTACGGTCGTTGGTTTATTGAAAATGTCAGATTTTTTTGTACGTTGAAACGGTTTACTCCAATGAATTTCTAAAAAAAGGTTACTGACTTAGTTCAATACAATTTCCATAACGCGTCTCACATAATGAATTAAATTACCATTATCATAATTTAAAACTAGTAGGTAAAGTACCAATTATTTGGCATTCAAATTAAAACCTACATTTTCACACGTTTTTGACATATTTTGACAAACTATTTATTTATATACATTTATTTATTTGCATAGGTCAGAATTTGGACTCTTGACAATTTTACACTTACGAATTTACTTATTTATTACGATCTACATGTATCTTATGTGAATAATTTACGATAGCCTCGCCTCGATATCCGATTTTATTTGGATATTTCATGAAAGCACTTTTTTTATTACGAACTTATTTACGGTTGCTATATCATGACCCATATAATACTTAATATTCCAAATTACTACATTCACTCTATAACTACTTCACTTACTATTTCAGCGCAATTTTTTGCAATTTTCTGAAAATCTATTGTTAATTTGGTACTATGTAATGCATTTGTTTAATGTACAATTTTTACTTACTAATATAGTGTGTAAAATATATGCAGAATATTATGTAAGTTTATTTCAGATGGAGAATCTGCCTAAATATTTAAAATGATGTAATAATTTCGGTGAAGTAAAATTAATGAGGTGGAATGATTTTGATGGGGCGAGAATAATTTCTCAGAAAATTGGATGCATAAGAATTTTAAAAATTGAGTTTAAAAATTTAGAATTATTTTCATGGCGTAAACGTAAATGTGTGAATTTCGAATAATAATCAAATAGCGGTTAAAAGTAAATAATTATAACTACACATTTAATTTCAGATAATATAATGTAGCCGAATAGGTATTGCTTCTGAGATTGGCGTATTTCAACATGTAGAGGTAGTATAGATCTCTAACTAATCTTATAATAGGTAGCATTTTATTAAGAGGTATGTCGGTTAGCTGTAATAATATTATTACTTGCTTTTAATTTAGACACAATTGCCAACACCATATAATCATTCAACCAGTCATAAATAAATGTTTGTAACTTTTTTATCTAAAAGTAACGATAATTTAATTTAATAAATGTTGGTTTATAAATGGACTACAAAATGATGGCATAATTAAAGTAAAAACTGATTAATTACAACCCTACAACTGAGCATGAATTTACTGTAACTATATGAATATGTAGAGAGAAAATAAATCTTAATCTTTGCATTTAGGGAAAAAATCAGCTTAAACTTATAGATATTCACTCATGTACAAAAATAATGGTATTAAATCTACTAAATTTCACACGTCATAGACAGCCTTGCTTTGTATACATATAATACAGTTTGCTTCGAGCTCTTATACTAATTATTTTCTGCATTTTTTTTGAGATACGACTTAGTTAGGAACTTTAGGAACTAGGTGACTCTGAACTGTTTTATTTCCTTAAAATTATTTTTTTACCATTTTCCTAGTGTTATTAAAATAGTTCTCTTATTTTTAACATTTCGATATGGATTTCTCGAAGCAGTATAGAAACTTTATGCCTGTTCTTCAGATGTACTTGCTAGAAGTGTTTCTGGTTTTTTTCATTTTTTTTATATGAATGTGGATACTTCGTATCATATTTTACTATAAAATTTCACTTGCATCAAAGTCGTATCCCGATTTACTATGGAGTTTTTTCTTAAAAAAATATATCCATAATTTGTACTAATTATTTACACACTACTCGTTTGACTAGACTGACTCATTTGCCTTATTCGCACTTTTCTTGCTAACTTATTTACAGACTACTAAGTATAACGCTGTCAGCGATAGTACTTTCCTACATAAGTACACGAATAATTATTTAACTGTATTACTATAGCTTCCATAACATGGAATTATCAGATATGTTAGACGTTTTAGTACTTAGATGTTGGTATTGTTGGTGACCCAAATGACCCCTTTAGTGGTAGTTGAAGGGTGCCGTCATCAGACATAACGGAAACGATTGGGGTTATTCACTTATAAATAGAGTTCAGTCAAAATAAAATAATAGATATTACCAGCGTCTCTTTTTTGAACACTGGCTGCGAACAATTTGACTATTTTGCGCCCAGATGTTATTTATTTTTAAGTGTACTAATATGTGATATTAAAAAATACAGTTATTTATCCTTTCCTTGCTCTTATCCAATTTATTTGGGGTCGGCGCAGCTTGCTCTTGTCTTCCCTACAAAGTACAATTATTAAATTATTTCCAAAGGGACATTATCTGCAATACAAAAGCCGTTTATAGCCGATAGCCATTTAATTTTACGTAAATATTAGCTATACTTGGACGCAACCTCTGGAGGATCTTGACGCTCTCTTTATTTTTTATTCTCATTGCCACTTTGTCTGCGAAACAAGGTTAGTAAATAAAGAATAGGTAATTGATAAGTAAATCAATATAATTAATTGCTTATAAGTCCTTAATCCACTTATTTTTTTCTATAGGTGAGGTAACCATTGTTTCACGACTAGACGTATTACTGCAATTTCATTTATATGAGGGCTGCATTACTACTTACCATAAAATAAAAATATACTAATGTATAACTACATAAATACTAAGGAAGACGTATTTTGGGGGACGTCTATGTACAGACTAGGTTTCAGAGACTGCATCATAGTCGTCAGCATATATAAACATTACGTCGTGACCTTGAAAGAAAAGGCTGTACATCGTATACGTTAATCTTTATAAAATGGAATTACGATTACAACGTTGCATGGAATCTTCTCAATCGAAATCACGACGTAAGTTTTTTTTTATTAAGTATAATAATGACTAAATTACCTACTAGGTTATGCATCACAATCAGACCCATCGTACGCGACGTTGTAATGTACAAGGACCCTGCCCCGCCACGCTGGCCGGGTTGGCGGGGATCTAAATTCAAATATCAAACTACTGCTTGCTCAAATGCAAAGCAAGAAATAATTAATACATAGTGTCAATCCATAAAGAACATAGTATGTTTATTTATATACATATATCTAATTAAGTTCACAGCATCGTTAACGCTACACTTAGCACAATGATAAAAGTTAATTAAGTGCATTTGCACATTGCAAACAAACAGTGCTGCTATTCAGCATAGTTAAAAAAATGTTAAAAAGGATTAAAAGGATATTAATTGATTTTATGGGCGCGTAATAGTAAGAAATAGAAGGTATACAGCAAATTATTTGTGATAAATTCTAATGTTCAACGAATTATGTTTTTCTAAAATATGAATAAGTTGACTTATATTTATTTAACTTTGATTTTACCATCGAAATCCTATGAGATTGCAGCTGATACAAAGTATAAAAGAATTACAATAATTACTAAATTGTCTCTGAGACGCTGGTTACCACTATTTTAAAACAGGTAGCTTATACCCATTGGCTTAAACGTTTCCAAAAGTATATTTTTACGAGATAAGGAAATTTTGTTTGTGCCTAATGTTGTATGACCTGTAAACAGACTGTTAATGGACATAGTAAAACATTTATAAGTTATAACCTGACATTTAACTAACGGATACTGTATAAGACCCGGCCTAAGATGTATAGATACTCTATTTTAATCTCTATTAATTAACATTTAATAAGAATTCACATCGAAACCCTTCTTGGCTGCGATTGGGAGGCGCTCGCCCATCAGATAGGGATTTTCTACCTGAAAATATTACAACAATATTATTTTGTTACTTTACAGGTTTTACGATATTAACATATTAGTATGACATACAGATACGACAAATTTTCACTTGTTTTTTGTTGTAAATTTGTAGACTGGCCCGAATTGTGTAGTCATTCATGTTCAATACTGTAACCCCCGGCTCTACCTAGTAGGTAGGTAGTACCTACTCGCGAAGTTGACCGCGCTCGCGCCGTTGATCACAAGACTCCTGTCAACGCGACTCAGTCAACTTCAGAAGTGGCAGAGCCGGGGGTTCAAGCGATATTCAAGAATACAAGTTAGAAAGAGTCGAATATAGAATACCTAAGGTAATAAGTAATAAACTCACATCGGGCTTATACTTTTTAGCCACCAGGTTCTTGCGCTCAGGGAACCTGAGCTCGAGGTCGGACTGGGGCTCGGGGCAGCTGAACATGTGCTCGGCATCGCACATGCAGCGCTGAGAGAACTGGTACTCGCGGCTGAATGCTGCCGTGTTCTCGAACTCGATCAGGCAGCCTTGGTCTTCTGCAAAACAAAAAAGGTTTTATTTATTTTATTTATAATTCATAGTTTATTGTAAGAAACAGAAGTCAGTACAAATGCGAGCTTAAATGTCATATGGCATTCTTTACCAGTCGACCGCAGGGCCTAACAGAAATAATTCAAGGCGTTGCAGAGTAGAATTATAATCTTGTATTCTTTGGAAAAAGTAATGACCTTTAAAATCCAACCCAAAAGTATAAATGTGATCCAAGGCCCGCTAGAGTTCGTAACCCACAGGTACAAAAATACAGTTTTAAATGACCAGGCCATGGTGTTCCGACCTTTTTAAATGTGTCTAAATACATTAATAAAACAGGTAAATCTCACGTTATGATAATGCAGTAATGTACGAGTTTACCGGTAAGTATACGACATACGACAGGGCAGTGGTTCGGCTGGCTGTAGTAGGTAGGTGTGGGTCTTGATGATCTGCCGGTTGGGTTAGCCAACCAGTTCGGTCGGCTGGTGGCTCCACAGAGAGTTGAACGTATGAGTTTACCGGTATACCCGACAGCGGGCAGCACGGCGTCGGTCTTGATCATCTACTGGTTGGGCACCAGCCCGAACGGCTGGTGGCTCCACAGGGAGCTGAACGTATGAGTTTACCGGTATATCCGACAGGGCAGGGGTTCGGTGGGTTGCAGTAGGCGGGCAGCACGGCGTCCGTCTTGATCATCTGCCGGTTGGGCACCAGCCCGGACGGCTGCAGTCGCTGCTGGCCTTCGCCCGCGCCGCCGGTCACGTACTGATGACCCCACAGGGAACTGAATGAAAGATAACTTCCATAAATCCTCATCGCAATGTAATTCAAGAGACACAAAACATACTTCATCGTCTTAAACTGTTCGATTGTATAACTTTGTAAATGTAATAGGACAGCTATTATTATGTTCTAAATTGTTGTTCATTTAAATTGTCGAACGTGGCGATGAAATTAAAGTAACGAAGCATTTTTCGTTGGAATTCATTAAGAAATGTGATTGTTCCCGTAAGTACTTATAATATTTATAATGTAAGTTTTGGTCGGTTAGTATCCTGAAATCGTCAATATTTGTCTATGTGCAGTTCAAGATTATTTCGCTGCTTCAGAATACCTGTGCTGCAGGTACTCCTGGTCGCGCAGACTAGGGTTGGGGTCGCCGTTGATAAGCGAATCGTAGTCCAGTTGTTCGTTTTCCAAGTCTTTGGAGGCTCGCGCCATAAGGGCCAGATGGCGTTCGCTTTGCGGGAACTCCAGGTAGCCCGACGCTGCATCGTTGAACTCCTTCCCCATGCGCTCCACCACTTCACGAAGTAAAGCTTCGGTTAGCATAGGCTCCTGTGCGAAATCATTTATTGGTTATTGTGGAGTACATTATAGTATGGTTTAGGTAAGATTCAAGACAGGTACTAATTTCTGCAGGCTTTTCCTAATAATTACACGTATATTAAACCAACCTTTTCCCCAATAGAACCATGGGGGATAAACCCCATTGCCCCGACGATGCTTATCGCCAAAACTAGAATTTCTTGGCGGCCCATTTCGAATCTGCAAACAAAGATGACGATAGCTGAGGTATAGGTCATAAATAAAGGCTTGTCGACACGTTTAATTGTTATTATGTCACCATGTAAGACCATCTGCGGATGTGCCGCAGTGAAAAGAGAACGGTCAGTATTCTACACATACGCAAACGGCTACGTACGTCAGTATAACTGTATAATTTATGTATTAAAAGTAATTAACGCGATGTTGCTTGTTATAGTGTTTAAAGAGCTTTTTCTTAAACAATGTGCATGAGAATTTTCTACAACATAGATCTTTCGATTGTATATGCACATACCTACAAATCGATAATGCATGGATAGTTACAGCGGACGATTTAAAAATACTGGTAACATTAGTTTGATCGTGTCCGCGCCGCGCCTTCTATCACGCCCGCGGCACATCGATCATAATTAATTGGTTGAAGTTCATCAAAAACATAAATTAGTCATCGGTTGCTGAGCGAATCTAGCAGGATCGTCTGAGACAAATTAGATTCATGGTTTTTTAGCAATGGATGAAATTTTATTAGTCATACGATCATAGATAAATTACATTAGCGGAGATGAATAATTTTAATATAATTGAAATGTGTTAATTATCGAATTTCGAACTCGCACTTCTTTCATTTTGAAGACCACAAACTTTTTCAGCTGCAAGGACCTAGCCTAAAAGTTGATAAATAAGCTTTGTATTTATAGTTTTGCTATTGCTTCTATTTATGGGTCAATTTCAACAAGACGCATTTTTTGTATCATTTCGGTGTGATTCTTTATTTTTGATTATTTTTAAGTTTGTTAAATGTGAAGAGATACTTTAGACTATATTATTAAACATATGTAAAAGGGACCCTGAAATCTGAAATAGTTTTCGAGATATTCGAGATCGAATATGAAACATACAACGGAATGATAAATGTACACCAGGATGATAAAATAAGTGCACCGCAATGAAATTTCATACACCAGAATGAAAGAAAAGTAGCATATTATGAAAGTAATTTTACTTTTTTTATTCGTAATATATATTATATTGGCATTACATAATAATATAAACATATATCTTAGTATGGTATTAAAAACAAAATAAAAAAAAAATATTATTTTAACAATATTTATGAAAAGTGAAGCTACTTTTGATGTCATTCCGGTGCTTTCCTCATTTTGGTGGGGTTTAAAGTCATTTTACTACACCGGAAACACTGGAATGAGAATGGTGGAATGAGAAACACGACATATTTCTATTTCTTAAAAAAAAAGTAAGCCCTATATTCTAAAACTAATTCAACTCTTGTAATGGCGAGTGTACTTTACCTGATATATATAAATTTCAAACCACGCAGTTAAAAAATAAAGAAACTATAACAAACTCCGGAATGACATTTTTTTTGTCCCCTGTCCACCGCGATGAAATATTCACGTTTGTACAAGCCAACGTATTGCCACTATACACAAGTCACTCGTCGAGCGCCGCAGCTTGACTAATTCTTTGAAGTGCGCGGGAGACGGGGGGCGTACTTGATCAAATTTGGGAAATAAATCGGTTCGAAACATTGTCGGCGGTAATGAGAAGTTTTCTCAGGACAAACGTATATGCACTTATTCAAGGGTATACAAAGGAGATATATAAGGGGTAATGTGCTTTTTTCGTTACCTATTTATATGGTAATAAAATAATGGTAACAGATTTTCTTTGTCATGCATAGTATTTGACTTACCCGGCATTTTACAAACAAAACTGGCTTGGGGACAACCCACCTTGATGAGAAATTTGGTCTAAATATATTTTTTTAAATTATTACATATATTAATATTTAAATTTTAGCTGTTGCCCGAGGTAGACAATGGCGGGCTGTTTCCGAAAAAAAATGGTACTTTATTATTCAACCTTTCTGCACCTGCGTTTTCAGTCTTGCCATCAAAAAATACTGCTTGGGAAATTGACCCTTATGGAAGAGGTGTTGTTGTGTTCGATCCTTGGCGAGTTGGGTTGACAAGGAACCCATTGCATTTACATTGCGTGACATTTCGCATGTTAAAGGATTTAATATTTCATCTAGACCACTCTAGAGTCTAGACTAACATCTAGACTATGTAAAATAGCGGCAAAAATATATCATATTGGCATATACCTCAATGCATATTGGTGTATTGTGTATCAAATATGCCACACTTTTACCACAAACGATTTTGGAACATTCACTAACCTGCCATTTCACTTCAAGCACTAGTTTTCTTCCAAATACTTATTTGAATCAACGTATTTAGTCAATATTGTGCACCCTTAAAAAATATCGCGTTTTTTTATAATTTCACATTCAGCACTATTTGGAAGTTTCAAATATAATAGGTAATAATATTTGTCAGTACTTACACTAAAGGATGAAGGATATTTTTATATTTGCTATTTATTAAAATTCAAACTGCGTTTAATTCTTAGATTTTTTTTTTATAATTAAGAATCTTGCTTTGAAATTAAGATGATTAGTAGGTATTTAAGATGAAAATAACATAGCTCGAAGTTTTGTGTTCAAAAGCTGGCGTTGACTATTTCGTTCAGTTCCCTGCTCCATGCCCGAAGTTGACTTATGACGTAAATCAATCAAATGATACACGGCTTACATGACATAACATCATTGTTTGATGTTTTTATAACGAAAAAAACGACCAAGACCCCATTGTATCGCAGTAAGTGGGTGTAGCGATTAAGATGCTATCATCTGTTTTGTATATCGGCATCCTTTGAATTATGTTTTTATACGTCTAATTGAATCCCTTCACTTTTCATAACGAAATCGATTTATTAAATATATGCAAAAGGTTTACGAAGGATATAATTAAGTCTTAAAAGTGTCATGTTATTAATCATATTTGTGAACGAAATATTACCAGTTGGGATATACCACTTTTTTTTGATAATTGAGAAACCATTTCTGGGCAAAGGGTTCTTATACCACAATAAACAATTAGATTATGTCAATATGACACCTGTGAAAATGTACTCATATTTATTTTTTCTCTTTCATTCGCTGTTGCCGTTTTGCAGTACAAGTCATGTCATGTCGAATAAGACGTCAAAATACTTATTTTTGCGTTAAACAATAAAAGCATCTAAACAGACAAAAAAGTATCTTAAATCGGCCTATTTCTTACGATTTTTTGGTATTCCCTGTGCAGTATAAAAAAAATACCTACTTTCATTTTATTCCATACAAGAGTGACCCACCACAATAGTTACACTAAAATGTTTATTATTTTATTTTTATACTCTGTTGAGACACCACAATGCCAAATACTCCAAACGACTCCTGCTTAAATAGCTATTTGATTTGCTAAAAACGTGTACAAGTGAAATATAATCTCTCAATAAATCCTTGACTTTAAAAGGTGATTTCTAAACGTTAAATTATTAACTATCGGAAATCGAAATAAGACTCCGAGTCCACAGCAAAGTAAAGTGTATACCGGTTTGCGGGCAGTCTGGATGTGCCATAAACAAGGTCTGGACATCGCATAGGCTCCAATCAGGTTGTTAGGGCGGCTGCAAACTTGCCTGCATGTAGGGTGTGCAGTCCCGGGTTTTTCTGTAATTCCCGGGACTGCCATAGTAAAATTTCCCGGGAGGGCACACCCTACCTGCACGCTATGATCCTTGGTCCAAGCTAAAGTCGCTTGCTACTACTGCAGCAGGTTATCTGTAAGTCCCCTGATACCGCCATTGTGTCGTATCCAAAGAAATCATATCGAAATATATGGAAGCTATAACCCACTTGATTACGCTTGGCTACCACATTTTCGTATGGTATACGGATGGATAAGTTGCGGAGAATTTTCAAAAACCTATTATTTCCGTCAATTTCTGGAAACTTTTAGGTACAAGAATTTCAAATAATATTTCGACTGGGAAATTTCCTAAAGGAAATATTGAGAAATTTGCAGGAAACTTCCATGTGGAGTGTCGCATTTTTGAAAACTTTCCGTCGGAAGAAAATTGGTTTACAAAAGAGGAATCTTATCCTGACTTTTTTCGGGCTCCTCTTTCGTCATTCCTGAAAGCGAACTCTGATAAGAGTCGGGATAATGCTAGGTAATAAGAAGAATAAGTGAACTACAATGAGCTGATGATTTTCTAGCACACAAACATAAAAAATCTTCTATCGATCTACAGTAACCTAAAATAACTTGCATTCATGCCTTTACGTTTAGAAATTCCGCAGAACATAAAGAGGAGATGTATAGCCGGCCTTACCTGAACATGCGAATGACATGTATTATAGCGCGGTCCATTCACTGGCGCTCATTCAAGCTTTCTACGGAGCCTACGCTACGATGTAAAGATTTGATTGCCAATATTAGCATATACATTTATAGTGATGCGGTTTTATGGCGCCTAATTCTAATTATTTTAAAACTCTAGTGATGGGACTGATGGGGAGTTTACGTTATGATGGAATTGGGTTATAGCAACAAATAAAAAATACTTAATATAGATCTTACACAAATTTTTGTATAAAAACTAGTGCCTGAAACAATAAAAATAACAAAGTAAGCCATAGATAAACAATAAAACCTAAACTAAACTTATAACCAAGATATATCATACATATTTCAATACACAGATTTTTGTCAACAATATAATTTTTACACGATACTTCATTGCCAACTGTACTTTTTTGTACAAACGTGAATACGGTATTAGATGACAGGACAAATCAGTCAAAAACTTTTTTGTAATGTCTAAACGGATCTGTTGGTAGGTATTCAGTTATTAGGAAAATACTTACTTACATGTGACGTCATAAAAATTGGTAATTCAAACGCGCGCTCTTTTTAGTTTTGATTGCATTTGATATTGAATAATCCTAAAAATGTAGTGGTAGTTTTATTTTATTCCCTATGACTTTGAATGTAATTAGAGTGGTATTTCAATTGCAATACAAATGTCGTATTGGTCATCAAGACGCACGAAACTCGGAGAGATTGAGTCGTTTTATTATAGAAAACCCTATGAGCACGATCCGTGCTTTATCATCACTTCAATGTCTTAAATAATACGATCAGCTCAATGGAAACGTGGATAGTATCATATTTAACTCGCAAGGATTTGATCAGAACCAGACACCCGCTCATTTGAAACTAAATACAAGCTTGTATAAATTTGTAAGTTATTTGCGCCCAAGTTTTTGTTGTCATCAGTGAAAGGAACAAATAAACAAAAGACGTATTAAAAGGTAATAATCATCTTGAATGGTTGTTTTATAGTCTGTGGAGTCTGCGCAGGCGAGGCGCACCTGCGGCCGGGGGTGTCGTGGGCGCCGATCTTCCGCGGCGCGAGCGCGTCCTCCGCCCGCGCAGCTAGAGCCCGCATCGACATCATTTATCGATATTCCTTAATTTTCATCGACTACACAGGGCAATGTGGTTGCTTAGCGACAATGCTATTTTTCACTTCTGTTCGAATAAACGGCAAATGAGAAATCTACAAAATTTTTAGTGAGCTTTGTATTTTATAGTTCGAAGTATTTTTTTCGCGGGCCAAGTCAAAAGCAGCACGTGGTTAAAAGTCATTATGATACTTACTTCAAAATAATCACCGATCGCGCAATAGATCAGGTTTTCACGTTTCATTTTTTTTACGTTATGTGATGCTGCGTTCGTACATGTTAGTAGCTACTAGGAGTTAGAACAAGTTTAACTTCGATTGATAAAGTAGTTTCTGAACAAATTCTGCATATAGAGTGTAATTGTTTTCATTCTTCTACTGCTGCTAACTATTTCTAATTTCCTACAAATTCTCTATCACATAATCGTATGTCATTAAAAGTTAAATAAAATTTACTAAGCAATTTTTTATTCAACCTGCATTGTTCAGTTATATTTTTAAATCTAAACGTACAATGAATGTAGAGCAGCCACATGTAATTTCTCAATGTAAACAATATATGTGATGTGATAGACTTGTGTTTACATTTTATTTCACCGTCATAATATATTCCCGCAAAACGTGAACTAGAAAGTGACTAACATATTCTTTGGTCGATGTTTAAAATATATATGTAAAAGTAATGCTAAAGTAAGTAATTAAGCTCGATATAATCGAACCGTGCAACATCACTACGCTGACCGAAGCAACCAGTTTGTATGCGGGGGCGCCTAGATAGTGAAACGTAACTTCTATTCCATACTTATCTGAATCCAACAGACTAACAAGGATGATACCTTGTTTTTTTGTGCTATCTCCAGCCCCTGAAGGTAATGTGAATTTTACCAACGGCTGCTCTGAACAATCGTATGCTCTTACTCCCATTTCTGTTTTTTAGGGTTCCGTATACAAAGGGTAAAAACGGGACCCTACTACTAAGACTCCACTGTCCATCTGTCTGTCACCAGGCTGTATCTCATGAACCGTGATAGCTAGAGAGTTAAAATTTTCACTGATGATGTATTTCTAGTGTCACTATAACAACCAATACTAAAAACAGAATAAATAAATATTGAAGTGGAGCTCCCATACAACAAACGTGTTTTTTGGAGTTTACTCCTTAAGAATCGATTTTCATATATAAGCCCGGGGTATGAAAATTATGGGGTATAAAATCGAACGTATCTGCCGTGCTAATTTAAAAAGTCGTATCTCAGTATACGATCGGGGTAAAAATACGACTTTTTAATTTAGCCTGTTATGCGTTACGTTAAGCGTTATAGACTAAGATCCCTATATAAAATGACCTTCACCGAGATGTTTATTTCATGAAATGTATTTTAAATGTACTTAGCAACGGGAAAACATGGCTCCCGTTAGAGAAAATTAATATTAATTGTTCTCTGCCATTTATTTATTTTAAATTAACACAAGAGGCTTAACAAATAACATAGACAAGAAACATATTCATAATTTCTCCGCGGAGACTGCGGCGGCGGCCGGCGGCCTACACGGCGCGTTGCTGCGCAAGTGCGCATCGGGCAGCTTGACTGACAGTTGTCAATCTACAACAGCTGAGAAATGTGTTTTTGTTTTCAAGTTTTTGCTAATATTTTGCGTGAATCTCTATCATGTTACGAGTGTGATTGCTATCAGTGCATGAGTACTATCTAGTTATATGTGCAATTATAAACCACCGCTTCCCCCAGGAACTTTATGGGGCAATTTGTATGCCGAAACTTGGAGCGGTTTTTTTAAATACTTTATTTGTTATCGTAGCCGTAAGTTTTTATCTATTGCGTTTTTTAATAGTTTACTTGATGAATCCTAATAGCACGGGCTCCTCTCAGAATGTCGCTTCCAGGTCTGTGTCGCTGTCGCTGGAGAATTCCGTACAGTGCCCACATTGCTCCCAGATTCGTTTCTTTAAAGGTCAGAAAGGACTTAATATACACATCAGTAGAACCCATGGCATTCGTGCTGGCGCAATTACGTCGCCACCAGGCAAACAATTCACAACCAAGTCAGATCAGGCCTTTTTCTGAAAAAATCAGTGAGCTTAAACATTCAATTCCAGTGGTCAAACGAATTCCTCGCAGCGCTCGAATTCAGGTTGCACAAAAAGTGTGCCTACCTTTTCGTTCTTACTTGCAGCGCCCAACAGGGTACATAAAATGTACTTAAACTATTTACTTTCACCTGTATAATCATTATGTGCAATAAACGTATTGAGTATTGAGTATATATTTTATAAACGTTCTTAAGGCCAGGCGCGCACCAAGATTTTAGTCGCACGATAATTTTGTCGCATAAATGCAAGATATGGGTTTATATGAGAGTGCGCGCACCACGATTTTCATAAACCCATAAGTACGCTTATTTCTGTGACAAAAAAGTGGTGCGCGCCTGGCCTGAAGAGTAAACTCCAGTCGTGCGTCGGAGCTGACACACACACTTTTTTATTGCCGTTTTTTTTATTTAAACGTACGGAACCCTTTGTGCGCGAGTCCGACTCGCACTTGGCCGTTTTTTATTGTTTCAAGTACCTAACCAATCCGCGCCACATCCATAATATTGACTAAAATATCTTGATATATCATTCTTTTAAATAATCGGAAAATTTAAACGCAGTGCAAGGCGTGAAACGTGTAACAAGTTTGCAACAAATTCCCTCTCATAGTCTGTTTATGTTGAAATAAACACTTGTCAGTACATAATTAACCTAGCTTAACTATAGCTGTCGCGGTCAAGCGTTTGCGTAAAATTAAATTAAAATTAAGAATGTATTTATTCATTAACACGATTGATGATTACATCGACATAACAGTGTTTGATGCCCCTTTTTAATTATTGAATACCTGTGCTAAGGGGCACCGCTCTTCCTTAGGCGGTAAATTATAGGTATCGCGTTACAGTTACATCTTAAAAAAAATATTCATATAAGTACAATTTAAATCGAATATCAACAGTGAATTAGATCCAACAAACTTGAATTAACTTAAAAAAATAAATATTTTAACACGTAATAACTATAAATTAACTGCCATTTCATAACTAAATATGTGTGAGTGTTTTTGAGTGTGTTATATAAACAATGTCTAGTTGTTATCTGATTATAAATGCACATAAGTAAGTAACTACCTAGTTTTGTAGCAAGTTTTCTGTATCATGATAATTTTGAGACTTTAGCCATTTATTAATTAAGTCTTTGCATTCTAGTACGGTAGAGGGTAAATATTTAGTATAGAACCCAATGTACTCCAGAAAACATGGAAAAAGTCGCAGATATTTACGTATTTTATGGTAGCGAAAAAACCAATGCCTACACAAAGCAAGTCTCTGTATATTCTTCTGACTTTGTCTTTAAAATTGCGAATGAAATACACTTATGAGTATGAGTATCAATTGTATTTTAATTTTAATATTGGCTCCATAGCTTTCTAAAGTCCTATCGTACTAACGAAAGTCCGAAGAATGAATGAATGAATGAAATGAATGCCGTATAAGGCCGCGCGTCTGAGGCTTTACTTTTAAAGTGGGTCTAATGACAAATGTTAATATGAAAATGGTTTCCCAGCTAATCTACAAATTTTTGTAAACTTTTCACTTTTAAGAACACTATTCAACGTAATTAGTTTTAGTTTTGCATTCTAAGCTTTTAAATACCTGGATGATGTAACGCATGACATACAACTGCATACCTAGTATCCCGCGATACAGGCCTTGCCTAGTGCGGGATTCCCTGGGATCTCTGTATACTTAACTGTTGTGGACACAAGTCTGATTTTAATTGTACAGGTTTGTAAGTAGTTTGTGCAATAAATATTTTTTTTTAACTTTATCTTATATATTTTTTACATCTTATCATAAACTACATATATCATACATTTCGTACATTAACTATGTGCATTACTTACTTTCAAAATATACAAAGCAAAATTCTCTGAGGAATGAATACCTACTGGCGCCTATTCTACTCACAACAGCAAAGTTCTTAATCTCTGTCGTCAAAGTATATTGATAATGGCGTTTCATCTTTACAAGTTTACTGGTGTAGGTTTTTTGGACGGAGATTATTGTATTAATGCTTAATGGACATGTACATTAAAAACTACTAGTAAAATAATGAGTGCGCTTCAAAAAACCCCGAGTTCACAATAAATTGTAAAGTATTAATCACTTTTTAAACAACCTGATGTCATTTAGAAATTCGTCACTATTCAAATATTGTACATTCTACGAGGAATATCTTAATTATCTTTGAGAACCAAATACGTTTTGTGCTAAACGGATGTCACTTGTCTTAGGTTCATATGCCTGGGGGCCGATGATGGTTGCGTTTATCACGTGATAAATAAGTGACAAAGCATCTGTCACTCACACTCGCATTTTGTCAAAACGTGACGGATGCTTTGTCACTTATCGCATGATAAAAGCAACCATCATAGGCCCACAGGTTTACTATTGTAACTACGATATTCTTATTAGGTACCTACGTAATAACAATTTATTTTAGTCCTGGTGACGCATATTATAAAATAACGGACGTCATCAAAGTATACCTACTCGTAAGTCAAATAATATGACGAATATGAGCTGGACGCATTGGTTCGTCTTGGTTCTTCCCTCATCATTTTTACCTGCTTAATTTTAAAAGCCTAGTGAAGAAACAAAGTAGACCTAGAGGCAGAGGTCCCAAAAGGTGGTCAGACCAGATATGTGAAGAGCTGGACATATCAGTCAGTGTTGCTCTCCACCAAGCAACAGAACGTAACTTATGGAGACAACTAGTTGACGGAATCAGAAAGTCACGATCCTCAGCAGTGAGGGAACGCTTGAAGAGAGTGAAGAAACTAGCTAAGTGACTCCGGCGCCCGAGGTACCTATATCAGGCGTCGGAGTCATTTACCATCAGGGTACCTAAGGCCAATATGAACACTTTAACACTAGTTTAATATAATATGAAATATAATGATGTTACTCAAACATACTGACGTATTTTTATCATTATTCTCAACAGTTGTGGGAAACGCTGGAAAATTCGACTTCTACTAAAACCGGCGGCGTATTTACAGAATAACTATCATTATTTGATTCGGTGGTGAACCTATTTCTAATAAATATCTGTCAATTCGTTACTTTTGTGAATTAAACGTAGAGCTTTATTAAAATGTCATTCTTTCACGATAAACAAGATGCCTATTAGTACTAAAACGTGAATTGTTACCTAATTTAATTTTATTTAAGTTTATTTGTTAATATTGCATACCCTAGCAGGGTCCATGTGTATGCAATAAATAACTTTGACTTTGACTTTTCTTTCTATAGGCCTTTTAAAAAACAACAAGTTGAACACTTCATCTATGTTTTTTTTGGAATATAGTAATGAATGATTCAGGCGATGACGGAGTTGCTATTGCTATGCCTAATATAATTTAATTGCAGGTTTATAGTTGATGCAGATCGTGTAGGATTCGTTAGATCCTGTTGATCTAATTGGACAATTGATTGAAGTACAATTATCATTAAAAGTTCGACGTATAAAAACTGATAAATTTATTTTACAACTTAGTAGGTATCCTTGATAATACAAACTTCCTTTTCAATAAGAAGTGTTAATTTCAGTAAATTACCGTAATGTATTTCTTATATTTTAATTTACGGATACTAAAACGTAAGTATAAGTAGCACAGGATTGGGACCGGTGGCGTTCTCTTGTTTCGGAGGCCAAGATCCTCTTTGGGTCACTGTGCCACAATAGTTAGTTTTAGTTAGATACTAAAACGTTTATTTTATCTAAGTTTAAATCTTGCAAGGCTTAGTGGGATAAAAATATAGAATTTCGTTATTCCCCAGGTTTGCTTATCATATTATAATAATCAATTATTTTTCTTATCGATTGTACCCTGCAACATAATAAAACAAATGACCCGCAAATGATGTCACTGATCGTGGTGTCGATAGTAAAATACAGTCTATTTACGTAGTTGATACGTGGTTGTAGGTTTGCACATTTCGGTCACGTACCACAAGGTCCGGGTGTGATCGATCCTCGAATCCGCTTGTTGCTAAATGTCACATGTGAGCCGACTCATTACCAAACCACGGGGTTTTTGGTGCACGCATGATTTGAGACTAGGCCGACAACATTACATTTTTTCAACCAGGCATTGCTATGATGTGATATTTAGAACAATTATTAATTTAGCGTTAACTGCCATAGCGTAATTAATTTCTGTAAATTTTCTGAGCAGCAATGTATGGCGTAGTTATTACTAGTGACAGTTGTGACATCACGATGTTAAGGATGTTAAGTGTCAACAAACAACAACAAACAAGTACATTGCGTGCTGAATTATTTTATATAGAAAAAAAAGTTAGTTTTTTTTTTAATAATTTATGGATCAATATATTAATGAGTGCCTATACTAAGATCCCGTAAAGTTTGCGGTTATATCAAATATAGGTACACGTTGTATAAACAAATAGAGGATAAAAGATGTATACCACATTTTTACATTCTCGAAAACATCCCAATGGTGTAAGTACTTCCTTTTCGCCAAATTATGTTTCGTCACACGTTTCATTTCGTCAAATGTTTCATTTCGCCAAAAGCATTTTTCACTGAAACTGTAAACTATTTCGGATTGTTGTAAATATCATCCTTTAGATCAGGTTAGTTTAGGTTAGGTTTGTTTTATAACAATCCGAAATAGTTTACAGTTTCAGTGAAAAATGCTTTTGGCGAAATGAAACATTTGACGAAATGAAACGTTTGACGAAACATAATTCGGCGAAAAGGTATATAGATGTCGCGTGCGTTGCTAAGCGATAAGACAACATGTTGTTGTAGTGTATTTTGTGTGACTATATGTTGGGTTTTCCCGTGAATTTGAGGTGTGCAATAAAGAGTATATGCATTGTATTGTCTTTTTTTTTGTAAATTTAGACTTACTTACTTAAAAAAAAAGAATGTCTCTGAGGGTACAATAGAAGGGTTAAATACTGCTAGCTAGAGTCTGAGTGCAGTCTATTCGATGAGGAGTAAATATTGCCATTCTATTTTTCCTAACTACGGTGAAGATGAAAAAGAGGGTTATGATATTTTCCGGCTGTATGTGGGTATGTATGTTCATCTGTTCCTTCACAATTCTAAGTTTTCATTTCCTATTCAAGAGTAGGTACAATGTACATCGGACATTACAAATGACTTGATATTTCAAAAGTAGTCTTTATGGAATAAGATGAACTCTCGACTGCTCACAGAAAAGCAACAAGTACCCATCAACAGGTGCATTGCTGAATAAGCGTTGAAGAATCGCTCCCAGGACGTCGTAGGCAGCTATCCGGTCTAGATTATAAATAGACGTACGTCGATATGGATATGGGCGGGAGATGCAGAGCGCAGGCCCGAGTGCAGCTCGCATAGGGCTTTATTGATTTCAATAACTATTTTATAACTACTCATAACGGTAATACGTGGTAATAAGTACGTCGTTTTCTTCGAGGACTATCTTTTATGGGACAATTACTGACTCGAGTTCCTTTCGGCGTTTCATCTCCACAGTTGTCTTCTCTTGTGTAGGTAATGCCGGTAGACTCGGACATGTTTAGCCCTTCTGGCTTACTTACAGAATTAAGTTCTGATTAATATATAGATACATAATAAATACAAAATCAAAACAAAAACAAATTGAAAATTCTTCGTTGGAGGTTTTGGTTTTGAATAAGCACAGTAGCACAGCGATTGGGCAATACAAAAACATCTGTAAATATTGTCATTCGCAAAAATAGTGAAATGTAAAGGCCGTGAAGTGTTGAGCATATGCAATATGTTTTTTGATATAATTTTTAAATAAAAGCATTAACTTAATTGTATAAAGCTACATATATGTATAGTCTGGCTAATGAAATATTACTCAAAATTTAGGCGGGAAATTGAAAAAATCTGCGGCTGGTCACACTTTGTGTAATAGGAATTATAGTTTTGATACGAGAACATATTTTTGATTTTCTATGCACACGTAAGCTACCTACAGATATAACTTAAATATATGTTGAAGTGCACTCATAGTCAGCTCACATAATTTCTACCAATATGTAGGTACAGTACAGTCAATGACAAACACATATGAATACACTTTCTAACCATATACAAGGCGAAAAATTAAATGTAGGGTAAATAAGACCTAGCTCGATAATACCGTATTAATCCGTCACCAAAAAAAATACATAAGTAATGCCAAATTTCAACTCGGAATGTTTGAACTAGTACCTACATAAAGTATCAAAATTATTTATAGAGGACGTACCTACTAAATTGTTTAAATCATAGACAATTGGTAATACCACAAGGAAATATCTGTCAACATTATGTGGGTATGTATTAATAATTTTATTATATGGAGTTTTTCACATTGTTTTAAAATTTTTGATTGACATTGTACTTATTTACATACGCGATTTTAATATATAAAAATAACAAAACAAGACTTAATCGCATTAAAAAAGTGTATGAAATAATAGTGTTTTATGCAACATTCTATAAAAGGGACAAAAAACGCGAGTAGCATGGGTTATTTCTACTTATATAACGTCACATTTAAAATTTTCTACGACTCACTACGTTTTAATTAAAATACAATTAAATAACAAAACATATTTTCATCTCTCCTGTTCGGAAAGTGACATTTTTATGAGTAGATAGCCGGGTGGAAAATAGCTTTTCCATCCATAGGGTGGAAAGTAATTTTTTTTTAATTGCCAAGGAGTCAATGATAATTGCCATCTTGATGCACGTCGTGACCAACTCAATTTAGGCACAATCTAGTCGGCCGTGGTAAGTGGCCACTGAAAAAAGGGTCCAAAGGTTAGATATAGGCAAGCTTAATTTACTTATATCTAATTATTAGATAGAAATTTGTATTATATTCATAATACATACATATGTATAATTCCGTCCCACATTTATTGATAGATACATTTGTTTAAAAATAAAATTGAAACCATTGGATTGTTTTTTTTTTTACTTTTTAAATGTTGGCGGTACGACGTACGTATATCTTAACTTTTTTGTATCTATTAAAAATAATAATAAGTAATGAAAGTTTGCAATAGAAAAAGCGGGAACACGAGATTAAATATAAATATACCGTGTCTTTTATTGGTTAAAAATGACATGGACATTAATATAACTCACTCATGCCATGTGCGTGTAGTATTTTATTTTCCTCGAAATGAAAAGTAGAGTGTTAAACTCGGGTGAAATTACCCATTAACCCTCGAACTATTGGAGAAATATCTCGGGTGCAATGGGTCACTTTCTACCCTTGGTTAACAATCTACTATTTAGGAATTACCATAAAAACATGAAACATCAAATTAAAAAACATCACAGTTTAAAACATTACCTACTGTCAACTTAGTTTCTAATGGACGTCCATTTACACCTAGTTAGGTATTCGTCCAATGAAGATAATGTAAATTATTATTTATTTTTTTATCATTGAAAATTGTAGAGTTAAGAGGTTGCTTAAGTTGTTCGTTTGGAAATTGCTGAATACTACTAAACGGATTTTTGTAATCAGTGACCTGTAACTGAATTTTGCTATTTTTAGAAATAAACTTTTAAATGTCTTTATTAGTAATGCATATATTATATAATTATTAGAGTGGTTAATTACATAAATGGCAGAAAAAAATACAGGGGTAGAAAAACACCCTTTTAAGTGCCAATACGCCGTTTTGTTATAATAATGTGCTGTGTATTTGTGTATGCTCAAGATTTTCAGAAGAATGGCTGTAGGCAGGCAATAGTATCGTAAAACTGGATACATACTTTTTTTTTGTTCGCCACTAGGTATTAAATTATATACGGTTCAATACATGATCATTTAGCAAGATGCTTATAAAGTACGTTACGAAGAAAAACCTAAATATAAACCTAATACTACTGCCCGTTATATAAAAAAGCAAGATGTAATATGGTAAAAACAGACAATTAAACGGTTGTAATGCAAATTAAGTATAAATATATTTAATTTGCTTTGGTCTAGTTAGGATCTAGGAAAAAATGTTTTCGAAAATTATGTAAAGTATTGTTTACAATACAATAACATATGTCAACGATATATGTATAGGTACTTACGGTCAATCTAACGAGGCTCGCAACTATTATTATCACCGCTACTGCTAAGTAAATACATACAAACGGGTTTGTTGAAATTAAAAAAATATATAAACTTAGATCGCGCCAAAAACTGTAAAGGTTATAAAATATTTTACCTATATAGGAATGAGGACAAATTTGAATAAACTTGTACAGTAAGAAGAGAGAAGCTCAAGAATTTAGTAGGAGTTGCAGGGTGTTGTCTACTTTGTTATCACAGCTATACTGCGCGGTTGCATCAGGGAGAAGGGCTGCATGGCGCAGGTCTGAATGCACCCGGGCGGCCCTAGGACTACCTGCAGTGGCGGATTATCCCTAAGGCAAAGTAGGCACGTGCCTAGGGGCGCGAGGTTCCAAAGGGGCGCGCGCAGCGCGCGCCTTTGCGAGTATTATCAGTATTATAACTAAGAAAAACATGTTTTTTTTTTCTATTAAAACGTCATAAAATTAAATATGTTAGTAAGTTTGCGACAACATACACAATATAAAAGACATGCAAAAATATTGTCCAGTCACCTGTCATATTTGAATTAATTCAAAAAGTAATAATATCAACCCATTCCAGTTCGTCCACAATATGTTTGTAATAAGTATGCAAGGGAGAGTAGACGGCCATCAGGGGCTAGAGGGATCGGTGATGTAATCGTCAGTGTGTCAGATACCGTCAGTAGGTAAAACTTACGGAAGATGATTCAACGAAAGGAGTGGCGACGAGTGTACCGAAGTAGAACTGGTCCATAAAACTAGATGCAAAAAAAAATGGTGTAGTGGCTCTGTGAGCCGAAGAGAAGAAAGAAGAGTTTGTTTCCAAATAACTGAAATTTGTATTTTTTTAGCCCCAATATTGCCGCCATTTTGTGAAAGAAAACGAAAAACTAAATCGAAGAATTAATTATCGAACCTAATAGTGACAAAATTTCATGAGAATCGGTTGGGAAATGCAACCGGTAGGCGAGAACAGCCGGCAGTCTGGACAACTGGACAATCCGGACATACGAAAAAATGTTTGGCCACGTTGTAACGGAGGTGCTTCGCTCGCTCGGTTGACGAAGCTTTGTGATTCGACTCGATCTTCGGCTCGTAGCAAGATCTCTCCGTCGGGACCGAAAATTATATTGAATTTTGATGCTAGTGCGGAAAATCAATTTACGTTATTGCTAATGAAAAATTTTGCGCTCGCTACGCTCGCGTTTTCATCTGAATTTTTTTTTACCCTTTTGAAAAATTTTGTGCTCGGCGCTCACGTTTTCATCTCGAAATTTTTCGAAAGGAAGGGTTAAAACAGAGCTGTTTTGACCCTTCCTTTCGAAAAATTTCGCGCTCGCTACGCTCGCATTCTTATCACGTGTTGTCTTAAACCGTCCCTTCCAAATTCGCTCGCTACGCTCGCGTTTTCACCTCATTAAGCTTCCTATCCTCTAGCAAATTAATATATGGTCGCTTGAGGGGCGCCGATGATGTGTTTGCCTAGGGCGCTCTCGACCCTTAATCCGCCACTGACTACCTGAATCGATTTTATAGATAAGGATGTTACGATTGATGTCGTACATGATATGTAGATATAGCGCTTATATGGTCTTTAAAAAAACTCGGAAAATGGGCAAGTTCGGAAGTGACAATCAAAATAAATATTAAATGATATATGAGTTTGCGGTTGGTATTAAGTTTCTAGAACTCATTCCTCTTGATGTAAGAAATTTGATAGATACCCTGATAAATACATGATAAGATAAGATACTGTGCAGAGGATTACTATGGCCAAAACAGTCTAATACCAAGGAACATTTACTTATAGATGTCTAAAAAAGCTAAAAAGTGCTTTATTAAGGTGTAGGTACATATGGAGTAAATTGCTATATGATAGGGAAAGGATGGAAGCGTTTGAAATGTCGTGTTGGAGAAAAAAGATAATATTAGCTAGACTGAAAATAAAACAAATGATATAGTGTCTTTATTCTGTGCTAATGAGTTGCTATTGCGTATTGTGAAAGAAAATAGATGTATAATTAAAACTAGATAAAATAGAAGAGGTCCTGATGCTACATGATGCTTTCTTTGTAAACATTCTGGAGGGCAAAATTAACGGAAAGAAAAAGGAGAGGAAGACCAAGATGAACTTATTTGAATCAAGTGAAGGGCACAGTGGTGTCGTATCAGGAGACCAAGAAATTTTTATAAAGAATAGGGAAGAGCGGCGATTACTCCACCGACACGAGCAAAGCTCTGAAATTATAAATGAATGTTTATATAATTTGTGTTCCGCTATTAGACATATAATTTTTGACGGTGTGAGATTATTATTATTATTATTTTTTGTGCATTATAGTTACTAATTAATCGATCCCAGTCTGTTTCGCAAAATAACGTAATTATTATGTTATTTAATTTGTTTACTTGAACGGAGAACAAAAGAAGATCGTGTAGGCTTTCCATCTGCGTAACGACCTACATCGGAACTAAGTATAATTATAAGTAAACTAAGTATTATATTGAGTTTATTCAAATAAAAAATAAGTAAGTGACAGAATTCTGAAAAAATCGGATTGATCGTTATCACAACACGAATGCCGTTAAAATTCGGTGCCTTAGAAAAACTGGGTGAAGATAAAACTCGCCCTTGACTTTATGGTTCGACTGTTCTAGAATGCTCTAACAGCTGCGTTAGGGGGTGCCACCCGCCGTACCCCCATCCCCCCGCCGACTTGTTGCTTGTTGCTGACGTGGCACTCAAGGAAAGAGCACGACGTGGCACTGAAGGAAACATTCTTAAGTACCTACAAGTACATTATGTTATGGATGTCGATATCTTTAAGTTGTTTTTTGCATTGTATGCACCTCAATTAAAACCAATATGTAACTAAACAATGGATGGAATTTCATTTAAGTAAAAATATTTTTTTATAGTATCATTCTAAATTATCCTACAACGCGTTGACATATCTCCGTTTAATTTTATAAAAGTAAACCGAGAAATAAGAAATTGTTACGGTATAAAACGAGAAAAAACAGGTGCATAGTTATTTATAAGGAAACAAGTGGCATCTGAAGCAAAACGAAGACGTATAAAACAATGAATTTGAACTAAATCTTAATCGATATTACATTATTTATTAAAACAGCTTGTACGTGAATAACCAAGGTCAAAGAAAGCAAGAAAGAAAGAAACAGAGACGCTCACGTCATAACCACTGAAATTCGATAAGAGAATTATAATAAATTCAACTTACGTGCAGTTTGACCAAACTCGCAATAATAATGATCAACGCCACCGCAAGGTACATGCACTTGTTTTTAAATTTACTACCGATTTGTTGAAAGTAAACCGATACAATTCACACTTGGTGGAAATTTTGGAAATGTACTCACCAATTAAATATCGCCGGGCGAATGGGAGCTTGGGCCGAACTCCGAAGCGCGGGATCGATGGGGGCGCGCGTGCGCGCTGGCCTTCTACGCAGTTGGGGGTTGCGACCGGACTCTGCCTCGACGGATACGACACGATCTAGAAATCGTCGCCATGTGTAAGGCGGCGTTCTGATAAGGAGTGTTTTCAGCATAGGTACTTATTCGTAACATTACCTACATACTTGTTGCATAGATACTTGGTTCTTGGTATGTATGTGCGAAAAGTAGGCAATTCAAAATGAGTGTCGGTGACCATTAACTGATGTCAGTTGGAAATCATCGACTTTTATGCCCAAATACTTATAACACAATATTTTACAAAGCATTAAGTATATAAGGAAATATTAATTTTCTTATCTTTTATAGAAATACAAGGATTTTTTTAATCAGGCCAATCAACCCATATATTATGCACATAATATGATAAATTATATATTACATTCACAAATTATCTTTAATCGTTTGTTTTTACAAATAACTAGATAAATAGTAGAATGTATAAATCTGCCTTACCGGGGTGGTGTTGGTTCGCGTAGTGGGTCCTGGTTCGAATCCCGGCAAGGGCAAATATTTCTTTGATGAACCCGAATATTTGCTCCTGGGTCATGGCTTTTCTATGTATGTATATATGTACCTATTTAAGTATATATCTACGAGTATCTATATAAATATGTAACATATCATCGTGTAAAAGTGCCCGTAATACAATATCCGAATCCAAAATAGACCATAGGTAAACTAGTTTTAATAATTTTACATCGTTCGAAGGCAGGGTTTCCAGTCTTGTCCCTTGCTTGATCTTCAATGAGTTACATAGAGTATCCCAAGCCGGCGGCACCGACAAACCATTATTTTCTATAATAAATAAATATAAATAATAAAATAAATATTAAGGGACAATCTTACACAAATCGACCTAGTCCCAAACTAAGCAAAGCTTGTACTATGGGTACTAGACGACGATATACATAATATATAAATACATATATAGATAACATCCATGACCCAAGAACAAATATTTTGCACAAATATTTGCCCCGGCCGGGATTCGAACCCAGGACCGCCGACTCAGTAGGCAATAATCAACAATATTAGTCCGTTTCATTTTATTATGTGTCTCAGTTGTGGAAACCGAAGAGAATATTAATTCGCAAAAGAATAAACAATTCATTTAAATTTTCAATCAAGAATAAATTGGTAGAGAATAAATAACTCGTGCATTAATGTTATAGCGTGTTTAGGTATTTTGGAATACTCTGTATTTGTTGTGATGTGTGATGTATTTGATGGCGACTGTACCCAAAATATTATATTGATAAGAGTGTCATCTATCGGAGAACGCCTTCACTAGCTAAAAGTTTGGTTCACGAGTATTTATTTATACAGAGACGTCCATTATCAGTTAGTTTAGCAAGAAACCGAAAGAGGGAGCTATTTGTAAAACAGGGCCTCAACTATAGTGTACTGAATGCCACATAGATGGCTTTACGGAACCCAAAATTACCCCATCAGACTTATAGTTAGAAATTTAATAAATAAAAAAACAAAACGTAAAAATTTAAAATTCAAAAATATTTATTCATTAACTTATAACTATTTCAGAGTATATGAGTTGTGAGTGTACGTAGGTATTGTACTTTTACAAATACTTATGAATAATTAATACTCACAATTTTATTTATTGCTAATTTTTTGATGCAGTCTTCTAAATTCTTCAGATTAAATCTTACAGCCATTCAAGTTACCAGTAAGTCGTTTTGTTTCTTGATATTGATAATTGATACCTTACAGCACAATCGTACAAATTTTTCGGAAAAAGTAGTTGCGTTAGTGCACAACTCTAATGTAGTTTAAACTTCATTGGCAAAAAAAAAATTAGTACGATTGTGAACTAAAGTAGGTATCGTATCGCCTGGTGACAACCAAAACTCTCTAAAATTTCTGTCACTACTTTTCAAAACCTCGTATCTAGCTTGTACATTGATACAGATATACGAGCTTTGATTCATGTATTTGTTACTTAGTGAGTTTTTGTTGTCAACAGACGGTATGTAGGTACTTACATTTCTTTAAAAATATAATTTGCTGACATGAATGTGTTAAATGAAAAAAAAAACACATGTCATTGCTGGCAAGTCTTGTATAAGTATAACATAGTATCGAAACGATTTTTTTAATATAGGTATGACATTATTATAATCTATTCACCCCAGCAGCTTATTGTTAGTCAGTTTTTGCCGCGATGAAGAGATATTTTCCCTCTTCCATACTGTGAAAAATGTTTATGCTGTTTTGGTAACTGTGCAAAATGTTTATGCTGGTAAGGTAGTACATACCATAAAGAAGGTGAAGATTGCGTTGATTCCAACTAAATATTTATAATATACAGCGACCCACCCCGGCTTCGCACGGGTGCAATGCTGATAAATTATGCATGTATTATACATCCAAACCTTCCTCTTGAATCACTCTATCTATTAAAAAAAACCGCATCAAAATCCCTTGCGTAGTTTTAAAGATCTATTACCTAAGTATTGAAACGCTCCCCCTAATTAAACCTTCTAACTATCTATGCTATAGAGCTATATGAGAACTGTAAACTATGGAAAGTTCCCAACAGTTAATGGAAACTATTGGAACACCTAAACCTTTTCTGCCCTAAATATACTAACTGAAACTGAAACTGAAACTGAAACTGAAACTAACCTAGCTGAAACTTGCCTAAGCCTGAATTTAACCTAAGCTCTGAAATTAATATGAAATGAAATTATACTGTAAGGAAATGAAAACCCCAAGAAACTCTTACCATAACTATACTAGTAATTTTCTAAGTAGATAAGATTTTCCCTCTCCTACCATATTGAACTATTTACTTCTGAAATATTACCTAAAATAAATGGATAACATTCTAAGACTTAGAATATATATATTGAGAATTAAATTGGCCATGGTCGTGATCGTTAGTGGTATACAGGAACCCATTTACTCGTTGTGTCTGTAGAACCCAAATCCTTTTTAAGCTGCTTTGGAGTCCTATAGAGTCTTGTTTTTGAATAAGTATCCTACAAGCTACTAGTACTAAACATAAAACAAATCCTAATGTAGGTATGAGAGTTTAACTATTAATCTATCTTAATCTAGGAATAGACCTAATAGAACTTCTATAATATGGTGCAGACTTGAGAACCCTACATAATGTCTGTACTAAACATGAAATATTAAAGCCTAAAGTAAATGTGGAAGTACATCTATGAATCTATTTTAGTCTAGAATAAAGGATAATCTTAATGAAACCTCTATAGTATGATGCAGGTTTTATTATAGGATTATCTCCCAGTCTCCCTATGAAGCTTAAGCCATACTAATAAGTCTAATATTTAATTCATGTAGAACTTTATGGTATGTAAACTTTAAATTAGAAATCTAAAACAAACAGCTAAAGTTCCTCCTATAGGATAGGTGAAATAAGTTTCATTAGTTGCCTATATGAATAGTTAGTTTCTAAGATCTAAAATTACTAGGAACGAAATAGATTATAGTCAATACAGTTAGGGACTAGCAAAGGCTAGATTATGGTGGAATGGAGAAGACATCTCAATGAGATTCCTCCTACAGGATAGATGAAATAAATTTCATTTAGTTGCCTACATGAATAATTAGGATTTCTAGAATCTAAAATACTAGGAATCTTTGAATATGCTATAGTCAATACAGTCAAGAACTAGCACAGGCTAGGTCGTAGTAAAATGATGATGGTAACCTTAAGGTGTATAAAAAAATAAATTATTTTAATTGGTAATGGTCCCCTACCAAACTAAGTGCGCGGAGAATGTCACTGAACGCTTTACCTATCTATTCCTAAGAAGCAAATCGAATTAAAGCGAACAGCGAGAGGATGGGGAACTCCGCACCTAATCTAAGCTGAACAAACCACTGTGGGACCTCTTTACATCTATGCATGACGTCCTATCCTAAGGCAAGTGTCAAGGGTCCATCTTTTGGGGAAAGCCTTTTGGCGCAGACTTCTTAAGTTAACTACACAAGGCCTACGCTAGGTTAAACTACCTGCCTAAACCTACACTTTGCTAAATATATGAAAAAGTTGAAGAGATTATGACATATCCGAGTGATGATATTATAATTATAATTGTTACAAGTCTAGAAACCTACCCATTCCTAACTAGTACCCTTCTAGTGAATTAACTACAGCTTCTGTTGTATTAACTAACCCCCAACAACCTTACTTGGTCTTAACTTCAACTCATGACTGAATAGTACTGTAAAGTCTTTGATATCTGAACACCAGAGCAAAAGGATGCACCGTTTATTTGATGGCTAACACCTTTAAGCCCGTGAGCACTCTAAGTGTTAGATTCGTTACAACCAACAGCACAAGCAGGCGGAATCAAAGCTTCGACGGCCTAGAAATCCCGAGAAGACAGCCCTATTCAAGGTAACTTTACCTTGACATAATTTGTTTATTGAAGGATCTATTTATTGATCCGTTGGTAGATTATAATGAATTCTCAGGGCAATATTACCCCTAAATATGTAGATATCTGTAGGTATGTAGTTGTATTACTATTAATAACCCAATTAGAAGTTGTAGTACCCCAGAAGAGCATCAAATGTCAAATAGGATGCTGTATAATATACAAGCATTTATGAGAATGAGGAATCAAGTATTTCTATTAGAGCATAATTGATGAGAAGTGTAGCAGTCGAATATACAAACAATTATTAGGTCTGTGATAAATCAGGAATTTCTATTAGAGTATAGTTGAAGAGAAGTATAGCAGTGGAAAACTAATAACTATAGAAATAGTGTCTTTCCAGTAAGAGGTAGTCATAGTGATATAATGAGTAGTCAATGTTTAAGTGCAGGCATCCGTTGTGATATTTATCGGATAATAGAGCGATCACATCCGTACAAGTCGCAGACAGGGCCCCAAGGTGTCCCTTACAGCTATTCAAACGCGATTATTAGCGTTGAATGAACTTTTGACATAATTTGTCATTGTTTACCATAAACTGATATAAACGGATTAAAAAAAAGAAGAAGTTTATTAAAAAAAAAGTAAACGTTAGGTGTTGCCAGATTCTTCCTCATACCTCCCCATTACCCAAATAATCTAAAAAACCGGAAATAATAACCGTGGAATATAAAATTCCAATACGCAATTCATTTATCATATAATCCGTACCGCGAAACCAAGTTACGAAACACATATTTTAAAACATGACACACACACAATAAGTAGCAGAAACGTAGCAGAAAAAGGCATATATCAAATAGAATAGTACATTAACACAGTAAAACAGTATAAAAGCAACGGAATTATCAACTAGCACTCACCCGATTTAATCTGTTGAATTTAAACGGATTAAAACACACATGCACACCACATTAGCCATAAGATAATATCAGTAATAATTCAAATACGCGAGTCATTCATCCGGCGTGTAGTACCTAAAGATCCCTAAAAGGGAGGTAAATATCTATCGTGAGCTTCTGATTTTAAGTTAAGACTTCCATGAAGTCGCGGCCAGTGACCTAGGAATCTACTTTAGTTTTCATGAAGACGTTGACTCCATCTTGCAGCTAACATCAGGTTCTAATATTAAAATATAGTTTACATGAAGACGCCGACACACAATATAGTTCCACGACGTGATACCCAAAGGAATTCATCATGCAACAGTATAAAACACACCCACATCCTAATTCTACCCCAAAGAATACAACTACTCACGCAAAGTTCCTATTAACTGTTCTAAATCCCTCAATAATCCCCCACCGCTTCGCCCACCGAGAATAATGCCTATACAACTGCAAAGATATTAGGTTCAGTCCGATAGATACAAACCCTGAGGTCACCCCACCAGCCAACTGAGGTTAAGTTGCCTTTTAAAAGCGAATTTCTTACGTTGTCACCGTTCGGTTTCAAAAATTCACTTCTAAAACCCCAAGTCTAGATTGGTAGGCATAAACCCCCGAGCTCCAATCCATCAACTGCCCCAAAACCCTCAACAGTAGATATATATAAATCCCCAGTGATTATTTAAAGCACTCACCGATTGATGTATTCAGCTCCTGCTTAGCTGGTCCCGGAGTCTGGCTCTGGCTGGTTCTTCTTCTTCCTCGGTGGTTGGCTGCTCGAAGTCAAGTGACGAATACTGGTCGCGCTACGCCTTAAATAGCCCCCTAAATATCAATCTACCTTCTGATTATTTTAATACCCCAATGTTCCCTGGTTAATTCCGTTCTCCCCGCTCAATTTCCACAAAACTACCAAATCCCCTTCCATTAAAATTTATTTCATAACTGACATAATTTCCTTTTAAAATCTCTCAGCAATATATTTTTATATTTAATTATCCTCTCCTAATTTGTAAATATTTCACCAAATAACTACCCCATAAATGGGGAAAATGGAAAAATCGTCCCAATCTCGTTTAAGAAAGGTTTAAAAACGTTAAACCAATAAGCTAGAAATTCGACGTTTGCTAAGTTTTTTTATAGAGTCTCGAATGTATCCGCCTTTATGATTTTTATGATTTTTTAAGATTTTTTGACAACTTTCAAGGTCAAATTTGGCGCAAATCCATAATGCCCAAATCGCTCAGTACTAAAATTAAAAACTTCATTATATGCTTTATACATTTGAACCAGTTCCAATTAAGATTTTCAATCCTTTCTCTAGTTTTTGAAGCTCCAAAGTCAGGTCTGATTGGTTGATCTTCCGTATTTTGATTCCAAAATCTCAAAATCTAGACCTTTTCAGCTCCCAAAACATCCAAATTGTTAGTTTCCAAGACTAAAGCAATACAAATAATCCAATGACTCGGTCCAAAATATGTTATTTTATGAGTTCAAACTGTGTTAAAACCACGTGTTCCTTTGCAGAATGAAAACAAAATTCCTTTTTTTTCCAGCCTAACTATTGCACCGCAATATCCAAAACTAAATAGAACGGATGTACCCAAGACCTGTAAGTACTAATATTGCCTTTTTACACAAATCCTTGGAAATTTTCCTTTGTACTCAAACAAGATTCAATTTGCTACTGAAACCTTTATAATTATCCCAATAAATTCTATTCACAATAGCATTCTTGTATTCTTGTGACGCCTAAACTTCCCTCCCCGTGTATTGTAGATGTTTTTCAATTCTAATTCAATCACTAAGTCTCTCATCAAACTAAGTTTGACTAAAACCAATCCACCGAACCCCTTAATAAAATTTCCTTACTAAACTAGATATTTCCTATAATTTTCAGGCTTCTGTTCTTTGTGAATTGTCAAGAATGATGAACATAGTGACCAGGCATCCCCCTCTGAAGGCTCTAAGTGGCATAAATATCCCACCATATAAGGTAAGTTATCTTTCAAACAATTATTTCTACTTATATACTTATTTACTCAAAATTGGTTTAAATTGTACTCTCTGAGGCATATGGGTAATTATTATATGATATAACAATTAAAAATACATACTTAATTCTACCTATTATGGTCCAGTTCTCATCCAAAGTTTAATCTTAATATATGGTTCCTGCGGTTGAGTTTGGCTTAATCCCATACTAAGCAAAGACAGCCCCATGGCTCCTAATGGCAATAATTTTGATATATACATCTTACAACTTAATTAATAACCATGATCTAGAATCAATTATCCAAATCCATTCTCCAACTTCAGTCCTAGCCGGGATTCGAACCCAGAACACTACCCCAAGCTGTACCAGCCCTACATTAACTACAGGCTTCTTAGAAAGTATTATTTCTAATAAAAATAACTCAAAACCTCATGACTTATGCATATTATCTAGACAAAATCCCCATTATGTTTCTAATATCCATTTTTCTATGCTTTCATATAGTTTATTATTGTTACTATAAGATTCCTGTTGATTCCTATAATTTCCTGTTGATTCAAAAATTGATTCCTATAAGAAGATGAATTATTTCAGTTAATTATTTTTAATTTATTCTTATCTGGATAACTCATAGGTTCCCCTGTTAGATTACCTAACTCCTATAGATTCCCTTTAATCTGAAAGAATTCCCCCTACATACTTAAAAATTTTCCTGATTTTTCTTATGCATATTTCCTTGCAAATATTTTAATTTTCTATTTCATTTCCCTTCCCAGTGTGTCATGAAAAATCCTTCCAGTTAAGTGTTACCTGGGCTGCAGACTGAAAAGCTTAAAGCATAGTACTGAAATTCATGAAGTAGAGGTAACTTTTATATTTTATTCTAATAGTGTTATCTTGATTGTTACAAGTCTGATCTCAAAACACTACCCTCAGCTGTACCAGTCCTATATTAAGTTCTAGGCCCCCTTGAAAGTACCATTTATTCTAAAAATAATTCAAAATCTCAAGACTTATGTATATTATCTAGACAAAATCCCCTATTATTTTTCTAATATTCATTTTCCTATGCTTTCATATAATTCATTATGGTCCCTGTAAGATTCCTTTTATAAATTAACTAGCTACTTCCAATATATTCCTATCTGGATATCCCATAGATTTCCCTGTTAGGGTACCTAACTCCTTATAGGTTTCCTTTAATCTGAAAAGAATTTCCCTAATATTTTTAGAATTTTCCCTGACTTTTCTTATGAATATTTCCTTGCAAATATTCTAATTTTCTGTATCATTTCCTTTTCCAGTGTGTCAAGAAAAATCCTTCCAGTTGAGTGTTACCTGAGCCGTCGGCTGAAAAGCTTAAAGCATAGTACTGAAATTCATGAAGCAGAGGTATCTTTTTAATTTTAATTCAATAATACTGTCTTGATCGTTACAGTATACATAGGGACAGACAGCAAGAAGTGACTTTGTTTTATACGATGTAGTGATAAACCTTCCTCTTGAATCACTCTATCTATTAAAAAAAACCTAATCAAGATCCGTTGCGAAGTTTTAAAGATCTAAGCATACATAGCGACGGACAGACAGACAAACAGCAAGACGACTTTGTTTTATACTATGTATGTAACTAGTAATAGTGATGCTCGTTTTTTCTACATGAATCAATGCCATTTTCTGGGTTGCTCTATATATAAGCGAGCTGGCATCTGGGTGGTAAAAATGAACATCAAAAGAGTTTTTTTTTAATGTAGCAATTGCTTCCTGGTCGTCTTTGTTGATCTTTATTGCCGAACCCACATACAGTGCCGACCCGCTTACTTATGTTATGTGTGGACTTCTGATAGCACGGTTAAGACTTTAGAGAGCTATGGAACCGATATTAACAATAAAATACAATTCATACTCATAAGTTATGTGAGAAAGAAAGAAAGAAAGAAATACATTTATTCGTGACGTGAGACAAAACATATTACATAAAAGGTGTGACAGAAGTAAGAAAATAAAATAGTTAAAACAATAAGTAACTATTTTTATGGCTGTGCCACGAAAAGATCCCACCTCAGCAAGATGCTAGGTCGAGAGCCAGCGAAAACAACCTTGAAGTGTTTTAAAGTTAAACCATTGATACAAAGATCAAAGCTCAGAGAAAAAATTGAAAATGCGTAACCTGGTGGAACAGACCGGGAATCGAACCCGCTGGATTGCCGGTTCAGAGGTACCCTGGCGGAACAGACCGGGAATCGAACCCGCTGGATTGCCGGTCCAGAGGTATCCTGGTGGAACAGACCGGGAATCGAACCCGCTGGATTGCCGGTCCAGAGGTACCCTGGCGGAACAGACCGGGAATCGAACCCGCTGGATTGCCGGTCCAGAGGTATCCTGGTGGAACAGACCGGGAATCGAACCCGCTTGATTGCCGGTCCAGAGGTACCCTGGTGGAACAGACCGGGAATCGAACTCGCTGGATTGCCGGTCCAGAGGTACCCTGGTGGAATAGACCGGGCATCGAACCCGCTGGATTGCCGGTCCAGAGGTACCCTGGTGGAACAGACCGGGCATCGAACCCGCTGGATTGCCGGTCCAGAGGTACCCTGGTGGAACAGACTGGGAATCGAACCCGCTGGATTGCCGGTCCAGAGGTACCCTGGTGGAACAGACCGGGCATCGAACCCGCTGGATTGCCGGTCCAGAGGTACCCTGGTGGAACAGACTGGGAATCGAACCCGCTGGATTGCCGGTCCAGAGGTACCCTGGTGGAACAGACCGGGCATCGAACCCGCTGGATTGCCGGTCCAGAGGTACCCTGGTGGAACAGACTGGGAATCGAACCCGCTGGATTGCCGGTCCAGAGGTACCCTGGTGGAACAGACCGGGAATCGAACTCGCTGGATTGCCGGTCCAGAGGTACCCTGGTGGAACAGACCGGGCATCGAACCCGCTGGATTGCCGGTCCAGAGGTACCCTGGTGGAACAGACTGGGAATCGAACCCGCTGGATTGCCGGTCCAGAGGTACCCTGGTGGAACAGACCGGGAATCGAACCCGCTGGATTGCCGGTCCAGAGGTACCCTGGTGGAACAGACCGGGCATCGAACCCGCTGGATTGCCGGTCCAGAGGTACCCTGGTGGAACAGACCGGGAATTGAACCCGCTGGATTGCCGGTCCAGAGGTACCCTGGTGGAACAGACCGGGCATCGAACCCGCTGGATTGCCGGTCCAGAGGTACCCTGGTGGAACAGACTGGGAATCGAACCCGCTGGATTGCCGGTCCAGAGGTACCCTGGTGGAACAGACCGGGCATCGAACCCGCTGGATTGCCGGTCCAGAGGTACCCTGGTGGAACAGACTGGGAATCGAACCCGCTGGATTGCCGGTCCAGAGGTACCCTGGTGGAACAGACTGGGAATCGAACCCGCTGGATTGCCGGTCCAGAGGTACCCTGGTGGAACAGACCGGGCATCGAACCCGCTGGATTGCCGGTCCAGAGGTACCCTGGTGGAACAGACTGGGAATCGAACCCGCTGGATTGCCGGTCCAGAGGTACCCTGGTGGAACAGACCGGGCATCGAACCCGCTGGATTGCCGGTCCAGAGGTACCCTGGTGGAACAGACCGGGCATCGAACCCGCTGGATTGCCGGTCCAGAGGTACCCTGGTGGAACAGACTGGGAATCGAACCCGCTGGATTGCCGGTCCAGAGGTACCCTGGTGGAACAGACCGGGCATCGAACCCGCTGGATTGCCGGTCCAGAGGTACCCTGGTGGAACAGACTGGGAATCGAACCCGCTGGATTGCCGGTCCAGAGGTACCCTGGTGGAACAGACCGGGCATCGAACCCGCTGGATTGCCGGTCCAGAGGTACCCTGGTGGAACAGACCGGGCATCGAACCCGCTGGATTGCCGGTCCAGAGGTACCCTGGTGGAACAGACCGGGCATCGAACCCGCTGGATTGCCGGTCCAGAGGTACCCTGGTGGAACAGACCGGGCATCGAACCCGCTGGATTGCCGGTCCAGAGGTACCCTGGTGGAACAGACCGGGCATCGAACCCGCTGGATTGCCGGTCCAGAGGTACCCTGGTGGAACAGACCGGGCATCGAACCCGCTGGATTGCCGGTCCAGAGGTACCCTGGTGGAACAGACCGGGCATCGAACCCGCTGGATTGCCGGTCCAGAGGTACCCTGGTGGAACAGACCGGGCATCGAACCCGCTGGATTGCCGGTCCAGAGGTACCCTGGTGGAACAGACCGGGCATCGAACCCGCTGGATTGCCGGTCCAGAGGTACCCTGGTGGAACAGACCGGGCATCGAACCCGCTGGATTGCCGGTCCAGAGGTACCCTGGTGGAACAGACCGGGCATCGAACCCGCTGGATTGCCGGTCCAGAGGTACCCTGGTGGAACAGACCGGGCATCGAACCCGCTGGATTGCCGGTCCAGAGGTACCCTGGTGGAACAGACCGGGCATCGAACCCGCTGGATTGCCGGTCCAGAGGTACCATGGTGGAACAGACTGGGAATCGAACCCGCTGGATTGCCGGTCCAGAGGTACCCTGGTGGAACAGACCGGGCATCGAACCCGCTGGATTGCCGGTCCAGAGGTACCCTGGTGGAACAGACCGGGCATCGAACCCGCTGGATTGCCGGTCCAGAGGTACCCTGGTGGAACAGACCGGGCATCGAACCCGCTGGATTGCCGGTCCAGAGGTACCCTGGTGGAACAGACCGGGCATCGAACCCGCTGGATTGCCGGTCCAGAGGTACCCTGGTGGAACAGACCGGGCATCGAACCCGCTGGATTGCCGGTCCAGAGGTACCCTGGTGGAACAGACCGGGCATCGAACCCGCTGGATTGCCGGTCCAGAGGTACCCTGGTGGAACAGACCGGGCATCGAACCCGCTGGATTGCCGGTCCAGAGGTACCCTGGTGGAACAGACCGGGCATCGAACCCGCTGGATTGCCGGTCCAGAGGTACCCTGGTGGAACAGACCGGGCATCGAACCCGCTGGATTGCCGGTCCAGAGGTACCCTGGTGGAACAGACCGGGCATCGAACCCGCTGGATTGCCGGTCCAGAGGTACCCTGGTGGAACAGACCGGGCATCGAACCCGCTGGATTGCCGGTCCAGAGGTACCCTGGTGGAACAGACCGGGCATCGAACCCGCTGGATTGCCGGTCCAGAGGTACCCTGGTGGAACAGACCGGGCATCGAACCCGCTGGATTGCCGGTCCAGAGGTACCCTGGTGGAACAGACCGGGCATCGAACCCGCTGGATTGCCGGTCCAGAGGTACCCTGGTGGAACAGACCGGGCATCGAACCCGCTGGATTGCCGGTCCAGAGGTACCCTGGTGGAACAGACCGGGCATCGAACCCGCTGGATTGCCGGTCCAGAGGTACCCTGGTGGAACAGACCGGGCATCGAACCCGCTGGATTGCCGGTCCAGAGGTACCCTGGTGGAACAGACCGGGCATCGAACCCGCTGGATTGCCGTTCCACCAGGGAATCATCCCAGTCTCTTCCACCAGGGTACACATTTTAAATTTTTCTTCGAGCTTTGATCTTTGTATCAATCCATACTAATATTATAAATGCGAAAGTGTGTCTGTGTCTGTTACCTCTTCACGCTTAAACCGATTTTGATGAAATTTGGCATAGAGATAGTTTAAGATCCGAGGAAGGACATAGGATAGTTTTCATCCTGGAAATTATACCTTAAAAGATTGAAAAGTGAGAGAACATTTCTGTTAGAGTGCGGTGACCCTGTAGGAAATGTAATTATTAGACCAAAAGCACAATTGCTCTTACTTTTCCTTAGGCGTTTTTAATAATCCCTTTTATCAAGTTCCACGCGTACGTTGTCGCGAGCAAAAGTTAGTGGTTTAATATAAAGATTGTGGTGTGTACCCACATTAAAAAAATCAGACATTACATTTTTCATAAATTTGTTTTATAGTTGTGATGGTCGAGTACCTATAGCGGCCGTCGCTTTAATTTGTCTTACAGATTTTCTGATGGAGCTATTATTAGCAGCATCTTGTTCACCCTTAACCTTTTATTGTGAGAGTAACTTAACTCCCCACGTATGCAGGTGCCCACACTTTCTCGTAATCTCGGATAATAGGGATTCCACTCTTAAATTGTAAAAACAGAGCCAATATACTCTCATTTTCATTCAGAACTTTTTCGTATGGTTTCATACCCGCTAATTTAAGTAATTTATAAATTTAGGTGCTACTTTGTGGAATTCCATAGTAAACTACTGTTAATTTACTGATTTACTAATTACTTCGTGAAAAACGTCATAATGTAACCTTATTAGACAATCGTGAGACATATTTAATTATTATAAATGGTGTAAACTTACGTACCTACTTAAAAAATTGACAGGAACGACCCTACATGTATCGATATTGTATGGAATGGATCTATTCATCAAGAACAGCTAGCTATTCGTGCTGCTGAGCGACAAACGGTCCCCTTACCCACTACGGTGACTTGATCGCCATGAAAAAGTGTTTATTTAACTATCTCGACGATTCTAATGTGATGTTACGTCCATGGTCTTAAAGAACCTGAGTTCCGTTTTGTTATAATTAGGGTTAGGATTGTGGTGGCAATCGTGTTCAAAAATTCCACGGCGTAGCTAATTTCAAACAATTTCAAAGTCAAACTTTAAATATATACCGTTAATAAACTACCTGCTAATACTTTTAGACTACCCTAAACCTCGCAAAATTAAAAAGGAACCCAGGTTCAAACCTAGGTGCCGTTAATTAGTCTTATAAATTTTGTTTAAATACCTAATAAATACAAAAAGTTGGTTAAAAATAATGTATAATTGATTGATTGTGAAATTAAGGGTTTTTTTTGTTTTATATATAGTACATAGCATCTACGTGGATTTGTAAACCACGGTTGTCAATAAATGTCCCAACCCTAGTGGTAATACTGTGTGAAAATCGAGTAAGTATAAACCAATATACGTATTGGTCCAATCACCGTCATCGGTGCAGTTACCGAGTGGACCGTTGGTCACGCAGCAGCCATTTTGTACGTGATTTTAAACCGTTTATAACAATTATATTTTTTCACCGCAACCACAAAACAATATGCAAGTAGGTAATACTTACCTTACCTTCTAACTAATACGAACTTACAACCGTCAATCAGTAGATATTATCCGACACTTGTTTCGTCTGTCTACGAGATAAAAATATGATCAACGCACGGTGCAAGCAAGCGGTAAGAAATGCAAAAGTACTCATCAACTTCATCAAGGAATCACGCATGCAATGGCAAATCGCTCGCCTATTGTACAAAATGGTGATAGAACCATCAATGACATATGGACTTAAATGCGCAACACTCACCAAGGCAAACAGATCAAAACTCAAGAGGTACGAAAGGCTCATATTGAGGGACATAATAAACAACGCAAAATCAAAATACACGACCTACTGGAGGGAAAAACAATAACCAAAATGATAAAATGCCTTCGGATATGCTATTACGGACACATCCTGCGACGCCCTAGACCCCACTTGCTGCATTCCGCGTACCGGCACAAAGCGCAAAAACTCAAAGTTGGCCGACCCAGTTTTGCATGGAAAAACTCGTTGCATCAGGATATGCAATAACTACGACAACAACCGCTCCGAGTGGGCAGAACTTACATCAGACAAGAACAAAATACATCACGGCAGCCCAAAAAATCTACCAATTACAAGAAACCGATAGCGAATCAGAGGATGAAGGTCAGAACAACGAACAGGAAACGTGATACCCCGACGGCTATCCGGTGAACACGACAAGCAAAGACGCCAACGAGAGCACGCGACAACTCACCAACGCTCATCCCCGATGCTCTACCCCACCTCAACTAACTTCCAATATTGGCTCAAGGTTGCATAATCGGCTGATTGTGGTCGACCGGTTGCGGCTAGTCGGCCCTCCTATCCCATCCCAGAGCGTGTCACTCCTTATAAATCTGTGCCCCCTGGTGTATCCGGCCTGTCCGGGTCAGGCTACGACCTGGCTGGGTGTGGTGCCTATGTTCATGTTCATGTTCACTTGTTTCGTCTGTCTACGAGATCAGTAAATTACATTAATTTTCCGGCTTATCAACCCGAGAAGTCATAACTAACAAGTTTTTATTATTCGTTATAGTGACTGTAGTAATATATAATTTGCGAAAATTACAACTGTGAACCTTACAGCTCCAATATTGAGCGAAAGTGTACTTGACTAGGTTCAACTGTTGAACCTAGTCTAGTGACTGTGTTGCGTTAGTACCTACCCTTTGTAACTTTGTTACTTTGATAGTCACTAAATATGATGTTAGTTTCCGTCTCGGTATTATTTGGGTTTTACAGCTGTATATAAAATACATATGTCTTCTTCAGTAAGTAGGCACCTATTTAAGTCTCAAGTCACGGCATTTCACCACTCGCAAAATAATGCGCAACAGCTCTTGTTGTCACATAAATATTTCACGCAAAGTCGATGCCCGCAAATTCCCGGTAATACGCAATATTCTCTTAAGCCTTTTATCTCCAGATGGGACGTAAGACAAATACCGCATGTATTGTTACAGTAGAAAAACGATAATTTTGTAACAACAACAGTAAGGTCGAGTCTTTTACTACTCGCCTTGTCAAATTGCTTATTAAAATTTATAATTTATGGTAGACAGACAACCTTACACAAATTGATCTAGTCCTGTAAGCTCTAGTAGGCTTGTGTTATGGGAACTAGCACGATATACATACTTATGTAGATAAATACATAATACACAGATGGCTTGGTGACAACCATAAGTCCATAACTCACAAAATCGTCTGTCACTGCTCTTCAAAACCTCATATCTAGTTAGTATATTGATACCGAGATACGAGCTTTGTTTTAAGAAGGTATTTGTTACTTAGAGAGTCTTTGTTGTCAACAGACGAAATGTAGATAAATAAATACCCACTTAAAATACATATACACAGCAACCATGACCCGGGAACAAACAATCGAGTTTATCACACAATTCGCCCTTGCCGGGATTCGAACCCAGGACCGTCGGCTCAGTAGGCAGCTGCACTACCAACGCTAAGTCGTCGAAAATTGTCAGCAAGTTTTGATGCTGACTGTGCCTATAGTTAACACAAATTATAACGGGTCTATCACGATTCATTTGCGTTAATTATGTTATGTGTGCAAACCGCGAGAGTATAAAGTGTCATACTGACTGTTATAGTAGGTACTTTTATCTCACGAGCGCGGGTGAGCCATGTTTGTGTGAGTAATGTACATGCACATTAGCTTTGTGTGGGTGAGCCGGCACTGAGCGCTCCCGAGCTCACCCACACAGAGCCAAAGTGCATGTACATCTACTCACACAAACATGGCTCACCCGCGCTTGTGAGATAAAAGTACTGTACGCAAGTCTGCAAAGTGTGTACTTTGTTACCTTTTAGCACCCTCTTAGACAAAAATGTATAAACAACCTGCGACCCCTCGCACTATAGAATAGATAAGACAAAACGTATACTACAGTAGATTACTAGTAACTAAACTAACTACTTTGGCGCAGCAACCCAAAATGAGTTTTGGCCTCCAACACAAGAGCACGCCATCTTGCCCGATCCTGCGCCACTTCGTGCCAGCTGTCGCTGACTCCTAGCTCACGCAGATCCGCCTCCACCATGTCTTTCCAGCGATACTTGGGGCGACCAATAGGACGTCGTCCAATTGGTCGGCCCAAGTATGCTCTCTTGACATTTCGATCGTCCCCCATTCTCTCGACGTGGCCAATCCAGCGAAGACGATGTGCCTTGGTTTCGCCAATGATGTTAGGTTCGGCCACTAGTTCGGCGATCTCCGTGTTTTTGCGGATCCTCCAGCTTCCATCTTCTCTTTGAGTAGGTCCCAGAATCTTTCTGAACACCTTTCTTTCTGCAACTAACAAACTTTTCTCCTCCCTAAGGGTCAGCGTCCAAGCCTCACAGCCATACATTAATATGGGTCTGATGACGGTTTTGTATATCCGCAGTTTTGTAGATCTGCTGAGGAGCTTGGACACCAACACCTTATGAAGTGCCGCGCTGCAGCGTAAGGTGTTCTGGATGCGGATGTTGATCTCGTCCTCTCTTGTATGCGAGTCGGTAACCGTGCAACCGAGATATTTAAATTTCGCCACACCCTTGTAGGAGGTTTCTCCTACAAGTAGGTCATCTCTTTTGGCACGGTTATTACTGAAACGCTTCATATGGAGGTATTCTGACTTAGCGTGATTGATCCTGAGACCTACTTTTGCTGCGTCCTGCTCCAAAACTCTTGTCGATATTTCTACCTCTTCACGGTTTTCCCCTAATAAAGCCAAGTCGTCTGCATACCCTATCAGTCTATGCCTTCCATTTAGGTCCACTCCAGAATCAAGTGCAACCACACTTTTAAGGACGTGTTCCAGAACCAAATTAAAAATTGGGCAAGTGCGAGTCGGACTCGCGCACCGAGGGTTCCGTACAAACACTTTCCATCCTTAAGTGGTTAAGTTAAGTTTGCACCTGGTATGTATAGCGCTCCATACAAATGAGGTGCAAAGTTAACGCAACCAACCCGTTTGTTGTATGGGAGCCCCCCTTTAATATTTATTTTATTTTATTTTTAGTATTTTATGTTATAGCGGCAATGGAAATACATCATCTGTGAAAATTTCAACCGTCTAGCTATCACCGTTCTTGAGATACAGCCTGGTGACAGACGGACGGACGGACGGACGGACGGACGGACGGACGGACGGACAGCGAAGTCTCAGTAATAGGGTCCCGTTTTTACCCTTTGGGTACGGAACCCTAAAAAGCATAGGTGAAAGGGCGTCACCTTGCTTCAGGCCGGTACTCACCGTGAAGGGTTCCGTAAACTCACTACCCACCTTCACCTGCATTCGGCTTTCGCCGGTGGCTACTCGGATCATATCGACAAGTTTTTTAGGTATGTTGAAATTTCTTAATATGGAATACAGGGCAGCTCGGTCAATGCTGTCATATGCTTTTGTGAAATCTACAAACAACACGTGGATGCTCTGAGCGTATTCCCATCTTTTCTCCATAAGTTGCTTGAGAAGGAAGATCTGGTCAATTGTACTGCGATTTTTGCGGAATCCACACGAGCATTTGCTTAACTGTCCCCCGATTGATGAACAGTCCACCTTCGCTATACAGGATAACAATGATCTCGTTGAACCTATAACGTTCGAGGAAGTACGCAGAGCTATCTTGAGGCTTAAAAACAACAAGGCCGCAGGCGTTGACGGGTTACCATCAGAGGTGTGGAAGTATGGCGGAGGGGCAGTCCAGTCCAAGCTATTTGAATTGCTGTGCAAAATTTGGGATATTGAACAGCAACCTCAGGAATGGAATACAGGTGTCATCTGTCCGGTCCACAAGAAAGGCTGCAAAAAGGTGTGCTCAAACTACCGAGGGATTGCTCTGCTCCCAACGGCGTATAAGGTCTTGTCATATGTACTCCTTCATAGACTGGAACCGTATGCGGAAAAAATCCTTAGATTACTAGTAGGTATGTATTATTCATATTCAAACAATAGAACTTTTCTTCGTAGGTAGTAGGTACCTAAATAAGATACCTACTCCATCTTCAGTTAAAAACTTACGATGATTTCGACAGAGAATCACGCACGATCTGATTGGTCATGGTTTGGATATTATTTAGTCAATAAAGGATCGACCACACCGTTGCTCAAGACGCGACGTTTGGCGGCACGCCGTTTACATATTTTTTTGAGCAGTGGTGTCGTCAATCCTTAACAGGGAAACCTTTGAGAGAATTAAGATGAAACTTGAGACTCGTATAGACGTGGTTACCTATGGATTAAATAAAACATTTGATACCTTATATAGCTAAGCATAAAAAGGCAGTTTTGTAATCCATAGTGAATTATTACAATACGATCTGATACTTATAGTGACGCTGAAAAACGAAGCAAAAATTCGACTTTAGAACCATAAAAATAATTTTGCGTTGGAATAATCTTGTCTTGATAGCATAATTTATGTTCTGCAAACGTTATTGGATTGCTAAAGAATTTCCCAAACGGTTATTAGCAGGATACAAAGAATCCTCGACGGAAATTACCAGCTCGGTGGGATTAAGTTCTCGCTTCTGAGCTACCGTTGAATCTTTTTTCGTCCCGCCGAAAATGAAGCAAACAGGAGGGCTATGATTTTGGCCGGTATGTACTTAAATTACCTAATAGATCAAGTGTCCACTTGCATAACATAGATTTTACCCTAGGTTCCTGTATTCAAAAATGGACAGTCAATGTTTAATTATTGTTGTATACGCTTTTTCTATACAATGAATGAAAGAATAACTCGTCAGTCAGAACCTGAATTGGTTACTGCAATGTTTACATATAATTGAAACTAGTTTGTATCCCACTGGAAATTGGAGAAAAGACACACTGATATTAATAGAATGGCGTCCTTAGAATCAGATTACTTATTTGAAGGACTTTGTAAACTTTGCTCTGGCTTTACTACAAAACAAATACGTTAGACGACACACCACCGATAGCTACAGCTTCAACTTATCGGCTGATTCATGTACAACTTTACAACACAATTAAATCGCCGTCAAACCTGTTAATCAATTATGAGTGAACCATTTTGCTAAATTCGTTATTCTCAGACGTAATTTGATAGAATAAATTTTCATTACGAGCGGTTTCCGAGAATACATCGAGCCCTCTGAAATGGTAGGACGTAGGCGTTCATCATTATGGTATATTTTCTTTACGAATATTAAATGATGAATAAATACACATCTAGATATTATAAGCTATATTGTTAGAACGGTGTGTTCCTTTATGTGGTTTGTTAATGTTTAATTGAAAACAACAACGTCGCAGTAAAACTCGCTTGGTGAGTACTTTGTATCATAGTATATGCTAGCCATACACTTAACGGGTAACCCAAATCATATATTTATTTGTCAAATTGCTTTCATACAATATGTGATTTTTCTGGGAATGAAGTCGCTGGCACAAAAATACATAACAAAAACAAATATACATATGTTTTTGTAACAAATAATGTCATTTTATTTTTATTTTTTACACCGAAGTTGCATGAATTATGGAACTGATATTTAATTATGTTAAATTTAATGGAAAAGTAATCAGGCTTTGACATTACACCGGGAAAATTTAAATTACATCGCGAGTAATACAAGCCGCAGCGCAGGGCGATCCTTATACGCGTAAAGGCAAAGCCAGGATTAATTAAAAAGTAACCGACTACCCTATTACGATCTTACGCCGGTCCGCGTTCAGTATGTTTTTGGTATATTGTGAGCTTTTGCATACTTTTGAACTGAATGCTTCATTAACTGAAACTTGTAATAAACCTGTACTAGTGCTGATTTTATGTCAACAAGTAGAATTAATTACACATGTAGATATAGCACATTATATACCTAGGGCGGTGAATTCGTGAATGTCCCAGATCGCAGGTGATTGTGCCATAAATGGGCCAATTTTTCTAAAGTTGTTTGTGTTGTTGTCACCCCACGTTTTTTTTTTTAATTTTCGATATTTTGGGTATTTTCTACTCAGAATCACGAGCTCTTCCGATCTAATTAGGAGAAAAAAAACTGTCCCAACGTTTTTTTCGTTCCATTCAGTTACCATTTCCATATAATCTAGGTACTACAGCGGTAACGGAATGGAAAAACAAAAAATGTATAAATATTTTGGGACTCCTAATTAGATCGAAAGAGCTCCTGATTCTGAGTAGAAAATACCTAAAATATCGATAGTAAAAAAAAAAAATCGAATGTACAACTTTGGAAAAAATTACCCAAATATGCGATCTGGGGCTTTACGAATTACCACCCGTAGTTTGTCTAAAATTTGAAAGTGCTTGGCCAGGAAGTGAGATTTTCTCCCAGAATATCTCCCAAGGTGACGTAAAATATACCTGGAGAAAATGTCATAATTACATTTAAACCTATTAAATCAAAACACCCGTCTACTTAAACATAACCCCAATTTTAAGCACCAACTTAATTGAAGGGCTTACAATTATTTAAACAGTGTTAAAAACTTAAGTGAGTCGAGTCGTAATTACCTCTGTCTCAAATAAATCCCAGAAGTTTCGCAGTAAATCAACGGGCCCTGAAATTATTTTTTGAGACTGCAATAAGTCACGGGGAAGGTTTTTGTTTTAATGAAACAAGTGATTTGTCAAACAGTGTATGGCGATGGCTACGGCTAATACAAGCTAAGAAACAGGCAAACAAATTGACAACATTTCATATTGTTAATACTACAATTTTATTACTTTCCTGTATATTTCCGCTTAAAAAGAGGACTGGTTTCTTATAAAAAAAAAACGAATGAAACGTCATTCGTTTCTCAACGGAGCTTGACATTATTGTGAGCTTATTTTCTTATATTTCCTTACATTTACAATAAAATAACGTCAATTTTTTTTTATAGTGTACAAGATGCAAACCTCTCGATTTCTTTATAAAATTCCACATGTTAGAAATTTTAAATGTTGTCAATCCATACTAATCCATACTAATATTATAAATGCGAAAGTGTGTCTGTGTGTCTGTTACCTCTTCACGCTTAAACCACTGAATCGATTTGGATGAAATTTGGCATATAGATAGTTTATGATCCGAGGAAGGACATAGGATAGTTTTCATCCTGGAAATTATATCTAAAAAGATTGAAAGTGAGTGAACATTTCTGTTGGGGTGCGGTGACCCTGTAGGAAATGTAATTATTAGACCACCATGGGTGAAACAAAATCGATAGCGGTCACAGAAGGCGTGCATCAAGGCTCAGTACTGAGTCCCCTTCTATTTTGCTTGGTTTTGGATTCACTCACTGAGGACGCGCAAAATTCAGCTACGTGGACGTTTATATATGCTGACGATGTAGCTATTTGTACTGAGAGCCGCGTAGAGTTGGAGACGGCGCTGTTGTCATGGAAACACCAGTTGCAGGCCGGTGGCCTAGTGTTGAGTGTTGCAAAGACCCAATTTATGTCCTTAAATGAGCCAGATGGAACTGACGAAAACCCGATTACCATCGATGGACAAATAGTTACCATGTGCGATCAATACAGATATCTGGGCAGTATGATGCACAGCTCTGGGAACTTAGAATGCAACATTCAACACCGAATAGCAGCTGCGTGGCTGAAATGGCGAGAAGTAACTGGTGTCACCTGCGACAAGAGAATGCCGGTCAAACTCAAAGGTCTCATATACAAGAGCATTATAAGACCTGTTCTTATGTATGGTAGCGAGACGTGGGCAACAACCCAGAGGCACGTGCATACCATCCAAGTTGCCGAAATGAAGATGCTGAGGTGGATGTGTGGCGTTACCAGACTGGATAAAATCCGCAACGAGTATGTACGAGGAAGTCTGGGCGTACGCGACATCGCCGATAAGCTCCAGGAGAGTAGGCTGCGATGGTATGGTCACGTAAAAAGGCGACCATCTGACTACATAGGAAACTTGGCACTGCAACTTTCCATCCCTGGTCGAAGATCCAGAGGCAGACCTAAAACTAGGTGGAAGGATGTAGTGCTAAAGGATATGATAGAGTGTCAAGTATCCGACGACGACGTCGAGGACAGGGCGAAGTGGAGAAGCAAAGTAAGGAAAGCTGACCCCACCACCATATGGGATAATAGCTAGGAAGAGAAAGAGACCAAAAGCACAATTGCTCTTACATTTGCTTAGGCGCTTTTAATAATCCCTTTTATCAAGTTCCACGCGTACGTAGTCGCGGGCAAAAACTAGTTACCAAATGATTTGACCAAATCAAATTTTATACATAAGTATTTCTTAGTCAACCGGCGTCAAATATTTATGTAGGTAAATGTGGCAATAATTTTTGTTATCATTCTCAAGCAACGTCAAATACTCATCTTCACGTCTAGCATACCTGTGACACGCGACTTTTTGCCGCGCGACAAAAACTACAATGTCACTTTCCTTTCAATGGCGCACGAGTAAGACAGGTGATGCTGAGTCGCGCGACTAGCGATGTCGCGGCGAGATACGCTAGCCCTGCCGGTGTTAGATATACGCTGAAATATTTATGTGCAAATTAAAAAGGTTTGGCATTAAATTGAATCTTAATCAATACGAAACCTTCCCGTTTAGCACAACTATGCGTTGCGACTCTTGTAGCGCGACATAGTGCTACCCGTCACTTTCTCACATTACTGCACAGAAAGAAACGGACAAATATCTCGCGCGAGAAATAGTCGCGTATGACAGTTATGCTAAAGGTGCTTTATAGATTAAATACAACCTCGCTGCAAATAATACTACTATTTTTGCATTCATAACAAATCCACCTGCAGTCATAACTTCATTTATTTCTTGTTAAAAACGAAATGAACAGGGCGCCCGGCGTATTGTACCAAAGGTTCCTTTGCGTGGAACAATATTCGCGTAAAATTATTATCATTACACTGTCCCTGCGAAAGCTAAGTTGATTCATCCAATTTTCTCCGTTTTCCTTCCCACGGCATGGCCTCGGGAAGTCTTTGTCGGTTGTCGGGCAGACTTTAGGCACCCTCGTGTGGCGTCTCGAAGAAATGATACTTGCCTTGCTTGCTTTATTATTAGCCTAGTAAATATCATATTATCGTAAACAAGTGAACTAAGAAAACACAAAATCCCTTAGAACTTAGCTTAGACATGTTTTTTAATATAGTCACTGAACTAAGTCCCAAATGGTTAAGCTAAACGGTTGAGCGGTAGAGAATGCCTTATGGCATGAAGTTCGCCATTTGTACACTTATTTGGGCAATATAGTATAAATAAATAAGTTATGGTGTGGTCATGATCGGACAAACATGTAAAAGTTATCACTAGTGGCTCTGTGAGCTGTAGACCTCGCGAGTTTGTTTGAAAATGGCTGAAAAAAAAAATATATACACGATGATTTTTAATCGGTGATCAGGTACCAACTTTTCTAACTCGGTAATTGATGGCGGTCACGTCGATGTCGTAATTACATTAAAATAAAATTTCATTTTTCTATGATAATTTTTATGTTGAAATCAATATTGTTTTAAATTCCTTGTCACCCTACTAATCTGTATCTGTGAGCCTACAACCTCTTTAATAATTTAATCGCAATGACAATTTATGAGTAATAACTTGTCATTGTCATTAATCATTACAAACAAAGTCGAAGAAAATTTCGTTAAACTTCCCGCCAAAGCGATGGCAATTGACATAGGTATCGTACTTCAATAATTTATGTAGGACTAGCTGTTGCCCGCGACTTCGTCCGCGTGGAACCTTTATCTTGAAAATTTTACATCTTTATTATTTTCAGATCCAAGTAATGTTGAAATTGCTCAACGTGCTTTTTTTTTGCAATTGTTTACGAAATAGTAACGAACCCTTCGTACGCGAGTCCGGCTCGCTCTTGGCCTTTTTTTACATTTTTTTCGGCTAATTTGCTCTAATTACGCGGTATCATTATAAAATCAGGTACATCTACGAACGAATAGCTTTACTAAATTCGATGAGTTTAGGAACGACGTTTATAAATTCTTTGATTGGAATAATAATGCCTTTACACAAAGTTTCAAGTAGGTACCGCACTCAAAAAAAAATGTTTGATCTACATACAAATTTTCAACCCCTTTTTCACCACCTTCAGGGCTTAATTTTTAAAAACGCTGAAATGAGTTTTCTTATCTTTTAATAAAATTACTTTTTACAAAGTTTCTAATTCCTAACTTAAAATACAACTTATACCCGATACAACCTTTCATCCTCTTGTTAACCCCCTTAGGGGTAGAATTTTCAAAAACACTGAAATTACTTTTCTTGTATTCTAATTAAATGCCTTTATAGAAAGTTTAAAATCCCGCAATAAAAAAAAAATTTGATCTTCATACAAATTTTCAACCCCTTTTTCACCACCTTCGGGGCTGAATTTTCAAAAACGCTGAAATGACTTTTCTTGTATTTTAATAATATGCTTTTATATAAAGTTACAAGTCCCGCACTCAAAAAATTTTTTGATCTTCATACAAACTTTCAACCACTTTTTAACCCCCTTAGAAGTAGAATTTTCAAAAACGCTGAAATTATTTTTCTTGTATTCTAATTAAATGCCTTTATACAAAGTTTAAAATCCCGCAATCAAAAAAAAAATTGAGCTTGATACAAATTTTCAACCCCTTTTTCACCACTTTCGGGGCTGAATTTTCAAAAACGCTGAATTCACTTTTCTTGTATTTTTATAATATGCTTTTATATAAAGTTTCAAGTCCCGCACTCAAAAAAAATTTTGATCGTCATACATACTTTCAACCCCTTTTTAACCCTTTTAGGGTATGAATTTTCTAAAACGCTGAAATTAGTTTTCTTTTATTTTATTTTAGTACCTTTTTACGAAGCTTCAAGTTCCTAGCTTAAAATTAAATTTGAACCCCAAGACAAACTTTCATCCCCCTTTTAACCCCCTTAGAGGTTGAATTTTTAATAACGATCAATTAATGTTATTTTTTTATTGTCATATATGCCTTTATAAGAAGTTTCAAAGAATTTGTAATGAATTTAAACTTTCAACCCCTTTTAACCCTTTTAGGGATGAATTTTTGAAAACGCTGAAATTACTTTTCTTGTATTCTAATAGTATGCCTTTGTACAAAGATTCAAGTCCCGCACTCAAAAAAATATTTGATCTCCATACAAACTTTCAACCCCTTTTTTACCACCTTAGGGGATGAATTTCCAAAAACTCTGAAATTACTTTTCTTTCATTTTATTTTGATACCTTTTTACGAAGTTTCAAGTTCCTAGCTTAAAAAAAAACTTGTACCCAATACAACCTTTCATCCCCTTTTTAACCCCCTTAGGGGTTGAATTTTTCAAAATCGCTTCTTATCTCTTGTACAATTTATAAATGCAACCTAGTGTGCGAATTTCAACTCTCTAGCATTTGTAGTTTCGGCTCTGCGGTGATGAGTCAGTCAGTCAGTCAGGACACTTGCATTTATATATATAGACTAGCGGCCGCCCGCGACTTCGTCCGCGTAGATTTTTGATGATGACAAAGATATTAAAATAGGTAAGTGAATTTTATTCTTAGTTAAAATGGTCTAGACATATTACATTTCAAACAGTGGCAGACACTGATATGCAATTGTTAGAGAATTTTTGAAGATTTTTCCAATTAGATTACGGGAACTGTTTGCAAGATGCTTAATATTTATTCCGTCAGTTACCTGATGCTTTTAATCTTTGGCAAAAATGACTGCAAGATATAGAGCGACGCATGGAATTGGAGTTAGAAAATGGGGATCTTAATAGTTATTATGAGTGAGATTTAAAAAAAAAGTTAAATATCGTAAGGCTGTTAAAACAATCTTAAACTCAGCACTGGAAATCGAGAGATGGAATAATAAATAATAAACTTTAAGTATTTCATAACGATAATAAATAATGACCTCTTTTCATAAGAAGGCAGCACTGGTATTTGTACACGCCGGCCTGCCTATTAAACGAAAAGAGTGGTGTGGCGGAGTTCCCGAGGCTGGCCAAAATGTTTCTAAATGGTCTAGCAGGTACCCCAGTTATTAAAAAGGCTAGTGTTTAAAGAAAATGCTGAAATGTGACCATTAAAAACTAAATGCACATAAGCGAATTTAATGATGCGATTACTATTTTGGTCTACAGGCTAGTAGTATTGTTTGAAGAGTGATTCAATATATTCTGGTGGCTATAGTTCTCTATATTTCTCAAGAAGCTAAATAAAGTAAGAATAGGTATATAAAGTATAAATTATTCATGTGCTGATAGATTACCAGGTATCTATAGTGGTTATTAGTTTTAATTATGTTTTAACTTTTAATTAATTAAACGGTGAGGTAATTGCGTGAGACCTCGCCTATTAAGTTTAATTTTAGTTGGATATTAATATTTTTCTACTCCTGATTACCGATTAAGAATCATCGTGTATATACACCGTGACCGTTAATAACCCGAAAGATTTAAGCTAACGATACTAGAGCCTAATTAGAGTAGGTATATAAACTTATGTTACATATAGTCCAAAAACTCATAATTAAGGAGATATAAATTATTTAAAACAAATCAAAAGTTAAAAAATCTCCAGTCTAACACACCCTAATTCATGTCATTATGCTAATGTTCAAACTCGTCAAAAGTGAAACATAGAACCCTGTAATATTGAGACAGCGATAACTTGACACTTCTTGTCATATAACACAAGTCACGGCATTCGCCGTTCGTCGTATGATTTCGGAGCGATTCGTGAAGTGTCATGCTCGCTCACTCTTCTTCGACTAAAGACTTGTTCACAAAGAAGCGGGATGATTTAATTTGTACTGAAATAGTAATTTAATTAAGACATAATTAGACCCATGTTGATATAACATTATTTACTCGTATTGTCGTCAAAAATACGTGGTTTAAATCTTTCGGGTTATTAACGGCCACGGTGTATATTCCGATATTAAGAGGCCTTATTCCTTTTAAAATGCTGATTGTTTTCGACATTTTTCTCTATTATCAAACATGTTTCTTAACATATTATTGATGTTACTACCTAGAACAGGGCTATTGGGGTTTATTGATATATACTTGAAGCCTATAGTTTGAAATTTTCATTGAAAATTTTTGTTTCAAAAAGTACTCGAAATTGACAAAATTCACGCGCAAAATTAGTTTTTAACTTATTTTGGACTACATGCAATAAAATCATACAATAGCTACTTTACTACCTAGAACTCGGGGAAAATTATTATTTACTTCAAAATGTTGGTTGAAATTATCAATAGGTATATTTGTCATAATAGGAAAAAAAATTTTTTTAAAAGGAATAAGGCCTCTTAACCGCAAAATCTCCAGCATTTAAAAAAAAACTACAAAATCGTTCAAAATAGTTGTATATAAATAAATACATATCGGACAACCTCACACAAATCAATCTAGTCCCAAATTAAGCTCAAGAAGGCTTGTGTTATGGGTACTAGACGACGATATAGGTACTTATATAGATAAATATAATCTATATATATAAAAGAAGAAGTCCTGACTGACTCATCAACGCACAGCCGAAGCTACTAATGTTAGAGAGTTGATTTTTGCACAGTAGGTTGTTTTTATAACGTGGGCTAGAGATAAGAAGCGATTTTGAAAAATTCAATCCCTAAGGGTGTTAAAAAGGGGTGCAAAGTTTGTATGGGATAAAAGTTTTTTTTAAAGCTAGGAACTTGAAACTTTGTTAGAAGATATTAAAATAAAATAAAAGAAAACTAATTTCAGCGTTTTTGAAAATTCATCCCCTAAGGTGGTAAAAAAGGGGTTGAAAGTTTGTATGGAGATCAAGTATTTTTTTGAGCGCGGGACTTGAATCTTTGTGCAAAAGCATACTATTAGAATACAAGAAAAGTCATTTCAGCGTTTTTAAAAATTCGACCCCTAAAAGGGTAAAAAAGGGGTTTAAAGTTTGTATGGAGATCAAGTATTTTTTTGAGCGCGGGACTTGAATCATTGTGTAAAGGCATACTATTAGAATACAAGAAGTTATTTAAGCGTTTTCAAAAATTCGTCCGCTAAAAGGGTTAAAAAGGGGTTGAAAGTGTGAATCCATTACAAATTCCTTGAAACTTCTTATTAAGGCATAAACAATAATAACAAAGTAACATTAATTTAACGTCATCAAAGATTCAACCTCTAAGGGGGTTAAAAGGGGGATGAAAGTTCATCTTGGGGTTCAAATTTAATTTTAAGCTAGGAACTTTAAACTTCGTAAAAAGTTATGCAAATAAAATGGAACAAAAGTGATTTCAGCGTTTTTGAAAATTCATCCTCTTAGGTGGTAAAAAGGGGGTTGAAAGTTTGTATGGAGATCAAACCTTTTCTTGAGCGTGGGACTTTAAACTTTGTATAAAGGCATATAATTAAAATACATGGAAAGTAATTTCAGCGTTTTCAATAATTCGTCCCCTAAAATGGTTAAAATGGGTTGAAAGTTTGATTCCATTACAAATTCTTTGACTAAGGCATATATAATAATAACAAAATAACATTAATTTAACGTCATTATAAATGCAACCTCTAAGAGGGTTAAAAGGGGGATGAAAGTTTGTCTCGGGGTTCAATTTTAATTTTAAGCTAGGAACTTGAAACTTTGTAAATAGGTATTAAAATAAAATAAAAGAAAACTGATTTAAGTGTTTTTGAAAATTCATCCCTGAAACTGGTAAATAAGCGGTTGAAACTTTGAATGGAGATCAAACCTTTTTCTGAGCGCGGGACTTTAAACTGTGTATTAGTGCATATAATTAGAATACAAGAAAAGAAATTTCAGCGTTTTTGAAAATTCAGCCCTGAAGGTGGTGAAAAGGGCTTGAAAGTTTGTATGAAGATTAAAAATTTTTTTGAGTGTGGGACTTGAAACTTTAAATAGAGGCGTATTATTACAATACAAAAAAAGTGATTCTGATGAGTTTATTGTATGGGAGCAGCACTTCAATATTTATTATTATTTATTTTTTGTTGAATTACAGTAACCAACATCAAAATCATCAACTTGCAAAAAAAGAAAAGTAATTTCAACATTGTTTAGATCTGAAAATAATATAATAAAGATGTAAACTGTTCAAGATAAGATTCCACGCGGACGAAGTCGCGGGCAACAGCTAGTAAAGTATATAATAATTATTGAACCTGCTTAAGAACAAAATTTCAAGACATTGAGAAATGCGACCTCTAGGCGAGAACAGCTGGAAATCCAAGCTTGCTCGGTTTTAAAATTGACATGATTCTCCAAAGCTAACATTTTTGTAAGAAAAGATGTACCTACATTACATTTAAATTTATTACGTTTTAATAGGTTATGTGTTATGGTCTGTGGTTATGTGGTACGGCGTAATGTCATCGCAGCTTTTAATTAAAATTTTGTGGTTTTAGCACCGCAATTTACTGCGAATTTTAATCTAAAAATTACCATTTTATATGGATATTTAATGGCTCTAACCCCGGATAAATTAAAAGGTTGTGGTTAACACAAGTAAAAACTTGTATGTTCTCTCGTTCGTTTTATTTGATGGGTTATCGGTCGTTGAAAACATTTAAATTTTAATACTATGTATGAAACTATATAAATACTTTATTTTACATAAAGCATGAAAACTAAAGTATTAATACAGTACAGATAACGAATTTCTTCCAATTATCCTTTAAGCCAAAAGAGAGAGAACTGAAATTAGTATAATTAAGCTATGAAAGAAGTAGTCAGTAAGGTAGGTCATTATATAATGACCATAATATACAAAATTACGGGAAAATTCATGAAATTAATTTTACCTACGGGATAAATACACGATTTGCAAAGAATCAACTAATTTAATAGTGCGTATCATTTACACGTTTTCCGTCACGTATAATTGATATCGATTAATATTTAAGAAGAAGAAAATAATAAATAAATCATTGTTATTTTTAAGTAACATGCAACTTCGTGTAAGTACAAGTTTTCGAAAGAAAGAGAAGTGAGTGTTGACGGTATTCGACAAATAAAAAGAAACATATAACTTAATCTACACCATATAAAAATATACAAAATGCAATGTCAGTCTTACAACTTTTGCCAGCGGGAGCCAAACAAGAAAGAATACATATATATTTATCGTGTGCCTGCTGTTTTAATTTTTAGGCCGAATATTGATTGACAAAAGAATACCTGCTACGAAGTAGTCGCAGATCTATCTATTATTCAACATTCGTATTGAAAATGACACGTCATCGTCGTAATACTTACTCGCATTTAAGTACATATATTTCTGCTCCTTTCTAATTTACCCGCCGCGCCGGCAACTCGGAGTTTTTATCTGCATTAGCCAAACTGTCAGCCTTGTAGGTTTATTTTTATTTACTTTGTCGTTGCATTTATTCAGTTTTAATGTGACAGCAACTTTTTAAGTTATATGGTGGGAAAAAAGTTGCAATATCACAATGATTATTTGTTAATTCATCGAGCGAGCGAAGCCTCTCCATTTCAGTACTTCTAGCACAACTGTGGCAAGCGACTCTTTCTCGCGCGAGAAATATTACCCGTCTCTTTCTTCGTCGTACTGTAAGAGAGTAACGCGCGATGCTATGTCGCGCGACAAGAGTCGCGAAGCATAGTTGTGTTAGACGGGCAGCTTACCCAAAATTAATTCGTATGTCCGGATGTATGGATGTTCAGATGTTGTCTAGATTTCCGGCTGTTCTCGCCTACTGATCGCATTTCTCAACCGATTCTCATAAAATTTTGTGAGTAGGTTCGATATAGAATATCATTGGTGAAACCAAGGCCCATCGTCTTCGCTGGCTCGGCCACCTTGAGCGAATGGGAGAGGATCGGCAGGTGAAGAGAGCATACCTTGGGCGACCGACGGGGCGTCGTCCGGTCGGTCGGCCAAAGTACCGCTGGATAGATCTGGTAGAGAAGGATCTGCGTGAGCTCGGAGCCACAAACTGGCGAGAGATTAGCGAGGGGGAGGAAGGATCGGGTAAAGTGGCGAGCTCTTGTGCCGGAGGCCAAGACTAATTTTGGTTCGCTGAGCCAGCGCAGTTAGTTAGTTAGTTAGGTTCGATAGGTATTTGGTTATTTTTGTGTTGATTATTTTTTCGGATTTTTTCAAAATGTCGAAGATATGGGGGTTGAAAACGTAAAAAAAAATTGAGCCATTTCGAAACAAATTCATGAGGTCTACAGTTTACAGAGCTACTCGTCATTTTAGGGTCATTGGTGCTTGTGAAATGATTGACATGCGTACAATTGGTGCCACCGTACCTTTTCTAAGTTTGGTGTCTCTCATATTAAGCTACTCTCGTAGCCAGTCGTAGCTAGCGCACGCATGGCTCGGTCACGTCACCACGCCCCATGATCAATCACGTCGCATTTTGCAGAAGCAAGCAATATAATGAAATTTTCCCGGCTTCTGCGCATAAGATAAGACCATAATTCCACCATCAAATATACAGGATCGCGACTGGGATTTTAAAAATGGAGACTATGCGGCGTTGTATTATCTATTAAAAAACAAAGATTGGGATCAATTAAGTTACATAACAGATGCAAATGAAGCCGTGGAAGTATTTTACACAAACTTGTATGATATTTTTAATGCTAGTATCCCAAAAAAAATCCGGAAGAATGTACCAGCTAGGGTGTATCCCGTTTATTATACAAAACAAATAATCTTAGACATAAAGCGTAAATCTGAATTACATCGTATGTGGAAAACTAGTAGGAATAATGAATTACGGGAACATTTTAAGGACTTGCGAAAACAGTTAAAAAAAGATATTAAAACGGCTCATGACCGCTACGCAAATAATGTGTCTCATCGATTATGTAGAGATCCTGCCAAATTCTGGGAATACATTAATAGTTTAAGATGTCGAGGAGGGATAGAAACCAAAATCTACTATGGCGATAAAGAATGTGAGGGAGTAGATATGGCTACCGCATTTGCAGACCATTTTCAATCGGCCTTTTTGTCTCAGGCGCCGGTTCTCGATCCAACTCAGGCAGACATGTCAAATAAGGCCGACTCGAGACACGTAGAAGTGCAAGCTTTTAGCTCCAATGAAATAAGACGATCCGTTAAAAAACTGAGAGCAAATACGTCTGCGGGTCCCGACGCTGTGCCGCCGTACATTATTAAGGGATGTATAGATGACTTAATTAAACCTATTATGCACATATTTAATGTCATACTAACAACTGGCGTATATCCAACTAGATGGAAACAATCTCGGGTTATACCGATTCCTAAGGTTGGTTCGAAACTTAAAGTAGAGAACTATAGACCGGTAGCAATACTGTGTTCTTTAGCCAAGGTGTTCGAAATGTCGTTGCACGCTCGTATCTTGCCTCAGTGCATGCCCCATATAACAGCTGCACAACACGCGTTCTTACCTAAACGTTCGGTTATCACCAACCTTGTCACACTTGTTACCTTAATAACAAAGGAATTAGATAGCAGGAAACAGGTGGACGTAATTTATTTAGATTTCCAAAAGGCCTTTGACAGGGTAGATAACGACGTTCTGCTAGGAAAGCTGAGCAGTATGGGTTACGTCCCTGGGTTGCTTAAGGTCTTCTCGAGCTATCTTGCCGACAGAAGACAGTTTGTCAGATATGGACCGTATCACTCAGAGTCCTATAAAACACTCTCAGGTATAAGTCAGGGTTCGAACTTGGGGCCATTGCTGTTTAATATTTTAATTAATGACCTGCCGAATCAAGTCCAAAACTCGAAAGTAATGATGTTTGCAGACGATGTTAAGTTAATTAAAGTAGTAGGCACATCGGAGGATTGTAAAGCTCTACAAGACGACGTTGACGCCTTACATAGATGGAGTCTTTTAAATAAATTATATTTTAATATTAAAAAATGCGAAACAATGAGCTTCACTCGATCATCTCTTCCGTACCATCATCAATATACTCTAGATGGTAATTCAATAGCGAGAGTATACTTCGTTCGTGACCTTGGCATTTTTTTCGATCCACAGCTCTCATTTCGGGAGCATGCGAATAGAGTTGCGAAACGCGCAGCGCAGAAACTAGGCTTTGTACTGCGAAATGCACAACTTTTAACACCGAACGCTCTTCGAGCTCTCTATGCGGCACTTGTGAGGAGTGTGCTAGAATCAAATGCTTCGGTTTGGAACCCTCACGAGGCTAAATATACCCTAATGCTGGAGAAGGTCCAAAAGCAATTCTTAAGGAGTTTATACAAGAAGCTATATGCTTATTATCCGTATCTCTACCCCACACTATTCCTATTAGGAGTACTGGGGTATAATTCGCTAGAAGTGCGGCGATACCTGGCACTAGCTAAGTTTGCTCTGGGCATAATTCGCGGCAAAATAGAGTGTACTGGACTAGTGGAGGAAGTGGTGCGACTATATGCGCCTGAGGCACGGTCACGACTACGCCATGCTCCCTTGTTAGCGGCGGTGCCTGGCGCGCGCACCGCGCTCCTGCGGCACGCGCCGATCCCAAGCGCGCTCTCCATCCTCAACTCCGTTCTCAAAGTAGCGCCACACTGCGATGTGTTCGCTACCAATTATGCATACATAATAGCAGAGTGCAAAAAATTTCTTGAGCGGTCCTAAAATGTGTTTGTGTAGAGTAGTTAATATAGGCATATGTATATATATAATTTTATTTCCTTCGATGTTGAGTGTAATATTATGTTGTTTTTGTACAAATTCTGTTAATTGTTTATACTTAGTTAAGATTGTTATATCTGGTATGTTGTATGATAGGTTAAGATCTGTAACGCTTTGGCAATTAGCTGTAAGTTACGGATATGTAATTGTAAATAAATAAAAATAAAAATAAAATAAAATAAATAAAGATATAACGTCCTGTAGTGTCTTATTCGGTAGTGGCGTGAATTGTAATTACACAACCTTCGCCTGTAATCACGTAAATTACAACTCGGATATATTGAAAATTAATACCATAAAACTAATTAGGTTATCAAAAGATATTAAGGTTGGCTCCAGGCGCTTCTGCCATTCATTAATGAACCCTCACAATTCTCCGATGAAAAATGAAAAAAGTTCACTACCAAGAAGCCTTTAATTAGCAAATTAGCAGCGTCGAAATAATAATGTTATCTAATTATCTAAGAAACTTGACTAAAATAAATTGGGAAATGAAAAATTCAGTTTAAAAACCAAAGCACAGCTACGTAAATTAAATTCTTTGAAGTTATTTCGGGAAATACCGAAATATAAGCAAGCTACGTGTGCGAGATGTTCATGTTAAAGTATGTCCTTATTTGAGCAGTTTCAGAGCAGGATGAGTATACATGAGTGGGAAACTAAACGCTTATGTTACGAGATTTCGTCGTAAGTGTCTTGCATGTTTTCCTTAACATAAAGATAAAGATATTTATTGCAAGAACAGTGTAGCTACAATGGATGTTGATAACACACAGGAAGTTCATGTTCGACCTAAAATAGGCATGCAATATAATTAATTTTTGTTCGCTGTTTACAATATTATGAAGAACATAACTTAGACAGTAGGCACAATTCTATATTAAATGTCGACTTATTATTAATAAGATTACAATAGATTACAATATGTCAAAATTGGGGAATATATTTGTTTTAAATGTTATTATCATTATTATTATATTGTTCATTCAGAAAGTCTTGGACGGAATAATAACATTTTTCAAGAAGCCAACTTGTTATGACTTTGTTAAACTGATTAAGGGGGCATTCCCACGGGGGGACGACGCGGTTGGCGCAGTGGTTAAGCAACTGCCTACTGAGCCGACGGTCCCGGGTTCGAATCCCGGCAAGGGCAAATATTTGTGTGATGAACACGAATATTTGTGCCTGGGTCATGGATATTCTATGTATTTAAGTATTTATTTATCTATATAAGTAATGTATATCGTCGCCTAGTACCCATAACACAAGCCTTCTTGAGCTTAATTTGGGACTAGGTTGATTTGTGTGAGGTTGTCTGATATTTATTTATTTATTTATTTATTATTTTATTCCTGTACATACGTCGGTAAATTATTGAAAATTTTAATTGCCATACAATAAGAATTGTTGTCAAAAACATGCGTTTTGGATCGAGGCAAGTATAGTTTATCCTTATGTCTAGTTGATCTAGTGTAAATTTGATCATGTTTTATAAAATATTCAGGATGTCGTTTTACAAATAATACAACAAAAAAAACATAGTTTTAACTATGCCTATACCACAGAATAAAGACATACTTAGAAGATAATTCTCATTGAAAGATAAACGTGTTATAGCTAAATCATAACTGTAAATATATTACTAAAATAAAAAATTGTAAAATGTATAAGCCTCGAACCTTTTTGAAATTTGAAATTTTTCGACCAGCTTATTTTTTTTATACACTGCGGTTTTCGTTCCAGCACCATCGTTACATTAAGAATGAGTACTAGAGTTTCGTTTCGTTTTCTGACGCCAAGCTTGACAGTCTAGATAACTTGGTCTTGACCAAAGCTCTAAATGCATGTGTTATCTCAGTACCTCAGTAGTACACAGATCAAGTGAAGGGCCCTTCCTCAACCAAGTTTTGCTCGGTCATCAGAGACGCGATGAACAGGCACCCGTGGAGGCAGATCATAAAAACAAGATGTAGAGCATCCATATCCTCCGAAGACCACGATCCTCAGTCATGAGGGAGCGACCACAGAGAGAAAGAGATCTCAGTACCTTGCATATCGTCAATTTGCCATCCCGGCCGCGTTAAGTGCACCGGCCGCAGCATGCATGTGGGGTGTTACGTTGATGGTGTCTGTATGAACAACATCAGCTACGCCGATGATATGGTGCTGCTGAGTCCGTCTATCAGTGCCCTTAGAAAACTGGTGGCAGCATGTGAGGCGTTTGCCGTGACGCATGGACTGCAATACAACCCGAGTACTCATGGTTTTTAAAGCGGGAAGAAAGAAACCCACTTTTGTTGCACCTGTTGTACTGCACGGAACCGCTTTGTCGGTTGTACAAAATTTTAAATATCTAGGGCATATTATAACACCTGACCTCAGTGATGACCTTGATATCGAACGGGAGCGCAGGGCGTTGGCTGTCAGGGCTAATATGATTGCCCGCAGGTTCGCTCGATGTTCTACTAATGTAAAAATTAGACTGTTTAAAGCGTACTGCCAGTCATTTTACTCGAGCAGCCTGTGGGTAAAATACACTAAAAAAGCCTACAACGCCTTGTGTGGGAAATAACCCTATATGTTGTATAGAATCACGTATGTCGATCTCTTAATTATAATATAGTACGTAAGTGTTGTTTTCTACCGTTTAATTGCTAATTATTTGATTTATTGTTTACGTGTTACTTATTACCGAATTTATGTCTTGTGTGTTAGTTTTAAGATAAACGTTTTTATTCTCTTTGTTTTTACTTACCTATTTCTACTGTATGTTGTACCTATGAATAAAATGTGTAATGTTTTCTTAATTTAATAAACAAACCCAAGAGGCAATTCGGAGGCGTGGCCTAATTTTAAACGCGTTGATGCGTACTCACGCCGAGCGCTAGTGGCGCGGGCACAAATACCCCCGCGCCCCCAGCTACAGCTCACTTACCACTCACACTCCGAAGCGACCACATCTCACGGTCTCCCGCTTGCCTGGCGGGATATTATATCTTCAAATGAGTTATTATTTCAATTAATCATACAGTCCACGTTCCCAACAATGGTACTTCGAGATCCGGATCAATAAAGAAGAAGCAGCACCAAGCGTCTAAAGAAGCCAGAAGCCACAATAAAGAAGTCTCAAGAAAGAAATCTCAAGGTCGCCGTCTAATATTGAAGAAATTCCTGTCAAGAAAGAAATTTCAAGATTGCGGTCCAATATTGAAGAGATTCCTGTCTATTATGAAGAGATACCTGTGAAAAACGAAGCCTCAAGATTCCTGTTTACGAAGAGCTCCTGCCCATTTAGAAGATCACCTCAAGAGCCTGCGCGTCGTGCGGCGTGCATCATACTGTCTCTTGTGGCCTTAGGGCAACTGTCTCACTAGGGGAAGAGCTTGCTCGACCCCGGGAATTTTGAGAGGCTTCGGCTTCGGTTCCTTAATTCGGCGACTTTAGTCGCTTGGTCTGGCTTGGTCCAGTTCCGCCAGCTTTAGCTGGGGCATACATTTCTGCACCTAACGGTGTCAAACGCAGACTTGTTTTGCGTCCTTTGCGTGGAGGTAATCACGTGAAGAAAGAAGAAAAGAAGAAAGAATAAAGAAGAAAACGTAGGGACTTAGGTTCTCGAGCGTTACAGTGACGTCAATCTCCCGTAACGCTCGCGTAGGTGTTAGGTTCAGTGTTCCCCCCCCCCGTGTGTTCCGCGCATCACCATGTCAGCAGACGAAGAATATGTGCGCCATTTACGCTCGCGAAGCGTCCGTACGGACGAAGCGACACCGTCTCCCGGGTTGACAACAAGTGATAGTACAAATACGTGGAGCAAAGGCACCAGCGGTGGTGGTTTAGGTAGCAGTGGCAAAGTGAACGAACCGGCACATCCCGCGAACGTTATTCAGTTAGAAGGCGCCGCGCCGCCGCCAGCAGGCCCCCCAGTGAATTACGATTCCGATCAGAATCTAGACGTTCCGTTACATGAACGTCCCCCTCAGCACGATATACCTAGACATAGTAGGAGTGCATCGGGCACTGTGGTAGGCGCGCCCTTAGGCAGTGTTAATCCGCAGTTATCCGTTTTAATGGCCGAATTAGAATTACATAACGCGGAATTAGAGCAAGCGAAACGGGCGTCAATGGCGGCGAAGAATCGCTTGGAAATTGCACGTATTGAGGCATCCAACAATTCAAATGTGCCATTGACAATCGAGCCGACTGCTAGGGACACGCGTGTGTTAGGTTGGGTACAGCAACAACAGCGTATAGACTGTCCGATGCAGGCAATAGGGCCCAGTTTTGCGCCGCGCGAAGCCCCAGTAGAGCGCGAACGTAGTGCTTTCGCGAATAGGGACTTCGAATTGTTATCTAACAAGGTAGTCGACGCCGTCAATCGTAGTAAAAGCACGCCTTTCATTCAACGACACGTGCCCGAGTTGACGCCGTTCGACGGCAATATAGCCGAGTGGATAGCATTTCGGTCAGAATTCGACGATAGTTCGCCTCTATTCTCAGACGTAAGCAACATAGGCAGGCTACGTAGGGCATTGCGCGGAGAAGCCCGGCTGGCTGTAAAATCCATTATGTACACCGTGTCGAATCCGTACGAAATAATAGAGGCATTAGAACGGCATTTTGGCGATCCCGAGGAGATCGTATTGGCGGAAATGCATAACGTAAAACGCATGCCGCGTTTAGCTGAGGATAATAGCAACATTACCGCATTCGCGGGAACTGTCGCTAACGTAGTGTCCACTATTAAAGCTCTCCGCCAAAACGAGTTCCTTTACGCGCCGGAATTAGTAAATAAAATTATCGACAAAATGAATCTGATAGTGCGTTATGAATGGAATAAATATAGAATCAATAATAAGTCTGTACCAGGTCTTGTAGCCATGTCGCAATTTCTAAACGACATTAGTGTAGCAACAAGAAAAACGCACAGTAGGCAGCGAGCTAGACAGCCGGTAAATCTCGTGAACGAGATCTCTCACGGCCCCGCCCCGCGCATGCGCGGTGAGGGAGCGAGAGAGCGCCGCCCGTCCCACTCGCACATATCAAGCTTCAATTACGACTCATCAGATTCAGATTGCGATGATTATCTCCCACATACTGTGGCGCAGGTTAACACTAGGCCGAATAATAATAAAAATAACTTCTCTAATAATAAAAAAAAAGCCCAACGGCCGCGTGTGATGGAATCCCAGCGCAATACTCAGACGAATTCCCCGCCTACGAATGGCATTAAATGCATATTGTGCAACGGTGAGCACTCAATAATTAAATGTGCAGATTTTGTGAAAATGTCAGTAGAAAAAAGATGGGAAGCCATCAAAACACATAAGCTGTGTTTTCGTTGCTTGGATTCCAATCATAAGCGCCCCGTAAAATGCAAGTACACACCTTGCGGCTTTAATCAATGCGAATCAGGGCATCATAGAATGCTACACGGATTGATGCTTAAATCGACTCCTTCGCGCAGTACTAACGGAATAGTTAACCATTTGCGTAGCGCGAATACCTACCTGAAAATCATCCCAGTAGAGCTGTCGGGCTCCTTGGGCACCATCCACACGACCGCGCTCCTGGATGACGGTAGTTCCATATCCCTAATCGAACGACATGTCGCTGACGCCATAGCACCGCGAGAGAAAACGGAAATCCTCGCGATTGAAAGCATAGGCGGAAATTCGATATCGGATAAGGAGTCCTGCAAAATAAGTTTTTCCATCCGTGGCGCATGCAGTAGGCATCTAGGAAAAATGTCCGCATACACAATTAATAAGCTCAATCTCGCGACGCAAGAGGTATCACGTGATATAGTGAACAAGTGCGAACATTTACGCGAAATTGAAGACGAGTTATGTTACGACAAGGCGGCTCCTACCATGATTATAGGGCAAGATCACTGGCAGTTACTGGCCTCTCGTCGCATTTTAAGCGGAGACATAGGCCTCCCAGTGGCTTCCCTAACCCAAATTGGATGGGTACTCCATGGTAGCCATGACGTCCCCCGTAACCGCGCATTTGTCGTGAACCACTTGCGTCCCGCGAAAGTAAGCGGGAACGAGATAGCTGACGTGATTAAAGAACATGTCAGTGTCGAATCACTAGGTGTAGAAAACCGTCCGCCCAAGTCCGGCCCTGAGCAACGCGCGTTAGAGTCATTAGATGCGACTTGCAAACCGTTGTTAAACGAAAGTACGTATCAGGCCGGCCTTTTATGGAAGTGCAATGACGAGTCCTTACCTAGTAACGAGTCACAGGCGCTGAAGCGATTACACTCTCTCGAAAATAAATTGAGTAAAGACGCGAATTTAAAGTCTGAGTATAAGAAGCAAGCAGATAAATTGCTTATTAAAGGCTACGCAGAGAGAATGGAATCGCCATCGCCGGAGGACGCTGGGAGGTCATTTGAAAAATGTTTAAGTAACGTACTCCCTGGTCCGGGCCTGTCACAAGCGTTATTCGGTGTACCGCTGCGTTTCCGCGAAGGAAAAATTGCAATAAATCCGGATATTAGGGAAATGTTCCTTCAAATCGACATGTTAGAGCGAGACGGGAATAGTCTACGTTTCCTATGGAGGGAGGGAGACGGACAGAGTGAGCTTTCAAAATTCAAAATGAAACAATTAGTTTTCGACTCAAACTCTAGCCCGGCAACCGCCCTATATGTTGAGGATAGGAACGCAGACTATCACAAGGATAGATACCCTAAAACCGCCGAATTTATCCTAAAGAGCGAATCAAATTGGCCGATAGACAAATCAGAACGTAGCACGTTGCCCGCGACCGGGGAAGAGCGTCCCATTAAAAAGGTCGTAACCGCCATTAGCGATAGGTCACTTACGTCGTTTCCGTCCTTACCGCTAGTAGAGCGTTTTTCGCGATACTCGCGATTGATTAGGGCCACTGCTACCGTACTGCTAGCCGCCGAGGTATTCAAAGCCAAATTGCTCAAATTGAATACAGAAACGGATATAAAAAATGATCACTTGAAAATCGCTGAATTATTGAACATTCAACGAAGTCAACGGGCGTCATTCAGCGAGGAGATAAAGCACTTGGAGGCTGGGCGAAATTTACCGAAGAAGTCGGCGCTCAGCAAGTTAGCCGTGAAGATGGACAGCCACGGAACCCTGCTGCTAGATGGGCGAATTGATCGAGATACCGCCACGCCGATTCTCCACGCGAAAGAAGACTTCACCCGATTGCTGATACAACACTATCACGTGACTTTCAACCACGGTAACCACTTCACCGTGATGAATGAAATCACTCAAAAATATCACGTGATAGGGCTAAGAGGCGCGCTAAGATTTATATGCAACCGATGCCAATGGTGTCGTACCCGTAGGGGGTCACCCTCAAAGGCCCCCTTAGGCGACTTACCTAAAGAAAGGCTCATGGCTAATCAACCCGCATTTACAGCCACTGCATGCGACCTCTTCGGGCCAATGACCGTCACGGTCGGACGACGACACGAAAAGAGATGGGGAGCTTTGTACACATGCCTAACTACCCGGGCCGTACACCTCGAACTCGTGAGCTCCCTCTCCTCCTCGTCCATGATCATGTCACTAAGAAGAATGATGGCTCGGCGCGGAACTCCGACCGTAATATACTCGGACAACGCTACCAATTTTGTGGGCTCCGAACGTGAAATAGCAGACGCTCTCCGCAACATAGAGACGGACATGCAGCAGTTCGCCGAGCATAAGCAGATCGTGTGGAAGAAAATCCCGCCTGGCAACCCCTCCGCCGGCGGGGCTTGGGAACGACTCGTAGGCTCCATCAAAACTGCGCTACGAGTAACCCTTAAAGAAAAGCACCCTCATGACGAGGTGCTGCACACGCTACTGCTGGAAGCCGAGCACATCGTCAATTCGCGACCACTTACGCCTGTCGTGCTGAACAATGAAGAAGCACTTACCCCCAACCATTTTCTCCTGGGTCGCTCCAACGCTATGTCGCCCTTTGGCGCTTTCTCGGACGTCGTATTGACCTCGAACTCCTGGAAGACAGCGCAGCGCTTAGCCGACCATTTTTGGCAGCGTTGGATCAAAGAATACCGCCCTACTCTGAGAGCTAGACCGAGCCAATCCGCACACGCAAACGTAAAAGAAGGCGATATCGTGCTCATAGTCGATAGCACAATGCCACGCGGAACTTGGCCTAGAGGCGAGGTGATAAAGACTTATCCAGGACCCGACGGCAATGTGAGAGTAACGGAAGTTCGCACAGCCGCAGGACCCATACGTCGCCCAGCCTCCAGACTTATCGTTATTTCCTAGAAAAACTCGGAGACGGTGTTCGCACACGGGGGGAAGACTGTGGGAAATAACCCTATATGTTGTATAGAATCACGTATGTCGATCTCTTAATTATAATATAGTACGTAAGTGTTGTTTTCTACCGTTTAATTGCTAATTATTTGATTTATTGTTTACGTGTTACTTATTACCGAATTTATGTCTTGTGTGTTAGTTTTAAGATAAACGTTTTTATTCTCTTTGTTTTTACTTACCTATTTCTACTGTATGTTGTACCTATGAATAAAATGTGTAATGTTTTCTTAATTTAATAAACAAACCCAAGAGGCAATTCGGAGGCGTGGCCTAATTTTAAACGCGTTGATGCGTACTCACGCCGAGCGCTAGTGGCGCGGGCACAAATACCCCCGCGCCCCCAGCTACAGCTCACTTACCACTCACACTCCGAAGCGACCACATCTCACGGTCTCCCGCTTGCCTGGCGGGATATTATATCTTCAAATGAGTTATTATTTCAATTAATCATACAGTCCACGTTCCCAACACCTTGCGTGTTCAGTACAACAACGCATTTAGGATGCTGTTGGGACTGCCCAGGTGGTGTAGCGGCTCACTCATGTTTGCGGAGGCCCGCACGGACGGTTTTCCAGCGCTGATGCGCAAGAAAATCGCCTCTATGCTGAGCAGGCTCAGAGGGAGCTCCAACAGCATCCTGTGTGTCATTGCTGATAGGTTTGACTGTCCTATAGGTACTGTCGTACTGGATCAGCCAGATAAAAGGGGTTGCATTGTTTAGTGTTAAGTGATAGTTGTAAGTTACATATATATACTAATATAGAATAAGATTTACTAACACCTTATGGATGTAAAGGGTTACTAATGTGTTGCACAAAATTGATTGGCATATTTTCGTTTCGTATAGCAACCATTGGCACAATCATCATTTCGCACAATTGCTTTTTGCCTTTTCTTGGCATACTATCATTTCGCACACGTTTCTTCGGCAGAATAGTACATTGGCATAATGTTGATTAGAACAATACTCCTATGGTCGAATAATTGTGTCGCCGAAATTTACATGGCATAATATTCCGTTTTCATGATTATTTTAAGTCCTTGATTGTAATTATTTTTTGAAGGCTATAGTTGCTAATTTAAGATTAGCATGGTTATTTAAGAAATAATCCTATTTTTCTTTACTATTTTGCATGTCTTTTTATATAAAACAAAAATGACAAGTTCTGTGTTTTTTTTAACTGTCCTACTCCATCAGTTTTCTGGTAGCGTTTCGGTTTTGTGAGGGACGCAGTTTCAACCTAACCTAACCTAGTTTTCTGGCAGCGATTCGTTTTTGTGAGGGCCGCAGTTTCAACCTAACCTAACGTAGTTTTCTGGCAGCGATCCGTTTCTGTGAGGGATGCAGTTTCAACCTAACCTAACCTTGTTTTCTGGCAGCGATTCGTTTCTGTGAGGGACGCAGTTTCAACCTAACCTAACCTAGTTTTCTGGCAGCGATTCCTTTCTGTGAAGGACGCAGTTTCAACCTAACCTAACCTAGTTTTCTGGCAGCGATTCGTTTCTGTGAGGGACGCAGTTTCAACCTCACCTAATCTAGCTTTCTGGCAGCGCTTCGGTATGCTATGGTACAATTATGCCGCAATAAAGTCGGCGGAACTTATATTGTGCTACATAAAATTCTGCGAAATAAAAGTTGGCGATATTAGTATTCTGCTATTCAAATTTGTGCCAAATGAATATTATGCGACATAACAATTGTGGTAAGTATATAATTATGCGATAGTATCATTCGGCTAAAAATGATTGTGCGAAAACGATTATGCGAAGTGAATTTCGGAAAATAGAGATTGTGCAAGATAAGGGGTACCCGGATGTAAAACGTCTGAAATAAAGATTTATTTAATTTAATTTAATTTAAGTTGCCGCCTCATTTATATGCGATGCCATAGATATCAGGCGCAAATTTAACTTGACCGGGTAGTACAGTGAGATGTCAATTTAGGTAGCTCGAGTCGCATACAATCAAAACAAATCGCTGAGCCTTTTCTACCCACTAACCATGGCGAGCGCTCTGAAGAGCTATATATTTTCTCTTTACTAACCCTCCCCTTTTAGTTCAGTCATTGAATCACACGTGCCGGTTTGCGACGTCATCGCTTCACCTTGGAAAATATTTTCACGCGTCCCAATAAGTTTGGCAATTCATTCATCTGCCGAACTATTAAAAAGTGGAACTCTTTGCCGGCACATTTATGTTTCCTCCTTCTTACAACATGGGACCCTGACCCTTCAAACGAAGCGTGAAGAAGCATCTCTCGGGTCAGCATGGCAGTGCCAACTGTCAAGGCACCGTTGACTACCATCAGGTGAAGTGGAGCCACTATATTGTGCCAATATAAAAAAAAAACATCGCGTTCTTTAAGGCGATATAACTAATAAATATATACCAGACATCTTATTTGCAATATCTTAAAGTACGCTCGAATTAGCGCCCAGATTTTAAACTATGATCTGGAACGTACAATTGTTTTACGCGTCTAATTATATAAGAGGTAATCTAAAAGCATTTAACGTGTAATGTTGTGAATGCCACTCTTGTGCCCAAAACATGATATGTTCGGATGCCTCTTGGGCTCGTCCTAGCCTCGAGGCTACCCGAACAAATGTAGATACAAAGGCACCTCACAAACACCGAAATGGACTAAACTTCACGTGCAAAACGTCGCGGTCGTAAAGACTGAAGATTAAGTACCGCTTTCTATGGGTTTTACACCTACGCTTATTTATATATAAATGCGCAAATGAAGTCATTCATTAGATTGTTTTTTCTTCGTTGACGAATGATGGCCACTGCACTAAAAAGATTTGAATACATACTGTTACGCCGGTAGGTTAGGTCAAAAACTTTGAACGTCAATTTCAGTGCTTAAGAGGCGTTTTCAGCAGGCTGAAAAGTGAAAAGTCATTTCAGGCCGTTTCAGAAGTTGCTCTATCACATATCTAAAGATCGAAATTTCACCCAAGTTGCCGTCGTTTCAGGCGCCTGAAACATGTTTTCAGTCCGTTTCAGGGCACCCTCTATCAGATGACGCCATAACCTGAAAACCCGTTTTCAGGCGTTTTCAGGACCCCTTATGGGCCTCTGAAGCACAAATCATTATATGGCGAAATATCTGGTAGGAGTGACAGAGATAGCACTACTAGAAAGAGATAGCTATACTCGGAACATTCGAGAAGTGTGTGACAGAGATAGGACTACTAGAAAGAGACAGCTATACTCGGAACATTCAAGAAGGGAGTGACAGAGAGTGCACCATTAGAGAGAGATATATGGCCTCGAATGTTCTCGGCCCTTACGCTGGACCTTACTAGAATATTCGCGATATGTGTGGACAATGCGTCTAGAGCGGTTCCGCGGGATATATAAGGCGCCGACGGCCGGCGTGAGTTAGTTACATTTTAACTGCGATCGAGTGCTAGTACAAGGATAATCGGAGAGAAAGACTCTTGAGTGATTAGTGCGCTTAAGTACAGTTCGTGTGAATAGTGAGTGCATAATTTGTGAAATAGTGTGTGTGTTTTAATTAGTGGATTTTAAGTAAAGTTCGTGTGAATTGTAAGTACGTAATTTGGGTAATAAAGTGAGTGTTTTATTTAGTGGATTAATTTGTGCTTTTCTATCAAATACGAACCCCACGCTCGTAACATTTGGTGTCAGAAGTGCGGATAGAAAATGCCGTTAATGCCACGAGAAACCGAGCCGAAAGGAGTGACGACGCGAAGCCAAACATCTGGATCTGGAGACTCGACGCCTGGTACGTCAGAATCACCTTCTCCAGCTGCACAAGGTGTGGATCTCAACGCCATATTCGTCCTCCTAAAGGAACAGTCCCGAATCCTTCGAGAACAAAAGGGACAACAGGACGAACAGGCGAGGAAACAGGACGAACAGGCGAGGAAACAGGACGAACAGGCGAGGAAACAGGACGAACAGGCGAGGAAACAGGACGAACAGGCGAGGAAACAGGATGAACAGGCGAGGAAACAGGACGAACAGGCGAGGAAACAGGACGAACAGGCGAGGAAACAGGACGAACAGGTGAAGAAACAGGAGGAACAGTCTCGTATGCTACGTGAGGTGCACGAATGCACGACTGAATGGAAGAAGGAAATGCTTGAGGTGCAGGAAAAACTGGCCGACATGGACATAAAATTGGAGACTCGAATCCATGAGGTCAACAAGGAAATGGAGGGCTTCAAGGAAAAGGTGCGAACTGTCAAGGAGGATGTTGAGACCTATAAAAACCGCCTCCAAAAATTAGAAATTAAAGTGACTAATGGTACGAGCACCTGTGTACCCGACGCATCGGTGGCTGGAGGCGGCAGGTTCAAGATACCGCCTTTTGATGGTACCTCATCGTGGGCCGCTTATAAGCTGCAGTTTGAGTCTGTTTCCCGGGCTAATGGCTGGAATAAAGAGCAAGCGAGGACAGCATTAACCTTGGCGCTCCGTGACGAGGCCCTCACCATACTCGAAGCTCTGGGAAACGACCAGACATACAACCGCCTTCTAGAAGCTTTGGAGGCACGATACGGTGACAGTCTCCTTGAGCACGTATATCGAGCTCAGTTGAAGGACAGGACGCAAGGACGTAACGAGTCCTTACAACAGTGGGCCCTGGAAATCGAGAAGTTGGTTAGAAAGGCCTATCAACGTACGTCCGCGTCCTTTGTGGACAGTATGCTGGTGCAGGCCTTCATCGATGGGATCCGGGATCTGGAAGTGAGGGCAGCCGTGCGATTGGGACATCATGGCAGCCTAAAGGATGCGGTAGCCCACGCTCTCGAGGTGGAAGCTGTACGACAGGATTCATCCAGGCCTTTCAGGGTGCGAGAAGTGTCAACAACGAAGCCAGTAGATTTCCGCCGCGAATTTGGGCCACGTTGCTACCATTGTGGAGAACGTGGTCACCTGCAGTCAGGCTGCCCGAAAAGGAATAGGCGAGGAATGTCGACTGGGAAGTCGGTATCTCCCCAGCGCGAATTTGGACCACGTTGTTATCAATGTGGAGAACGTGGACATATACAGTCAGGCTGCCCGAAAAGGAATAGGCGAGGAATGTCGACTGGGAAGTCGGTATCTCCCCAGCGCGAATCCGGACCACGTTGTTACCAATGTGGAGAACGTGGACACATACAGTCAAGTTGTCCGAATAGGAATAGGAGGGACGTGGATGCAGCTTCAATAGTAAGGGCAATGGGCCCCTTGGGGTCAGCACCACAACGGGTAAACGCTGACGCTGTATCACGAAGACCTTGTGTGGATAACGATGAACATTTCTTAAGACGAGATGACAAGGAATGTGTCCGAATTCGAATGTTAAGAACTGTTACCGGCAGCGATGAGTGGAGTGATGAAATAATGCAGCAAGCGCAACAAAAGGATCCTGACGTGAGACCCATTTTCAATTGGATTAGTACGGGCGCGCCTAAGCCAAGATGGTGTGACGTAGCTCCGATGAGTGCGGTAACAAAAAGTTACTCGGCACAATGGGATAGCTTGGTTATGCATAATGGTGTACTGTGCAGGTTGTGGGAATCAGCAAAGGGGAAGGATGCTCACCTGCAAGTTGTTGTCCCAAGGAAAAGGGTGAGAGATGTTTTGAGATGCTTTCACAGCGGAGCGTCTGGTGGACACCTTGGAGTGAAAAGTACCCTAATGAAAATTCGAGAACGTTTTTATTGGATGCACTACCGAGAAGATGTTGAAAACTGGTGCAGAAGATGCACTAGATGTGCATCAGACAAAGGACCGCATACCCGTAGCAGAGAAACACTTAAGTTGTGCAGTGTTGGAGCACCATGGAAAGGGACGGCATGGAAATTAGGCGACGCAGAATCCGAAGCAAAATCTGACTCCGGAAACAAGTGCAATCGTGTCCACGCTAGCATAAAGATGAAAACCCGATATGACCGGAAGTCTTACCAAGTGGGTTTTGAGGAAGGTTCGTTGGTTTGGCTACATAACCCTATGCGACGTGTAGGGAAGTCCCCGAAACTGTCTCCGAATCGGGAGGGGCCTTACAAGGTAGTCACTAAAATAAACGACGTCACATATCGAATCCAGCGGAATCCTCGTAGTCCGAGCAAGATTTTTATTTATTTATTTATTTATTCATTCTTAACAAATAATATTGTGTTGAATGTACATAAGCATATAATTCTAATTAATCTAAGTTTTACTACAATAACAAAAACATAAGTACGTAGAATAACACACAATTTCAAATAAATACAAAAAAAAAAACATTATTATTATTTTCCCTATGAATCCATTAAATTAGATTACATGTCATAGGTATGCTACAATAACATGTCAATTAAATAACCTACTAAAGAAAAAATAATATTTAAATTGAAAGAAAAAAATAAATAATAAGTAATAATAAAATTATGTGCTTGTTATAAAATCGTCTACTGAATAATATGCTTTTTTTAAAAGGTACTGTTTGAGTCCTGCATTGAATACTTTGCTATTAGTAATGGATTTGAACTCCATTGGCAGTTTGTTAAATAGGAATACGGCCTGATAACTCGCGGCGTGCTTCATAATATTAAGCCGAGGGATAATATTACATTTTATGTCCTTACGTCTAGTTAACAGCCTTATTTCTCTTTCCTCTATGCTCTCATACTTGTTTAAATGCTTTACTAAGTCTGTTAGGAGAACAAGAATGTACAGAGATGGCACCGTAAGGATGCTAAGATTAATAAAATAATCTCTGCAAGATTCTCTCTGCGGTATGCGAACAATGATCCTTATGGCTCTTTTTTAGAGTCTGAATGCAGCATGGATATTATACTGATAACTGTTGCCCCACTGTTTAATACTGTAACGTAGCTTAGACTCTACAAGTGCGTGATAAACTACTCTTAGCTGTGGAGTATGAATTAGATCTCGCAGGCAGCGAAGAGCGTAGCATGCAGAGCTTATCGAATTTGTGAGAGCCTGCAGTTCTTGCTTCCAATTCAATAATTTATCAATATGCACTCCCAAAAATTTTACGGAATCAGTTGGTACAATTTTGTTTCCCTTTAGACTTATGCTTAGTGTATCTGAGTGGTTCGATGTAGCGGAAAACAAAATTACATTGGTTTGTTTTGAGTTCAATTTTAAATTATTAGCTATGAACCACATGTTACAAGTCACTAGGGTGGCATTAGCTCTGTCGTTTAGCTGTGCTATATTATCAGCTGTAACTACAGCGTTTGTATCGTCCGCGAAACATACCAGCTTAGTATTCGGTACAGTATTTTCTATATAAGGAATGAGGTCATTTACGAACAGTATAAAGAATAATGGGCCAAGTATCGAGCCCTGAGGAACACCACGACCCATTTTCACAGTCTTTGACCTGACTACCTGTTCAGTGTCACCCACACCTGATCTTAACTCAACAAATTGCTTTCTGTTCGTCAGATTATGATTTAAACATTCTAAAAACATTGCCTCTAATACCGTAATGCTCGAGCTTCTTTAACAAAATATTGTGATCTACGGTATCGAATGCTGAACTAAGATCTAAGAAAATTCCTGCTACCTTTTGTCTATTATTCAAATGTGTTACCACATCTTGAATCAAAGTGTCTATGGCTTCGCTAGTGCCGATGCTTTTTTGATACCCAAATTGCCTTTTGTTTAGTACATTGTGGGCAGTTAAGTGTCTTAGCAGCCTGGATTTTAAATTTTTTTCAAAAATCTTTGATATCGTAGGTAATAAGGATATCGGCCTATAATTCAGCGGATCACTTCGACTACCCTTTTTGTATATCGGCAACACTTTGGCAATTTTTAACTGATCTGGGAACGTGCCCGCCTCGAAACACTGATTAAAAAAGTGCGCAAGTGGTTCCGATAACAATTCAATATTTTCTTTGATTACCGTTATGGGTATTCCATCATGTCCTGCCGATGTTTTGGGTTTCATTGTATTAGTAATTTGTAAGACTTCTTGTGGCGTCACAGAATCGCATATCATTGACTGCTCAACCCTTTTTGTATTTTCTGCTAATATTTTCAATGCAAGATCAACATCACTTGTAACATCGCTTCTGCCATGATCAAATATACTGGAAAAAATGTTTGCCTGCTCTTGTGGATCTTCTACGGCCTTGTCTGTTTTAAGAATTAACTTATCATTGTCCTTTGCTCGTGTCTTGTTCCTGTGCCTATTTACGATTTGCCAGATACCTTTACTGGTATTATTAGCTTTGTCTATTTCCAAGCTTACAGCATATCGTTTGGCATACCTAACTACACGCCTATAGACAGATATATACTTATTTCGATATGTCTCTATGGAGGCGTTTGAGTTCTCTCTATCGTATTCAGGAAGCGCTTAATTTGGCTTGCTATTTTTATACCTTTAGTAATCCAAGATTTATTCGCGTATCTTTGGCTAATTTTTATTTTCCTTTTTCTAAAACTACTTTTGTATAAACCACTGAATTTACTAAGGAATGTGTTGATACCAATATTGTTCCAGTTTTGCTGTAAGAGCTTTTTTCTGAAAACCAACTTATTATTTTTAGTTAGCGGGCGACGTTCAGTGTAATTTACCTGTTCATCCATCTTGCTTCCTACACGTTCTAGGATTAGATCACAGCCCAGACCCGCGTGTCCGTCGGCTAAACCATTATGATCAACCCATGTGTTTTTAACACAATCAGAAGATACATTAGTCAAAAAGTTGTCAATACAAGACTCCCGACTGTTTCCTTATGAATGTTATATCACTAACAAGAGGCACGAAGTTATAACATTTAAGTAGGGTTAGAAAATCAGCAGACTTATTGTCACTTTTTTGTATGTTAATTTTAAAATCTCCACATATGATAGATTTTTTACAAAAACAATAATCGAGTAGTTGCTCCAGTTTATCCAAAAAGCTAGACAAATTACTTTCAAGCGGACTGCGATAGCAGAAAATTATACAAACATTGGTCACGCAGTCCTTGACTCCACACACCTCAAAACATCCTGTCTCGTAAAGAGATTTACAAAAGGACAGTTCTTCTGTCTTTCTGCTAGATTGTACCAGAATGAGACTACCACCTCGTTTTTTATTTGCTCTGACATTGTGTGCAGCCAAAGAGTACAAAGGAATGTTAAAAAGAGCTACTGAAATATTATTTAAAAAATGTTCACTAAGGCAAATAAAATGAATTTCTTTGGTTAATGTGCTAAAATAAATTTGTAATTCGTCCTTCTTATTAGAAATACCACAGAAGTTCTGGTGAAATATATTAACGCTCGTTAGGATTGTTCATGTTGACCGGCTGGCCAGATACCACGGAAATAATGATGCTCGGGACGAGCATGTCTTAGGAGGGGGCAGTGTTACGCCGGTAGGTTAGGTCAAAAACTTTGAACGTCAATTTCAGTGCTTAAGAGGCGTTTTCAGCAGGCTGAAAAGTCATTTCAGGCCGTTTCAGAAGTTGCTCTATCACATATCTAAAGATCGAAATTTCACCCAAGTTGCCGTCGTTTCAGGCGCCTGAAACATGTTTTCAGTCCGTTTCAGGGCACCCTCTATCAGATGACGCCATAACCTGAAAACCCGTTTTCAGGCGTTTTCAGGACCCCTTATGGGCCTCTGAAGCACAAATCATTATATGGCGAAATATCTGGTAGGAGTGACAGAGATAGCACTACTAGAAAGAGATAGCTATACTCGGAACATTCGAGCAGTGTGTGACAGAGATAAGACTACTAGAAAGAGATAGCTATACTCGGAACATTCGAGAAGGGAGTGACAGAGAGTGCACCATTAGAGAGAGACATATATGGCCTCGAATGTTCTCGGCCCTTACGCTGGACCTTACTAGAATATTCGCGATATGTGTGGACAATGCGTCTAGAGCGGTTCCGCGGGATATATAAGGCGCCGACGGCCGGCGTGAGTTAGTTACATTTTAACTGCGATCGAGTGCTAGTACAAGGATAATCGGAGAGAAAGACTCTTGAGTGATTAGTGCGCTTAAGTACAGTTCGTGTGAATAGTGAGTGCATAATTTGTGAAATAGTGTGTGTGTTTTAATTAGTGGATTTTAAGTACAGTTCGTGTGAATTGTAAGTACGTAATTTGGGTAATAAGTAAAGTAAAGTAAAGTAAAAAATGTTTATTTATACAGTGTTCCAAATACATAGAATATATAATTTGCATTTGTACAATTAGTGGACACTGTTCAGCTTTGTTAAATTAAATTGAGTGTTTAAAAAAATAAAGTGAGTGTTTTATTTAGTGGATTTATTTGTGCTTTTCTATCAAATACGAACCCCACGCTCGTAGGTAACAATACTTACAGCCAAAATTGTATAGTATAAATCTTACAAGTTGCACACAACAAAGCTTAAAATTGTTTCTCGTTTTTGATCTCTACGAAAACCGCGTGAAAAGTGTACTTTTACCGGATGTTTGTGTAAAATGATGATCGACGATATTGTGCCCGTATGAGTTGTTAGTAGCGCGCGCGGACTCGCTAGGATAAAGGCGAAAGACGGAGTCGAGCACCAAAGTGCGTACTGGTGTCTCGAAGAATCAACACGGTACGAATCGCGTAGAGAGCTCGTCTTCCATATGTGACGTATTTATATATACGAGGTGTAAACTTCAGTATTTTCCAGCTTAGACTATTGTTCTGAAGCTATAGGTTCAGTTTTTGGGATATCATCATTTACACCCGGTATTGGCCTGAAAGTCCAGCTTTTTAAAAAAAATAGGGGTCTTCAAACATTATTTTTTGATAAAGTAAGCAGTTTCGTAAATATTCGCTCCGAAAGTAAAAAATATAGCGTCCCCCCTCTAACTTTTCAACTACGGGTCAAAAAATTATGAAAAAATTCATCAATATGAGGCCTAATACGTACTTTCAATGAAAACTATATTGAATAAAATCGGTCGAGCCGTTAAAATGACGTAAGTGCCGCGCGGTGTCCTTATACTTCGAACGTTACACATATTAGTTAAGTGCCATACTGCATTAAAACAATCCGCTGAATCTGGAGCGTATAATCGATAACTTCCAGAAGGTAATAAGTAATTACAGTTACTTTGGCGTTTACGACCTTTTTATAGAGCTTGAAATCTTTCTCGTAATGTAAACCTCGGGCTTAAAACCACTGTTTTAAGCCTGTCTATTGTGAAGGATGGGCAATTGGGCAAATACGGAACGCTACACTGAGCGTGGCCCGACATGCTCTTGGCCGGTTTTTATGGTATAAAAACTGCAAACAATACTCACAAATATCTTTGCATTAGGCTCGTGCAACAAGTTCCTCTACACTGAACCATCAGACTACGGGTTTAATGCGCTTAAGTTTGCTGAATATAGTTTTTCACTTCTCTCGCTCTAAAAGTTCGACTTTATGCTGTGCGTAGGCGACATAAAGTCGTATTTTATGCTCTAGAGCATAAAGTAAAATCGTCGTCGAAGACCAAGGCGATCGGTCCAACAGCCACACGAAAAAGGTTCTTAATAAACAGTTTAAAAAAAAAACATAAAACTTCATACAATAAAACCCGTTCCAGACCTTCCGATCCGATCCGATTTATCGGGAGAAATCGGATAATGTGTAGTGTATAAAATCCTAACAATTGCACTACACATTATCCGATTTCTTCCGATAAATCGGATCGGATCGGAAGGTCTGGAACGGGTTTTAACTCTTTATTTTATTTCGTTTTGTTAGTATTCTAAGACCAAGGCAAATATACCAACAGCCAAAGTACACAATAAAACTTCTTGAAATAAACTTGTAACTTTTATGTACTATCATTTATTACTTTTTAAACTATTACTTTAAATTTTAATTAAATTTGTTTTTAAGTACGTATACATGATATGTGTATATGGTATGTTATTTACATGATACAGTTTCATTTCCTCGCAATCGAAGTGAAAAGTAGAGTGTGCAACTCGTCCATAAAACGCATTTTACACTCGACTTTATATTCATCCTCGCTCGCAAGCTCGCTCGGATGGATAAACGTCTCGTCTAAAATGATGCGTTTTATGCACTTGTCGTACAATCTACTATATTCGGTTAGTAATGTTCATTTACTCTGACCTGACTACATTAGGAAGTCCGCTCATGAGCCCGTTATGCCCATCTCATGAATGTATTCCCCGACGTACCACACGTGTCGTTATATGTATAAGGTAAATCGTGTCGGTCAGTTATCTGCATGTTTATTAGATTAATTAATTTCAAAATGAACTGTGCGTCCAATGTCTTTCAGTAAATATGTTGCCACGATTACTAAAAATACAACACTCGATCAAATTAATTTCAAATCCTAAGTTATTGTTCTAACCAACCCTAAATATGGCAATAAATATTGGATGACTATCTCTATGATATTTACTGCGCATGAAGATAAACAATCCGGGCGGTTCGATGACTCCTAATTGATGGATGCGGCTGGGCTCATACATACATCATCGCGCCCTCCGGCCCGTCAAACTTATCATCTCAAAATATTATATAATTAGCTATTTCTCAGATTCATCCCACGACTTCTTAGACTTTGAGACAAATATTTACTTATCAAATGTAATTTTAAGGAGATAATGGCTTTGTCCTAATACTAGTTTTTATTTCTCATACTAAAACTTGAAATAAATATGTAAATCAAGTTGGTCATACGTCGAGCATAGTGTACGAGTAACGAGTATCTGTCAGTGTCATACGTTCGATTTACGGCCAGAGCAGTCGTATGGTGATTTCAGTTACGATTGGTCACTGGCACTGGTATATTGGCTATTATTTTATCATTGGTATGACCGATGAGTTACCGAATTACGAAACTAAGGACATGCATTTTGGCGTTTTGCTGGTAAACCATAAAAGTCGCTGGGTGATTGAAAATTCCACCCTTTTGTTTTAATATGTACCTAATTTGCGCGAGAGTGTAATGTTAGAAATAACAATTTTCACTGGATATAACAACATTTGGTATATTTTTTAATTTGGAAGATATAATAATTTATTGATATTAAAATAGACAGTACTTGGATAAAATGATCTATGAGTATAAATGAGAATATGAGTATATAACATTTGCCTAATATAATGATGATGTGATATAAGTAATAATAAGTATTTATTAGTAGTAAGTATGATGTAACATAAAAATGTGTCATATTTTCTTCTTTGAAAGTGTGGTGTTGTGATCGCTGTCCTAACACTCCTCTGTGCTTCGCTCCTTGCTTTAGGTACAGCACCATGACCATCAAACTAGTCTATTTCATAGTCTTAGATTATACAAGTAGCTACATTATACCGAATAACCTTCATACCTAAAACAGTTATGTACAATGTATGTTATAGGTAACAGGGTATTATTAGATTGCAGCTTGTTCTTTAAAATGTTATGTCAACTGAATAATTATGATTTTTGTGTCACATAACCATCGTTATTAGAAATAATTGATTATTACCTCAATTCGTTCAATACACTCAAAAGTATATGTTAGACAAAAATGCAGTGGTAGGTTTTTTTTCGGAAATGGGTCCTGTTTAGAGGTCTTTCAATAATATATAGTATCACATAATACTTTCCCGATCATCGCTTTAATAAGCTTATTTACTTTATATACATTACTTCATTTTAAGTTAGTCTTGAAAAGAATCTCATATAAACTGGGCTGGGAATATCTTGTCAAGCGAAAAAATCATACCTAAAACAGTTATGTACAATGTATGTTATAGGTAACAGGGTATTATTAGATTGCAACTTGTTCTTTCAAATGTTATGTCAACCGTTACGCACTCATTTTGCACAAAATAAAAATATGATTTTTGTGTCACATAACCATCGTTATTAGAAATAACTGATTATTACCTCAATTCGTTAAATACATTCAAAAGTATAATATGTTAGACAAAAATGCAGTGGTAGGTTTTTATTTCGTAAATTGGTCCTGTTTAGAGGTCTTCAATAATAGTATCGCATAATACTTTCCCGCTCATCGCTTTATAAGCTTACATTATATACATTACTTTATTTTAAGTTAGTCTTGAATGGATGTAATTGAACATTAGTGTGTCATGGCTGGCAATATCTTGTCAAGCGAAAAAACATCATCTCACGATTTTTAATTTAGTAATCTCGAAAATACTGTAGAACTTACTTGTAGAAAATACTGTACTCTGGTTTAATTAAAACTTCGCAGTTCCATATTAATTATCTAATATTATTAACTTTGGCAAATATTTTCATTTCATTAAAATTTTGAAATAGAATTTCCCCGAGTTTAACTAGGTAAAACATATCGGAAGCGCTGCTTTTCAAAGCGTGGGCGGAACTTAAGAAATGCTGGCTTAGCTTTTTGGCGATGCTTAAGCAAGTGGTTAAAGTTTCAATGCGTACTGTATAGTTTATGTACCTGTATAGTTTATGCATAAAGCATTAGATCTAATACTAGAGATTATTGCACTGCCATTGTGATCTACGTTGAATGAGAGGCATAAATATTCCGGTGTTCCGATTAGGTTAATAGAGGTTGGTGTTCCATCTCTTTTCGACACTATGAAAGCAACAGGGATATTCAAATTCAGTTTTGAATCAAGGTTCGGTATAAATAGGGTTGAAGAACAATGTACTTATAAGAGAAACAAGATGTAAATTCAGAGAGCAGAGACGGCGGCGGCGGTCAGAACGACATGAATTAGCATAAAGGACTAGAGGCTGGAATCGCGCGGGAAGGAATCACTGACTCGTACGTAATAGAGCTCTGTTTATAACATTAAAGTTACGTACTTAACTAGTGGAATTCATTTGTATTATTTGAAAAAATAATATGACACATTAATTTTTATTAGAACAAATTACAAACTGATGTTTCAGGTAAAAAAAGTAGTATATAGTCAATTACATCTATACAGGGCCCTGCATTTTGTCGTCTGTCCATTATTAAGGCACATATATTATGTTCGACGACAGGCATAAATATATTAATTTTCAAATTAGGTTGGTAGACAGTCGTGTCGTGTTATTACATAGCATACTATGAAAACAACAGTCGGGATATTCACATACACTCATGAATTTGGTTTGGAATAAGGCCGAAACATACAGTATTAGAGAAACAAGATCTAAATTCAGAGAGCAGAGATGGTGGTAAAAAAACAAGTTTGTTGTATGGGAGCCCCCCTTAAATATTTATTTTCTTTTATTTTTAGTATTTGTTGTTATAGCGGCAATAGAAATACATCATCTGTGAAAATTTCAACTGTCTAGCTACCACCGTTCTTGAGATACAGCCTGGTGACAGACGGACGGACGGACAGCGAAGTCTCAGTAATAGGGTCCCGTTTTTACCCTTTGGGTACGGAACCCTAAAAACGAAAATGATACAGAAAACCAATTTGGTTTGGAGATAATGGTTGCGGAAAATACTTAACAGCGCGATGCTTGTTTTCTTTTGTTTAATATATTTGAAAATATCTATGTATTATAGTTGATCGCAATAGGTTGATGATGGGGTGATGGGAGCATTGTTTAATGCTTTCAAAGTGAATATCTTTGCGGCCTCGTGACCCCAACACGACCGAACGGATTTCTTATTCCTTTAGCAAAGCTTTGTATAGGTATAATGAGCATCTTCGTACTGATTGTAAGATTGAAGAATAAAGGCAAGTTTGTACACAAAAAAGGCAAATGATGACGCCCTCACCGAGTTCTGACGAAACTCCAAACAAACGAAGTTTTAAACTCAATTTGCATTTGGAATAGAAATAAAAAATAGTCAATTGTGCACAAAGGCGGTGACAGGAATTCGAGGGGAGAGGTAACGAGATGGCAAATATTTAATAACCTCGAATTGGTGGGAAGGAGCAAAAATGTTTGTTACTTCTTACACAAGGTAAGTGGTTTTGGGTATTATTGAGATTACACTTAGCGATTTTGAAATTCAACAGTCCAACTTTCATTACGTATACTTATATTGACTTTATTTTTCTCTTGTTACATAATAAAATGTTAAATAACAGCGGGCGTAGATTTTTCACAATAAATAAATTGCTTGAAATTTTTATTCGGCGCAGTAAATTGTTATTATGGTAATTATAATATCGTGGTCGAGTCCGATATCCGAACAATGCAGACTGCTTCTATTTCATACATTTTACCTACTTGATCCGATATCATCGTCCAATACCGATATCGTACTGCATATATAAATACTAAGTATGAAACCATTCTTATATTGGCGTATCCTTGTAGATTCCGGAGCAAAACAAATCTACCACGTGAGCCTACCTGGCGCGGGTATTTCAGACAAAGATGACTTCGGTACTTGCTGTAAGATAGGATAGCGTCATATTAATCCCATAAGTAGTTCCTGCTCGGCGTCACAGCGCTCACGTAAATGAAAAACTCGCTTGGCGAGCGAAAGGCACTCTTTCAATAAACACTAAGGCCCACTCCACACAGAATTGGAAGAAAAATTGCATTTCCAACTAACTTCGAGTGTCTTGGCAGCTACTGAAGTAGGTTTAAGGGCAAATTTTTATTTTGTTGTCGATTTTGTTTTTTTCTCAGATTTCAATAAAATTTGGCGAGTTGGTAAAGTTGCTTATTCTGAACAAGGTAAGCCCAGAAGAAGCAACTTTACCAACTTCCCAAATTTTATTGTAATCTGAGAAAAAAAAAATCGATAACCAAATAAAGATATGCCCTTAAATGAAAGTTTCTATTTAATGAGAATGAATATAGAAAACTGATTTTCTATTTACTTTGTAACTATCTGGGTTTAAACGCAATAAAATCGATGTTCGTGAATTGAGGAGGAATTTAAATTACTAGGATTGTGTCACAAAATACAATTAAAAAGTCGAGAACGTTGGCACACACGCATCGATGCTTAAGAATTGTGAGAAACTTGGATTTTTTACTAGGAAAGTTTAGCATAAATACATAATTTTACCAAAACCTCTAAGAAAACTTATATTAGAATTCTAACGCATTCATACTATATATAGATATTAATACCGTTTATAAGATTATAGTAAGTTACTCTTTTGCTATAGGTACGTTCCAAAACTAAAATGGCTGTTTTCTCAAAAATACGCTTGAGTGTGTTACCTGTTCTTATTTTTTAGGAAAATGCAAAAGGAAATTTCCATTACCTTATAAACGCTGGCTTAGAGCATGCATACGTTCTCTTTGTACACAGACAATGCCACCTCTTACAATAAGTACGCATCTCGTACACAATCACCCACTTGCGGGTACGGAAGGAGAAATATCCTCGGAGCTGAGATTATATACCTTGCTAGTATAATCATGAATATACGTAGGATTATAGGTAAGTATATGTAACAAACGTGTTACATATATTATGCGAGTAAATAAAACAAGTTGTACAGAATGTTTTTTATGTAAATAATTAGTTATATACATAGCTACATTTAAAAAAATATAGTCCTTTTCAAAAGGCATATTTGGAGAACCCGGTTGTGTTAACTTTGCACCTCATTTGTATCCGGCGCCATACGTATGTATGGTACAGGTGAATAATTAATTTAACTCGGCCAGTTAAGTGTTTATACGGAACCCTAGGTGCGCGAGTCAGACTCTAATTTGGCCAGTTTCTTATTATCTATCTAGCGACTAGCTACAACTGCGTCGCATTACATTACAGCCCGCTTGAGTTTATTGGCGCGTATTTCTCAACGTACGATATTTCCTACCATAGTCATTTCAATTGTATGGTGTGAAGGCTATTATAATATGTACAAAATGCTTAATGTTACGAAAGAATTTTATTCGATAATGGTTAATATTTTTATCAATCTAATTCGCTTATGATACACATTATATGTGTTATAGCAGACTTTTCTATAAAAGAGAAACAATACCACTTCAAACAATTTACATAAACCTTAACAAATTATTCTATAGCATCCTCATGGTCAGGAATGGTAAAAGAAAATGGCATGAAAATCCGTTCCGTAGTTGTTGAGTTTACCGCGAACATGTTTTACCTGGTAAATATGTACTGATATAGTATGAAGTCTAGATATGTCATAAAATGTTGTGCAAGTTAATAAGTAGTTAAATAAAATTAAATAATCAATTTTTGTACCAATCACAGCTATACATCTGTTCAATATACGACTAATGTGATAGTGTTATACGCTCGCAATAAAGTATACGGGGTAAGTAAGTGATTCAATTTTCAAACAACACTTTCGAACTTCAGTGATCACTGTTGTCTAAGAAATAAAAGTTAAGACCCGTAAAATAATGACACTAAAGTTAGTAAATAAAAAAAATAATTCGCCCAACTAACGGCTCTGGGGAGAAGTCGGTCTGATAACTTAGACAATATTGTCTAAACTGCGAGGAAGACGGCTCGGCTTTGCGGGCCTATAACCAACATATTCTGAACCTTATCTCTTTCCTATTCGGTCCATTCAGCTAGCCTTAATAAAAGTCTTGTTGAATGTTGTTGGTGGGAGATCAGCTAAATTGGTCAACTTCAGCAATAAAACGAGGCAAGATGAATTGAATTAGCATTTTCTTTAATATTCTCCGCCATATTAATAACAGGAATTGAATAAATAAACATCATAAACTCTTGGGGAACTTGTAAAATTAATTTTGCATATTCATTTCCGCATCTTTATTCACATAATTTGCGGTAGACATTATTGTTTTAACGAAATGTATCGCTATTCAAATATACTCTGCATGGTTCTGATAAAATACCGGTAAAAATACGGTAACGGGTGAAATAATAATGAAACGCGGTCGGAGTTGGGTGTATACACAAACGTTATGTAGTCGTACATACCAATTAATGTAGACTACATAATCTCTTGTGGGTTAGCTACAATAATGGACAGGACTGGGATGTTGGAATTCTTGGATAGCTTGCCTTGGTTTGCATGAAGTGACTAATAAAAATCATTTATCATAGTCAGAATTTTTACATGTACTACGTTCCCGATGATCACTAATATTTTTTTACCATTTCAACTAGGTACTTCAAAAAATATTTTTTCATAATTTCATCTGACAGAATTTCTGTTAAATGTATTCCTCTCTTTCTCTCGATATTTTATTAATAACGTTTTACAGCAACGTAACTTACGTAACCACGCTTTGTAAAAAGTAAGTGGTAAGATATGATAAAACTAATTGGCTAGAAAGAAACAAAAGTAAACCAAAGTATTTAGTTTCCCGCATAATGCCATGGCATCAGTGTTCTGAGATGGCGGATTGAACTTAGATATCTGAGGGGTACCTTAATTCTACTTTATACGCATAGAAACTTAGATAATTGGCATAGCAACAACCAAAGTATAGTTACGTTAAGACGATCTTTTTATGTTATCAAAATGAATGTTTATATTCACAATCAGTCCGGTTCAAATGTGTCCCCTAAGGCCGTTACAGAGTCTGACATCAATTATCAGGATTCACGCTGAATAAATTAGCAAAACCTTTTGTGAAAAATTCGGATGTTTTCGGTTTATACCTCTCTGCTCTTGGCTCTTTTCAGTTCCGCTTTCTCTCTTTTTATACTCGTAAGTACTTATCAAATAGGCCGGGAGCATTATAAATGAAGCAGACGATAGCGCCAGATTATAATGGTCTTGTTCGAATTTAGCTCTGTGAATTCTTGCCTCATAAGAAAAGCAGTTGTTTTCGTAAAGCGCCATAAACATAAGGTTTTCCTTGCTCGTTTCCAAAACATTTACGAAAGGTCGCAGATTGAAACAGTAAATGCGTATGCAGCCAATCGTTTTGAGCCAAAGGGAACTTAAAACGCGATATCAAACGGAGTTCTTAAAAAAAGTCGTAAAAAAGTGTAGTCGTATCGGGTGGAGATGAATCGGCAATTTCCGTGATGTGCCCGGTCTCTGCGAAAGTGTTTGCAAACGGATAAAGTTTTGTTGGTTTTAGAGCCGCGACAAAGTCGTTGTGACTAGCAAACTGTGTGCCGTTAAATATAAAATAATGTAGACGAGATTTTAAGGTTGTTGCTGTTTTAGTACTATTATATCATAAAACTACAAAGTGCCATCATGTAGTTACTGAGGTTTAAAGGATCATTATTTATAAACAACGGTAGATAGAAAATACTTTTACTATTTCTGTATAAGAAATTGTTAAAATCAATCTCAATCAATCAATGATCTTCCGACATGAAATGTCCGAGAGATGATGATGAAATTGCGTCCATTATATGCTCATATACGTAAGAAGTGCTATTGAGCAGTTAAGATTTTAAAACAGGAACAGATCATAAGGGGCTGGAGCCTAATTTTAACATAGACATACATGCCAGGCTTGCATCATTGACTTCAACAAATAGCTTATGCTATTGCCATCACTTATTGGTCACCTTTGAGGGGCGTGTAAATTACTAACTTATTGGGTACGCTCAGTTATATGCATACATAGACAAACAAGGGCAATATTTGTCGGTATGCGACGGGAAAACAGGCACGAACTTAACGATTTATATGTAGTATCTTGTGCAGAAAACCGTGACTCCCTTATTCTGTGCTGCTATATTTTTCTCATCTTCACCTTGTCAGCTAGTGATTCACGTTTTTTCTCTTAAAGTGCCGTCTTTGTATCCCCTGAGAGAAGTGTTCGTTTTCGTGTTCTTTCTGTAAGTGAAATTTCGTGTTAATATCTTAATAGAAGTTTGATCAGATTAATAACTAAGTCCTTTAGAACATTAAAATTATGTGAAAGATTTAAATAAATCAAATCAAATGGATTGTTTAACATATATTAATTACATGAGCTAACGTCTTGTTTTATTTAAAAATGTGAATTACATTGAATCCCTATGCAATACTTGTATTACTTGGTTCGGCAGGTAGTGACTTTATATAGGTAATTTTCTTTGAATTGTTTTCGCTTCTTTTTTTAATAAGATAGGAACCAGATGTTTGAGTCGTGAATATTAAGTTACGATTAATCTTCCACTTCGAATAGGAATACTAGCTCACATCTAGTACATGTTTTGTCAAGTCTAAATTAATTAAGGCGGCGAAGCTAAAACTCAGTCGGTCTGAAATAGGAATCCCTGCGGGCCAGCATGCCGCAGACTGAATTAACTTCTGAATTTGATTCACGAACATCTCTAACTTTAAATCAACATGTCTCTAATATTTTCTTCGGTTTCCGCGACTGACAAATATTTAAATAAAATAATTTAAACATGTCTCTAATTTGTGACAATTTTATGGGTTCCCTTTATCTTACATAATATCGATTGTCCGAAATACACTCCGCATAACAGTTATCGCAAAAACATTTTTAAGCAAATGATACTTTAGCATAATCTTATGCTTAACGTATACATAACTGTGTCTTTTAGCATAACTGCCATGTCACACATTCACTTACTCATTTGGCAGAATTTTGAATTGCAGAATATTAATATGGCCGACTTTAATTTCGTAGCATTTTATGTCGCAGAATATAATATATTCTACCGAATTTCTCGAAGCATAATACTAATATCGCCGACTTTATTTTTTGCATAATTCTATGTGGCAGAATATAAGTTTCGTCGAATTTGTTATAATACTAGTATGGGGGTCTCTGTCTTCTCTAAATCGCATACTACTAATGTCATTATATCGATAGAGATACCGTTAGGAAGAACTGCGACAAAATCTAACTTGGGTCAAAAACAGAAAACTGTAGGTTAGGTTAGGTTTGTATTGTAACCATGTTAGCGGAGCGAGCGAAGCGTCAAAACGGGTCAAAACCGAAAACTTACACATTATACCAATGTACGATTCTGCCAAAGAATGTTGTGCCAAATTACAGTATGCCAAGTAAATTTATTTATTATGCGATACAAATTGCGGTGACACGCTTATTCGATTATTAGGACTATTATTCTAAACGTCATTATGCCAATGTACTATTCTGCCTAAGAAAATTGTGCGAAATGCCAAAAAAAATGGGAAAAGTAATTCTGCGAAATGATGATTCTGCCAAGGGCCGCTATGCGAAACAAAATTATGACAATACCTACATTTTATAGCTTAATTTTCTACATAGGTTTTCTAGGTTCAGGGTTAAGCATATTGTTTCGGCGTCACCGCATTTTGTATAGACTTCAATTGGAATAATGTTCTCAAGTGAGCTATGGTGGTTTTTTGCCATTTGGCTACGGAACCCTTATAGATTCGTCATGTCTGTCTGTCCGTCTGTCCGTCTGTCCGTCTGTCCGTCTGTCCGTCTGTCCGTCTGTCCGTCCGTATGTCACAGCCATTTTTTTCCGAAACTATTAGAGCTATACTGTTGAAACTTGGTAGGTAGATGTATTCTGTGAACCGCATTAAGATTTTGATGCAAAAATAAAAAAAAAAATAATAAATATTGGGGGCTCCCCATACTTAGAAATGAAACTCAAAATTTTTTTTTTCATCAAACACATACGTGTGGAGTATCTATGGATAGGTCTTTAAAAATGATATCGAGGTTTCCAAAATATTTTTTTTCTAAACCGAATAGTTGGCGTGACAGAGGCTTCCAAAGTGGAAAAAAGTTGGTCCCCCCCCCCCCCCCCTCTAACTTCTAAAATAAGAAAATGAAAAATCTAAAAAAACCACATATGATGTACATTACTATAAAAACTACCAAAGAAAATTGTTTTGAACAAGATCTAGTACGTAGTTTTTTTTTAATACCTAACTTTGCACCTAATTTATATGGGGCGCTATACATACCAGGTGCAAACTTAACTTAACCACTTAGGGATGGAAAGTGTTTGTACGGAACCCTCGGTGCGCGAGTCCGACTCGCACTTGGCCGGTTTTTTGAGATTGTACTCCTTGTAATTTCAAAATTGAGAGTTAATAATGGGCACCACAAAGAAACGGAATTCTTCAGTGTTTGCATCCAAAATTATGAGAATTTGGCCGTTTTATTATATTACTTTCACACTTTATAGAAATAAACAATCAAACGAGAACAGGGAGAGCAGTAACAAATATTTAAAAAGAGGTTTCTTTAGAATGTATGTGTTTTAATTGTTGTAATATTCATACAACGTTCGAGTAAATCCGGAAAGCCGCCGTGTGACAACCAGAGCCGGGCGCATTCAAATAAAGTATTATTCAAATCCTTTTTGGGACAGCATTTACCACTGCACTTTCAGGAGCTGTTCAAAATGCTCATTTTTTGTTTTTAGAGTTTCGCAGTCCACAAGTAATAGTTTAGCCAAGTCTGCCCGCCTAATGAAATAATTAATTTTATTCTGTACAAGGCACTTTCACATGTCTGAATCAACCGGCATTTCACAAGAAAAGAGGCACTGTTGAGAAGAAACGCCAAAAGAAACTAGTAACTTAACTTTTACAGAACTTAGACTAAGGTGTACCTACCTATTTTAAGAAATTAGGCTTATAAACCTACTTGGTTCTCGAAGAAAACATATACAAGTGTCCATAATGAAATAATGATATTGTATTTCGAGTGAAAAATAAGGAAATAACATAACAATTAAATATTAATCACAAGAAAATATGACGGTACCTATGTTACAATGTATGTTTGTCTTTTTGTCTGTGCTTGAGCTCAGAGGCTACATTATCTGGGGACATAAGTTTGTGTCAATATAAACTTGGTGTTATTTATTATTTTTTTATACGCAATGGGGAATAGATGATATTTTTAAAAATCTTGATCTTTTTGCTGGTGGCTAGGTATAACCCCTAGAAAAAAGCTACATATTTTTCTTTCAGCTTAAAAAATATAAAACATGAAAATGTTTTTTTCCGCCTTGTATGGGCATCGCAACGGCAACCTAACCTGGTGATAGTTTTTTTGACTCGGCGGGGCGCTGCCATGCTTCTAGATACCGAGATTCTTATGCAACCACGGATGTGTAAAGATTCGAATCGTCCAAATTTTATTTCTAAATGTATAGTTTCACGAAAATCTGAATAAACCAACGCGAAATATTCAGCACGTTCTATATGGAAATTGAGGACTAACTTTAGCGCTGCATTTATTCCGCATTCTGGATTCAAAACATTGCTAATGCATAACTACGACAAAACAATGTTACCGCACACCTAAATATAGTTCTGCCGTGCTACGGCAAAAGGTCGTATCTTTATATGGACTTCATTAGTCAGGTACGACTTTTTAACGTAGCACGGCAGAGTTAGACATAATATTTTCTTTGGTTTCCGCGACTGTCACACATTTAAATAAAACAATGTTAACAATTATATCGCGTATATTAATTATTTGAGGCTCCCTGACTATTGGAATCAAATTTTTGAGGCTATTGAAATATAACAATATCCCATTTTCAAGGGAGCTGTCTTCCGGCGGTTCTTTCTCCTCAGTAAGCCTTATAGTGAACCGCTGGTAGATATTATAATAAAATAATAAATGCCCTTCTGGCACATGTGTAACTGTTTTTGCATATTAGGCCCATCTGGCATGTATGTACACCTTTATTTTAAATTCATATTTATACAGTGGGTAGTTTGCACAAATATAACTTTGACAGAGATAAATTGTGTTTTTCTCAGTCAACCTTTGACAAAGTTATCTGTAAAGCTACTGAAACGTCAGGGAGGCTCAAATAATTAATATACGCGATATATTCCGTTTGAATTGTTTTATTTAAATAAGTTAGACATGTCACATGATCGAAATAAGCGAGTAAAATAGAGGAATATGTCTATACTAGTAGCTGTGTGAGCTGTAGACCTCACGAGTTTGTTTCGGTCATTTTTTACGTTTTCAACACCCATGGTCTGCCATTAAAAAAAAACCGAATAACTGAATCGACAATAAAGTTCTGTACTTAACAAACCTGCTCACAAAATCTCATGAGAAAGAGATTGCGAAGCTGGAACAGAGCCACTTCGCTCACTTTGCTAGCTCGGTCAATATATGAATACAAGAAGATGCCCATCGTTTGCGTGGACAGGACAAAAGGAATATATCTCTCTTTTTTTTCCAGTGAAGAGTATCCTGTAGTCAATTATTCTGCTATTTTTGTACCGAACTGTATTAAGAATCCGTTCCGAGACGTGGCTACAATGACACGTTCTCATACAATAATACGTATTTACAATCCTCAAATATATTTTTCAGTTCAGGGACGATTCAATAATATAGGGTGCGTAACGATGGCTATAACAACTTTTGATATAATTTCAGTCGGTATAACGCTCATTTGATATAATTATTGAATGATATAACAACACTTAATATATCAACATTTGATATAATGATTGTTTCATATACTGATCATTTTATCGAATAACATTTAATATAACATTCTTTAAGTATAATGCATATTTCGTCTAATGAATTTATGGTATAACGTTTATTTTATCTAACGTTCAAATGGCATAACGTATAGAGTATAGAGAAATAGGGGGGCCGGGGGCGGAGCCCCCACAGGGGGGCTCGGGGGGCCAAGCCCCCCGTATTAAAAAAAATCAAACCAAAAGTTCAATTAGAAACGTAGGTTAGGTTAGGTTAGGTTAGGATAGAAACAAAAAAAAAGGAAAAAAGAGGAAGAAAAAAAATTGAACTGCATCCCTCAGAAAAAATGGACTGCTACCTACCAGAAAAATAGGTTAGGTACGAGCACTACACATATGTTGTTATACCAAATGAACATTATACCATATGAAATTATACCAAATGTTGTTATACCAAATGTTGTTATACCAAATGTTGTTATACCAAATGTTGTTATACCAAATGAACCTTATACCATATGGAATTATACCATATGAAATTATACCAAATGTTGTTATACCAAATGAACATTATACCATATGATGGTTATAGGAAATAAGTGTTATACCAAATGATAAGTATACGAAATAAAAATAGATATTTTGAAATTATACCAAACGTTTATTATATCAAATGAGTCATTATACCATATGAAATTATATCAAATGTTGTTATATCAAACATACTTATACCATTTATTTTTATATCGATCATTACACACCCAATAATATAATCTCTCTTAATGTATAGATAGACTAGCTACCCGCCCCAGCTTCGCAAGGGTGTTATGCTGATAAATTGTGCATGTATTATACATATAAACCTTCCTCTTGAACACAATCACTATCTATTAAACAAAACCGCATCGAAATCCGTTGTGTTGTTTAGAGATCGGTTCACTATTATCTTGTAGAAACTTTTTTGACATATATTTGTTTTGCATAACGATACTTGGCAGAAGTAACGTTTGGCAGAAACATCTTACGCAGAGTATGCTTTGGCATAAACCATTTCGCAGATATTTATAATACCGAATCTTATATTGGCATAATGTTGATGAGCATAACAGTCTTCTAAACGAATAGTACTTTCGCAGATAATTTTTTTGCATAATATTTTAGGCGGCATAAAGTTGTAAAGCCGAATACCATTTGATTCCAAGATAGACTTCATTGTCTTATCTTGTTGTACAGGACATATGCTGAATACCTAACCTAATTCAAGTCGGACCTGCCCTAAGGTGCAATCAGTACCTAATTTATGCATTACAAATTGTTGTGATTACACATTTTGTCCATGGAGTGGTATGGTAGCCGGCCGATGCCGCGCGGCTCGCTCGCTCGTTAGGGTCTCAGTTCAACCTAACACTCCTCCTCGCTTCGCTCGTCGTCGTACCTAACCTAATCCAAGTTGGACCTGCCCTAAGGTGGAATCAGGACCTAATTTATGCATTACAATTGTTGTGATTAAAAATTTAGTGACAGTTGCCCCGCGGCGGCAAGATACCAAACACTGCTCCTCGAACCGCTCGTCGTCATTCTACTACGTAAAGTTTACTTAACGCACTTTTCTGCTAGTAGAAAATAATTATGCTGTTGTAATCGTATGCTATAGGATTATTATGGTACATAAAATTATGCTAAACCAAAGTCGGCCAAAGAGATATTCTACAAAACAACGTGCTGCAAAATGTGTCGTATGCGAGGTAGTAGTAATGCCAACTATACCTTTATGCCATCTTACCATTCGACCGAAAGTGTTTCTGCGAAACGTGTTATGTGAAGTGTATTTCTGACCAATATTATTCTGCCAGATGAGGGTAACCCTTAGAGATCTAAGCATACATAGGGACAGACAGACAGACAACAGGAAGCGACTTTGTTTTATACTATGTAGTGGTAACCAGAAGATGCAACTTCGCCCGCGTATTTTTTCCTTTACCATAGCTGGGTAAAAAATATCCTACAACCATCTTTGGATGTCCAGCTATCCCTGTACAAAATTCGCTTAGCCGTTTCAGCGTGATGAGAGAACATTTTACCAACAGATGGCGCTATACGGCTGGCGCCACGCTGCTACATCGCGCTGTTAAATTGTTTGCTGAACATAATAATTACGGTTCACTAATATGTTGCATAAAATTGATACTCGTATTTTCATTTTGTATAACAACCTTTGACAGAAACATCATTTCTCCGAATTTTATTTTGCATAATTTTTTTCTCATATTCTGATGTCACATAATTTTTTTTATCAGAACATTCATATGGCAGAATATGAATAAGCATAATATTTACATGTCCGAATAGTTATTTCGAAGAAATGTATATCTCATAATATTTATAGTTCGATCCTGTTATGGTCGCAGTTCTAACCTAACCTAACCCCTTAAGTTCGGTTCTAACCTAACCTACTTTACTGGCAGCAGTTCGGTTCTGTTGTGGTCACAGTTCTAACCTAACCTAACCCATTAAGTTCGGTTCTAACCTAACCGACTTTACTGGCAGCAGTTCGGTTCTGTTGTAGTCACAGTTCTAACCTAACCTAACCCACCATTAAGTTCGGTTCTAACCTAACCTACTTTACTGGCAACAGTTCGGTTCTGTTGTGGTCGCAGTTCTAACCTAACCTAACCCATTAAGTTCGGTTTTAACTTAACCTACTTTACTGGCAGCAGTTCGGTTCTGTTGTGGTCATAGTTCTAACCTAACCTAACCGATTTTACTGTTATCAGTTTAGTTGTTAATAATCGCCTAATCTAACCTAAAACCTAAACTAGTTTCCTAGCACTCGTCTGTTCCGTAAACTATGTCTTTATGCCATAATAAATTCGGCGATATTAATGTTCTGCCATATAAAATTATGAGAAATAAAAGTCGGTGATACTAGTGTTCTGCCATTTAAAATTATGCTAAATGAATAGTATGCGAACTGACAATTATGATATATGATTATGCTAAAGAATCATTCGGCTAAAAATGTTTCGGTGATAGCTGTTATGCGAAATGAATTTCGGAGAATCGATATTATGCAAGATAAAGGGAACCCAATAATTACCACTGCATAGAAAACAGAATTTCAATACAATTAAAAAAATATATAAAAGTATTATATTACTTGTGATATCTTTATGACGGGATCACCTCTAGTGGAATAAAAATTCTTGTCATAAATTTGATTGTCATAACTCATTTCGCATAATGGCTTTCCTCATACATGTTATTTGTCATTAATTATTATTTGCATAACATTTTATATGTCATAATTGTTGTTTGGCAGGCTTTTCATAAGCATAATTTAGTATGGCACAAAATTTCAAGTAACATTATTGAATGTCATAATAATTGATAGTACGAAAAAGAGCAACGCATAAATTATGGTTTTCATAATTAATGGCAATAGAAATTATGTAGTATAAGTTATATCACATGTACCAATCATAATACTTTATAACATTTGAAATAATGATACAAAAGTTACATGAGCACAAAAACAAAAAGGGGGGACGGGGGGCGAAGCCCCCACAAGGGGGCTCGGGGGGCAAAGCCCCCCGCATTAAGAAATCCTTCTCCACACTGACCTCTTTGTTGTACCTCTGACCTCTGTGTTAGGTTAGGTTAGAATTCTGAACCTACAAATACGAACATCGGCCAGAAAAGTAGGTTAGGTTAGGTTTGAAAGAACTGCGACTCCCTAAGAAATGATCTGCCGCCAGAAAACCAGGCTGATGTTGAAATAAAAAATTAGGAGCTTGATATTTATGTTCTTCAGTATTATGCGCCAATGCACGATATGCATAAGAACATTATGACGATTAATGATTATGATTCAGGTTGACATGCTCCAAAATTATATGACATTCCTTACTTATGCGTAAAAACATTATGGTCATAAAATTTATGCGGATCAATTAATGACTATAACACCTTATGCGCAAGGACTATTAACTATGACAAAAGTAGTTATGCGCACCGACATTATAGCTTTAAAATTTATGCAACCCAATATGGAACCCTTTATGACACAGGTGATTTATCAAAGATTTTTTTTTCCTGCTTTATTATACCTTAGGAAATCTTGCCGTGGTACTTGTTATATATTTTTACAGCAAAAAAGACACTTAGTTATAATGTCATACTTTGTGCAGCAAATTTTCTTTTAGCAAATAGGAAAGTAGGTGATAATTATCACCTATGTGTCTATTTTATTTTACAGACTTTGTTGGATGTAGCAAGTTTAAACTAGTTTAGAACGTTAATTAACTTGAAAACTTACTCGTCTAGATCGGTATGATTAACTACCTAGTTTATTTCAAGCTTAGTCCGAGAAAGTGAAGCTGAAGACAGTGTTTCAAATCAACCAGTTATTTTTCACATTACGGAGTTGATTTACAGTATTGATTTGATCTCACGCCTTTTGCTCCCCATTAGGTAGACTGATGTCCTGTACTAGTCTTGAAGAAATCATTAGGTTAGGTTTGTTTTATTTTATAACAATTCCGAAATGCTTATGACTGTTAACAAATATATATATGTATATATATATATATATATATATATTACTACTAGTAAAAAAACATGGCTCCGATATTCGGGAAAGCGATAGAGACCGTTTCTAATATGTACTACATATATGCAAGGGCGCATATATACTATACATATTATAAACAAATTGTAATAACTTAGTTTTTAAATAAGTACGCAGTAATTTTTTTAACTTTTATAAATAGTTGTACCTATGGATTCAATAAAATAATTAACTTAATAATAAATAAATATAGACACAATGGTAAATAATGAAAGAAAAATTTTATGCGATCCACGTAGAGGTTGCAGATTCGAGTCCTGCTTAGATTGTAGTGGATCGCATTAAACTTTTGTACCTACATAGTTTACCTTTGTGTCAATATTTATAAAATAAAAATGTGGTATTTCCACATAAAAAATAGAATCGATAAAAATATTTAATAATAAATGTTAATGCCCATAATACGTTGAACCCAATTTGATAATTAATAACAAAAAATGTAAGTACCGCAAACTATTTGTGAATCAGTGGTAAATTGCTGGCTCCGGTGCCAAACTCTTAGCGAACAGGCCACTCCGACCGCTTCTAAGCCTGCTGAATTTTTCATCCCAAAATCCTGCCTGATGTACGATCGGGTTCCCGAATACAGAATGCCCAACTATTTGTCAGAATAATGGTTAAATGTTTCAGGTTTTCGGTGATAGTTATTTACTTGTTGGATCATGGTTGAAAGGGGACGTACCGTACCCAATTTAGAAGAAGTATTTTATTTCTTGAAAGTGAGCTGACCTGTTCTGTTTTTGGAAACATTAAGGCAGCTATAATAGTATGATAAATTTAAAGTACATAATTGTGGACAACCTCACACAGATCGGTTTAGTAACAGTAAGCTCTAGTAGGCTCGGCTTCGTGCTACGACGATAAATATACTTATAGTATATACATATACTGGTAATATAACAATAAACTCTAAGCTAAACCTAAACGTGGATCATGTTTGAACCGCAACGGGCAGACTTCTGAAATGCTCACGAAGTGTTTTTCTACGTAAAAAGCAATGACAACAATTTTTTTTAATAAAAAATAGTTTTTAAAAAGTAAAGACACGAATACCCTACAAAAAGATGTTTTGTTAGTTTTTCAGCGGGAGGTCAGATTCTAAGTTTCATTTTACCGATACTATAATTATAATTATTCCGAACTTTCTTGACTCCGAAAGCGATTATCATCACATCTATGAATACAGTTTTTCTTGTTACTTAAATCGATTGATATGACTCCTAAGATCAGATCTTTATTAAATAGATTCAGACTTACACATACTGACCGATCTAAATGGGACATCCATTATAATGTATTTTGAGCTACTATCAATGATTGTGTATGCGCCAATGAAGTTAAACCGACGCGATGTTCGGCCAAACATCACACACGCAAACTATCTTCGAGCGTAACCTAATCTACATACTTATTATATAGTAAACGTACTAGTGGTGTGGCGTCAAACATTTTCCTGGTAAATTTGGGGCATTTTAGTCTCTAAATTCCTTAAAAGTAAATCCTTATATGTATGTATAAATGTAAACACTTCATTGTACACAAAAACAATTCACAAAACTTCAAAAAACAAAAAGTATAAACGGGATTGGGTTGTATGAACCTCTAATATATGTCGGCAAGTTTATTATCGAGACACCCATCGATATATCGAGAACCTATCCAATCACGTACGTACGTTTGTCGGGGAGAGAGCCTATTAGGGCCGGTGGGTCGTCTATCCGGCTTGCGGGTCACCTGTGAGTTTTGCAACAGCCTCGCACGGCCTAGCCCGGGAGCCACTTTCATTATTGACTGATAATTACGAGACGTCTACTGAGACTGCTTCTGACTTCTGAATGAAGAAGGCATCGAGCTGCAAAGGGCGTGAGCTATTCATCTGAGGGGTTGCTTTGAAGTTTGATGCCGCACCGCTACGGCAGGTTTCTTTCAAGTACAGTTTAACACGTAAACGAAATTTTATTTTGACGATGCTCTTATGTTATCTTTATTCGATTCTTGTACGAATAGTTAGGCATATTAAGTCCAATAAATGTATGGTATACCATAACGTCAGTTGGCAACCAAAACTTACTAAGCGACAAATACCTACTTAAATAAAGCTCGTATCTCAGTATCAATCAACAAACTAGATACGAGGTTTTGAAAAGTACTGTCTGAAAAATTGACACCAGGCGATAAGTTTGTTTCATTTTGGATATGTTGATCCGAGTGAATGTTTTTGAAAAAAATATATATTATATAATTTTAGTTTATACATAATATAGTCAAAATTGGCGGGTCCCTATCTCGAAAATATAATAAAAAAAAATTGAAAAAATTAAAGTGAAAATTTCACTAAGTAATTATAAGAATATTTGGAAATCCATTTTTTTAATAATACATCTTTATTACCTGCATAATTTGTATAAGTATCAAAAAAATCTATTGAGTAGTTTAGATAAAAGAAAATGAAAACCAATTTTCGTTTTTTTTTTAATTTTCTCAAAAACCTGAAACATTTCAGGGTCCTTTTTTGTAAAATAGCATCTTACATCTGAGCTAATATATTAGCAAAACGGCAATCGATTTGGCTTCTGGGGTCGATGCCCCATATAAACACGGCTATACCTACCCTTTGTTGAGAATCGATAGTAACGATGTGCTTTTTCGCTTCATTGTAAACATTTGGTTTACGTTAGCAGAAAAATAAATTAATAAATAATATTTATTAGGAATCTGTTTTCAAATTTACAATTTACGGTTAGTTTAAATATCGTAAAATGAGACACCAACCTATAATTGTGTAAGATTTAGAATCCCACGATACAGGACAGCATGTCTGGCCTGGTAGCAACAGGTTTTGGACATCAAACGGATCAATAGGATTGTAAATTAAACTAGTCTGAATCAGTGAACGCACACTTGTAACAATGGTTTGAATACATTTTTCTGATCTCGTGACACTTGAAACCATAATTATCTGGTCATGTACTATTGCACTGTAAATGTATGCAGTAACAAGTCTAAATCATCGAGCGGATCAATTAGGTTTAGTTATAACTTATAAGTTAAATTGTTTACTTTTCGTTATTTAAATGTTTTCTTGAATAAACTTATTATTAGGTTAGTTCCCTTTATTTCATCTTCCGTTTGCTTCCGCTGACTGCTCGAAGCTATACCGCGTACGATACGTGGGAGTATCTCGTTTCTCAAGCAAAATCAATACCAACATATATACAGTTTGTTTGCTTATAGTTCGTGCACAGAACCCATGTAAGTACATTTTAACTACCTGTGGCATGAACTACTAAGAAATTGCACTATTATCTTTTTATTTTCTGCTTTGTTTAGGTCATCAGATACAGAATGTTTTAAACTATACGATGGTAGGTATAACTAACTCAATATCTGCTGCTTCTGCTTTAAGAGGACACAATATTGGAACTAAAAATCCACTTTTTGTAGTTATGTCACAGTTATGTTCAGTTTTTGTAGAACTATTTATACGTTTTATTGAATGAAGGTCTGATGATGACCAATTTAAAAGTTTTATTATGAGAGAAAAGGTGTCTGCGAATTTGATCGCTTATTTTTTATCGTAGTCGGGTAAGAAATATTCTAAGCATTTATATCTTATATCTTTGGATGTTCTGTACAAAAAATCGTTACATCAGCTGTTTCGGCGTAATGAGCGTACTAAGTAATGTTTCCAACAGACAACAGATAAATGACCCCTCTTCATAAAAAAACTGTGAATTTAGAATCTTACAGATTATAGTGGCAAACAAGCCCAAGCCCAACCACTTCATGATGATAAACATTCAACGTTGCCTATATGGACACTCGCAGCACTAAAAGTATTATACCTAAGCATGTTGCCGACACCTTAAGAAACTATTGATTCTGCTGCCACTCGCTACTACTTACTACTACCTAACCATAACACGAAGAGCATTTTTGCAACTTCATTTACTTACTTACGAATAAGCTTACAAAATTCCACTTCGTTCATTTTATATATGTAGATAAATTTACTAAACCTACGCATGTATTGCTTACCCAAATCAACTACAAGCTTCTTTATGCTTCGCTACTGGTAGTCATTATAAATTTAAAGCCTGTACGTCTGTATATACCTTCCTAGGCGTGAGCAGCGCTATCAAAATGTCGTAAGAATAAAGGTGTACACGCGATAAAAGGCATGATTGACGATTAGGGTGGTTCTCAAAAGCAGTCTAAGGCAGTTTTCACACTGTCGACACGCTACTTAACTGAGCGTGCGGTCGCGGTCCGCGGTCCCTATGAAACATAATATTACCGGTGCAGTGTGTTGTACTGGACGTGATTTTCACACAAACGGAGATACAATGTTAGATCTGCTCTTCCGCTCCGCTCTCGGCACCGTCGTACCGCCTGGTTAGTTAAGTGTGAAGACCTGCGAGAGAATGCGTGTTTCGAATTTGAGGGTTTCGTAGAGCTAAAACCCTTGTCATGAAGGTACTAGATGAACGTGGAATAATTAAGAATAAATAAATCGGTTCGTCATACATAGGTACATAGAATAATCAATGAATTCATCTTGAACTTCAGCTACCTATTTTTATAACCAGTATTTAGTCCCTATCCATTGAATGTGTAATATTAATATTTCATCATTTAATTTATATGAACTCATGCAAAGTATTTTATCAATATATTCAACATTTATTGCATTCTATGCTTCAGTTTAACAATACGTTCTTTGAACTCGGCTCGTGTCCTTCGATAAAACTAGAATCATTATTTTCAAGATAAAAGTAGGTTGTCTAATTATTACAACACGCTTGTTACACCACCCTAAAAAGCGAAAATAATAATACACCACCCTTGCATTCATACTTGTGATAATTCTCGAAGAATCGCAAATCATTGACTTCTTCTTTGTAAGTAGGCCTCGCCTACTAGGGAGTGCTGTGGATAAAAATACTATCGTCCGTGTAACACTAATAAGACCGCAACATTTTCTTTGAAGTATAGTTGCACCGGGTATTAATGTTATTTTTATCTTAAAGTACACAAAAAGATTTATTGACCGTGCGAGTGAAGCGTCTCCATTTCAGCTTGGTCAAAATAATTCGTACTTATGTCTGAATTTCGGATTTCTATTTGCCCAGATTTCGGGCTAAGTAGTCGCTTGAAAGGCCGGTATCGCACTTGTGACTCCTCTGGTGTTGCAGGTGTTTATGGGCGACGGTAATCGTTGTCCATCAGGCGATCCGTTTGCTCGTTTGCATAAAAAAAAAGAAAAAATACTCTTGCCTACATATCGTATTTCTAAACCGATTCTTGTTAAATGTTGTGAGCAAGGTCGATATTTTTTTTGTTGAGTTAGTTTTAAGATTTGTTTTTCTAAGGGCCTTGTCACACTTGCGAGTTCCGAGCGTGTTTTCAAACTATCTGAACTTGTTATAGTACCTAATGTAACAATATAGGTGTAATTAAACAAACATCTGTATGAAACGAATGACATTAAATTCAACGTGTTAATTCCACAGCAACATTAGCGTGGATCGCTGTAGCGTGTTTACAGAGTGACATCAAAGCCACATTTCACGGTGCAACGTAATTGCTGAACGCAAGTAATTCTGAACCCGGGGCCATAGAACAAACACTACGTTTATATATCGTGATAGGTTTTGTACGCGAAACTTGTGGTGGTTTAAATTAATAGTTATGTTTAGAGATTTAGGTTCAGTCAAGGAAATTGAAATAGGTACCTTTTTCACTTTCCCACAATGACAATAAGTCCAATAAGGCCTAAGGGTCAAATAGTAAGAGTTTCAGTTCATGCACTGAAACATATTTTTAGGGTTCCGTACCTCAATCGGAAAAAAACTGAACCCTTATAGGATCACTTTGTTGTCCGTCCGTCTGTCTGCCTTTCAAGACCCTTTATCTCGAGAACGCGTACGCGAAAGGTATCGAGTTGAAATTAATATACTCAAGTCTACGATCCCTTGAAGCTGTGGAATAATCAAACTTATACGTTAACGTGAAAAAAAGATACGACGGTTTATGTCGCAAAAAACGTAGGTACATTTCGACACTCTAAAGGGAATCAAAATGATAGGGTACTTCCCGATGACCTAGAACTATGAAATTTGTCAAGTAATATTGTCACATAGGTACTACAAATACTTATAAAAATCTGAAAACTATACATTTGTAATGAAATCATAAAAAATGTAGTCCTTTTCAAACATCATATTTGGAGAACTCGGTTGCGTTAAGTTTGCACCTCGTTTGTATGCGGCGCCATACATTTCAGGTTTCAAACTTAACTCAACCAGGCCAATAAAAGATGGGATAAGTGAAAGTTTGTACGGAACCCTCGGTGCGCGAGTCAGAGTCGCACTTGGCCGGTTTTTCTTATTGATAAAATAACACCGACACGAAAACACGTTAGAAAAAATAAGTGAAATATTGTATATTTAAGTAGAGAATGTTTCAATATCGTAATGAAAATACGATAGATAAGTTAATCAATCAAAACGTTATGGGAATTTAATGGTAGCAGTCTGGTTCTGTATGGATCGCAGTTCTAAGCTATCCTAACAAACTTTTCTCGTAGCAGTTCGGTAAGCAAACTACTACATATTTGTTTTAAATAATGTAAGTGTAACTAGTATAGAATTATATGTGATGTAAGTAATGTGCCGTGTAGTGTACCGTACACTAGGTACACAAACGAACAAAAACATCGAATAATGAACATCGAACTCGTAATCGTATGATCCTATTTGTTAGATGTTCGTTAGCAGTAAGCACGTGCGAACAAAATGTTCGATAAATGTTTTCGTATATTATCCGTACATGGCTGTGTATACCTATAATTGTCACGACTTTAGCCAGAATATTAACCTCTGTGTAGCATGTCTGCGTTACAGTGATATCTCGACCATTAGGCAACTTTTCGTATTCAAATTAGCTTAAACTGGTCAATTTTAAGTGTTGGTAGTCCAAATCTCCCTTATCCTCGGCTTATCAGATAATAAATCTCCGAAATACACGCAAACGCTATCACGGAAGCTAAGATTGCGGCCGGAATGGCCGCGGTCACGGCAATTTGAGCATTTTATGAATACCACGAATATTTTCTACTACAAATAATGGATTAATTCGTTATAAGCTGAATAGTAACGGTTTAATTGGGAATATGTGTGTAAAAATGGCTGAGTGACCACGTGGTTCGACTAATCGGACAATGTCGAATAACTTCATCCTTGCCGTTGTTAGTTAGTCCGCTTCGCGGACTATCCTCCTAGCAGTCCTATTGCCCAGCGGGTAGAGCACTGGTCCGGTATAGCACAGGTCGTGTGTTCGAATCCCACTTGGACTGTATAAAGTTTTGGCTTCTCATTTATACAAAAACATTTAATTAATTTTCTAAGGTCGCTTGAGTATTCCTGAAACAGAGATTTCCAGGAATTCTTAAGACCGAAGTTTGGCAGTCTTCTCGGATTCGATCCACGATGGTTAGTCTTGTTAGGATCAACATAATTTATATTCAGTTCATCAAGTCAACTTTAACCAACTTTTGATTTCTTAACCAATAAGTACAAACTAACTGAGAAGGACGCCGGCCGTAAAGTTCTAAAATAATACATTATTGGGGGCAAAATATGCCGCAAGTCACACGATTCATTTAATTTACGGTGAAATGTGCGTCTCCTTAAAGCTTCTGAAATATTATTGGGTATGTCCTTTGGTCCAGATATTCCAGCTAAATCGAATAATGATTTGAGATTTTTCGAAAAGGCTGAAATTTGTATTTTTTTACGTTTTCAACTCCCATGTCTCCACCATTTTGGCCAAAAAAAAACTGAATTGTCAAAAAAATAACTACATACATACTTATCGAACCTACTCACAAAATTTGATGAGAATCCGTTGAGTATGTGGCCTGTAGGCGAGAAAAGCCGGAAATCTGAGCATCCGGACACACGAAAGAAATTTTATTTTACTAGGTTTAGGTATCTCACTCGATGTTTAGATCTGTACCGCTATCTTTGAATATCTTTGTACCGCTCACTCGACTTTGAAAGCCGTTTATTTGTCGTCAACTCGTCATCTACTGAGAAACGTTACCTACTGTCTGCATGCTGAATATACGACGCTCACCTGTTGGTTCACTTGACGCTCTCGGCCCGAATAAACAAGTTCATAACTTCCGAATAACAAGATTCCCCATAATAAACGGGATAAAAACAAGGCGAGAAGAGCCTCGGGGGCGCCTCGGTTTTTACTGCATTGTAATTTGCCGCCGGATCCCCGACGACAAACGGGTTCGGAAAAGGATTCAGTTTTCAGTTCTGCACGGCTTGTTTTGTTGGGAATAATGTGTCGGAGAATATTATTCAAAATTATGAACAGAACAATTTGATCGTAGTAAAAGGTACCTAAGTAGGTATGTATATAGGTACCTTATTAAGTAATAACTTTCACAAAAATATTATAGGGATCGATATGCTATAGTCGGTTTTCCATGTAAGTTTGTGGCCTATGCCCGAGATGTAAATACAATACAATACAATACAATACAACAATTCTTTATTGCACACCAACAAGATTTTTTTACAATCGTTTGTTTTTATTGCTATTAGTAGTAGGGATTCGCTGGTTCTGCCCCCGGTTTTACCGCGGGTGCCTCTACCACCCTCCTGTGGTTCATTCTGCCCCTGTTGTAAGGCCATCAATCCTAAAAAAAAAAAAAAAACAATAGCCCCCCATTTGGAGCGTTTGCGCTGGGTCCCGAGACTGTCAAACGGCTCCTTCCCATACTTACGTCGACACGCAGCAACACTATGCACAGCGCACGGACCCTTTTCCATTGTTGCGTGCGAGCCCTATTGTGCTATTGTTCACCGGCTGCGCTCGCCCGATTATTGCGTAGCTGCCACGTGGGCTTCTTTTTTTAACACTCTTGCTATCGATAACGATTTCACTTTCTTTGAATGACATATTACCTACTTTCCCTAATTAATCTTACCTACTTCTTTCTGTGTCAGGCTCACAGTTCTAACCTAACCTAACCTATACTTCTCGGATGCGCTACCTACCAATTACGGTTACATTTTCTTACTATTGCATATTTACTTCACTAATTACTAATACCTACTTCTTTCTGTGGCAGAATTGTACTTTTAACCTATACTTCGCGGACGCAGTATCTATCCTTTACAATTCACTTTTTTTACGTATAACACTTGGTACCTTTATATTTACCCCACAGGCGCTAACGTAAACAAACGTGTAACCTTTTTTCCCACGTAGAGGTTTTTGTTAACTTTCGGAATTTGTCTCCGTAAATACTTGTACCTGACCAGTGGCAAAACCCGCGTTATTAATCGTTTTATGGAGTTTCTTTACTTACTACCTATTCAGATTTCGCTTTCTGTGACTTGTATGGAACATTACGTACTCACGAAATTCTTAGCGTAGTTTATGAACGTTTAAAACTGTATGTTTTTTAGGTACTTGAAAGGGATACATAATCGAATGCGCGATGATTCCCACGCAGGGCATTTTTTTTTTTGTCTTTCGGAATTTGTACCCATAAACTCGCAGTGGCACCGCCTACATTATTCATCGTTTTATCGAGTTTCTTTCCTTATACCGATTAAGGTTTAGCTTTCCGTGACTTGAATGGGACATTAAATAAACTATGAGAATATTTTTTATTATAAATCTTTTATATTGTATGCGTGTTGACGCAACAGGTTCGAACAGGATCAGATGCAGGTAACAGGTGTGCGATAAAAAAAATATGTAGGCTGCATCCTGAGATATATAGTGTTGACTGGAATCAACATGTTAAAACCAATCGAATTTTTTGTGTAATATAAATCCATATAAAAGGAGCTTCTCAGTGGCTGTGCTTAAATAGTTCCTTCGTGTCATCCTTCAAGTAAGGTGTTCCAAAATTCTATAGTGTGGAGTTTCCTTAGATTTGTGAAAGTTTATTCTTAAGTGCAGTGATTAGATTACAGTAGCGGCACAATGGATGTAAGTATGTTATATATTGTCATTAGTTACATATGATAATTTTTATTTATACATGTTTGATTAAATGGTAAATGTAGTGTCAGTTCTCGGACAATACTTTCAAATTATCGATATAGGTGTTCAATTTAATAATATTTGTTTCAGCTCTCGGATGATATTTTCAAATTATTATATGTACTTAATTGGTAAATATTGTTTCAGTTCTCCGATAATACTTTCAAGAACTTCTACTACCCTGAAAACAAAGATGATTCTACAGATGAAGAAGGCACTGTTGGTCTTAAAATAAAGCAAGCCATCGCAAAGAAGAGACAAGCCAATAACATTGATAGTTTCTTCGAGAGACCTCAGAAGAAAGCAAAAGTGATTAAGAGATCTTCAAACGTATGCAAAAGTTCTAATGACGGAGTGACGTTCCTATCATCTGGTCAAGACGACGGAGCCTACGCATCACACCTCATTAAAATTGAGGTGTATGATATGGATAAAATAAGAAACGTCGCGCCCGAAGAACATTGGAAACACTGTGAAATTCGTATGAAGTACTACTCATGTGCAGAAGACGATTCGAATGTACAAAGTGCCCGTGATGTGATTTATAATGTAACAAAACAATTAGCATCTAAGGAGAACTGTACTAGGTACTTTATGGACTCTAAGAAAAAGTGATTACCAGTCTAGTTTAGTTAAGTTTAGTTTTGACACTAGAATAATATCTTTATATAATAATTTTAATATGTGTAAATGTATGTAATCCCTCGATAATCAATACTTCAGACGAATGTATTTCTTATAAATGTAATCGTTTGTTTCTGTCTTTTCTGTCAAGTGTTAAATTCAGTTTTAACACTAGATTAGCGTGTAAAATAATTTGTTAGTCTTTTTGTCAAGTCTTTGTTTGTAAAAACCGCCTACACAGAAGCAATCCCTAAGTACCCATTGTCTGTTATTGTATAAAAACGCATGGAGCCATAATTCTTGTCCCGGGCCTAAATAGCCTTACCAATTCGTGTGAACCAAAAAAATACTTGAGGGCAGTCGGAGACTGGGCTACCTGTTAGACATTGTGTTCAGATATATTTATTAAAAATGACATTAAAAGCCACATTGGAACTCTTTTTATGAGGGGTTTTCTAAGAGTTGCCATTTGTTTGTGATTATTTACCATATTAAACTTTTTTCTTTTGGGTTTTGTAAAACACCTGGTTTCTACTTTCCCACATTACAATGAATTTGGTGGGAGACATATCTAAACTTACCTGCTATTTAAACATGTGACAACTTTGTGAAAATGCTCATTCATCCTAAGCACTCGCCATGGACAGCTTGAACTACGACTACGATCTGTACAACACACAATTACTCGTTGCTTGTCAAGATGCTGAAGAAGACGAAGAACTATACAACGCCGCGGAAGTTATAAGCCAGCAACAAAAAGAAGCGTGAGTACTACTTTAAACTTTATACATATTCATTTCTGTTTAATCGTATTCGTTATACGTTCATTTATCAGGTTACTACCTGTCACGACAGGTTGGGAATCATCCGATTCAGTCAGACATAAAAAAATTAGATTGCCATGTGGTTTGGTGTGGGGGTATCCCTTTTATTATATAAAAGCACATTATCCACAGGTATCATTCAGTGTGGTTTGTGGATTTAGTGAACAAGTTGTGTGTCCGGTACTTTTTAGTGATGGCATTTACATTTTTTCTTGGTCCTAGACTAGCCCGGAGTGAAATAGCTAGTTTGAATAAAGACTTTATTCTTTGCAAATTCCACAAATACATTAGATCATGGTATATTGAAGGAGTTTTGCCAGATTCTCTTCGCAAAGATCCGGATATTGTTCCTTATTACACACCATGCAGTGGTCATTTAAAATCAGCGATACCGTCATCTGATACGGATGTGATAGATGGAGTTTTACTGCAGGCCTATTGTTTGCAATGTAAAAAAAAATCAAGTTAGTATTCTACATCTAAATAAGTTGGTTGTGTATTCCCAACTAGCAAAATTTCGTCATATAATGGTTGCGGCAACGTTTCTGCGTTAACCTTTTAGCTCTTACTATTAGTCATATAAACGTAATCAGCACGTTTATATAACGCGATTTGGGCCCATTTTATTCAGCATTTCAGTCATATAAGAGTTGTATAACTGCAACCACTGACGTGACTATCTTATGACATTTTGGCTGTATAGTAGCAACTTATATGACTTTTATATGACATATTTGTAGAGTAATCGCATCCTAGGCTACTAAACAACAGAATAAAACTCGATACTTCACGCGCGAGTGTTTCATGAAAAAAAGTTGTGCATTGGATGATTTGGATGACAGTAAGTATTTTTTAATCAGCCATGATGTCACATGTTCTTATTAAGAATGCTAATAACTTCGGCGTATGATAGAAATGTATTGCGAAGGAAAGTTTATTGATGAAGTAAACTATGTTTAATAGTAAATATTTAATGCCCCACTGTAATTCTTAGTTAATTAAAAATAAATTTAATTAATATTGTTGATTTTCTTGAACGCCGCGGTTATACAGCATTTATCCAGTTATAAGCTATATAATCGCATCTTATATAGCAAGTTTAGCGGTCCAAGCGCCATTACATACATTTGTCGGACATATTTTAGGGTTCGTTAGAGTTTCTGAAAAAACCTTTTCAAAAGATTTTTGTGTTTTACTTCTAGAGACAAGTAGAACCATGAAATATGGTCATTGTAGCTGATGTGGACTGTTTTTTAAGAAAAGAAGATCAATTGTGGAGTGATGATGATATTCAGTGGCCTTGGAGCGAGACTCATTTCATTTTGTCTTCGATGCGCATTGGATGCGGATACTCAACGTCGCCGTTGACAATTAATCCCACACATTTTACTATATCGGACAAGACTATAAAAAATCTATGCGACACCATTTTTTTCTGGTGCCCAAACTGTTCAGAGTACGCTATATATGATCACTATCCATTAGAGGAATGTAGGTTTTGTGTGAATACTGACAACACGGGCAATGAAGTTTATATGTATACCAATAATAATAATGGCTATGATTGTGTAATAATAGCTTAGATTAATTGACAATGTATGATTATTACAAATAAAAAATCTATCTATCTATCTATCTATCAACAAAGTTCTTACTTTAAAAATACATATTTCATATTTGTGAAATATTAAACTGTAATGCCCATTGTGTAATATTATTACGTAGCTCGTAATCTCTGTCAATATTGTGGCTATTTATCCCCAAATCATCCAAATCTTATCAGCATCAAATTGGAGTTCCATTTCCCGTACGGAGCTATCTTCTACAACGCCACCAACATCAACGTTCATGTTGTTCGACTCTGCATTACTAGTTTTATTTTCGGTCATATTTGTTATTTCTACGGAACCACTTGAAAAACCAGCACTTGTCACTTCACTTCGGTTTACCGAAATTCCTCGCGTAAGAGTAGTTTTTAAATGGGTGATAATAGATTGCTGCTTCTTTTTCATTTTCCTCTTATATCGACCGCTCTTTTTCATGTTTTTCCATTTAATCCAGTCCATTTTCATTTTAATTTTTCATACTAAATGCTGATATCCAAACAACGTGTCGGATGTCTTTAACTGACGTTTAAGAGCTATAACAGTCATAAAACGGTAGCATGTAAAACTAAATAGTGGTATAATAGCAAAGTTATTTCATTTACTCGACTGCGTTTAATTCTACTACCATAAAGTCATATAAAATGTCATTACTCGACCAAATAGTCACATGAGTATCAGGTAGAGGTAACTTATTCAGCAATATCTAAATCGCTGAATAAGATACTCATATATAACATGTTCTATAATTCGCGTTTATATGACAGCATGTAACATATACAGCTATTGTGCTGTATAAGTTACATGATGTCATATAATAGCAAACTACATTGCTTTTACTCGACTGCACTTGAAATGTCTTAAGTCAGATATATAAGTGACTGTTACTCGACTAAATAGTCATATAATCCTCGTATAAAAGTAACTTATTCTGCATTTCTTATATGACTTATTAGTCATATAAGCAAGTCGAGTAAACGTTTACTCAGCTACATAATATGACTGATATGCTGGGTAACTAAAAAGCTGAATAAGCTGGCTTTATACGACAGGAGCTGTATAATTCTCGTTTACATGACTTTTATATGATTTATTAGCTGAATAAGCGCAATCTTATATGACTACTTTGCTAGTTGGGTTGTGATGTGTAGTTATGTTAAAACATTTGTTTTTTGCGTAGGTATTCACAAGTTGGACGTGGTTTGAAACGGACAGCGACAAATGCAGCTACAGAAGAGCCCGCGAAGAAAAATCGCCCCTCAACTAGCCGTGATCATACATCAAGTTTATTAGTGACACCTGACGATGATGTAAGTACAATTAATAATGATAAAATTAAATGTTCTGTGTGTCATATCTTTATATCAAAGAGATATTTTGCTAATCATCTAAAGAGCAATAACCACAAAAATAAAGTTTTGAGTTCCGATAGTGACTTAATTGATGTTCAATTTATTGAAACTGCCTTTTGGAATAGAGTTGCTACTTACAGAGTATTATGTAGTGAAAATGGTTGTCAATCATTAGATACACCAGAAATATTTTTAGAAAGAAATAAACACAAAATTATTTCTTTACTAGATCGCTCGCAAAAAAATCATCATGCTCTAAAAGTAAATTTTATTCTTAACGCGAATTTCTCTCAAGAAACTAGACAGCTTACCAATACATTTGATTTTCAAACAAATAATAATCTTGTTCACATAAGCAGTGATAAAGATGAAATTTTTTCATCTGTCGTTAACGAAATTGTATCCAAACTATCAAAATTTGAGAAAAAAGATAGTGGGTGGAGTTTGCTTAAGATTAATCATATTGACGTTAACATTAATAAATATAATCCATTGCGGGGGTCGTCATACATTGAATTACCAAGTAATATTAAGAACAAAAAAGCAATAATCAACGTCAAAAACAACGACTACGAGTGTTTTCGTTGGGCGGTATTATCAGGACTATACCCACCTCGCACTAATAATCGTGCTAACATGGTTAATTCATATATTGCACATAAGCACAAGTTAAATTTCGGTAACATTCCATTCCCAATGAAATTGACTGATATTCATAAATTTGAGGCAATGAATTCTTTAAGTATTAATGTATTTGGTCTAGAATACAATTCAATAACTAAAAACCATGAAATTGTTGGACCATTACACTTGACAAAGTGTAGAAAAGAAAAACATTTCAACTTGTTATATGTGGTTGATGGGGAAAAAGCTCATTATTGCTTAATTCATAACTTATCTAGATTAGTTTCTGCTCAACTAAATGATACTCGACGTGCTGTTCATATATGTGATGGTTGCTTGTCAAGTTTTACTTCAAGCGAAAATTTGGTAAACCATCAACGAAACGATTGCTTTCACGTGTGTACTAACTTACCCTCTGAACAAGATAAAAAGAAAAATTGGTTCAATAAAATAGTTCCATCCAATGAAATTACTTTTGATAACTATGATCATAAACTACGACTTCCTTTCGTTATCTATGCCGACTTCGAAGCCTTTTTAAAACCAATCCAGTCATGTTCCAATAATCCACTCACATCTTCAACTACTAATGTCCAGAAGCACGAAGTATACAGTTTTGGATACTACATTAAATGTTCGTTTGATTACAACTTGTCAGTCTATCGGACATACAATGGTGAAAATTGTGGAAGGAAATTTATGGAATATCTTAAAAAAGATTTGCAGGATATTTGTAAAAAGAATACATTTATAAAGACCCCTCTGCCTTTGACACCTGACAATGAAGCAAACATTGCGCAGAGTAGTATTTGTTATATTTGTGACACAGACTTAAACGGAGATATCTCCATTTCATATAATTGCTACACTGGTGTTTACGAAGGTGTAGCACATGAACTTTGCAGTAAAAAATACAGGTCACCCAATTTTGTACCAGTATTCCTTCACAACTTAAGTAATTATGACAGCCATTTCATAGTACACGGACTAAGTTTTGATGATGGTGAAATAGAACTTATCCCAGAAACCAAAGAAAAGTACATATCTTTCACAAAAGTTTTGCAGGTTAATAATCGGACTATGAAATTAAGGTTTGTGGATTCTCTTAAATTCATGTCCAGTAGTCTCGACAAACTAGCCAAAAATTTAACACCGGAACAGTTCCATGAAATGAAACTAAATTTTCCACGTGAAGATGACTTTCAACGTTTAATACATAAGGGTATCTATCCATATGAACACATGACATCGTTTGAATCATTAAAATTGACATCCCTTCCTCCTCGAGATAAATTCTACAGCTCTTTGACTGAAAGTCACATATCGGAAAATGAATATAAACATGCTGAAGATGTATGGAATCATTTTAACTGCCAGAACATGGGGGACTATTCAGATCTGTATTTAAAAACAGATGTCTTATTAATAGCCGACGTATTCGAAAATTTTAGAAACGTATGTCTTAAAACATACGGTTTAGATCCGGCACATTATTACACTGCACCTGGACTTGCATGGCAAAGCATGTTAAAACTCACAAAAATCAAACTTGAACTCTTAACTGACATTGATAAGATTACTTTTATTGCAAAAAATATTCGGGGAGGAATATCCCAGTGCAGCAACAGATACGCAAAAGCAAATAATAAATTCATGGCAGAGTATGACTCGACTATTCCTTCTTCTTTTCTGATGTATTTAGATGCGAATAACCTATACGGGTGGGCTATGTCTCAATACCTACCTACAGGTGGATTTCAATGGGTGGATGTAGACACAAATTTTAATGTTTCTGACGATGCCGACCATGGATTCATTCTAGAAGTTGATCTTGAATACCCCACGGAATTACATGATCTGCATTCAGATTTTCCCTTTTGCCCGGAGAACGTTTGTTTTGGTGATTCAAAAGAAAATAAATTGATACCTAACTTAAAAAACAAAACCAACTATGTAATCCATTACAGAAATCTTAAGCAATGTTTGAAAAGTGGTTTACGACTAGTTAAAATTCATAGAATTTTGAAATTTAAACAATCTCCATGGTTGAAAAGCTACATAGATTTAAACACCCGCATGCGGTCACAAGCATCTTCAGATTTTGATAAAGATTTTTTTAAATTAATGAATAATTCAGTCTTCGGCAAAACGATGGAAAATGTTTTGAAGCGAGTAAACGTAAAATTATTGAATCATTGGGAGAATAAAGGAAAATCTCAAGGAGTTCAATCTTTAATAGCCAAACCTGAGTTTCATAGTTTGTCAATATTCTCAGAAAACTTGGTAGCTGTACAATTGAAAAAAACTAAAGTTTTGTACAACAAACCGATATATCTTGGTTTTTGCATTTTAGATTTGTCTAAAACTTTAATGTATGAATTTCATTACGATTATATGAAACCCAAATTCAGTAATAAACTGAAACTGCTGTACACAGATACTGATAGCTTAATATATCAAATTTTTACTGAAAACTTCTATGACGATATAAAATTAGATCTGAATTTATATTTTGATACATCAGATTATCCTACTGACAATGAGTACGGTTTACCTTTAGTAAATAAAAAGAAATTGGGTTTTTTCAAAGATGAGAATAATGGAAAAATTTTCAAAGAATTTGTTGGACTTCGTTCAAAGATGTATGCGATTGATGTCGAAAGTAATAGTGTAATGGCTAAAGCCAAAGGGGTTAATAAATGTGTGACTCAAAAACTTACCTTAGATCACTACAAAAGATGTTTATTTGACAAGCGTATACAACATAACACAATGTTACGTTTTAAATCAATTAAACATTTAATATTCACACAAAGAATCAACAAAATATCTCTATCTTATAATGACACCAAGCGATTCTTGTTGAATAATTCTACATGTACTCTCGCTTGGGGTCACTATAAAATACCTAATCAACCTTTATAAGTTGAATGACACATTTGAACAGAACATTTTACATTTTGTCATTATTTTTGTACATTATTTCAGTGATATTGTGAAGAAAAAAATTATGGTTTTTAAATGTACATATTTTGTAAATATTATTTCTTCATCACTTCATTACAAATTGGTAATTGTATGTATAAATTTAGTTACTTTGTACTGTACTGCTCCCTCTAAAATAATTATCAAAACATGTTAGTGTTTGTAAATATGTCATAGAAATTTAGACTTGTAGTACTTAAGTTTATTTAAAGACTAAAGAAAGAGACTTTCTGAAAAGTTTCTTCCAGTGCTTCTTCTTTTCAGATGTCAATATAGTAGATTTCAATTCATTGTGTTTCTGACATCTTTTTTACTTTGGATTACATTCTTAAAATCATGTTATTAATTGTTTTCCTTACTACCTACCCCCTCTGATTTATATAAAAGGCAATGGTATTAACAATGCCAATCATTTGAAAGTTAATCGTTTTCTTAATAACACATATTACGTGAATTCAAAATGATTCACTTTTATCATCCATTTACTGCCATAGTAGCGGGTCCGAGTGGATGTGGTAAAACTAAATTTGTAACTAATTTTTTACATCATTCTAAAGAATTATGTAATGTAGAATTTGATGAAATTATCTGGTGCTATGACGAAATGCAGCCTCTGTATAATCTAGAAAATGTGAATTACCATCAAGGAATACCCGATATGTCCATGTTTGATGGGAAAAACCCCAAATTAATTATAATAGATGATTTGATGAGAGAGTCAGATGGTCGAGTTGTAGACATTTTTACAAAAGGTAGTCATCACAGGAATATAAGTGTGTTTTATATCACACAAAATTTATTTCATCAAGGGAAAGGTCATCGTGACATCTCATTAAATACGAGTTATATCATATATTTCAAGAATCCTCGAGATAAAACTCAAATACGCTACTTATCACGACAAGTTTACCCAGAAAATTCAAAATTTGTTGACGAAGCCTACAAGGATGCCACTGATAACGCTCATGGTTACCTCATGATTGACTTAAAACAAAATACTGATGATGTATGTCGTTTTAAAACTAAAATATTTCCATTTGATGGTCATTGTACAGTGTATATACCCAAAAAAGGGTTTAAATACAACAAGAATCAACAAGTTTTAGTCAGTTCTAAATGATGCACGCTCGAGTTAACACATATAAACACTTACTTGAAGCACTCCACTTACTTAAACCAAAATATCGAACGGCTTTGTTGAAGTCTTGTGATGATGAAGAGATAAATATAATTTGTGAGTGTATTTATAACGTACTTAAGGGCAAAATTCCTTTAGAACATAAACAAAAATCGAAATTAAAAAAATATAAAGATATATTACGAAAATTAGTATCAAAGACGAAGCACAAAATAAGAAAAACCGTTATTATTCAGAAAGGCGGTGCATTTTTACCTATTGTATTGGGTGCAGTTTTAAGTGCTTTATTTAACTCTATATCTTCGACTTAATGGAGAACGTGAAGAAAATGTTACTGGTAGAACCTGACTTCATTGAAAGACTGAAACGCAGTGAAAGTTTATCGGAAAATTCATCGTCCCGCCTAGATGGAGAGATGGAAAAAATATTAAAAAGTAAAATAAATGATCGTGAAAAGTGGGCATTATATTCTCAAGCCCTACAACGATTTTTACATTTCGCTGAAACAAATCGAAAACCGTTTAAAATACCAATAGTTATGGATGGAATCGAACATTTCACCAAAGAGAACAATTTTTTTAAATCAGAACATATTAAAAAGGAGGAGAATGCTCCTAATGATCCAGATGAAAATGAAAATTTGCAGAAACCAGAAGATGATACTTATGCTACACCACCGGCTGCATCGAAAATGGAGTTACCTAAACAATATTCCCCTTCTTATATTGTAGATGTAATACCTAAATCTTATAAAACAAAAACCCAAACTTTAATGACTTGCATGATTCAAAGTAAACCTAAAATTTGGTGGAAGGAGAACGGTGAAGTAGTAATAAATAATCGTACCATTCCAAACAGCAATATTCTCGATTTGGTCGGCGATGTGCTCAGACCTCTGAAACGTTCTAAACCGATAGGTTGGGAAGATTTTGCTATGTTTTTAAATGATATCAAAGTTCCTAGCTCATGTATAGGTAACCCCACGAATTTGGAATTTATTAAAGGACTTCAATCTAATGATTCTTACACTTCATCTGCTTCCACAAGCATGAAAACCTCATCGCTGAAAGAAAAAAACACATCCACGCCTCTTTCTACTAAAACATTAAAAAAATCTAATAAGAAATTAGATTGGGAAAAATGGACCCCCTATTAGAAATAAATAGAATCTATTATGATGTGTCAAATCCCGCCGGTTACAGCAGTGTACACAAGTTAGTGAAGGAAATGAAAGGTCGAATGAATAGAGAAGAAATACGAAAATGGTTACAGTCACAGGAAACATACACTTTGCATAAACCCGTTCACAAACGATTTACAAGAAATAAATACATCCTTTCTAACTTTAATGACCTCTGGCAAGCTGATTTAAGTGATATGCGTACTAATAGTGAATACAATGATGGATACAAGTATATTCTTTGCGTTATTGATGTATTTAGTAAATACGCTTTTGCGAGAGCCATGAAAAAGAAAGACTCTGTAACAGTAAAAAAATGTTTTGAAAGTATATTTACAGAAGCTAATGCTACCCCCCGCCACATTCAATCTGATAAAGGTACAGAATTCGTTTCAAAAGTGGTTAGAGAATACTTCAAAAATAAAAATATTAATTATTATACTACAAATAACCCGGACATCAAAGCGAGTATAGTTGAAAGGTTTCAAAGAACTCTAAAATCAAAAATGTGGCGTTACTTTACCCACAAAAATACTTACAATTACATCGATGTATTACAAGATCTTCTTAATTCTTACAACCATAGCTATCATTCAAGTATAAAAATGCGTCCTTTAGATGTTAACTCCAATAATATATTGACAGTTTGGAATAACTTGTACGATAGAAAAAAGGATAGACAAATCTTATTAGAAACCCCGAAACTAGATATAGGTGATCATGTAAGAATTACTAAATACAAGCATGTATTTCAAAAAGGTTATGAAACTAATTGGAGTGATGAAATATTTGTTATTGAGTCAGTGGTTAAAAGATCTCCCTGGGTTGTTTATACTTTAAAAGATTTAGAAGGTGAACCGATCGTTGGTACGTTTTATTCGAAAGAATTGCAAAAAGTAACTTACCACCCCTCCATCAAATATAAAATTGATAAAATAATACGCTCTCGCCGTGTTGGTGACAGAAAGGAAGTGTTCGTGAAGTGGAAAGGTTATCCTAATAAATTTAATTCTTGGATTCCCAAATCAAGCCTAGAAACAATATGAATCAAGACAGTTTTTATGTAACTTTGTTAAGTAATAGCTCATCAGCTTATTATACTGATAATACCACAGCTCATTTTATCACTAAACTACCAAAAACTATAAAACTGGATGGCGAATGGGTTGTTGGTTTAGTGGAATTCCAATATCCATGTTCCATGTACAATGTTCAAGAACATGAAAATGTGATCTATATAAAAAAGAAAGTATTGTCACCTAACAAGAAAGAAAACATTGTTGAATCAAAAACACACATACCCCCTACCTCATATGATAATATCGATCAATTTCTTGATGCATTTAACAAAAACCCACAGCTAAAAGATATAGTGAAATTTAGATATGACAAAACTACAAAAATGGTTGGTGTAGCAGCAAATAATGACATACATTCAATCACAACAACACCTATATTAAGTCTGCAGCTTGGATTTAAACCACAATCGAATTTAAAACGAATTTCTATTGGAAAAAATCCAGCAAACTTATACTTAGGTTTACCATCACAAATATTTGTTTATACTGACATAATTCAACCACAAGTAGTGGGGGATGTCATAACATCATTACTAAGGATAATACCCTTAGATCCGACTAAATATATATACGGAGCTTACAAAATGCACGTTTTTTCACCTGCTCACTATGTACCTGTTTTACGTAGGGAGTTTGATACTCTCGAAATAGATATAAGATCAACTACCGGGGCGAGAATACCATTTCAATTCGGATCCTCCTGCGTGAAGCTACACTTCGTGAGAGTAAAATGAGTCATACAAGATCTATCTGCCCATATGAACATTATTATACCCATCAAGCTGGCTCTGGTGTAGGAATCGTTTATAGAGGTTTACCTTATCAACGAGGACATGGAATTGGTAGTTTTTTGGGAGGACTGTTTAGGTCCGTGCTCCCTTTATTATCCAGTGGATTTAAAACTGTTGGGAAAGAAACGTTAGATGCGGGTATTGGTTTGTTGTCAGACATGGTTAATTCACAGCCCATGGAGAGTTCAATTAGATCTCGTCTAAAGGAAGCAAGTGCTAATTTGAAAAGGAAAGCTGATCAAAAAATTGATTCTCTTATGTCGGGATCGGGGTATAAAATGCCGATCAAAAGACGAGAGCGGTTCATTACCTCGAAAGCTTCGCGACGAAGAGGAAGCAAAAAACTATCTAAGTACAATATTGACGACATTTTTTCAAACTAAATATGTCATTCTTACATAATCATTCATGTGAATGCGCTAAGTCTGAGTTGGATATATTTGCACTTCCATCAACTCAAACTAGTATTGAAAGTGGACAGTGGGTGCATTACAAACCAATTTCATCTTTAAGCGATGATGGACCCATTGAGTTTCAAGTTCCTGGACCGGGGGATGACTATATTGACTTGTCACATACATTGATACAGGTTAATGCTAAGATATTGAACCAGGATGGTACAAAATTAAAACCAGACACCTTGGTTGCACCCGTCAATAATTGGTTACATTCTCTTTTCAACCAATTAGACATATATTTGAATCAAAAACTCATATCACCTCCGAACAATACTTATGCCTACCGAGCTTATATGGAGAATCTGCTTAATTATGGGCCAGCTGCGAAAGAATCTCATCTTACTTGTGGTTTATGGTACGAAGATACTGCGAATTATATGGACACCGTTGACGCAAATAACAAAGGATTTAACAAAAGAAATGAATTTGTGAAAGAAAGCAAGGAAATTGAAATGATTGGTCACTTACATGGGGATATTTTTAATCAAGAGAAATTTCTAATAAATGGTGTGGAAATGCGTGTTAAGTTAGTTCGTTCCAAAGAATCATTTAATCTAATTTGTCATCAAGATCACAAATTTAAAGTACAAATAATAGATGCCAGTCTCATTATACGAAGAGCAAGAATAAATCCTAGCGTTTTGCTAGCACATCAAAAAGTATTAGCAACAACAACCGCAAAATATCCAATCACAAGAGCGGAGGTAAAAGTTCTTACATTGCCAGCAGGAATACAGGGTAAAACTTTGGATAACATATTTCTTGGTCAAGTTCCAAAAAGATGTATTATTGGATTTGCTTCCAACTCAGCGTTTAAAGGTAATTTAGCTTTAAATCCTTTCAACTTTCAACATTTTAATATGAATTCCTTTAGTTTGTATGTTGATGGTCACGAAATTCCTTCTAAAACATTGGAACCCTCGTTCAGTACCGGTTTAATAGCATCATCATATCACACTTTATTTTCTGGAAGCGGTATACATTTCCTTAACGAAGGTAATGCAATTACCAGAACCAGTTACGGAGGAGGTTACTGTTTGCTATGTTTTGATTTGACACCTGATTTATGTGCTAGTTCGACTACCCATTGGAATCTTATTAGACATGGGAGTGTTCGGATAGAAGTACGTTTTGATTCATCTTTAAGTACTACTATCAACTGCATCGTGTACGCAGAATTTGATAACATAATAGAAATAAACAAAAATCGTGAAGTCACAGTAGATTATAACAGTTAAGTACCACTTAAATAGAGAGACTTCAGCCACTTACTTCATTTGCTCTTTATAATTGTAAGTAAAATCATCAACAAGTGTTGTATTTAATATGGATACAAATGAAATACAGTTATGTATGAATAAAATAAGTTTTAGATTTGTATCAAATGTATTTGCTGCCAACCAGATCCCCATTTGGGTCAATTTACCTGCTTTTATAATAAGCAATCTGGACCCTGACTATAAACCTGGCTCACATTGGGTTGCCTTGCACATTGATGTTAATGGAAAAGGTGAATATTTTGATTCTTTTGGAAGAAAACCAACTGGTTACCACAAACTATTTCTAAAAAGAAATGCAAAGAGGTGGATCTACAACCATAAATCACTTCAAAGCCATTTTACCTCCGTGTGGAGAATATTGTCTAGTTTATATTTATTTTAAGTTTCATGGCAAAAGTATGTCTGATATGCTAAGTTTGTTTTCTAATAATTCTTTATGTAATGATATAGTATTAAGAAACCTGTTTAAATCAATTTACATGAAATAAAACAATGTGAGTACTTAAAATAATTGTGTTTTATTCATCGGTTTTTCTTACAAAGGCTAATTAAGGTACGTCTTATAAACAAAATATTTAATCAAACAGTTACAAGAAAAGACAGAAACAAACGATTACATTTATAAGAAATACATTCGTCTGAAGTATTGATTATCGAGGGATTACATACATTTACACATATTAAAATTATTATATAAAGATATTATTCTAGTGTCAAAACTAAACTTAACTAAACTAGACTGGTAATCACTTTTTCTTAGAGTCCATAAAGTACCTAGTACAGTTCTCCTTAGATGCTAATTGTTTTGTTACATTATAAATCACATCACGGGCACTTTGTACATTCGAATCGTCTTCTGCACATGAGTAGTACTTCATACGAATTTCACAGTGTTTCCAATGTTCTTCGGGCGCGACGTTTCTTATTTTATCCATATCATACACCTCAATTTTAATGAGGTGTGATGCGTAGGCTCCGTCGTCTTGACCAGATGATAGGAACGTCACTCCGTCATTAGAACTTTTGCATACGTTTGAAGATCTCTTAATCACTTTTGCTTTCTTCTGAGGTCTCTCGAAGAAACTATCAATGTTATTGGCTTGTCTCTTCTTTGCGATGGCTTGCTTTATTTTAAGACCAACAGTGCCTTCTTCATCTGTAGAATCATCTTTGTTTTCAGGGTAGTAGAAGTTCTTGAAAGTATTATCGGAGAACTGAAACAAAATTTACCAATTAAGTACATATAATAATTTGAAAATATCATCCGAGAGCTGAAACAAATATTATTAAATTGAACACCTATATCGATAATTTGAAAGTATTGTCCGAGAACTGACACTACATTTACCATTTAATCAAACATGTATAAATAAAAATTATCATATGTAACTAATGACAATATATAACATACTTACATCCATTGTGCCGCTACTGTAATCTAATCACTGCACTTAAGAATAAACTTTCACAAATCTAAGGAAACTCCACACTATAGAATTTTGGAACACCTTACTTGAAGGATGACACGAAGGAACTATTTAAGCACAGCCACTGAGAAGCTCCTTTTATATGGATTTATATTACACAAAAAATTCGATTGGTTTTAACATGTTGATTCCAGTCAACACTATATATCTCAGGATGCAGCCTACATATTTTTTTTATCGCACACCTGTTACCTGCATCTGATCCTGTTCGAACCTGTTGCGTCAACACGCATACAATATAAAAGATTTATAATAAAAAATATTCTCATAGTTTATTTAATGTCCCATTCAAGTCACGGAAAGCTAAACCTTAATCGGTATAAGGAAAGAAACTCGATAAAACGATGAATAATGTAGGCGGTGCCACTGCGAGTTTATGGGTACAAATTCCGAAAGACAAAAAAAAAAATGCCCTGCGTGGGAATCATCGCGCATTCGACTATGTATCCCTTTCAAGTACCTAAAAAACATACAGTTTTAAACGTTCATAAACTACGCTAAGAATTTCGTGAGTACGTAATGTTCCATACAAGTCACAGAAAGCGAAATCTGAATAGGTAGTAAGTAAAGAAACTCCATAAAACGATTAATAACGCGGGTTTTGCCACTGGTCAGGTACAAGTATTTACGGAGACAAATTCCGAAAGTTAACAAAAACCTCTACGTGGGAAAAAAGGTTACACGTTTGTTTACGTTAGCGCCTGTGGGGTAAATATAAAGGTACCAAGTGTTATACGTAAAAAAAGTGAATTGTAAAGGATAGATACTGCGTCCGAGAAGTATAGGTTAAAAGTACAATTCTGCCACAGAAAGAAGTAGGTATTAGTAATTAGTGAAGTAAATATGCAATAGTAAGAAAATGTAACCGTAATTGGTAGGTAGCGCATCCGAGAAGTATAGGTTAGGTTAGGTTAGAACTGTGAGCCTGACACAGAAAGAAGTAGGTAAGATTAATTAGGGAAAGTAGGTAATATGTCATTCAAAGAAAGTGAAATCGTTATCGATAGCAAGAGTGTTAAAAAAAGAAGCCCACGTGGCAGCTACGCAATAATCGGGCGAGCGCAGCCGGTGAACAATAGCACAATAGGGCTCGCACGCAACAATGGAAAAGGGTCCGTGCGCTGTGCATTGTGTTGCTGCGTGTCGACGTAAGTATGGGAAGGAGCCGTTTGACAGTCTCGGGACCCAGCGCAAACGCTCCAAATGGGGGGCTATTGTTTTTTTTTTTTTTTTTTAGGATTGATGGCCTTACAACAGGGGCAGAATGAACCACAGGAGGGTGGTAGAGGCACCCGCGGTAAAACCGGGGGCAGAACCAGCGAATCCCTACTACTGCTATTTTATATATTTTGTATCGGAATTTATTCATATGCGATTAGTTACCAATTTTGATGGTATTATAGTCGACTATTTGACCAAGTTATGAAAGCTGCAATAGCAAGTTAGTTGAATTTATATTGAGATGTCTTCATAGACACAATACCTTCAAAGTTCAAACATACTTATTATACACATACAAGTAACATTCTAGAACCGTGCGCAAGGCAATGTAGTATTACTTCATCATCATCATCATCATCTCAGCCATAGGACGTCCACTGCTGAACATAGGCCTCCCCTTTGGACTTCCATATATACCGGTTGGAAGCGACCTGTATGCAGCGCCTTCCAACGAGGAAGTGGGTGGGCAGGGAGTATTACTTATTAAATGCGAAATCGAATAAATTTTAATAAAACAAATATTATCGTGACTATGTTACATATTTGCAAGTTTATTTATCCTATAAATTAGTTTCGCCGTACCCTAACTACGCAAATTTACCTAAACTAACTCAAAGTCAAGAACAACAAACGTTTTAGTGGCACATGAATAGCTTCAATTAATTTGGCTGATTTCAAATTCAATAAAATAAACTGTTATTATTTTATGTTATTCATAATAGGTAAGATAGATAATTTGAAAGTAAACACCGTAAATGCAAACAATCTTACAATTTTCTTCTGTACAGTCAAATAGTTACAACTAGCGACCCACCCCAATACATATAAAACTTTATCTTGAATCACTCTATCTATTAAAAAACCGTATTAAAATCCGTTGCCTAGTTTTAAAGATCTAAGCATTCATAGGGACAGACAGACATCAGCGACTTAGTTTTATACTATGCACTATGTAGTGATGCTACTAACCTCAATTAAGACTGATATCTTTGGGCTCGCCGTTCGTCCGGTGGATTCAATGATACTTAGTGAAACGTAGATAATAGTGAGTATAGATACTGCAGTTAACTTTTTTAGTAGATAAAATTATGTATATACCGAACCTATCTTTTGCCTACAACAGAAAACTTCAAAACACCCTATATCAGTGTGTCATAGTGCTAGAGCAAATGTAAGAAAAGATATCAAAATTTGGAGCTTTAAAATTAATTAAGAACATATTTATAATTACTATTACTACATAGGTATAGTATTCATAAAAAACATATGATAATGTAACGTAGTTCTCAAAAGGCAGCAGTTTTTTTCTCAATGGTTTCATGCTACTTCGCAAAACCTTAACCCTCTCACCTGTTGCCTGCTCCCAGATCGCAATCCGCTGCGACCTCCGTCCCGCCTCTATATCATTCCTCCATCTACGGCTCCGCGCAATATCCATATCTGAAGACCATGCCGGCGCGTTCGCAGTGAATACAAACAAGTTCATAACACTGGCAGTAACAAGATTTTCCCCAAGACGAGCCCGGGGATAAAAACAAAGGGGGCAATTTAGACTCCCGACCGCGCTTGACTGATCCACAAGGTTATCCTATAGAGCAAATCCCGAACGAAATACGAGCGTTTATATCACTCTGAATCTGCTGGGACGATCTACGAGGGTCGAGGGTCGAACTTGTAACGATACGGTGGAACAACTTTAGTTTGACAGTTTATTGAGTTTAACTTAAGTGACGTCATCGGACGCGGAGCTTAGGGCCCCAGAGTCAAACGTCCACGATTAGGGCGGAAGTTGTACGGTCACACTTATACGAATAGGTATAGAATAGGAAGACTTTATGTCGTCACTTGGATAACTCCCATTAATTCATGTATATGGAATTTACAGTGCAGGCATATTACGTACAAGGAAGTATACTTACTCAAAATAGACAATGTAGGTACTATTGCACTGCAATTACAATCGTAATCCATTGTTAGAATACCTTAGTGATGATCATTTATGAGGGAGTTAAATCAATTGTCTGAGATACATACTTACCTCAGGTCCACCATCGTTGGTAAAGGCAAATTCACCTAAAGTTCGGAGGAAATGTTTCGTAGATCCTCCTAAAAAAATATTCAATCTAAATAAAGTTGAAACAAAACAGACTCGCGCACTGAGTATGCCAACTCAACTACGGCGTTTTTTTGGCGTGTGGGGACCGCAAGGACATAAATAGTTAGAATTAGTCAATAAAACTCAGGCCGGTTATTTTTAATTCAGAGGATATTCTTGTACGCTACTATTACAGGAAGACAGAAACTTGCTCATACATCGGAGTTTCACCTATCAGCTTCAAAACTAAAGAACTTTTAGGCTCAGACTTAGTCATAAGCCTATTACAAGCGCTTAGGTGAAGCGTTCAAACGTTTACTTCAATTACGGACATCTATCCGAGTTATTAACTATGGTTCTTTAGAGGGGACCTTAATCACTTTTACGATGATAATGTTTTGCAGTGGTTCACTAATAATGATCCAACACAATTTTTATAAAAAAACTAATAAAGAGAGGACAAAACCACCCTCTTCAATTGTTAATCGTCAAGTTGGGAGGATAAAACTGGAATTAATAATCGATGTCCCTGAAACTTCGCGTATTGAGCGGCCAGCTTTGGCTTCCGGATGCTACTTCAGAATTGGGTCAGGTAGTTGATATCTTACGTGCACATTCAGGCTTTAGATACCTTATAGCAAAACGGGACTTAATCGCCTTCTAAAAGGTGTTTGTTTAAGTACCTAAACTTTTCGGACGAGATTATGACGTTCGAGGTCTCAAATATCCGAGACGAGACGAAGTTCCACTTTTTAATAATAATGGGTGAAAATCGTGTGAGTTTAAGTCAGACTTTAGATGGTTAAATGCTTATCAATTTAACCTGTTTTCTCTATGATGTAAACCGTTAGTTTTCTTTTCTTTTCATTTTTTCTTTTTTCCTTAACTTCCCTCTCTGTAATGGAAGAGCAGGGCATCCTAACACAGGATCTAGCTAAAAGGAAGCCCCAACCACTGCTGGACCTGTATATTGTTCATTAAGGAAAATAAATAATTTTTCATTTTCATTTTTTCATTTTTCATAACATGCGTTTTTATGTTTTTCTTGCCATTTATTTTGAGCCATTCATTTTAATGTTTATTTAAAAAATGCCAAAAAACTCATAAAAAAAAAGTGTCCGTTCTTTGAAAAGACACATACACTTTGAAAGGTGTTAAGTGGAAATAAAACACAAATATACATGTGTAAATCGAACGCGTTATACATTTATATTTATAAAGAGATAAAATTCCACATCTTTGTAAATACGTAGACAATTTCATACAAACGTACAGAATAATAAAAACACGTAGGTAAATAAACATTTAGTATACATGCAAACAAATATAGGTGTAGGTACCACAATAAAATTGTAAGGAGTGGTAAAATGAATAACTCTCTCTTAATTATAAAAAACAATCATTTCACATAAAATTAGATAGTGCCCGCAACTTCGCCCGCGTTGAATAAAAATCACGATATTGATGTTTGCTTTCCCTTAGAATAAATACGCCTAGAACGAGAGTTTTCATACAACATATTTGCGAAAAATTAAAGGATGAAGCCGGTTTAGGTTTTATATGTGCGTGTCTACTAACCAATCAGAGACGTTTCCGGATCTTTTATATGTATCTACACAATTACATATATATTTACTGTTAACTAAATAAATAGTTGATTTTGAGTTAAATATCCTTTGATTAAACTAGTCATTGACACTCTGCCAAGTGCCAAGTTTTTTAGGCTTAAAAAAATATTATAGAAACAACACAATTTTGACAGAGGTAAAGAACTAGATAGACCTATGTGGGCGCGGCACGTCACTAGGATATTCGAAATTAACAATTTAGTCTTCAATAACGATTTCAATTACTTATAAAATCTGCGAAGAAAACAATAAAAATATATTAGAATACTTCGCGATGAAATTAAAAATAGCAATTAAAAAACTGCAAGTATAATTACCATTTTGTTTAGGATTTTGCAACATTGATAATTATATTTTTCTTCGTATTTATGCATAATTATATTATTGATGATTCTGCATTGCAATCATCTTCTCTTTTAGATTCAATGAAATAGGCATTTGATTGTCTGCACGGTTAAAATAAAAATAAAACTCTTTACTAACCTTAGATTAGCCACAATTAGCTGAGACAATGCAAAGTAAACAGAAAATTACTTAAATTCATCACACTAAAATACCTTAAATGTAATTGACAGGTATAGTCTTAACATAGCAGTCACACTAAAAAGCAATTAATTATGTCCATGTCGTACATACATTAAAATATTTTATCATATCCATCTGTAATTTCACAGTTCTAATTATATACAATCTAACTTACAATATACTTAAAATGTATAAAAAGAGTGTATAGCAATAAGGAAGACATCGATAGCCTGCATGTTTTTCTTCACCAATATAGAATACAGCACATCCATGTGCTTCTCAAGGGAAAACATCGGCGCGTGCGCGTACATCGCGAGTGCATCATAACTTCAGCCCCTCTAGCACAAATGCACTATGCGTCTTTTTCTCGCGCGATAAATGTTATAAAAGGTAGTTTTTAGTTTTTAAACTAAGCCAATCGACTTACAGACAAGAACAAAGGTTTCTAAGGCTAAAAGGCAAAGAAAAATGGTATCTTCACAAAAAAACCCAAAGAAAGCAAGCATTTTGAGAATATTAAATAGACTAATAGTGTATTTTCATAACCATTGTGACTACATTTTTTTCCTGATGTGTGTTGGTGTATTTATGCTCTACTATAACGTACAGCAAAAAATTGTCATTTCATTAACCGAGTATGTAATAATTAAATTATGTTCTCGTTATAAAAGCTTGTTAACCAACCTCTGGTATTTAAAGAGCACAATGCTCAAATAGTAAACACTATACCTATCTCTCTACCGTACTGTGAGAAAGGGACGGATGACGCTATGTCACGCGATAAGAGTCGCGTAGTACAGGTTGTGTTAGAGGGGCTTGTATAAGTTTCCAACGCAATGAAACGTCTTGTATATATTTACGTTTTCGCATGCATTATATTATCACCAATGCATGCAATACGATCTTGCATCAAAATAAAAGTGCCACAAGAGCCACAGTTTTCGTCTTTGTATTTTTGCTCTTCTCAAGTAAGGCGTACACCATACTCACCGATGTTTTTGAGAGGCACATGATTGTAACAAAATTATTAATTAATGTTACGCACATTTTTTTTTAATGAGAAAGACTCAATGTTCCAAGAGAGCATATTAACAGTTATGAAACAGTATATAGGTACTCGTAGTATATAAAAATTTCACAGAATTGTGTCACAGTGATCGCTTGCGTATTTAAGCTTACACCAGGTGATATTTTCAGTTAAGAGTAGTACTGTCGTGTTGCCAATTTTTATTAGCTAATTGGAGGAACATTAACTTTCTCAGAGGTGTGCGTATTAGTTTTTTCTCGATAATGTGCGCTACATGGACTCAGAATTTGCCGATAATATCAGCCTCAGCCCTTGGATCCTCTGGAAAATTAAATGTTCCATTCCGAATTGACGCTCGCATCCGAAACTCCCAATCGGAACTCGCAAGGTATTCTTTTCTTGAGTAAATAGTTGTTGAAACGCCTTAAGTCAGGCTACAATCAGACGCGTGACTTAATAGTCACGTCACGACCATGCATGACGTGCAGTCGTGATCAAGTCTACACAAGCACTTTCAGGTCTAAGCCGCATATTATAAATAATCAAGAAATAAAAATTAAGGGACAATCTTACACAAATCAAATTAGTCCCAAAATAAGCAATTGCTTGGACTATGGGTACTAGAGGTCGATACATAAATACATTTATAGATAACATCTACGACCCAGGAACAAATATTCGAGTTCATCATAAGGCCGTCGGCTCAGTAAGCAGGTGCACTACAAACTGCACCAACCGTGTCGTTATAAAAAAGTATAAAATATAAATCGATTCATTCATGATCGCGCGCAAGTCGAGCAAATATATCAAAGCCGGACCGATCAATACTCAGGTAACGCACTCCAAATTCGTGAAGCGGCACCGTTTTTCAGAAAACTTAATAAAACATAATTTTAAACATAATCTTAATTAAACAGAATTTGATTATTCTATCGAATAGCATAGTTATAATTCTGAGAACAAAGAGCCTTTTATCATAAAAAAATGACACACATTTAATTACATTACTTTACGCTGTGAAAATTCTAGTCATTTTATAATACAACAATAAGCCCATACAAAGTACGAATCCTTTTCGTTGACAAGTGCATAATTATATAACAGTAGGCTAAAATTTCGTTTATCTACTTACATGATTTGTCCATAGAGGAAACACAATCTTCTTAACAGTTAGAAAAATATTCGAATTTAGAAAGCACGTTTTATACCATTGAAATAATTGTCTAAAATTTGAATAAACTACAGGAGCCATCTTATATGACTAATTATGACTTTAATAGTTTTTCTTCGACACCATATTCTCATATGACTTTCTGTACAAACAGGTACAAGCTTAGACCATTAATATAGACGCACTTGGTGCTTCGAGTCACTTCACAAAGACACGATTGTTACAGTAATATTCTCACATTTATTTGTACGACGCCGCTTGTTACTGCTTGACTTTTCCTTTAAAATATGGCGGCGTTACAAAATATTTGCGCAGATACGGGATCAGTAAAAATGATGGGTGGTGAGTTTTAATACGCGTATGGGTCATTATGCGAGATGACAAAGAGAGTAAACTAGGTATAGAAATAATTCTTTTGGTTGAGCGAATCCACTTAGCTTTGTACCCGATGAACAATACACATTATCTGTATTGTTAGCTGTGGCCACAACTGCCACTTCAAAATGTAAGGCGTTATAAGTGCAAACTACTTTTACACTAAATTAGTCTTTAATTCAAACGAAATAAGGTTTACTCTTAAACAAAGAGAACAGAGATGTTGGTCACTTCATTGTCTTTATAAGCATCGAAACGAGCTTCACTGCTCTTTCACTTACGAAGTGACCAACATCTGTGTTCTCTTTGTTTAAGAGTAAACCTTATTTTGTTTGATTTAAAGACTAATTTAGTGTAAAAGTAATTTGCACTTATAACGCCTTACATTTTGAAGTGGCAGTTGTGGCCACAGCTAACAATACAGATAATGTGTATTGTTCATCGGGTACAAAGCTAATGGGATTCGCTTAAAAAATGGGAGTAGGACTATTATACCCGTAAGGAATTTTTCTCAAACATGCAATGAAATGTCGCCATAACGTGCGTTAGGTAAGGTACCTATAACAGGCTTCGAAGTATCACGTTTCGGCCGGAACAACTAGAGAGAACTGTAGAGTAATTGCATACAAAATTGAAGGCCTAAGCCAGGAAGTATGTTCTTTTTAAACATAGTGACTGTGGTTTTGAACAGGCTAAACAGCTGAATTATATTTTATGTGAGTTGTATTTTTTATTTCATTTCATTGCATATGTTTGAGAAAAACACTACACATGCCTAGCCGCGAAAACGGTTTGCCGGCTTCGTATCACTATGCTCACCCGGCAAGCCCATCTTTTCCGGCGTCTGCGGTAATGTACTATTGTCCTGTGTGACGCTATTTAAACTGTTTCCTTGTATAATCTTCCAGTTCTCTTTGCGGCGAGTAATTACTGTAGTCTTTGTAGGTAAACATGTAATTTGACTTGGCTTATCCGTAACAAGATCGTTTGTTTCGCATCTTCACTCCACAACACGTATAAATTTGTTACAAATTACTCACTCCTAGTCATGATATGTTTTTGTTACACGATTGCTCCTAGATCTCACTTAAAATACCTAAGCTGATATAATACATCAATAATCCAATTAATTTAGAGCCAAATCAGCAACAAAGTTAAATAAAATGTCACATATATTTTGATATTATCCTACATACTTATACTCGTTTATATATTTATTCGTATATAGAACAGCGAACACTGATATGACACTGATATAATTATAATTTTTAGTCAGGTTAAACCTTGAAATAGAAAGACATAACCACATAGTTCTAAAAAAATACATACATCGCGTAACATACACAAAAATAAATCTGCAGTTGAATTTTAAACCACCTCGTTTTGTAAAGTCGGTTAAAAATTGAGACAATGATAGCATCCATATTTTTTTTACCAAAATACTGTTACGAAGTTTCGGATAGCCGTAGAATGTTAATGTGCATTTAAATCTTTAAATCTCTTTAGCTTCATACACATAAGCAATTTTATGCCCAACGAATCACTGCGAGGTTAGAATGGAGTAGCGGTAGCCGTCGGTATTTCTTAGTATTGAGATCTTTTTCTTCTACTCGTAATTTTTCTTTCGTGAAAATATTTTACCCGTTAAATAGTTTTTTGCAAAAAATATGTTTGAGATTGTTGTATGCTAAAATATTTTTTTTAAACAATATGAAAGTGTCCCTAATTTATCACTATAAATAAAATGGCTTTGGCCACAATACTATTCTACGATGTAAGGGCATATAGGAATTTCCTAGCTTTGGGGATAGGGCTGGTTAGGTAATTTAAAAATCCCTAACTTCCTAATTCAGTCTCATAATTGCGTAAGTAAGTGGAAAATGTAAATTTACAAAAGAGATAACGAAGTATCTCATCCAAGCGGAGCAAACTGATTTTTTTTCACCTAAAAATTTTATTTTATGTTTCATTTCAAATACCAAGGCCCGATTCCGTTTGAGACTACACAATGAAAACCATAATGATTATCTTTTGTTGACTAATTGCTATACAGTTTTAGTTTTTTCAAATTGGCACGTGTCGTTGCTACCAAACAGTAAAGTTCTTATTTCTTATCTGTTGTTCTCTAGGGGAATCGAACCCTAACTATATACATGAACTATAACTGATGCGTGATTAATGCTGTAACTGATGCTGTTATAAGCTCAATTTCAGTAAGAATACGTTACGTATTCATTTCACAACACTGTTTTACAATAATTATCCCATTCTTTGTATCAAAGTTCCACCCTCTCAATATATGGCAAAAGATAAACAATTGAAAAGAGATCAGTTCCTGTCACATTCAATTCCTACCACATAAATTTCTAAATATTACGCTATAGTGAGAATTAAAAGTTAGGGTACACCAAGAACATAAACAGGAGTAGTATACGGGCGGCTCCGGGTCGCGGTGCGGCGCTGTCGGTGCTCACGATCATTACGGGCAACTGCGTCGGCGCAGGCTCGATGCGGAACACGCTTACTGCAAAATTAAACCTCTTACAATATATACTAGGTCGATGCAGAGTCAGCCACCGGCTAAGCTTGCACCATAGATTGGAGCGGAGCGGTTTTTTTTTTTTTTTTTCGAAATTTTCTCTTCGTCACGACCTAGCGAAATTTAATTTGTGCATTTTAAAACAAAAATTTCTAAAATTGGTTGAGAACTCGCTGAGATCTGCGCATTGTTACAAAGTCTATTCGAGTCGATCCATGGGAGCTTATTCGCTCGCTTCGCTCGCTCCGCTCCAATTAACTTCTATGTATATGAGTTTAAATATCAAATGTACAACGATACTTGGAACTTTTCGGATAGTTTGAAGTGGCCGTTTATTTAAATGTACGGAACACACTTACTGCAAAATTAAACCTCTTTCAATATCTATTAACATCTATATAGGTTTAAATATCAACACGAAATATAAGGTCGAAAATGTACGATACCTTGAACTTTTCGGATAGTTTGAAGTGATCGTTTATTTAAATGTAACGCAGTGAAATTCAAAGTTGTGAAAGTTATTGAAGTTACATAGAAAGTTTGCGTTCGTCATAATATAAATTTCCAACTTAAACTATTTCATAAATATGAAATAGTTTAACTTGGAAATTTATATTTGAGCACGAACCTGCTTAAAATTTCTTCATATATTTATGTAGCATATGGACTTAAGTAATAGGTATTGTCAAAATATTGTTGTAATTGGGTATATTGGCTGGGTGTCGAAAACGCGTGTTTGTTCAATCACATGAAGTATTGTTACTTGACATAAGTTCAAAATAGCGAGGCATTTTATTTGAATAGCACTTATGTTTTATGAGAAATGAAGAACATAATATGCATAAGTTGATGTATATTATTATTTACAATGCTTTTACGCGCAATCCAATGCCAATGAAATTTCAACCGAACCGAAGTAACAAGGAAATTGCTATAAAAATGTTATTAAGTTCCTGATCCATTATGCTACATTATTACAGATCTCTGTTTTATTGCAATTCGGTAGTAAGAATAGCGGCATCAAAATAAGGCAAAAACAACCCTGAAGATGCGGGGGTTGAGTTTCAACCAATACACGGCAATGCGGTAAGCTCTTGATCCTATTGGACATTGATATCTTTTAATGCTGTGTCGGATAATACTGATATGATATTATCTTAATATCGTAGGAATTTACTACACGTAAGGGTTTTGTTTATTATAGGGTGGAGTATTAAAAAAAAATGTTATTGGACCCTACTTTACTCTTATTCAATAAAGATTACTTATTGTTAGTAATACAAATGATATGTTTTTGCTTCGACTTTTAGAATTGATAACTATTTCTACGCGATAAGATATTTCTACGCGCGCTGGTTGGTTAGTAAAAGAGAAAGAGTGGAACGACGGGTGTAAAACTCACTGGATATTGTGTGATTCTGCACATCGGCGAACCCATCGGCAACGCTTGCGTAGCTGGGAATGGTGCTCAGACAGGTTATATCCACTGTCTGATTGGGCGTGCGCTCCAATGCTGGCAGCGGGAAGTGAAGTGAGGACGACGTGGTCGTCAGCTGCATGCCGTGGTGACGCCGGTGCACCGGCGTGGTGCCGTGCGGGATCGTCAGCTTCTCGTCAACCTGTGATAAAAATTACAGTGGTAACCAGTCAGCCCAACGAGAGACGAATGCCGAGTCAAGCAACAAAAAAAGTGCTCCCACAAACCTTGCAGTACCTATAATAAATAATGTAGTATAAATAATCCATACTAATATTATAAATGCGAAAGTGCGCGAGGAAGGACATAGGATAGTTTTCATCCTGGAAATTATCCCTAAAAAGATTGAAGTGAGTAAGTAATTCATGATGACATTGATGACCCTGTAGGAAATGTAATTATTAGACCAAAAGCACAATTGCTCTTACATTTGCTTAGGCGCTTTTAATAATCCCTTTTATTAATTAAGGTGATTAGGTGGATATGGATATCTATCGTGTTGTACGAGGTTGCTTCCATACTTCCAAGTTCCACGCGGTCGTAGTCACGGGCAAAAGCTAGTATTTGATAAATCTTACGGAAAAGTTTAAAAGTTTTCGTTATCGTTCGATATCTTTTAAACAAATAAACGATTTTTCTCGATTGACTTTATATAAATAGAATAAGGCTAGCGGCCGGTATCTTTCTACTCTGTCGGCCGCAGTTCGCGATGTGTACGATAAAATTGAGGTTCGCCGAACCCATCCCGCCGTTTAACTAGACCGGCCGGCCACAGAAATTGCATATGCCCGTAATAACATTTTACTTGTATAACCAGAACTGACCGTGCCTCTTCCAGCATTTTTCGTGAAAGGTACATTTCAAAAATGAACGCATAAAAACCCCGAGTTCATTGAAGCTATCGGTTGATATTTGAGATTATGTCGGATTTGAAGTTTATTTTTTTAATTAATTCTATATTATAGTGTCGTGTGGCACAGCCATCGAGTATTAAACAGGATTTGAATGTTTTCTTAGCACTGTATGGAAGGTACCAATCTTTCTGGGTGGGATGGACAGACTGTCATAATTATTTGCCACCGTTGGTAAAATTTTAACCCACTCCCGGAGTAGTGTGTAATGAAAATTAAACAGATTACGTTTGGTTTTAAGTATACCAAGCCTAAATAGGCAATCCTCATATAATTATAAGGCAGCCCTTTATTACTTTGCTTCCCTACTGTACCCTCACATTATTTACAACTAGTTACGAGTAAGTACATTAAATAAGTACAGGTGTTTTTATCGTCGCCCCTTCAAACAAAAAGTTCTCAATTGACTTTAGTCAGCGGGTACTTTTTCAAGAAAGGCGAAGGTTTCCAGTGACACAGAATGTTCAATTCTAGTCTTATTTAAACTTGTGGAGTTTGAAACTTTACCTTGGCATTATTTATAAACCAGGTGAGGTGGGGCGCGGGGTGCGCGGGGGCGCTGTGGCAGGTCGCGTCCAAGAAATCGTTCGGCGAAAACCTCTTATTTTTAATCTTTATCTTCGGCCGGTACCTTTGTCGCACTGTAATCATAAAAAAATTGTTACGTATTCCGAGCAGGAACCCAGGCTTCCTAAATAATGTAACTACTAGGGTCACACGGTAAGTACATGTTTGTGATAAATTAATAAGAGACCTACGCATTAGGCTATGCGTTAAGAATTCTTCTTGTCTCGTTTATAAAATTCGTCTGAGGACTTCGTTTGAGGAAATCAAAAAATATGAAATAAGCTTCCAGTTTAGTGAATATTGTGATGTAAATAATGCTTGACCCATATAAATTGAACGTCAAAAAGGTTAGAAGGTACACAAAGTAAATATAGTACACATAATAGAACCTGAGCAAACAAACGAGCTTTGCTTGGCGGGTCAAACTATATTTTTATAACATAACGAGATGAATAAAAGATAAAACTACATTAGAAACTTCATCCAAATCGTTAGTCAGTTGTATGCCGGTATCAATAGAATTGATGTCCAGCTTTTTACTTTTGAATTGGAAACATGTTGTTTAAAACGGTATTTTCCTTCTTGTCTAACTTAATTTTGAGGGTTGCTTGCCCGGATAAAATGAATACCCAACTTACATTCTAAATAGGTAGATATATTTAGAATCTAAGTAATGTTTAATCTCGAATGTCGCGGGACTGAGAATTTACTGGCTCACATTATTTGATATTGTTGGTACTTGATTGGTTGATATTTGGAATGTATTAATTAAAATAAAATTATAAAGGAACTTACCAATAATATTGACCTCGTATATTTTAGAGACTTTTGAATACAAAGGAGTCTCTAAGGCGATCTCGCAAGCATACGATCCTGACGCCGGGAAATCTAAGTGCTCTAACGTTACACTGCTGGAGGATACTTTGGATATCTGAAATAGAAATCAAATCTTAAATAGCGGCACACTACTCCCGAAGTTGGCCAAATTGGGCGAATATGATAGTGTAGAGGGACACTTCGCTGCTGAAATCCATACTTCGGCCGACTTCGTCTCGCCCAACCTCGGTCAACTTTGCGAGTAGTGTGGAGCCCGGGTAATAATTTACTGGCAGGTGCTCACGACCTCGTCCGCGTAAAACTTCTTTTCTACCGTAGTTGGATAAAAAGTTTCCTATACTTAACCATTTTTTAATGTCCAGCTGTACCCGTACCAATATTGGTTCCAATTCGTCTAGTCATTTTGGCGTGATGAGAGGACAAATAAATTCTACCCAACAAAAAGCGCAAGGCTGGCCTGGTGCCTCGCCGTCATACAAAACAAAAGACATCCTGCATCGCGCTATTAAAATATTTTGTGAAATCATACATGTTCATGACACCTCCCTATAGAAACCGTTATTATAATTGGATTGTATATTTTTCTGAAAACTGTTTTTGGTGTGCAATAAAGCATTATTTTATTGTATGTATAAGTTCAGAAACACACAATTGGTGCTAGCTAAAATGTAATAATGCGCTCCTGTTTCTTGAGTAAATTTAGTTTGATTAACTGCGTTCTATAATTAAAAATACTTACATCAAGTGTGGCTCCAGTTATGTTGAAGATTTCATATGGGGGGTCTCGATTTCTGATGTACCTCATGAAGTGACGCCCATCTTTGTAGAAGACGATCTAAAATAATAATTTCGTTAAACTTGTTTGTTAATGTCATTTCATAAATTTAGTATTGATTAATAATATTAAACGGAGCCAGTTATGGCGATCCGTGTGAGATTTCAATTATTATAGTAGTATAATTATAGTGGATAAATATGAGATATTGTTCATTATGTATGATGGTTTACGTTTATAGACTTCTATTACGTTGGGTTTGTACTGTATAGCTTACTAGTGGTTGCGTTAGCATAAAAGCATGCGCGACGGGTATGCTTTCATGCTAATATTATGATGATTAGTGACAAACAAGAATTATTAAGGAGTTGTATTGACTATCTCTGAACAATGAGCTCTAAATAGACTGAATCGAGAATGAATTTTTGGCCGATTGAGTCAATTGTAATACAAATTCTGTATCATATCGTAGGGGTTAACGTTTATGTTTGCATTCTAATTGCTTGGGTTTATTTTCTATAGCTTAATAGTCAACCAACAGATGCTGCTATAAGTATAGTTCGAATCCCATTTGCTAAGCGAATCCCATTAGCTTTGTACCCGATGAACAATACTTATCTGTATTGTTAACGGTGGCCACAGCTGCTACTTCGAAATGTAAGGCGTTATAAGTGCAAATTACTTTTACACTAAATTATTCTTTAAATCAAACAAAATAAGGTTTACTCTTAAACAAAGAGAACACAGATGGTGGTCACTTCGTAAGTGAAAGAGCAGTGAAGCTCGTTTCGATGCTTATAATGACAATGAAGTGACCAACATCTCTGTTCTCTTTGTTTAAGAGTAAACCTTATTTTGTTTGACTTAAAGACTAATTTAGTGTAAAAGTAATTTGCACTTATAACGCCTTACATTTTGAAGTGGCAGTTGTGGCCACAGCTAACAATACAGACAAAGAGTATTGTTCATCGGGTACAAAGCTAAGTGGATTCGCTCAACCAAAAGAATTACTTCATACCATACTAATGGAATAAGGATTAGTGGCTAAGAAAGTAATAGAGTATTTGTAACAATTTACTTATTATCTCTGAACAATGAGCCCTTATAAACGCGGTTGCATTGAGATAAATTGAATCGGTAACTTGTGATACCGGCACAAGAGTTGTGGCGTAGTACTGATTGAGCCGATTGTAGTAGGTACAAATTCCGTATGGCGTACCTACTCGTATGTACAGTCAAGGAAATTGAAACACGTACCTTTTTCGCTCTTGTCGCAATGACAATAAGGTTCAAAGAGGTACGCGTTACAGTTTCCTTTAATGTGTGCACCGCACTTCATTTGGGGCTATTTTAATGAAACTTAGGTTCATGAGGATTAAGTTTTATGATGATGTCTGCGCTAAATATGAACACGTCAAAACTAATAGACCAGTAGAGTACACTGCATAGCTCGAATAACTGCAACAATAAGGTGGTAATACGTCGGTTATACGAGCAATGGCAACATTGCTCACTAAATTTATAAAACCGATCAAAAGAGTACACTACATAGCTCGAATAACTACAACAATGATGAAATGATGAATGATGATATTTTATTTGCTTGTCACCGTTCTAGTAATTTGATTTGATTTGAATTGCAATTATATTAATGATATATTTAGTTTATTTATAATTTTACGTGTAACCGACAGTTTAATCGTATTTAAAATCTCGTCCCGCATAATGCCTGGTTCATCCCGCATAATACCCTTTTTTACCTGATCTCTTCAATAAACGTCTTAGCGGGTTTTACTGTACCTAGTTATCTGTAGGTAGCAGCACTATTAACAGTATTAACGTCAATGTCAAGGTAAACGATTCAGATTGACGGCACCAGTTGGCAGCACCTTCGTTGTACACGTACTAATACTTAATTACCCGTACTAATTAAGTGTATATTATGGTACATTCAACATTTGGTGTGTGTTCATAAAGCAAATAAACGCAACTACCCGAAAAGTTGACGTTAGTTTAGGTCCAATGTAAACTAATACTTTTGTCACGATACCTCGTCCCGTGGACAAGCTTGTCCGAGTCAAGATAAAGTTCAAATAAAACTTTGCGCCCTAATGACGTAATGGACCTCAGTTGGTATACGCATGCAAAATAACTGCAATATTTTGTTATATTCGTATTAGGATTTTGTTGCGGAAAAGGCCACTTTTATTATTTCAATAATTAGAAACATGTTTATTCAATTTGATGAAACCTCGATACTTATCTATTTTTGTATCATTGGCCCTTTCCATTTGTATATGCAACTCTGAACTGACAATATTCTAAATACTATCAAAGCGGAATACAATGAATTTTAATATTTTCGCTTCGCTTTACAGAAATAATAATAATAAAAAGTATACAAGCCAAAAGTGTAAATCTTTAATCTCACATTTATAAATTGTCTCTACACTACATTACATGGATTCCAATAGAATCCTTCACTTATATACTCCTAGCATTGTCTGCATTTTTACTGTAATTTTGTGTTAAGTGAGTCCATTGTTTGTTAGTGGTTTGCGAGTAAGTGTTTTAGTGGCTGAATGGAGTCACAAAGGCACACGTAATAAGTCATGTAAGTAGCCATCTTTTGTTACTAGAGAAGTGCCGTTCTCGAGAACGGAACGCTACGATTTGTAGGAGAAATGTTCTCGAGAACGTTCTTTCCCCATAAAAATTGGGAAACGTTCTGGAGAACGGCTCATCTATTTGTTACTAGCAATTATTTTTTTCATTCTATAATTCATATTAGCAAAAATATGTGTCGATAATTTATGTGTTAATGAAATGTATATAATTTTACTCCATAAATGTCCATCCTTTAGAAATTGAACGTACGAGTACGTAACACTTAACTCTAACGAAAAACTTTGTTTTGAATATGTATTCACGAAACGAAATTAAACTTACTTCTTTTAGGTTACGATTATGGGCTCATGGTTACTAGATTACGACATGCATACTTAATGTATATAAAGAAAATATGCAGCTAATACATAGGAAGACATCCATGAATCAGGAACAAACTTTCAAGTTCATCACACAAATATTTGTATTTTGTCCCGCCGTTGCACTACCACTGTCAACATGTTTACACATCTACATTTAACACAAGATATTTAGTAGAGAACCAACCCAATTGTAAAAAAAATCTTTAAATTACGATTTTCGTGGGACTTAGCTCCACCCGACGGAGGAACGTACGTGTTCGGCATGTTTTACTGAACACGAAAAGTGTAGTAGTCACTTCGTAGGGATATGGAGGACTAGGTAGCATTTTCTTTTTTGGGATTGTAATATTTTTTGTTCTGCATATCTATTTGACACATGGATTAAAAGGTCTATGTGAGCTGAGTCCAAATATATTCCATAATTATTTCCTTAAAGTTTCTTAAAAAGAAATGTGCCGAGTTTGAACTTTTGCCAGTAGACAAGTCAAATTAAATCTAATTATGTCCAATAATTCGTCACTTACTCGTATAAATAGGAAGTGACCACTGCACTTTTCGTGTTCAGAAAGGCCAAACAATTACTAGTACATCACATAGGTACCGGTAGTCCGTAGGGCGAAGCTAAGTCCCACGGAAGTTACTTTTATCTACGCACATATCATTAGTGCTCTAAAATGCGTTCAGAAACCGTAGGAAATGACCAGCATTACTACAACCAATTTTAACAACCAATTTTACTATGAGAACTTTCTTATCTGTGGCAGTAGGTAAAATCTGTACTGTAATGTTATAACAGTATCAATTTTTGTAAGGTTATGAGTTTAAAATTTGGAACAGCTGTCAAAAATAAAGTAGGTCTCTATTCTAGTATCCATAGATATTATAATATTGTTATCGATACGAAACGTCAATTCAGTATATTTTTTTATAAAAACTGCACGACATTTGATCTCGAGTGACATGAGAATATGGATACATTCGTTTGTATATGATTTAGAAAAAAAAAACATTCGTCTTGACGGAGGTTCGAATTGCCGCCATTATTGTTGTCATTTGTTTGTTGGTTCTTTGCTGTTACGAAAGTATAATTGTGATAAGTTTATTGTAATTCACATTTTAGTTGAAAATATTGTTTCAATGTAAATGTAAATTATAACTATTACAATAAATAATCTGTTTATGTATTTGTTCAGATTTATTTCTTACTGCATTAGTATATGTCATTTTTAGATATTTTACAGGTAGCACTAGTGGTGCCGGTCATTTCCTTATGGCTTCTGAACCCATCTTAGAGTACTTATGATATGTGTGTAGATAAAGTACGAGTAGTGTATACAACTGTACATAATTAGGCCTTAAAACACTCGTGTGATCCTATTATGAAACAGTTGCATAAACTACTATTATAGCCATCGGAAAGCGTACTAATTGTGTAAATCATTGATACAAATTAAGAAATTAAAATGAGCAACATTTCATTCTTACAAAACTCTGCTGGATATTCTTAACGTTAAATATTCTTTTACTTTTAAAACATTGCTCATGATCGTGGCAAACAAAGTTTAGCTAATTGCCATTCTCTCTCTATTATTTTTCAACCGCCCACATCCATTCGTGATCTGGGAATCAATGTTTTATGCATAAAGTCAATGAAATTTGGCGCCGACCGAAATATATTCGAATACCGCATGATAATTCAATAAAAAAATGTCGGCGTTTCAGGAAAGCCTCGATCAAAGCCCGGGTCATCCTGTATTCTTTGTAAGCACTTTTCGCTAAGATTTCTTTGCGGAGAGTGCCGCAGGCTGAGCGTCGAAGCGGTGGTCGTCTTTTCTTTTGCTATCCTTAGCTATTTTAATTAGCTCCTGGAAATTAAAGGTTTCCGGGTAAGTAATGGTGAGAGTTTCTAAGAATTTAACACTGTCTTCATCAAAATAATGGATTTCAACGTTCAGTTTTTCAAACGTGCTTGCTTCGTGGGCAACCATTAAACCATTATCTATAATCTCTTACAAGCAAATGAACTGTCAAACCATAGAAATTGAGTCAGATGTCATAGGGGGCAAACGAGCAAACGTATCGCCTGATGGAAAGCGATAACCGTCGCCCATAAACACCTGCAACACCAGAGGAGTTACAAGTGCTTGCCTACCTGGAGGACGAAGATAGAATGCCTCTATGCTAGTAATTTCACCGGCTATCTTACCCCCAAAACTTTGGTTTAGAGTCGATACGAACGAACCAATGAGATTGAATAGTTTTCGCTAATTAAAAGACGATAACAGTCGTCAAAATCACAGTCGCCAAAACTTAAAGGTTTAACATCTACTAATAAAAAAAAAGAGTTATTTATATGGCGTGGATAGTATATTAGACGAGATATGTTCGTAAATGCTGTTTAACGAGTAGGCACTTAGTTAAGTATGAAATGTCTTAAGAGGAAATACTACTGCTCATTTTTCCATACTAATCGAGGTTTCGTTGTCGTCTGTTTCCTTCTCCAAAACTTAACCAATCGTTACTAAATTGTAGGCACTGAAGAAGGAAACTTTCTGTGTCGGATTGTATCGAATTTTGCGCTCTTTGTTTGGCCATTAATTAATAAATATTTAAATATATATTTAAATTGTGTGATAAAGAGGCGTCCGCATGTTTCGCACTTTCCAGGCTCGCCCCCAGTTTATACGAAAACTTAAAAACAGCATATTATGGGTACCTACTTCCACACCATACTAACTCAAGGGGTGGATTTGTGGGGCATGTCAGCAAATCGAGATAAAGTGTTCAAAATGCAAAAGCGTGCTGTCAGAATAGTTATACAAAAATCCTTTGACCACCCTGCCAAACAACTATTTAGGGATTCAAAAACACTCCGCGTTTACATTATAACAGCTTATAAGTACGTAAGGGCTAACCTAGCTTGCATCACCGCTCCACAGAACACATGTACACGCAGAATGCCCACATTGAGTGTTCTGTTCCTCGACGCAGACTCGCAAAGGCCCGGAAGTCACTCGGTGTCATTGGGGTAAAAATATATAACTCTGTCCCATCAGATATAAAATCAATTGAAAATGAAAATCTATTTATAAAAAAATTTAAGTCACTTCTAATTGACCTGGCCTGCGTAGAATAAATAAATATTGAAAAATTGGTACTTACCTACTTAAATGATAACATGTTTTCATTAAAATGTTAATGTAATTAATAGTAACCGAAAAATTTGATATACTTATTAAGTTTATTTAGACAATGACATGTAAAATATCGAATTTTATAAAAAAAAAAACTGTCGCAAACATGTCCTTTAGGCGTACACAAAATCTATAATAATTTGCGAAAACATTAAAACGGTCCAACACAATATATACTATTCTTATTCAATTTCCAAAATATGTTACGATTTGTTACTTTTTGGAGAAGGAAACAAACCGAAACCTCGATCTGTTAATCCGTTAAGTAAGCATGTTATATTGCTATAGTTATCAGGTGAAAACCTAACAAGAACTGATGGTATGGGAAGATGAGCAGTGATTTGTCCTCTTAAGCCTCTCTTCTATTCTTAATGTAGCAAACGATAATTTGCAGCTGATATCATAATTATAAACTGCAATTACGCTCCCTTTCCATAATAAGTGATTATCGCAAAGGTCTTCTCTCTTTTTTATTACTTATGAGTATTATAAATGTGTTATGTTAAGCCTTTTTGATATGTTGATTTGGTATAACCGCAACAAAAGACAAGTTAAGAAGAATTTAATTTATTTGGTGAATACATTCTGTCCATTGCATTTGGTAATATATTTAGCCGATATCCTACAAACAACTTGCTGATTCACCACTCCACCCGCGACCACGACGCATTGTAACTGCAGATGCATAGAAAATGAGATGAAGTGTTTCGAATTTATTATTTAACACCACTTCTTAGTCGTGTACTCTTCGCGTAGTCTTGGTCATAAGGGTTGTTTGTTACACGGCCCTCTTTATTTGTGATCGCAATTTCTTTCTAACCGATGCATTTTCCAGACACAGTCGCTTTCTCTTGTTCAGTCCGTCACAAGGAGGAAAATGTTGCACATGCTCGTGACCTCCGCGTAGCCTTAGCGTATAAATAAGCGTAATACAGCAGAAGTAGTGGTTTATTCCCTTAAGATTAGAATAAACAAGGGGGGTAATTCGGCCAATTTTAGAGATCTCTCCATTACATCGCCATCCGACACTTTTGACGTGTCCCTACTTGACAAGTGGCGATATCTCTAGAACATCGCAACTTCGCCAATCCGGTCGAATTAGATTTGCGTCTCCTTTGTATGCGACGGCGTAGATAACAGGCGCATACTTAACTTGTCCGGGTAGTACCTACGTAAGTTTTAAATTTACCTTGTAAATGGAGTCGGCGTCAACATTGTGATCGCAGTGCAAGGTGGCATTGTGCTGGTGCACCACGAAGCGGGGCACGCGCAGGTCCACCCACACGTCCGCCATGCCCGCCACTGTTGACAATAAATAATAAATAAATAAATAAATATTAAGGGACAATCTTACACAAATCCGCCTGGTCGCAAACTAAGCTTGTGCTATGGGTACCTACTAGATGACGATATACCTACTCGTACATAATATAAAAATACATATCCATGACTCAGGACAAATATTCGAGTTCATCATACAAATATTTGCCCTGGCCGGGATTCGAACCCAGGACCGCCGGCTCAGTAGGCAGGTGAACAAACTGCGCCAACCGCGTCATCAATAAGGAGTCATTGAAGCTAATCTTAGCAGCATCGCAGGTAGGGTTACTCCGATGTTCGTAATTAGAACTTTGTATCTTGCCGTCATCCATTAATTCAATGTTGGCATAAACTTATATATTTTTTTTCTTTTTTTTTATTAGCCTGTTAGTGTCCCACTGCTTATATTTATTATATTAAAAAAAAAACTAATATAAACATCCCAAGAGTAAGTAAGCTGTAATTAACTTACACTAAATATGAAAATAACAATTGCAACACTTTTCTGATGTTTCCCGCATCTCAGAGTATCTAATTGTATAACTGAAAAATGGGTTACGTCTGACTTTCTTAAGGTTATTTTCCTTTTAATACCGTACGAGTATACGCCATCAATCATTTAAGATGAAAATATCAATATATATTTCGATTGAGTGATGACATGCAAATAGCCTACTATTTGAATAATTTATGGATTATTTGCAGTGTAGGGTACAGGCAATATAATATATTTTTGTGACAGAGCATTTGTTTCCTTTTAAAGCAGTATTTTATGGTTAACTCAGCAATTAGTTAGATACATATCGGAACAAATTAATGTGTTTATTAAATGGCTTTATTTAATGAAACGTTAAAATAGCAATTAAATTCGATAACGGGGATATTCATCTGGGAAACTGATATGAATAATCTATATTAATTGAATTAACTGAAATATATGCCTAGCTATCAGAATGACCGACACGAGTATAATTTTACCGGTCACTGAAATATTATGGATGGATGGAATGGAACACACTCTGGGGCATTAATGCGGTATTTAACTGGCAGATTAAATTAGCTATATGCTTACTTTTCGAAATTCAAAATGATGCCTTATAGTGGCCGGCGATCGCTTAAGTATATGGCATTTCATAATCAGGAGGCCTCTGGCACGAATGAACCTTCTCAACCTTAAAAACATTTTAAGAAGGAGAGCCATCTTGATTTATTTCTGCCCCAAGGGTCATCGGTTCTACGAGCAATGTGCCTCGCCCACTGACACTGCTTTAGGCTGTGCTTTAGGTTAGATAACTAAGATAAGCATGCTCTTTTGAAGCTGAAGCAGTTATACTGAGGTATAGAAAAAAAAACTGTGAAACCTAAACCCGTGGGCTATAGGCGCTGTTAAAATATCGTCCGTTCTCATTGCACACTTATTCCGAAGCGTTTAATATGTGACGCGCGTCGGGAGGGAGTTGCACGTTACGCGTTTTATGATGATCACATACTCGCTAACACGCCAGAGATCCCATGAGAGCACACTCTTTAATTGGTTTGGTACATGTGCAATTGTGCAGATAATAAAATTCTGCGACGTGAATCTGTAAGTTTGGTCTATGATATGTGTGAAATTATTTTTTGTTAAAGCAGTAGGTAATGTCTGTGTAATGTAAACCAATAGCCGTGTAGAATTTTTTTTTTGAGGGTGTCAATTGATTCTGTTTTTTATTGGGAACAAATGTCTATACTAACTAGACACTTAGATTGCTCTAAAAGTCAGAAATGAACGTCGAAGTTCAACATTCCTACAGAGTGCTAAAACGATCTTTACAATATGGCCACCTACATTGTGATGTCATTCTGTGGGTTGGGCACCAATATTTGTATGGAGACAATAAGTAATTTGCCATTTTCACTATGAAAAAGTACGTTTAAGTTAATGGCAGTCATACAATTATTGATTTACTGAAAAGTATTAGAAAACATCATCTGGGTTAAAAAAAAACATAAAATTTGCGTACCTTAAAAATATATTTTTTTTTTCTTTGTTATATTATTCATATAACTACAGTAGGTATGTTGTTATATCAGTCAACACCCCTATTGTTTATATTGAAGCGTAAGGTTGAATGATTAAATTTGAGCGGGATTGGAACCGAACTAAGGCATGTAAGAAATGGAGCAACTAGTTGAACAATCTATGTATATACTTATATTGCATTGGACTCGGTGGCTGTGGAAAGACCGTCCGTGTTGGCATGGAAAGCCGTTGGAGCGCCTCGAATCACAGTTTCGAAGTCCGCTCGAGTCATTGAATTTAATATTGAAATAAAAAAATTGGCTTTAATAAAAATATAAGGATTACTGAGATACGTGTAATTTTTTTGGGAGTTATCAATTCCTTGCGAGGTTCATTAAAGTTTACCACTGGCTAATTTGTAGTCAAAACCAAAACTAATTTAATTTACTTATGCCAATAGCATTTAATTAATCTTACTTATATGGATTATAATATCACGTTGCCGATAAAGAAAACTAATTCCATGTGTGAATAACGAGTACCTATGAATGGATTTTCGATATTTTATTTATTTTCTTTTACATAGTTACTGCGATTGCCCCAATTGGATCGCAATATAAGCTGCATCCGCGTAGGTACAGGACAAATAAATCGCTGAGCTCACAACTCGATTCAGCTTTACCTATGAACATTTCAATGCTATGTTAAGCTTTTTTGAGCCTCGGGCAAATAGGATGTGTTTCTCTGCCCCCTTATTTTAACAATAAGAAAAATGTACAAGAAATACATAGAATCGGGATGATACGGATACTGTAATAAGCTTTACAGACACTACCGTACGTACTAGTACTTAGATGTTCGATAGCTGCAGTAAATTTACATTAGTCTGTAATGTTTATGTTTGATTCTCTGTAGTCGAACTAAGAACATTGATTATGCGAAGAGCGAGAGAAGTAAGTGGCTTCTCGGTATCGTACTTCCCGATAGCTAGAACTTAACTCTCTCTGGGGCTCAAGTCTAAGACGGTCATTTTGAAATTTTACTGCCAATTTGTTGACCGTTTTTTAGGGTTCCGTACCCAAAGGGTAAAAACGGGACCCTATTACTGAGACTTCGCTGTCCATCCGTCCGTCTGTCACCAGGCTGTATCTCAAGAACGGTGATAGCTAGATTAGCTAGTCAGTTGAAATTTTCACAGATGATGTATTTTCTATTGCCGCTATATTAACAAATACTAAAAATAAAATAAAATACATATTTAAGGGGAGCTCCCATACAACAAACTTGTTTTATGGTACGAAACCCTTCATGCGCGAGTCGGACTCGCACTTGCCCAATTTTTTATAAAATTCGTACCTACTAAACTATGTGTACAAATAAATGATACATATTTTTCTTAGCCTTTCTAATCACATAATGCCTATAATTCTTATATATCTGTGATTTTCACTTTTTTGATGATACATATTTTTCTTAGCCTTTCTAATCACATAATGCCTATAATTCTTATATGTCTGTGATTTTCACTTTTTTGATGAAACTATAATGACAGCGCTTATGATTTATTACCTACTCATTAATAAAAATGATACTATCACAAATAATGGCTGTCATTTGTCAATGCCAAGTATATGTGGGGCAAAAACTATTTAGAATGAATATTACCATTTCATAATTATACCTTTTATATCGTAGTCATAATTATAGTCTATCTATTTATCACCACGAACTTCTAATGCTCATAACATAGGCCTCTTCAATAGCTCGCCACAAAGCGCAATCATGCGGAGACCACATCCATATTGACTCCCCGCAATCCTCACGAGGTCATCCGTCCATGTATTCGGAGTACTTCCTACCATAAGTCATAATTTTATAATGGTCACGGACGATTCCGATCTTGATACATGGACCGGCTAAAACAACTTAGTTTCGGAATGTACATTCACTATTCACATACCAAAATCCGAACCATCCTAACATTGTTCCGAAATCCGTTTAAGCTCATAGCTCACTCAACTTAAAGCCTTACTTAACTATTCAAGTGCATGCTTTCATACAGCGCTCACGCTTACTAACTTCTAATTTACTTGCAATATTAAAGTCCTTTGACGGATTTATTTAGAAATAATTTTGTAATAGCTGTTAAAAACACGACCGCGTTGTATTACTGTCCGCATGTTCCTCAGTTACTGTGCCAAGATTTTAGTGAAATTAAATGATCAAACAAGATATTTCAAATAAACACACAGCTAACGTTAAAGAAGGTGTATGAATTTTATTTAAATGAGCGATAATCGCTGAAACCAATCGATAATCTTAATCAGTCAAAATGTAACCCGATCTAAAATGTGCCATTATGGTGACCATTCATTTACATTTAGCAGGCCGTTTAATTTATTTCCTTTAGAGATTTCAAATGTCGGATGAATGCAAGTGAAATATAATGCATGAAAATATAATAAAGCCTTGTACATTCCGGCTCCATCCTGGCTAACACAACCAACCGTGAGCAGATATTATTTATGCGAAACGCAGTTCTGCAGCATATTTTAAATAAATTAAAACATTATCTTCCTCAACTATTTATTACATGTTTGCCCAATGGGAGAGAACTCGCGCGCAAAAACTAGTATAACGTACGTATGTAGAGAGCAGATTGTACTCTCTCGCCCCTCTCTCGCAGGTTGCGTAGGGTTGATGATGCCATAACTCACGGGGGCTGGCTGAACCATCCTGTAGGCGGTAGCTACGCCTCGTAAAGGTGTAAATTTAATCCCCTGTAAATTCAATTCTAACTCTTATTTAAACCTTTGTTCAGCCCAAATCGGTTTAGGATATTAAAATAAGTTTTAAGTATTTTTCTTGATTTTGCGCGTAGATTTTTTTTTCATATTCGATTTAGTGGCGTTCTTTGATGGCGTTTACTATATGGTACGAGTAGTTCAAGGGAAAGCTTTTAGATAGACACATTAGGTCTCAAGACTTATTGTATGTGTGTATGTATAATATGGCAGTGCGGCCAAATCACATTTAAACGGTTAGAGGGACGTTCAGATGGACGTCTAAATATTTCACGATATGTCGACAATTTTTTCTAGTCGTCTAGCTCATGTCAGTGTGGTCGTGGTCTCTGTATTATAGCAATGTGAATCGAATAAGACACCTAGTTTATTACCTTAACTAACGTGATCTGTGAACGCATAGGTACTATTCCAAGATTCATGTAGACCTTGTAGCTTGGTAAACAACTAAAACCATTTAAATACTTAAAACTGATTTGCCTGGGTGTTACCCACGTAAAGTCAGTTTCAAACTATATTGCAACACAGCTTTACCGTGTTACCAACTGTGTTACTCCAAACTGAGTGTGTCACTAAAACGTTACAGCTATTAAGACGTTAGGCAAACTACGTGACGTCACTCACATGGTTTCCTAAGTTACTTGTTATGGGTAGTCATTAGAAGGGTTGACTGTACTTATCTCGAGGGGAGAAGTTAGTTTATGAAGTAATCTAAGCATAATCCTTAACGTGTACGACACAGGTTAGTTTCATTGCCGAATCGCGACTGTCTGATTGACGGAAACATTTCATTGATACTATAATCTACATACTAACGAAATTTAACTGAATAGTTTGAGTCCTTTCTGACATGTTTTTTTAGATCAAGGTATGGATACACCTCATATGAAGAAGCCGGGCAGTTCCATGCTTTCTGTGAGGTAAGTAATTTCATGTAGTAGCCATCGCATAAGACGTAATATTGTTTTCAGGTTTTGGTTAAATTTCAATAAGTATTAATAATCTAGTACAATTTGCTCACGTAACTTTAATTTTAGTGACAAAGATTATGTTGCTCCCAGTTCCTGGGATTGGCCAGAGTGAAAATGCTTATTTAGGATATATATTATATTTATAGTGTTAATACAAAGTATACAAACACGATTTCTACTTTGACTATTTCTGACTGATTAACCGTCGGTTTGTTTAGGTCATGAAATGTTCCCATGACACCCTCGAATTATATTATTGAATAAATATATTAAAAGACCGTAGTAATAATGTAGTTTTCAAAAATATTCGGAAAAGTTGTCGTTTATAAAAAAAACTTTAAGGGAAGATATTTTAATTTCTGTTTGAAATTACCTAATGTATACAATGAGTTTATACTGACGAAAATTATACCAGGTGTTGCCTGTAACAGGAGCAATAAATTAAAATATGGATTCTACTCTTCAAATTGAACAACTTTGTTCAGCAACTTTAAAGTCAGTTTTCAGAAATGTATTATTTCAAACAAATTAAATAGTATTTTCATGTACGTCGTCCAACATTGACATTCCCTGAGCATTGACATAACTGTCACTCTCCTAATATCGGACATTTCGCAATACATTGCTTCTTTGTCTAAACATTATTCTACAAAATATCATTTAATACACGTTATTTTCAGAAGTTGCTTAACAAATGTTGTCCAGTTTTAAGGGAAGTATCTTTGTTTTAATTTATTGCTCCTATTACAGGAAACACCGGGTATTCTTACTAATAGCCAAATAATAACTAATGTTCAATTTAAGGAGGTTATAATAAAGATATAAGTTATTTTTTTTTGCAAATCTCCGATTTAGGTTACCTACTTCCTTTGTTTAAGAAAATCTGTCATCACTTCACTAGTCGTCAGAGAATTCTCTAACATCCGAGGCTCGAAAATATCACAAACAATCTGTAGCAGTATGTTATTTATGACTATGTAAAGTTAAATGAGTTATTTACTCAGAGTAATGGTTGCCAATCCATTTCACCTCACTCCAAAAAGTCAGTGCCGGATAAATTACCAGCAAATAAAAAGTTGTTTATTTGCTGTCCGAACAAAACCAAATTTAATAGTGAATTTTTGGAATTCGATTAATGAATGTCGTAATAAAATTGATTTAATTGACCAATGTAAACGCCAAATGAAACAATTTTAGTGTGTAAAGGTAATACTAGTATAATACAGCCTTCACTGTCAAAATAGGCTACTTTAAAAAATTTGAAATCCATAAAGCAAAACGGTTATTGCAAGTATACATATACACTCTTCTACACTAAGTACCAAACAATAATTGAGATTCGGTATAATGAAATAAAATTATCATAAAATTAATAAAACGAAACCCAGAAATTAAGGCGGAGAGAGAAATTTCTCAATTCAAGAATTGAATATTGTGTATATTTACAAAACAAATTATTTTATCTATCCAAATATCATTAACCCTCCATGATGCGTTCAAGAAAAAATAGACGTTATAATTGCTAAATAATAACATATATTTCGATAATATTACTCTATTCAAATTTCGAACATCTCTGAAAAACAAAGAGATTTGATTTGACCTCTATTCTAATATCAGTCGAGATGACGTTTAGTTTGAAATGAATAGGTAGTCAGTTTGCAATCAAATTTGGCAAATGTCGCACGTAAGATATCAAACGATATGATATTTGGGATCGACTCTAGTTTGTCTCGGAATAAAAAAAAAAACTATGACAGCTGCCAGAAAACTTCATTACCGCTATTACCGCGTAAAATGTGTCATAATGCGCGGCTCCTGAATGCATCATGGAGGCTTATGATTATGTGGGTATAGATAAAGTAGTTGCTAAATAATAACATATATTTCGATAATATTACTCTATTCAAATTTCGAACATCTCTGAAAAACAAAGAGATTTGATTTGACCTCTATTCTAATATCAGTCGAGATGACGTTTAGTTTGAAATGAATAGGTAGTCAGTTTGCAATCAAATTTGGCAAATGTCGCACGTAAGATATCAAACGATATGATATTTGGGGTCGACTCTAGTTTGTCTCGGAATAAAAAAAAAACTATGAAAGCTGCCAGAAAACTTCATTACCGCTATTACCGCGTAAAATGTGTCATAATGCGCGGCTCCTGAATGCATCATGGAGGCTTATGATATGTGGGTATAGATAAAGTAGTGTATGTTGTATGTAACTGTACATAATTAGGCATTAAAACACTCGTGTGATGTTATTATGAAACTTGCCTTCGGCTCGTTTCACAAACCCACACTCGTGCTTAATACCCTTCATTATGTAGTCACATAAACTACTATAATTGATAAAATACAAAGTTCAATGATACGTACGCCCAAGATACTTAATTGATGAACTTCTGAGTAGGTACTTAGATGCTTAAGCGTGTAAATTCTTCGCCTATAAAACAAGACAAGGCGGTGCGATCGAATTGGCCGGTACCAATCTCTATTTTATAAATGGCGCTTTATCCGGACGCGTACCTACCGTACTAATTTTACATTCTACCGGTTTACGGTTCCACTCGCCGTACGGATTCCTGGCAAGTAAAATTTTTTATTAGGTACTCTTTATAGACCTACGATAGCGTTTTTCGTAAATTTAAAATTCAAACCCAAAATAATACTTGGTTCAAGGTAAATATCAGAGGGTGATTATTCGAGCGTTTAAACCGCCTCATTACCGTGACCACTATATTTTGACGAACCCCGTATCATCAAAGGCGCCATTTTATATTGTCTTGTAGAAGACGCAGATTTTTATCAAAATCATGTAAAAATGTGTGTCTACAAGTTGGCCAATATTGTGGTTACGGCGGCAATGGAGCGGTTAAAACGCTCCGAATAATCACCGAGATAATAATTATTTTCTACAAGCTTTTATTTAATTGTTATTGATTGTTATTGATAATAGTTATAGATACTTTCTAACGAAAAAAAATGTATAATAGCGTAATACGAATACTTATAAAACGAACACCCAAGATACTTAATTGATGAACTAGGTACAAAGTTGATGACTCATGGTGAATCCGTCTTCTATAAAACAAGGCAAGGCGATGTAATCGGATTGTCCGCCACCAATCTCCTTTCAGTAAGTCGAGCTATATCCGAACGCGAACTAAATTTACATTCCTCCGGTTTACGGTCCCACTCGCCGTACGGCTTCCTGCCAAGTCAACATTTTTATTACTCTTTAGACCTCTTGCAGGGATTTTCGTGAATTTAGAATTGAAACTAGGTCGAAAAGCTGTAATTGTAATATATTGTTTTTTGCTATAAGTCGAGTAAAATAAAAATTAAAATTTTAGTTATTGATTCCATATTGACAATAGTTGTACTTCTTGTTGATGCGGGCTGAAATTATGATAATTATTAATGTTATTTCAAAAAGGTCCTTTTTTCGTGTCCCATCTAATACATTTTATTTCAACCCTACAGAATCTTTAGCAAATGCTAATCAGTTTAAACCAAACACTTTCTTCACGCTGCTTCCGATTACCATAATTTCATTCCTTCTCAATTTATTCATCAAAAAGAAGCCTTATAAAATAACACGGGTATTCCATAAATTGAGAAGTTTCTTCACCGGAATTCTTATGAAATTAAGCTACAACCTAATTCTTTTATTGGTATCATAAAGTAAGTATTAAAACATAAAGGTAGTAGGTACTGAAAAAGTTGTTAATTAATTCAATTTAATATGCTGAACTGGAAATAGGTTTATTCGGAAATTAAGTTACAAAATGACATACACTTAAATTGTATAGTATTGTAAAATCTAAAACCTACCCATTGTTACTATTTTAAAACTAGAAGGTAATTTAAGGTAGGTAATTTTATTAATTAATGCTGAAAATTATAAGTTAACGCTACGCCCGCGCAGGTGTGAAGTTGCTTAATCTGAGTACCTAAAATATATTTTGGAGCTACTTAAAACAATATTCTTAAAACTAAAAACTGATAACTCTAAATTAGATAGGTAGCGAATATTATATTTTAGATTAAGTTTGAAGATAACCAGTTTTATATGCCCATACAAACGTTTCAACTTCCGTATAGCCTTTTTAAGAATAAGCTCAATTCTGATATCTTAACTAGCTATTAGTACTGAAAAGTTTTACGGAAATATTGTGAAGTTTTTGTGTTTAAGTGGAAATTACATTCCTACAAACTTTCACGTTTATAACATAATATAACAAAGATATCTATCTTCTATACATACATATGAGCAGAGCAGTGCCAAAATGTTTTTTCACAAAAATATAACATAAAAATTTTAACATTTAACATAAGGAGCCTTCAACATAATTTTTCCGCTTTTTTAATCTTTCTTAAACGCCTAAACACTGAGTATGATGTTATAGTCCTCACGGAATGCTGGCTCAGGGATGGCTCAGTTGTCGAACAAATAGATAACTACGTCTCCTACCGAACTGAAAACATAGGAAATCAGGCGAGTGGGGTAGTAGTGTATGTAAGGAACATCTGGAATGCTCAGGTAAGTGAACCACTAATTCGAGACGCTGATTGCCTTTTTATTGACGTACCCAAATGCTTTGCCATTTTAGGAATATACCGTTCTCCGTCTGTGACAAATATAGATTCCTTTTTAAATTCACTTGAGTCCTTTATAAATACAACACACAAAGATTCAGATCTTATTGTTACTGGTGATATGAATATAGATATAATGAAAACAACCCCCCAGTCGGCAGATTATCTGTGCACAATGGCCAGCCTAGGACTAAAAACTGCTGTAAACAAACCAACGAGGAAAACTGCGTGTTTGGACCATTTTTTTGTCAGATCTAAACTAACCTTAAAAGCATTAGTTTGCGCTACAGATATAACGGATCATGATGTGGTAGCCCTAGGCATTGCATCCAAAACTAAAACAGCCCCAATAGTAAGAACCTTTGATAGTGTAGACTATAAAGGTATTTGCTCTGATCTGGCTAACGTGAAATGGACTGATGTTACTGCCAAGACGTCTGCGACTGAAGCCGCAAATGCGTTTACTGAGATGGTTTCAAATATAATAGAAAAGCATTCAACTAAAAGGGTCATCAGCCGCTCGAAATTTAGTCTCAAACCGTGGATCACACCAGGGTTAATAAGATGTTCCAAACATAAAGATCGGTTGCACGCAAAAAGCCGTAAAAGACCTAACGATCTCAATGCAAAATTGATATTTACTCGCTATAGGAACTTCTACATATCTCTTATTCGCAAACTTAAAACTGAATACGAACGCAAACAAATTCTGGAAAATAAAAACGATTCAAAAAAGTTGTGGTCGACTATCAAGAACCTAATGCAAGTCCCACGTGAGAACAGAAGCCCAGACTTTGTCACCATTAAACCAACAGTAGCTGCGTCTCTAGATCATGTGAATGATTATTTTTCAACGGTAGGGCAGACCCTTTCTAATAAATTATTGGCTCAATCTGGGGAAACTGAAGCCTCCCTAGTGTCCAAAGTGCAGGTGCCTTTATCTCCACAAAATTCTTTTTTCATGGCCCCCACTGACTGTTATGAAGTTGAAAACATAATTCGGAACCTTAAAACCGACAGTTCCCCGGGATTGGATAGAATAAGTAATCGCCTGCTAAAGCTTGCAATTTGTTACATTGTTGAGCCCATTACTGCCATTTGCAACAAGAGTCTCGAGACAGGTGACTTTCCAGAACCATGGAAAACAGCTGCCGTGGTCCCAATCTACAAAGCAGGAGCCAAAGACGATGCTTCGAACTACAGGCCGATCTCACTTCTATCCAGCTGCTCAAAGGTGCTTGAAAAACTGGTAAACAAGAGGCTTATAGATTTCCTCAATTCAGAAGGCTTGTTAACAGACCGACAGTTTGGCTTTCGGCAAGGCAAGTCGACTGAAGAAGCAGTCTCTTTATTTACTAAATTAGCTAGTACACACCTGGACAAGGGTAATACATGCGTTGGTGCATTTCTAGACCTGGCCAAGGCCTTCGACACGGTGTCAGTGCCCATCTTACTACAAAAATTAGAACTGCTCGGAATAAGAGGAATAGCGCATGACTGGTTCCGCAGTTACTTAACTAATAGACGTCAATGTACCAAGTTCGGCAATACAGTTAGTGCAGCAAAACCAGTGGTATTCGGTGTCCCACAGGGAAGTATTCTCGGACCTACCCTTTTCATAATGTATCTAAATGACTTGGCATACCTACCTATAAAAAATGGGGAGATGATATGTTATGCTGATGACACCGTAATACTATTCCATGAAAGCACGTGGTCGCGATGCTTAGAGTCCGCTCAAACCGGTATAATGTTGGTCTCGAACTGGTTGAAAAACAACCTGCTAACTTTAAATGCCGACAAAACAAAATTCTTGTGCTTTCACAAAACTAAAGCGTCAGCACCAATGGGAAATCCGAAACTAAAGATTCATATACCTAACTGTGGTGGGGGGCTTTCGTGCAATTGCTGCTCAGTCGAAAGAGCAACATATATCAAATACTTAGGGGTTATATTGGACGAAAATCTTAACTTTGCTAAACACATTGACGCAGTCGCAGCACGAATCAGGAAGTTGGTATTTACAATGAAAATACTCAGGAATTCTGTTGATAGAGGCTTGCTGAAAATCATATATGTTGCTCTTTGTCAACCAATACTAACATATTGCTTAACTGTGTGGGGGGGTGCGACCAGCTCAGTAATGATGGTTCTGGAAAGAGCTCAACGGTTCTTACTTAAGGTGATTCTCAGAAAACCACGCTATTACTCGACAGCTATGTTGTATACAGAGATGGGAGTGCTCACCGTGCGTCAGCTTGCTATCATAAAAATTATTGTATTCATGCACCACAAAGTTACCAAGACACAAGCCTTCAGTGATCTGTTCGGTAAACGAATTTTTAAACTACCTGTCCCCCGCTCTAATACCTCATTTGCCAAGAGATTTGCTGATTACCTCTCCCCACACGTTTACAACACAGTAAATAAAATATGTCCTATCAGGGACATCACTGTTCCTGAAGCAAAAAAGAAGGTATCACTGTGGCTCCAGTCTCTTGATTACAGTGCCACAGAGCAACTTCTTAAGGCTTCTTCATGAATATTCACCCACACACACACACACACACACACACACACACACACACACACACACACACACACACACACACACACACACACACACACACACACACACACACACACACAGCGCACTCTGTTAAACTTGCATGATAATAAATAAGTAAATTAATTAAAATATATATATATATTTCTCTTTTAAGACCTTAGAATGGTTTAAGGATATGTTAATCTAAGAACATTTTTTGTAAATACTCGCAACGTGTTGTTAATTTAATATTAAATTGGTAACTGTCGAAAACGACTCCACAAGACAGGCTTTGCCTAGTGTGGTTGTCACAGGAAAGTCACATTTTGTACAAATTTAAATGGTAAATAAACGTTATTTTATTTTTTTATTTTATTATTTTTTATATAAACGGAAAAGCGCTGACTGACTGACTGACTCACTCATCAACGCAGAGCCAAACTACTGAATTTTAGGAACTTGATTTTTATACAATATATGACGTAGAAAGTATATGACGTAGACAAGTACTAAGAAGGGTTATTTCAAAACTCATCCCCTAAGGGGGTTAAATTGGGGTTAAAAGTTTGTATGGAAATTGTGTATTTTTTTAACTTTCTGCAGAGATTCTCTTTCTAAAAACAAGTAACTGATTTCAGGGTTTTTGAATACTCATTCTTTGAAGGGGTTAAATGGGAGGTGAAAGTTTGTATGAGGAACTTGGGATTCTTTGAGTAAGATAATATTTCATGCATAGATTTTTCTAAATAAAATAAGAAAACAAGTTTCAGCATTTTTGGAAATTCAGCCCCTGAAGAGGTTAAATAGACAGTGGAAGTTTATATGAAAACGTGGCCTTTTTGAGTGCATTATCTTGCGGGTAGACTCATCATCAAAAACTGCGAAAATGGATTTCAGTTCACAGAACATCAAGTAAATAGTATATAGTAGTATATTTGTGCTACGGAATCCTACATATCAGTATTAAGTTATTATTCCGTCAGCTCAATGCGAACCAAACAGTCACGTTGTTTTGTCGCGAGCCTAAATTATTTCCTGTCGGTTGTTCAAAGTTCAGAAATAATTGTCTTGTTGTATTAATGGTTCAAAATAATGACTTGTTTTTCCTCCATCTGTAAGTATATTAACTTCTATGATAGATTAGATTATTGGTTCTATAAATTAACACGATGATGCCGTTCTAATGCGTTTAGTGGACTCGCGCATGGAGGGTTTCGTACCTACCATTTTAAAACACGCTATTGGACGGTCCCCATGTGATTTAATAAAAATTAAAAGACTTCACAAATGGTTAGTTTTTTTGTTGCTGTAATGTCTATCTAATAACGTCTACTCGTGGACTTCCTTTGGCTATAGCTTCTCGTCGAGTTACTCTGACTACTTGTTGGCTTCCTTTGGCTTCATGTTGGGTTACTTTGACTACTCGCCGGCTTCCTTTGGCTTCTCGTTGGGTTAATTTTTGACTGCACGGGTTACTTTTTGACTACTCAGGTTACTTTTTGGCGGGCTACTTCTCAGGTTGCCACTTTTTGCTAAAGAGGTTGGAAGTTTAATTACGTGCTGTTGCGGTTCAAAAATTAGAGTCCTGTGACAAACAGAGGCGGAGATCGCTAATGAACATTTTTACTTAGCCTCTGTTCTCAGAACCCTAATGAAAAGAAAATGAAACAATATTAGTGGTGCTGATAGTAGGTAAGTAAATGTTGTGATGGTATAAATTAATGAACAAATACACGCCGCACACGTAGCATCGTGGCATAGATAGGTAGAGGAAAATATTGACCACTAGTATTCTCTGTTACTGGTAGAATTAAAATAGTTTCTCGTCGAGCGTTTAATATTATTTTGTACCAGCTATTACATATTTTTAGTTAGTGGAGCTAAAAAAGGGATCCTAATAAAAATTTTGGGAATTCGTATTATTTTCCTGTGTCTGAGCGTTTCTCTACACAAAAACCAAATGTGTTGGATAACATTTTGTAGGTACTAATTAAACAAACTTCTCTTGAAGTTATGTACCTACTTTACTAGAGATGTACCGTCCTCGAGAAAGTTCCCCGATTTGTATGGGGAAAAAACGTTCTCGAGAACATTTCCCATGCAAATTCTTGCAAACGGCACATCTCTATACTTTACCTATACACTAAAACTAGCGCTTGAACTTTGTAAATGCACAAACAACTAATATACAACAATTCGTAGGTACTCAGTCGTTTCTAGTCTAAAGTCCTAATAAATTCGGGCTACGAGCGAGTTGCGAGTAAAAGGCTAGTTCGGACAAATGTTTATACAAACTTGGAGCCATTAGCGCAACAAAGCTTTGTTTCAAGGCCGGAGCACAATTTGTGTTTGGCAACGAGTCGGTAAATCGGAGGGCCAAATTACAAGCAAATACAGAGTTTGCCGTGTCAAATGACTTCGAGTTGGGGAGAAGTATGTTTCTAAGAAACTTGCCTGTCATTTACCTCTTAAACTCATTTAAATGTTACCTAGGCACACCGTGGCTTCAAACAAAACTCAGAGCATACCGGGGTAGATTTCGCTTACTTATTTTTCGGTATCATTAATTAATTAATAGTGCTCTATCATCCTGAAGTGGTTGTATGGACGACCCGCCACCAGGTTCTAAAACCACCAACCAAGATCAAGTTAGATATGCAAATTCAATCAAGCGGTCAGACAACTGGTCAAATATGGAATCTAGAGTCAAGGATATGGAACTACGATCCTCAGAAATAAAAAGGCACTAAAGGAGGAGAAGGAATTCTTGATGAAGGTGGAGGAGGCCATAATCGTGACATCACTAATATATGAACAATTCCGTCGGAATTATCATCATCAAAGAGACTAAAAGTAAGATTAAGTAATATAGAGCCGTTAGAGCCTTATACAGCTCAATCACATTCAATGTACTTGACGTCGTTGCCAAGTAACTTGAAATCCAATCGGGGCCCTCAACGCAATCACTTTAATTCAATACTTATCTATTTTGGTTACATATTGAACGGACTGAAATAATATGTATACGAATAAACGTAGGTAACATGTAATCCGAATAATAACAGGTATAAAGAAAGAGTAGGTACGTTAGTGAACAAATTAAAAAGTTTTTGAATATCACAGGCAAGTGCACTGTGCAAAGGTATCGATATAAGCACGCAGTGATCCCACGCCGCTCCAACCAAAGGTGCAGCCGGCATTCCTTGGTAGTTCTAGACGGTAGTCCGAAAGCTCGGTTAGTCTGTCATACCCACTTTAGTCCCCCGGCTAGGCGGGATGCGTGAGGCATTTCCCCAACGTTAAAAAAAACCAGCCAAGAGCGAGTCGGACTCATGCACCGACGGTTCCGTACAAACACTTCCCATCTTAACTATAATTATATTATACCCGGGTTAAGTTAAGTTTGCACCTGGCGCCGCATACAAACGAGCTGCAAAGTTAACGCAACCGATCACGTTTGTTGTATGGGAGCCCCACTTAAATATTTATATTATTCTATTTTTAGTATTTTTTGTCCTATAACAACAGCATCGGCAACAGAAATACACCATCTGTAAACATTTCAACTGTGTAGCTATCACGGTTCATGAGATACAGCCTCGTGACAAACAGATAGACAGACAGACAGACAGATAGACAGACAGACAACCATATAGATAGACGGACAGCGGAGTCTTAGTAATAGGGTCCCGTTTTTTACCCTTTGGGTACGGAACCCTAAAAAGGGTAGGTATCGATATAAGGTTACATTGCCTGCCTGTCGAAGAAGAGTTGATTTTAATTAATGTTCAAGTTCCCTGATGCTTTAAATTTGTCTATCCTGTGCTAAAATGCTTTATGTTCGCTAGTCAAAATTGGGAAAAATCGCTGCGTCAGCACCAACGAGTTCCGCAAACAACGCCGGGCGGGCAAACAGTCATTTTTTGTTTGCTCACACCCCGTCGACGCGAATACGTAATGACGGACTCGGGGCTTTGACGGCTCCTGACATTAAATTATAAATTACATTATCTGACTGGGGCTGGAGATTTTTATTTATAAACAAGGACCTCGACGGCTCTTCTCTGACTGTATGATTAAAAAATCACGGACGTATGCAAAAATAACGCGATCTGTATGAGTATAATATGTACTTGTTTTGATACAGATTTTAAACATCTTATTTTCATATATCATTAAAAAGAAAAAATATACATAATTATTATTAACTTGGGCTTTGAAATTATGTAGTTTCAACCTGCTATTGTGGTGTTCCTTTTCACTGTTATTTAGAATGTTGATTATGAAAATTACAAATTTGTAAAGTATGTAAAATTCCTCATGCTCCTTTATCTAAAACAGTAAAATGAAGGGTTACGCGTTCTTCTTACAATAGTATAGTAGACAAATTAATATCTATACTAGTTAGGTTCCTATACTACGTGCTCTTAAAGTCGAAAAAAGTATTTCCTGAGCTCATAAAAACAATATTCTGCCAATCGTAATTCGATATAATAATGGTTTCCAGGCTTGAATTTAAAGATATTACTATGCTAATTATTTTAATTTGATAAAACAATCACCTAGATGAGACACGACGCGTACCTACTTCGGAACATTTTCTTTATGTAAATCGGTGGTGACTTATTTTGATTAGATAAGGTTAACAAGTTTAGTACCTTTTAAACGTATATTTTTCGAGTTTACGGGAATAATGGTGTACAAAAACTAATTTCCTGTTGCCAATTTCCTAAAGTAGAGTGGCCTTGAAGAGAAAGTATATATACATAGTAATATATATACTTTAACGATTTCATTTTGAATTATATTTCGGGGAATATCTAAATTCTGATTTAACTTATAATAGTGACTAGTGACGTACACAAACAAAACATTCTTAAAATTTCTTAAAAATAGTTCTTATACTTATTTCAGGAAGTATAAAACTACATATTATACTGTGAGTCAGGATGGCGAGTGTACATCAAGGAATGGAGCTGCGGTATACGTCAGGAGTTAGTGCTAGCAACGTGCTAAATGTGCGCCAAAATTGGAACAATGTGCTCTTTAAGCTCCAGAGATATTTAAGAAATAAAGGACGGGTGAATTTCCAGTTTTAGCTAATGGTTGTTTACTAAAGGGTGAAAGATCAGCCTCAGGTTAGTACTCGCAATGTGTATGAAGCACAATCGAATTCAGAGAGCGATTATTTTTGCTGACGGGACTAAAATTTTGAAAACGCTTGACCTAAAAGCGTTACCATTTTACCAAGCTCTTGCCCATGATATAGCTACTGCATTGAGACTCGCTCGTTCTGTTAGAATGAATGCAAGGATAAGGAACCATTCGTATTCGTACTCGAATTCGTATCGCTATGCGAGTCGACATTTTATTTGCATGCATTACATGCACCTGCGATTTCAAAATTTATATTTGTATATATGGATATATATATATCAATTCAGAAATAAAATTGTATTTGAATACTCCAGAACTAGCTAATACGAGTAGGTTGTGATTACATTTCAGATAAGTATATTGCTTTGATGACTGCTGAAGTATATTGCTGGTCCGATAAATCTGATATGATGGGAATTAATTATACGTTTACTAATAGTTTCCTTAACGACGTGGTTGGCTCAGTTTGTAAGCACTTGCCTACTGAGCCGGCGGGTCCGGGTTCGAATCCCGGCCAGGGCAAATATTTGTGTGGTGAACTCGAATATTTGTGCTTGGGTCATGGTTGTTCTATGTATTTAAGTATATATTTATCTATGTTAGTATGTATATCGTCGTCTGGTACGCATAACACAAGCCTTTATGAGCTTAATTTGGGACTAGATCGATTTGTGTGAGGTTGTCTGATATTTATTTATTATTATTTATTATAATTATAACTGAAAGTATATAAAGTTATACGTGCTCTATAAAGTTATATAGTTGTAGCTTTACTCTTGCTCAGACTTTATTATTTATCAGTGGTGTGGCGTCAAAGATACTCGTATACCTGGGCAAGCCGGAGCTGAATTGACAACATTTAATTTTTTATACATATTATTTTATTACTTTCTGAGTTCCGCTTAGAAGGAGAAAGAAGAAGAAAGAAAGAAAATACATTTATTCAACAAAAAAACAAAGTTACATGAAAAAAAAACGAACATAAATAATCATCGTTGAATAGGACCCCACTCAGCATGATGCCACGGCGAGCCGGGGCGCTGGTTTTCAGTGGGGACCTGCTTATAACTACTTAGATGCTAAAAATACACAAAATAAAATAATAATAACAAATAAATATGTAAATAAATAAATAGGAACACAACACAACGAAGTAGATAAAGAAAAAAAGAAAATAAAAAATAATCAGATAGGTAATAACAAATTGACAAAAAAAAATGTATACACAAAAAAACTAAACCACTAACAAGAAATCTGATGTCCAGCCAGACTCCCAAACCCCTCCTCCAACACCAGTATTCTGTAGTATACTATGATTTTGTGAAGAAGCTTCGACATTTTGATTTAAAAGATCCGATTGTTTTTGACGCTCGAATTGGTGGAGGAAGGTTGTTCCAGCACTTCGTGGCAGCGTAGCGAAAGCTGCCACGAAATGCTGCTGACTGGTGCTGGGGATAAACAAGTTGCAGGAACCTGCACGGTCTCACCTGCGAAGACCTGGAGTTATGGGCCCAGATTAACTTTTCGTACAGGTATGCGGGCTGCTGCCGATTAACTACACCAAACATCAAGGTGGCCAAATGCAATTTTTGACGAGTGATCATGTTTAAGATTTTATTCTGTTTCAAGAAAGGCGTCACATGGGCCCGTGGTGGGATGGGGAAACAGAAGCGCGCGCAGGCATTTTGTACTCGCTGGATCACCCTCTGTGTTCTGGCCAAGAGGCGCGGTCCGTACACTATATCACAGTAGTTAAGTTTGGAAAGAATTAATATGTCGCATAATCTTATTCTGAGCTCAACATTGATAAAATCACGGATTCTATAGAGCACTTTAAGCCTATAAAAACAGTTACGAACTAAATTAAGCACATGGTTCTCAAAGCGCAGTTCTCCGTCCATTAGTATGCCTAAGTTTCGGGCTTCGTTCACCCGCTCTAAAGCATTGTTGTTCAGACGCACTTCAATATTACAATTAGATAGCCTTTCTATTTGAGTCTTTGTACCTAATATTAAATATTTTGATTTTAGGGGATTTAAAGCAAGAGAGTTTTCTAATGACCACCTGGCAATACGTTCTAGATCATCGTTTAATTTGTCCACATTAGATTTCACTTCGTTTATATTACATTATATGTACAGTTGTAAGTCATCTGCGTAAATGTGATGATAGCAACAGTGTTTAATGGCGCGTGTGATATCGCTACTATATAATATAAACAGGATAGGACCCAGGATTGAGCCCTGTGGTACTCCTCTTTCCATCGGGCGTCATTCCGATACCACGCTTATACCATTCGGACCCTGGAGTTCTACAAATTGGCTACGATTACCGAGATAACTTGCAAACCATTTTATTGTGCCAACCTCAAACCCGAAGTAAGCCAGCTTTGACAGTAACAAGTCAATATTAATTGTGTCAAATGCCCTTGAAAAATCTAATAATGTAAGGATAGTGCCTTGTCCCCTATCCTGAGCCGTTAAAATATTATCTGTCACGTCAAGTAAAGCAGTTGTGGTACTCCGATTCTTACGGAAACCAGATTGTTCCATCGGAAGTATATTATTTTGTTCCAAGTATCCAGCCAACTGCTGACAAACAACCTTCTCTAGGACTTTGGAGAGACAGGGCAATATACTAATCGGACGGAGATCAGTAACTTGCAAAGGGTTTGGAACCTTAGGAATAGGACGTACCAGGGCAATCTTCCAAGCGTCTGGAAAGGAGAGCGTAGTGATTGATGAATTAATTATCGCTGTTATGGCTCCTAAGGTGCGAGGCAAAGTGAGTAGGATCATATCCAAGGTTATGCCGTCTACGCCTTGGGCATTTGATTTCAAAGTTTTAATATTTTTGAGGACTTGTTCCTCTGTAACCGGATTTAAAGTAAATATCGAGGAACAGAACCGATCGAATTCGTAGAAAGTAAGGGTACTAATAGGAACTACATTATTTTGAGAAATATTGAGAAAGTGCTGATTAATGCTATTCGGGTCATTGAAATGACTCGGCAATTGTTTATCATTACAACTGTCAACCAAAACATCCTTTATTTAAATTTTTCCACAGAACTTTTGAATTATTGGTGGAGGACTTCATTACTGTTTTTATTTTATTTCCTGAGATTACTTAATTATTTACTCGTTCTAAAATGTAGTAACTCCAAAACTACGACACAATGGAAAGGTAACTTTGTCTGGTTGTGGTCTGGTGTCTAATAAAAAAACGAATGACGTTGAGCTTCACATTGTTGACAGCTTATTTTTTTCGCGGTTAGGTCGAAGACTGCTCTATGCAGGTATAGTTGTCGTCATAGTCGGCATTGATTTCGGTAATTGTATGTGTTTTCTTATATTTCTTTATAAACAGAAAAATAATTTCAAATATTTTTTAGGCTGTACACGATCAACACGACGCAAAGTTCTCTCGATCTCCTTATTAATTTCCACCTGTTAGAAATATGAAACGTTGATAATTGGCTTACTTCTTGTCTATGAGAAAATAAAAGAGTGCTCAAACATTTTGAAATGGGCAAGCCGGTGGGAAACGCCACGGCTATAAACAAAGGTGCTACTTTATGTTTCTTAAGTAGACCAAACGTACATTAACCTACTTTTTACAAATAGGTATTACAACTCATAAATAACTTTCCAACGCGTGCAGTAAAAGGTAACTTCAACATGTTTCATGTATGTACATACGTGCTTGTTTAACTAAATGAATATTCGATCACTACATAGTATAAAACAAAGTCGTTTCCTGTCTGTCTGTCACTATGTGTATATTCCTTGATGTTGGAGGTGTGCAATAAAGAGTATTTGTATTTGTATGTGTGCTTAGATCTTTAAAACTACGCAACGGATTTTGATGCATTTTTTAAATAGATAGCGCGATACAATAAGGAAGGTATATAAATAAATAGGTATCAGATAACCTAAATAGTGATGGCAAAGTAAACATATAGTAGTTAGATAGCTATCTTAACTAAATGTTAGTTTCTGGAGTTAAAGAAAATTTGTTAAGTACCTATTCTCCTTGCACGGCAAAGGCCGCGACAATAAGATCATAAGATACATTATTTACTGATAAAGAATAGACTAAAATAGAATAGAATACCTACTCTTTATTGCACACCTCAAGAAGAAAGAAATACAAATACAAATGACACTTAACATTACAATAGAGGCAAACAAAAAGCTTTACTCTTTTCATTTTAATGCTAGCAGCATATACATTACAGGATAACTTTGCGATGATAGTTTTTACCAGACCACCATTACGGCGAATACACGGGTTATTCACCCTCGCGTTTAAATAGCGGCAAACCCTAATAGTTACCTACGTCTAAAATTATGTAGGTACGTAACTTAGAATAGCATGATTTTATTTCAGATGGAGAATCAACACTACAGTCCGTGTAAGAACACGATTCAGATAATCAATCTTTCCAGACAGGCGAGCGAGAGAGGCATACCTACAATGCGAATCACATTCTGACACCTCAAGCACTGTACTAAATACCTATGTACTCTCATCTGCTACTCTGGATTTTACATTACTTACACAAAAAAGAACGTCAGTACAGACATTACGTAAAATTGTATTCTACAGATGGCCTGGTAACAACCAAAACTCACCAAAATTTCTGTCAGTATTTTTCAAAACTTCGTATCTAGTTTGTTGATTGATACTGAGATACGAGCTTTGTTTAGGTATTTGTTTTTGTTACTCTGAGTTTTGGTTGTCAACCAGACGACATAGAAATGGTAGGGTGGTAGTGGTGATCGCCAGATCAGTCACTGGTGCAGGAACTTTTTAATAATGTAGCTAACTTTTTAGTACTGATTTATTTTTAAAATAAAATATTTACTTAGACTTACTTAGTTGCAAGTTAGTTTTAACTACTACAAAAGATCAGGATAGAATGAAGTTCCTCTGCCTGACATGGGGTTTTATACTAGTTTCTGGGCTTATCAAACAATGGAATCCGTGTCGATTGCGGAATAGAGACGGTCGTAAAATCTGTCCTGGAGAAAAACGCTAAAAATCACGTTAACGGATGTCATGCTTATTAAAATATGATAAAAAGAAAAAAGTTGTTTCATTCTAGCCTGATTTAACATAATTTCTAATATTACTATATTTAGTTACTAAGGGTACTTAACTACATACCTATAGTTGATGCAGGGTAGAAATTTATTGTATTTACTGGGAAGGTTAAGAATACATGTCAATAATATGTAAATTATCAGCGTTTCATCCACTCTACCAACGAAGTAAGTATTCAATTTCTCCACGTCCTGTGTTACAAGTTATACGGTTTGTTGTAATTTACTATGAGGAAATGCTACTATTAATATTCTCCAAACGACGGTGTTGATTATAATGTATGTCGGCACATAATCACTGGGCATTTAGAGTCCAGGATCCACGAAGGACGCGCGCGAGGCCGAGCCGACACGTGAAGACCATTTAAACAATTTGATGAAGTGTGATCGATAACTTTTGGTTGGTTGGATACGAATATTATTTTTTTCTATAGGGAGGTAATTATTAGGTTTTAATGTGATATTAAATAGCTAGCTGTAATATTTTTGAATGAGTAACAATCCGATATTTAAAATGTGACACTTTGCTTTTATACGAATCCATGTTTGTGTCATTTAAAACATTTGAATTTGAAAGTTTCATTATCACTATGTTTTGGCTTAAGATGTTTTTTCGACTTTACAAGGAGAGTTCTGTCTTCGCTTCCTTTCTGGCGTCTTGAACAGTTATTATTAGCATGTAGGTTTATTTAGGACTCGTTTTTCCATGCGGCTTCGCCGCTTAAGGATTGATTATGTCCATACAACCTTTCAACCCCTGTTTAGCTCTTATGAATGAATATCCTTGCAAATTGTAGCATGATGCTATTCTGATATCTAAATTAAATAACTTAGCTAGAAGTTCTATGGAGATCTGTTGCGTAGTACCTATGGTTATTGCGTTTTAGTGGACTGTACGAGACTTTATCCCAAACTTTCACGTTTATAATATAATCGTCTGTTGACAACCAAAACTCACTAAGGAACAATAAAGACCCATTTAAAACAAAGCTCGTATCTCAGTATCAATCTACAAACTAGATACGAGGTTTCGAAGAGTTGTGACAGATATTTTAGTGGCTTTTGGTTGTCAATATGTGATATGTATCAAATGCTTTATTCCATAAGTATTCCGACATAAACAACAAAAATAATAAGGAGTATTCATATTATCAAACCGCGTTGAGGATAGGATTCTAGTCCAGCAACTTATCAAATAATCTATCTAATAATATTATAAAATTGTAAATATGTAATAATGAAATAATTGTAAATTTGTCCTTTCACAAATATGATTTTTTTTCTTCCTCGAGGACGAAGTTCGCGCGCGGTCACTTTCTAGTTTCATGTACATTTTGACGTGTGGAATAACTGTCATAATCTAATCGTTTTCCCGTTGTGGTCTTATAATAATATCATGCGTTTATTGAGTTATATTTATACTCGCAGACTTTAATCTGTCAATTATAATTTCACAGACAAAATCACAATAACGCACTTTTTAATCCTGTAACAAAATTCTATACTCTATGGTACCCGCTACAGAACTTCAATATTCATAAGACATCTCTCTACACAACTCTTATAATTTCAAAAAGAGAACATAAGCTTATTTGATGCTCATTGATTGGTTATAATTACTTGTCAAAAAAATTCACCAATCACGAGGCACCCGCCATGGCCATCGCGATCATGTTTTTTTTAATAGGTCAGTTTTAGTTGAACGAAAAAGGTTACATAAAAAATAAAAAATCATATTGGAGAATGACGATTAAAGTAAAAAATGTTTTTCTGAGTTTTGCTCGTATAAAAAGTATTGTATACAATAGTTACACAATTAGGTCTTAAAGTCTCGTACTTTACATAGGCCTATGTAAGGTACGAGGCAAGCCTCGTGACCTATACGCGGTACTCGAATTTAAGAACCTCCATTGTGCAACGATTGCATAAAATACTATTATAAGGCTGATTACTTTTCTCGGTACGATTTAGTAGGCAGCCTTTCAGTACATTTTCATCGGCTTTCCTATTTTACGGAATTTTAAGTACCTTTTCCTTATTGTTTTAGAAGAAAAACGAGCCACTCACAGAAATTTGACGGTACGCTGGTAGACTGAGTCAATAACCGAAAGCCATAGATATTTTTTCCATTATACTAAAAGGTGAACTCTAGCTTGCCTGTTGAACCTTTCTATTTTCCGTATTGTAATCGGGTGAAAGTATCCTACCTTAAAGTTTCCTTTGGACTTACATTGTACAATTTAGTTATAATCCGTCCAGTTGTTTTACCACAATGAGAGAGAAGTGATGATATAATGATACATAGAGCGAGAGGAAATGACTATCAATACAGGTCCAGAGTTCTATCATAATATAAATATGTTACCTAAAGTTATTACAAATATTCTGAAGTGTTAGTTTAAGGCATACGAAGAGTGTGTGTGTCGCGTGTCTATGGGCCATAAACCTGGAATTAAGCATACATTCACCCCGGGGCTGTAAAATTTTATCAGAGCACCGTTTGGTGTCGGAAATTTAATGTAAATTTACCCATATTTCAAAGCTGTAATCGTAAAGATAAAACGTGTTAAGAATTTGATTTTAAGCTTTTATGTAGTTTTAGTACCAATTCACTACCTATAGCATACGTTACGTGTTACGTACCTACTTAAGTACTTAAGCAGAACTGTGATATTTGCCTCGCAACAGTCACTTAAAATTACAATGCATTTGTTATACTTGCTTAGACGGAAAGACACCAGGTGATCAAAAGCAGTCACAGAGTAAGTATAAGACAAGACCAGGCCAGAGGTCAGATGATATTGGGAATAAAAAAATATCGGTTAACCTCACACAAATCGATCTAGTCCCACAGTCAGCTCTAAGTAGACTTGTATTATGGGCACTATAGACGACGATATACATACTTATATCGAGAAATGTATACTTAAATACATTGAAAACATCTCTAAGCCCTGGTCATGACCTAAGTACAAATATTCGAGTTAATCACACAAAAATTTGCCTTTCTCGGGATTCGAACCCTGGAAGGCCGGCTCAGTTGACAGCTGCATTACCACTGCGCCAACCGCGTTGTCAATATACGGAATAGGGGATGGCAGGGTTATTAAGGATCATACTAGCACAGTCCAGGCAAACTAGCGTGAAAGTGAAGAGGCCAACAGTTGGTCGATACAGCCTGAAAATTGAGAAGCTCTTCCTTTTTTGAAGTCTGCTAAAAAGTAGATGCAACCCAAGTAGCACTAGCTGTATGAGGGCTTTTAAAACCCTTATACCAATAATTTAAGCTGAATAAAGGTCGTATCAGCGCTTATGCAGTCTGTGTGCTATGTACTTGGGAATGTTAGGTTTTAATCGTATGTTTTTCCAAAAAATTACATTTGAAGAAATTGAGTATTTCAGCAATATGTTTTCTCAATGCTATTCAATCCAGATCGTTGCGAACTACTCCAACTTTTTAGTGAACATTTAGTGGAAAACAGAACACATGTTATAGAACAACTCCCGACTTACTAAAATTACGTTATATTGCACAAATGCACATAAGTACCGTGTCATTAGGGTATTATCAGTAATACAATATAATACGAGTATGTTCTGTTCGGGATCCAATAAACGTAATTAAATAATTTAATACCAGAAGGTTTCCCCCTCGGGTAATGCATGTTAGCCTGAATACACAAATGATCCGGTTAACTTATACCCCCATGTACGCTCGTAATTCCAGTAACAGGCATATTTATTCTCACAAGACTTAATTAGCAGCACAGATTCTAGCACGATAAAATCTTGTTAGCTGCAGGGTGTAAACTATTTTTTACCGAAGGCAATTTATTTTTAGAATAAAAACAGTGTTATGAAGAGATAGAGTCCTGCAGGCGAGATTTAGGGAAAGAATACTGGAAGTAAAATAATACTAGGAGAACGTATAGCACGAACAATGTGTCTTTGAAAGTTGATGATTTCCTGGTATTTGTATTGTTTCCTGCTATTGTCTCTACGACGGTCTCCATTAATGTTTTTAAATTCAAACGATATAAGTTAATAATATATTACTACAACACGCGAGGCTGGCAATAGTGGTAATCCTTTTTCACGCCAAGGTATGTATAATACTTTTTTCATAAAAGATTTTAATTAAAACAATAACGGTCCTGAAATTATTTCTTTTCCTGCATCACCTACACCACCCGAGGCTAAACCGTCATAGTTCTTAAAAGAGGAAACACACAATCGTAACAAGGAAACCTTTCAGAGAATTCTATCGTAGAGAGAACCGGTAAAAATAAGGGGGGCGAAATACTTCGACAAAGACAATAGTAATTACTTGAAGAAATCTAATTACAGAAAGTTCTCTGTGAAAATGGACAGATTGTGGCTTAGATGTTTACCTAGAGTGAAAAGTAAAAGCTTTTATACTTCACGTGAGGTTTTGCTTTGAACAGACATTTTGTAGTGAGTATTTCGTAGATTATTAGCACTAGCAGACTTGCTTAGTATTGATCACTAAAAGTTACCCGCATTTCTGTCAGCTGTATATATTTAAGTAGTTATAACTATTGTTTTTGCATTGAGTTGTATATTATCGGGTGTAAATTATCTAACTAAACTTGCATAATCAGTCTTTCAAGTCAGTCTTTCATCATCAGTCATAATCAAGTTGTACTCGACAGTACAAAATATACTACAGAAGCGGCACTCTTTTGTTCTTCACAAAAACCGACAAAGGAATAAATGAAAACTGCATCTCGTTATGTGTAACTGTTAACACGCCACTTTTATTAAAATACGTCTTAGATACAACGGTCCTGACCCGATCTTTATGATGGTGGAAGTGGGAATGAGATTTTTATTTCAAATTATAGAGTACGCAATGGATTATGAATGAAATGAATGAAAACATTTATTTCAGGCAACTGTGGCCCATAGATACAACCTTAAAACTAACATATATATCAAATACTACTAATTACACTACTTTAATTATACTATTATTTTTCACGCAGTAACAGGCACAAATCTTAATATAACTTTATTTCACTATAATAACGGTATTGAAATTGCTAATGACATCGTTCCAAACTTACAAATTGCTATGATAACTCAAAAAGTTGCTTAGGTAACTATACATACTACTTCCGTACGTGTACCATTCATCGATTGCTTAATACGTGAGGAAATAGTAGCAGGTGCTGGAAAATTAGTAGCCCGAGTATATGAACCTGGGAATCCAGTCAAATTATGTAGCTACCTCCCACTGAAATAACTCAAAACGTGATTGCTTGATATAGAAATTCCCCACGCTGCTTTATAAATCGGCGACTCAATTGCGCGTCATGCAGTAACTACAATAACAGGAAATAATACCAATCTTATAATGTTATATGGCAATTGTTCAATTGTGCTGATTTTATTTTTATTTCGTACAATGTACTAAGAATATTAACAAATATGCAACTTTGTCCGCGAATGTGAAAAGTCACGGTCCACTATTTTATTTGACCTAGACGGGTAAATTAATACTGTAACCGTCATTGCATGCCCAGATATTTCTGTGCCAAACACTGTAACAGAATCCACCCAGCTGTTTTGATGTGCTAAAATCAGATTCCCAGTATTGAATTCCGCCTTAATTGAAACTAAATTGATAGCGGTAGCGGACGTTGCTATTTTAAGGCCAGTGGCGCCGATCGCCTTATTGGTTTTCATTGTATTCAATTTAGTCTAACGAAACTTAATACAGCTGCTTTATATATTTAACTAATGCATTTGGGTCATTGTCAGTTCAAAAAACAAAATTCGTCCCTTCGGTGGTCAAAAGTTAAGAGCTTGTATGAATCTAGGTTATGTGGCTATTACATCGGATTATAGAAGAGGGAATGTTCTTTATTCCCACAGGCACTGAATCAGAAAATTAGGCCCTGGAGTCCTTAATTTCGCAAATGTCCACCGGAAAGACGCGCACCTAAATCTGACAATGACCCATTTATGTTCTGTACCGTAACACGATTCGAATATGCGATTGGCACCGCGCCGAAACGTGGAACTTCATGTAATCACGTGATTGCTGAACAAGGTATTATGCGTTATTATGAAGGTATTAGCCGGTCAGCCTGTCGCAGCTAACCGGGCCTCAGTACGGGTTCCTGATAAGGAAAAGTCCCCCGCACCAATGCGGATAAGGAGGGATTCACACTGCTGTAAAGGAAGAGCAAGGCGCGTAGGGTGCCCGAGTGGCACTGCCGAACCGGTTGGTTCTGGTCTTCGGATTGCGACAGGCACCGAGTAAGGCGCTCTATGTGTCGCGCTTGCATCACTCCACCGTGGCTGACGATGTGATGGAGTACGTCCGCCGGAAGACTGACTCAGGGTGTACCAGCTGCAGTCCCGTCACTACGTGCACTTCAGCTCGTTCGTGGTGCGCGTGCCGCGGCCGCTGCAGGACACTATCGCAAGTGCAGACTTCTGCCGAAGCCCGTTCCGGGGCAATCTGCCGAATTTTACACCAGATCAGACGACTCAACGAACCCACGCCGTTATGTCGCATAAATCGGACTAGTTTTACGTCTTGTTTATATGTATTTTTGTACTCGTAGTTAACAGTGCCTTGGTTACTTTAATGCTGTGTAACTTATTTGAATAATAAATAAATAAATAATTTTATGATTCACTAATATGTTGCATAAAAATGGATTGTCATTATTTCATTTTGCATCAAACTTCGACAAAAATATCATATCGCATAGTTATCGCCATCTCTTTTTTTAAATTTCACCTTTCGCCTCACAATATTATAAGGGTCATTATTCGAGCGTTTGTTCCGAATCACTTTCGTGGTCACATTTTTGTAGAAGTGGTTGCAGATTTCGATTTTGTTTCTGGTTAGGTATCTAATCTTATCGGACATCTAACAAATAGCCGAAAATAGCATCAAAATCTACGCCCAATTCTTCTAAAATATGTCCACGAAAGTGAAACGCTCGAATAATGACCCATAATCTCCTCGACGTCATACGTCACCCGCACGGATGCCAAATCAAAAAAAGTAAGAAGACACCATTTCGAATTGGTGTCTCACGAAAGAAACATTATAAACTTCTCGTCAAAATTATTAAAAAATAGCAAGAAGGAAGAATAAATGAGAAATAAAGTGAAGGAAGAAGAGAGCCGTCGCACCAACTGAGCACAAGAAAGCACAGCCTTATCGTCATCCATTTCCCTCATCGCCTCGGGACACATAGGAATAGGACCCTTCGTCCCTCAGTTCCCAGATATCTCCGTAAAAGAGTGGTCAATTCAACTCGCGCCATCACCTATATTTTGTATGCATATATTTTTCCTCACACATTCATTTTACATAATTTGTTATAATATTAATGTAGCATAATATATTGGTAAGAATAATAATATTTACATGTACAATTATATATTCAAGACCAAAAAGTTGGACGTAATTTAGGCGTAGTTAGCCTTAGAAAAAAGGCGATCGGAAAAAGTTCCGTTGCGCGACAAAAATTTACGACACAATAATGAACTTCAAAACAGTGTATTATTCGATCATAATTTGTCGTCGCACATGGGAAAAATTTATAGAAATTTTAATTAAATGAGTTAAGGCAGTAAACTTTTTGGTCTTCGCGCATAAAGCAGCATAAAATTTTACTAAGCCTTACTTGCAATTCGATGAATAAACTTTTTCTCAAACATGCTCGGAAATGTATGCATTAATGTTCCGATATGAGGACATGAAGTTTCTCGTTTATGGCTCCCTACATTACTTACCATTTTTGTCCGCTGCTCTAATTTTTTAAATTTCTATACTAAAATTTAATTGGCAAAGGAAAAATTACATACAGCCAACCACCTCCACAATCTGTAAGCATTAAGACTACAGTATAGCTTCGCGATCCTAACGAAATAGGTATTTACGAAAACGCATGCTGTCGCTCGAGCGCTCACCCTCCCGGCATCGCGCGCAACACATACAAATCGCCTCACGCACACATCGAAGCAATGACACAGCGCTGCTACCTGCTGCTAGGCTAGTTTGACGATCGAATTGACAAGCAATTGCGATAAATAAAGGTGGACTGTTTTGTTTTCTTGCGTACCTACGGATAGTGAATTGTTGTGGTGTGACTCAAATTCCGATATTATAAAGAAGTATTTTATTTATTTATGTAATTGTTAGTAACGAGTATGTACCTACAAGCTAAATTAATTTTTGATAAATCAGTTTGTTCCCGATGTACCGGTAGTATGTAAATGACTGTCATTTTTGGAGTTTACTCCTTAAGAATCGATTTTCATATATAAGCCCGGGGTATGAAAAATATGGGGTGTAAAATCGAACGTATCTGCCGTGCTAATTTAAAAAGTCGTATCTCAGTATACGATCGGGGTAAAAATACGACTTCGTAATTTAGCAGGTTATGCGTTAAGCGTTATAGACTAAGGTCCCGTTATAAAATAACCTTCACCGAGATGTTTATTTGATGAAATGTATTTTATAATCAATTTAATATGTCAATAATTATATTGCATATGGGTTGCCTAACAAATTTTAGTCCAGGGTATGTTTAATTAATAATAAAAAAAATGTTTTAAACATTTGACCGGTTTGATTAATATTAGATAAATTCTATACCAATCGAAAGTATGAAGCCCATACAATATGCAAACGTTAGGTTGCCTATTCTTTTCCCGTCACAACTATTGGGTAGCCAGGTATAAACAGGTAAATCTATACCTACTAGCATTTTGCAAAGGTCTGATTGTTGAATTGAAATTAAATAAAATTAAAGATTATTTAATTATGAATTTATCTAATAATCAAATCGCTGAAATGTAAAAAAAAAAGTGTGTGTGTCAGCTCCGACGCACGACTGGAGTTTACTCTTCAGGCCAGGCGCGCACCACTTTTTTGTCGCAGAAATAAGCGTACTTATGGGTTTATGAAAATCGTGGTGCGCGCACTGTCATATAAACCCATATCTTGCGACACTTTAAACCACTATAGATTGAAAACTAATGAATATATTTTTATAATTATTATTTTTAATAACTAACAATAGTCAATTGTTTACGCACCAATAGTTCGTACAGTGAAAAAGTTTTACGGGGGAGCGGGGGAGCAATCAAAGATGGCGAGTTTCGATATTTCAATATAGGTATTTCTTAAAATTTCGTAACATGATAGAGATTCACGCAAAATATTAGCAAAAACTTGAAAACAAAAACACATTTCTCAGCTGTTGTAGATTGACAACTGTCAGTCAAGCTGCCCGATGCGCACTTGCGCAGCAACGCGCCGTGTAGGCCGCCAGCCGCCGCCGCAGTCTCCGCGGAGAAATTATGAATATGTTTCTTGTGTATGTTATTTGTTAAGCCTCTTGTGGTAATTTAAAATAAAAAATAAATGGCAAAGAACAATTAATATTAATTTTCTCTAACGGAAGCCATGTTTTCCCGTTGCTAAGTACATTTAAAATACATTTCATCAAATAAACATCTCGGTGATGGTCATTTTATATCGGGGTCTTAGTCTATAACGCTTAACGTAACGCATAACCTGCTAATTTAAGAAGTCGTATTTTTACCCCGATCGTATACTGAGATACGACTTTTTAAATTAGCACGGCAGATACGTTCGATTTTACACCCCATATTTTTCATACCCCGGGCTTATATATGAAAATCGATTCTTAAGGAGTAAACTCCAAAAATAATAATTTTAAACTAAACATACCCTGGACTAAAATTTGTTAGGCAACCCATATGCAATATATTTATTGATATTTTAAACTAAATATAAAATACATTTCATCAAATAAACATCTCTGTAAAGGTCGTTTTATATCGGGAGCTTAGTCTATAACGCTTAACGCATAACCTGCTAAATTAAGAAGTCGTATTTTTACCCCGATCGTATACTGAGATACGACTTTTTAAATTAGCACGGCAGATACGTTCCAAAAATATAAGTATTGCGAGGATTGACGTTTGGTTGTCAAAGGCGACGGTTGAAAATTTTATCAAATTTTATTTTATTTATAAGTTAATTCAGTTTTAGAGTCCTTTTCGCTGTTTTTGCGATGAGTGAGTCAAGTCGAGTCGAGGTGTCGTGAGTGATACGTCACTTTTAGAATGTGGGCAGCGGGCAGCTCCGTCGTGGCTATCTGAAGTGGAGTTTGATAATAAGGCAGGGCCGAGTCAATCGGATATTGTATCGAACGCTGAGTCCATGTCGGATGTGCGGCATATAGCAGTGAAGCGTGCTTGTGGTCTGAGCGACGAAAGCTGTGGTTGTACTGATAGTTTTATCACAATAGGCAGGAAACCTAAACGCTTGCGGGTTTTAGCAACCGCCAAAACGCAGCTGGAGCCGGACGGTGTGCCTGACAAGCTATTTGAAGTTTATATAGTGTCAAAAGAAGATTTACCGAAACAGATTGGTTTGGCAAAGTTGCTGCAATTTAAGGGTGTAGGGACACATTTCGATGACCATGCATAAGCCGCCGAAGGCACTTATGCATGGGTTGCGAAGCGCCGTCCCGACAGTGCGCCTTGCCCCCTAGTCGAGTCAACTTGTCTTTTCTAATAAATTAATACAAGTACATTTGGCCTTTAGCATTTGAATATTCATACCACGCAAGGATCCCCACACTGGTGACCCCCGACGTGATCAAATTTTAGTTTGCGTTTAGTTTTTTTTTGTGTCTCTTTTTCTTTTTTCTTTTGTTTAACGGGGCAAGGGCATTCGAAAAAATGTGCGACTGCGACCAGGACGCTGTTTTCGGGACGCTGGACGTAGTGCTAGCGGAGGTCGCCTCATTGGCGACGCGGCTGCGCCGGCTGGAGTTGCGCCAAGAGGCGCTACTGGCGGCTCTCCAGCCTGAAGGACCCCGGGGAAGCGGGGAGCCTCCGCAGCCCCGGGCAGAACCGCCAAGCATGGTCGAGGGACCCCGGGGAGGCATGGAGTCTCCGCAGCCCCGGGCAGCACCGCCGTGCAGAGTCGGCCGTCCCGTCGCCCGCGCCGGAAGCTCGGCGGAGGGCGGACAGGAGAGGGCCGGGCAGCGGCTCCGTGAGGGTTTTTTTGTTGTTAGATTTATCATAAGTTTTTTTTATTTTGTAGTGTTTAAATTTTATTGTATGTTTCCTTTTGTTTTTAGGGGAGGGCTACTGTAGGGACACATTTCGATGACCAGCATGCATAAGCCGCCGAAGGCACTTATGCATGGGTTGCGAAGCGCCGTCCCGACAGTGCGCCTTGCCCCCTAGTCGAGTCAACTTGTCTTTTCTAATAAATTAATACAAGTACATTTGGCCTTTAGCATTTGAATATTCATACCACGCAAGGATCCCCACAAGGGTATAAAAGGAATTTTATCCGTCAAGTTTATGGCTCCACGTAAAGTTCGCATACAGTTTAACTCTAAGGATGATGCGGAGAAGCTTCTGGCTTCTCAGGAGTTTAACAATGAGACGAGACGTTCTTATTGGTCTAATATGGCATGCTGCACTTATGGAATTATAAGGCAGGTTGAGTTGGAGGTTGAGGAAGACGAATTTTTAAAGAATATTGAAGGGTCTGAAGACATTTTGTCAATATGTAGACTGAACCGTTTGGATCATGATGGGCGTTGGGTTAAGGCTGAAGCTATTCGTCTGTGTTTTAAGGGAACTTCTTTACCGCCATATGTTTATGCCTACGGTTGCCGATTTAAGGTAAATCAGTACCCGGTTACCCAATGTTCAAGATGTTGGAAGTTCGGTCATCTGAGCAGGTTTTGTCCTACTACTAAAGTTACTTGTCCGAAATGCGGCGGGGAGCATGCCAATTGCGAAACGACTATTTTTAGATGCATTAATTGTAAAGGCAGCCATATGACCTTAGATACGAGTAAGTCGTGCCCGGTTTTTGTGAAGGAGTAAGAAATTCGCAGGATTATGTCTGCTGAGGGATGTATATAAACGGGCTTTTTGTATATGCAAAATAAGGAAAAAAAGGATACGGATGTTTGTAGTCAGGATGCGCCATCTGTTTTTGAGAATGACTTAAGTTTTGGAAAGTCATATAGAGATGCTGTTTTGTCGAAGCCGTTACAATCTAAAGAGTCTGAAGATTCTGTCTGTCAGGCTGAGGGCCAGCGATCAGTAAGTCAGTACAGATTAGAGAGCGAGCCACAACAAGAGGTTCGTAAGCTGCGGAAGTCAAAAAGAGTAACAGATGTGAAGAGGTCCGAGTATCTATTGGTCAATCAGCCTACTATTGAGCGGGCTGATATGGAAGATCAAAGACAAAATAAGGACAAGAAGAAGAGACTTATTACTTTTGAAAGGCTGGTTGAGAAGACGAAGGATATTTTGTTTTCTACCGAAAGTTGGGAGGAGAAGTTCAAAACGCTGTTTGGAATTGTTGTTAAGGAGATTTTGGATTTATTTAAGGATTTTTTTAGGAAGGTGATTTTGTACGTTTGTTTTTGTCTAATGTAAATGGCTAGGTCTAATACCAGATCTTTCTTGAATGTAATGTTCAATTCAATATTGGCGGAACCCTTATCGGAATCGGCTAAATTTTCATACAGTTTTTTTTATGTAAATAGTGTATACAAATTTAGTTGTTTTCGTGTACATGTTATTTTTAAGTTTATACGGTTTATGTTTTTATTTATCTATGTCTTTTAGATGAATGATGTTGTGTATTAGGCCTGCTGGAGCTGGCATGTTCATAAAAATGTACAAGCTCCTTAATTAATAGATAAAAAAAAAAAAAGTATTGCTATACTACGGTAGAAAGGTCGTATCTTTGTATGGATTTCATAGTAAGATACGTTTTTTTTTCCGTAGCACTGCAGACTGTAGTAACTAAATTAGCCGCTCGAGGGCGCTGTACATCACGCTTCCTTATTTAGTTACTACTCATGATCTCTCCAATTTGTTAAAAATGAATCGGAAGTAAATTTTCCTTGTAAAATATTGTAATTTTATACTCGTATATTAATATTATGTAAGTGCCTACCCTCTCGTTCTTGTTTGCAGCACCCAACAGGGTACATAATGTGATACTTAAACTATTTACTAATCATTATGTGCACTAAACGTATTGAGTATATATTTTATAATCGTTCTTAAGGCCAGGCGCGCACCACGATTTTAGTCGCGCGATAATTTTGTCGCAGAAATGCAAGATATGGGTTTATATGAGAGTGCGCGCACCACGATTTTCATAAACCCAGAAGTACGCTTATTTCTGCGACAAAATTATCGCGCGACTAAAAAAAAAACGTGGTGCGCGCCTGGCCTGAAGAGTAAACTCCAGTCGTGCGTCGGAGCTGACACACACACTTTTTTTTATTTTAATATTATTTAGGTATTTCAAATGTATTTATATAATGAGTTACTGATATTTACGAAACATTTTTTTTTTATTTCTTATTGTGTACGAAAGTACATACTTATTATACTTACTTATAAAATGTTTACATGATATCGGAGTTACTAATGTCTTTCTAGGGTTCCGTAGTCAACTAGGAATACTTTTTGACACAATTTTTGTGGTATATGTTTCTAGTGCCTTAGCAATAATTGATTGTGTGGGAATTGTGTGTAAGACGTGTTAAAGGTTTCCTTTTAAAAGTAAAAAGTTATATTGGAAGTAAATAATACGGATATTTTTAAAATATTTTTTTAATCACTGTTTCTAATTTTGGTGGTTTTTTTGGTAATTTGAAAGTGCAGGGTCCGTCCGGATTGTTACTACCGTCTTGCCTGCTAACCCACCGCCAAACAGCAATGTTCGCATTGTTGTGTTCCGGTGTGGGGGTAAGATAGCCGGTGAAATTACTAGCATAGAGGCATTCTATCTTCGTCCTCCGGGTAGGCAAGCACTTGTGACTCCTCTGGTGTTGCAGGTGTTTATGGGCGACGGTAATCGCTTTCCATCAGGCGATACGTTTGCTTGTTTGCCCCCTATGACATAAAAAAAAAAAAAAAAAAAAACCATAATTGCTTGATGCCACCAGAATTGTTAATTCTGTATATCATTTCACATTTTTAATCGTCTTTTTCGCATTTCCAAAACTTTTGACTCGGTGAATTTATTTGAAGTCAAGAATAAACAAAATACATCTAATATTACAAGCTGTCGGTGAGGGTAATCTTAGCTTAGATATTATGCTGGTAGCGGATTTTATAGCTCCTATCCTTTCCTATATAACTATTTTTTCGCTCTCCTCTGGCACGTTTCCTACAATTTGGAAATGCGCCTATGTGATTCCTCTCCCTAAAACCCCTAATCCGTCGTACTTTTCGCAGTATCGTCCTATGTCCATTCTTATTTATGTTATATGTATTTATATAGATATTACGTATATGTATTACATTGACTGTTTGCCTATCTCTCTCTCATTTGTTTTTTGCATTTTCCTTTGTACTATTGTAAAGTTATCGTATTGTACATGTTGCTTGGTTTGTCTACCATTTACTTGTGTTTAACACTCATTTAGTTGAAGGTTAATTGGAAGAAATCCCTTAGAGGGATAGGTTGTACATGCTTATTTTTTTGCAATGTATTTCTTGTTATTGTGTACAATAAAGTGTTTAGATACATTGCATGCAAACAATTAATCTAAATTATTACTTTTGCTATTCATAATTTATTTATTTTTAAGGATTGCTAATCACAAAAAAAACAATCAAGAGAAGAAGTCCTTGAAAAGAAAAAAACTGATTGTTGTTACAAACGAGTTAGTGATTGTATTTTCATAGATATTTTGGTATAACTAAAATGATTTATAAAACATTTACTTTCTTTTCATTTCCAGTAGGCAATTTCGTTGACAAATATTAATTTTTAGCACAAGTAACTAATTTTTGTGTAGTTGTACAATTTTGGTGGCCAAAAAATCGAATATTTGTGAGCACAAGCAACTTTGGTGGCAGGCAAATTACTAAAATCATAATACCTTTATAACTATTATGTATAACAAAGGGCCATTACTACACAATATTGGTTATGATTTTATTCGTATTATTGATATATATATTATAAATATAATTTTGACTCTAACATTAAAAATAAAAAAAGGCACCAAAATTAGGTAAATTTCGAGCTTGTTGAAATTCACCCTGAAACTATACATTTGTAATATAATCATAAATTTAGTCCTTTTCAAATATCACGTTTGGTGAACCTGGTTACATTAAGTTTTCACCTCATTTGTATACGACGCCATACGCACCAGGTGCAAAATAAGTGAAAATTTGTACGGAACCCTCGGTGTGTGGGTGGCTCACACTTGGCCGATTTTTGAAATTAAATTGTAATATACCTAATGATAATCAACCGATCGATCTTTTTCTTGAAACCCAACTAGTATTAGTAGAAGTTCCTACTCTACTTCCATAATTTTTTAAACAGATTTAGATATCGATTACGCGGGTTAGGATCCTTTTTACTTTTCCATTAACATCCCTATAATACGTGATACTTTACTTCCTCCCCCGACCCGCAATCGTGCGATAGAGAGAGAGCGTTGCAGCTTGCGACTGACAATAGGTACTTTTTTGATGAAATTTGCGTTACGGGAGAAAACGTTTTCCACTAACTAAATCTTAGCAAATCACTTTGATTTTGATGTCGATCGCTTCAGCATAATATAATCTAGGTTTATAGGTTTCGCTTTTTTTTAAAAGGTGCATTGTTTTTATAATACAAACGGTTTCATTCAACAACGTTTTAATCACAAAAATTAGGTTTTTCAGCTACCTTTAAATTAGAATCTATAGCAAATTTTGAAAAAAGGAAAACCTACAAACCTAGTTTATCACTGTGTCAATAACATACTAAAAAATAATGGAGATTGGAAAATATTTAAAAGTGGAAAAACGTTTTCTCTTTTTGTATGGACGAGTGCGTACTATACTTCCCTCTTAAGCCGAAACCCCACTGCTGCGCACGCTACGCACGGACACGCTATACACGACGCCCACGTGGATCCATTGGTCTGGCTGCGTGTATCAACGTTTTCACAGCAACCAATGCACGCACACGTAAAACGTGTGGGCCACGTGGATACATTGGTCAGCTACGTGTATCCAGATTCTCCACTGCGGGCCACGCACATGCACGCGTGCGCGAGAGGCACACTCGCTCATCAGCGTTGCCAGAAGCTACGGAAAAATCTGTAGATCTGCGGAATTTAGGCTTTGTGTCCAGATCTACGAAAACTATTGGGGAACCTGCGGAATTTCAGACTATTTTTATTTTATCGACAAAACATGAAATAAACGAAACGGAATGTTAAAATAAAATCGGTCAAGCCGTTTTTGAGTTATCACAAAAATTCATAATTTTCGTTAGAATGACGTTAGTGCCGCGCGGTGTCCTTATACTTCGAACTTTACACTCCATTGTAGAGCTGATATATTCCAGTTTGAAATAGGGACATGTGGCATGTGGGAAATTGGTACTAACTAACTCATACTGGACAATGACCAGTGCGTAGATAGTGGCGCCAGAATTATATTACAAAGCTAGATGGGCTTAAAGTAGACGCAAATCAGTGAGTTAATTATATTAATACATTAATATCATATTATGCTATCGAAATGAAAGTTTTAATCCCATTAAAGGCCGATTTTTGATTAGTAGGTACTTATGCCCTCTAGTATGGAATAGCAAATCTCGTTTTTGACATTTTTCTTGTCAGTTTTTTCTTTGAAATGGTGAGTAGCGGAACTAATTGCATGTCAATAATGTTGTGTCCATACCGTCGCTGGTAAACGCGCACGAGTGTGTGCGTGGCTGGCACTTCGGAACAGACCACGCGTGTATCAGTGACGTCATTTCGTGCGCAGCGTGCCCGTGCACTGCTGTGGAAGTATCTACCTACATTTTCATACAAAGCGTTTACGTACCCACGTGTGTAGCTCGACCGTGCGCAGCAGTGGGGTTCCGGCTTAATTGCGACATAAAAAAATCTATGGTACTATATTTATGTCCGGTTAAACATGGTGCTCAAATAGCTGGATCAAATAACATATTTAAAAAGTAAAAAAGGTGGCAAATTGAAAATCTTTTTTTCTGCTTATTCGTATTTCGTGCGCGTGGCAAGCAAAGCCCCACTGCGACCCACGCCACGCTGTCCACGCTACGGACAAATGCAATATCTATAAGGAGGCCTTTTCACAAAATGTGGGGTTGCCATGTTCGAAAAAAAAAAAACCAAAAAGTGGTTAAAAACATCCCAATTACTCGAATTCCGTATTTTGACTCGCTAAGTAAACCTACACAGTACTTTACTTTACTGTTATTTAATAGTTTTAAGAGACGGCAATCGCTGGTGTAGTGACATCTGGTGCAGAGTAGAACACGCTACTTCTTTCAAAATGTGGTTTTTACACGTCAGTCTAGTCATATCATTAAAAAAATAACATCGGAAACCATAGTCTGTGAAATATATTTTAAAAAACACACGTCATTGACATAATGACACCGTTGAAAAATCCACTGTCATTTAATTCCTTGAAAGTAAAAAATATTTAATTCTTCTATTCTAAATGACTGAGCCAATCTTAAATTCATGGAAATACATCTACGGAGCAACACTGGTTTTGGATTCGATTTCTGTGGTACGATATTTAGATGAAGTTCTGCCCTTGAATGAAGCTCTACTTGTGAACTGTGTTGTGTTCCTAGTTATATGGTACTCGGATGAACCTTCGGCTGTGAAGCCAGTGAGCTCAGGTTCGATTCCTGGTGGTTTAATACTCGTATGAAACTCTGTCTGTGAAGACATTGAGGCCAGGTTTGATTCCTGATGGAATAATACTCGAATAAAGCTCTGTTTGTGAAGACATTGAGGTCAGGTTCGATTCCTGATGGAATAATACTCGAATAAAGCTCTGTTTGTGAAGACATTGAGGTCAGGTTTGATTCCTGATGGAATAATACTAATACTCGATTAAAGCTCTGTTTGTGAAGACATTGAGGTCAGGTTCGATTCCTGATGGAATAATACTCGAATAAAGCTTTGTCTGTGAAGACATTGAGGCCAGGTTTGATTCCTGATGGAATCATACTCGAATAAAGCTCTGTTTGTGAAGACATTGAGGTCAGGTTCGATTCCTGATGGAATAATACTCGAATAAAGCTCTGTCTGTGAAAACATTGAAGTCAGGTTCGATCCCTGATGGAATAATACCTATTTGAAGTTCTGCCTGTGAAGACAGTGAGCTCAGATACGGTACCTGATTCAATTAATTTATTCAAGTCAAAATAAGCTTAGGTACAGTTTACACCAAATCGCTTATTATTGACAAAAAGATGAATTTTGATTGATTGAAAGAGGATAAAATAATAATAATTAAAACAACATAAAAAATATATACACATATAATATAATAGCGCCCAGGTTCGAATCCTGGTGGTATAATAATACTCAAATTAAGTTCTGCCTGTGAAAAAATTGACCCCAGGTTCGATTCCTCGGACAAAATTTTGCCTGTGAAACCAGTTAGCTCAGGTTTGAGTTCTAGTTCCATAATATATAACTTGTCCAAATAAAAATATTAAATTAGAATTAACACTACGTTTACTAGAATAAATGCTTACCCTAATGTTACTATTTTGCCAGGATGGACTTTTCATAATTCTTCGGGACCCTTCTCATCCAAGCTGCCTCCGCTTCACCGACTTCAGTTGTTTAAAAAAGTGTAGACCAATTTTACGTGTACTGTACGATAACGAATTCATAATCTGTATAAGTAATATCGGGTGTGTTGGGCTGGGCTCAAAACTCCAACCCTTTGCTTGGTTCTCAATATGTTTTTTAAAGTTAAACAAAAAATAAATTAATCTTTTTTAGGGTCCCGTACCTACCCAACGGGTAAAAAACGGGACCCTATTACTAAGAATTATTACTTACTATGTCTGTTTGTCTGTCTGGCCGTCCGTCCGTCCGTCCGTCCGTCCGTCCGTCCGTCCGTCTGTCTGTCTGTATGTCTGTCTGTCTGTCTGTCCGTTTGTCTGTCCGTTTGTCGGTCTGTCATATATATTTATGTGGAGCTCCAATACAAAAAACGTGAACAGTTGGGTTAAGTTTACACCTCACTTGTATGCGGCGCCATACATACCATGCAAACTTAACTTAACCCGGCCAGTTAAGATAGAAAGTGTTTGCACGGAACCCTTGGTGCGCAATTCTGACTCGCACTTGGCCGGTTTTTCATCTTAGTTTATTGCTATAGGTAAGGCCATTTGGAGGTCAGCAATCCGAAAAGATTTTTTTTTTATGTTTGTATATTTGTGTCATTGTCCATTAATCACGCCTAACCAACTGAATCTATTTAAAAAAAAATGTTGGACAGGTAGCTAGGTATTCACGGATGGTTAATGGACATATTTTACCCAACTACAGATAAAGATTATAATATGAGAAGAAGATCATTTGGACGGAAGAAGTCATTGCAGAACTGTATTACCTACTAGAAATATGAATATAATTACGATAAAAGCAGGACATAGTAATTGAATAGGAAGCAGGCCGCAATCGTGACATATTAATTTGTGAGAATGCTTTCAGAAGTACAAACCCAGACCCTGAAGCGCGTCTCTTGCGCCGTCGGCGGCCAACGCCCCAAGAACGCGGTGACTCGCCCGCAGCTGGCCACAGAAGAAGGGAAGGTTTCGCAACTTCTTGATTATCTTCAAGCGTTAATTGATAATGTTAAATAAAGGCTATAACCTCGCAATTAATAACGTTACCTATCCCTGCTTAAAAATAAGGTTATTTTAGGTTCGCGAAGCGGTGCTAATGTGGTGTCTTAAGACTTTAGGATTTAAATACACTCCATCGACCCTAAAGTCGCCGCTGTGGGATCTGGTGGTGAGTAGGAGCTCGTGGGGACCCCGCGGGGGCGCGGCGGATGCGTTTCGGTCGTCCCGATCTGGTCGTGACGCGCGAGGTGGCCGTAGTGGCGCCTGCCTGTGCTGCTGCTTATCAGTGGTGAAGATAGAAATCTTACTGTAATATGCCAGTCGCGTTCGCAATTGTGTTGAGGTAATTCATTTGTTTAATCGTACGGAATGCCTCAGATCACCAGGTGATAATACGTTACCCCTTTATTATTATTTTACCACTATTGAAATGGATATAGAGGGATGGCTAGACAATGCCGCCCGATACGAGGCTAGAGGTCAATCTTAAGCTAGAAATTCTAGCCGATCTCCTAGCTCATGAAATATACCTCTAGGCTCGTTTCGGGATAATTCCTGAGCCGACTTCTACGTCGCACGTTGCAGGGACTAGACGGGTCCGGTCAGGATTATGTGGACGTTCTCGCTGAAAGTAAACCTGCGAATTATAATTCAGCGCCGCATAATAAAAAATATTCATTGACGACTGCACCAAAAATTGTTTCATGCATTGTGGGTTTGCAATCGTAAGCTAAATTCATTGTGACAATTTCTTGTCAATCGATCGATGACAGATAGAAATGAATAAAAAAGTCTGTCGTCGCTGGCTTAAAGTAGGTTACCATAGATTGAGTTTGTCTAGACCTACAAATATATATGAGATATACTTTTACAGCATGACCACGAAGACCACAGTGGATTTTTTGTCATTCTAACGAAAATTATGAATTTTTTTGAAACTCAAAAACGGCTTGACCGATTTTATTTTAACATTCCGTTTCGTTTATTTCATGTTTTGTCGATAAAATAAAAGTAGTCTGAAATTCCGCAGGTTCCCCAATAGTTTTTGTAGATCTGGACACAAAGCCTAAATTCCGTAGATCTACGGATTTTTCCGTAGCTTCTGGCAACGCTGATGAGCGAGTGTGCCTATCGCGCACGCGTGCATGTGCGTGGCCCGCAGTGGAGAATCTGGATACACGTAGCTGACCAATGTATCCACGTGGCCCACACGTTTTACGTGTGCGTGCATTGGTTGCTGTGAAAACGTTGATACACGCAGCCAGACCAATGGATCCACGTGGGCATCGTGTATAGCGTGTCCGTGCGTAGCGTGCGCTGCAGTGGGGTTTCGGCTTAAAGTTACAGAATTAATATTTTTTTTAGACATTAATGCTGCTGCCATCTCAGCCAGTAGTTGATAACCTTTCCTAAGGTACTTGTCTTCAGAAGAAAATAATGTTGACTAACGGGTGAATCACCCTTTAGATTGTTGGAGGCGTCAACATTTTTTCTATTATTTTATACCTGTAACTAAACTCTACAATACAATGATCTCCAGTTAATTACTAAAAATTTTTATTTGCTTCAATTGGTTATTCCTCGCGACCGTTTATATACGTATGTAGATAAAAAAAAATATGAACTTAACAATAAACTGTCAGAATATACGAACATGTCATTGCAATTATATTACTTACAGTATTATGTTTTGACTTTTTTTACGTTTTTAATATAAAGCTTTACCTATGTGGATTAAAAAATGTACATTCAATCCTCAAAACAATTTTAAAGCATTGATTTGCTCAACCGACTTTCAGTGAACTGAAATAAATCGCACTTCAGTTCTTTATGGTCCTTAGAGACTCATAACATGTAAAGAATGTTCTACATTTTATTTGTAGGCATCCGGGCAATCTTTCCTATGTGTTGAAAAAGAAGGCTGCTCTTCTCATTCACAGTACGTAACTGAACAGTATACAAAATGTATATTTTTTTAAAGGGAAAAATAAAACCGTTTTTGTATCACTTCAATTTTCTTTACTTTGAGCAGAATTTATGACAGGATATTGTATTAGAAATAAATATATCCTCATGTGTTATTTGATTAAAACAAAGTTTTGATAGTCAGTCATAAATGAATCGCACTGGTGTTGCCTAGCCAAATCAAAGAAATGCATAAATGAATCGCACTAGAGTTGCCTAGCTAAATCAAAGAAATGCATGCTGTAAGTAATTTTAAACTTTAGGGGATCATGGATGTGGACTTTTGACGTACCTATCTAAAACTATTATAAACCAGTTTTTATTATTAAAATATCAGATCGTAAAAACAAGACATTTCAACTTATCACATCCATGATTGTAAGGATAGAATGGCTAATTTAATTATAGTATTGAATCTTTTCTGTACCTAAGTCGTTCTATTATGGATTTAATTACATCAAACTACTCGTAGCCACGCACTTTATTTATAGATTCAAGGCTTTATGTACATATTTAAGGAGACCTTTGAAAGGTTGGATGGAAGGTATTACTGTAGGTGGTAAAAATATCAGCGACGACACCGCACCATTTGCATATTCAAATAACGATATGGTTTAGAGAAATAATAAGTATGTCGGTGTTTCAGTTAAATAGACAAAAACAAAAATGATGATAGATAGCTGATACAGGAGAACAGCCAACTCGAACCGTAGAACTCACGAATTTAGAATTTGTCACATAGTAAGGTCGCAGAAATAGTCTCGAATTCTCCCTTGAAGGATGTTCCCTTGGTCGCTTGGCAGTGAAGTAGAAAAAAGCGTCAACTGACAAGAAAGCGCAACGGAAAATCTCATTCAAACCGGTAGGTACCCAACTAACAAAATGGTTTAAAATCTCAACATTATATGACTATTTCATCGTAGATACGTCGTAAATAAGTAAGTTTTAAAACGTGACGTTATGTAACTGTCATTTATACAGCATTTTAGTTTAAAAGCAATTTGTTCATAAAACACAGTTGTACACACGTTTGTATGACATAGTACTACAGCAATTTTAATCTTTGTCGTACAAAACTTTTAGCCGTGACATTTCCCCGGTTTTACAACACTAATATGACATTTTACAGCAGATTGTTCATATAAAAGCTTTTAGAGTGACTACTGTACGACTAATCATAATTTTAACTTTACAACTTTAATACTGTTAAAATGACATATGACAGTCATATACACAGCCGTCTTATGATAAAAAGATAGATCTTACGACTTAAATGTTTCATAACATCTTCAACTCGAACAGTGAACGAACGAAAAACAGCCAAGAGAAATAAACATGCCAGAGAGGGAAGGTTCCGTAGATATTTTTTTTATAGAAAATCGGTGTGACAGCAATTCGAAATCACGTTTCTTAAGAAAAGTGTCCACATCCAAAAAGGCCATATTTGTATCATACGATCTACAAAAAAATACGAATTACGTGTTTGAAAATTAAAAGCACAATTTTTTTCAGCAACTAAAATTAATAATAATGAATAATAAATTATGTCACCACAGAGGTAATTAATATGGCAGCGTCAAAGTCAAAATGTCTTATTAATATTTTTCAAGTACATAATATCACAAGTACATGACTGCGTCCCACAAGGTTTAGGCCCCAGCAGTAGGGAACCCTAACTAGGTAGTGATGGCGTCGGCAAAGTGTTATTCTAAGTCACAAGGCAGCGTTTTTAAGTACAATAAGTTTTAACAAGTCATATTTTCACAGAGACTAAAACCTAAATTATTTTAATTTATTAAAATATAATGAAATCAACAATATTTAAAGGGGGCTTTTAAAATATACTCAATAACCTTGCAAATTGATCGATAAAGTAATGTTCGCATTTCATTCACACTTGTAGATCTGATGTCGAGTCTGTTACTTAAAACGGTAAAGTAAATATATTAAAGTGTAATACTTACTGTATTCAGATATTATTTGCACGATAATAATATCACTCACAAACGTTACATGTTGTTATAATTAAAACCGCTTCGCTGTTGCATTTAACAGACTTATTTGTCATACAAACGTCTGCGTTATGATAACTCTACAACCAATTGCTCTTAGGAAGCGAGAACTTACGATACTTTTCTGACGAAATAGTTCTTTAATATCTATTTTATGACAGCCGTGTGACTAAATGTGTTTGCTTATGACCATTGTGTGATCACTGTACGACTATTTTGTCTTAAAAACTGCGCCAAAATCGCATTTTATAAACGTTTATATACCTTAAATTGCATACCATTAAGTTTTATCAAAAACGTTTGTAGAACACTTGTAAGTACAACATATTTTTGCTAGTTGGGTATAGAGAGACCAACATATTTCCAAATGGTACCAAAGTGAGACACAAATCTCCTCGAAGACTTTCCCAACTGGACAGCGAAAATAGGGAAGACGAATAAACAGTATGTATTTGAGACCAAAATGATATACTTACATAAGCTTAACATTTACTGTGACAGTTTAGCTCTGTCGATAGCCACCCATTTCTTTAATGTTACTGTTGTCAACTGGAAGTGACTATTTTATTTCTTTTACGACTTACTTTGTTATTTAGATTTTAATCAGCATGACAAAGCGAGCACGCTATCGCTACCAGTAAAAATCGAAGTAAGAATTAGGTGAGTCAAATTAAGAATTGATTCTATAATGTACAGGTATGCTGGCAGGTTATACACCTATAATATACTATACGACTACATTTTCAGAAGCTTTACTGGATCGGGGGTACTTATAAATGTTATGTCATTCAATTTTATTGTTTTTCTGGGATACTTTGAAACTAATCACTACATACACGAATACATCACTTCACATGATCAAAGTATTAGGTATCAGGTCAGTAGTGTTAACGGAATGTACCTTTCCAATCTAATCCATATACTTAATCCATACTAATCCATACTAATATTATAAATGCGAACGTGTGTCTGTCTGTCTGTCTGTCTGTCTGTTACCTCTTCATGTCGCGACGACTCGCGATTATATTCATACTTCTTTGACAACGTCTTGGCTTTTCACCTTACTGATTCTTCTTAGATTGTCTATGGTGAGATATTTGAATTTCTTATTTTTACTATTCAATTATTTTCTTTGACAAGGCAATTTAGTTTGTTTTTGGACCCTTTGAGTGCACACGTACTAATTCTGTAATTGCTCAGCTCGCCTGCTCTATCAGTTAAGTTTGTTGCTTTGTGTCTCTTATTGCCAATATAATTACACATTATTTGCAGTTTTATACGCATCGCCCAGTCAGGCGGATGCTTTCCCGGGCATGTGATAGCATCCGTTTTGACCGGGGACGCATTGGGAACGGGTAACTTATGTGGAGAGATATTCTCCTTACTTATCTATTTGTACCTAGTTGTACCTATTTATTTGACCGGAAGATTGACGAATCTGATGGTCCTTATATGCTGGCTTAAAATGCTCCTCGTATCCCCTCAACGCTCTGTCGCAGTCGCAGTCGAGTGATTGAAGTTCGTAATGGATGAGATCAGGTCCAATCCTCGTAAATGGTGTATTCCTTGAGGACTGTGGGGAACTGACTTCATACTGTACCATATGTTTTAATATATTAACTGCAAGACGTTACACAGAGATAAATAGTCTGGTAATGTCAATTTTATGCTAAGATACAAGGCGCAAACAATACATGACAATGGAAGTCATATATAAACCTTTTCCAGAAAGGAGACGACAATCCTGTGAGAGGAGATTCCTGTGAGATGAAGGAACACAAATAATGATACTACACGGATGTGAGGATAGCAGCAGAGTGGAGCGAGCTTGTAAATTAGCAGGTATGAACTATTGCATTACATCTGAAGCATTCCTATTTAACAAATAGGGTTGTTATTTCAGTAGCGAAGCGAGTTACAGGTTAGGTTAAATACTATGAACCCGGGCAACGTTAAATTAGTTTGTTGTCGCAGTAACCCCTCATGCTGTGGCGACACTTCACGCTTAAACCGCTGAATCGATTTTGATGAAATTTGGCATGGAGACAGTTTAAGATCCGAGGAAGGACATAGGTTAGTTTTCATCCTGGAAATTATCCCTAAAAACATTGAAAAGTGAGTAAGTAATTCATGATGACATTGATGACCCTGTAGAAAATATAATGATTAGACCAAAAGCACAATTGCTCTTACATTTGCTTAGGCGCCCCCTTTTATTAATTAAGGTGATTAGGTGGATACCTATCGTGTTGTACGAGGTTGCTTTCATACTTCCAAGTTCCACGCGGACGTAGTCGCGGGCAAAAGTTAGTATTATAAATGCGAAAGTGTGTCTGTCTGTCTGTTACCTCTTCGCGCTTAAACCGCTGAATCGATTTTAATGAAATTTGGCATGGAGATAGTTTAAGATCCGAGGAAGGACATAGGATAGTTTTCATCCTGGAAATGATCCCTAAAAAGATTGAAAAGTGAGTAAGTAATTCATGATGACATTGATGACCCTGTAGGAAATGTAATTATTAGACCAAAAGCACAATTGCTCTTACATTCGCTTAGGCGCTTTTAATCCCTTTTATTAATTAAGGTGATTAGGTAGATATGGATATCTATCGTGTTGTACGGGGTTGCTTCCATACTTCCAAGTTCCACGCGGACGTAGTCGCGGGCAAAAGCTAGTGTTGAATATAAATAGATGTTTTGTAATAACTACCCATGAAACTACTAAAGAAACTAATTGGTAGCGGAACTATCTTATTACTTATAAAATATTTATTTCACGTCTTAACTTACGAGCGGGCTATTTTAAAAGTCGTAATGTATAATCCCAAAAACTAAAGATTCTTCAAGAATCAGGTCACACGTCCTCAAGTTGGGGTCGTACAAGTTTCTTCCAGGGCTTCTATTTCCAGCGAAGGAAGATTTAACTGGAATCACTTTGAAAGGCAGCGCGGGTGTGCCAAATGGCCAGCCCGGGGAATAAATTGCGCGTAATTTTATTACCGGTCCCTTAACAGGGAAACTTTGAACTAGCATGAGGTGGGCGGAAACTGTCCACTGTCGGGAATCCCTGCTTGGGGCGGCATTTGTTTTCTGTAAATACTTTTTAATGTAATAGAGACGGTTTTATGTTGTATATAATAAAGCAAACTGGCTAGACTTTTACACGGAACGCGTAATTGGTGCGCTGTCTTCTTAAAGCCTTACTTGAATTTTCTCCTGTGCCTTTAATTACTCCGTGCCTCCAAAGCTGCTCGTAAAATATTTGTTAGAGTTAAGAAAAAGCTGTGAAATGTTTTTATCGGCTATTTTATACAATACTTCATGGTGGTATATTATTAAGTCATGACAACGCGGCTCAGTTTTTAAGCACTCGCCTACTGAGCCGGTGGGTTCTAATCCTGGCCAGGGCAAATATTTGTGTGATGAACTCGAATATTTGTGCTTGGGTCATGGTTGTTCCTATGTATTTAAGTATATATTTATCTATATAAGTATGTATTTCGTCGTCTAGTACCCATAACACAAGTCTTCTTGAGCTTAATTTTGGACTAGATCTATTTGTGTGAGGTTGTCTGATATTTATTATTATTATTATTTACTTTATTTATTTCCTATCTTAGGCTAGGTTTCTACAATATATGTATATAAAAAGTTAAATACAATAAAGAAATTACAAAATATATAAACGCATTATGAGAAACCTTAGCTAGGATGCCGCCGGCAGCGGGGCAGGGCCCAGGCTACCGGTGTTTAGGGCTGCAGGGAACCTCCTGATGATGCGCGCCGTGTCCAGGAGTACCGCCTTCTGTATCTGGCCCTTGATCCAGCCATCTACCGAGAGCCTCTTAAGATGTTATTTTGTATGGCAAATGTATAAATTTACTGACGACAATTTGGTACAATTCTGAAGTCTACTGAGGTGCATCTATACCTACCGTAAAATAACGTTGAAAACCAATTTCTATGTAAGAAATTACTTCGAATAGAAATGGCGTCAGAGTTCGTGACATGACCGTAAAAAGGTAGGTAAATTAGACTGGATTAGTTTCGGTTAATAATTTATTTAAAATAATAGCTACTAGTACATTTTAAGAATGTAAATAAGAATATAACATTTACATAAGTACTTATATTTATAATTAAATCTCATCTCACAACTAAGATGGGCATTGCAATTTAAAATATTATTATATATTTAAAGCAAAACCTTTTAATTAAGCAGACGAGTACTCGAGGTCTGTTGCTTGTCTCTGAATTAAGTTTAGTATTTATTAGATCATTGAAATCTGTATAGCTTATTGTATTGAATATCATTGAAAATTACGACATCCAACATATAAAATATTAAATTATATTCTAAATATTTGGGTAGTAGAAAGTTTAACAATGCTATGGTTTTATTTCGTATGAACATTTACTTATTACAACGAATCTTGTAAATCTTCAGTGCAACCTCATCAAAACAGCTAGAATGATTTTTAATGATGTTGATACTGAGTTAGCTGAACACCAGAATGTAACTATACTACGTATAGGATACTGTAACTCCGATAACGAAAAAGGAAATGTACGCGTAAGTACAGTCTATTCGTCCTTGCTTGTCAAAGTTAGCGAACAAGATTCGAACGTCAAATTTGACAATTTAAGTCCAAAACAGGGGGGGTATTCGACCAATTTTAGAGATATAATGGAGATCTCTCCTTTTCATCGCCATCCGTCACTTTTGACGTGTGCCTACTTGACAAGTGGCGATATCCCTAGAACATCGCAACTTCGTCAATTCAGACGCGCAAAATTTTCGTTTCCTTTGTATGTGACGGCATAAATAACTGGCGCATACTTTAAATTGACCGCGTAGTACGTGAAATTAGTCCGTTACGTTTCGTTCAAAACAGAAATTTATATACATGAATAACATTTTTGAGAATCATTATCGCCTTCGTATTTCCAAAATTGAGATAAGATATGTCACTTTTAAGCTCATCGCATTTAAATGACAGTTCAATGGTGATATAATGGTGATATATAGTTCGAATCTCCTTTGTTAAGCGAATCCCATTAGCTTTGTACCCGATGAACAATACTCTATTATCTGTATTGTTAACGGTGGCCACAGCTGCCACTTCGAAATGTAAGGCGTTATAAGTGCAAATTACTTTTACACTAAATTAGTCTTTAAGTCAAACGACATAAGGTTTACTCTTAAACAAAGAGAACACAGATGTTGGTCACTTCGTAAGTGAAAGAGCAGTGAAGCTCGTTTCGATGCCTATAATGACAATGAAGTGACCAACATCTCTGTTCTCTTTGTTAAGGAGTAAACCTTATTTCGTTTGACTTAAAGACTAATTTAGTGTAAAAGTAATTTGCACTTATAACGCCTTACATTTTGAAGTGGCAGTTGTGGCCACAGCTAACAATACAGATAATAAGTATTGTTCATCGGGTACAAAGCTAAGTGGATTCGCTCAACCAAAAGAATTATTTCTATAACTGTTATCTAATAGAGATTTGACGTTTGGCGATCATTCAAATGTCAATTTCGAATTAGGTCCCTGGCTGTTTTCTCGCAAGTTAAGCAATTTCGTTTATTAAACTGAAAGCGCGTTGTCCAAAATATAGTTACTCATGTTACTTCATGAATGGCAGTTATCGACAAAAAGGTAGTTAGAGGGCAGTATCTTGTTTAAATTAGACGAGTAAGGACAAACAGACCGTTGTTATGGGCACCTTCGACATTATGGCAGTCCACTGGACCTAGACAAACTCCGAGAATGCTCCGTAGCGTTTGGCTTTAGGTACTACCTGGCTAAACAAAGGCAATGGATGTTCAAGCTGCATAATTACTGGTCAGCAATTTTATGTTATATTAATATTTTTTTACATTCTATTAGCAAGAATACCATACGACAGGTAGATCTGTTTCACTCAACCAAATCCTGTTGGGCCGCTTTACGAACATGACCGCAGTTGGCATTCCCGTTCATGGGCTTGTACTCACCCCAATAGATGGCGGCCACTGGTAATTAGGGGTTCAAAACTGGTTTTACTATGACAAAAAAACACAAGTGTCCTGTCATCGTCAGACGTCATCTATTGGATAAAAGCCCCACCCCCAAACTTCTACGATCGGTCTCAACAGGTCGTCAATCCACTTTGTTGGGATCCTTCCCACGCTGTGTCTTTCGGTACGCGTTTGCCACTCAAAAATCATTCTGCCACAAAGGCCATTAGTTTTACGAGCAATAAGCCCCGTCTACGACCTAGGTTTTCCTGCAAATTTACATATTTTTGATTCAATCACGCAAGGATTAAAGCTTTGGTCATTAGACGGTAAAATAAAATCTAAAGATTAATTCCCGTTTGATATCATTCTCTCTTCTTCGTGACTTTAAAATCCGATTGAGGGTGAAAACAATATAATGAAGGTGTCTAATTAAATGTTGTAACAATAGAAACAATCAAGCCCGTCTAATTACCCCTCTAATTAATTACGAACAACTTTATTTCATCTCAATTAACGGGATCTACAATTACTTATGTTGTTGCTTCCTTGAAAATGTTTCACTTTGAACATAAGCCGCGTTGATTAGGAAATAATTGTAATTGTGCGTAATACTTTAATTGTTTCCACTCGCTTTACTTTGAGTTTTGTCAAGATAGATCGGCTTACTAAATGCCGCCAAAAGCGTCTATACATCAGAGCACACCACACCTAGGTGCTTGACTTCGCTTTCACCTAGGTTCAAATGAATCCGAACCACGATTAGTTTGAACGTGTGATTTTTCCAGTCGTTGCGGTTCACATTCACACGCGTTGGTTGGTCGTATCGTCTCGCCCCAGTTACACTTCATTTTAGATAATCAATAAAATACAAATTGTTAGGCGGCTTTTTTGGAGATTACAACTATTACAAGGGAGAACCTTCTGTAGTCTGTGATTTTGTGAAGATTGTAGGTAAATGTACCTCATTGTGTATCATGATTAGGGCTGGCCTTTAGTCATAGTACAGGCGCCCCAGGCGAGTTTTACTCATTGCGTGGCCCTCTGGGTTCCCTAGACCTGGTTAAGAAGGCCCTTTTTAGCTGCCCTTTTAGGGTTCCTTAACCAAAGGGTATTTTCTATTACTAAGCCACCGCTGTCGGTCTGTCTGTTCGTATGTCACCAGGCTGTATCTTATGAACCGATACATACCAGGTGCAAACTTAACTTAACCCGGCCAGTTAAGATAAGTGTTTGTGCGGAACCCTCGGTGCGCTAGTCCGACTCACACTTGGCCGGTTTTTAGGGTTCCGTACCCAAAGGGTAAAAACGGGACCCTATTACTGAGACTTCGCTGTCCGTCCGTCCGTCTGTCACCAGGCTGTATCTCAAGAACGGTGATAGCTAGACGGTTGAAATTTTCACAGATGATGTATTTCTATTGCCGCTATAACAAAAAATACTAAAAATAAAATAAAATAAATATTTAAGGGGGGCTCCCATACAACAAACGTTATGTTTGCGTTAACTTTGCACCTCATTTGTATGGGGCGCTATACATACCAGGTGCAAACTTAACTTAACCACTTAAGGATGGAAAGTGTTTGTACGGAACCCTCGGTGCGCGAGTCCGACTCGCACTTGCCCAATTTTTTTAACCAGGCGGTCGCCAGCGCCACTGATCACGTCAATGTGAATCGTGTGTGGTTTACAGAATCTATCGTTAATCTTTTTACTTACCTAATATTATGCTTGTTTGTATGATAGTAGGAATTTTAATATTTATAAACTGGTCACGGCCATAGCGGAACCTACTCAAATACGGAGTAAAACTTTTTTTTACATTGCAATTTGTGGTTTTAGGCTACCCGGTAAAGCAGATTTTATTATATGTAATGTAATTTGCTCCAATGTTTTATATTTTTATTTTAGCAGTGGCAAACAAACAAACTTGAGTATTTGTAGAAGTAGAAATAAGTTAACTCTATTGTCTCTGCTTTTGAAATAGTAAAATACAGAAATACAATTATGCATTTAAAAATTTCGTTCGTAACAAAAAATGTAGATTAAAGAATCTCAACGTAACATTAGATTAAAAATAAAGGGTTATCTTATTATGAGGTACTCTAGAAAGTTGAATTTTAACTGTGAAATTCTCTAATTAACATCGTTGGTACAACTTAAGCAGATTACGAGTCTGTTAAGAGCTCTTGAGACTGTCATTTGTTTAGGGGTTCGCCGTCTTTTAGTTGAATACTCGTGCAGAGTTGGGGTTTAACTAGAAGAGATTAAATAAGATCACAGTCAATGTACCAATAACAATATATCGAATTAGGATTAGTACTTGTCACAAATATTAATAACAGTGGTTTTAAGTATTAGTCGTTACTTACTCGTCCATGTTTTCTTTATCAATAAACTGACCAGCGATTGACTTCAGTAGCCTCCAAAATATGTTCGATAGAAGACTGACAAGCTGACGACTTTGCGAGGATGAGTCTTTGAAGCTTTTAACCCCTACTTCCCCCAGCCAGCAAAGCATCACAATAAGTCTTAGGGCTCGACATTCTACCGAGTCCAAGGCGGCTTAGTATTTGGCAGAACCGCCCCAAAGATGGCAACTGTATGCAGTACTCCATGCACGAATGAACCTGAATTTGGTAAAGAGTGCGAAGATTTTTAGCCTGAAGTACGGCTTCGCCTTATTGAGAACACCAAATGTTCTAGCAGCAGTTTTTGTCTTGGCTTCAATAGAGGAGCAAAAGTTCAGATTGCGTTGAGATCCGAACCAAAAAGCTTAATGTGATCAGTACTTAGTTGAAAAGTGGGAGTCAAGGGAAATGCCTGCCAGGCCTGCGTTTTGGTGGCGTTAAGCCTGACCAAGTTGGCATCGCCCCATTCGGCTACAACCTTCAAGGCCATGGTTCTTCACTGGTAGCTCGTGCATTAGAGAAGTATCTCTTCGTAACTGTGCTATGCTACGATCTGAATTCATATTTATAAGTTACTAAGAGCATAATGTGCCACGTCCCGTAGATATATGATTTTCATAAAAGCAAAATGTTTGTCAAGTTCATGTACTAAGATTTATTATGACTTTTAAGAGGCCTTATTCCTTTTAAAATTTATTTTTTTCATATTACCTATGACATATATATTGATAATTTCAACCAACTTTTTGAAGTAAATAATACTTTTCCCCGAGTTCTAGGTAGTAACATAGCTATTTCATGCTTTCATTGCGTGCAGTCGAAAATAAGTCGAAAAAACTAATTTTCCGCGTGAATTTTGTCAATTTCGAGTAGTTTTTGAATCAAAAATTATAATATGTTAAGAAACATATTTGATCATAGAGAAAAATGTCTAAAACAATCGGCATTTTAAAATGAATAAGGCCTCTTAAATAATTAGTAGAGTTGCTAAGCCGCGAAATTGTGCGCATCGGGTTACAAGCATGAAATTTCTACCACACATAGAGCGTTCCACGGTGATTATTTTCAGATGTGGAGGGAAGTCAGATTCGTCTCCTGGGTGGTGGGAGAGCGGGGTGAAGAGGACCAAGTACTGCTCTTTTTCTTTTTTTTATTACTGATCAGTTAAGGCTATTAGGGCTTGTGCGACATCGTTTTCGTGTAAAATAGATATCAGCTAATTATTTTTTATGTTATTTAAGAATAGTTTTATATAAAAATTTGGGTTTATTGCCGAAAAGGTAAAAATCACAACAAGTTTTTTTTATTCAGAACGATAAATTAGTTATCTATCCTGAATATTTACAATTAAAAAAAATATGACTAAATGGGTGAATTTCAACAAGCTTGAAATTTACCTAATTTTGGTGGTATTTATTATTTTTGATGTTAGAGTCAAAATTTTATATCAATAATACGAATAAAGTCATAACCAATATTGTGTAGTAATGGCCCTTTGTTAAACATAATAGTTTTATAGATATTATGATTTTAGTAATTTTCCTGCCACCAAAATTGTACATCTACACCAAAATTAGTTACGTGTGCTAAAAATTAATATTTGTCAATAAAATTGCCTGCTGCAAATGAAAAGAAAGATAGGTTTAATTAATCATTTTAATTATTCCAAAATATCTATGAAAATACAATCACTAACTCGCTTGTAACAACACTATATATTTTTCTTTTCGAGGACTTCTTCTCTTGATTGATTTTTCTTGCGATTAGCCATCGTAAAAACTACATAAATTTCAAAAAAATAAGCATGTACAAAACCGAACTTATCTCTTTAAGGAATTTCTTCCAATTAACCTTCGAGTAAATGAGTGTTAAACACAAGTAAATGGCAGACAAACCAAGCAAGATGTACAATACGATAACTTTACAAAAGTACAAATTAAAATGAAAAAACCAAATGCGGAGACCAAAGCAAAAGAGAGCGGACAAGCATGATCTTCGTATGAAGAGGAAGGAAATTCTGCAGACACCTCAATTAATGAAGGGATGTGAAAAGTTTCCTACTGATCTCAGAAATGAGGTGCCCATGACAAAGATTGATCTATGGTAATGCCAATTTTTTTTACAGTAGAAGAGAAAAGTACAGGCGTACCATTAAAGAAAATAACTGGCTTAACTTGATCTGAAAGCTTGGAAATAAGGGGCTTCCAACGACAATAGCCTGCGACTTCTTGGCAATCTTCATCAAACCAAAGAATCAAGCCCAAGCAAGGATTGATTCCAGGTCTAAATTGATTTGCGAAACAAAGGAGCCAAAATCATCAATGCTGGCCGCCGCATAGACAGAGGCATGGAACGAGGAGGAGAGTGACTGTGATTGGTGATTCCGTTAATAAAGACAGAAAAGAGTAATGGAGAGAGTATGCCCCCTTGAGAGACACCAGCAGACAGTTCTCACCAGCTAGAAAATCGGTCATCAACTCGAACCCGCTGTTGCCCCCCAAAGAGGTAATCATGAAACCAGGACAATGAAGTTGGAGATATATTTAAAGTACTAAGTAAACTGAGAAGGATTCTATATTAAGACGAATGTCGTCGGTGATCTTAACCAAAGCTGTGGTTGTGCTAAAGAATTGAACAAGTTAAGTCTATTTAGATGTGATGAGGGACGTGGATTTACAGAGGATTGAATGATTTTGGATAAGACGGGAAGAATGGACATAGGATGATACTGCGAAAAGTACGACGGATCAGGGGTTTTAGGGAGAGGAATCACATGGGCGCATTTCCAAACTGTAGGAAACGTGCCAGAGGAAAAATAAATAGTAATATAGGAAATGATAGGAGCTATAGAATCCGCCACCAGCATAAGAATATCTAAGCTAAGATTACCCTCACCGACAGCGTGTAATATTACATGTATTGTGTTTATACTTGAATACAAATAAATTCACCGAGTCAAAAGTGTTGGAAATGCGATTAAAAATGTGTGATTATATACAGAATACAGAATTAACAATTCTGGTGGCATCATGCAATTTTGGTGACTTTGAAATTACCACCAAAACCACCAAAAATAACCCACCAAAATTAGAAAAAGTGATTAAAAAAATGTTTAAAAAATATCCGTATTATTTACTTCCAATTTAACTTTATATTTTAAAAAGGAAACCTTTAACACGTCTACCACACAATTCACACACAATCAATTATTGCGAAGTCACTAGAAACATATACCACAAAAATTGTGTCAAAACGTATTTGTACCCCACCAAAATTAGATACTTACGTGCTGAGTGGACAGATCCAGCAAGGTACGACATGTGTGTCAGCGCTCCATGCCGGAGCGGAACAAAACGAACAGGTTAACACACGTTTGCTGGTCTTGTTGCGTTTCGTTCATCCATAAACACATTTTCAATATTTACCACCAAAATTGACAATTTCACCCGGACAACTTTTAGTGCTCAATTTTGAGTATCTATTTATGTATTAATCTTTATTTATATATCCTTATAAGATACTTAAACTTATAAAGATTATAAATAAATGCAATTTTACTTTAAAACATTGATGATATTGTTCTATCAAAGACATTTATGAGGAACAACGAATACTGGACGCCGCACCAAAATTATCATTTTACCGCAAAAAAAAATAATTATTAATCATAAATGACTTTTACAATACTTTGCAATTTGGCTTAAGATAATAATTTGTGTCTTCTTTTCAGAAAAAAATTAAAACTTTTAAAACAATTGCTTCACACTGTAGTTATCAATTCCGCCGCAATTTTTTTTCGCTGAGATAATCACCCAAATAGGTAATTTTATCTTGTTTCTAAAAATGTATACATATTGAGCACATCTCATACAAAAAGTACCTGGAAAAAAATATTGATGTTAAGCTTAGCCTGCGTGCTCTAGTACATTTTGCGAAGTCGCGAAATTGTGTACATCGGGATACAACCACGAAAATTCTACCACAGATAGAGTATTCTGCGGTGATTATTTTCAGATGCGGAAAGAAGTCAGATTCATCCCCTGTGCGGCGGGAAAGCGGGGTGAATAGAACAAAAGAGTCCTCTTTTTCTTTTTATATTACTGATCAGATAACGCTACTAGGACTTGTGTGGTATCGTTTTCGTGTAAAACAGATATCAGCAATTCATTTTTCATGTTATTTATTCATAGTACCATATAAAAATATGGTTGTATTTCCGAAATTGTAAAAATCACAACAAGATTTTTTTATTCAGGGAGAGAAATTAGTTATATTTCCTGAATATTTACAACTAAGAAAAATATTAATATAGCAAATTTAATCTTGTTTATAAAAATATATACATATTGGGCACTCTTCATATAAACAGTAACTTAAATAAATTGTTGATGTTGAGATTAGCCCGTGTGCTCGTGATACAATAGCAAAAAAATATTTTGTTTTAATTACATTAATTTGTTTTTTTAGGACGTATATAGTAAATATTATATGTAAAAGCATGTTAATAATCATTATTTAATGTATTTAATGAAGCGAAATAGGATGCGTTCGGAGATTTACGTTGGTTACGCCGACGTAAAGATATATTTTAAGCTGCTGTTTGTATGCGAAGTGCCCAACATGCATATATTTTAAGAAACTAGATTAAATGAGCTTTTTGAAATAATAATAATAATTTGAAAATGATCACGAAATTGAACTAATTTACCTTACTGAATAAAAAAACTTGTTGTGATTTTTACCTTTTCGGCCATACACCCATATTTTTATACAGAACTAAACAAAAATAACATAAAAAAATAAATTCTGATATTAGTTTTACACGGAAACGATACCAAACACGTCCTGGTAGACTGAACTGACGAGCAATAAAGAAAGAAAAGAGGGATACTTGGCCGTATTCACTCCGCTCTCCCGCCTCACAAGGGACGAATCTGACTTCCCTCCACATCTGAAAATAATCACCGTGGAACACTCTATCTGTGGTAGAAATTTCATGCTTGTAACCCGATGCGCACAATTATGTTAGAAAACAGCGGACTAACAACTCTGCCGTGCTACGGTAAAAGACAAAAGTCATTTTCGAGATAATCGCAAAAAACGTCAAATAAAATTCAAAATTCAATTTCTAGAAACTGGTGCAACATATTGGACTATGTTTTTCTGTTTCACAGCAGCGTGTTGGGACTTATTTTTTATGGTATTATCACTTTTTAAAGTGAATTAGTTTTTTATACAGACCCAAAAAACATTTTTAGTTTAGCAGTAAAAATATAAAATAAAATATAAAACTAGCTAAAAGGCGGTATAAACGCACTATACGGTTCTTTAATTTAGTATTTTCTGTTAAAAATATTATAAACTAAGCTTAAATGCCGAATTTGGTGTATACGGTCTTATAACTTTGCGTTAAGGTGTAATGACGTATCAACAGTCAAAGTAATAAGACCACATCGTGCTAATACGGTCTTTTAGTTAGGTAAATTAGTCAGATTTTTATTTTGTCATTAAAACTGTTTCTTGTGCTAAAGTAAAATGACGTATCGTAACCAAAAATATGCCGTATACGGTATTATAAGTTAGTACCTATGGGAGAAGAGGTAACAAAACGAAGTACTTAACGTCTCAATAATTGTCACTGTTATACTCGCATCTTTGTATTCAGTTATTATAGTATATTACTGCAGAGTGCAGAGGCAGGAAAAATCATTTCGTGGATGAGTATGAGGTATGTATAGTGCTTACTGCTTTTCCGCAAATAATTTAGGTATGAAAATGAATATCATCAAGTTTCATTTCTAGCCTTAATTTTATTTAAAGAGTTGCGATTACTCGGTCAAATTTAATAATATGTGGCAATCATAATAAAACCATTTATTTAACACCGTGAAACATGCCAACTTTGCCCGCTTTTTTCGTAAAAACCCGAATTTCTCTCATTTTTTCTATGACGGGATAAAGTTTTTTTTTGTCTAACGCATCCATCGTATTAATATGCATGCGTTTATTACGAGAAACAATTTTTAAATCTACATTTAACCAATTTTTTTATCAATTTTCACCTCGGGTAAAGTTATCTAAACTTTTGCAAACATTGCCCAAATCGATTGTGTGCAATATGGGTGGGCAATGTTACATAGGTATTTTGTTTTTCTCCATACAAGCCGAATCAAGCAGTTTGAAATTGTTAGGGTTGTCACTTTTGGTTGAGTAAACCATCTTTAGCAATACCATTATCAAAATGAAAAATGTATGCTTAATATTCGATACTAATAGTTAGGCGGTTATTTTTTTACTTCACGTTAGAATAATCTAAATAAAAATTGTCATAATTGAATATTCTACGTTTTTTTGTTTTATGGACATGACATGACATGACATGCAGCTAATGCTAAAAGTACAACGGCTTAATAGAAATATAATTTACCTTACCTTAAATACATAACCTTCCTTTATTTACGCAGTCAGGTAAAATTACGACAAGGTGACAACCCTAACCCTTTTTTTAGTCTGGGCAATGTTGGCATTCATAGGTTAGCAAGTTACTGGATAACATTGCCCACCATCATAACTCCGGTTTTGATAAGTAATTTTAGTTCAAACTACAATAAAAATGATCTACAGTTCTTATTTTATAACAAGCAATAAGATACATTCACCTGAGGCTTCCCCATTCTGTAAAAAATACACCAGAACTTCACCTAGAATTGGCCCGCCAAATCACGCACCTTATTCGACTAGTCCCAACACGTTACGGAATGAAGTTGCGCGCAAATGTGATTCCCAGTGATACCACAGATATGATCTATTTTCCACTAAAAATAGTAGTGTTGCCATAATCATCTTGAAATTGTCTACAGTAACGTTTCTTTTTTTAAGTAGCGTTTTGGGCAAAGTTCCCTGTGGAGGCAAAGTTGGCATATTTCACGGCATTTAATTTGATTAAATATGAAATTTTTAAACGTACGACAATTGTAGAAATCATTTCTTTGTTACAAAATATTTATCAGGCAGAGAAGATGGTAACGTAAAAAATAGATTTTTCACTTCTCTCGCTCTAAAGTTCGACTTTAGGCTGTGCGTAGGCGACATAAAGTCGCTGTTTATGCTCTAGAGCATAAAGTAAAATCGTCGTCGAAGACCAAGGCGATCGGTCCAACAGCCACACGAAAAAGGTTCTTAATAAACAGTTAAAAAAAAAACAACATAAAACTTCATACAATAAAACCCGTTCCAGACCTTCCGATCCGATCTGATTTATCGGGAGAATAGAAAAAGATCGGATCGGAAGGTCTGGAACGGGTTTTAACTCTTTATTTTATTTCGTTTTGTTAGTATTCTAAGACCAAGGCAAATATACCAACAGCCAAATTACACAATAAAATTTCTGGAAATAAACTTGTAACTTTTATGTAGGTACTATCATTTATTACTTTTTAAACTATTACTTTAAATTTTAATTAAATTTGTTTTTAAGTAGGTATACATGATATGTGTATATATGTTATTTACATGGTACAGTTTCATTTTCTCGCAATCGAAGTGAAAAGTAGAGTGTGCAACTCGTCCATAAAACGCATTTTACACTCGACTTTATATTCATCCTCGCTCGCAAGCTCGCTCGGATGGATAAACGTCTCGTGTAAAATGATGCGTTTTATGCACTTGTCGTACAATCTACTATTATTTGATTTGGACACAATATTATAATATTTTTACATTTGATTATACTCGTTCACTTTCTCGCAAGAACTAGACGCAGAGAACAATAAGTGTTTATTTTTTAATCTTAATTTTTGATAACGTGACTATGGACAATTGGCTGTGTGTATAGTGAATTTCTTTTATGAAATAAATAGTAAAAACCCATACAATAACGTACAGCCGGGTAACTTAAAAGACATCTCCTCATTTGTGTATATTTTTTACTCAATCGTGTTTTATGTAGTTTTACTTCCCGGACGCTATGACGTGACGCGGATATAATGCGTAATGTGTTATAACGAAGGATTTTGCCATCTCTTTTTACTACATTAATGGGAACATTTGCGACCAAGATGCAAAAAAGTAGGTAATTTTAATAACAGAAGATAGAAATGATGTTACGTCAAATTAAAACTAAGCGGAACAATATAAATATAATACAAATTATTATGTACCTATTATTTCTGTTTAAATTGAAAAATAACATAAGTCGTAAGTTATAAAAGCCATGAGTTATAAAATATTTTGTATTGCTGTACCTAGGAATAAAATAAAGGTATTTATATTAAAAACTGTTGAATGTCAGTCCGGCAAATGTAGGGAAAGAAAAAATCTGAAGCACAAAACCTGAATTTTTAGAAAACCATTCAAAATTTAAATTAATAAAGACATATTGACGGGAGCCAATTCTCAGTTCATGTGATTTGCTATCGAATGTGATAATATATCAAACGTCTTGTATCGAACGAAAATATCACAAAAATCTCCATTCATAAAGATAATGGTATTCTCAGGTCTATTCGATATAAAACTCGATACGATATCGGTGACAGGTGGTTTTTCACGTTCCATTTTCTTGATTATACTTTTATTATAATCGAGGATTATTTTTTTTACTTATTTTATTTTATTTGATATACAAACCATTGTGTATATTGTTAATGTATGTAAAATACTTTCATTACTTTATTTTATGTAAATTTATTCAGTGCTCATGGAACGAATGGAACGCAAGCATGTGATCAACTTGTCAGTGTCAAACTTTTTATAGGCTTATTATTGTTAATCATAAATTCGTAAAGGTCGTGATATTAATATTCTACATTAGTCGAGAAATTCATTAATGGAAAAGCGAAAATCTTTTCTGATAGCCTTTTCGAAAGGGTCCTCGAATATAGTTTTAAGTGTCAAGCTAGTTCAAGTCAGCCTAGCACTAGCTAGGTAGGTAATTTATATTAAAAAAAAAAACATTACCAATAGTAATTTACCATTGCTTTGTACTTATTTTAATTCATTAAATACTTAAAACTTAAAAAAATGATTTATTTAAAAAAAAAAACTATATTTCTAAAATCTCCGGGTCTACTGTTTTTGAAAGGTGGCAGCCCTAGTCCTCGTGCCATAAAATTCGTCTTGGTGGAAACTCTGCCCCAACTTCAGCCTCTTTGACGACATTCTCAACAAAATTGAGTATAAAATCATCAGCGTTCATATTTTACTACATCAAATCTATAAAAATGCAAGAAAATCTAATAAATTATAGCTTAGACACTTTTGACAGTAGCAATATCACAGACGATAATTTTGTATCGGCAACGCTTGACCACTCGTTGCGTATCGAGTGCTGGCACTGGATAAATATCACATTTGATATCACGAGAATACCGAATGTCAAGATTTGTTGATATCCGCCATGTTTTTTCGATAAATATCGAGTTGGAGATTATATCAAAGGCGCGAGAATTGGCTCCCAGGGAGCCAATTCTCAGTTCATGTGATTTGCTATCGAATGTGATAATATATCAAACGTCTTGTATCGAACGAAAATATCACAAAAATCTCCATTCATAAAGAAAATGGTATTCTCAGGTCTATTCGATATAAAACTCGATACGATATCGGTGACAGGTGGTTTTTCACGTTCCATTTTCTTGATTATACTTATATTATAATCGAGGATTATTTTTTTTACTTATTTTATTTTATTTGATATACAAACCATTATGTATGTTGTTAATGTATGTAAAATACTTACATTACTTTATTTTATGTAAATTTATGAGCTGCAAGGCAAAGAAAAAGAAAAAATTGTTCAGTGCTCATGGAACGAATGGAACGCAAGCATGTGATCAACTTGTCAGTGTCAAGTGTCTTTTTTATAGGCTTATTATTGTTAATCATAAATTCGTAAGGTCGTGATATTAATATTCTACATTAGTCGAGAAACTCATTATTGGAAAGGCGAAAATCATTTCTGAAAGCCTTTTCATTCCATAGAAAAGGGTCCTCGCGCCATAAAATTCGTCTTCGTGGAAACTCTGCCCCAACTTCAGCCTCTTCGACGACATTCCAACAAAATTGAGTATAAAATCATCAGCGTTCATATTTTACTACAACAAATCAATAAAAATGCAAGAAAATCTAATAAATTATAGCTTAGACACTTTTGACAGTAGCAATATCACATACGATAATTTTGTATCGGCTACGCTTGACCACTCGTTGCGTATCGAGCGCTGACACTGGATAAATATCACATGTGATAACACGAGAATACCGAATTTCGAGATAAGTTGATATTCGCCATGTTTTTTCGATAAATATCGAGTTGGATATTATATCAAAGGCGCGAGAATTGGCTCCCTGGGAGCTAATTCTCAGTTCATGTGATTTTTTATCGAATTTGAGAATTTATCAATCGTCTTGTATCGAACGAAAATATCACAAAAATCTCCAATCATAGAGAAAATGGTATTCTCAGGTCTATTCGATATAACACTCGATACGATATCGGTGACAGGGTGCTATTTCACGTTCCATTTTCTTGATTAAACTTATATTATAATCGAGGATTTTTTTTTTACTTATTTTACTTTATTTGTCATACAAACCATTTTAGATGTTGTTGATGTATGTAAAATACTTGTATTACTTTTTTTATGTAAATTTATGAGCTGCAAAACAAAGAAAAAGAAAAATTATTTTAGTGCTCATGGAACTAATGGAACGCAAGCATGTCAAAACTTGTCAGTGTCAGACTTTTTTATATGGTTGGTTAAAAAATTGAATAGAATAAAGGTCGTGATATTAATATTATTAACATTAGTCGAGAAACTATGGAACCCGCGAAAAAGAGAAAAGGATACCCCACGAATCCTCAAAAGACAAGACTGATCCAACTTTTAGAGGCGGATGATGAACTGCGTGGTGGTAAATTTTCAGTTACATTCACAAAAAAAGTAGCTGAGGCAAGATGGGCAGCTCTTGCCTAGGAGTTAAATTCCATACCCGGTGCCAAAAAACATTCTGGTTCGACTGCATCTATTATATCGATAACCAAAGCCTTAGAAAGGCGAAAATCTTTTATGAAAGCCTTTTCATTCCATAGAAAAGGGTCCTCACGCCATAAAATTCGTCTTCGTGGAAACTCTGCTGCAACTTCAGCCTCTTCTACGACATTTTCAATAAAATTGAGTATCAAATCGTCAGCGTTCATATTTTATTAGAACAAATCAATAAAAATGCAAGAAAATTTAATAAATTATAGCTTAGACACTTTTGACAGTAGCAATATCACAGACGATAATTTTGTATCGGCTACGCTTGACCACTCGTTGCGTATCGAGCGCTGCTACTCGATAAATATCACATGTGATATCACGAGAATACAGAATTTCGAGATTAGTTGATATTCGCCATGTTTTTTCGATAAATATCGAGTTGGATATTATATCAAAGGCGCGAGCATTGGCTCCGTGCACTATTCCGAAATTACGGTTTGTTTTGGGACAGTGTGCAAATCTTTTATTAGGCATTGTTATCCATAAAAAAAACAATGAAACTATAAAATTGCCCTCTTTACTAACTATTGTGCGTATAAATGACATCAAAAACAGAAGTAACTTCGAGTTAGAAGGTATAGTTAATTATAAACGTATGGTAAAAAATCTTGTCCAATACTAAGTTAAAAGTCCGAATCTGTTTTTGTCCAACCTTGTTTGTGGCGGAATTTTACTGCCTTAGCTTTACTCTAACTGATAATTTATGCGTTCTAAGGTAATAACTGTATTGAATACATGCAAAAAACAAAGAAAACTGACAATCAACTATTTTTTTCTTATTCTACTTGTAATTTGAATGTTGGCGCAATGGCTGCCAGCGGCGACAACCGTGCCTCCCGCGCACACGTCTTGTCCCCGCGGCTGCGCGCTCGCTGTGGGCTTCGTTTACGAGTTACGAGCCAAGTACCGTCGGATGTTGGGGCATATACGGGTTTTTACACTAGCACGCAGTACTTACGGCTATTTCGGCAATATTTTTCTATAGCCACGAAGAAATACTACATATAAAGTACGAATATCCTAAACACGCTTTTTTAGATTGATAATATATTACAATAAAATTGTTCGGTTTTTCATCTAAAAGCACGTAAAAAGTATATTCGGTATTTTAGGCTAAAAATAAAGAATACGGTGTTATAGGTTTTGATAAGCCGTATCTTTTTCGAAGAAGATATTTAATTTAAAGGCAGTAAAATGTGTTATACGTGTTTTTATCTTAGAAATCGTCTAAAAAAGGCGACTGTTCGTTGTTTTACACTAGTATCGGTAAATTACCGTCTTTTAAGCTAGTCATATTGTCAAGTTAATGACATATGCGTTCTTTTACCTTGCTAGTAACTTGAAAACGAAGCCTCTTATCGAAAAACGGAAAAAATACGGGTCGACGCAGCTTTTTTTTCTCATTATGGTGGTATTAATAACTCAATTTCGGCAAAATGTCAAAAGGTCGCCGTAGCACGGCAGAACTCTACTAAATACATTATTGTTACCAATATCATCAGTATTTAGAAGTATGTAGTAGCCGGTCTTGTTATTTACGCCCGATAGAACACAATATATTTCCTCTTAAATGTCAACAGTACGAAACTCATTTCATGAATTTATACCTTTGATGTTGCTTTTATTGGAACCTTTTGGACGCTTTACGTCAAACAGGTACAGATGTGTCACTCGCACGCCAAACGCTATGTCGCAAGATAGTGAAATTTAAACAAACTTATTTGAAAGGAAAGAGTTTGGTTTTATACACATTATACTTATTAACGTCCCTTATTTATATGTGCTGGTGGCGTGATAGCCCCGATAGCACACGACATCTATTAAGGAGTTCTTGGCGTTCAAAGAGTTTATAGCGATACTTTGTGGTGTTTTCTATCGCTGCCGGGTAAAAACTAACCAAAATCGAAAACCACACACTCGTTAATTACCTACATAATTTCTTCACCCAAAAAGTTGTCTCTTGTCAATTTACTTTTAACTAGGGGATATAGATGCCTGTAGAAAGTCGCTAATGGTCGAGACGCACGGCTAAATTTAGTTAGGCCCCTCACAACAAAGTTTGTCTTTAGGAATACGTGAGTAAGAAGTTTTTCCGATCGAAACGTGTGAACGTTTGTAATGTTGTTTTATTATTCCCAGTAACGGAATTTTACTCATGTGTCCAAACATTCATGTTTTCAAAGCCAAAGTGGGGTGGAAATTTTGATGTTGTACGTAAAAGCGGCTTTTTATTTGTGCCTTTAAGTGTGATTGTTTCGTCTCTTTAAAATATATCAGCGAAGTTGAACTCACGTCTTGTTCCATACTGTCATAGAATATCCAGATATTATGTATTTTCATTATTTAATTTGGCATCAGTAGGTAGCTGAACAGAGAAAATAATCAATATAATATTACGCAAGAGCAATTAAAATATTTTATGGGTAAACCATTTTAAGTGATTATCTTCATTAAGTTAAGGTCATTATTTGCCTGGGCACGCGTTGTTAACTGATATAAATCGAGTCGGCTAACTAGTATGGCTCAAACTATACAGCCATTTAACACTTTAAACGCTTCTTCACAACAAAGAAAATTGGTAACAAAATAGGAAAAATATATTGAACTTTAATTGACGTCTTATTTTGTGCAAACTTTTTGAGGAATGCTCATTTACGACACTTTAGAACACTTCACCTCTGTGTTCTTGGCGTTCCAGGGTTAAGTGGTATGCTCAACATGCTACTCTTATGACTTATGAGTGATGAGTGATGAAACATTAAATTTAGTATTTAAATTTAAAGTATAATTAATAAAACTAAAATGAATAACAACCAAAACTAATTACTAAATTAAAAGGCTTCTATGATCCGTTCCGGAAGGTGCCTGGCTCAAAGGTCCCTAGAATACTTGCGGAGTTGCCGCGCTATAACGCCAGGGATTCCTTTGAACCATGGTATATGAAAACAAAGTATATTTATGGCATTCCAGCAAGGCAGCCTTTCTACGTCACTGATTAGTTTTCGCTTTATGGTAACAAAATAATTATAAGGAAAAATCTACATTACAATTGTCCTGTTTTTGGAATAAATGGTTTATGTCGTAATAATTGATTTTAAACACTCTTGATTTTATGACATTCATACAGGTACCAAGGGAATCGGGGAGTACACTGCTGGCAACACAGGAACGGATTGACAGAACCACCCAACCAATAATAGTGTGATGACGTCACAAGTCTGGCCTGTCCTTCCGGAATGCTCCTTGTTTTCTTATACCATACTTTGAACCAAGTAGGACGAACCTACTCGCCGGAACGGGGGTTCACGCCTCGGTCTCTCAGCCTTCGCGCCAAAGTCGCGACAAACTCCTTAGCCTCGGCGCACCATGGCCGACCGGTCTCTATACGGCAACCGGGACTAACTCTTAACTCATACACTGGTTCCAGTTTGCTGTACTCAGTATCAAGTATCATTTGATATAAAAAAATCTAGTCTATTTTTATTAATGTACAATTCATTATTTATTTCAATTTAACCATCAATATAATAATTAATGTGTTCATGTGAAAGTCAATGGGTTAATACCTGAATAAATACATATGTCGTGGATGGGTGGGGATGGCTGGTGCCGTGTGTGGTACATTAGTTGAGCTATTCGACATAGTTGTGGACGAGGAGGTAGTTGTGAGCAAGATGAAACACTTCAGACACAATCAACTTGATTTATTCTTTAAACAACGAAACATAACATAACAGTTCCTGGCACAGAGGTCTGTAAGCTGGGTGTGTAATGTTTTGCATAACAACAATTTGCGAATTTTCATTTTGCATAAAACGAATTGCATAATTTCAACCTGCATAAGTGATCATATAGCATAAAAACAAAATGCATACAAACAAATTGCATAATTTCGAAAATTATAATAGTTTAATTGCATAATAGACTAATAGCATAATAGTCACTTTGTATACTATACCATTGTCATATCATACTTTTTTCATAATAACTTAAAGCATAAATGTTGCCTAAATACATCCACAAAATATAATATTTTTTTCTTATTCATTCTTCCCCATTGCCGAGCCAAATTAGGAGCAGTTACCTTTTAAGGGTCATAAAAAAAAACCCTAACCTACCTATCTCTGGGAGCAGTTTCGTTTTTAGGGTTATAAAAAATACCCTAACCTACCTATCTCTTGGACTTGGAGCAGTTTCATTTTTAGGGTCATAAAAAAAATAACCCTAACTTACCTATTTCTTGGAGCAGTTTCGTTTTCAGGGCACAAAACCCTAACCTACCTATCTCTGGGAGCAGTTTCGTTTTAAGGGTCATAAAAAAAAAAACCCTAACCTACCTGTCCCTTGGAGCAGTTTCCTTTTTAGGGTAAAAAAACCCTAACCTACCTATCTCTTGGAGCAGTTTCGTTTTTAGGGTAAAAAAAAACCATAACCTACCTATATCAGTGCTCACAACAACTTTTTATTCAGGACTTATTTGATAGGTATGATATTTATGCAACTTGATAATTATTTTAAGTGTTTTTATGAGTTTTCATAATTATTCTGAATGAATGTTATACCAAGTGACATTATGACTTATGAACATTATAACGAATGTTATTATGATTATTAATGGTTATGATGTTTAAATATTATGCTTGACAAAATTATGAATTTTGTTTTTATGCAATGTGTTTATTATGCATTTTGAAAGTAGTTAAATGAAAATATGCTAAAAGTTTTTATGCAAATTGAACCGCACCCCTGTAAGCTAGCTAATCGAAGTCTTTATTAAATTAACACTGTATTGTTGAGCTATAATAATTCACTGATTCTATTCAACTAGGTAGAGCACAACGAAACGGGACAGTTCCAAGGCAGTAGTGCACTCGATGGTGACCCAAAGTGAAGTGTGGTGGGCGTTCGCTGAGTGAACCGCCAAGACTCTGTCTAGCGCACCAAAATAGGTTCCAGGGGGGCGCTACTGTCACCTTCCAATGGCGCGCCGGTTTCGTCGAGCTTCCATACTTCATGACCGTCTCCAACACATATTTTATTTATTTATTCAAAGGAAAGACAGACAAATAGACAAGAGAATACATATACTAACATAATAGCGCTCTGTGCGATTTATATTTGTCATTCATAATATATGTATACCTACGTTAATAAGATATTAGCAATTGTTTCTTTTAGAAAGACGGTGATTTCACGCTATACCTAATCCTAAAAGCTTTTTGACAAACAAATAGAAATTTTAGCTTTTAATATTAATTTATTATTCACTAGCTGAAACTTCAGAAGTCTACCAAGTTACTCAATTACCAGACAGTAAAAAAGACCTTAGATGTATAATATATCAAAACTTTTACGCAGTGAAACAACTTTATTAATAAAAAAGTTACAAATATCAATGTTCTTTTATTATGATACAACGATTTTATTTACAATAATGGAAAAATGATGTGGAAGATTTATCAAAGAAGTATTCTCAACAACTGAAAAAACGGTCTTAAGACTTTACTTTTCTTTTGTGATAACATTTTTTGGGTTCATTATAGGGACCATTTTTATGATTCAAATGATGAGAATAAGCGATAGGTTGAACATACAACAACACAACAAATAGGTATTGACAAATAGGTATTTGCTGATTTCGATACAATAAAATGTTCACGATTAAAATTGAAATTAAACTTGACAACCACTTAAAAAACGAGTACGAATACATACGAGTATTACTATATAAAGTGAAAGTTTCTTTTAGTTGATGAAGGTGACAATTTTGAACTTCAATAATATCCTAAACCTGAAGTAAAAACCTTCAGTGTATATAAAAATAAAAATGTATTGGAAAACATTTAACAATAGGTATCATTTCCAAACTAAGCGCTAAATAATTGTATCCTAAATGGCTGTTTCAGTTGCAGGAAACGATTAAAATACGCTCAGGAAAGGCAATACTAATTAACTCCGTAATATCCGATTCTGTTTCATGGCAGAAATAATATTTGGACTCTGAAATAACCTTTCATAAAAGACAGCAGCAGCAAACTATCTACACCACTACTACTATCACCATTTGAGGAAAATTATTGCAAACGACAGCATTAAATCCTCGAACGATAAAGAAATAGAATTGGTAGCAAATATCAACCAAGTACGGAATCCAAACAGCCACGACCACTCTGACAAGAAAGAGTATTACGACTTAGAAGAGGGACAACTGTCTTATTGTGACTCTAATAAATGTTGTTATTTGGCGCGAGTGTTGAAATTGAAAGCTGAGCGTAGCGAGGCTTTCAAGACACGAGAAGCTAAATAATTTTGCAGCCATGCGGAACTCACAACTTTTCACCTCACTACAGCGAAGAAAGTGCAAGATTCAAGAAAAACAATTTAAACATAAAAATAATCATATTTAATTTTGCCTTCTATTTAACACATCAAATTTAAAACATAACACACTCAAATCCAAACCAAATAAATACGACAGAAGCACACACATTAAAAATTAAAAGTAATATGGCCGTAATTTGTATTATCGTCGTGTATATTTTATCGTTGAGTTTTTCTTAAGGACTGTTATATTATATTTGTATTTGAAACTACTTGACACATTCGCTGTGAATGTGGGAGAATGGCATTCTGGGAAGGATTACTTTGCCACTCGGAAGTATTTTCCATAACACTTGCTTTGGAAGTTATTGGACGATGGGATCCGAACAAGATTATTTCGGCTTTATCTTCTTTAAAAACGCCAATAGCTTCGGTAAATTACTTATCGTCTCCAAATATTTATAACAAATCCTTTTTCGTTTTAATGCAGGTTTTTAGCATTGAATAAATACTCCAAATTGGGATTAACTTTCTTGTTTTCGATATTTCTATAAAGTAAGACAACAGTATGTATTCTCCACAGAACAAATTTACGTTGTTTACGTGAATTGTGAAAACTTCCAACTTTTAATTAGTTATTTTTTTCTCGGGTGCGTTCAGAAATTACACTCATATGTTCCAACTTTTATAACAAATAATTATTAAAATTTGTGTTGTATTTAATATATTTACTAGTCAAAATATGTAAATGAAACTGAAATACTTACTATTAATATTTATAAACATATTCAACATAAAATAAAGTGTAGAAAAAATAAAAACTTAAAAATCTGTAACCACTAACCAGGTTTCTAGCGTGATATTGTAGGTGTATTTTTTTTTAAAGAAGTATTCAAACGTACATATCATTTTAGCCGGCCTGACCAGATCGCCCTTTATTAGCGTGCGTTGATTGGTTATTCGATGATTTATCGACTCACGCGTCAGTCAATCAGTCACGCGTTGAAGGAGTCTTAAATATAAAAAAGTTACATGCACCACAGATAATCAAAATCGTCGTGTTCGAAATTCAAATGATTTTTGCACGCTAGCCGATAAAATAGACTTTTGCACTCAGATTTCGCCCTATAAACGGAGGTTTTCCGAGCGAGAGAGGTGAAAAAATTGGTAATAAACCAACCCTGTTAACCAATGTATATTTATTTTATTAATAATTACGCACTAAGAGTTTTTGCCGCGTGTTTGTGGTTGAATTTTACGATACCTACCACTAGGTTTCCTACATTACAAATAAAAATGCCTTTGTCACCAACGTTCACTTGTTTTCTTCTCGTTTGTTTATTTAATTATGTGAAGTAATATAAATTTTCGCTAAGTTGAACTGTCCTAGCCAAACGTCTTCAATATTACCAAAAGAAGGTACTCAACAAAAGTCTCATTGGTTACATGAAATAAAATAAAAAATCAGATGTACTCGTAGGCCACTGAGCTCATGAGTACAATCAATAATATACAGTATATTCACATACACTGGTGCCCGCTTTTCCTCACTCAATCTTGTTACTCATCGCCTCCAGAGCAGAAGTGGCTTTGCTCTTAAATATTAACGCAACACACTGCCGGGTAAATTACGCACTCCGAAGAAAGGGCTACAAGAGTCATTTATCAAGCCAACACTGCTTTTAAAGTACACGCGATATACGAAGCATTAGGTCGAGCTCCGCTATGTGTTCTACTAAACAGTTTAGAAAACAGTATAAAATCAAAAGCTACTAGTAAAATATACTTTACAGAGTTAATGAAGGTCATGTTCTCTGGGTGAAAAGGGTTTTCAGTGGTATCGTCACTGACCCAGTTTTAAATTACTATCCTGTAGGTACACATTTGTCATGGTCCAATAATCGTAGATCTAATTATCCACGTAAAACAAAGTTACGTAGTAGGAGGCTTTTTAGGTAGGTAGGTATTTATTGAGCCACGGACATTTAACATTAAGCGAAAGGTCTAGATCATGTTCCATTCCTTTAAATAATCGTTCAATTACGGTACGTTTGTGGGTTCCTAGGATCCTAATACGCATACCTACATAATTATTATAAGCGGGCTCCCATTGGGCCGAACAGTTATAATATATGTAAATTAATATCTCCCTAAAAACTTACCACCCGGCTGTGTCGATTAAGGCCCATCTATACAAATAGCAACCCAAAGCAATAGCAAAATAAATATGTATACAAAAAATTGGCCCAGCTGTGATGTGGGGTGTTCATTTTACGTAGAATCTACACACGACTGTTTTTTTTTTACATTAATTCGTTACTTTCAATGTTTAATAGTAAAATATACATTTCCTTAACCTGCTTATTTGAGAACATAAACCTAAATATTGCCGGGATTTTTAATAAATAAATGTATTACTGATTTAAAATGTTTCAACTGTGCACTAAGTTGCCAACATTTTGGTCTCGCGGTTCAGCCGCAGAATGACAATAACTTAAACAGCAATTAAGCTGAATTGTACTTTGTCAAAGTTCAGAGAGTCACGTTTTTGTGAGGATAATGAATGTTAACACTCTGAAAGCGGTGCGCCCCACTAGTTATTTGTATAGTACTTCGTCCAGATAGACAGTCTATGTAGTTTATAATGTTACTAGAAATCTGTAGCAGTATGCACCACTCGTTTATTTTTCACGCACAAGTCCGGATTAGAAATGCTCTGTAAGTTTAAGTAACTACAGATAATTATTACATGCTGTAAACTGTATGTAAAGTTTTTGCGTTAAGTTATTTAATAGTTCAATTAAATGATTGCATCCGATCGATTTCGTCTGGCTAATGAGAGCGCCGCTCGTGAGTAGCACGTCTAGCATAAGGCCCTTTTCACACGTCCGGGTTGCCGGGTAGCCGGCCGGCGGCGAAGTGTATGGCCATGTACGTTAGCTTTCATACGTACCGGCGAAAGCTACGTACATTCGCCGCCGGGTACCCGGCGGCGGCTATCCTGCAACCGGGACGTGTGAAAAGGACCTAACTGTGACACGCGACTCTTTGTCTCGCGACAAATACTACCTATCACTTTCCTCTCAATATTGTGCTAGCAAGACCGGTGACGCTAAGTCGCGCGACGAGCTAAGTCGCGTCAAGATATAGCTCCGCAGGTGGCTGAGGTCGGCAACTTTCGCAACGAATGCGACTAAAAATGTGTGACTATATTTGATGAATACATATTCTTTAGTATGAAATACTGATGAACAAGAAATATACGAAATAACTTTTCTGCACAGAAATGATTCGATTGAAGGAAATTATGTGAAAATAAAAAATTGAGCATTCTATCAATATTAAAATTTGATGAAAAGTTCTGTCGGTGAAAAAAGGGACATCCCTAAAACTAGCACTTACCTAATGCTGATTTCATCAGAAGCAGCAGTATTGGTATCATCCAAAGACGATGCGTCTTCATTTTGATGACTTTTTAAGTGCTGACTCATCAGATGACCACTGTGTAAGTCACTCCACTGTCACTTCACTCACTACACACGTACGCTGTCAAATATGATCACTATTATGCTAAAATAGCACATGTTGGGCGGCCGCAATGTCTGAAAAGTAAAAAAAAAACTATGTAATTATACGTATTACGTACACGTCACCACCACACTGATCTAGCTACTTAATTCCGATTCAAGACCCTTATTTTGATAGGAGGACATATTTATTTTAAGGAGATAATTTATGTCGTTTCTTGATAGGAATTATTTTCATGGCGACCGTGACTCAAAATAATTCTGATGCCTAGAATTAAGTAAATTAAGTGTAAAGATTTGTATGAAAAATGTTTACCTACATTAAAGCGAAAAAATTAAAAATGTTATGATTAATTGGGATTTGAACTAACGTCTCCACGGATTTCCAGGCCAAACGGGTGAATTGCCAATTATTCTATCGATGCCACTTAAGCATCGAATTTTTCAACCAGTTGCTTAATTTCTTGAGTGCCTTAAGGGTGGCATCAAATCCCGCTCAAAGCATACATTTTTTAAATTTTTCGCTTTAATATTAACATTTAGCTTACGATAGCAGACGTTACTGCTTTAATAAAAAAATATTCGTATGAGGTTAAGGAAATTTACTTTGACACGAAAATGCCTCCGGTGCTCAGAAACAAGCCTACGGAGCCATAAGCAATTCTATTAATTTTCTTTGACTACGGTTTATATTTAAATCTGTAGCTACAACAGTATTTCGGCTGGTATAGAATAATCATCTGTTCTGTTTGAGGCTTTATTGGGTGGTAGTGTAACTAAGCTGAAAAGTATATTCTACTGATTTACTTTGACTAAGGTTTATATTTAAATCGTCAAATAAATGAGCAATGGCAGCTGGCGTAAAATTATCATCTATTGGTTGAGTGACTGTTTGGCTTTTATGACGTAGCAAATAAGCTTAAAAGTATTTATTTTCTGGGTCATAATTAGGTCGTTCGAGATTCCCGACGGATAAAAAGTTTGTTATGAAAGTATCTGTGTGATGTTTGGACGATAAGAGAAGAAGTTTAATTGGGTTTAAGATGGTGTTGGGTGCGCACATTTTCCTGTTTTTAATAACTGTTTCCGTAGTATTGCTTGGCCAAGTTATTCCCTTCTATTATCAGAATTTTGCGTTGTTTTATCATTTTTAATTTTATTTCAATTTCTCGTACCTTGATACTCTTTGAAACACGCCACTTGTCACCTGCTTAGGTAGCATTATGAAATCTTTGTATATAATTTAACTTGTAAAACATTAGTAACATCTGCTGCAAACCGCAAAGTTGTTTATTATGAAAGTTAAATTTAAAGGCTAAGATATGATGTGAAATATAGGCATTAATTAATTCAGTTAAAGTACTTATTATAAAAAAAAAAAAACATTAATAGAAATATACGCACGAAGTTATAAAGCAGACTTGGTTAACTTCAGATGTGACACAAATGAATTGGCGCGTAAAGTACACATCGGTGGAAAATTGTAATTTACTTAGTAACGACAAATTGGGGATAACATTCTATTCAAGTAGCCATTGAAACCAAATCACATGACTACTTACGCCCGCGTGAGACGTGTGGAGTGGATTACCCCTGTCTGTGATCAATCACTTGCCCAACACTAGTGGTGGGCGTTTTCAAAAAACGGTATACATTTCCTTCTTTTTTGCATTTGCAGAAAATATACCTTTTATTTCGACTAAGAATCCAGAGCACTATTGTTCTATTATGAGAAAAAAGCGTCGTAATAATATTCATTCTATTTTTTTTTTTTCATTTCGTTACTTCTAAACTATTTTCGTGCTTAAAAATGAGCGTAAATGGAAATGGAAACGGATAAATAAAGGTCGCATTTGTACCTAGGCATTCTTACTAGAATTAATAGTGCTCAGGATTCTAAGTCTAAATAGCCTAAACTGTCTGCATATAATGAGAAAATTAATAACGATTTGTGAAGGTAGGTAGTCGTTAAAATGATTTTTTTTATAAGGTTAACGTAGAGGACTGTGGGAAAATGGCATTAGGTAGGTAAAAGCATTTCACGGTGTCCAAATTCGGTGTGGGATGTAGGATGGGGTTCTTTATAACGCCCGACAAAAAAGAGGAGTATTATAAGCTTAACATCTGTGTATGTATGTATCTGTGTGTCTGCCTGTGGCATCGTAGCTCCCAAACGGATGGACCAATTTCAGTACGGTTTTTTTTAATCGAAACATTTATCCGTCGAGATGGTTCTTACCTATGTTTGATGGAAATAAGACCAGCAGTTTCCAAGATAAATTCAGCTTTGATTGGAATAACTGAGTGACAAGATTTCAGCCAATATTGAAGCTAAGAACTCCAAATTTTGTCGTTATGTTCTGTTTTAGTAGACTCGACGTCTTGGTTATTATATTATACCTAAGTAGGTAGCTTTTGGAAAATCTATAAAAGGGTAGTAAATGTTGTATGCATAAGGTACATTTTTATTCCTCCCCAATTGTATTCATCCTTCAGCCGCACACCGTATAAACAATATTATCAATGAAAACACTTTTTATGTAGGCGTTTAGTGAAAAGATTTTTCTGACTATCGGACGAAACTTTAATAATACAGACTTGTTTTGTTTCAAGAAAATTTGAATCATTGGAAATGGGACTATTTAATAGGCTTTTGGGTGGCTAAAGAGCATACATTATAAGATTTTTTTTGCAAATGTTCTAATTTTCCCTTAGTTTGCGCGTAATATTATGTTCGATACAATGTTGTTTGCTATGTACAACGTATTCTCTGATTGTCTTTAATTGTCTAGTTTTAAACATATGTATATATTTATTTAAGTATTTATTTATCTATATGTATAAGTACCTACATATGTATATCGTCGCCGAGTGCCCATAACATAAGCCTTGTTGAGCTTAATTTGGGACTAGATTGATTTGTGTGAGGTTGCCTGATATTTATTTATTAAAAAAATACAATTAATTCAAAATACGCTAGTTTTATATTTGAAATTAAAATTTTGTGATACTTTATACCAAAGCAGATTAAATCGTATCTAATAACAGTGCATACCTAAATTATTAACCGACTTTAAAACAGGATGAAATTTTCATCTATTTTTTTTATTTACTACGTATTAAATCCACAAATTGTAAACTGTTCGTTCGTTTCAAATTATTTAACTCTTCAGCTGTCGCGACCGAGGGTTAATGGTTGAACAAGTTCGCACTGTAACAGTTTCAACATATTTCCAAAGCAATTCTAGTTCGTTGAGTTTATCTGGACCCTCGTCGGAGCCCGCACGTGCCACAAGTCGCACTGGGCCTTAAATAAACTTTACTCTATACATTATTTCACTAAATGAAAAGTGATTTAAGATCAGCGTCTCTTCGTCGTTGATTAAAATGAATCATATTGCATATTTGCATTGTAAATGATTGAATACGAAGTACACACACATTGAGAAAACATTTATTACACCTCCGACACACGTAAGTGGTCATCATGAGACCCTCATTCAATAAGTGATATAGAAAATGCTACTAAAACTGAACATGACTACAAAATTTGGAATTCTTAGCTTAAATTAAAGCTAAATATCTTGAAAACTACTGGTTCTATTTTCACCAAACATAGCTAAGAACCATCAATCGATAAAAAAAAAACCGCACCCTAATTGCTCCATCCGTTTGGGCGCTACGATGCCACAGACAGAGACACAGATACACATTTTAAACTCATAACACCCCTCTTTTTTCGTCGGGGGTTGAAATAAAAACCCTAACACTGCCTGTCCACTGAGACAATCAGGCTGCCTATTTCTAAAGGTCAAAAGAAGTGAACTCCAATCGGAGGAATGTGATTAGTCAATTTTACACATTTCCGCTGCGCTCGTGTTGACAGCCAGCCTAACCTAGGATATCGCCGGCAGCAGGGCATGGCGCAATAAGTTACTGAGAGTAGAACCAATGGTTTTGGGCTGCAGAAAGAGGAACATAATGAAAATGCGCAACGCGTCTAGAACTGCCGTATGAATCTGATTCTTACCAATTAATTTATTATTAGATGAAATAATCTTCAATTTATATTACTTAAGAACTAAATATGGCGTTCTAAATTTTTGCGTTCAAAACTCGCTTTCGTTCGGATTTGTTTTGTACGCGTCGCAAATGTAACGTTACGTTTAACGTTAACGGTACGTTAACGTTTGGTACAATGACTATCTTTCCGGGTGCGGCCGACTTGATCGGCTCAATACCCGAATCGTTTCACGTCAACAAGTCAACCATTAGCCGGCTATCCTATACCACGCTTCGCGTAATTCTGATTACTGTTCGTAACTAGACAATGAAAAGCTACGTTGCTCATAGCACTCGCAGGGCTAAAATAATGCACGTGCATATGCTGTAGCAGTTGTAGTCGTAGTAATTAATCGAAAACCATGTTCATTCTAACTTTGAGTTAAAGTGCTATGTTTCATAACAAGGTCATGGTTTAGATTATTTTGGACCGCGTCGCGTCGCCCATCTAACTGCACCCATTTGGTACTGTAACGGGCGTGTCGCTCTGCTAGAGGTTTTTCTAAGGCTTGTGTTTAAACGCCTACCAAATATGTTGATTAAATTACTTCCAATGAATTCTTAATACTTGCCAAAACGGATGAATGCTCACCAAATAGTGTATCACAAACTATTGTATAAATAAAGCTAATTTTTCTTTTTCTTACATGCTATAAAAATATGTGAACACCGTTAAAGTTTATTTCAGACCAAATAATCTATATTATTGTTAAATGGATGTCACCAATATTTTATATTATTACTTCCATTTTAGACATTTTTGCTGAGGCAAAAAACTAACTGTTGACCGTGAAATTTTTTGTTATACCAAACATATTACTATACTCACCCCAAACACAAGTAACTTGTTTATCGCTTTATGCATTCAATTAATATATGGTATAGTACTTAAATAAATATTCGCTACTATTTAAATGCTCACCAAAATGGCTTTTATACCCTAAAACTAATAAATATTAATAATAAATTGTGTATTGTAGAGACACTGTCCTTGAGTGCCGTCGTCGCACCTAACCGAAGTCAAGTCGGACCTGCCTTAAGGTGAAATAGGTAATGTTAGTAATCGTAAGCCAAGTCGGACCTGCGCGGCTCGCTCGCTTCGCTCGCTCGTTAGGGTCGCAGTTCAACCTAACACTCCTCCTCGCTTCGCTCGTCGTCGTACCTAACCTAAGCCAAGTCGGACCTGCGCGGCTCGCCTGGCCGCAGGCCTGCCGGCCTGTGCGTCGCTTGGTGGGGGCGGGGCGCGGGTTGCGGGTAAAGAAATAAAGGGAATTAAGCTATTGTAATTTTAGATTGACAATAATATACTTTGACTAAAGGTTAGATAATTTGATTACACTAAAGCAAATTAGACTGCAGTTTTTGGTATTAATGTTGATGTTTTATGAAAACAATATTTGGTGAGCAAAAAATCCATTTTGGGAAGCAAAAAGATATACGGACTCAACGTAAAATTATTTTGGTGTATATATTGATTGATTTAAGAATACAAAATGATTTAGTTTAGGGAGCTCTGTATAGGGTGGGTTTAATTTATATGGAGGTAATTCATTTTACTTGGAATTTAGTTTTAGGGTATAAAAGCCATTTTGGTGAGCGTTTAAATAAGAAGAGCGTTTTTCTAATAACCAGGTGATTTATACTATTTTATTTATATTTTAAGAGTTCTTCGAATACTGTCGTTCTACGTGAAAGCCTAGCCCCTTATGCCCGGCTCTCTTGGCGAGTGGCAAAGTCAGTCATAATAAAATTCTATTATTTAAAGTTTTTTTCTATAAATTGTATTATGCAATGTTGCCACGGACCAGAAAGGTCCTTACAGTACACTAACTTATCTTTCCTGTTGCAGCTGACTTGATAAGCTCAATACCACTCTAATTTCATGATAATACAATCGGTTAGTAAGTCCACCATCAGCCGTCTATCCGATATACTCGAAAATAAAAATCTATGTTGCTTGTAGCACTCGTAGCGCTCGGAGGGCTAAAATAATGGACGTGGCTACGAGCTACGCCATAGCAGTTGTAATCGCTACGCTAAGTGTGTATGTATATAGCAAACAACTTTTTTTTTAAGCGGCAAACAAATGAGTACGAAATGTTACATTCTTACGTAATAAATTACTCGTATTTCGACTTTTATCTTTTATTTTTCCTTGACGTACCTAATCATAATGACTTCGTTTAGCATTACTTAGAAATGATTTTTTTTTTCTAAATTTAAACTCATGCAAATAAAAAATGAACGAAATTAGAATGAATATAAATAACCCTTTTAAAAATTGTAATTTAAGATATGAATGAAAATATTTTCGTTCATTTCAATTAAATGAAAATATCTTAATAAATGGAACCGTTTAAAACACACAAGTCTAGACCTAGAGTTATTACAAGAATTACGAGTAATATTAAAACGCAACGGCGTTGCCAAAATTTATTTCGAGCCGCCTCCCACGTAACCCCCGGCTGGTTAAACCCTCTTCTGAGAAGAATTTTGGCTGCCTCACCTCAGTTGATAAAAGAAAACCCATTTATTTTTGACGACGAAAATTTTTCAGTACCTATGGTTTTTTTTAGTGCAATCAGCAACATACTATTCTCTTGAGAATAAGGGTTGTTAACTATAATGTAATGTATGTTCCAGTTGAACGCAAAAACAACTTAACTGATTTTCATAATAATTTTCAGTAATAACAGAGCTTATATATCAGAATAGAACAGGCTACCATTTACAACATGGCTAAACCGGAGTTAGAAGTATGTATTAGTACATTTTCATCCTTGATTCCAGTAACTATATTTCTAAAAACTATTGGAGCGTCAATTATTGAGCCAATTTAGAGTACTGAGGCATTTACCTTATTTATTATATAAATAAATAAAAAATCCTTCTGCGCCAGCAAACCCGCATGGAAAATGTTATATTATTGACATAGACAAGTTACATTGTATAGATTTCCGTGATTTGATTGTGGGCTTTATTCACATGGTAATATTCCACATAAACCTCGGTTTTCCCTTAGTTTCTTTGCGATAAATTTTTATTTTCCTTCAACGCGCTTTCGCACCTTTCTTTATACCTTAATATTTGCATGTAAATATACGACGGGGAAGTCAATAAACGACGTTTTTATATAGAATGGTATCAGAGGGATAAAGAAAGGAACGGAGCAACAAGTGAGAGTGATAACGACCTACTTTTGCCCACGCCCGGCTATAAAACGTCAAGTTAAACTTTACACCGGGTAACACTTCTGTTTATAATGCTTTCGGGTAATATTATAACACTAAAATTCTTTCTCTCGTATATAATAATCGTGGTATACTCTCTTGGAATAACAACTCACGTTATGAAATGAGCTTTCATACAAACCTTAGACACTGGGTAAAACTTCTGTTTATTATGCTTTAGGGTAATATCACAAGGTAAAATTCGTTCTCTTACATACAGTGGAAAAATTGACGAGGAAACTCCAGATTTGTCGGTTTTAGCTGCAAATCATAATTTGTATTCCGAGAGAAACCACTTGGGCACATCTAAGGCCGCCGGGACTTGGCTAAGAGGTCATTAAGTATAGAATAGTAGATATTTCGACTATACTCGCATATTAGGATAATTCTTGATAATAGCTTCCTATTGATCATCTACCCATGAGATCTTGTAATTGGCTTTCCTGTTTTCTATTATATTTAATTCTACTCAAATTTGTAAATCTGTTGGCTCTCCTAAATAAATAAGGTTAGGTTTGTTTTATTATTATCGCTAATAGTTTACTGTTTCAGAGAAAAATGCTTTCGCAATAACATTTCGGTGAAATTAAATATTCGACGAAAAACAATTCGGCGGAAAGGCAGAGAACTACTTGTAAATAGTATAGTACCTACTAGTAATAGTATACACCTACCTAAGGGTGCATGTAGCTACTCGTGTTATAGTGACAGTTTGTAGATGGCGGGTAACATTTAACACAATTATCCGTTCCCATGGCCCCCTTGGGGACCTCCGGCTTTGAATGTATATTGAATTAAGTAGTTCATTTGATTTTTTATTGAACTTGGTTAGTACAAAAATACGGACAGATTCATGTATAGGTAGTTAAGTCAAGCTATGATGACGCGGTTGGCGCAGTTTGTAATCACCTGTGCCTACTGAGCCGGCGGGTCGGGTTCGAACCCCGGCCACGTCAAATATTTGTGTGATGAACTCGAATATTTGTTGGGTTGGGTCATGGTTGTTCTCTGTATTTATTTATATTTTTATCTATTTAAGTATGCGTATCGTCGTCTAGTACCCATAACACAAGAATTCTTGAGCTTAATTTAGGACTAAGTAGATCGATTTGTGTGAGGTTGTCTGATATTTATTATTTATTAAGCTACTATAGCAAGTGTAAGTAGGCGTTTATATTATAAAATTCTAAAGTTGTATTGAAAATCAGTTATTTATGGAGAGAGATAATTATTGTAGGTAAGATCTATGTGGCATTGGAGGATAAATATGGGCGCGCGGCACAAGCCATCTGTTAGTAAAAGATTAGGTACCCAACTACGATAAAGAAAGAAGGTTTTAGGCTGACGAAGTACGGACCTTTTAGTACCTATCTAAAGGTACATAATGTGGGTGGTGTGTTGTGGTGACGGTTTGTAGAGGACGGGACACATTTAACACAATTATCTGTTTGTATGCTCCCCTTGGGCCATGTGACATTTGTTACAATTAGTTGGCTCTCTAAACGTTGCTTATTTCAATGAGCCGTTCTATTATTAAAGTTGGAAACTACAGGGTAGATTTCTTGACAATTTGTACCTACTTTGATAATTTAAAAAGTAGGAAAAGCAAGGTTTTCTCATCGCTGTAAGTAATGCAGTGAATTACAATGCTATAGGCGAAAAGATAATTTGTTTTGCACGTTCTGGAAATGTTCGGTCATAAAATAATAACCAATCACAAAATCACTACACAGTACAAAACAAAGTCACTTCCTGCTGTCTGTCTGTCCCTTTGTATGCTTAGATCTTTAAAACTACGCAACGGATTTTGATGCGGTTTTATAAATAAATAGAGTGATTCAAGAGGAAGGTTTATGTATAATACATGCATAATATAGCAGAGAAACACTTTTTATTTCGTATCAGCATTGCACCCGTGCGAAGCCGGGGCGGGTCGCTAGTAATATAATAAAATAAAAACTTAAAGCTTTTTTGTTATTTGCATCGTGTTCTGTTGAACCCAATCTCGCACCAACTACGAGTAGGTATGTGTCTGTTTGGCCTTATGGTTGACTGGTATAGAATGCCTCATGGCATCAAGTCCGCCATTTGTACTTTTTTGTAACGTGCAATAAAGTTAAATAAAAAACATCACGAAAGTACTAGTCAAAAGACGAAAACACCATACGTGGTTAAATAACTGCCTTCATTCAAATAAATATTTAAAATAAAATAAACAGGTATAGTTGTACACCTACCCGGGGGGTTCAAAAATCCACCCCTCCGACTATTCTTAAATAAAACATTTTCTTTATTATAATTACGTCTCATAAGGTAGGTAAGTAAATATTTATTTTAAACCTCGACACGACATGAAGGTTACAAAATGCACGAGTTTATACGAGCCCACGCTTGGGCTCGTACTTATTCCTCTGAATTATAGCGGTGCCATTGCCGAGAACATTCTCAAGATTCTCGAGAAAGTATATTCGAGAACGTTTCCAAAAAATCTGATGTAGTAGGAAACTCTACACTGAATCTGAATGTCTATTACTAGGTAATTTTTTAAATCTTCCTATTTTTATTCATATCTCACCCCGTGCAGCTTAATAACTTTCTAAATTATTTGCTATTACCTCATAAACATGCAAATTTTATTTAAAATAAATATGTCACATTTATAGTGTATTAGGTACCTACAAAACTATAATCCCGCGAAAGCCTGCCTCAACAAACTCAATTGAAAAAAACCCCGGAAGAAATTATTACACAAAAACACCATTTAGCAGAGGCAACAATAACGACCTGTTGAAACGTCGATGTGCTCCGTCTCGCTCTCGCGCGGTGAGTTCGGGTAAGCGTGTGTTTGCGTCTCTGTCGTCGTGCAGGCGTCCGCGCGAACCGGCACTTCGGGACTCACTGGGCGCCCGCGATCTATAAGCACAGAGCCACCCCCTCGCTCTAAGTAGGGCGGTAAACACAGACACCTGTACGCAATAAAACTATGGAGGATTTTAATGGTGTGAACAATTCGTATAAGACCACCATGAATGGTTTCAGCCAATCATACAGGTAGGCTAGGTACCTACTAACATCAATTAAAAGTTAACTCTCAACTTATAACATAACCATACCATAGTAAGTACAATACGTCCCGGCAGTTGGCAGATTTAATTGTGTGAAAATTTTTAGGAGCTTGTAATTATTTTTCCTATTGTACTTCAGACATCGAGCGCATTAACAGTTTTTTTTTAATGAGAAATAGGAAATAATTAAAAGCTTTTAAAGATTTTCGCACAATTAACCTTGCCAACTGCCTGGACGTATTTACTTACTATTGCTGCCTATATTTAGTCTTCGACTCTAGAGTACGACTTGACTTCAGTATTTTAAAGTTCATTGCTGAAAATGGCAGAAAATGTCAACAAAGATTTCCTGCAGTTTTGAAAAAATCATCAGTCAAATCTCTTGGGGACCTCCTCCCCTGCGTGAGCATAAGAACCTTTCTGCCTTTATTTTTTTAAAGCTGTAGAAGTTCTTGGAGGAGGCCTTTATCATACACTGGATGTCTTTCGAATACATACGTCTTCTCTACATATGAAAAAAAAAGAAAAAGTGTTATGGAGGTGAATTTTTCTTTACGGCAGTAGGGCTATTTCTCGACCACTATACAAGGTTCGATTGTCAAATAATATTTATTTATTAATCAATTTTTTTTCTACTTAGAGCTTAGAGTGTCACACTGCTGAGCTAGGGCCTACCTTTCGTTCCTCCATGTGGGTTAAATCAAAAACCTCTTATACCTATCCCTATAAGTATAAGGTTTTTGATTTAAGAATCGTTATTCTCGATTATCGCATTCAGCGAGGTAAAAATTTGATCATCTCTATATTGTTCATTATTTCTTGCATTGTATTTGTCCTGTATGTTTTATGAGGTGTGCAATAAAGAGTACTTGTATTGTATTGTATACGAATACAGCCTTAGTGATTGATGATGATTATTATGATGTATTAGGCTCTGGACTTTCGTAAGATAGCCATGGAGTCGATATTTACATTAAAATTTAAGTAATTCATAGTCGTAACTTTTAACTTTGCGAACTTGTTTGACATTCTGCCGGGTGCCTAGCCGAGTATATAAAAAAAATGTAAGTTGGCAGCAATGTATTGTTATGAGTTAATTATAAATACCGTATTGTTTGAGGGGTTTGTTAAGTTGATAATTTTAATATTAATTTTTTTAATCTTTGTCACATGAAAGTAGACTACTTAACTTTAGCTTTGTAACCTGTCTCCAAGGAATGCATTTTTGCCGACACCATAACATCGTTTCGCAGTTCTTTTTTGGGCAACAGACTCTAGACTTATCAAGAATTCTAAAGTATTGTTTATCTTTATAAGTACATAAGAAAATTAAAAACTATGATAAATGGCAGAAAGATAGCGACACCTTAAAATAGAAATCTTCGATTTATTTATGTTTTTCTATTTTAATTGAAGCTGTACCTAAGTTTTCTTTTCATGTAACGCACCGCTAGAGCTTCCAATCGCGGGAATTTTCGTATGGGTAATCTCGTGACCCCGGGATTGAAAGCCCTACGCCGCCCTATTATACATTTACTGCATTTGATGTTCACTATTTATATCGATTTATTATAACTACGACTCATTATAAATACCGAGGAATAATTATTTCTACCACTTCAGAATTTTATCACTGTGAGGAGTGGATTCCAGATATTCATCAATATTTATATTAGCCTACTTCAAATAGGTACGTATACTTACAACTTTTTAAGTAAATTAGAAACAAACTAGTATTAAATGCAAAAGTTTTATTGAATTTCTATAGTCTCATTATTTCAGGAAAAATTAACACCGAGATACAGCAACGTGGCACCAGCCCTAGAGCACCATCTGTAGGTGAATTTTTCTTTGCTCTCATGACTGTAGTTGACGAGGATAACTGGGCATCCAAAGATGATAAGATACTTTTTACCCACATACAACCCCCACTAGACGGAGCATGTAAGGCGACCCGCGCGCACCAACGATATGGTACGGCAGAACATTAAAGTACCAACACGGCGGCCACCGTTTAGTTGCGTCCTTGTTTATGATCCATGCGTACGTCAACGAAAAAATAAATTAAATAAATAACATGGTGGATTGTAGTGTTAAGTGTGTTACATATGCCTACTGTAGGCAGAGTGCTGACTAGGCAAGCAGTGCACACGGCACCAAGGAGTGCTGACTAGGCAAGCAGTGCACACGGCACCAATTTCAACACAATGAGGGAAATGCTGATCCAGCGGCACGTGTAACAGCCGGCCCCGGCGGCGCCAGCGCGGACGCGGCAACGTCACTTCGTTTCTAGCATCGATCGAGTCACCTCATTTTAATTATAATTTTAATTGTAATTTTCCTTTTAAATAAATTGTTTTAAGTAATTTCGGTTTTTTTTGAGCTATCTGGCTGCAGCTTCCATAATTGGCGCAGTCTTACGGATATTCGCGAGCCGGTCCGCGAGTCGCGAAAAAAGGATTACCGAAATCCTTGCAACCCAGCACCGGTGGAGACCTTGGAGCCTTCAGCGAGTACCCGAACCTACGGAGCAGCGCCGGAGTATCCGAAAATCGATAGCAGCTCAAGAAGCCGAGATGTTCATGTAAGTGCACCGCTGAGATTTATTCGTAGTGTTGCTATTTTCCTTTCCTCAATTTAATTCATTGTCCAGGATTGCTCATTCACGAGAGTCTAGGGAAAACTTAGTAGATAGGAATAGGGAATTAAACGTTAGTATAGATTCTAGTATTTTTGATACAGAAAGTCGCGAAGTAGAAATTATGGCTGCCGATCCCGATGTTATTTTCAAGGCCTTACGCCTGGTCCCCGATTTCGACGGGAACCCAAACGTATTAACCAGATTTATTAGAATTTGCGACCAGTTGGATGAAGCCTATACCCAGGAGGGCAACCTTCTTGGAAATTTGTGTTTAATGAATGGCATTTTAAACAAAATCACAGGACCTGCCGCCCGTACTATTAACGCTAATGGAATTCCTGAAAACTGGGCTGGCGTTAGAAGCGTATTGGTTAATAATTTTTCCGACCAGAGAGATGAGACCGCTCTCTATAATGATTTATCTGTGCAAGTTCAAGGTCAAAGCTCTCCTCAAGAGTTTTATGATAGATGTCAAACGCTTTTTAGTACTATTATGACCTATGTCACCTTACACGAAACCGTCGCTACAACAATAGCGGCTAAAAGAGAATTATATAAAAAATTAACTATGCAAGCATTCGTTCGGGGATTAAAGGAACCCCTCGGTTCTCGTATAAGGTGCATGAGGCCTCAAACTATTGAAAAGGCCTTGGAATTTGTTCAGGAGGAATTAAATACTATATATCTGCAGCAGAGAAATGACTCATTAACTCACCCTAAATCGAACGCGACTCTGATGACTAATAGGGCTCCTCAGCCACCTGTATATCCAAACCCATTTGCCGCAACTCCAAAACCTTTTACGTTTGGTAATCAAATGTTAAATCAGACCCAGCAACGCCCTTCAACGGCACCTCAATTCAGATACAATGCCCATAATGCCCCACAGCAACAACAATCCTCTTATAGAATGCCGTCCCGCACTCAACAGATGTTCAGAGCCTTGCCGCCCAATTATAACCCGAGGAGTAACGTTTTTAAGCTTCCCCCCAGACCTCAGACAGGACCCCAGCCCATGAGTGGAGTGTCCCACTTTGCCCCCAGGGGTTTACCGCCTAGCCAGGGTTGGCGCAACCCAGGGCAATCATCGGCCAACTATAACTATTTCACGCCCGCCGAACCTAACTTTAATGACTATAGTAACTATTCGGACTATGAAAACAATTACTACACTGACCAAGAAACGGAATATTGGAGCCCCGAGACACATGAGAACTACCACGACGGATATAACTATGACTTTTATCATGAGAATCCCCAGCAATCAACGTGTATGGCCTCCGCCATCCCCGACGTACCGCAATTGGAGATGGACCCTCACCCTCAACAGCATAATAACGAAACTGAGGATTTTTCAAAAACCAAGAGTACACGCAAACCAAAATAGAGATTAATATGCAGACACAGAGACAGCTTCCTTACGTACGCGTAGAAAATCCCCCGTTAAATTTACTCATCGACACAGGTGCTAACCAATCATTTCTAAGCCCCGAGGCAGCGCAGAAATATTATCCGCACATTCCCTTGGATTACGACCCATTCGAGGTCACTAACGTACACGGCACGTCGAGAAATAGGCATTCAATCACTGTACCATGTTTTAATGAATTTAATGAATCAGATAGAATTAAATTATTTGTGTACCGATTTCACGACCACTTCGATGGACTTATAGGCCTCGATTTATTAAGCAAATGGGAGGCAAAAATCTACTTAAAAAACGAAAAACTAATTACCCGATCAGCATCCAATAAAATTCAAATGTTTAATTCAAGAAACGTCAACCTTTACGAAGATATTTTACCAGCACGGTCTTCTAAATTAGTAAGAATACCTATTAACGCCCCGGATGGCGACGCACTTGTTCAGGAGCAAATAATCAGTAATTGCCTTATTCACGAATGCATAACAACAGTTATAAATGGTCGTGGAATATTAGAAATAGAAAACCATACCGATAATGACTTAATTATTTCTTTAGATCGCCCCGCGCGAGCGGAGATGTTTAATATCAAGTGCACGCGCACTGGATATCCTATTACATTGCAGGAACGCGCGAAGGAAATAATACCGCGCTTACGTACGGAACACTTGAACGCTGAAGAGAAAGCGAATTTAATTACACTTTGCTCTAGGTACGCAGATGTATTTTATTTAGACGGTGAACCTTTATCTTTTACAAATAAAATTAAACACTGTATTCGGACAACTGACGAAATGCCGGTTTATACAAAAAGTTATCGGTATCCATTTATTCATAGAGACGAGGTACGCGACCAGATTTCTAAAATGTTACTGCAGGGAATAATTCGACCATCGGACTCAGCCTGGAGTTCACCCATTTGGGTTGTACCTAAAAAATTAGACGCGTCAGGCAAAAAGAAATGGCGCATAGTTATAGATTTTCGGAAACTCAACGACAAGACCATCGACGATAAATACCCCATTCCCAATATCACGGACGTGCTGGACAAATTGGGTAACTGCCACTATTTTACCACTCTCGATCTGGCAAGCGGATTCTACCAAGTCGAGATGAATCCAGAGGATATCCCGAAGACGGCCTTCAATGTCGAAAATGGACATTTTGAGTTCGTTCGTATGCCCATGGGGTTGAAAAACTCACCCTCCACATTTCAGAGGGTTATGGACAACGTCCTGAGAGGGCTGCAAAACTCCATCTGCCTAGTCTATCTCGATGACATCATTGTCTTCAGTACTAGCCTCCAGGAGCATATGGTTAATTTAGAACGGGTTTTCGAACGACTCAGGGAATCCAATTTCAAAATCCAGATGGATAAGTCTGAATTTCTGAAGTTGGAGACGGCCTATTTGGGACATGTCATAAGTAAAGATGGTGTTAAACCTAACCCGGACAAAATAAAAGCAATAGAGAGCTATCCATTACCCAAGACACCTAAGGAAATAAAACAATTTTTAGGACTTATAGGCTACTATCGTAAATTTGTACCGGACTTCGCACGCATAACAAAACCCCTGACACAATGCCTAAAAAAAGGACATAATATTACTTTGGACTCGACCTACATAACAGCGTTCGAGAAATGTAAAAGACTACTGACAAACGATCCTATACTACAATACCCTGAGTTTCGACGTGACTTTCTCCTGACCACAGATGCCTCTAATGTAGCCGTGGGAGCTGTACTATCCCAAGGTCCTATAGGTTCAGACAAGCCCATCGCCTATGCATCCCGAACCCTTAACGATAGTGAGTTAAATTACAGTACCATAGAGAAAGAACTTCTTGCAATAGTGTGGGCAACCAAGTACTTCCGGCCCTACTTATTTGGTAGGAAATTCAAAATTCTAACCGACCATAACCCATTAAAATGGGTTATGAACATAAAGGACCCCAACTCAAGACTCACTAGATGGAGGCTGAAACTTAGTGAGTACGACTTCACAATCGAATATAAAAAAGGTAAGTTTAATACAAACGCCGACGCCCTGTCGCGAATAGAGCTACATAACGAGGAAGTTAGTTCTGTAGTAGCCAATGCGACCGATCATCCGTCACTCTTGGATGACTCCAAAACCGACACTGTTCATACCGACAAAGAAAACCCGATACTCGAAATACCAATTACTGACGAACCACTGAACAAATTCCACCGACAATTATGCTTAACCTTGACTGGTGACCTGAAAAGAAAACCCACAGTAACCAAACCATTTGAGACTCACGTTAGAACTTCAGTACAGCTTTCAGAATCCAACCTCGAGGAAGATCTTATTAAGGCAGTTAAAGAATACGTAGTTCCTAAAATTAAGACCGGGTTACTGATTACCCCCACCTTAGCTATGTACAAAATAATTCCCATTTTACAAAAAACATTTGCAAGCTCTACCATGAACCTTGTACTTACCAAAGTCGAAATGGAAAACGTTAAAGAATACTTAAGACAGCAAGATTTAATACGTTGTTATCACGAGGGCAAAACCAACCACCGTGGTATCAATGAGTGCTATTTATCCCTATCTCGCAAATATTACTGGCCAAAGATGCGGGAACACATATCAAAATTCATTAATGAATGCATAGTGTGCGGCCAAGCGAAATACGACCGAAACCCGATCCGCCAACAGTTTAACATAGTACCGCCAGCAACAAAACCATTTGAAATAGTTCATATGGACCTTTTCACCTGTGAAAAGGAAAAATACGTTACCTTTTTGGACGTTTTCTCTAAATACGGGCAAGCGTATCTACTAAGAGACGCTACGGCATTAAGTATCCTACAGGCCTTACTCACCTTCAGCACCCACCACGGACTACCACTTACCATAATAACTGACAATGGAACAGAGTTCACAAATCAGATGTTTGCCGAATTCACTAGAATTTACAAAATTATACACCATAAAACACTGCCGCATTCCCCAAACGATAATGGAATAATTGAAAGGTTCCATTCCACCCTCTTAGAGCACATCAGGATCTTACATTTGCAAAAGAAAAATGAACCCGTAGTGAATCTAATGCCATACGCAATTATAGCGTACAATAGCTCCGTACACAGTTTTACGAAATGCCGACCAATTGATATTATAACGGGACACTTTGACCCTAGGGACCCTATAGATATAGATTTAACTGAACATTTATTGCAGGAATATATTCAATGCCATCGTGAGCAGATGAAGAAGGTGTATGACGTCATCAACGAACGGTCGTTGATAGACCGTACCACCCTAATAGAAAATAGAAATAAAACTAGGGAACCGGAAGTTGAATACCAACCCCAGCAACAGGTCTTTATTAAAAATCCTATAGCCAGCCGCAAGAAAATAGCCCCTCGGTACACACATGATAAGGTTCTAGCGGACTTACCCATCCACATTTACACATCAAAAAAACGTAACCCTATAGCAAAATCTAGGATTAAACGCACCCCTAAAACAAAGGAATTGTTACAGGATCATGCTGACGCTGACAATCACCCTGACGACCCAGGCTCAAGAGATAAAACTTGAGAGCCTTTCTGAAGGACCGGGACTACTACCCTTTCGACTTGGACCAATGAGACTAATATCCCACTATCACAGCTTCCTACAGTTCACCGACCTATCCGTAATAGAAGACAACATCAACTCGGTTAAGACTCAGATTACAGAGACCGCCGAACGACTGAAAAACGAAACCATTTGGCTATTCGAAACACAAGTAGAATATTTAAATTATAAATTAGACAGAACCCTCGATCAGTTAAAAAGCCTTGAACTTACACGCACTAAGAGAGGCCTCATCGATGGACTCGGATCTATAATAAAAAGTGTTACAGGAAATTTAGATCAAACTGACGCAATTAACTATAATAACGCCATCAAAGTTTTGCAAGAAAATCAGAATAAAATCGCGATAGAGTCAAATAACCACATAAGTTTAAATAAGGAATGGATGTCCTGTCATGACCGTATAGTATCTCAAATTGTAGAAAACCAGGCCAAACTAAATGAAACTCTAAACTTAGTACTGACGTCACCTTTTTACACCGGGAAAATATTACTCAAGGTCGCCAAGATCGACCAACTCTTAACTATAATTAGTGATAATGTAGACGAGCTAGCTCTCGAACTAACTAGAATAGAGAATATTTTAGCTTTTACTCGCGCTTCGAGTGTACATCATATGTCGTTAGGAATTAAACCTCTTAACAGTATGCTGACAGGGCTTAGAGATATCTATAGTAAAGATAGTATATTAGATCTAGACCTAAGAGAATTTTATGACATAATAATCCCAGGCTCGTATTACGCAGGGAATAGGATAGTTTTCATTCTTAAGTTCCCTATCGTATTTTCTCAGACTTATCAGCTGTTTAAACTTCCCATACTACCCAATAAATTCAACCAAGCCCTTATACCTCCATATCCCATAATAGCAACACACGGTAAGTCTTACGTGTACATAGAGGCAGAATGCCCGAAGCTCACCACCTGGTACCTCTGCGACGACAAACTGCACCAGCAGATGAAGACGGAACCTGACTGTATCCAGAGACTCATCACCGATCAAGCACTGGACGAAGTCTGCTCTCCTGTAACGGTGACACTAACCAAGGAGACCCTGGAACAGCTGGATGATAGACACTATGGAGTAACCTTCCCCGAGCCAACAAAAGTCCAGCTGACCTGCGAGCGAGACGATTATAACACACTAAACGGAAGCTACCTTATAACCATCCCACACAACTGCAAATTACGTACGAAGGAATTCACCATAGTAAATTCAAACGATCGCGTCGAAGGACAACCGGTACGAATATTAAACCTGCAGACGAAAATAGAACAAGCCGCAAACACACCCCGTACTACCGTTTCACTCAACTCTATAAACCTCAAAGGACTCGACATGATACACGAGAAGATCGCATCTCAGAAACTGATAACGTTAGAAAAGCAAGGAGATTATACAATATACCACACCACCATACCATTCTACACGGTAATCTCAGGCTTGAGTGCTCTCATATTCGCACTCGCGTGCCGCCAATATTTGAAGAAACGCAGGCAACATGAAATTGCATCGGCGAACGATAACGTTGCATCCGCCCCAGATAACCAACCGATAAGCCCAGCAACCAGTCCCCGCAGCGCCACAAACATACCAGCAACATTCTTCGTAAACCTGAAAAATAGTTGCTGAACTTCAGGAGGGAGGTGTTACATATGCCTACTGTAGGCAGAGTGCTGACTAGGCAAGCAGTGCACACGGCACCAATTTCAACACAATGAGGGAAATGCTGATCCAGCGGCACGTGTAACAGCCGGCCCCGGCGGCGCCAGCGCGGACGCGGCAACGTCACTTCGTTTCTAGCATCGATCGAGTCACCTCATTTTAATTATAATTTTAATTGTAATTTTCCTTTTAAATAAATTGTTTTAAGTAATTTCGGTTTTTTTTGAGCTATCCGGCTGCAGCTTCCATAATTAGTGGTGTAGAGAGACCTCATAAACATGAACGCAACTAAACGGTGGCCGCCGTGTTGATACTTTAATGTTCTGCCGTACCATATCGTTGGTGCGCGCGGGTCGCCTTACATGCTCCGTCTAGTGGGGGTGGTCTGTGTTTTCACCTGACTATGTTATAGAAAAAAATTCGTAGGTGATATTGCGGCCACCAATATTTAGGTAATAAAAAATTCAGATTACCGTTCTAACTGTAATACACAACTGCAAGTTCACAATAAAGCCATGTTTAATTTCATCTATTGCGACGCGTCAAATTCAGGACTAGCAGGTAAACATTTCTGGTTTACGCTTTTCGAGTGCTGCAGCCTGACAGCCTCATTAACTCAGTCAAAAGCACTGTCAAATAGCTTCCGTTCAACGATATTACAACTTACATTACAAGACAGCAGCTTTTTAAAAATGTTTGATAACAGAACACAGAAAGTCAATGATTTGGGTGCACGACGTCTTAAGTATTTAAGTTTTACATACTTAGCAATTCTTTACAATCGCCCGGGGCCTCGCTCTTGCAGGGGCCTCGCGCAACAACCCAAGACTCAAGCATATAAAAAAAAAGATTTGTTTAACTATATTTTTTTATTTAAAACTTGATTTTGATCCATAATAATTCATTAGGTTATAACGGTAAATTAAAATAAAATTAGTTTATTACTGGTTGATTAATTCAAAACATATTTGAAAAAAATCATAACTTGAATATCGCGCCTCGAAATACTTGAAGATCGGTTTTTATCGTATAGCACTCGGGTCACCTCAGGAGTCGGGTCGGGACATAATCTCTGCTCTTCTATTGCTCGGGGAATCCCCGTGTTTCATTTTGTTCGTCAACGCTTGTCTGCATATTTTGGTTTCATGTTTATTGTTTAATATAAAAAGATTAAAGGAAATTAGTGATAGTGAACTTTTGAAGCAATGCAGGGACTTGCAAATATCTATGACGGTAGGAGAATATGTGATATTGATGGAAATGAATTGTAGGAAGAACTGAATATGTTCATCCGTGTGTAACGACGACATTATCTCGGTGCTGAAATATATAATAGAAAAAAAAAAAACATTTAGTTTACCTCACTATCGAAATAGTCCTGAGAATTATTGCCACCACACCTGTTACAGTTACAGTTGCATCTGCTGAAAGGAGTTTTTCGAGGCTTAAAATTATTAAAACATATTTGAGGAATTCGAGGACACAAAATCGGCTTTCAGCCCTTGTTATTCTTTCAATCGAAAATGACTTAGCTCATTCGTTAAATTATTGTGCTTAGTTAAAGATTTTACTCTTAGGAAAATCCGCAAACATCAATTTTAAAATTTATCATCTCAGTACTTGTTAATTTAGTAAATCTTTCAATGTAAAATATTTTAAAACTCATTTTTTTTCTATTTGTATAACTTTAGCATTTTTTCTCAAACATGACAAATACCTAAACCTAACGACCAGACCAGACCTACTAACGCATCTCATACTTTTCACGAAGGACAAGGGCCTCGCAAAGCCCTGCCGCCCAGAGGCTCGCAATGGGTAAGGCCGCCGCTGGGTATTATAGAAGTTAAGTTTTAACAAGCTATAAGCCCTACGAATGTGGCGATTCATCGTTGGCCTGGTTAGGTTCCTTAGCTATCTTGCGTGCCTCAGAGCGGAAATAGAAAACCTCTAGAAGAAGGTTTACGTTGACTTGCTCCCATTATTTAACAAAGTATGGAAAAAAAATATTACATCAATAAGATGTCAATTTAATGTATATCAAGTGTAACTAAGTATTATATTGTTTTTTCTGAAATTATAATTATAAAATGTTACGGACGCCTATGATTTACCCACTGATTAAATGCATACGCTACGAGGTAAAGACAAAGTTCAGAATTTGTAATTGCGTAGGAAAATGTTAAATTTCTTAATAATATAATATAAATAACTTTCGTCCCTAACCCACGGTATTAAAGAACAATAAGACAGAGACACGTAGTTAAAAACCCGAGTCCATTTTAAATGCTCACGCACAGCCAAATATAAGGGAGTAAGAGAACTACGATATCACAAAGGGAAGACTGCCCCAGTCCAGTAACTAGCTTAACTGTTAGTCTTATCCCATTAGACAAGAAACGGTGTTATTCTGACGACGCGTTTGGCTCGGTTGGTAGACACCTGCCTACTGAGTCGGCGGTCCCGGGTTCGAATCCCGGCCGGGGCAAATGTTTGTGCAAAATATTTGTTCTTGGGTCATGGATGTTATCTATATATGTATTTATATATTATGTATATCGTCGTCTAGTACCCATAGTACAAGCTTTGCTTAGTTTGGGACTAGGTCGATTTGTGTATGATTGTCCCTTAATATTTATTTATTTTATTTATTTTATTTATTCTTACCCCATTAGGCAATAAACTGTGTTAGACTTATCCCTTTAGACAATAAACTGTGTTAGTCATACCCCATTAGACAATAAACTGTGTTATTCTTACCCCATCAGACAATAAACTGTGTTAAACTAGAAAACGGAGACCGTCTCGTAGGCAAGAGGGAGGACGAGATGATCAGGAAAACCAAGTGCGGCATCCTGATACCCTCGCTAGAGGACAACCTCACCAAGGTCAGCAGGGTCCTCAACTTCCAGAACCCGTGGGCCGAAGTGAGGAGATGGACGCTGCAGCAAGCTATCCCGCTGAAAAAGAGGGAATATACACTCCTGCTGGTGGGAATTCCGGAGGACGTAGTCCCTACTGTGCTGGAAAAGTCTAGGAAACTGAACTACCTATGTGGGACAGTCTACATTCGTTTCCAGCACAGTGGTGGGCGTTTCAAGGACTCCCCACCCGCGAAGATGAGTACAGAGGAGGAAACCAAGCCTGAGGAGGAACCCGCCACTGCGGAGAGCATAGAATCCACCTCGGCTATGGATACCGAAAATGCACCCAACGATCCCTCATCGGATATCGAAGAACGCATCTTGCTGGACTCCGACGATGAAGAGGGATGCACGAAGGGGGTCAGCCGCCTGGACCTAGTGGAGAAGGGAGCGGAAGGGGTATCGCCCGATGGCTCCTTCCCAATGTAAGGTGCTCCAGGCGAACCTCCAGCATAGCGAAACCGCAACGGCTCAACTTCGCGTATGGCTGGAGGCTAACCCAGCATCAGTAGCCCTGATCCAGGAGCCGTGGATCAGAAACACACGTATAAACGGCCTCAATAACATCAGAGGTAACTTAATTTACAATAACCAAAACAAACCTAGAACATGTATTTACATATCTCAAAACATAATAGCACAATCACTAACTGAATTCTGTTCCAGAGACGTGTGTGCCATAAAACTCCTCAGAACACAAAACTCGAGTCTACCGGAGATAGTTCTTGCCTCCGCCTACATGGCGGCTGAGGACGAACCACCTCCAGCGGAGATGAACAACCTCATACGCTACTGCGAACGCGAGAGGCTCGAGCTGGTCATATCAACGGACTGCAACGGCCACCACAACCTATGGGGAATGGAAAACAACAACAAAAGAGGTAACGATATTGTTGAATACTTACTAACCACTGACCTGGATATCCTGAACAAAGGATCCAAACCTACTTTTGTTACTAGTAGATGTAAGACGATAATCGACATAACTCTAAGCACAGGGCTAGCAGCTCAGCACATATCCAACTGGCACGTGTCGGACGAGTTGTCCTGCTCCGACCACAGGTGGATCCGCTACGATCTTACTGCAGATGTGCAGACACCAGAACCCATAAGAAACCCGAGGCGCACAGACATAAAGGCGTACAAGGAACTTCTGGTAGGTAAACTAAAGAACTATACACTAACACACAGGCCACAAGACGTGGATGAGCTAGAGGAACAGGTAAACTCACTCACCAAACTTATGATACAAAGCTACGAAGAAACATGTCCACCGTCAACACCAGCTCGTGGCAACGAAACACACGGTAGCTGGTGGGGACCGGAGATGGAACGTCTCAGAACGAAGATGAGAAGACTTCTGAATAGAGCGATGAATACAAAATCTGCAGAAGACTGGGACGAATATAAAGCAGTCAAAGCAGAATACAAGAAAAGGTTACGATACAGGAAATCTACCTCATGGCGGAATTTCTGTGACAACATAACCACCAGCACACAAGCGAACAGAACAAGAAAAATACTTGCCAAAGAACCAAATCAGTTACTAGGCACTCTAAGGAGGCAGGACGATAGCTACACCAGTTCGCCTGCTGAGACAGAAAGTCTACTGGTGGAAACTCACTTCCCGGGATGCAAGGTAATTGATAAGAACAAACTGGAACAACAAAGGACGAATTATCAACCCACCGTGAGTGAATGGAAGATAGCGGAAAACATAACAGAACTAAACAAAACCACCTGGGCAACAAACAGTTTTGACAATTTCAAATCACCAGGTCTAGATGGAATCTACCCAGCCTTATTGAAGTGGGGAGGACCAACTCTTACCGAACTAATATCCAAACTTCTCTGCAGCTGTATTGCCCTCCGATATATACCTAAGCAATGGAGAGAAGTAAGGGTAATATTCATACCAAAACCCGGAAAAAGCGACTACACTGACCCGAAGTCATTCAGATCGATCAGCCTAACTTCTTTTATGCTGAAAATACTAGAGAGACTATGTGACAGAGAACTAAAGGATACTGCACTCAAAAACATAAAAAACCACCCAAACCAACATGCTTACAGTCAAGGCAAATCAACAGACTCGGCACTCCACGCAGTGGTAAGCAACATCGAAATCGCACTAACAAGGAAAAGCTCATGTCTGGGAACCTTCATTGACATAGAAGGCGCTTTCGATAAAACAAATTTTAGCAGCATCAAACAAGCTCTAGAAAGACATGACACAGAACCATTGCTAATAGAGTGGATAATGAACATGCTAGAACAAAGAATCATAAGACTAGCAGAAAACAAAGATCAGCAAGCGCTAGTCGTGAGAGGATGCCCACAAGGAGGAGTCCTCTCACCCCTCTTATGGAACCTAGTGGTAAATGATCTGATAACAAAACTAAACGAGAGTCATTTCACGACCATAGGATACGCGGACGACCTTGTCATACTTATTAGTGGACTGGTAATAAGCACACTGTGTGAACTCACACAAACAGCACTAAAAATACTAGAGAAATGGTGCAAGGAGAATGACCTATCGGTAAACCCCAAGAAAACTGACACAATTCTCTTCACACACAAACGCAAACTGGGGTCATACGAAATGCCAAGCCTTTTCGGTACAAAGCTTACACTCTCCAAACAAGTAAAATATATAGGGACAACCTTAGATGACAAACTAATCTGGAACAAGCATCTTGAGGACAGATTAAACAAAGCCACAGTCGCCTTCTGGCAATGTCGAAGAATGATAGGCAAAAGGTGGGGACTCGCCCCGCACATCATTCTGTGGCTATACAAAACGGTAATCGTACCTATGATCAGCTACGGAGCAGTAGTATGGTGGCCCCGAACGCAACTAGCGTGTGCGATTGCCGGCCTGCAGAAAACACAAAGACTGGCATGCACGGCCGCAACAGGCTGCATGAGGACCACTCCTACCGCAGCACTAGAGATGATCCTAGGTGTCACGCCACTGCACATACATATACAAAGAGAAGCAGCCGCTACGGCGATACGACTAAAAAGCCTAAACCTATGGACGAATAGTAATACCCAACACACAAAGATCTACAGTGAAATGATCAAAAAATTCCCTACAATAGAAGCACCAATTGACAAGATACCTAAAACATTAACCTGCAAGAAGGAATACGTCATACTCCTAACAGAAGACCCGAATGAGGGGCTCAACCTAGAGGACCTGAGAATCTTTACGGACGGGTCAAAAACTGAGAAAGGAACGGGATGTGTTGTATTCTCGGAGGATTTGAGTATGCACATCTCTAAACCCCTAGGTGTACACAACACGGTATTCCAAGCTGAATGCGTAGGAATAATAGAAGCCTGAAACGCTATAAAAAGACGCCAGGTTCAGAACACAAACATACGAATACTTTCAGACAGCAAATCCGTACTACAAGCACTAAACAGTGATATGTGTACCTCTGGTCTAATATACGAATGTCATCGCTGCATCACAGACGTGTGCGATGACAAAAATACGGTAACATTACAATGGATAAAGGGACACAGCGGCTCGAGAGGCAATGACGCAGCGGATGAATTGGCCCGTAAGGGATCGGAGACACCGCCATGCGGGCCAGAGCCAATAATACCCCTACCACAATCTTACATATACAACATAATGAACCAGCACACATTATACCAACACCAGAAATACTGGGAAGACATGGGAACGTGTAGACAAACAAAAGAAATACTTCCGAATAGGAATCACAAACTCACCACCATCTTACTGAGAATCCACAGGAACCAACTACGCAAGATAGTAGGATTAATAACGGGACACAATACTCTGAACAAACACCTCTTCAATTTAGGTATAACAGACAGCCCAGTATGCAGAGCATGCATGGAGGCAGAAGAAACCACCAATCATATTCTACTAGATTGCAAACAGGTAGAAGGATACAGGACGAAATACCTAGGATCTCCAAGTACCGTACACGAAGCCATAGGCAACATCAAGGCTTTACTTAGGTTCGTGGAGGAGCTGGGGTGGTTGGAGTAGCGCTACCCCCTTTTCACGCAAAATAGGCACGTTGGATGTCGACTTGCGGAAAATGCCCAGCGCAACTAACTAACTAACTAACCCCATTATAAAAAAAAACTATGTTATTATTACCTAATTAGACAATAATCTTTGTTAGTCTTACCCCATTAGACAAAAAAAAAACGGTGTTAGTCTTACCCCATTAGACAATAAACTGTGTTAGTCTTACCCCATTAGACAATAAACTATGTTAGTCTTACCCCATTAGACAATAAACTGTGTTAGTCTTACCCCTTTAGACAATAAACTGTGTTAGTCATACCCCATTAGACAATAAACTGTGTTATTCTTACCCCATCAGACAATAAACTGTGTTATTCTTACCCCACTAGACAATAAACTGTGTTATTATTATCCCATTAGACAATAAACTGTGTTAGTCTTACTCCATCAGACAATAAACTGTGTTAGTCTTATCCCACCTTATCTTACAGTTTGTTAGTGTTGATTTGGATACTCAAAAAATTACGCAATAACACTATGCAAAATTTACTTGGGATTTTAATCAAAACACTACGTAACTCAGAATAATGTGTTTTAGATTAGGTACAAAACGGTACCCCACGTCTTCAAAGTCCGGCAGTCAATATTTACTGCTAAATATATTTCGGTTCATTTCGAGGATCTTAATCATGAGCCCGCTTGGCCGCTGCTCGCTCGAATCTAAATTTTATTTTTATTTTTTTATTTTTTCTTTATTGGCACACTAAACAGATTACATTCATTTAAAAAAAATAAAGATACAAAGGACAGGCATTGCAGATAAATGTCATCCAAAATAAGCATGCACATCATGATTTTAACAATATATGTACATTGAAAAAATATCCTAAAATAAAAATTATTATAAATCTAATATTATTATAAATATTTGAGACTTGTAATTTAATAGTAGGATCAATCGCATTTATATTAACTGTGAGTTTCATCGGGTTAGTTGGCTCCGAGGGTAATCGATTTCGTGCCACTGGGCCGGGAACTTGGCTCACTAATTGGACCCAAAGGATGAACATGCATTTGAATGCATTGCCTTAGGAAATTCGCATTTCATCAGAAGCGACAGCGCTGCAATAAATGCTTCTGTGTCTGTGACGTCCCGAGATACGAGTAAGTCACCAGTTCAATAAGTCAGAAAGTGTTCCATTAAAAGACAAGGCTTACGAATGCACAGCTAAATGTTATGCATAGTTCCAAAAAGTAGATTAAATTTGCTATTAATACAAAAAAGAATAATGACTGTAGGTGGAACCACTATTTTTATATAAATTTTTGAATTTTCGACTTCCGAAATGCACACGTTGAGAAAATTGCATTTAAAGTTTATAGTGGCAAAAAACACACTTCTACTTCGAAGTTACATAGTGAAGGGTATAATCATAATCTTTGAATGTTAAAGAATTGTAAGAAAGGTGAATTGTCTAAAAATACATGTTAATTATTCTGATTTCTTAGATTGAACATGCCAGGGTGGAAGAAACACGAAAGTGTTAATTATACCCAATTCATAAAATAACGAGATTAAAACTGTTAGTTTCTCATCATAGTTACATATTCTATGGCATTTTGGGACAATTGAATGAAAGAAAACTCCATAATCATAAAGAAATTTAATAATTACCGCATTTTTAACAGTTACAAAAAATATCACTTAAAATATTAAAAACCAACAAAATAATTTGTATATTCATGCTATATCACAAGATCAAATGGTATTTAGCGTGGTGTACCACAATGGTATAATAGAAATGGTGTTAAAGCAGTTTTTTTTTACAATAAAGTTTAGTGACTCGGTCGAAACTTTTGTATGGAAACGTAACTAGGGTAGCTTGTCACGACATTCACTAAACTTTAGTAACTTAAACTCGAAGATCACTATTTTTGTACCTATAATGCAAGAAATATCTGTAACAAAATGTTATTTAGGATAATTATAGCGGAAATCAATGTATTCTTATTTATAAAAACTTCTGTTTTAGTCGTGTAAGACATCAAGTTTAGCATTTTACTAAACTGGGTACCTTGTCACGCTAAGTCATTATCTTACATAAGTGGAGTAACTAGAAAAAATAAATAAAAATAAAATAAATAAATATTAAGGGACAATTATACACATACACAAATCGACCTAGTCCCAAACTAAGCAAAGCTTGTACTATGGGTACTAGATCACTCAATATATCGTATACATAATATATAAATACATATATTGATAACATCCATGACCCATCACTCAATTGTGTACATAACTGCACCTAATTTATGATTTATCAGTCGTTCAATCAATATTACTAATTATATACGTCAAACAACTAAAATCACAGCTCAATTTTTCATTGACTAAATTCGAGATCAATAAATTAATTATTATTAATATAGAAACAACTCATGACGCGACCTTGGTATAGTTTTAGTAGGAGAAATATACCTAATCGGTATTTTCCCTCAATCTATCCTCAGCATTCATACAAGAGTCCTGCAAGTTGAATGTTTTCTTATAAAAAACATTGAGTATTTTTTTTATCAAAAAATTATTTTGCTATAGACCGATCCTATACCTTATCTTAGAAAGAGGTAGTTGACTACCCGCGATGGAAATATTGACAAAATTATTCAAAATTTAAAGGCTTTTAAGACATGGCGTGACAAGGTACCCTGACTACTAAACTTTATAGTCGGAGAAATATACTAAAAAAACATAATTTTACTGATATTCTTGTACACACGTGTTCCTTAGGATGTAAATAACCCAATTATAACACAAACCCATTTTGGCACTTTTTCACCATCTTCCACAAAAACTCATGTAACTCGGTAACTAGATGTCGTGACTAGGTACCTTTCCAGATGCACTGACACAAATGCTTCTCTACGTACCGTGTACGAAGCAAAAATTTTCACTGAATCTGTCACTAATAAGATGTAGCGTAATATTTGTATGCTTTACCGATTTACCTACCTACCTATATAAGTAGGTAGGTAAATATGTATCGTGTCCGTCGCTATATTTTTTATAATAAATAAAAAGTTTGATTACCTCCATCTCCATAACCATGGGCCTTTTATTAACGCTAAAAGGCAATGTTCTGGACTGGCCTAGTTCAGTAGTTGGAAAGTTGGCTATTTTACTTACAAGGCACGCTTTAGGTGCCTTATATACTATACTACACATTAAAAACAAAGATGAAGTACCTACAAAAAGAAACTGTTTCCCTCAAAGAAAGATTACTGACATTCCACCTGCGTCTATTTAATTTAAACATTATTGACGGCATCAACCAAGTTTATTACAGTTAGTTTTTATTGATGTCTCTGCAAGCTTACTTTAACGCGTTTCGTACCCATTACTTACTAGAGAACTGGGTCATGATGTCATCTTAAGTGACATCACAGCTTGAGCAATGAATGACTTAAGCACGAACTAAGTATTGTGTTACAATTTTCACGTTTGCGACAGAGACGCCTCGGAACACAATTGTTTCAGTACTTATATAAGATTTTCAAAAAATAAGTTTCATACCCAAATTCATAATTTCGCCTCTAGTGCAGCAAACTTTCTGAGCTAGTGTTGCTTTGTCGGTCAGAACAAAAACTTATAAGTACCTACCTACTTTGAAGATATTACTACATATAAAAAAGTTAGATGTGGTGAAGTGTAAAAAATATACTATAATTCCAGATATTAAGTAAGTATACGTGTTTTTAAGTCACAACACAACTGGACGAATTTAGTTTTTTTTTTAAATAATGAGGACTTGACAAATGTACACCTAGGATAGGCACTTACTTGCTTGGTACTACTAGAAGATACTTTTTCTCCTTCATTGGCGAGTTTGCTTATTTATTATTGACTGAGCGGGCGAAGCGAGCGAAAACAAAAAATTAGGCAAAAAATCTTTCGTAATGTCCGGTTGTCCAGTAGTGTTCTCGCCTACAGGTCGCATTTCCCAACCGATTCTCGTGAGCAGGTTCGGTAATACCTAATAAAGAATGTTTGTCAATCTCGACAAATTCTTGACAAGTTCTTGCCAAATTTTTCAAAATCACGGAAACATGGGGTTTAGAAATTTAAAAAAAATATCATATTTCAGCCATTTCTAAATAGACTCGCGAGATATACAACTCACTGAGCCACTAGATAGACATATCTATGTATTTGGAAGGCTAAATGGGATGTAAATAGCATTTTTATATACAAAATGTAAGTAATAGTGTGTTGGGTGCTGGACTGCTGGCCTCACCTGTAGACACGAGCACGTTCCTGCCAGACGCGGGGTCTACGTGTCTTGAATTAATATTCACGTCTTTGAATTCGCTGATGATTTTTACTCTTTTGCGTCGTAAATTACGCTAGGCTGTACCTACTTTACGAAAGTTCAGTTCTTTGGTGTACCTACTCTTTTATAATTATCAATTGGTTCGGTAGTTATTGTTTTTTATATTATTAGTATTACCTATTGAATATATAAAATGTGAAATATGTAGCATACGAATTAGCGTAATCAATCAACACAAGCAGCTACGAAGGGATGCAGACGGATAGTGATCATAATTAGCTATTTAACATTGTTAAAATTCCTCAACCTTGCTTTAGGATGTCAGTGAGTCGGGGGGCTTCGTGGTACCCACTTCCTTAAACGGTCTCCCCAAGCCGGGGAAATGTGTAAAGCAAATTCACTCGGAGAAAAAGAAGGATGTCAGTGTGTGGTGGTGGAAGCAAGTTATCTAACAATAGCAAGCATGGCAGCATATTGTGGGATGCCGTAAAGCAAAAAAAACTATTATTATTTTTAGTTTCAAAAAACGGTGACGGTACGTTTACGCAATGACGCGTCGTATCCTTACCGTTTTTACCGCAAGCTCCTAAGCTACTCAAAAATGGTCATGCACCGTATAACGCATTTCCCAGAGCGTTAAAAACATTGAAAAACTCGGACTTTTGATCGAGTGGACGAAATTAAATACAAAAATTGGAGTATCAAGTTAAAAACACATAGAAAAAAGTTATCTATTAAAAAATTGTGTTAATTGTTTGTTTATTGTACCAAAACTTTAGAAAGAACTAAACTTTTTCTACGTGTTATTAGCTACACATTCAATATTTTTTTTGTTTAGTTCGTCACCCGATTAAGATTAAAAGTCCGAGGCAAGAAACCGCAGTCACTCCACGAGTAACCACTAGTGTTTTTTTAACCCCCGACAAAAAAGAGGGGTGTTATAAGTTTACAAGTTTAACATGTGTATCTGTGTATCTGGGTGTCTGTGTATCTGTGTATCTGTATATCTGTGTATCTGTGTATCTGTGTGTCTATCTGTGGCATCGTAGCGCCTAAGCGGATGGACCGATTTAAGCGCGGTTTTTTTTAATCGAAAGACTTTTCCGTCGAGGTGGTTCTTAGCTATGTTTGGTGGAAATAGGACCAGTCGTTTCCAAGATATTCAGCTTTGATTGGAACAAGTGACAAGATCTCAGCCAATATTGAAGTCAATAACTCGAAATATTGGCTAAATATTTAGTGTTATTGGCATTTTCTATATGACTCACTAACTGAGGGTCTCATGATGACCAGGTAGTTGTTAATGGATCTCAGCCAATATTGAAGCCAAAGATTCCAAATTTTGGTTAAATGTTAAGTATTGTTAGCATTTTCTATATCACTTTCATAACGAAGGGCTCATGATGACCAGCTAGTTGTGAAAGGATCAAAGCCGAGCATTTCGAATGTTGGTTAAATGTTAAGTTTTTTTAGCGTAATCAACAATTTAATAAAATCTTGACAGTACAATAATTAGGTACCTTGGAGCTGAAGATGGCCGTGGGAACTCCTAAACAGCACAAGATAAACCCATAATGTTTGGGCTCGTCTGATTGTTCTTGATGAGCTATTAACGTTTGTGTAAGAAAAAACAGTCGATAATAAAACCTCTGAAAATCTTTATAATTTTTGTCACTGTACTGGGTCACTGTTTCTAAGTTTCGCAATTCTGCTAAAGCTGAATTGTCATTAGGACTACTGAACAGGTTCCTTTGATTGAAGTCACAAATAGCTACACCCTGCAAGATTTTAACGCGAATAAAGGACACGTAAGCTTTAGCAAAAAAGTACTCATGCCTAAGAGAAAACAGCTTTTAAGGATTCTGCAGTCAACAAGGAACCCTTATAGTTTCACCATGTCTGTCCGTCCGTCTGTCCGTCTGTTTGTCTGTCCACAGCTTAGCTCAGAGACACAGTGGTAGAATAAATTTGTCGGGATATAATTTTTTTAAGTGGGGATGTAATTTTTTTATCGGTTTATCCCATGGTGTGGGGTATCGATGATTAGGTCTTTCAAAACTAAGTCAAGTTACCTAGCACCAACTGCAATTTGTATGGAGCTAAGTAAGCCACCCGTAGTATTTCGATCCTGTGGAATAGAAACCTGGTTCTGTTTTAGGCCATATTATGTAGCAAGTTCTTTCGACACATCCAGTGCATTTAATGTATATAATTTGATTTTCTTGGCTAATTACTTTGCCATTTTGTCATTATAAGCATTAACTAGTTTGACTTTAACGATTTTTTCCAGAATGTCGCTTAAGGCTATTGAAATCAAAATATATCTTAATTTTAATCTTATAGAAGACAGATTTCGTTAACACTGGCTTGGGATCGCGTTGTACCTACATAGGTATATAGTTTGTTTAATAAACATGAAATAAAAATAAAATTAAAAATTTAAAAACCCCCGACATGACAACCTACAAAAAGAAAGAAATAAAATCTACGAAACTTTACAATGAATAGTAGAAAATGAATCCAAGCTTCGTTGCGTCGGGGGACCGCTAAGTAAATGAAATGCAATGTACTGAAAATCGTAAAGTGGGAAGCCCAAATGCATACTTGCAATTTTGCGTTGAAAAAAATATTTCATTTCATTTACGTACTTAGCAGTCCCCCGACGCAACCTGTTCATTGTAAAGCCACATTTCGTAGATTTTATTTCTTTCTTTTTGTAGGTTGTCATATCCAGGGTTTTTTTAATTTTTAATTTTATTTTTATTTCATGTTTTTACCAAATCCAATCAACCTATGAAATCAAATGTATATGATAAATATATACTTAAATACATAGAACAACCATGACCCAAGCATAAATATTCGAGTTCATCACACAAATATTTGCCCTGGCCGGGAATCAAACCCGGGACCAAACTACGCCAACCGCGTCGTCAATATGCCAATATCAATATACCTACAAACTTGTAGACAGACACAAGTCTACGTTAACTAATCCTGAAGATATTTCCAGGGTCCGTCATCAGGTCAATTTTATGATGCTGCGTCTAAATAAATGTTCATTGAGGTTAATCGACATGTGAAATCCGCACATGTCTGCGTTGAAAATTTTGACATTTCCGGGGTGAGGACCCGGTCAATTTTATGATGCTGGCTCTAACTGCTCATCAAAGTGAATCGGATTGCGAAAACGGCACATGTGTACCTTGAACGAATCCTGAGATCCAGTAGGCACTTTTAGGGTTCATCATCAGAAAGATCGGGTCAGGTTCGTACAAACCACAGAGATGCAATTTCTATTCTGATCACTGCGTAAATGCACCATCGCCGTTTATTTAACAGCTGTTAGTCGCACCTTTACGTAGGCGAAACCGCAGGTAGGTAAATGTTAATCGAGAACATCGGAAGGTGCGAAAGTATATCGCATAGGAAAGTGTGAAAACGCTTTTATAAGGTCTAATTCTAATTCTAATTTTAAAATATGGCTTCCATCAAAGTTAATGATGATTTCGCCAATTTCGAGTTTGCTCGTAGAGCATGCCGTTGTTCGGTGAGGTTTTGCTTTTTGTAAAGTGATAGCGATTTACAAAAAACCACGCGGACTATCGGGCCTTGACCCAGGAAGGGCTATGAACGCTTCAAGTTGAATTCTTCATTAGCTATTCACTCATACGTTAGATCACTGCACAATACGCTATCAATACTACACATTGAATAACAAAAATGAATAAATAACGAACAACAAAACTTAAACGCATGCGGCCATCTTAAGTCACGAACCGGAAGACTTTTATAAGGTCAGGTGGGTCTGTGCTTAACTGACATTGACAGCAAGTTACGTTTGGAATGCGGTAAAATTGCACAAAATCTAAACCTAAATAATTGAGTGTCGCTTTTTGACTCATCAAAAAATTATCTATATACGAGTGTAATAAATTAATACTAAAGCTTGAAATAACAGTCTTAAAATAATATTTTCAACTCATCGTATGTGTTCTTCCCGATTTATGATGCTGACATGAAAATATCGTGTCAACGAGGTTAATATCGGAACGTTCACAATAATGACATAAATTGAATTGACGTTTGTTTATAATTTATTGTTTGTACTTTATTTTTTTGTAGCAACATAATACTTCGTATTTTATAGTTATTAATGAACTGTGTTAAGAAGAAAAGCTACAATGTCTGATATTGGTCAGCATGAAAATCAAATCACAATTATCCAGGCTTGTCGTGCTTGCCTTGATACAAAAAGTACGAATTACTATCAATTCGAGAGTGAAGGCGGTTCTTTGAGTGAATTATACCAGTTTTGCACTGGTTTATCGGTAAGTTGAACTGGCTCTATAATCCTAAAATATAGAAAATAGGAATCTATTGACTCTAACCTCTTAGTTTGGAGATAGACAAGACGGGGATAATACTAATTGCTTTATACAACAAATGCATTTCACTTGTTATACCAACTATTCACACCAGGAAATCACTTCTTTAAGGATAAAAGCTATAAGATCTAAAATAATAAATTCCAAGAAACAAATATACATACAGTCTTGTACGATTAGCATCAAAAGAAGCTGATGCAATTGTAAGCCATTAGTAAAATGGTCTGCTACTTTTGATGGTGACCCTACGTTATATTAAAGATATGTGAACAATAAGAACTTAAAGACATTTAGACATTGCATGATTTCAAAGTTTGATGAGAAACAAACATCAAGTCAATGGTTCAAGTTCTTGCCGTAGGTAACCGCTGATGGTGGTTCACAAATATTGTGTCACAAGTGCACAGATCTTATAAAACAGTATGCGGAATTTAAGAAGATGTGCCATAAGTCTGAAGAGTTTTGGTGTTCGCTGCATCTACAGTCTGGTGATATGGTGAGTGTTATAGATAATAATCTCAAGTTTTATTTTGCATAAGCTGAATTAAGAAGTAATTATATATTATCCTCACAGTACTAACCCTGTTGCATTTTGGTAGCATGTGATGGTGACTTACAGAATTATAATCCAAATTTATTTTTAAGTAGAAGATGATAAATGTAAATATTAAATGAATAAAATGATATAATATTCCTTGTAAATTACTAAGTAAAGGGTCACTCATTTTTTGCTAAACCTGATGAGTGCTTAAGATTATAAATCAAAGGGGTGAAAAACTGTTTCTCAGATGCCACAGCATAGATAGAACACAGAATGGGGCTCTGTTTTTTGCTAGCGGGTGAGACATTCAAAAGATCCAGTTTCAATGTAACAAAATCAATCTTTCAATTTTAAATTGGTCATCATCCTCCTAGCCTTTGTCCCATATCTTTGTAGAGAATGAATTCTCAATCGGGGTCGGCTACCTAAATCCCAAGATGTGGCGTAGGCACTAGTTTTTACGCAATCAACTGCCATCTGACCTTCCAACCCAGAGGGGAAACTAGGCCTTATTGGGCTTAGGTGGCTTATTTTAAATTGGTATACCTACAATAATCTTCCATGCTAGGTATTTTCATTGCTCTTATAAGTTTATATTTTTTGCTCTGTAATAAATTATATTTGTTTTCTTTATATGTTTTATTTTTTTGATAGTCATTAGATTTTACTGAACACTGTCACTTACATGTGTAGGGGTAATGTCTTCCTGTTTCCAAATATTAATGGTCTTCCTACTAGGATTGATTTGATTGTGCTGTTGCCTTTGCTATATTTTTTGCAATACAAGTTCTATGCAAGTTACCAGTATGAGGTACGATATATTTTACCCTTTGCAGAAAACAGAAAAATATTTATAACCACCATTAATGTGGGGATATTATGAAATGATACGAGACACAAAATGTAGACTTTAAACTAATTTATTAAAATAAACCACGGACAAAGAACAACCAACATGATTTCCGTTTCTAACGCCATCCATTTTCTAACCTCTTCTCTCTCGCTCTCGCCCATCACCTCACTCCCTCACCGTCCTTGCGTTTCGTTCCTACATTCGGCCGTCCTGCTCTTACACTGTCCCCAGGCATGCTCTCATCTCATTCACACTTTACAACTAATTCTTACAGCAAGCTTTAAACTTACAGGAGATAAGAGAATTACACTTATGCACATAATATCATAACAATACCTTTAAGAGGTCACTGCACTTAGGTACTTGATTATAAGTAATTAACATTTACATTAGTATAAACAAACATTTCCTTTTTACTTCTAGAGGTAGGGTACGTTACAGTGTTCACTATCAGGAAATAATTTATTTACTTTAAGATTCAGTACCAGTGCCTAAGCTTACATTTTTTTACATAACATTTACTTATATTTACTAAACTATGAACAAGAAATTATTACACCAGATTAGACCAACATATAAAACGGATCTTTTATGCTTATAACTATCAGATAACTGTAAGTAACTAAATCATCATCTTCACCATAGCAAGATAAGAATTACTTATGTGATACAGTTAACACTTTATGAAACATTTTTCTACTACTTACAACATACAATTCAGTATTTTAATAAAACAACAGCTGCATGGGGTTGTTATTATTACATTTTACATCATCAATTCGCAAGCTAACATGAAGTAAGTATGAAAGTTGCATTCCAACTACATAAAAAAAAGTTTTTTTTTTTTCACACAAAGCAATATGGACTCTAAATATCGTTCTTAATACGTTGTGAGGACAATGAATGGGGATGCTACCACGGATGTTAGAGGCACAATTACAACTTAGCATTCATCTCAATCATTCCTCATCTCGACATAACAAGTGCTACTCACCTATACTTTCTTCGCTTTCACCATTTGGCCAATACTTCATGTGGTCTGCAGTGGTGGAGGTTCTGCTGGGGCCTTCTGCCTCTGGTGACATCTTCTCAACATCGTAGCGGTCGTGTCTCTTGACTTTGGTCACCCGGTAGGGACCAAGGTACTTAGCCTTCAGTTTCAGGCCGGGGCCAAACTGAGTCCTCTTAATTGCAACTATGTCTCCAATGACATACTTGAAGCTTTCTTTTCTTCTTTTATCATAGTTTCTTTTATTCTCTTCTTGAACTTTTTGTATTTGTTATTTTGCCTTTTGTCTCAAGTCTTCTCTCTCATTGTTGTATTGACTCATGGTCTCCTGTTCTAGTAGTCTGACTATTTCCAAGTCTTCTTTATTTCTCATCTTTGTGCCAACCAAAAGTTGAAATGGCGAGGTTCCTATACTTCGTTGGTAGGTGCTGTTCAGCGCTCTCTGTACTCGGCTGACATGTCTATACCATACCGACTTGTCTTCTATGCACAGCTTTGTGAACATGGGGATCAGGACACGGTGAATCCGTTCCACCTGACCATTACCTCTTGGAACTCCTGTAGTGATCATCACTTGTCTTATATCTTCTTCTTGGCAGTACTTTTGAAATGCATCGCTTGTGAATGCTGTTCCTCGGTCTGTAATTATTCGTACAGGATTACCAAACACCTGCTGATGAATCTGAAGCTTATTTATTACCTCTGCTGTTGATGTTGACTTCGTCGGGAACAACCAAACAAATTTTGTGAAGGCATCTATTATTGTCAGTATATGATTATACATCTTGCGTGTCTCCGTCAGGGGTCCAATATGATCAAGATGTAAAGTATGTAGAGGGCTGCCTTCCTTCTCAATTGGGTGTAAGAATCCTTCTTGTTTACCCTCTTTCCTTGTTGCGAGCAAGCAAGGAATACAACTTACTATGAAGTCTTCAATCTTCTTATCAATATTATTCATGTAGTAGTCTTTGCTAATCAATTCTTTCATTTTAGTCTTAGAAAAATGGCCATTGCTATGTGCTCTCTGAATAATTTCTTTTTCAAAAGATCTAGGCACCACTAGTCTCTTTTCTTCACCTTTATACAATATCCCATTATCTAGCCAGTAGTCCTGGTAGCTCTTGTCATTGAGCACGGCTTTGATGGCCTTGAGCCCATCGTCGCGGTCTTGAGCTTGTCGCAGCTGCTCATGCAGACTACTCACCACTGCGCCCACGTAAGGGTTGCGACTTAAAGCATCAATGTGCCTCATACGTGTTCCAGCTCTATGCTCCACTTCGTAACTGTATTCATCAAGCAACAGCACCCATCTTGCGACCTTCGCAGTTAGATCCTTCTTCTTTAAGGTCATCTCAAAAGCTTTACAATCTGTTACTATCTTAAAGTGGATGCCAAATAGGTAATGTCTGAATTTCTTTACAGCTTCGACCACTGCCATGGCTTCCAATTCATAACTACTTAACTTGCTTTGAGCCTCATTGGTTTTTCTACTCATGTAGTATACCGGATGTAAACCTGTCCCTGGATGTAGCTGTAATAATATTGCCGCTATAGCTCTGCTAGAAGCGTCTGTATGCAGCTCAGTCTTAAAATTTGGATCGAATATCTTTAATACAGGTCCACTTGCTAACTTCTCTTTCAATGTTTGGAATGCATCTCGCTGCTCTTCAGTGAAAATGAAATCCACATCTTTTTTTAAAAGGTCTGTCAACGGCTTAGCTATTTCAGCAAAATTCTGTATATATTTTCTGAAATATGATGTGAGGCCAACAAAACTATGCAGTTGCTTCGTGGTTCTCGGCTCAGGATATCTCAATACTGCATCTGTCTTCTCAGGGCTTGGCCGCACTTCACCTGCTTTTATACTGTGTCCTAAATATTCTATTTCATGGCATACCAGCTTAGCCTTCTTCCAATTTATCTGCAGACCATATGATGAGGCTACATCAAGCACTCTCTTCAATCTCTCTGCTGCTTGCCGTTCATCTTCAGCTGGAATCAAAATATCATCTATGAAAATGGTCATTATACCCTCCGCTATCAGTTCTCTGAAAACTATACTCACAAACCGCATAAATGTTTTAGGGCAGTTTGCCAACCCGAAAGGAGCTTTCATAAATTCCCATTGACCATGATGTGTCACAAAAGAAGTGTATCGAATGGACTCTTCACTAACCTTTAAATGAAAGAATCCATTTTTCAGGTCTAACACACTGAACCCCATGGCATTTCTCAGTCGGTCTATCAGGTCTTCAATTACAGGGAGAGGGAATTCATCTTTTACTAACTTTCTATTCAATAAGCGGTAATCAACACAAACTCTCACTGAATTATCTTTCTTTTTTACTAGAACCAAAGGGCTAGAGTAATCGGAGTAACTTACCCGAATAATCCCAGTTGCCAACCACTCTTCTACCTGTTGCTCTACTCTCTGTTGCTCTTTCCAAGATATTCTTCTTGGGCGTTCAGAAACTGGTACATCATCCTTGAGAACAATTTTCAGCTGGATAGGCGCCTCCTGAGTTTGGTTAGGTTTGTAAGTATTCACACACTTCAAAACCTCCATCTTCGCCTGTTCATCTTTGATGTGACCTAAAACAAAATCACCATCCATCGCAAAACAGTTCACTCTATTCATCCATCCCAGTTCTAACAACGTAATATCCCCGCCATTCATTACCATCACAACGTCTTTAAGAAATTCCTGACCAATTATTACATCGTAAGGCATACAATTCGTAGGGACGATATGGAACAAAACATCGTTATACATCGTTTTATCTATTATAATACTCGTTGTAAATTGACCTAATGATTTCACTTTCACTAGACCTAATCCCGAAAACACAATGTTGTCGTCACTTTTGGTTAGTCCAATTGCGTCGTAAAAGTCGACAGACATGAGATTTATTTCACTTCCAGAATCAATTAGTGAATACGCTTTTTCTCCGCAGATCATGACGTCCTTCGTAGGTTTGTTATTACTCGATGATAAGCTCGATCGATCGATCCGCATGCTTTGTTTTTCTTGGGACCCATCTGTCAATGTCAAGCTGTCACCATTGACATTTCCATCCGCCGCCATCTTGATTTCAGTGATGCCAGAGTACGGAGATTTTTTCGCCGCCGAAGTCAAACCGCTTGAACCCGCAGCTGTCATGGATGACTGACCGGAACCGGATGTCTTTGTACAATGCTGTCCAATATGGCCGTATTCATTGCAGCGAAAGCACTTTATGCCCTTAGTGCATGCCGCAGCCACGTGATCTTCATCTCCACACTTATAGCACCGCCGCCGCCCGAATGAATGACTTTTCTTCGTATATTTTTCTGTCTTCTGTAGTGGTCTTTCTTCTTTTTTAGTCATCATGTTTGCCTTCATCTTCTCGTATACGACTAACCTCTCTTTTAAAGTTGAGAAATTTGTGACCCCGTAAAGCATGGCTTTATTCGGTTCATAGTCTACAATGCCATCGATTATGTATTGGATCGAGACATAATCAGGGAACCTCGCACGCTTGCCCAACTCCTTCATGCTAAGCATATATTGGTAGAATGATTCGTCTTTCCTCTTCTTTCTTTTGGACATAATCTCGTGCATTTCTTTGCTGTTGACAAAATCAGGGAACTCCTTTTGTAATGCTGCTTTGAGCTCCTCGTACGTCTTGTAAGTTTTTTCAGTTTGAAGCCATAACGCCGCTGTGCCGATCAAAGACCTCCGTGCTATGATGAGTTTTTGTGAAGCCGTCCACTGAAATATCTCTGCGTTATCTTCGATATCTTTCGCCCATTTCGCTGAAGAATAAGTTGGGTCGTCACCACTAAATTTGACGATTCCCTCCAACATCGAAATCATGTCGACGTGCGCCGCCATGGCGCCACTCGCTGCGCCACTCGCGCCCGCATCGTTTTCATTAACCATCTTTAACAAAATACTCCGTTTCCACGTAAAACACCGTTCGTCGTAATCGTCGTAGTCGTCGTTAATTTTTGCATCGCCGTCTCTCCGCCTTCATCTAGTATGTGCTCCCGCCGCACCGTTATAACATAACCTCTCAGCACACGTCGTTTCACCGTTATTGTCCGAACTTCCACTTTTAGTGTCCCACACCGAATTCACTTTATCCCGGGAGAGCCCCCATTTGTGGGGATATTATGAAATGATACGAGACACAAAATGTAGACTTTAAACTAATTTATTAAAATAAACCACGGACAAAGAACAACCGACATGATTTCCGTTTCTAACGCCATCCATTTTCTAACCTCTTCTCTCTCGCTCTCGCCCATCACCTCACTCCCTCACCGTCCTTGCGTTTCGTTCCTACATTAATATGAATATTACGAACCATGTCAACCACAGACCAAATTATTAACAAAACCACATATTAAATTAATTTGATTAATGAAATTTTCTGATGTAACAATTGATAATATATTCTGTAATTTTTTTATATGAGGATATATGATTGCATGTTATCCATGGAATAAATTACTTTTATTTAGTGACTTAATTAAACGCTATTTTGTATGTATGTTATTTATTTTGTAGAAATGTAATGCAAACAAGATGAATATAAAGGTTGAAAACCATGAAATTCACATTATTAAAAGTAATGATGATATAGACGGCCTCAGATATTACTCAAACGAAAACACTATAGAAGAAAATGATTCAATCAAAGCAGAAACTGTTGACAGAGATGTTGATGTACTCGAAGAAAACTTGTTTGATGCACCTGATAGTTTTATGTCAGACATTAGTGTCAACTTGATAATAAAAAAAAAGAAAAGCAAGTATACCAAAAAATGGAAATGTGATAATTGCCAAAGAGAATACAGTAAGATTTGTTTTTTATTCCTTGAGAAATTAATAACTAGATATAAATAATTAAAACTATAATATAAACGTTTTTTTTTTGTTTACAGAAAATAAAAAATGGTTACTTAGTCACATAAAAACTTGCGATAATCCAAGTAAAAAAATACAAGTTAACAGTGAAAAGTTACATTGCGGTAAGATCTTTTAAATTATGTATTTTATATACAAAACGTAGGTAACGCACTGTCTGATCGCGATAATTTTCACGATGAACTGCTAAATCAGGTATTAGGATAAACTTAAGATGATATATCACTGCTTCTTTTCCCATACTAGCAGTTTACGTTAAGTTTGCATTTACACCTGATAACTGTACCGTCAGATACTAATAAGGTCCAAACTTATAGGGTTATTCAAATCGAGGTTTCGTTCTCGTCTGTTCTTTACTCTAAAACTTAACTAATCTGTACGAAATTTTAGGAACGAAACGGGAAGAAAATGCTCTGCTCTATGTCAGACCGTTTTGATTTTTGACGTAAATTATTATAGAATTGATGTGCTCAGCGTCTATTTTTGGCCAAAATTCCGCCGCTTAGTAAACAAATTCTATAATAATTTGCGTATAAATCTAAATGGGCCGACATAGAACATTACCTTCCTATTCATCTAACATTTCGTAAAGATTGGTATGGAAAAATTAGCAGTGGTATATCCTCTTTAATGCGAGCTATCGCGTACGAGACCTGCATATTTGAGATTGTTGCACTGTCTACACGCCATTTGGTTCAATGCAAATATAACTACAACATTATGGAAACAATTTTTATTCGATTTCACAGTTTCAGTAACATAACAGCATTAAATTAAAATGTTTGACAGACTTTAAACACCAACACTCTTGAAGTATGTTTTCTTTATATTCTCCCGAATAACTTCAATCTTAGTAGCAAGGGAAGTAGTGATTAGAAAAAAAGGTTTCGAGAATGAAGTAGCGAAATGTGTTTGGCTTTAATACTATGACGTCAATAGACAACATTTAATTTTTTAACCAGGCTATTTATCGATATTATCGAATAAAGATGTCAGATAGATTTTCTCAAAATATCCCAATTTGTGATTAAATCATTCATTTGAAAGTTCTTCATTCTAAAAGAGTGTAGGCGACCAGTAATTGTTCACAGCGCAGAAAATCTTACAGTCGGACTACTAAGGCAGATTTAGTATGAAAACTGTACCACTCTTATTTTTGTGTGTTGTGGAGTGTCAATTTTTCCACGAGTTGACGTCATGTAGAAGGCCGATTCTTAGATGTCACTGTTTTCACATTTTTTTTTTATATTTTAAATACAGAAAAATAATAGTTTTGGATTCCGTGATAATAAATTTAATGAAATTATTTTAAACTGAACGTTAGGTATTTGAAAATTTGGAATGTTGTCAATTGAGAACCGTCTTGGATTTAAAATCTTCTGAAGACAACAAGATACCTACTAAATAGGAACCTACTTTATTTTTTGTTCCATTTTATAGGTCTATGCGAATTTGAATCCAATCGGGAAATAATGAAGCAGCATTTGGACGACCACGCTCTCCGCAACGACATGGATTGCAGATTTTGTGATTTCGTCGGTAAAGATTTCGCCAGTATGGTTTCACATAGGTTAGTTATTTCGACTTGCTGATATAATTATGAATATTTTGTTAAGTTAATTTAAATACGAGTATGTGACATTTTAGTGTCTGTTATTTATTTTACATACATATTTTCAAATATTTTAGCTCGAAACACAATTATGTTTTAGTAATATCTATATATCACACATATTTTCATTATGTAGAAAAGCATCTGAAAATAAGTAATAAAAAAATTATGTAAAGAGAAAACTGAAAAGTTATGCCTTGTGTAGGGTTTCTTCATTAACTTTTCGGTTCCAACTCTGCTTCCTATTTATTTTCGGCCAGTTTTTTATTTCTTAATAGGTAATTAATCTATAAAACAAAGTTCTGTGACATCTTAATTGACTGGCTCAAAGGTTAACCGGAAGAAATTCCTTTCACGCATACGTTCGCCCTTGTACATAATTATCTATCATTTTATGTCTTTGTTATATTGTTTTTATGTAAAGTAAAGTTTACATACGTACATACTTGACACGAATAAATTAAACGAAGAAATTGATAATATCGTTTTCTACTTCTATGAATTCAACTGCGCTTGTGTTTTCCATTTTCTATCAAGAATTTGTAGTCAATAGCTACACCTACTTAAATACATTTCTTTCAGGTATTGTCATCAACCGCAAAATGTAAAACCGAAAGTATACTGTCACCTCTGCGACGCCACTATGCGATCATGTGCCTTTCTTCAGTACCACTATAGGACAGAACATTTAAATAAGCCCGGCTTGGAATGCACGTTGTGTAAAAAAACTTTCAAGACCTACAAGTGTTGGCGGGACCATGACCGGTGGCACAGAGTTGATAAATACATTTGTGATATTTGTGGAAAAAAGTAAGGAACTTCGTTTTTCATTTATTTAGAAGTACTTAAAATTCTTAATCAGTAACCAAGTAAAAGTTACTACTACTAGTCTATTTCGAATCGGCGGGTTCTGGTTAGATCATTTCCTCAAAATTATTAAATGTGCGTAGCCAATTTTCCATTGACGTTTTCCCCAATTTATTTTTAACCAAACTGTTATAATATTTTCCTTAGTGATTTTTATGAAATGTATAAATACTGATCGGCTGCTGAAACTGAATTTTCCTCAAGTAAGAGTATCAAATCAGATCGAATAGGGATCAACGTCATTCATTTTTACTGAATCGACGGGAGTTCTTATTTATCACTGGATCGACACACTACACTCACAATATCCGGTGACGGTGGTCGTCTCTCCCACTGGGCATTCTAGGCAAGTTGATGACTTGTTTATAATGTCCAATATACCCTGTGCAGTTCCGGCGCTGACGGTGACATGACATAACAGTTCGATATATATATATAGTTAAAGAGGAAATCTAGGTTTTATATTATATTTCAATTTAAATTAACGGTTGCGTAAACAAATGTAAGTGTAAATAGCGTTTAAAATTACGAATAAGAATTATTTAACTATTTTGATATATTCCAGGTTCTTGTTTAGAAATGCCATTGAAGCGCACATGATCGATCACGCAGAGTTCAATAAATACATCTGCGAGACGTGCGGCCGCGGTTTCAAGCGACACTTCAACTTAAAGGTAGGTACGAGCACATTTATGTAACAAGTATGTCTACGAAAAAGTACATACATACTCATTTTCAAAGTCGATGTACATTCTAGATTTCACATAAAAGACAAACGAGTGTGTACATGTTAATTAATAAGATCAAATTAAAAAAAGATGAAGCCTTAAATACGTCTTTACTGATCACCATTCACTAAATGGCCACCTCATTCTAAAAAACCGGCCAAGTGCGAGTCGGACTCGCGCACCGAGGGTTCCGTACAAACACTTTCCATCCCTAAGTGTTTAAGTTAAGTTTGCACCTGGTATGTATAGCGCCCCATATAAATTAGGTGCAAACTTGCAAAGTTAGGTATTAAAAAAAAACTACTTACTAGATCTCGTTCAAAACAATTTTCGTTGGTAGTTTTTATAGTAATGTACATCATATGTTTTTTTTAGATTTTTCATTTTCTTATTTTAGAAGTTAGAGGGGGGGGGACCAACTTTTTTCCACTTTGGAAGCGTCTGTCACGCAAACTATTCGGTTTAGAAAAAAAATATTTTAAAAACCTCGATATCATTTTTGAAGACCTATCCATAGATACCCCACACGCATGTTTTTGATGAAAAAAAAAATTTTGAGTTTCAGTTCTAAGTATGGGGAGCCCCCAATATTTATTATTATTTTTTTATTTTTGCATCAAAATCTTAATGCAGTTCACAGAATACATCTACCTACCAAGTTTCAACAGTATAGCTCTTATAGTTTCGGAAAAAAATGGCTGTGACATACGGACGGACAGACGGACAGACGGACGGACAGACGGACAGACGGACAGACAGACAGACAGACAGACAGACATGACGAATCTATAAGGGTTCCGTTTTTTGCCATTTGGCTACGGAACCCTAAAAATGAACTCTGTCACCTACAAACAGAATACATTTAAGTGCCTATAACGTGGCCAGTTATTGAAGGGTGACCACTCTTTTAAAGGAATAGTTCCCGATTCGCCGGATTCTTGTTTCGTCGTATTCTTTTTTCGCCAGTTTCTTGTTTTGCCGGACTTCTTCAGTTGAGCAAAACTGAAAATATCGCGACTTTACTCATAATATTAAAATACTTAAACGGGTTTACTCACGTCGTAGAAGTCGAATAACGCTCGACATGTGTTCGATTGGCCGCCGCCGCGACTGATCGTCTCTCCTGATGATGAATCGCGTACCGATTCGAAACATGTCGAGCGTTATTCGACTTCTACGACGTGAGTAAACCCGTTTAAGTATTTTAATATGTCTGAGACTCACGATAGTTTTCTATTTACTCATAATATATGAAATAAAAGGTAGACATACCTAAATACGTTAGAAAAAAAAATATTTGATCAATATACATACCTAATTATGACAATTGGCATAACCTATTTAACATTCAATGACAGTTGTTTTTTGTTCGATGTAGTCATTGACTATGGCCCTTTCTTGTTCGTATTTTGATATGTCGATTCGATGTAACTTTGTTACATCAGGGCAATGTAGCTGCATTTACATTTACATTTTAACTGCGATACAGTGCGAGTAAAAGGATAATCGGAGAGAAAGACTTAAGTGATTAGTGCGCTTTAAGTACAGTTCGTGTGAATAGTGAGTGCGTAATTTTGGTAATAAAGTGTGTGTTTTAATTTGTGGATATTTTCAATATTTTCTCTTATCATTAATTTTGCCTTATTTTTGACGATCATGATATTAATTCGTATAATTTTGACATCAAGCAAATTTGCAATAATCGTGAAATAAATAATCTAGTCTAATCAGTACGACCCGCGGGCTAAGTTGATTACTATCAAAGAATCAATTATTTCTTTACCAAACCGATTTTATTGTATATAAATATTTCCGACGAAACAAGAATTCGACGAAACAAGAATCCGGCGAAAAAAGAATCCGACGAAACAAAAATCCGGCGAATCCGGAACTATTCTTTTAAAGTACGTTTATAAACTGCATCCCATGATAAACACCTTATACTAAAATTAATTTTGTTTTTAGGTGAACATAAGTAGTTCATTTTTTGTATGAGGTCGCCAGTTATTGAACGATGGCCACTAATTGGCGATTTACCCTATGTGTTTTGTTTTCAGTGTCATGTATTAAATCGCCACACCATACATTCTCCCGTAAAATGTTCACACTGTAACAGAACGTTCAAATCAGAATTTACTTTACAAAGTCACTTGAGGTTGGTTAATAAAGAAAAACCTTATAGCTGCCCGGTGTGTACCAAGAAGTTTCCATCCGAAGTGACCCTGAAGAACCACTTGTTTTGGCACAGCGATGAAAGGCCCTTTTGCTGTGAAATATGTGGGAGCAAATACAAAGCTAAGAGCCAGTTGAAAATTCATATGAGGCAGCATACGGGCATAATGCCCTTTAAATGTCAACAATGTGACAAATGCTTCGCTAGTTCAAATCAATTGAAGGTAAGATCCTAGATACATAATAAACGTGAATGTTTGCAAGTATGTACCTACGATCCAATCAAACACAAAATCTCCATGAACTTTTCAACAATAATATATAGTTATTTTTTATTTTTTATTAAAGCAGTAACGTCTGCTAACGTAAACCAAATGTTTACAATGAAGCGAAAAATTGAAACATTTAATGGTTCGGACAGGATTCGAACCTGCGTTTCCAACGGCTTTCCGGGCCAACACGGGCGTCCTACCAACTGGACCACGAACCAGATGTCAGAGCCATTGAATCTTTCAACCAGTTGCTTCAACATGCCTTAGGGTGCATTTTTCGCTTCATTGTAAACAATAGTACCAATATAGCTGAGATATTAGAATAGGCTACAATTTATAAAGATTCATAAGAGGGCCAGGTTGGAATGGAAAGTTTTAAGCACAATTTTTATTAAATTCGGGTAACTTCAAAATTGATGTGAAATATATTCGCTGCCTTTTTAGTTTAGAGTTGCCAGTTTATTTTAATATAGATCTAATAATCTACGTAATATATTTGTCTCTCTTGATTGAAATTAATTTTTAATACAGTAATATTAAAACCCACAATGACCGCTATTATTACTGCAGGGTGCAAAAATTAAATTATAATAATTTTAAAAATTAACTACGTACGTCGAATATTAATATAGGCCAAAACTCGAAACGCGCGAATTTTTTATTATTGTATGGTTTATACTTAGGTGAAAATTTTAAAAAGATTAGCGCGAAATTTTAATGTGTTTTTGATATTGAAGGTCCACTCGAGTGTCCATACTGGTGTACGGCGACACAAGTGCAACTATTGCCATAGAACCTTTCACGGGAGGAAACTGGTGGAGGCGCACTGCGCAGCACAGCACAAAGATAAAGAAATGAAACTTGATATCCATGTGTAATTTACAACAATTTGGGAACCTTGTTTGCTGAATTAGACGATTATTTAAATACTGTTTTTGTTTTTCTTTTACATAACCCAATTGGGTTATTAATTAATAAATTGGTGATCAATGAGTTTTTAATATATACTAATTATATAGGTATTTTTAGTTTTATATTATATTAATATATTACCTATACTTGTTTTTATTGAAAATTTTAAGGCCAGGTTTTAGCAAAATATTTACATAAATGGCATAAAAATATATACCTACATGTCATAAAGAACATAACTTCTGGGGCAGGGCCCAAGCTACCGGTGGTCAATGCCGGACTTAGCCCCCCCCCCCCGCTATAAAGAGAACATTATCATGGTGTAAGTCCTGCGTCTGAGACTGGGCCCTGCCGGTGCCGGTTGCCGGCTGCCGGTGGTCAGTGCGGCAAAGAGAGAAACCTCCTGAAGATACGCGCCGTGTTCAGGAGTAGGTACCACCCTCTGAGTCTGATCCAAGATCCAACCATCTAGCGAGTCTGACTTACTATTTTTTGATACGTATCTATCATCGAATTGAAATTTCCAGATAACCTCGGTATACTATAAAGCTGCAAGTATGCCAATAAAAACTGACCGTTTTGTTTATGAATATTGTTGGTAAAAACAAATACGAAACAGTCATATATTTCAAAAATGTATTGTAAGTACTCTGTTCCCTTACCTATTTGGTATGCTGCAAAAAACCGTTCATAACTTTACGTCTGAAACTCAATCATGACGTTCAATTTGCAATTGAAACGAGAAGGTTCCCAGATCGTGTGCATTCGCCACACATATTTTACTAGAGAAAAAGCCGTATACGCAGTTTCGTCTACTTCGCTCCGCTGGCTGGAAAATTTCAATAACGTAATATTTTATGACGGAGACGCTCAAGTTTTGCATACACTGTTATTGGTCCATTTTTTACGCATTTCTCGGTCCCTCACATTTATGCAAGGGAGAAAAAAGCGTAATCCATCAACGTCGGAGGCAGTGTCTCGTTAACATAATGAATTAGTGCCTCTTGATAGGGCCATTATAAGCTGGTTACGCTTCACCCTTGACTCATGGTTGCGGTGAAAGCAAGCACGCTGTTCATCTATTGTGCCGTGTGTTACGAGTTCGATTATCTTTGACAGCGTTGTGTTGTGTCACACAAGTATTAAATTAATTAAACCTGTGTTGTGGATAGCAAAGTTTGTATTGTATTTTTGGAAGTAAATAAATTCTTTTATTTAATTAATAAACTATGTAGTTTATTAACTAATTCATACTTAGGAACAAGACTTCGACGAAGCAATCATCTCTCTTTTCTTTCTGGCTTATGTGTACTATATAAACTAAAAAAAAGGTTATGATTTGTGTCCCTTCGGCGTATTATGAGTCACTACATAGTATCCAATGTCCCTTCATACTGTCTATATGTCTCTATGTATGCTTGGATCTCTAAAACTAAGCAACGGATTTGATGCTTTTTTTTTAATAGATAGAGTGGTTAGTATCAGCATTGCACCCGTGCGAAGCCGAGGCAGGTCGCCAGTATACTTATAAAATTGTAAAAATAACGTCAGTTGTAAGATCTTATCGAAATATTTTCATTGTGTAGACGTTATTTTTACAATTTTATAAGCGTTTCAGAGATAAATAAATGCAAGTTCGATTAGCCTCATGAAATGTCGTTTGGTGGTTTTGGTCCGTTCCAGATGCCTTGTATCCATTATACCCATTGTAACAATCATTTCAATATGCGCACCCATAATTACTAATAAGTATCATACCATTTACTGCATCATGAGAACCATTATATACGTTGTTACATATAAAAAGTAGATCTCGTATGGACCATGTAATTAAGGGCATTACAAAATCTTAGAATCTGAATTATATTCAATAGATAGATAATCTGTAGATCAGGCAGCTGGCAGGGTAATCAATAATTTATTCTGTCGCTGAATAACTACTGTACCAACTAGCTTCCTTTCACGAAAATGGTTCTTCATAGAACGACGGTTGTGTACCAATAATATGAGCGCACGGCACAATTCAATAGAATAATAGCCAGGTAACCCCTTGTGGGACGTAAAGACTTGCGCTCTCGGCAAATTGCAAAGGTCACCCTTCAGCCACCTACACCCTTATATCTACATTAAATATGTATTCGACGATCTGCCCGTTACACTCGACGACGAATTTCAAAGATATAAATCTGAAGACTAAAAGACGGGGTGCAGTTTTTTTATTGAAGTTCTAGAGGTAATTGGACTACCTACATTAAATTATTATAAAATTGTAAAAATGAAATGTCCGTATATTGAAGTTATTTAAAAAATATGTATGTATGTGTCCTTGTGCGTTCATCGCGTCTAAACGGCTGGACCGATTGGATACCTATTAGGGTACACTACTCTGTACTTAACATGCTTTTTGCCCGACTAGAGGGAGGATCAAAAAAGAGGGTTATGATGTTTTCTTCCGGGCGGACGAGTACGCGGATGAATTTTAGTCTTATAAAAAAAAAACCCTCCTATAGTATTTAGCTTTCAACGGATTTGGGAAGAGCCCTAGAGATATTGAGCCGGTACCTACATAAATGAAAGTAGTTGTATCCTGTCTATCCTACTATCATGAAAATTTTGTTTAGGTAAGTTTTATCTAGCCTTGCAGCTTTGAAAATAGTAGGAAACGCTTCGGGAAAAGCTAGGAGTAATTTTGTTTATGGTTGTTGTAAAAGTTCATACTAGATTTGGAACGATTTATTCCTCAATTCAATTTGATAAACACATAGTACCTACGTGTTAATAATATTATAAATAGGTATCTAATAAAGTATATTTCAGATACTATCCGTTGGCTTAGCAACTAGACGAACCAATTCAATCGTGTAGATTCTCGTTAGATTGGGCAGATACGTGGAAATAAAGAGAAATCTCATCTAGGCGCGGCCGTCCCAAATATCCGAGCACCTTTACAGCTCCTGCCGCAGTTAAGGCATTTTTTATGTTACATCGGTCGTGTCCTGAATCTTTATGGAAGATGGAAGATTGCTAAAAGTTTTAGAGGTTTTGCACTTTTATTAAACCTTCTCAGTAACGATAACCGATAATGCTCCCTTATCGAAAGGACATCCAAAACAATATCCGGAGAAAAAGGTCGTAGTGGCGAACTTTTCAGGGATCGATGTCTCAGAAATTGACCTTCGTTAGAGGTTCATTCTTAAGTGCCTTATAATGTACTTTTATTATTCAACAGATACGTTAATTATTTTCGTTGTTAACAATCATATTATATTTTTATATTTGGGAGTACTGTCAATATTTTACGTAGGTTGGTACATGGATATTTAATGTTACGATTGACTTTGTAAGTGTACTTCAGCTAAAGGGATGTTTTGGAGCTATTCTTATTACTTAGCAGAGGAAACTAACTTCACAACATTCCACATTTTGAATGGGAAATGTCCTCGGGAACGGTACAACCTTGCTCTCGAATACTACCACAGATCTGTTATCTAAATAGATAACTCTTGTTCCTATTTTACTAGGAAACCCACCGTGCCGATTTTTAACTGACACTGAATAACAACAGCTTTGTAGTGACGGGAGTACTCTGTCTGTGCGATGTCGATTAATAGCGTCGTACACTGTAGTCGGTTGATAATCGACTGAAAATTACCATACTTAGTAGGTTTTTCATATCAATCACTTTTTCATTTGCCTTTATTACGCTGAAATTTTAGATGGTTTGAGCTAAAAGTTAGCAGTAATTTATATTTTGTTTGTCGTAGAACCCCCGCTAAGCAATTATTTAAGCATATCCGCTTAGTCATTTTCACTATAGCTGTCATCAAATAAAGTGTTTTCTTGGGATGAAATTTCAAAAACGATCTGTTAGTATCTAATCTACTAACCTATGAAGTTTCTATGAAGATACTGGCTTGTGACGTCATAAAATCAGTAGTCGAAACATATACGTCTTCTTTTTAGTTTTTGATGTCTAATAAAAAATAATAGTATAATGGCCAAAAATTTGTGGTAGTTTATTTGATTCCGCCGTATTTTTGAATGCGGGTTTGGGGTTTTTCTACGACTCGACATTTCATAAATAAAATGCAAATAAACAACAATGAAAATAATTACATGTTCCCGCTCTCGGAATCAACAAAATTAAAAAAAAAGTCTCTGATAAACTTTTCTTTTATTGATGTCCAATGACCATCTGTCAAAAAATATGAACTTATACCTAAAGGTATAAGTTCATATTTTTACCTAAAGGTATAAGTTCATATTTTTAAGGTTCACTATACTATAGGTACATCCAAGCACAGAAGATAAAACTTTTTTTTTTAAGTTGGCAGCAATGCCTTAGTACAATAAGTTTCTTTTTATTGCAAATTGTGTGAATGCTGTTTATTTTGTAATCTGTGGTACTAAGTAATGTTTTTTTGGCGACATTAGGTATAACATCGTTTAGCAGTGTTTTTTGGGCAGTATAGACATTTACAGACTTTCATAATTTATGTCTTTATATTAGAATTAGTAACTATATAAATGACAGAAAAAAGTACTGGAGTAGAAATAATATATAATAAAATATGTACACCTACCGTGAAACATGCCAACTTTGCCCGCTTTTTTCGTAAAAACCCGAATTTCTCTTTTTTTCTATGACGGGATAAAGTTTTTTTTGTCTAACGCATCCATCGTATTCATATGCACGCGTTTATTACGAGAAACAATTTTTAAATCTACATTTAACCAACTTTTTTACCAATTTTCACCTCGGGTAAAGTTATCTAAACTTTTGCAAACATTGCCCAAATCGATTATTTTCGTAACTATAGCCCCTACAACGTTAAGATAAAGATCAGTATAAAATCTGGGGTAATAATGGCGTTCCACGTAAATATCTTGGTCTTAACTGTACAAACACGTGTGCAATATGGGTGGGCAATGTTACATAGGTATTTTGTTTTACTCCATACAAGCCGAATCAAGCAGTTTGAAATTGTCAGGGTTGCCACTTTTGGTTGAGTAAACCATCTTTACCAGTACCATTATCAAAATTAAAAATGTATGCTTAATATTGGATACTAATAGTTATTAGGCGGTTATTTTGTTACTTCGCGTTAGAAAAATCTAAATAAAAATTGACATAATTGAATGTTCTATGTTTTTTTATTTTGTGGACATGACATGACATGACATGCAGCTACTGCTAAAAGTACAACGGCTTAATAGAAATATAATTTACCTTACCTTAAATACATAACCCTCCTTTATTTACGCAGTCAGGTAAAATTACGACAAGGTGACAACCCTAACCCTTTTTTTAGTCTGGGCAATGTTGGCATTCATAGGTTAGCAAGTTACTGGATAACATTGCCCACCATCATAACTCCGGTTTTAATAAGTATTTTTAGTACAAACTACAATAAAAATGATCTACAGTTCTTATTTTATAACAAGCAATAAGATACATTCACCTGAGGCTTCCCCATTCTGTAAAAAATACACCAAAACTTCACCTAGAATTGGCCCGCCAAATCACGCACCTTATTCAACTAGTCCCAACACGTTACGGAATGAAGTTGCACGCAAATGTGATTCCCAGTGATACCACAGATATAATCTATTTTCCACTAAAAATAGTAGTGTTGCCATAATCATGTTGAAATTGTCTACAGTAACGTTTCTTTTTTTAAGTAGCGTTTTGGGCAAAGTTCCCTGTGGAGGCAAAGTTGGCGTATTTCACTGCCAAAAAATATACCGGTTGGTACCGGTTGATATCATATTAGCTCAATTATGAACCAAGTTAGTCATATTTTAAGTATTCGGTTTACACGATTGTTACACATTTAAATAAAACGATTTAAACGGAATATATTGCGTATATTAAAAGCGGAGAATTACCGAAACGTTACCGGAGGCTCACATAATTAATATAGATTTTAGTCATTTAATGCCTAAATATATGTATAGGTCATGAGGCAGGTTAATATCCTAAAAGCAGTCCCCTGTCCTGGCGGCCCCTGAGCATCGCTCACGGCGCCGCCCATCAAATACATTCGAGTGTCATCGTCACACAACCCACGCACCGAAATGATATTAGACACAGAAATAGAACACCTCGCCGGTACACGCGCATTCAATCCGGAATGCGATAAGGCTTTCTTTCTAGTCACTGATTTGTGATCAAAGCAATCGATTACGGGCGGTTTTGTCTGCATTTGACGTTCGTATCTGCGGTTTGATGGAAAGTATCACCGATATTGTTCAGTTTTGGGAGATTTGTGATACGTATTTCGACTGAGTTCAATCATAAAATCCACTGAAAATTTAAATAAGGTTGGCATATTGATCGAGTCCTAAAATATATATTTGTTTTATAGCGAAAGTAAATTACACGTACTATACTGCCCTGTGCTAAGCCGAAAGGCGCTATGTCTGAGATACGCCTTTTTGTTTTTTTTATACCATTCGATAGCTATGACAATTTCGCATCTAATAGTATAAGCCAAATAGTGCTATCTGACTTAAAACTATTAAATAAACCACTAAAAAGTTTTTTCATATCTCAATTTTGTATTAAATTACTAAGAGACTTCGCGGCATATCGATAATTTGAAACCAAAAAGCCTTATATTGACATAGGCTAGAAGCGCTTAAAAATACTTGACAACTAGTTCATTGAATTCCTAAGACAATTAGCGGTAACTCCGTTTTTCGAGCTGGTTACGAAGTTAGCGCTTTTGCGCGAATGTGGATGTTATTAGTTTGCTAAGGATTGAGATACGGCTATACCGAAATATATAGATGTTATAAGAAAATTTACCTTAACGCCTTAATGATTAGGTACACCCACTTAAATTCAACAGGAGAACGTATCGAGACGTGAACATAATCATTATGGTAATTTTTTTATGTGTTTTGTTTGCGGAAGGAACCAAATCCGTTTTGTTGTTATCAAAATCAGAAGAAAGTTTATAAACACAGTATTTTTTATGTTAAATATGCAGTGATAAAGCTGACGTGTATTGATACGAGTATCAAGGTAAGATTTTAAAGGTTTTTATGTATCTTCGTAACTTTTTTTGAGGTTAAAATTATTTCATACATGAACATTAACGCGTCGTCAGTTACATTCAAATCAGTCCTGTCAGTTCGAAAACAGATATGTAAAACCAAAATAGATTATTTTATACTCCTAAATTACATACGATAAACCTCAACGGTGCGGTATCAACACGTATTCTCTTGACGCGCGAGTATTTTGAAGAAAAGCATCGAAGTAATTAAATAAACACTTTTTGAATGTGATTAAGTCCCATTTTGAGAGATAACGAATAAAACAGTTAATGCTCTCAATGGTAACTGTGCAACCGGTAGGAGACTACGTAAGGCTAACATCACAGGTGCAAAGTTTTTAAAATTAGAAAAACTTACAGCTCCAATAAAAAAACAGTGCCAGCAGGAGTTTCTAAAATAAAAAATAAAACCTTTTAAAATCTCTTTCCGGTTTAATACCTACAAAAAGGATGTCATTTTGGCGGGAACTACCCACTTTTGATTATTTTTAGGGTTCCGTACCTCAAAAGGAAAAAACGGAACCCTTATAGGATCACTTTGTTGTCCGTCTGTCCGTCTGTCAAGACCCTTTTTCTCAGGAACGCGAGGACGTATGAAGCTGAAATTTATATCAATTACTCAGGTCTACTGTCCCTTGAAGCTGTGAAAAAATCAAACTTCTAAGCCAACGCAATCAAAGGATACAGCCGTTTATGCCGCAAATTTTCGACACTTGCAAGGGAATCAAAACCTACAGGTGGCTTCCCGTGAACTCAGAATCTTGAAATTTGGTACGAAGCAACGTCTTATAGCATAGATAAAGGAATAATTACGAAAACCATAATTTTTTTTTTTAATACCTAACTTTGCACCTAATTTGCAAATTTTCGACACTTGCAAGGGAATCAAAACCTACAGGGTGCTTCCCGTGAACTCAGAATCTTGAAATTTGGTACGAAGCAACGTCTTATAGCATAGATAAAGGAATAATTACGAAAACCATAATTTTTTTTTTTAATACCTAACTTTGCACCTAATTTATATGGGGCGCTATACATACCAGGTGCAAACTTAACTTAACCACTTAGGGATGGAAAGTGTTTGTACGGAACCCTCGGTGCGCGAGTCCGACTCGCACTTGGCCGGTTTTTTTCGTATAGAAAGAAAAACATTTCAAGTATTGTTTTTTTGCTTTTCACTACTATAATTAATAAAGTTTAAATAAAAAAATAATGAAGTTTTATTACGATCTAAGAAGGAGTTTTTAGCATGTATTAAAATATATATTTTTGTATGACACGTTCTATGAAAAGATCAAGGCTAAGAGCCGTATCTCAATTTTTGGAGCTATTTATTTTAACCAAAACAGCGATATCTCACAACATAGGTATAATGATAGATTTTTTCATAATTTATGTATGTGTATAAAATATATGGTCATAAATATTTATAAATATGTTTTAACTTCTTTAAAAAGATTTGATTTTGAAGGTGCGAAAGTATAATTTACAAAAAGTCGATTTTCTCAAAACTTACTCAGATTGAGATAGCGCTTTTTGGCTTATCAGGGCAGTATAGGTACTTCTAATACTTGTTTAGAATAATATATAACAGCACCGAGCTTTAAAACATACGTTTATGAGTCTCATACATATAAATAGCAAGGTTATACTTACCTACCCCTTTCAACACCCCCGACTACAAGACACGTTACGGAAAATTGGCTATAGGTACTCATCAATTACGTTTATTGAATTCACATCAAGTAGCGTAACTAACGATGTAAATCAAATAGAAAACCATATGATTGTATAAGCTATTGTGATCATAGAAAGCTTTTATTATTCGATTATCGATTCGAAGTAGTCAAAGCTGCTAAAACTGACAACAACGAAAAAGAGAATGGAATCGGTTTATTTAGCTTATAAAAATTGGATTTTAACCGAAACCCTAATTTTCTCTGGACTTCCCCTTTTCCCTAGACAAAAGATTACCAGCTTAATTGAAGTATAAGAATATGAAGATCATAGACCACTATAACTACGTGAGATAATGTCAGCACTTCCCTAAGTTATCTCTTCATTCATTGTATCCTTCATGGAACACTAATAAGTAGCTATTAACCACTTCCCATTGACTGGTAAACACAGCTACTTCCTTATTGTAATGTGAACGGCACGTGGGGGAAAAACGGTATGTTTTACTTAGTTTTCCGCCCGAAATCATTGCTTGAGGAATTACCTCTCCAATTTGGGAATGCTTATTTATTCGAGCTCGGAAAACTTGCATGAATAAGAGGAATAATAATGATGATCTTTATAGATTAAAATCATAGTGAAATAAAATGATAAATCTCTCAATGGATTTGCTAGTAGGTAACTAAATGTAAGAACAGTGTCAAAGACGGGGTTATTTAAAAGTACGTCTCCAGTAGGTCTTACTTTCCTTTACATCCCATTATTTGAAATGAGATGTTTTAATTATTTATGTGGTGTATAGACACCTTTATGATAATAAATGTGTCTCCGCGGCTGCCCGCCTGCCGCCATTGCGATGACAGACGTCAACGGGGGCGGGCAGGTGATGGCCGACAGAAAACCCATTTAAGTGTTTCATTGAATCTACTCCCGCATGGAACCACAGGACATCACACTGGCGACGAGGATTAAAAAAACCCAAACAAGAAATGATATCCTTTTAAATATTTCCGAAAAACGAAAAGAAAAAGAAAAAGTGGGTATAGTGGCTTAGAATATTGAAGTACCTACAACAAAAGTCACATAACATTGTGATCAGTATCAGTACTTTGTGCAGTAATGTCAAAAAAAAAATAGAACAGAGAAATCGCAAACAAACCGATAACGGTCGGCGTAATTAGTGAACAGAATGTGCCCGCTAATATTTACCTAAATGCATTCCCGTTGTTGTGTTATGGTAACAAATTGTTAAATTCGACATAGATTTACGTACAATTAAAGTATTTGATTAAGTATTAAATAAAATGCTTGATGGTTGTTAGACAGCCAGTTACAAATTCGTTATCTACCTACAAATGTTTCGTTACATATTAATATTTCTAAATAAAGTTACACATTAAAACTGAATTGTTCAAATAAAGACTACCATGAAACTAACAAAAGGAAGGCAGTACTGTTGTGTAACGAAAATATTCAACATTCTTGTACATATCTAGCTGTCGCGCAATAAGTTGTTATGATATTATTTGGATCTGTGTTCAATTTATGATAATAACTTGAACAATATACGATTCTTAGTAGGTAAGTGAGTAATTAATATTGAAAACCCACACCTACCTGTACCTATTTACATCGTAACGTGATCAGGTTAGCTAGCATTAGCTGGACTAAAATATACCTACATACTTTCGATGTAAATAGGTTAGTGTGTTATTGTTAAAATATATCATGTTTTACGGATTACCTACACAACAACAATAACAAAGAGTGCCTGTAAATATTAGTGAATTAAAATAAGTTATGGGGAAGTGAAGCCCCCGAGTTCCTCATAAACGGAAACTAAATAACATCAGTTTATGCAATTCACACCTACTTACATACTGCCCGTCTATGCAAACATATATGAAGGAGTAAAAGCTGCATGAGGTCTACATAGACTGAATGTACCTAATCGCATTTACAATTCTCGAGGCAATCCTTAGTATTATTATGTTTCTAAGTGCGAGCTAAGTGCGAGTAAATATAGTAAATATAACATAACAAACACAAAAGAGCGTAAGCTCACCGAGTTTCTCATGTCTTAAGACTGAAAATAATGTGTCAATTATTTGTACTATATGTTATGTAGCAACCAAGATTCAAGGAGTGAAAAGTCCTCGAGGTTCTTTGTAAAAGAGCCAAGAGTAATGAATACCCCTGGTATCAAACAAAAGGTGGAAAGGCCTAATCCAGATACTGTTCATTTTGTCCCCCATACAAGTACCTATGTTTCCTTTTATCAACCAAACCGAAGTATCGACTGATGTTCGGCAGTAACAAATTTGACGTTACTAATCGCCAATATATGCGTGAATTAGTTGTGACATCGGGAGTAGACTATGTGCAAGTGTACCTAAATAAAACAAGAATAACAATATAAGAGTCACTTGATGACTAAGTAATATAACCTACTTATCAAAGTACATATTAATATAAACTACTAACTCTTCCTAGTATATACAACTTTGAGACCTGTAAGTTTGTACGGAAACATAAAGAGATCTATATAAAACGCGGTGGCATTCCCTCATCACGATCTATCCGCCATAAGAATAGGCTCGTTCCACCGCCCGATAAACTGAAACTGCTATCCTCAGGCCCATTAATAATGTCAATTAAGACTTATAATAATTTACCTGATGCTTTAAAAGAAGAAGAAGACGATAAAAAGTATATAATTAAACTAAAGCAACTACTACTAACTACTAACTAAAGCCTATTACACGCTAAATGAATACTTAGAAGATAAATTATAAACACTTAGTAAGTCCTCCTCTCCCTAACATTGCAGTGCCCAACAGGGTTCACAATGATCTGTAGCTTCAAGTTAACATCTGTACCTACTTTTGTGATATTGCAATAAATGATTGAGTATTGAGTACATTATTCGTTTGAAAGACGTTGTATAGAAACAAGTAAGCAAACACATTAATTTACACAAAAGCAGTTAAAAAATACAACTACTTATTACAAAAAGCACAGGTACAGTTGGAAATTCGCATCTAAATAAGACAATATTTAACTAGCCCGTCAGGGTGTCTATCATAATGGTGACACACAACTCTTTACTGCGCGACATAAACTACCTGTCACTTTCATTCCAATATCGTGCGAACTAGACAGGCGATGCAGAGTCGCGCGACAAGATAATGAGCTAGTTACGCAGATGAGGCAAAGCATCGGAAATTCAAATATTCGTAATACAATTTGCTTAAATAACTACCTACCTAAATATTTGGGTATCTCTGTGCCTAGCAGCCAATAAATAAAGGAACTAGAAACACTTTTAAATAAAATTATAGGATTGGACCATAGTTAAAACAAGACTATGCGATTAAAACAAAACCAACAGGATTGGCGGAAAACAACCCCATTTAGGGTATCAAAATAAAATCAGTTGAGCTGTTTCAGCACGAAACAACTTCAACACAAGCTGTCATTGATTGGAAATGACAGGCGGGAAATAAAATTATCTACGGATCAGCCTTAAAAAGATATATTATATATTAATACAGGAATGGCAGCTCGTGGCTTTGGCCAATGTCAGTTTAGTAATATCAACTTTATAAAGAATAATAAACCATGCCTGTATAGTTATGTTCGAAAAAATATATTTACATCATACACCGTAGCAAAATACCATTTCTCATGTTCACTTGAAATGTCCCTTAAAAAGTAGATGAACTACAAAAGAAGCTGTCACGCGTTGGCAATGAAAGAAAAAAAGTAGTCTTCTAAAATGTAAGTCGTATAGATGGCCGTAATAGGGATACAAATGAAAAATATTACAGTAATTCCGTCGTAGAGGGCTAATCGCGGAATTGATTGAATATATAATAAACGCGGTATTTATTTAACCAACACGTAAACTCGACAACTAGTATTATACTCTATTACTTAAATAAACCGTGTTCTAGAAGTTGAAATGATTTGACTTGAATTTGAGTTCACTATAGAATAAGGTATATAACAAAAGAATATATACTAGTAGTAACGACATTTAAAGTATCCGTGCATTATAAATAAACGATTACGAGAACAAGCAAATCCTAACACAGGTATTATGGTAAAGACATTTTAAAGTAAATTGTCGTTTGTGGCGTTTAAAGTACATCTTCAGTTAGAAATTATCAATCACTAGAACAGCGCAGTTACTTACCTACGTATTTGTTTATTTCTTAGGGTACGTATGTACATAAAAATCGTAATCAATTAATCATATTGTAGTATTCTTACAATAAACAAATGAAAACTTCCTCTCAATATTATGTAATTAGGTATTTTGATTGAGGAATTTACTTTATTCCGTTATATCCTTTCTAGCAGTGTACTCGGTTGTTCGCGCTACGACTAGGTTGACTGAATAATCATTACATCGGGTTTACAATAATAAAGGTACAATGGTGTATAAAAAAGTGCCGAAGGAGCACAAAGTCCAAACAAAAAATGCCGAAGGGGCACAAAGTACAAAAATGCCGAAGGGGCACAAAGAACAAAAAAAATAATAATAATAATAAATAATAATGCACTGCTAATTTGGAAACAAAAAATTGCCGAAGGGGCCAAAATGTACCATAGTGTACAAAATGTAATATGGTGTACAAAATGTACCATGGTGTACAAAATGTACTATAGTCTACAAAATGTACCATAGTGTATAAAATGTACTATGGTGTACAAAATGTACCTTGGTGTACAAACTGTACCATGGTGTACAAAATGTACCATGGTATACAAAATGTACTATAGTCTACAAAATGTACCATAGTGTACAAACTGTACTATAGTGTACAAAATGTACCATGGTGTACAAAATGTACCATGGTGTACAAAATTTACCATGGTGTACAAAATGTACCACGGTATACATAATATACAAAATGCTAACGTGCGTAAAAAAAAAAAAAAATGCCAATGGGCACAAAATAACAAGGTGCCAGAGGGACCACAAAGGTGAAAAACTTGCCAATGAACATATAAATAATAAAATGTATAATTAATAAATAATAAATAAATATTAAGGGACAATCATACACAAATCGACCTAGTCCCAAACTAAGCAAAGCTTGTACTATGGGTACTAGACGATGATATTAATAATTATATTTATAAATATATATATATATATTAAGGCTGTGAAACCTGCGACCTGCTTTAGAATGAAGTGTAAACGATTGTAGTTCCTATTTTCAAAAAAACTAATTTTAGACTTTCAGTACTTATGATAAATGAGTCTTCGTGATTATACATGCATTAAAACAGTGCTGTCCCTGAATTAAAAGGTAAAATGAATAAAATTTGGGTTGGACGAGGGTTTTCCAAATTGAAGACTGTTTTAATTGAGAGACGGAGCATTTATAATATTTTGCATCTAGTCTAGTTAATAATGATCCACGAGCCCTCATAAGAGACGTGGGTGGTGTGTTTACCTACCTATTTTCCTTGAGCTATACTCACCTGTAACTTTAAATATAAATTTCAATAATGCAGTAATAATTTGTGATTCCTTATGAAGGTACTACGGTATTTGAGATTATGGTCGGTGTACCAATCAGTTGTGTAAATTTCACTATATAGAAATTCTAAAGTAAACAGATTTTCTTTTCAAGTGATGACTAGTCAACGCCGGTTTAGTATTCTGAAATACTTACATTTCGTGAGAAGATTTTTAACTTCATACCAAAAATTGGAAAATGTATATTTCATTGAAAAAGGCAAACTGTGAGTTTTCTTGCGGCGCTTCTTTCTCACAAAGGCCTTAGTTGGAAGCGCTGGTAGATTCCTAAATTTTCGAAAATAATAGCTTCATAGTACATTAATTCACGGGTAAATGAATATATATATGTAATCCAATGTTATGATTGGCGAAAGCAATAAAATAAAAAATAACTGTTACAATACCAAATACAAAATATTCCATTACTTAATTCATTCCATTTACCAATAAAGAACAAGTACCTAAAAATATAAAAATAAAAAAGAAAGAAACACAAATGGAAAGAGGAGGGAACGGAAACGAGAACATTGAAATATTTAATGATGAAAAAATGAAGACAAAATTATTGAACTTGAAACTACTAAATAATAAGTATCACTCACTAAATTAACTTCATGTATGCATAAACTTATGGTTAAAAGCCTTGTCTCAAAAGGAGAATAAATACCGAATACGCGAATAGTAACAAAGCAAAACATTTCTTTATGACACATTTATTACAAATTTACAATACAGTTGTTGATAAGATTAAACTCGTGTTACATTTCAATGTACATTCAAATTCATGATTAAGGATTGAATTAGAAATATTACTTTTCCAACTACAGTCACAGAATAAAGACACTACTACAGTCTAGTGACCGAGATATTACTAATAGGTATGTTGTGCATACCAGTTACTTTGAACTATGTTGTCTGTTTTTCTCACTGCGCCGACGCACAAGCTACCCATATTAATGGCGAAACTCTCATCCTCGCTGTCACAGCGAACGTGCTGGATGCACTACACCGCCACGATAACCGTGCTCAGCCGAACCCTGAGTCTGAGCAAATGCTTCGCACCTTGGTGTCTGGCGTAGCTGGCTGGTGTGGGGCATCTAGAGGTGAGCCTCGAATTCAGTTCAATTCACTCAGACGGAGCAGTGAGCGAATCCGCAGATTGTCTGTAATTATTCATAATATGAATCAATCTAGATTCCAGAAATATATTAAATGTACATGTTATGCAATGGTGATATGAAATGTTAATATCTAGTAATAATTAAATAAATAAGGTGTCAATAAATAACTATTTCGAATTTATGAAAAGAGGATGGTGTGGTGTATAGACACCTTTATGATAATAAATGTGTCTCCGCGGCTGCCCGCCTGCCGCCATTGCGATGACAGACGTCAACGGGGGCGGGCAGGTGATGGCCGACAGAAAACCCATTTAAGTGTTTCATTGAATCTACTCCCGCATGGAACCACAGGACATCACAATTTAAAAACAAAATTTATAAGTAAACGAAACGGTTTTGGTTCAAAACATAACTCTACGTCGTGCTTTTGACATTTAGGTAGGCCTTTTGTCATATTGTCAACTGAACGTCAGGCATTAATGAGTTCACCGTAACGGTTCACCGTATATTGTACAATAGCGTCGCTGATTGATATGACAAAAGTGACAGTGATTTAAACACACTAGGCGTTGATTCCATTACTTGCATGAGATAAAATCTCACCCATTCTATCGTAAATCATCTGAGCAAGCTGAAAGGCCGTAAGTAGAATACACGCGTTCGTATACATGAAATGAAATAATATACTAGGTCGATGCAGAGTCAGCTACCGGCTAAACTTGCACCATAGATTGGAGCGGAGTTTTTCTTTTTTTTTCCGAAATTTTCTTTTCGTCACGACCTAGCGAAATTTAATTTGTGCATTTTAAAACAAAAATTTCTAAAATCGGTTGAGAACTCGCTGAGATCTGCGCATTGTTACGAAGTCCATTCGAGTCGATCCATGGGAGCTTCGCTCGCTTCGCTCGCTCCGCTCCAATCAGAGTTCGAAATATATCACTTCAATTAATTAAATCAATATCAACAATTTCTTTTTGGGTATGTGCGTAAATAATTAATATTTATAAGGTACAAAAAATATATATTAACCACTAGATGCAGAGGAGAATTAATTTTATGTCGGTTGGTAATTAATTCGCGACCGATACTCTTTATTGTTTCTGTTTCCAATTTTTAAGAATATAACCACAAATCACTTAATAAAAACATCGTTTTGTTCTTTAGAGAAATTCGATTGAATTGCAAATTAAGTTTTTAAGCGACATTTCCTAACCCCCTATATAATAAAAACTCAAAACAATTCTTTCTCGACGTTCAATCTCTCGAACATTTCCAATGTTTTCTGTTTCCGTTCAATTTCCTTCAACGACAATTCTACCGGCCTTAATGGGTTGAGTTTCACTTTGCAAAGCAATACGACACAGGTTGGTGGCGACACACCCTAGCCTCTTTTAAATGAGATCGTTCTTATAATTTATTAATCGATACGTATTTTCTACGAACAGTAGAAGTAATATGCTGTGCAAAAATGTACGAGTAGTGCTAACTGCTAAAGCTTGATCGAGTGTCAAGTATCCGAAGACGATGTCGAGGACAGGGCGAAGTGGAGAACGAAAAGCAAAGTGAAATACTGAAAGCTGACCCCACCGCCATGTGGGATAATAGCTAGGAAGAGAGAGAGAGAGAGAGATAGATAGATATATATAGAGATAGAGAGGTAGAGGGAGTTGATAGGTATACGTTTACATCTGTTGTGATAATGGGAGATTGAAAAAAAGTTACAGCAAGTAGATACCGTAAGTAACGTCGGGTTATTTTAGCCCTGGGGGTAACATTATCCACCCATTTAAATCCATTTCGTGCGATGACTCAAAAGTGGATTCATCAAAGATATAAGTTTTTCAGAATTTACTTATTGAATAAATTTGGTTTTAATAGGTGGGCAATGTTACCCCCAGGGCTAAAGTAACCCAACCTTACGGTACATAATTTAATGATTTACCACAAGGTAAAATCAGTACAGTGGGTAGTTAGGTACCGAATCAAACACGGTATCATAATATTTTATAACATATTACTATTATAATGAGGTTCGGCCGGAATACGGACAATCTTGCTCAATAAAAGTATCCCGACCACTCAAGCATCGTGATGGTTTGACAGCTAAATGGTGAAAGCGAATATAACAACTAAGCAATTTTTCTCATAAGTAATAGGTAAATTGCTTCGTCGATAGATTGCCTCACGCGAACTAACGGCGTTTGATAGGAACTGTGACTCTAGTTTTTGGACCTCGTATTTATATTTCGTTACATAGGAACGTGTATTTTATTCCACTCATTCTAAGGTTGATTTGTAAGTATATGATACATTAAGCTGCGAGTTTAATAAAGTAAACAGGGTTCGGCGAAGTAGACGAACCCTTTTTCACGTAAGAATCGCCTCAGGGAGCATGCGTCGAGGGTACGTGCTTAGCGAAATCTTTATGACTCGTATCTCGAAGCATTTTACGAGGTACCTGTTACAACTTTTTACCCTCGCTTTCGTTTGTCGGTGTTGCTTATGGGGTAATTTCACAGACTAAACTTAATAAATGAGGTTAACACGTATATTAACCTATAGGAATTGTAGGATGCTGCCAATATATTACCCAATCTCTCGAAAACGAGCGGTGTCAAAATCATTGTGTAGTACGAGTATAGTTATATTGACTATTAGGTACTTGAAATTTGATTATTTTTACGTGACATTAGATAGGTATAAGTAGGTACCTAACATTAAGTATGGTCACGACGCCTTCTGATATTCGTTACTTTTCTATTGACATGTTATATGTTTTGGGCCTACCAAAAAAAAAGTAAGCACACCCAGTAGTTCTACTATCCGCATAGTAAAAATATACAACACAATTTAAAAATCGTCTGTTTCAAATAAAATTTTGTCTCACCAATATAGTCGTAAAAGTGAACTAACTGCTTATTAGTTAAGAAACCTACGTTCTCGTAACTTTTACTTACTTACTCGCATTTTTGTAAAATATCTTTTAATATATATATCTGTTATTTGGATTTAACAATTCTGTTATAGAGTACCTACTCACTCTTCGAGCGATATCTGAAAAACTATGTACCTTTAGCTCTTATGTGTGAAATAAACACAGAACATGAAATATACATTTTCTCATTTATTATTTAAGTAGGTAAAGCGAGCGAATCAGGATTATTAAAATGATTTTCGTACTGCCATCGTACTTGTAATATAATAACTCAATGTTTTCCCCATCTTTGTCAGCTCATCACTCATTCATTCACAGCAACCATACGAGGGAACTTCATCGCCGCGAACAGAACTTGAAGCATAGTTCCGTGTTTCCGGCGTTACCTTACTCTAGATAATATACTTATATAGATATATTATAAGGATAGGATAGGTTAAATAAGGATGGTATAAAGGTATTATTTGGTTAATGGTATAGGGACGTAGATATTAATTTGATCGACGGATATTTATTAAAATAGCCCTACCTTACCTTAATAATTAATACCTTCGTAATAAATATGAGTAGACGGTATGTTCATCATGTCTACCGAGGATGGTACTATGTTAGCGTATATGCGGTAGGTACTTTGTAATTACAATTCACTTTCCATACTTAATTGAGTGCTTCGTATTACGTATCGCTATACCTAATACATATGTAGACTAAGGTATGATGGTATAAATATTTTATACTAGCTTTTGCCCGCGACTTCGTACGCGTAGAACTCGTTAATTGATATTGACAATAAAAAAAAAACAATTAGACTTTCAACCCTTTCAGGTAATCAATACTCGAATGGAATCTAGCTAGTAGTTTAGTTCTGGGCTATTGGGTGAAAGTCATGGACAAAATGCAAAACATCCTTTTTTTGAATCTTTTTGTAGTTGCAAGGCTAAGTCCTATTCGATTCAATAAGTTATCAGAGGCTAAGTCCCATTCGATTCCATAAACTATGCTCAGAAATGGCTCGAGATGGTGACGGTCCATAATCAACTGACGACGAAGGTATGGTCCTATTCACCTTGGTTTTTACAACTTAGTTTATTGAAGTATAGTTCAATAAATTATACTAAATGATTTATTTCGGTCAGTAAAAAAGTGTAATTTTTTTGATTTGGAGACATGAGCAAGCTACATATTGTTCATGAGAAAAACATTTCGTGCCCAAATGTATTCCTGCTACTTTTCATGTTTGCCCCTGTGATTTATTAATAGTCATAGAAAATGTTAAAAACTTTTAATGGAAACTGTAGACGTTTAAAATTAAATGGTAAATTATTCGGTATAATTGGAACACGCGGTATAAGTACACTTTGTCCCTTGGCTTCTCCCGTTAAAATCGTGCCCTTCACAATGTATTTCCCTAATTAGGTGATTCTCAATCTAGCGCCGTTGCCAAATTTGGGTGCGTCTAAGTTGCGCATTAACAAAACTGGTACTTTTTTTGTTGATTTTGAAAACAATATCATTTTTGGTACCAATATGGTTCTTTCACATACCCAGTTTTCGTCATGAATATAAGTGTGCCTATAAACCGACCATGAAAAAATGCTCGGTCGGTGATAGAGCCAAAAAATTGCATGTTTTTCTATTTCCTCTTATAAGTATCGTAATAAGGCTATCCTTCTCCATCAAAGCGAGTCAGGCCCTTGACTTAAGCACGTCGATTATGTAGCATAATAATCGATTGACAATGCGGGTCTTGTCGAGTATCCGAGTCTAAGATCCGAAAAATACAAAAACTTTATGCACTAATACTGTACTCGGCGATAAATATTGCACATCGGTCTTTAGCCCTTAATTTGACAAAAGATGACGAAGGTCGCTGGTTCAAGCCTCGTTATGGTAAAATAGAGCAAAATATTCTGGTTCGAAAAAAATATATGGAAAAAGATGGTCAAAGAATTCATGCACCCGCCAAATTAAGGGTTAGAAAGAGGCAATTCAACAATTGGCTGGTTACGACGATTTCCGAACACTGGCGACCGTCCATCAATCATCGTTTAAAATTAAGAGGAACGAACGTAAATACTTTCACGTTTATAATATTATTAGGATTATTTGTATATGTTAAGTACCTACCCTATCTTTGCATACTGAGTTATTTACTACTTTATTTATACTCAGTTACCAAGCGGAGGTACATAATCAAAGCTCGTAGGCACTATTTTCAGATGATGTGCGTATCGGAACGTGATACCTACAGGGCTACTCCGATGTTCGAAATTTTACTTTCGTATAGTGCTATTCCATTCACTCAAATGTACCTTGACAGGAGATCGAGAGGGATGGCACTATTCGACAGTCGAATTTTGAACATCGGAGTAGCCGTTCTGCTATCACTGGTTTGACATGTCTTGCCAGATGGGTGTGTGACGTTTGTCAAATCAAATGTGATTGATTCAAATTTGTAAAATGTTATGTATTTGATTCTTGAAATTACGCGATTAATCGAATTTTGCGGATACATGTTGCCATATCAGAATTTATTGTTTTTTTACAAAGAATAGTTTGGTATGCGTTTCGTGAAGGTCTATCGTAGGTAGATTAGTTTACGCCAAAACGATGACATGTAGGGAGTTGTTGCAACTACAATGATTTGCTCTCCATACAAAGTTTAATCCCGTTTGTCGTCCCTAAAAGGGATAAAACTTGATATAAATGATAGCCTATGTCCTATTCTGATATATAAGGTACATAACTGGAAAGTTTCATCATAATTCGTTCAGTAGTTTTTGAGATTAAGTGGAACGTACATCCATCCATCCATCCAAACTTTCACGTTTATAATATTATATTAGGATTAGGATGGTTAATGACGAAATAACGTAGATATTAATTTGGTCGACTGATATTTATAAAAATAGCCGTTGCTTAACTAACCTTAATAATTAATAATACCTTCGTAATAAATACGAGTAGGTATGTTCACCATGTCTACCGCGGATAGTACTATTGTTAGTGTATATATGCGGTAGGTAATTCGTATAGGTCGATTCACTAAAGCTGGCGCGAATGGATTGAATGAAAGTTATGTCACTTGTCACTTCGAGTGTTAGTGTGAGTGCCGTTCTTATACAGGGGCCTCCTAATATTTTGTAAACAACAACAAAATGGGTTTTTGTTATTCAAGAAAAATAAAAATTATTAGGTATAATATAAGCATAATCTGCACAATATTTAGACTAAACAAGTAATATATATATCCGAAAGGTATATTTAACTGTTTGATACAAAAATATTTTACTATCATGGTGTTTTATGCAGACGCTACTTTTTTGACATACTTTAGATTTTGACTGTTGTAAGGCAGTGTAATTGTACATATTGCTTAATATTCATGCAATCTGTGTATGACCAGAATTAGGATGTGGGATGATACTATTCCATTGTCTCGTATGAGTTTGACCATGTGGGACTATGCAATGGTATTAACGTAACCCACATTTTCTTCTTGTCTTCGCGGCCTGGTAAAGGGTTAATGTCAAGAATTAATAGGTGACGGACGACTAGGTCGAATTATAAAAAACCGGCCAAGAGCATGTCGGGCCACGCTCAGTGTAGGGCCCCGTAGTTGCCCGTCCTTCACAATAGACGAAAATTACGAGAAAGATTTCAAGCCCTATAAAAAGGTCGTACACGCCAAGAAACAGTAATTACTTATTATCTTTTGGAAGTTATCTATTATACGCGTAAGATTGAGCGAAATGTTTTAATATAGTTTGGCACTTAACCAATATGTGTAACGTTCGAAGCGTAGGGACACCGCGCGGCACTTACGTCATTTTAAAGAAAATTCTGAAATTTTGCAATAACTCAAAAACGGCTCGACCGATTTTATTCAATATAGTTTTCATTGAAAGTACTAGTATCCGAGGCTAAGACCCATTCGATTCAATAAGTTATGCTCAGAAATGGCTCGGCCCTCCGTCGAGCTAAGATTACTAAATTTTGTTTGTCCGATATTATCCGAAGTTGACCGAATATTCAAAATCCGATTTCATAGTCTGAGTCGGAGGACCCAAAAGCCCCCCATTACCGAGTTCCAGCCCCCTCTGACCAATTTGAAATTTTCGAAAAAAAAAAAAGTCGCCATTTTGTTTTTTTTTTCCACGACTGTACTCGGGTGGGGGTCCCCTATGATATTTGTTTGAGCATCTCTCTACCCATCTCCAGCCGTTTACGAGATACGGGACTCTTAAAAAAAAATCTCCATACAAATCTTGGTTTTTTCGATATTTTCCGACTTTGACCGAATTTTCGGACACCGATTTCAGATTCATATTTGTGAGCCCCAAATGCCCCCCGATACCGAGTTTCAGCTTCCTAGCACCAATTTGAAATTTTGGAAAAAAAGCCATTCCTCATTTAATTTGGTTCGATAATATTTTGTAGTACCTATTCTTTATACTGCTGAATTTGGGCGGTTATGCGTCTAGTTTGTCTACAAATACGTTTTCAATAATCACTTATTGTATCAACCTGTATGTAATCATTTTGTGACGCACACATAAATATTATCATTCACTCATTCAATCCATTCGCGCCAGCTTTAGTGAATCGACCTATAAGTACAATTCACTTTCCATACTTAATTGAGTGCTTCGTATTACGTATCGCTATAATTAGATTGCCCAATGACTGTTTAAATCTTTATTTTGGTAAGAGTTGAGACCTAGGTTAGGCCTCGTGTACAGGGTATACTTATTGTGTCATTACAAACCCAACGATTATATTTCCGCGGCATATGAGTGAGAGAGAGGGGACGAGACAAGATGATCAACCCGACTTAAAGCTAGTGGCCCTGTAAGCTGTAGACCTAAGTAGTTCGAAATGGCTGTAATTTGTATTTTTTTACGTTATCCATATCACCAGCATATGAATGAATAAACAAAAAAATAGTGCGTGGTGGCCCTCCGCGCGGAATAAGTGAAACATCGTAATGTGGAAATGAAAATAGGAAGGGGTAGAAATTGATTTTTAGTAAAACTTCTTCACTCTCGCTCTGTGTCTTTCTTTTCCCCCTCCCTAGGAGCGTTGAACGTTTAACGCAACAGTGCTTCCACGGTAGCGTTAAACGTTTAACGCAACCTTGTCGGAAGTCGCATTAGAAGTATCACTTCAAAAAAAAACTACATAACTAATTAAAGAACTTAAAAAATTTCATGAACTGCATTGGTTGAGAAATGTGGCCTGTAGGCGAGAACAGCGGAAATCTGGACATCCAAACATCCGGACATATCAAAGAAATGTAGCAAGGTATTATTTTATTTTTCTGGGATGCTTATTTGAGTCATGTGCATAAATCGGCGCATGTTATGAAATGGACTGGACATCATAGAGGTTAAATTAGGCTTAAATAAAGCCATAGAAAAAAATAAGATAAAAATACACCGTAAATATATTTCGGCCATTTTGCGCAGGCTACACTTCTCGTATCAGACAGATACCTACACCAATAAAACTTATATGGGGCCACTATAAAAACCAAATGCTGCACACATCGCTTGCCCCGCCGGTCGCAGAATGGCTAGTGTCATCACAAAGATCTGTCAACCTACGTTTTCATTCGGCTGAATTTGTAAAGATTTTTTTGCGGACCCTCTGAACTTGATAGTGATTGATTACAGCTTTTATTGAAAGGCATCTTTCAATGCGTGACATCTTCATAGAAACGGTTGCGAGGTAGCTCTGCTCAGTGATTCTTTTTTTAACTTGAGGTACCTCGGCATAGTATTTATTGACGGAGCGAGCGAAGCGTCTACGTTTGAGCTTGGCTCAAAATTCTTTCCTATGTCTGAATGTCCAAATGTGTTCCTGGTGTTCTCGTCTAGATTTCGCATTTCGTAACCGATTCTCGTGAAATTTTGTGAATAACTTCGATAAGCATACTTCCCTACTGTTACCTTTTTACCCAATTGAGATTTAAAAAATTTACGTCGAAGATATGGGGGTTGAAAACTTAAAAAATAGGAATTTCAGCAATTTCGAAAAGAACACGCGAGGTTAAAGCTCACAGAGTGACTAGTTTACAAGGAGTTGTAAGAATATTTTGTAAAGTATATATTGTATAGTATGGCTCGTAACTAAGGCGCAATGTACATTGTGCTTAGGTTCACTTGCACCTGGCCGTTCATTAGGGTTCCGTACCTCAAAAGGAAAAAACGGAACCCTTATAGGATCACTTTGTTGTCCGTCTGTCCGTCCGTCCGTCCGTCTGTCAAGACCCTTTTTCTCAGGAACGCGTGGAGGTATGAAGCTGAAATTTATATCAATTACTCAGGTCTACTGTCCCTTGAAGCTGTGAAAAAATCAAACTTCTAAGCCAACGCAATCAAAAGATACAGCCGTTTATGCCGCAAATTTTCGACACTTGCAAGGGAATCAAAACCTACAGGGTGCTTCCCGTGAACTCAGAATCTTGAAATTTGGTACGAAGCAACGTCTTATAGCATAGATAAAGGAATAATTACGAAAACCATAATTTTTTTTTTTAATACCTAACTTTGCACCTAATTTATATGGGGCGCTATACATACCAGGTGCAAACTTAACTTAACCACTTAGGGATGGAAAGTGTTTGTACGGAACCCTCGGTGCGCGAGTCCGACTCGCACTTGGCCGGTTTTTTTCATTTATTTCTGTTACATGCTGCATATATTTCACATATTATTATTACCTCTACGAGAGGGAGTCGGAAAAATGTTGACAATTTGGCAAGTTCCATGCATTAGTTAGTATACTTACTCACAACTGGCCTACTAACATATTTAATTTTCGTTTTCCAGTAAAAAAGTAAGTAAAAGTTGACGAAGCGTTGAAATATTATTTAAATTTCTCGCAGTTTAATAACAATTTAGGACCGAGAAAGCACAGCTTGAATAGTTCATTGTAGAAAGTTTGCGAAAGTTGTCCGCAGAGATGCTTACATTTGAATTAATTTATAGTCTCTCTGTATTTTTCCTTTAGGTTGTTTTTTGTTCACGGACAACGTTATTCTTATATGGGTGTTTACCGAGAAAAGCGGGAAAATCAGTGGCAAGGTGTCTAGAGAGTACGATTTCCATTGGTTTCCCTATTTTAGAATATTTGTGCTTAGTCTTATCTGTACTTATTGAAAATGTATTTACATGTGTCCTGGCGTCGCTTAATAGGTCTTAAAACACAACGTATGAGTCTAGACTTACTACTTATATAAACGTAGTTACAATGTTCACTCAATGTCCTAACTAAACTGTCCAATGCTCATATGAAAAACATATTTTGCAGGTAGTTTTTTGAAATAAAAAGCCTTTTCAAGGCCTCAATAATATCTCTTTTATACTAATTTGAACTTTTATTGTTCAGTAGCCGTATGAAAGAAGAACAATAAGGCTAGGCAATATTAAGGAAATTTACTATATATATATCTAAATAAAACACAATTGCATCTTGAAGGGGAATCATCTTTATTTTGGAACCCAATAACATTTGATTAATACTGACATAAAAGAATAAAAAAATAGTATAAAAATAAAACCTTAATCTAATTCATCTATAATAAATACATCCTCTTACATTGCATCTTGATAATATTATGAATGATCCAAGGAATATATTTATTCGTGTATAATTTCCTGTGCCCATGAAGTTGTAACATAAATATGATTTCATATTTTTATATTGACTAATATTATAATAATTTATCGCTGGTGGAATATTTATAAAAATTGGGCAAGTGCGAGTCCGACTCGCGCATGTAGGGTTCCGTACCATAATCTATAACAAGTTTGTTGTATGGGAGCCCCCCTTAAATATTTACTCCGCTGTATGCACAGAAAACATCAGTTGAGGACATGACTTTCGATAACGTCAGTTACCACTTTCGCTACCAGGAACCCGCCTGGTAGGCACTCGTAATCATTGCTCAGATGCCGGTCACGTATTTTTGCTTTAAGAGCTACCCACCTAGCGGGCTCTCGGTTTCTGGGGTAGGGTTAAATTTTATATCTGGTTGCGAAAGTGTTACCAAAAGTACTCCTTGCCAGTATAATAAATTAGTACCCCTAAAACCCGTAATATTTTGAGAGATGAATCTTCTACCTGTATTTTCATTACGCAACGACACCTACGCAATATGTTGCATGCAAAATAGTCCCATATTTGTGGTCATAAATGGATTTAATTTGTCCAGTAATTGTTACACAAACAAAGCACGAATACACTAAATAATGCATGAAATAGGTAGCTCAATGGCACATTGTCATATTAATGATGTAGGTAAATCATTTGGATTTAAATAATCGCGTCCATTAATAACTATCGTGGCTACACTATGTTTTGTACCGCTTTATTTTATTTACTTTTAAACTTTATAGCACATACGATAAAAGTACAAATAGCGGAATTATTTCTACCAGGCAACCATGAGGTAAAAAACCAAGCGTTTGGTGCAGTATTAATTAAGCTGTTAAATAATAAAATAATATTTACAGTATACATAATTCAAAACATATACATGTACACTTTTAGAACATCAGACTGATAATCTATCTTGAAGCTTATCGGAAAGATTTTTGCACCGTAAGCGCTTACTGTTGATAACTGAGGCTGAAATTGTAATAGCATGTGCTAGGTGTTAATTCCATTTTTTCAAATAGAATGAACACCCTAGCAAATGTCTGTATTTTCTCAGTAGAAATAATATTTTTCTACTGCTGAACCCTTTCCAAGGAACGCCACTATGATCGGTTTTACACCGGCTATGAATCCAAATTATGTGAAGCCTTCTTACGCTACGTATAGGTACTCGGTACACTACTGCTACGTGTATACTATGTATTCACAAGTCAAGAAACTTTACTAAAACAAGATCAGTAAACTGTTGAATGAAGGCAGCTTACGGCCAGGCATTGTCGAGTGCGATTTTTCCCTAAGAGTCGAAATAGATAAGAATTTTTAGATATAGAAATCCTATCGAGCTCACAGCCTGTCTGTAAAATGGCTGTGCTTGTATTATGCAACTTATTGTTGTCCAGTTCGCATAAAACAGGGAAGCCGTCGCGCATCCGTTGAGCTGCTGTGGGACGCGATCCGACAATACGCGTCGAAATTGGAAATTGTCGCTTGGCCAACTGGTGTTATTAAGCTCTATATATTGAGAGCCACCGATTTTACAGCGCATTGTGCTCTCCGCGTCAAGAACAACGATCACGTCTGGTTCTAAGTCGTAATTGAAAAATCTATTTCAAGCGAATCTGAAAAGTTGGTCTAAAATTGGGTAGTTCAAAAGAAACTTAAACATTTATGTGGAAACACTATTGAGCACATAGTTGTTCCATATAAATTCTTTTCGATGCTAAAATTGTCGGTGCTTGTATTATGCAACTTATTACCGTCAGTTCGCATAAAACAGGGAAGCCGTCATGCATCCGTTGCGCTGCTGTGTGACGCGACCCGACAATATGCGCCGAAATTGGAAATTGTCGCTTGGCCAGCTGTTGTTATTAAACTCTATAAACGCTTGGCCACCACAGGTTTTGCAGCGCACCATCTCTTTAGTCAAGACTAACAATACGATCCATTAGGTAGGGAGTTCCAAGACAAGGATGTTAACAGGTTAGAGAAGGTTGAAAATATATGTTGACAATTCTATTTCAGTAAGATCTGAAAAGTTTTACCTAAACGTGAGTAGGTAGGTATACATCGGAACTAGAACATAAAATAAATGTTTGGAATGACGCGACGCCGCCTACGCGCCAGGTTTAAAAGCAGAAGGGCAAACTGTGCAAGTGTGCATTCTCGTCATCCCGGTATTAGGTACCCATACAAACAATCCTAACCATATACCAATTTAGACGTAGGTACATATACACACTAAGGCTTCCCAAGATTGGAAGCCTTAGTGTGTACCTACGTCTAAATTGGTAGTATAAAAAGCTGCCAGAAGCCTCCCACATTGATCAACAAGGAGGCTATACGTGAAATGACGTGAATTCGGGTGATCTTCTTTGGTTTGTCGTCTATACAAACAATTGCTGCGCACGTTTTTCATGACCACGTTAGGAATAGAGCCAAGCCGTACTAGTGTATTACAATAAAATAGTTCTCGCACTATCAGGAAAGCGGGGACGTAATTCGAGAATGCCGTTTGAGAGATCGCAAAACGTCAAAACTCTATTATATAACAGTGATATCGCCTTTGAACTGTCATTAAAATGTGACATATCTCATCTCATTTTTTGAAATACGAAGGCGATAATGATTTACAAAAATGCTATTCTTGCGTATGAATTTCTGTTTTGAACGAAACGTAACTGACTAATTTCACGCACTACACGGTCAAGTTAAAGTATGCGCCTGTTATTTATGCCATCACATACAAAGGAAACACAAATTAAGCGCGACCGGATTGATAAAGTTGCGATGTTCTAGGCCCTAGATATAGGTCCTAGAATCTAGGGATATCGCCACTTGTCAAGTAGGGACACGTTCAAAGTGACGGATGGCGATAAATGGAGAGATCTCCATCATCTTTCTAAAATTGGTCGAATTACCCTCCTGAGCCATAACACTACTACTCATAACATGCATCCACAAAGCAAACGTTGCATAACATAATAAAAAGCGGGATCACCTCTAGTGGAATAAAAATTCTTGTCATAAATTCGATTGTCATAACTCATTTCGCATAATGGCTTTCCTCATACATGTTATTTGTCATAAATTGTTATTTGCATAAAATTTTTACGTCATAATTGTTGTTCGGCAGGCTGTTCATAAGCATAATTTAGTATGGCACAAAATTTCTAATCATATTATTGAATGTCATAATAATTGATAGTACGAAGAAGAGCAACGCATAAATTATGGCTTTCATAATTATTAATGGCAATAGACATTATATAGTATAAGTTATATCACATGTACCAAAAATATAACCTTTGAAATAATGATACAAAACTTACATGAGCAGAAAAACAAAAAGGGGGAAGGGGGGGCGGGGCATTAAGAAATCCTTCTCCACACTGACATCTTAGTTGTAGGTTAGGTTAGGTTAGAACTGTGAACCTATAAATACGAACATCGGCCAGAAAAGTAGGTTAGGTTAGGTTAGGTTAGTTGTAGGTTCCCCCCCGAGGGTGTCCACCTTGTCGTGGTGGGGGGGCTCAGTACCTGCGGTTGGGCGCGGGGAAGCCAAGAGACACCAGGGAGGGGGCCTACGGGCCAGCGGGCGAGGGAGACCGAGAAGGAGACCGGCGGAGCATGACTCGGGTGGGCACTTCGGTGTTTGTGATGGACTTCACCTCCGTCGGCGGAGGAGACCGAGAAGGAGACCGGCGGGGCACGACTCGGGTGGGCACTTCGGTGTTTGTGATGGACTTCACCTCCGCCGGTGGAGGAGACCGAGGAGGAGGCTGGCGGGGCATGACTCGGGTGGGCACTTCGGTGTTTGTGCTGAATTGCGCCCCCGTCGGCGTTGAGGGACCCACGGGGTAGGGTCTTCTGTCCTCCCGTGGCGGGCCGAGGGGTAGGGGCGTTTGTCCTCCCTTGGCGTGGGGAGTGTGTCGTGGGGTAGGGGCGTTTGTCCTCCCATGGCCAGCTGAGGGGTAGGGGCGTTTGTTCTCCCTCAGCAAGGAGGGTGGGACCGAAGCACCGTGTGTCGGTGGCGGTCCCCGCTTCCTGGGGGCTTGGGGAAGTGGTGAGGGTAAGGCACACTGCTATGCTACAGTGTGTCTTTCGGTGAGGGTTCGCCCTAGGGCGAACGTGCCGGTGGTGTCGTGGTGAATGTTCGCGATCCCATGGCATCACCACTGCGGCACGGGTTGGCAGCATCCCAGAGTTTTAGTGGGTAGGCTAGTCCTTCGCGGATTAGAGAGCCCCACATCACCAATGCGTAATATTTGACTCTACCCCCGAGGGTCTCATGTTACGTAGTGGTATGCAATTCAATGCATTTCTCCGAGTTAAAAAAAAAAAAAAGGTTAGTTGTAGGTTAGGTTTTCCAACGAAAAAAAAAAAGGTTAGAATTCTGAACCTACAAATACAAACATCAGCCAGAAAAGTAGGTTAGGTTAGGTTTAAAAGAACTGTGACCCCCTCAGACACGAACTGCTGCCAGAAAAGCAGGATGACGTTGAATAAAAAAATATGGAGCTTGATATTTATGTTGTTCAGGATTATGCATGAATGCACGATATGCATAAAAACATTATGGCGATTAATGATTATGATTCAGGTTAATATGCCCCAAAATTATATGACATTCCTTACTTATGCGTAAAAACATTATGATCATAAAATGTATGCGGATCAATTAATGACTAACACACTTATGCGGAAAGATTTTTATGACATAAGTGGTTATGCACACCGACATTATGGCTTTAAAATTTATGCAACCCAATATGGATCACCTCTAGTGGAATAAAAATTCTTGTCATAAATTTGATTGTCATAACTCATTTCGCATAATGGCTTTCCTCATACATGTTATTTGTCATTAATTATTATTTGCATAACATCTTATATGTCACAATTGTTGTTTGGCAGCCTTTTCATAAGCATAATTTAGTATGGCACAAAATTTCAAGTAATATTATTGAATGTCATAATAATTGATAGTACGAAGAAGAGCAACGCATAAATTATGGTTTTCATAATTAATGGCAATAGAAATTATAAAGTATAAGTTATATCACATGTACCAATCATAATACTTTATAAAATTTGAAATAATGATACAAAAGTTACATGAACACAAAAACAAAAAGGGGGGACGGGGGGGTGAAGCCCCCCACAAGGGGCGCTCGGGGGGCAAAGCCCCCCGCATTAAGAAATTCTTCTCCACACTGACCTCTCTGTTGTAGGTTAGGTTAAGTTAGAATTGTGAACCTACAAATACGAACATCGGCCAGAATAGTAGGTTAGGTTAGGTTTGAAAGAACTGCGACCCTCTCAGAAATGATCTGCTGCCAGAAAACCAGGCTGATGTTGAAATAAGAAATTAGGAGCTTGATATTTATGTTCTTCAGTATTATGCGCAAATGCTCGATATGCATAATAACATTATGACGATTAATGATTATGATTCAGGTTGACATGCTCCAAAATTATATGACATTCCTTACTTATGCGTAAAAACATTATGGTCATAAAATTTATGCGGATCAATTAATGACTATACACCTTATGCGCAAGGACTATTATGACAAAAGTGGTTATGCGCACCGACATTATGGCTTTAAAATTTATGCAACCCAATATGGAACCAGAGTTAGGACTTAGTCCGCTCGTTGGTGACTGAGACACGGTTTTTAGGCAAATGCACCGTATAGCAGACAATAAGGGCGGAAGGGAGTTTGTGGCAACAATTGGTTGTTTGATTATTTCCTTAATGGTTACGACAGTTGTGTTCATAATTTCCCTTCTAATACCAATGTACCCTACTTTCCCATAGGTGCCTACATTTCGTTACACGATTAGCAAAAATTCAAAAATGGTAATTCAAAAAAATTAGTGAATTTTCTGGATTATATGCATTTATCACAGCATGTCAATGAACCGACGCATTTCACGGAACATAGCGAGACAATAATCGATGTTATCTGTTGCAATACGACTGTTTCTAACTTATCTGTCAATTATATTCCTGATCTCAACAGTCATGCTTTCATCACATGTCAGTTAAATATTAAAAAAATCAAACCAGCTCCTAAAATTGTATCGTACAGGCCAATTAAAGACATAGACTTAAATGATCTCAATAAAACAACTGAAAGGATAAACTGGGAGGAGTTGGACTCGGGCTCTGTCTCTGTCAATGACACAGTGATAAAGTTTAACGACTGCATTTTAGACATTTTTGACACTTACGCACCTTTAAAAACAGTTCATATCAAAGAACATGTAAATCCTTGGATTACACCTAATATTAAGGAAATGATGAGGTTGAGAGACAATGCCCACGCCAAATATCGCCGTACAAAACAAGACAGCCATAAAAAATATTACAAAGATTTGAAAAGCTTAGTGAATGTCTCTCTTTATCATGAACAACGTGCGTTTTATCAGAGTCACATTAATAATAATATAAACAATCCGAAAAAACTCTGGAAAAATTTAAAAAATAATCTTATCGACTTTAAGTCGAAAGACTTAGAATTACCCTCCCATCTCTCTGATCCAGACCTCATAAACTCACACTTTCTTGATATACCTGGCAACAATAATGTGGATCAAACGTATATAGCATATCTCGAATCTAATCGATTTAGCTCTGCTGTTTTCAACCTAAAGCCTGTCAGCACGACTATGGTAGCTAACATCATAAAATCAATTTCAACAAATGCTATAGGCATTGATGGCATTTCTTTAGATATGGTACTACTAACGCTTCCCAGTACATTAGGTGTAATCACGGACATTGTAAATAAATCAATAGATACTAGTGTATTTCCAGATATGTGGAAAATTGCAAAAGTCCGGCCTATTCCTAAAATATCTAATCCATCAAATTACAAAGACCTGAGACCAATAAGTATATTACCTTTTCTATCTAAAATTCTTGAGAAAGCGGTTTGCATACAATTGACAGAATATCTGGAAAGCTGTAGTATCTTACCGGATAGACAATCAGGCTTTAGAAAAGGACATAGCACTTCCACAGCATTACTGGATGTGGTGGACGAGATTCTGACATCACAAGATGAAGGTAGAGGGATATTAGCGCTCCTGGACTTCTCTCGCGCATTTGACTCAATTAATACGTCTATCTTGTTATCAAAATTAGCATATTATGGCTTTAGTAGTTCAGCTGTAAAATGGTTTGCCAGCTATCTCGCTGACCGGTCTCAACTTGTTGAAGTTCGTAATGCTGAAGGTGTAACATCAGTTTCGGGATCACTTGAAGTCTTTAGAGGTGTGACCCAAGGTTCTATCCTGGGGCCAGTGCTTTACAATATATACAGCGCAAATATAGTCGATGACATCAGACACTGCAAATACCACATATACGCGGATGATCTTCAACTCTTTATATCTTTTAAGCCAGGTGACACACGCGAAGCTGTAGCCAAATTGAACGAAGATTTGTGTCGCATTGCCGATTGGTCAGAAAATAATTGCTTAGTCCTCAATCCCACAAAGTCGAAATTCCTTGTATTGGGTTCCAAGAAACAAGTTAAGCAGATAATCGCCTCAAACCCTTGCGTTAACATTGCAGGGAGCAATCTGGAACAGGTCTCAGAAGCTCGCAATCTGGGACTGCTGATGGATGGCTCCTTGCACTTCGAAAATCACGTGTTGGAAATGGCACGAAATTGTTTCTACAGATTGAAGGTCCTTTACAAAGCACGTGATTACCTCAGTGTAGATATGCGCGTGAAGCTATGCGACTCTTTAATACTATCAAAACTCAACTACGCTGACACGGTGTATGGGAATTGCTTGCTGGCTCGCACTAAAAAGGTTATACAACGCGTCCAAAACGCTTGCGCACGGTTTTGTTTTCCCATACCTCCTCGATCGCACGTAACTCCGCATCTCATTAATAATAAGTTATTAAATATGAGCGCACGACGTAACCTCCACTTCGCCACTCTTCTTTTTGGTATTTACCGCAGCAAGAAGCCCAAGTACTTATTTGATAAGTTAACATTTTCACAACGGCAGATTAGACACAGCTCCAGATTAATATGTCCGAGGCACAGTACTGCAGCATTTCGTGGCAGCTTTCGGAATGCCGCTACGAAATGTTGGAACAATCTTCCACCACCTATTAAGGATTGTAATTTAAAAAGTCTCTTTAAAACTAAACTTAAAAAATATGTGCTAGACTGTCGGAGTACTGCTGCCTCGAAATAAAATAAAATGCTGATATGTTAAGTCTGCCGTCAAAAATCAACCGCCTACCTACATTATAAAAATATATAATATATTAACTCCGAAAAACTATCGCAATATTTATATTATATTTGTATTTATACATATATATATATATATATTACATACGCATATTATACACATTTATATATTTTATACATCGTCTCTGACACAAGTCGCTCAGTATGCTGTCCCGCGAAACCGTCCCTCTGGCTCCACAGAAAACCAGCGCCGTGGGCATTGCTATACCTAGCAAAGCCAACAGCATTGCTGAGTGGAGACCATTTCGGATGCACATCTCTTATGTACACTGTCTTTAACACTTATCTAATAGCTGTGAATTGTAATGATGTGTTATCTTGAATAAAACTTTTTCTATTCTATTCTATTCTATTCTATTCAAAAGGTAGGCACGAGTAAGCTTATTCAAAATCAGGAGACACGTAGAATGGAAAAACGGCCTCAAAATGGGCGCTTAGGATATTATTTCCAGTTAATATAAATACGACACGGTCTGTTTATTTATGTCGGCAAAAAGGTCGGAAATATGTCGCTGTACACAAAAGATTTGAGCGTGGTATCGAATTCTTAAAGAGATTTATTATCTCTACACAAACAAATAATAATGGCAGGCTATGTTACCAAACAGTATCTAATGCCGTACCTCGTACGTAAACAACCTACTGTGATTATATTATTCCCCGAAACATACTGGTAAATGTAATAAATGGCAACATTCTCATACGCCATCAAAAGCAGTGATACCTATTTCAAAAATGGCCAAGTTTACCACTGGTTTATTAAAAGAGAAATCAAGTCATAATGAAACTCATAAAAATCACCGCAGTATCAAACATAATAAGTTATAGAAAAGGACCAACTTGGGAAAGTAAATGAAATTTAATCTTCGTTGTTCAATGTTAAAGAAGTTTGGGACCTGAAACTAGCTCAAAGTGGCTAATGAATTATTTTTATGAAAGTATAACTAATACGGTCAGTGTAGGGTAGTCAAAGTATCATACATAAGGTTGGCATCAGTTCCAGAACATTTTTAACGAACCATGCTACTGTATCTAGGCTAACACAAATATAATCAATTAGATAGGTATTCAGTCGATTATGTTAGAGTTACATTCATTCATGATTTAATAATAATAATAATTCATTAATTTCAGGCATCAAAGGCCCATAGATAAATACCTTACAGACTAACATACATATTAAAAATTAAAAACACTAAATATTTTCACATTTTTCTGCGATGTGTTATGTAATTCCGTGGTGTTGAGTAGCCTACCGCGGAAACGCCGGAACAAAACACCTTTCAGCTAAATCATCCTTCATGAAGATCGCTAGCTTGTCAGTCGGAACCCTCAACACATAATAAATTAAAATTCATTTTGTAGCGACACTCCAATTTCAGGACCCTCAGGATAATTATGGTCTTCACACGCACTTACACACATGTCTCCTCGGCCTTCGTAGAGTAAATGGAACAATGATTTGAATAAGTTCATGAAATTGTGGAAGTCAATTTATGTTAGAAGATGTACAAATGGATTTCAACGTAATTCGATAGCTTGAGCCCGAACCTAATCCACCGCCTTCGGATGAAAAGCCGGTTTTTGCTTTGTTCAAATCATTTAATTGAATATAAAGATAAACCAACTTTGAAATCAGTGTACCTTCAATTATTTTACATATTTAAAAATGATTTAGATAAAGAATATAATATTTACTAAAGAGCTATTCATTTAACATAATATTAGTTACTTATTTTTTTATTATCAATGTCTAGTAATCATAGCGAAATTAAATGTTATTTCAAATTAGCTGACACGACAAATATCGTTCCATCAAAAGCCATTTGACTGTGGTAGTTTGTCTCCGTGTAAGGATTTTTTACGCTTTTTTGGGTTATATTCTATTTTTTTTTGCTTCCTTGAGCTTCAAAAGCTTAATGGGTTTCGGAATTTTGCGCCTAACAACACATTTACCGATACTTTTTAGGGTTCCGTATTTATTTATGTAGATACACAGAAAGAGTGCTCTTAATTTTTAATTTAGTATATCTTTATCTTACGTGTTTGACGAAATTAAATGCAAGGTTCGCTCTACATGATTAACATGAATTCTCATTGTCTGAACAGCAGAGAGTGTGTATTCTGAATTAATTAACGAACGATTACGAATCTTCATAACCCCTTATTTGATAGCTCCTTTCATCGTGTATGACCTACTTTAGTCATACGAACGTATGGATTTTGAATAGGATTGTGAAACCGTGCATACGAAATAAATTAAGCGACTGCCTCATGGGGTGATCAACTATTCTTATTCAGGATAGCGTTATAACCGATCGTTGAGTAGCTTCCTTGAGTTGTATAATACTAAATTAAGTAAATATAAAAAAAAAATGTTGCGTTTAATATAGAACGCTCGTAACAACTAGTTACTAATAAAAAACGAAGATATATCTTTTCGTAGAACAAAGCATAGAACGAAATACAATCTAGAATCGTTAGTATTAGAACATCATTAAATTTGGTTTTCAATTAATATTTAAGTATGTTATCAAAATATAATCATACTAGCTTATGCCCGCGGCTTCGCTCGCACAGGGTCTGAAAACGTTATCTGTGTAACTTTCTACCCGTTTTATTTTTTCTTAAAATAATGTAACTAATACAAATCTTCGCGCATATATATTTTTTTGGGTAGTAGATTTATATATTTCTAGATCACGTCGTGGTATACCTACACATGGGACAATTCATTTTGCGATGAACCGAACAAAATCATATGTTATAGTCAAATGTTTAATCTCCTTAAGGATAGGATTTTTCTCTAACGTTTAAATCAGTATTCTCAGTTAAAACAAATAGCCAGTCAAGTGCGAGTCGGACTCGCGCACAGAGGGTTCCTTACGAACTATGAAATCACTGCACATTACTAAGGAAAAGATAAAATGTACTTAGTGGCCAACTTAACATTACCGTTGGAAACCGTTTTACGCACTTTAAATACAGACTGCTTTTTTATTTAATTAGAAATGTATAGTTTCAGATTACTCCCTATGAGTACTTCTAGTAAGACACGGTATTACTTGCCAAATTCATAGTTTTAGTTCAACTGAAAATATCTAAGTACCTTATAAATTTTGATTGCCTTGAGAGTATCGACGTTTGTTGTGGCATAGGTAAACAGCCGGATCTTTTTTTTACGTTATAACATAGAAGTTTGTTTTTTTAACAACTTCAAAAGACTATAGTCCTGAGTACTTATATGGTTTTCATTTCCATTTTATTTGATAGACGGACAGACAACCAAGTGATCCTTTGAGGGTTGCGTTTCTTCTTTTTGAGGTATGGTATACACGAAGTTTTGTCACTCAATCCTACGTTTTGCATATAAAGTTTCTAACCTCTTCAGGAGAGTTATCTCTTCCAAAAATGAATCCAGAGTTTGTACACGAAAATATTCCTCACATGAACTTTCATCTTCCCCCTTTACTCAGACAATACTCGTACATTTCAAAAATTTCTGCAAGTAATATTTTGACACACGAAATATGAATAGACTTACGAAAAGAATCTCATCTTTTAATATTATTAAAATCTCATCTTTTCTCATCCAAACTTTCGCCTCCCATTAGAACCATTTTGAAGATTTTGAATTTCCCAAAAAAGTTTATTTTCTCAATTTTTAATTTTTTGGAAATTCATCCCCGAAAGGGATTAAATGGAAATGGAACTTTGTATGAGAAACGGGCCTTTTTTGAGTTTCTACGAAAAAACGCGCGTACCTCTTATTCATAACATGAAAATGTTGTCACCTTCAAATCCAAGCTCTTTATACAAACTCTCAGCGTATCCCATCAGGAGTTGAATTTTAAAAAACGCTGAAATCAATAATCTCAGTTTTTGATGAAGAGTCTACATGCAAAATAGTGCACCCCTTACTCAAAAAGGCCCGCTTCTCATACAAAGTTCCATTTCCATTTAATCCCTTTCGGTGATGAATTTCCAAAAATGCTGTCACTTATTTTCTTACTTTGTATAGAAGAATCTATACACGTTATCTTACCATTTTTACTCAAAGAACCTCAAGGTCTTCATTGAAACTCAGCTCCCTCTTTACCCCATGAGGAGCCGAGTTTTCAAAAACGCTGAAATACATGTTACTTAGTTTTTGATGATCAGTGTACACACAAGATAATGCACCTCTTCCTGAAAAAGGCTCGTTTTATCAAATAAAGTTTCACTGCCCATTTAACCCCTTCCGGGGACGATTTTCCAAAAATGCTGAAACGTTTCTTCTTACTTTGCATAGAAGAACCTATACACGAAATATTACCACTCCTACTCAAAAAATCCCAAGGTCTTCATACTCTTCATACAAATTTTCACCTCCCACTTTACCCCATTAGGTGTTGAACAACGTTTTTGATGAAGAGTCTACACGCAAAAGAATGCCCCCTTACTCAAAAAAGGCCCGTTTCTCAAGAAAGTTTCACTGTCCATCTAACCCCTTTCGGAGATGAATTTCCAAAAATGCTGAAACTTGTTTTCTTACGTTGCAAATAAGAACCTGTGCAAGTGTGCACGAAATGTTACCACTCCTACTCAAAGAATCCCAAGCTCTTCATGGAAACTTTCACCTCCCTCTTTACCCCATTAGGGGTTGAATTTTCAAAAACGTTGAAATACATGTTTTCAGTTTTTGATGATCAGTCTACACGCAAAAGAATGCACCCCTTACTCAAATAGACCACGTTTTTGTTACAAAGTTTCACTGTGCAATAATTAACCCCTTTTGGGGGTGAATTTCCAAAAATGCTGAAACTTGTTTTCTTATTTTGTATAGAAAAAACTGTACACGAAATATTATCACTCTTACTCAAAGAATTCCAAGTTCCTCATACAAACTTTCACCTGCTGTTTAACCCCTTTAAAGGATGAGTTTTCAAAAATCCTGAAATTAGTTTTATTGTTTTTAGATCGAAAATCTATGCACAAAGTTTTATTACTCTAACTCAAAAATTACGTAAGTTCCATACAAACTTTCAACCCCGATTTGACACCCTTAAGGGATGAGTTTTGAAAAATCCCTTCTTAGTGCTTGCTTGCATTGTATACTTGATCTATTCCAAAAATTTTAAGTTCCTAGGTTCAGTAGTTTCGGCTCTACGTTGATGAGTGAGTCAGTCAGTCAGTCAGTCAGTCAGTCAGGACTTGTCCGTTTATATGTATAGATAATATCAAAGTTACGCACAGAAAAATAAATATTGATATAATACGATACGAACGAATTGTGTTACACAGATTTGACCAGATTAGATGACCAAGTTTCTGAAATCTTTGAATTGGTCCTGATTTTCCGACTTTTATAGTTTATATCAAAAAATTTAATACTGACTCATTTGGATTTATCACCCCTATATTTATCGTTTTTAAGGAAAAGAGGAAGACTAATAAAAGAAAAAATAAATGCTTCATCATATAAAGAAGTAAAAGAAAAAGCGGAGTGTTGAGTGAGCCGGAAATTACTCCACTGACAAGAGCCAAGCTCTTAAATATATGATGATGATACTTATCGTTATCATTTAATATTATCTACCATACGACTAAGTTACACATAGATTTCACGTGGTTGAATGCTTGAATTTCTAAGCAGCCTAGGGCAAATTATCACCCCTCTTTCCACCTTTCGCTCGGTTGCAGTCATCGGAGACATAAACATCAATATCTCCCCAAACTCTTCTGACTCCCGCATTGATGAATATCTTCTCTATACGGCTGCACTCGGACTCCTCCCAGCCCATGTTTTACCTACCAGAAATGAAAATTGCTTGGATCATGTCATGTTCAGAAGTAACCTGAAAGCTCTTGTACTGGTGTTAAACAGCTTTATTACTGATCACGTCCCAGTTCTCTTCTGTTGTAAATATAAACCTGAATCGTATCCCACTCAGACACCAGGGAGGGTCAATATAGCTAGTGTAATTGATGTCATTAACAACACAGATTTCTCTTCCGTCCTATCCTTACAGGACCCTAATCAAGCGGCTGAGAACCTAGTGAATATCTTGTCATCAACAATTCTGGACCACACAAGCCCGGTAAAAACTCCTAGAAGATCTCATATTCTGAAACCATGGATTACCCCTGGTCTTTTACGCTGCATTAGAAATCGAGATAGACTTCACACCAAATCTAATAAAGATACTAATAATTTAATCCTAAAAAAAACTTATCAACGCTATAGAAACTATTGCAATAACCTTTTAAAGAGAGTTAAATTGGCTTATGATAAACAACTAATTGAGAATGCTAAAGGTAAACCAAAGGACACCTGGAACGCCATTAAGAAAGTTGCTAATATTCAACATAATAAAAAATCTTCCCGTGTACTTCTGTATCTCTGTGCAGATGCTCGGTCGTCGGTTGACCGCGTAAATGTTTTCTTTGCTGGTATTGGCAACTCGCTCGCTCAGAGTATAACCAGCGCTAGTAACTACGAGAATATGTCTAAAACCTATGTAAATTATGGTCTCGATAACGCGAGGGACTCTATGGTAATTCTTCCAGTTGATGACGCAGAAGTTGAGCGAATTATTCTTGACCTTAAAAAACATTGCTCGGTTGGCCACGATAGTATACCAACCTCTGTATTAAAGGCTTCTCGGAATAAACTTGTTCCTGTCCTGACATATATCTTTAATCTGTGCATTTCTACCGGTAGCTTCCCTACTGTGTTCAAAAAAGCTCTTGTTCACCCGATTTTCAAAAGTGGCAGTAAAAACAATGTTAGCAATTTCCGCCCAATTTCAGTCCTCACTAGCATTTCTAAAATTTTGGAAAAACTTTTAAATAATCGCTTGATTAACTTCCTAAATAAAAATAACATCCTGGCCCCCAATCAATTTGGATCCAGAAGTGGTAAATCTACAGAGGACGCCGTAGTTACGCTGATAGACAATATTGTAAAAAACTTAGAAGACAAACAGAAAACTATTGGTGTCTTCTTAGACTTGTCTAAAGCGTTTGACACAGTATCTGTCCCTATCTTACTTTCGAAGATGTCTGCCATGGGTATCAGAGGTGTAGCCTTGGAAATTTTTAAAAGTTACTTGACAGGACGGACTCAATGTGTTGTTATTGATCAAATAATAAGCACTGAAACACAACTTGATTACGGGCACACTTCGGCTTGACCACTGTCAAATTATCACTTACGCTGATGATACAGCTCTTATAATTAAGGGTGAAAGTTGGGACGCTGCCCTCAAAGCAACTGAAAACGCGCTTCGTCATATAGCTAAATGGATATCAGCTAATTTACTGACCTTAAACGTAAATAAATCAAATTTTCTTACCTTTTCTCCTACAACTGCACTTCAGCCTGACCTGGGGGTCATTCAAAATATATGTTCATACTTGCCCATCTGCTCCTCAAGCCCAGCCTCGACCTAATCAGTATCCTAATTTAAACATAGACAACCCCTGCACATGTCCTGCTCTTTCCCACGTTCAAAATATCAAATATTTAGGAGTAACTCTCGATTGCAATTTGCGATGGCACCTACACATTGAAAACCTAATCCTAAAAATGAGGAAACTTATATATGTCTTTAAAAATCTGAGAGCAGTGTTAAACATACATTCGCTAAAGACAGTGTATTTTGCACTTGCGCAGTCACTATTAACATACTGTATTAGTGCCTGGGGCGGGGCTTGCAAGACTTTGCTCCTAAGATTAGAAAGGGCACAACGAGCAGTCCTGAAGGTTATGACAAGTAAGCCCTTTTTATATCCCACCACAGACCTTTACCGTGACTGTAATGTTCTTACAGTCAGAGCTCTATTCATTAGACAGATTATTATAAGGAAACACAAAATGTTACCCTTCAATCAGGATCTAGTCAAAAACAAACGTCGTATTGACCTCATCGGTACAATTAACACTCACCGTATGGCTTTGTCTGGACGGCAATTCTTCTATCTGAGTCTGAAATTATATAACCGTATCAATAAAATAATTTTTATCTACAGTGCCTCATTAAAAGAATGCAAGTCAAAAATTACAAAATGGTTGGTCACATTAACATATAATGAGCTCGAGGATCTCCTCGAGTTTCGGTGACCCACTTTCTGCCACCCTCTCTCACACATACACACACACACACACACACACACACACACACACACACACGCACACACACACACACACACACACACACACACACACACACACACACACACACACACACACACACACACACACGCGCGCGCGCGCGCGCGCACGCATGCAAAAGCGCAACTGCGCGTGCCTTATTCATTGTTTTGTTCCAAATTTTTATTGTAAGTTTTCTACTAAAGCTTTTTATAGTAGTTCATTTATCTACCTCATAAGTTTCCATAAGTGCAAAACGGGTATTTACTAGATTTCATAAATTGCGTCGCTTTCCAGGGTGAGGGCCTGGAGATCTGTATTACAGGTTTTTCAATACCTAGTTCTGACTCCAGTCCCTCACAAAGGATACTTTGTACCACTTTCATGTTTACCAACTAGTTGTCAAACTGTTTTGTATGTCCTTTGTGAGGTGAAAATAAATGATATATATATATTTTTTTTTTTTTTTTATCAAGCGATCCCGCGACGCTCCGATTAAAGGCGGTGCCGGCATTCGTTGGTAGTTTTAGACGGTAGTCTTAGTAGTTTGGTTCTTAATCTACAACATTATGTGTACTTGTAAATAACGATGACGACGAAAACCATCTCCGCTCGAATCCATTTCCTTAATTTGCCTATCTCGAAGTACCTGAAAGAATCTTATTTTTATAACTGTTTAAGGAGGCAGGTAAACTTGAACGACTTTTACTTAGTACTTTGTGTATTTTCACAATTACGTTTGTCCGTTTTTAGACAACTTGGCGTGAATGAAAGTAGGTTATTTTAAAATTCTTTTTTTCTGTCTATATGGAAGTTGTAAAATCTTATTAGTGGAAAGGAACACTAAGCAAATATATGTATAATATTTGCTTAGTGCTCCTTTCCACTAGTTATCAAATACATAAATAGCTGACTCAAAACTGGTTCACTATGAACTGCGAACCACGCTAGTACCTACCTGCGATTGTATAAATTGTATCAAGGTCCTTGGTTCCGTCTTCCACCTTAGTTAGGGAAAACTCGGCGCGCGTTCGTAGTGGTCGGTTATGTCACCACTCCCCACGATCAATTGCGTTGTATTTTACACAAACGCTCAATAAAACACAAGTTCTCCGCTGGATTTTAGAGGAGATCAAAAGAGGAATCCTTCTGAATCTGAAGTATCTGTGGTTTCAGACGGACAGAAAAGTGACAGCATTGTTGCCCTCGGGTATCTATATAAACCCTTACAACGATGGCGTTACAACTAAATCATCCTATCAAATACCTATCACGACATAATTAGATAACTCGGGTAAAGATTTGACACCAAACTTAGCTAACTGAAAATTTGCACAAATCTGTTTGTTCGAGTAGTAATAGTTTAATTTCATCACTGACTTTATGATCCAAAACTTGACGTCTGATGGTTTAAGCTTGTCGAATTAACGGCATCTTTGTAAGAGGAGGTTGTTTAGTTTAATGGGCCTTATTAATTTCCAATGGTGTGTAATTGGCAATCGATCACAGCCTCCTCCGCAGCCGGCACCTGTCACCCAAACGACATTATTTAAATTAAATTTCAAATTTCATTTATATTCTTATCTCCCGCCGGGAATATCTAAGAGAAAATTTTGGGTTGATACTTTTACACGATTTGGTGGATTTTGGAATAAGGAGAATAGAGTGATTGGCATTATAAAGGATTGTGAGTTACTCGTAAATTGTATAAGAATATTATAAATGTAAGGGTTTTGTCCTAATTTTACTCAACTATGAAAAATACTGGTATATCGACTTTTTTTTCATAGAGCACCCATCTCTCATTATCAGAGTTTGGACCAATCATTGCAAAATAAGATTTTTTTTACTAGATTGAACGCTCGCTTGTTCAAATTTGATATTCCTAATGGGACGTACTCCTATTAAATATACATTTTCCGTTAAATCCTGTTATCTGCTGCCGAAAAGGAAAATATTGGTCAGGCCCATTTTTTAAATTAAGTATTTGAGGAAATTAATAACTAGTATCGAATTAATTAGTATAGTGTTCGTCAATTAACCGGTAATCGTAAAGGCGTATAAGTAGTCTCGGAGGGCATTTTCAGGAAAAAAAGTGCCGATCACGTTTTTTTGTCTCAGATTACGAACTTTTTGATCTCGTTTTACTCAGCCAAACTTATCGATAATGATACACTTTAAAAAAAATTGTACTTCATTAACCTTTTCAGAAATTTAATTCTCAATTAAAACAGGTTCTGCGGTAGGCACATAGAAATGTGTATATTATTAATACTCATTGTTATGTGCCTACCTACCTACTTGATAAAAAAATTGTACTTCATTAACCTTTTCAGAAATTTAATTCTCAATTAAAACAGGTTCTGCGGTAGGCACATAGAAATGTGTATATTATTAATACTCATTGTTATGTGCCTACCTACCTACTTGATCGCGACTAAGTGTCCATAAATTATTAATTACTAACTATCTATCTTTGCTTCACGGGACGCTATTAGGTATCCACATATTATTATACCTGTAAGTACCCGATTATAAAAATCAGAAGATGAAAAAGAGGGTTATGATTTTTTCTTGCGCACGGTCAAAGTTCATTGGGCACCTTCTATATATATTTTTAAATATCAGCCTCCCAATGTCTCTTGGTGCAGTGTAAAGGGCAAACACATAAATTATGATCGTTCTTATTATGATAGTGGCAATGCTGAGATATGCCCATTTGCAGATATCACAAGCCCCTTTCGAATTAGGGTTCAGGCGGTATACGTATTTTTCTGGATAATACGGGCAGATTCAATCTCGCGGTGGAAGTCTGCGCTATAAATACGCGAATCCCTCTCAGTTTCTAGGTTACCGCATGCCCGCGTCTGAGGGGTCTGGAAAAGGCGATAAATTAGAAAATTTATTAAAACCACCCATTTCCTTTGTCCCCGGCCGAAATGACAAATCGCTCTCTTAATTTATTCCTACTATGAATGGGTACAAGTGTTTGTACTTTTCAATTATTTATTTTTTTACCGATTCAACCGAAACCCATGCACAAAATGCACGTGCTAGTAAAATAACACAGATTGAAAATAGGTACTGAAAAGGTTGCGTATACATTACACTTCTTTAATAATGTTATTAAAACTATCGTGAGACATCTTTAATAAGTATAAAAACAGTTTAAACTCACGTAAAAATTGTCAGGAACGGCCCGACATGTTTCGAACTCATTTGGAGCTCTTCATCAGGGGTAGCTATCCGTGCTGCTACATGACTCACGACAGTCGCGACCCACTGCCACATGTCGGTCATAATTATTACACTTCTTTAAATATAAACTTGGGTATAATATACAAAAAAGTAAGTAAAGTAATTATTACGTATGTCCGGATGTTCGGCTTTCCGGCTGTTCTCGTCTACAGGCCATATTTCTCAATCGATTCTCATGACTTTTCGTAAGTTCGATAATTATACAGTTTTTTTGTAGATTCAGTTTTTAGAAATTTTTCAAAATGGCGAAAATATGGGTTGTAGCCGTAAAAAATTACAAATTTCAGTAATTTCTAGTTATACACAGTTGCGGGGTCTATATACCTAGCTGACAGAGCCACTAATATGTAAAAAGCGCAATTTAAAATGAGCAGGAGGGAGGAAGCCGAATTGTTGCTCGGTAATATTGTTTTTTCCGTTTATTCAGCCTTTTATGAGAGATAAATAATAAGGTACTCTATTTGCCCGTCAGGATTGAAAAAAGTTAAAAGGGATGTGTTCTTAAAATAACAGTCATATCCTTATCTACAACGAGCCTTACAAAGGTAAAATTTAATTAAAATAATGGAACAATTTGGGTCACATAATAGAATCACTCAACAGAGTGATTTTATTATGTGACCCACATTGTTCTATTATTTCTTTTCTTGTCCGAAGTAAAACCGAGAAAGAAGCCACCTATTTAATTGCTCTATTTCATTACTCCTTCTTTAATGCAACAAGATTGCGTAATTAACGTTTTTGTATAGAAAATGCAGAGCAACTGTGCTCCCGTTTCATTGAAAATGTTTCTAAAGAAATTCTACTCCGTGTTAATATTTTTCTGGTGGTATTTAATGACGTGCGACGAAGGTAAAGCTGCAAATGGGTGTTCGAGTAAGGTACAGAGATTAATGTATCTGATATGGCGGAGCCCCTAGTGGAGAATTCCCGCAGTTTGGCCCGCTGCCCGCCTTCGGTCGGAAGCATCTATCGCTTAAAGTCTCAGTATTGGTAAAAATGTTTCTATTTCAATTTAGGTAAATGTGATGTCGGAATATAGATTCGTTGTCGCGTCAGTTAATGTCGTTTTGTGAAAACATAGATGTAGGTTTTTCATGTTTTTTTTTCCTTTTTTTATTGTCTGTGGCGGTTACACTAAAATTGTGATAGAGGTGTAAATTCCCGCTCTGTCATGCTTATTTTGTATAAAGAAGTAGAACTATAAATACAAAGTAAATGCAACTATGATACTTACTGACAATGGTCTCATACTAAAATTGTGTGATGGAGGTGGAACTTACCGCTCTGTCGCGTTAAAATAAGTATTTATACAAAGTTAAAGTTGCAATGCTGCTACGATGTAAAATATTCTAGTAATCATTTAAAATTTCAGTAAAACTGTAAAACTGTGTTTTGTAGGGAATAGATTTATTGCTGATAAAAAAGAAGAACGAACCAGTTATAGCTATTGCGGTGAAAATCAGCGGAATATCAAATCAAATCAAATCAAAATGTTTTATTTGCTTCAGTACAGTATACAAAGGTGTTTATATATATAGGTTTATAATTCTATGTGTACCTACTCAGCCTGCATGCAGGCGTGCAAAATGTTTGCGCGCGCTAACTTAAAATTAAAATAATCATCAATAATACTTGACATCTAACAAAATAATTACAAACAAATAAACAACATAATGTCAAAAGAAAATTAATTACAGAAAAAAAAAGTAGAAGAAAAATAATAATAATAACAAAATGTCAATGCGTGTAAATTAATAATAATCAAAAAATAAGAAATATAAATTTAACACTAGTTGTGCTCGAGTTATGCCTTTAAACACCGGTCTAAAAGCCAGGTTGTAAGGCTACGTTTTTAAAATGTTTCCCTCGAGCACTTTCAGGTTTTTGGGGAGTCGGTTATAAATTATTATACACATATTAAGAGCGTTTCTTCTGTACACACTTTTATGACACCGCGGATGATACAAAAGGTTCATAATGTTTGCTCTAGTCTGCCTGTTTATAAGTTCAACATAACCTTATTCAAAAAAGGTAATAAAATAAGTAGTTTATTCGTTATACGTTAACGCATCCTGTCAATACTGTCGATACTTCGAAGTTATTTATTATGCGTGATAAAACGGTACAAGAAACAATTAAGTATACTAACAAGAATAAAGTAGTCCAGCCAGAGTGAAAATGGGCCATCAAAAAAAGGTTTAATGGGATCTGAAACCGTTGGGTGTAGTTTGAAGTCCTGGTGAATGGTTTACATAACAATAGATAAACGATACAATATGGGTTAGTAATTAGGGGGAGTGTTAAGCGTATCGTAGGTATTAAAGGGATAGTTATTTATTAGTAACTTCACCTTTAAAGGTTATTTACCTACAGGTAAGCGTTTCCAAATCGAATAGACGGTAAGACAGAAATTTATAATTTTAGGATAAATTGCCTTAATAAATTTGTACTGACTTTTGTTTTGTGAAATAAAGTATAAATAAATAAATAAAATAGACATCGTATATATCATAGATGTTACAAATATATATACTGTTACTATGAGTTTATAATAAATATATCATAGATGTTATGTTAGATTTCAGTAGAGAAAATATTTTGCATCGAAAATTCCATCGACATGGAACTTGTACTGATTCCATTCAAGAGTAGTTTCCTTGCATCAGAGGAACAAAATTTAAACATAACTTTTAGCCCCGAATGTAAAGCTACGGACAAAAACTAATGCATGGACATCAAAGATTTTTCGTTTAAATTATGAAGACTGCAAATTACTTACTAACACCCTACAAAGCGTTTAGCGCGAGAATTTGCACCTGCGATTTGCCCCAGGTAAATGAGAACACGCCAAACGACGGCGCGTCGGAAATGACATCTGCGTAGAAGACGCAGTTATCTCATATCTCATTCCAGTTTTTGCGCCTATCTTTCTAAAGAAATTTTGCAAGTGCAAACACATTGCACACGTGCAAAATTCGTAAGCAAATGCAAACACATATACAATACAATACGACAATACTTTATTGCACACCAATAAATTTTACAAATTAGTAATGTTTTCCATCATCCGGATTTTTTATATTTGACAGCATTGATAACTGACATTGACAAGTCTTCATTTAATGGTACTTAATCGCTAAACTGGGCATTAATTATAGTAGTGCTATTTAAATTCAAATTAACCATTTATTTAAAAAATATTTATTTATTCATTTTATTTTATTCTATTTGTGATATAAAGTCATTTAATTGTCGATTGTTTAATATATATTATTTTATTTCATTCAGGCATGTGTCGTTATAACCGTTGATTTTGGTCATAGGAAAGGATGGAAATTTGAGTCAATTAATACTATTTAGTCTTTTTAACATAGCGTCTAAACATTTTTCGGAAATTGAAATAGGTACTTAAATCAATTTAAACAGATCGTATCGCCTAAGTATATGAATATAGGCGATATGATTATACAAGTGTAGTTGCCGTCGCCAATAGGTCTCTACGGTAATTGTAACGTAACAGAAACGTCAGGAAGGCTCAAATAATCAATACACGCGGTATAATCTGTTTAAATTGATTATTTCAATGTGTGACAATGGTGGAAACCGAGAAAATATTACATTTCGAAAACAATTCACTGAGGAAAACACACAATTGGCGCAGGTGCCAAATAAAGTAGGTAAGGCGTTTGACAAAAAACCTGTGTTTCCAAGAAAAAAGCAATATCCCATTCATTTTACGAACGAAATTGGGTATCTAAAAAGTACTTGAAATCACACGAACCCTTATGACATAATAGCAAAGTTTGTTTTATAAATTATAACCTTACCTACGTTCGTTGGGTTCGCCGCATTTAACCCAACAGGTATAAAATATTTTCCTGAATCCGAATTTAATTTCTCACCTTTGAGGTTGAAAATCGTGATTATTCGTATTCCCAATTTGTAATTATTACACCATACGGAGCCTTTGGACAGTAATATATAGTCTAATTATGGAGTGTCCCGTTGATCAAGGTGTTAACTTTGAATGTAAACAATGTTAGGCCTATTTTGTCCTTCTTTCATGAGACCGTGGAGCGGCGGAGTGAAGTAAATTTTTGAGTGGAAATGGGATAAAGTATAGGGTGAACATAGTTCCTCCGTGTGGAATAAAAAGCTATAGGTAACCCTGCTTTTTGCTGCAGCGTAATTGAGTAACATATTTTGCACCCATCGTTAAAACTCAAACCAGTGTATCAAAAACCGTTTAATTCCGTCCTGTCATTTTGGCGCGATAAAGCCTCAAAAAAACATATTTATATGGTTGCGATCATAAAAAAAATGTTATAAGAAAATATATATAATACTAGACGTGCCCGCGGCTTCGCTCGCGTAAATGAAATATGTACTTCCTATTTGTAACACTTGAACATGTAATTTGTTTTTTTTTTATTATATATACTTAATGAAAAAAGGAAACTGTCATTGCAAGTTAAATAAAAGCTTTTTAAAAGGAAACTGCGTTTAGTCCTCATATTTGTATTTCCGAAATAAAATTAATTATAAGCAAAAGGGATTCAACACATTTTATATTTGTATACTTACATGGACTGGAGAGTAATACATACATGTACAAATGTTACTCAAAGCAAATCTAAGCCTAGCAAAGCTTAATAAACAAAAGTAAAAATAATAACCATTAATAGGCAGTGCCGCTTCAGTAACAGACAAATCCGTGGGAAAAGAATCCTCTGAAAATAGGGAACAATCTAGATCTTCTCGAGAAATAAGCAGTAAGGGTCAGAGTATAGCAAAGCTGGACCGATTTTAGGACTAATTTTTTTTTGTTGGTTTGGGCTTAAATTAGATTGAATCTAGTAGATTACGCTAAAATAAGCATATTTTATTCTTTCAACTTTTTCTCTCAGATCGATATTTACCGAGATATTGGGGTTCAAATGCATAAACATATTTTGATGTAGGTACGTAATAATAGTAGACTATTTATGAGGGTCATGTAAGCAAGCGTTTTGACGCTCCGCTCGCTCCGCTATACATGGTCACAAAACAAACCTAACCTAACCTACAGTTTTCGGTTTTCAACCCATGTACCATATTTTCAGACAGCATTTTTACCTTAAAAACCCCTATATCTCGGTAAATATTGATCTGAGAGAAAAAGTTTACATAACAAAACATGCTTATTATAGGGTGTTTTAAAGGATACTTTAATAAAAATGAGGTGTTATATTGACATAAATTTCACGACACCGAAATTTTTCTAAGTCCCAAAACTGGCCCACCTTTCCTATACCGCAACCCCTGAGGTCTTACTAACCACTAACCCAACATTATCGCATCGCATTCTACGCACCGAGATGCAGAACAATGAGTACATTGCCTTGCAAGGATATTTTTCTTGTGTTTATAATAATACATAATCTGTTAAATTCAAATTTAACAAAAATTAAACATGCCATCGCCATTCCTCCATCTCCCGAAACCGTGGTGGTCAATCTGAATAAAACCGTGATGGTCGATCAATCAAAATACAAATTAATATCATAATCACTTAATACTTTCAATTCTCGGCATTTTTTATAACACTTTTTGCTTATAGCACAGAAAATTCGCTGACAATGACAATGCCGATGACATTTAGTTTGACAGAGAAAACAACATACGTCAAGCAAAGTGCGTAGTCATTACATTTCGAGTAAAAAACTTCGATATAACGGCGTACCAACATGACGCCAAAATTTTTGGCTACTTAAACTTAAGTCATATAGCGAAAAGAAACTTTAGGCTACTTGAACCTGAGCCATAAGAGCGAGAAGAACCGAGTATCGCCGGAAATGGTCGACGGTCGCGAAATGAAGAATTTTATGAAGATTTCTTTAGCCGATTGTGAAGGTAATACGTAGTGAAAACGGTATTTTTTACGCTCTTATTCCATTCTCATATTTAGACAATAGATTTGAATAGTTTTTTCTGCGGTAACGTGCATCGTATTGGAGAAACGTGATCTAAAAGAACGTTGAGTTTTGTAAGGCGCCATCTCGCTTCCTCCCTAGTGCGTTATCCCGTTCTGGCATTTTCAATTTTATTATATAGATACTAGGTCGATGCAGAGTCACCCACCGGCTAAGCTTGCACCATAGATTGGAGCGGTTTTTTTCTTTTTTCGAAATTTTCTCTTCGTCTCGACCTAGCGAAATTTAATTTGTGCATTTTGAAATAAAAATTTCTAAAATAGGTTGAGAACTCGTTGAGATCTGCGCATTGTCACAAAGTCCATTCGAGTCGATCCATGGGAGCTTCGCTCGCTCCGCTCCAATGAAATGAAATGAAATAATTTATTCAGTAAGTAGGCCACAAGGGCACTTTTACAAGTCAGATTTTGAGTCTACCGGCATTTCGCAAGAGGAGACCGCTGTTGAGAAGAAAGCCGAAAGAAACTCAACAGTAAGTCATTTTTTCGTGAATTATACTTAAAAACTAATACAATTATATTATAGCTAGGTAATTGATACATATATGTTAGAGGAGATGTACAAGTCTCCAAATCAATGTTTACACTAAAAATTATATAAAATAAAGTGATTTTTTCAGAGATGTAGAAGGTCTCTAGGCGTCACGACACGCAATATAGATCGGTATAATTAATTAATGAAATAATTCAATTCCGTTGAGATGTATAAGGTCTCAAGGAGTCAAAATCAATAACTAATGCAACAAAATAATTAAGTACTTAATTTAGATTTCTTAGAGATGTTTTGAGGTCTCTAGGCGTCACAACATGCAAAACAAAATAAATTAATTTAAATCCTTAGAAAAGTTAAGGACTGAATATGAAACTAACTATACAAAAGAAAAAATAAATAAATAAATAATTAAACTAAATTTCTTAGAGATGTATATGGTCTCTAGGCGTCACAATTTACAAAATAAAAAATATAAATAATAAATATATGATGATAGTTAAATTTCATTCCTCAGAGATGTATAAGGTCTCTGAGCGTCATTGTACAGTACACTAAGTTTATTAGAGATGTATACAGTCTCTAAGTCTCTAAGTAAAAAATAACTTCAGTCGAGTACAGGACGAAGTCTCTCACGTCAGTTCATTGAACACTGGAAAGCAGTTACTACACAACTAATTAGGCCCTTGCTAGTATGAACAGACCGGACCCCACAAACGGCACCCGTTCACGAGCATGACGCATATCTCAGCCATCGCCTCCCTCAACCATATTATAAGGAAGGTTGCGACCCGATCAACGACGCCACCGTAAGCAAAGACCTTTAAGCGAGCATGACTTGCTCACACTGCCGGGCATTCATCACTAATGCTATTTGCCCGGTGAGAAACAACATAATGTGCTCTCATGTTACATTACAAACAAACTAATATTACCGACTAAAATAATGCTTACTTTACATTCACATGACTAAACCACTGGCTTAAAGACATCCCTATCATCTAAAAAGTCATTCACAGTTTAATACGCCTTATTTATTAGATGACGTTTTACGTATGACTTGAATTTGCTGGAAGGTAAACTCACTACTTCGGTAGGTATTTTGTTATAGAAACGTACACAGTTCCCCACGAACGAAGAGCTAACTTTACGGAGACGATGAGCAGGCATAAGAAGCTTATTCTTCCTTCTTGTATTATACTGGTGAATGTCACTGTTGAGCTTGAATGCATGTAGATTTTTCCGGACATACATAATATTCTCAAGGATATATTGTGACGCCATGGTGAGAATTTTGGCTTCCTTGAATTTTTCTCTTAGCGATGCACGAGCTCCTAGTGCAAAAACTGAGCGTACGGCTCGTTTTTGTAGCACGAAGATGGTTTGGATGTCCGCCGCTTTTCCCCACAACAGAATTCCATATGACATTACACTATGAAAATAACTGAAATACACAAGCCTTGCCGTCTCGACGTTTGTTGACTGTCTGATTCGCCTCACTGCATAGGCTGCGGAACTAAGCTTACCTGCAAGAGTGGCTATATGCGCATTCCATTGCAGTTTTGAGTCCAAAGTAACACCCAGAAACACTGTTTTGTCTTCAAATTCTAGTACATCACCTTTCAATGTCACCTTGGCACAATCTACTTGTTTCACATTCGGTAATGTGAATTTAATGCACTTGGTTTTCTTTGCATTTAAAAGTAGGTTATTTGCAGTAAACCAATCCACAATAGTAGACAGCGCGTCGTTAATAATAACAAAGCTATTTTCTTGTCTTTTAACTTTGAAAAGGAGAGAAGTATCGTCTGCAAATAACACAATTTCATGTTTATCTTGCACAAGGTTTGGTAGATCATTAATATACACTAGAAACAGAAAGGGGCCTAGAATTGAGCCCTGAGGTATACCATAGCAACAGGTGATCCAGTTGATTGCATTCCGTTGATGACTACGCGTTGCGTTCTGCCTGAAAGATATGATGTGACAAGGTCAAGTGCACCGTTCTTTACTCCGTAGTGTTTCAATTTACGTATTAAATTATTATGATCAACGCAATCAAATGCCTTAGATAGGTCGCAAAAAATTCCAACAACATCTTGAGCCTTTTCCCAGGCATCAAAGATGTGTTTAACCAGCACCACCCCTGCATCAGTGGTGGAGCGACCTTAAGTGAATCCAAATTGACTGCTATGTAATAGGTTATGTCGATTAAAGTGAGATGTAAGTTGATTAAGAATGAGTTTCTCAAAAACTTTACTTTATGCAGGTAGTATTGATATTGGTCTAAAATTTGTGGGGTCTGATTTAGTTCCCGATTTGAATAAAGGTATGATCTTGCTGTGCTTCATCAAATCAGGAAATACTCCATTATCAATACATTTGTTAAAAATATCGGCCAAATATGGTGCAATCGCCTCTACGATTGAATGTAACACTTTCACAGAAAGGCCCCACAGATCTTCGGTCTTCTTCAAATTTAAAGATCTGAAGGTTTTAATAACATTGTTAGGGGTAACATGAGTAAATTTGAAGATCTCTGTACATTCTGTTACATTCGTTATTAATATTGATTCAGCAACATCTGGTGATGAATTTAATGACTGCGTCGTCTCCACAGGTATATTAGAAAAGAACCGCTCAAAGTGATGCGCAACTTCAAGATCGGAAGTTACTAATGTATCGTTAATTTGTAGGTTATAATGACGATCTTTGACTTTAGTCTTCCCAGTTTCGTCATTGATCATCTTCCAAACAGTTTTCACTTTATCACTAGAATTAATGATCTTCTTGGACAGGTAATCAGATTTAGCGGCTGCACACATTTGCTTGAAAGATTTAGAAAAATTCTTCACGTACTCCTGAAATTCCGGTCTCTTATCGATTGATCTTTGATCATAAAGATCGTAGAGACGAAGTCTTTTTTCGTGGATTTCTGGAGTAGCCCAGTCGCTAAATATAGTTTTAACCTTGCTTTGTACTTTTTTCAGACTGAGACAGGAATCAAATTCTTTTTTTATGCAATCAAACAAGACCTTACACATGTCGTCCGCATCCTCTTGAGGAAACGAAAGATAACTCATTTTTTCCTGAATATTTCGATTGAATAAATCTAAGCGATGCTCAGTAATAGGTCTGCACATAGTGTTTTGTGGATCAATTTCAATTTTCCTACTGAAACTGAATGATGCTTGTTGTCCACAGTGGTCAGAGCCTAGTTCAATTATATATCATTAACCTACCTTCTAAGAGTATTTGCCATATTCATTGCAAAATATCTGCAATGTATGTGTGTATGTACAAATATATTTTTATCTGTAATGATCGCGGTAAAAACATTGAAAAGCCCTGGAGACGATAACGTAACGAATGATATCATCAAAGCACTCAACGAACCTCTAACTCCTGTTTTGACTGAACTGTTTAACGAGGTTATAAAACAGGAGAAAATACCTAAACAATGGGAATCTTCCGTAATAACACTACTCTACAAGAAGGGGGACCCGCACAACATAAATAACTATCGTCCTATAAGTCTACTGCAAAGCCTGTATAAACTCTTTACGAATGTTGTGCTCTCAAGAATGCGGAAACATTGAGAATTCCAACAACCAAGGGAACAAGCTGGATTTAGACGAAATTACTCTACTCTGGACCATATATTCACAGTCAGACAAATTGTTGAAAGATCTATTGAATACCGTAAAACGATCTACCTGGCGTTCATTGATTATTCCAAGACTTTCGACTCTATATCACACGAAAAGCTCTGGAGCGCCCTGAACGAACAAGGAATTGATAGCAAATATACTAAAATCTTAAAAGTAATATACCAGAACTGCAAAGCCCTAGTCAAACTCGAAAGAAAAGGAGAGGAGTTTAAAATAAAACGAGGTGTAAGGCAGGGGGACCCGATTTCACCGAATTTGTTTAATGCACTCCTAGAGCACATTTTCAGAAAAATTAACTGGCCCAGACTAGGAATCAATATCAACGGAGAATATCTTAACCATCTACGATTCGCCGATGATATCGTTTTAATATCAGAAACCCACCAAGACCTTCAATATATGATAGAGACACTGAATATTTATAGTAGAGAGTGTGGTTTAGAGATGAACTTGGATAAGACGTGCGTCATGACCAATGGAGAGAAAATAGGTATATCTATAGAAGCAAATGTCATTAATTACGTGAACGAATATACATACCTAGGACAAATATATCTTTAAACGGTCGCTATATAGAAGAAGTTGAAAGAAGGATTAAGAAAGCTTGGAGTTCGTACTGGGCACATAAACACATTTTCAAATCTAAACTTGACATCAAACTAAAAAAGACTGTGATCGATTCTGTTGTGACACCAACACTACTTTACGGATGCCAAACCTGGGCCATAACTAAAGAAATAATTGATAAAATACAAAAATTCCAAAGGGCTATCGAGAGAAGTTTACTAGGAATAAAAATAAAAGACAGATTAAAAAACATAGAAATACGTAAAAAAACCAAGATTTTAGATGCAGCGGAAATGGTATGCCGTCTAAAGTGGCGCTGGGCCGGTCACACAGCAAGAACCAATGATGGTAGGTGGAGCGAGAAAGTACTGAATAATGTTAATAGCTTCAAATGTCGACTCAGAGACTTCTTAATAAATAAATGCTATTATCATGTTAGCGATTTTGTCTGTAATCAATAATTAATTGTTCGAAATATATGTTTATAATTATTTTAATTGTTTAAGCAGATAATTGTTGTCTTTGTAACTATTTAATAATATTTTCTTTGTTTTTAGTTAAGGTTATGTTATATTTTAAATAAAAATGCATTTAATTTAATTTAATTGTGACATTAGAATGTAATATTTTGATAATTGATTGTAATACTTTGATAATTTATTATTATTATTATTATTTCCGACACAATTGTAAGATTGTTATGGAATAAATGTCTTTTTCTCAAACATGCAATGAAATATTGTCTTTGCGTTCCTTATAATAGGCTCGGAAGTATCGGTTTTTGGGCGCAACAACTCGAGAGGACTGTAAAGGGATTTCATACTGCTTTTCAGGCCTAGGCCTGCAAAGTAACTTTTTTTTGTTTCAACAACAAGGTCATTCACACAGCTGGCTGGTTTGACACAAAGCAGGTTTTGTTTTTAAAGGTTGGTTGTTAGACACTTGTGGAAAAAAAATCCAAGATGGCGACTTTTTTTTTAAATTTAATATAAAATATCGAAAAAAAAAACGATTTGTATGGAGAAAATTTCGAATTGGTCCTAGGAGGCTGAAATTCGGTATCCGGGGGTTGTTGGGGCTCCTGAGTCAGAATCTGAAATCGGATTTTTAAAATTCGGTCAAATTCGGATTCAGGGGCTCTTGGGGCTCAAAAATATGAATCTGAAATCTTGTCCGAAAATTCGGTCAAATTCGGAAAATGTCGAAAAAAAACGATTTGTATGGAGAAAATTTCAAATTGGTCCTAGGAGGGTGAAATTCGGTATCCGGGGGTTTTTGGGGCTCCTGAGTCAGAATCTGAAATCGGATTTTTTAAATTCGGTCAAATTCGGCATCGGGGGGCTCTCGGGGCTCAAAAATATGAATCTGAAATCTTGTCCGAAAATTCGGTCAAATTCGGAAAATGTCGAAAAAAAACGAGTTGTTTGGAGAAAATTTCAAATTGGTCCTAGGAGGCTGAAATTCGGTATCCGGGGGTTTTTGGGGCTCCTGAGTCAGAATCTGAAATCGGATTTTTTAAATTCGGTATCGGGGGGCTCTCGGGGCTCAAAAATATGAATCTGAAATCTTGTCCGAAAATTCGGTCAAATTCGGAAAATATTGAAAAAAAAAACGATGTATGGAGAAAATTTCAAATTGGTCCTAGGAGGCTGAAATTCGGTATCCGGGGGTTTTCGGGGCTCCTGAGTCAGAATCTGAAATTTGATTTTTAAAATTCGGTCAAATTCGGAAAATATCGGACAAACAATATTAAGTGTTATTTTTTGAAGTGTATTTTTTTATTTCATTGTATGTTTGAGAAAAGCACTATACATGCCTCGTCGTGAAAACGGATTACCGGCCTCGTATCACTATCCGGCCTCGCTCGCACGCTCGCTCGGCCGTATATACCTACTTGGCCGGAAATCCTCATTTTCCCGGCCTCTGATGTAATGTACTATATCTTTATCTTTATCTTTACTGCACTGGTACCCGCGTGAAGCTCGCCGACCGCGAGGGCGGCCGCGCCGCCGCTGGCTCGACGACCTCGCCCAGCAGGCTGGCGTCGCGTGGACGCGACTGGCTGCCGATAGAGAGGTGTGGAACGAGATGGAGGAGGCCTTTGTCCAAAAATGGACAGACCCAAAGAACTTTAAAATGTGATTTTAATTTATTCTGTGATTTTAATGATTTTAATTTAATTAATTAAATTTGTAATTGTAATGATGGCTTCCTATATTTTAATGAATTGATTATTTATATTTTTACTTTATATAATTAACTAATGACATGTTACTTTTATTATTTAATAATTATACAACTAAATAACTTCGGCATGTACAATATTTTAATTTACTATTTAATAATTTAATATGGCAATTTTAATGAACTAGTAGATGTTAATAATTTGAAATGTATTAAAGTGTAGAGCATGATTAGTAATATTTTTAATTTTTAATTATTAGTTATGATATGAATGTATAATTTGGTTGCTTTATAGTGTTAAGTAACTTTGTAATTTATTAAGTCAATTTGTATTTTTTTTGCCGAAAAGTCATTATTTTTAGATTCTAGGAACCACCTTCTGTTTCTATACATTCTCTGTTTTGGGTTAATAAATGGCTTTATTATTATTATTATTATTAATGATCGCGGTACCTACAATATATTTGATCGTAACTTTAGTCAATCACACTACCGGCATTAAATTAAAATAACTATACACAAAGAAAACAATATTACTTTAGTATCTAATGATATTATATTTTAAAACACAAGGTACCTACTGCCCCAATGCTTTTTACGTATTATTCGCTCGTATTACGCGAATGTATCTAAACTTTACACGTTTATGAATTCATGTCTCGTTCATTTGAAGACGGTATTGCTAGGTATTGAAGAATCTAAACTTAGACAACTTACTTCAAAACTTCTTATGTGAATTTAAAATAAACTTAATAAAAACAGTCTGGTATGCATGCTTAAACTATCGAGTGCTTACTCGTAGATTACTATTTACTATGTCAACTTTAGTTTTAAACCCAATCCCTCACAATGTAAAGCGTAAGCAAGCAAATTCCGAGTTGATAATCGGAAACCGTTCCGCTCGAAACGAACTCACTTTACCGAGCTTCGCAAACAAAATTTCATTAATCTACTATTTTTCCCAAACAAACAGAGAGGTGACCGTGCAATTGGAAAAGGCTCGATGCTATTAATTGTCCCGCGAGTAACAAGGGGTTTTTGTGAAGTCGCACTTGTAGAACCGAGAGCCGGTCGATGCCGGGCGGGGTTGTGCCATACGGCCTCAGTGTGCCTCGCGTCTGCCCCCACGACGCTCGCCCGCGCCCGGTGCACTCGCCGCCGCTCGCTGCGTCTCCCCGCGACTCAACTCGCCTCGACCAGCATCGCCCAGCCCGCGCGGCCGCGGCATGTAGGAGCAACGCTACAGGTGCCCGCTTTACCTACTCGCCGCATGAAAAATGTGTGTATTTTCATAAATAAATGGACACAAAAAAGTTTGTACCGTTACGTAACGTAATATTTATGGCCTATGTGTTGTAGCTTGTTTGACAACTCTCGAAAGTTGGGAATTGAAGTAAAAGGACGAAATTTGTTTGATAAAAGTTTTATGGATAATTAATTAGCTACCTACGTTTCTGTCAAAATTATTAAGATGTTTATAAGTTTTGTAAAGTGTATAAAAGTACTTTCGGAGCACTGTTTACATAATTCGGTGGCGCAAGTTGATGGGGAGGTTATGAGCGTGAAAGACAATAAGCTATAGATTTTCGGTTATCGTTTATAAAAGTTTACAAGGTCGAGTTTGGCTTGAGTGCGCATTGCGCATGATCTGCGCAAGAGGAACCAAAACTTGGTACATAAGTACTTATACTAGAGGGGATGTACCTGTAACGGGGTTAGAGCAAAATTTCCTGTGACCTGGATTTTATTTGGCGAAGCAGGCGTGCTTCCGCGGCGAATCCGTCTGGAGGAAACTTAGCGGGCTCTAACGAGTTTATTAATTATTACAATCCCGGACCACTTGCAAATTACACTTAGTCTTCACAACGGATTCTTTTATCGGTGTCAGGATTTATTTCTTAAAAGTTGAGACTTCTGGATGAAGAAATATAAACTCTCCTTGGGAATAACTTGATATTAGCCGGCAATTATTCAATTCTTATATGTAGATAGTTGACACTTATTTCGATATTTATAGCCCGACAGGTAGCTTTTTAGCCTACGCCATGTTGCGGATTTTTAATGGTACTTACTAATTTATTTAACTGGCAACGATAAATTTTTGGTAACTGACGTTGAAAATCAGTAAATAATTAGGACTAAATATAAAATTTCGAGTAATTTTCGCACTATAAAGCCAAAACTAGCCAACGATGAAAGTCAAGTTCTTATCAATACAATTAAATATTTATTTCAAAAGAAGAAGGAAGGATTGAGCTGCATTACGATACAATGTTTCGAGATAAACGAAATAATTAATAGTTTTTTTTTTTATTTAACAAATATTTTTAAAATTTTAAGAGGGGAAGTGAAATTTAGTCTCATATAAAGGCAGCTCGAGGCTTTTCCAATGTCAGTTTGTAAAGCCTGACCAGAAATATTTGAGGATGCGCCAGATTCCGGAATTTCCCTGGAACTAATTTCCGGAGTTTTACTGGAAATGATTTTATGATAGTTCGTCAACAATGTCAATGTCATTCGTTGTGGTTTATTTAAAAGACAAATATTTTAAAGTATCCTAATAAAATGCCGAAATCTATTCACAGTCGTACTACCATAGGAACTGACAGATATTAAAACTAATGTCATTATAGTGCGTTTGCGATTGGTTACAAATTTGTTGCCATATAAATCTTTGAAATAGCGCCCTCTTGACAATCCTCATATATTTCTGGTTAGGCTTTAATAGTGACGCGTTTTAATTTTGCTCGATGCCAAGTTTTAAAGCAACAAGAATATATTTTTTTTAAGTAACGGAATAGAACGACTAAAAGATAAACAAATCAGAACGCTATTATATTATGCAACGTAATGCTATAAAGGTTAAATAAGACAAAAGAGAAACTAAAGATGCATACTATGTTTTTTCATAAAGTCACTTATAACAAAGATAAACGAAACGAAGAAGAGACTTGAAATTTACAGGGCGAGGGATGAATGGAGGAAGAAAATCATCATACTAACAAAGATTGGGTTCTGATAAAAAAAAATAGGATTGATTGACATCCTAAAAAATGACATCATGCCTATTCATTGGTTTGACACAAAGATAACTTTGTGTGATAAAATCATTATTCTCTTTTTGCAATTCAGGTGCTTTATACATATTAACTGACTAAAATCAATTACTAGTATATTGGGAGCTTGACGCTTGAGAACTTGAAACCATTTGGCTATTTTTGATCTTAAACTTTTTATATTATTTGCATAGATCATTTTCCGATACCGTTTTAATACAAGACAAGTCGACGAGCTTTTTTTTTAATATCTTTTATTATTCTACCTGAAAGTAAGTACCTACAGTAGCGGCAAAAGATCCTATACATCCTAAACATTTTAATTTAAAGTTTATAGGATCCAAGACAGCATTGTAATAGCCAGCCAAAATTGAAATTGATAACAAAAATAAAAAGGTATAGGTATTTGTTTGTGTAGTTACGACTATTTTAGGTATGTACCTACTCGTATTACGTGTATGGTTTTTAAAAAGCGTGTTAATGACGTTGATTTAAACAATAACTAGAACAAAGACTTTATATTTGCTAAAAGTGAAATGGCAGGTTAGTATTTCGTTCTAAAACCTTTTGCGATGGTAAATGTGTGGCATTTTTCACACATGTTGTGATACATTATCGCTACTGTACCTATTAGCTACAAAACTATTTGCTTCAACACTCTTGACTACCTATTACCTATAAAACGATTTGCTTCATCACTCCTGACCACTGAAATTGATTTCTCTGCATGACGGCCATAATCTGGGTATAATCCAAACACGAGTGCTTAAGCTGTTACTGAACTAGCATTACACATATCTTTCATCTCGTAAATGGCTTGCCATCTATCCTAGCACGATACCGACGAACAGAATACGTCCCTTTCCAACCGCTATGCACGGTCTTATGCTCCCTATTTATTATGTCATGCAAATGCCTGCAAATGGCAAATGTCAGCTCGTATCTGTTCATTCAATTAAATGTGGTTGGAATTAAAATGGACTCGGAGAATAATACAACGGAGTACCTACGTACTCGGTCGCCGGTAGAAATTTGGCCGAATGAACTTCAACAATACTTTTAAATGCCGAATTGGTTGAAACCAAAAACATACACTTTTAACACAAAGATCTTAATGACCGAGATAAGGCGCCTTCTATCAACTATAAGATTTGTAATTGATGCATTTTGAATTTTGAACAGGAGAATTTTTCAGAAAACGTATGATTATATAGCTAAATACTTACCTAAAAACTAGCATTTTTATTATCCAATCGCGTAGAGTGATACCAAAAAGCGCTCGCTGTGATCTCATGATAGCTTTGTTGCTGTTATCGTTATTCAGAAGAGCACTTTTCTACTTCAACTTTGTATGATAAAGTCTGATCTACATAAATGTTACCTTTAGAATGTTAGTACTTATCTTACTGTATGAAACATTTGCGTCGTTTCCATTTTTGATATTCCGATTTTATATAAAATAAAAACATTCTACTCTGGCGTCTTCAGCTTAGCTTAGAAATTGTTAGGACTACTAGAATGCTGTTTGCCATAAACTATAGTGGTCTTCCTACATTTTTTTAAATCGAAATAAAGGGAATTAAGTGAAAATGATACCTTTAACGCATTAAGTATCAAATGGCATTCTAAACATTGAAAAATTCTAAGAGTGTCATGTGTTCTACGAAACCCTACACTTTGCAGAACTAGACATAATATTGGCTGGTTTTAATAAATTACATTATACATAGTTTTGTTCATATCATACACTTCGACTTTTTGCCATATCTTTGAAGAGTCCCCTAACTAAATACCTACCTACGAGGTATTATTTAGGTACGTGGTAATCTTAATCCCACTAATCCTTCGTTTGTGTCGTATGTTACAAAATCACGACAAAGATAAAATAAACACACCGTAGGTTTCAGATTTAATCCTAAAATTACATAAAATAATTCCACTTTAAACACACACTCGTGACTCATGAGTTGTGCGACATACTCGTATGTAAGCATGACAACAAAAAACGATACCGTGGCGAAGTCAAGTCCAGAAATTCAAATAGAACTTCTGTTTATTATTTATTTCTCTCTTGGGGATCCCATTCTTCCACCGACAAACGATTAATTGATTTTTTATTTCAGTGATATTTTTGCTTCAGCAAGTCAAGCACTGTTCGTAATTCTTGTAAATATCATTTATTGATTTGGTTACGTTAGGTTTGCTTTTTAATAATCCTAAATATGATATGGTTTCCGAGAGCTATTCTTTCAATAAAGGTATATGTCGTTGAAAATTGAAATTAAATAACCGAAAAAAATATTGTCAACGAAACAAGGGTAAACGATAATCTAACGCATCATGCATGCATAATTGCATATGCCATCGTGCATGTATCTCGCATGAACTGAGATCGAACTTTAAGAAATCTGTCCTGTGTTGGTTTTCCTACGGCTCTAAAAAATCTATTAACTACTTATAAGTAAGATTTACTCATCTACTTTTTTTATTCTTATATCGATCAGGGGTGCGTCCCATGAGATATTATAACTACATAATATATAATTTCATATTAATAACGTTCACAAGATATAATAAACTTTTGCTATAACATCAAAATCAATATTTTTATTAGGAATAACGGTCAATTAGCATAATACTCATGATGTAGAATTATTTTTTATATAACACTCAAATACTGTAAATTCAGTTGATATAACATACATAACGTATATCGATCATAGTATATACTTTCTTTTCGTATAATGATTAGAAAATATAATAGCGTATGATATACTAAATAGGTTATAACTGCTATGCCCCTAAAATGAAACATGGGTCAAAAACCGAAAACTGTAGGTTAGGTTAGGTTTGTTTTATGACCATGGATAGCGGAGCGAGCGAAGCGAGTGGAGCGTCAAAATGCTTGCTTGCATGGAGGTAAGTATATTAAAATTTAACAGCGAACTATTGCATACGTATGTACACAATTGATAATGGCAGATGAAATTCTGGCAAATACGAGTATATCGTTTGGAAGAACTGCGACAAAATAGAATATGGGTCAAAAACCGAAAACTGTAGGTTAGGTTAGGTTTGTTTTATGACCATGGATAGCGGAAGCGGAGCGAGCGAAGCGAGCGTAGCGTCAAAATTCTTGCTTGCATGGAGATACATAATAATATATTAAAATTTTACAGCGAACTATTGCATAAGTATGTACACAATAGATGTGCAGCCGGTTATTCTATACGAGCATTATGCATTTTGGTGTTAGATGTATTGAGTATTATACATTATAAATCTGAGATATTATGAACGTTATACGTTATGATCGTTATATACAATGATATTATACTTAAATAACGTTATACTTAACAAAAATATTTATACTTTGGGACGAAGAGGGTTGAGAGTCAATAGGCAGAAGACAGAGGACATGTACTGCGACTTTTCCTGTAACAATGCAGGTGCTATTCCATGTCCGCACATTGAAAACACATCTTTCAACAGAGTGGAAGAGTTTAAGTATCTTGGATCCATTGTGGCACCAAGTCCACCGACCGCCTGGCTGAAATGGAGGCCTCTTTCTGGCATCCTATGCGATTTCCGCATGCCGATAACAATCAAATAGCAGTGAGATAGCTCTACTATACGAAACAGAATGCTGGCCAATGAGAAAGTCAAATGAACAGAAGATGTACCTACATCACAGAAATGAATATGCTGCGGTGGTCTGGTAGAGTCTCTAAAATGGATAAAATAAAAAATGAATACATCCGTGGTACTTTTAAAGGGCATGTATTTAAATCGATATCTGTATATTCCCTTTTTTCGATCAAAATATTTGAAAGTTTCACCAAAAATACTGACTTGCACACTAATTATGCACACTTAATAATGCGAATTCAATATACTATTTAAAGGTATTTGCAAAACTGTTTTACTGGATATAAAAAAAAAACTAACCTAACCTAACCCGGCCGAGTCGGATCTTAGTCTGCAGTGGGAGGATAATTAGTGTGCAAGTCAGTATTTTTGGTGAAACTTTCAAATATATCCTATGTACGAATCATATTTTTGGTGTGAATTCGGTTAAAAAGGTCATCTCGTTTTCTATGATGTTTAAGTTTTTTTTGTAGGACATGTTCAGTTAATCAATTGTTTTTTTTGCACAGCATTCGTTTTTCTGGTATGCATTTAGTTAATTAGTGGAGTTACTTAGTCTACTGAAAAATTATACAGATGTGCATTTAAATATATCCCCTTTTAAAGTAGCCCTGATACACGCAAAACAGCCACGCACTGGAACGGCCACGTAATGAGAGAAGATGATGACCATATGACTAGAAAAGCAAATCGCTTCGTGCAAATAAGTGAAAAACTGACAACATAAAGGTCGCTCCGTTCATTTGCCTGCTTAGGCATATAGATATATATTCGTGTCATATTTTCTGAATCGTACGACAAGCAAGGTTATGAAGATTTGCGCTAGCTCAGTTGTTCAGGTAGTTTCAAATAATTTCCAGAAATCTGGTGAAGCAATATACGGGCGTTACTTTTAACAGAGTGAGCATTTCCAACTTTTAATGGTTATCGAGAGCGCAGCACATGTGAATCGCCACCGCGTGGAATTGAAAAATAAAAGTAATATTGCTACGAGCGATAATTGCGGCTTTCTGTGGCCGCAACAATATTGCGGTACATATTATGCTCCAACCTTTAATATTATTTTAAGTTCCCCGCAACGTTTTCGGTGAAAATTAGTTTTGCTTGTGGGAAGTTTGTTCCCGTATATCATTTGGAAGTTTCAGATTTTGGCGATGAGCGGTAGGGCCAAAACATTATTTACGTAACGTTATGGTGACAACTCGCCACGTAAAAACGTCGTGAGTCGTAACGTGGTAAAATGAACATAAAACCAATTTAACTGCCGTCTAACAATATCAATTGTTAAAATACAGTTTTTATCCTCACGTTAATGAACGTGAGGTTAAAGAAAACGGTCTTTCCGTGAATTTTAAGCTTATCATTACGGCATAGACTCTAGACTTCCACGTCAACTTTTAAGAAGTCGCTGCAACTAGAATTACGGATTGATATTATCAGCTTCTCAAATAGTTTGCATTTCATCATAATTAAAGCTAAAAATATTAGTCATCTTTATCATCATAGGTAAGTTTCATATTGTATACACTTAATCCACAACGTGCAAAGGTACGAATCATATTCCACAAGTTAAAATTGGTTCCAATGTTAACGTGTATTGTTGTATTGTCCAACGAGTGTTAATTACGATATGTTGATACAGTGACATCGGATAGCACAGAGGGACTCAATTAGTTAATGTCGATCCGGACGATAGGGCGTGACCACGACCACACGTGCACAAGTACCGATAGGAACGAAAACAAAAGCATCCATACAACCGGGAACTTGCATTAACTTGGAATTTATAGTTTTAGTTATACCAGTGCCTTAAAGCGAAATAAGTTAACTCAAAACATATATGCTCATAATAAATGCTAAAATCTACTACAAAAAGGGCACTTGAAAAATATTGCTAATTTTTCATAATTAACAGTAAAACTTATGATATTTATCAATTTCTACACCACAACGTTAACATACTTGTATAACAGCTGTATACGCTGTGTTTTAGAACAGCATTGTAAAATATTACACCTACTAAGTAACTCCGTGGCGTTTTCTATGAAACGATTTTACCTACCGACCTATGTCAATAACCTAATCACATTTGGCCAGTATGGGACATTATGATTCGTATAATCTCATTTAATTGATACAATGTATTTTTTTGTTGTAAGTTCCCAATACCCAAGTATTTGTTCCTCGTTAGACTCAAGAGAGTTTATTGGACGTAAAATTATCGTAGGCAATTTTAGGATTAGGGCTAAAATGCGTGGTTATTTTATGGTTGTCGTTATTCTGGAACGATACATTTTCCGGCCGTGGAAACTGATTTTCCGAGATAAAGTTTATGAATTTTTTATAAAGCGTTCAACATGGTTTGTGGTGGTAACAAGTGGCGTAAATTATTTTGTCTGGTATGGAGATGAAGCAAACATCCGGCGATGAATACAATAAAAGCTGCATTCAATTCGCTCAAATGGGTTGCTAGTAGATATTGAAAATGAAAGCACTTAAATTCATTTTTGCTAAATAATTTATCATTCACAATAAAATTCCCACCCAATGCCGTCGGCCAGGTAAAGTAAGTTTGAACTTTTCCTGGAACTCTCAGAATCGTTAAATATTAACGTGAACTTGAGTTTGCGAGATACTCCCTAGGGAACAAATCTTTTAACCCTCAAGACATAGGTTACATCAGACTGGGAATAATCCCCTATTGAATGGAGCCAGATGCTTTTGCGTGTCTCGAAAATTTATTACAGCAGATTAAGTACGGTTTCGGTGTAGAAGAAATATATATTTTGCTTGAGGTACCCTTCTTTTATAGAGATGGAGTCTTGTGGTAAAAACACGTGGCAAGAACGAGATATCTGAAAATTATTCCGTCCATTAAATTGAATTATGCTGCGCAGGGACTCCATAGCTAAAAAGGTGATTTTTTGTGTTCCCGTACAACAGCTAGCCTTTATGTGTATGCTTTATGTGACAATAGTGGATTATCAATTTGAATACGGTGCTTATTATGAGACTGAAGAAAACTATCAACCAACAAACCAATTAATAACAATGACAGATCCACTAATGTTGAATTGTTGATGGCATAACAAGAATTAGGTCCCTTGTTCGCACATTAGACATGTATTTGATGAAAATTGTCAAGTTACGATTGCAATCAACGTATCGTACGAAACGTACGAAGGAGCTGTCGACGTTTGTACTAGTCGCACATGTATATATACTGTTCACAGCTACTTATAGCTTGCTATAAGCTTGACACGGTTCACACGGTGCTACGTATTTTCATTAAAAGGTCAGTGTTTCCTGTTATAATATAATTAGTAAAATAAGCAAACACACTCTTTGACATGAGACAACAGACTGTCTGACGTTTATTCAAGGAGTCTAGTCTATACTACTACATCTCCCTTCTCTTGCAATAAACAATATAAAAACAAAATATAAAATAAACAAGTTAACTTATACTCTCTCAACAATAGTAACAATAACAAAACACATTACCTACTACCTTATCCTCTAAATCAAAATCATGTCTCTGAGGCGCACTAAACTAACTACGCATTCACGCCGACAGAACCACCCGCTGCACTCGTATTTAATCATATACTCGTATCCGTGGTTGAAAGTCGTGTTCTCAATCTGCGACCCATTAGTAACTCCGCTGGTGAGTACTTTTGACCAGATATGGGAGTATTTCTGAAATTTAGCAATGCTAATTGCCAATCCATCTTGTCCTCTTGCGCCTTAAGGAACAGTTTTTCCACCGTTTGAACGTTGCACTCACCCAAATCACTTGAACGTAACGTTGCACTCGTTACGTGTTCAAAATTATAGTAGCTCGAGAATTCTTTGAACTCTTGTGCATCGAAGAGTGAACTATTATCCGTCACCACCTTCTGAGGAATTCCTAATCGGCCAAAAAAGTCTTTCATATGCATTATCATTGTGCCGCTCGTTAGACTATTCAAACACGCGACTTCTAAAAACTTTGAGTAATAGTCTACAACAATCAAATAATGTTTTTGTTGAAATTCAAAAACATTTGCGGCTACTACACTCCAGGGTAGATTCGGTCTCCTTAACAGATGTGCTCGCACTGGCTCACGCGCTGGCGCCGCGCGATGGCAGTGGCAGGGCTCCTCCACTTGATGCATAGTACACGTACCATCTGTATGCGCGACGTCATTAGATCCCTGTTCTAAGGGTGCAATTCGCAACATTATTCTCTTGGAAGCTGAAACAATAGGTGGTACTGACTCGTCAATTGATGTTTTATTGACTTAAGGCATGCATCCTGTCACTTCAAACACTGAATTGTCACATTTTTGTTGTGTATCACTTCGTGCAATTAATTGCAATTCAGTGCATGCCTTTCGTCCCAACAAGTTATGACACTCAATATTTAAAACAAATACTTTCTGCTCTGACGTATAGGTTTTGTACTTCATACTTGCCATAAAGTATCCTACAACAGGCAAGCGTTTTTGGCTAACTTCTTTGAGCACTGCTGTAGTTTTTTGTAGTATATGCTTACTAAAGCCTGCCTGTTTAAAACAGTTCCATGACATAACAGATGTATCCGCGCCGCTGTCTAGTTTAAACTTTATTACCACATTATTTGTCAAAATATTCTCTGACCAAAACAACCCACTGTTTATTGCGTTGACAGTAATATTTTCAAGGCAAAACTCGCCATCACCTGTACAGTCCTCGTTGTAATTTTTATCAACTTCAACCTCCCTAAGTAGTCTCACGCGGCAGGTTTTAGCAAAATGTCCAAAGCGCTCACACCTAAAACACCTGACATTTGAAGCGGGACACATATCATTAACTGTGTGCCACCCGCCGCACTTCTCACAAACACTACCATGTTGGATACGGCTCGGAGGAGCAGCACGTACAAAGCCCTCGTGGCCTGCGTGTCCTCTCGTCCCGCTGCCGCGCGTCCACACGCCAGCACCGTAGCCGCTGCCGCCACGCGCGCCGCGCCCTCGCATCATCTCCTCCAGCACAGGCGCAGCCGCGGTCGGCTCCGGCATAGTCGCGCGACACGCCGCCGCCTGTGTACTAGCGCGCTCGGCCGCACGACAGCACGTCACGGCCTCTTCCAGTTCCAAACTGGTTCTTGATAGTAATCGTTCACGCAATTGTCCATCTTTTAGACCTCTTATTATCTGAGTTAATAGCAGACTATTTCTAAGTTCACCAAATGCGCAACTTTTACTTTTAATTTTTAGGTCACTCAAAAATTTGTCAAACGAATCTTTTTGATACGTTTCAAAAGATACGTGTCGTTCAAAGTTAACGTTCCTTTTAGGATCAAAACGCTCTGTAAATAGTTTCACCAACCCATCATAGTCAATCTTAGCATTGTCGTCAAACTCCTCGAAAATTTCCCTACCAAACTTTCCTATAACGTGAAGAAATATAGCACACTTTTCCTTCGACGGAGCCGTCTCTCGTCCCGATGCAATGATATAAAAGTCAAATGCGGATTTCCACTCTTTCCAATTGACCGCCATGTTACCTTCCCAAGCAGCACATTAGTGAATTTTGCAGCTTATCTTATAGCTTTAAGTTCTAAATGAGTGGTTTAACAGTGTTTGATACAACTTATAGCTTTAAACACCACTCAAAACTGTATATGAGTTCATCCTATCACTTGTAGTTGCATAGGAACGTTTTTTGTTTCTACTTTATTACTTATGGTGGGATAAAGTCGATTTTGCTACTTAAAGTTGCATGCAGGTTCAAATTGTCACTCAATAAGAAGCAATAGTGCTATATAAGGCCTTAAAATCACTTATAAGCAACTTTTACATATAAGTGGGAACATACCCTTATTTGGAACTAAAAGTTCCAAATGACTAGTACAATAGCGAATTATATCACCAATAGTGGCTAAAGGGATAATTTTACGGCTCTTTTGGAACCAAAAAATATTGCAATTTTAAGGCCTAAGAAGTACCTTATTGCCACTCCAACGCATAAATAGGTGTCAGTAGGAGGTTCTTGGAACCAAAAGCAGTTATTTTCACTTATTTCGAACCACTAACGAACTAAAAGTTCTATTATTGTTCCTATTTGCGCCTTGTCAAAATATATTTAATAGTCTTGCTTGTTTAATAGTCTACAAAAGAGCAAATAATTACTATTGGTAATATCATTCACTGCTTTGCCACTCGCAAGATACAAATAAGTGATTATTAGACTTGATAGTTCCAAATAAGGAACAAATAAGTGAAAATAAACACTGTAGGATCTTTTTTAGGGTTCCGTAGTCAACTAGGAACCCTTATAGTTTCGCCATGTCCGTCTGTCCGTCTGTCCGTCCGCGGCTTAGCTCCGTGATCATAAGTGCTAGAAAGCTGAAATTTGGTATGTGTATGTATCACGCCGACATAACGGTAAAATAAAAACTAAAAAAATAACTTTTTTTCGGGTACCTCCCATACACCTAAAGTGGGGGTGATTATTTTTTTTCGTTCTAACACTAGCGTGTGGGGTGTCGTTGAATAGGTCTTTTAAAAACAATAGGGGCCTTCAAAGATCATTTTTTGATAAAGTCAGCAGTTTTGTAAATATTCGCTCGGTAAATCCAAAAAATAGTGTCCCCCCCCTCTAACTTCTCAACCACGGGTCAAAAAATTATGGAAAAATTCATGAAAATAAGGCCCTATTAGTACTTTCAATGAAAACTATATTGAATAAAATCGGTCGAGCCGTTTTTGAGTTATCGCAAAAATTCATAATTTTCTTTTAAATGACGTAAGTGCCCCGCGGTGTTCTTATACTTCGAACGTTACACATATTAGTTAAGTGCCATACTGCATTAAAACATTTCGCTCAATCTGGTGCGTATAATCGATAACTTCTAGAAGGTAATAAGTAATTACAGTTACTTTGGCGTTTACGACCTTTTATAGAGCTTGAAATCTTTCTCGTAATTTAAATTCGATTTTATTGTCTATTGTGAAGGATGGCCAACTACGGAACCCTACACTGAGCGTGGCCCGACATGCTCTTGGACGGTTTTTGTTTCGCCATGTTTACAAATGGAAGCCTATGAAAATTGATTATTTTAACCAGAATTTTATCACACTGACGCATAATCACAGACTTTTGATAGTTGTGACGATGTTACTTTAACATTGTACGTAACCTACAATCATTAGGTCAGGTTTTTAACAGTTTTATTTCTTATCAGTATCTATTCCTTATTTAATTTAGCACTCTCTTTTTTAATATTCCTGATCAAATGAAGGGCGCGTCGAAATTTACAAAGAAAACATACTATAGTTTCACAGTAAAAAAAAATTCGCAAGAATTTCGTGCTTATTTCGATGCTTGTATAACGTAAAGTTTTAATCACTCATCAAACAGACATATAAATCCAAAATGAATATGGCAGATCACGTATTACTTCAATTTGACAGTTGCCTCGCCACTCAAAGATAATTTTGGCGACTCATTTATCACTCATTGACCGAACTGAAATGTTTTCATTCGTTCACTGCGCATAACTTTTACCCTTAGTTCTAATTGCCACTTAAGGTTATTGTGAGATCTCTTATGGACGCATAACTTTCACCCATAGTTCTAATTTCCACTTAAGGTTATTGTGAGATCTCTTATGGATTCTATTTAGCACCAAAAATAGGCTGCAATTTTTCTCCTTTTGGTTCTATACTGGTGGCATAAGGGTTCTTGCCACCTATATAGCACTTAGTCATGGTGGTAAATTTCACTTAAGCATCTAATTAGATATGATATACGAGCTATTTAGACCCAATTGTGCTACTTGGGTTGTTCCTGCAAGGGGTCCGGCTGTTGTATCGCAGCGTACACGCTGTCACGTTTTTCTGCTTGCGACATTTTTGCATCAATTTTTATAGCATTCGGCATTTATTTTCAGGCACATTTAAGCCACTGAAACCACACCTGACACCATGTTATAATATAATTAGTACAATAAGCAAACACACTCATGTTACATGAGACAACAGACTGTCTGACGTTTATTCAAGGAGTCTAGTCTATACTACTACAACAATCACAGACAAATTTCATATGGTTTTTATACAGTCCCAGTTATATTTAACTACATACGTATATACACCATCAAAGAGTATACATGTAAAAAATTTAATCTCCTCAACTTAAACCATCCATCTATTACAAGTTGCAAAAGACGGGTTGAGAGGAAATTCGACGAGTTGCTTACGGAATAAAGGCAGTGTAGGGTAACCTTCAACAAATTAGCGCCTGAAACGTGTCCACGCATTTTCGGGCATGCCACGACTTGCGCGACCAGGGGCAGAGCTATACGAGTGTCTCGCTCACTTGTATGGCGGCCGCGTTCGGACCTTTCGCTCTACCGCTCGCCGCTCCGCTGGTCGTGCAAGTCGTGGTAGATCCCTTAGAGCGGTGAATGGCGACTGGCCAGAACAAAATAGCGGCCAAAATTATGATACCAGCGATGAAAACAGTACACTGAATTCGGGACTTTTAAATGTTTTTTCCTTTTTCATATTGTAACTTGAGTCCAAAGTATTATTCATAAATAAATTGATATCATATTACGTTTTAAGAGAAAGGACTCTCACACAAAGAGAAATCATAATTATGTAAGTTGAAGCAGTAATTGTACAAAACTGAAGGCACCTGTAAACAGTTTTGTCAACCTCGTGAAAACCAAACACAAATAACATAAATAATCCCCAACGTCCAAAGGACTATGTGTCTGAAACTGGATAATTAACCTTTCTAACCCCAGACGTTTCCAATACCGAAGGCATAATTGGAAAATGTGTTGATTGTGGAAATCTGATATAAAGGGAATGTGGTTTTGAAGCGAGCATCCCATAAATCCTGTTGCGTACATTTCTTCTAGGAGTAGTCCCGTCAAATACGAGTAATATCGAATGTTAACCTTCGACAATTCTAAAGTTAACTAATTTAATCTAATCTAATTCTAAGGTAAAGAATGTAAACTAACATTGTGGGATGCAATAAATGAGTATTGGCGAGTGGATAAATAAATGGCCATTTGAAAGTTATTTTCAACATGTTACAATATCGATGCTAAGGTTATCGATACTTACATTCAGTATTTTTATGTTACCTATAATCATGCGTTTATGAATGAATGAATGAATCACATAACTTGAAAAGAATCCAAATACTTTACAATTTAAGTAATTTCAAACATTTCTGGAACGAACAAACGAAAGAAACTCCAATTTAATGAATATAACCCTAAAGTAGTTCATGAAATGCTTCTTGCTAATATAATTCTACAAAAGATGCGCTACACTACACGGGTATTTTTGAATATAGGACTCAAAAAATGTATGCAGTTGGCAAGAATCTAACGTTAACATTTTGTAAAATACTTTTTCTCAAACATGCAATGAAATATTGTCTTTGCGTTCCTTATAATAGGCTCGGAAGTATCGGTTTTTGGGCGCAACAACTCGAGAGGACTGTAAAGGGATTTCATACTGCTTTTCAGGCCTAGGCCTGCAAAGTAACTTTTTTTTTGTTTCAACAACAAGGTCATTCACACAGCTGGCTGGTTTGACAAAAAGCAGGTTTTGTTTTTACGGTCATTCTCCAGATTTGTGTTCTAATTCTAATTAACGCGTCGTTTTTTTTCTTCTTACTTTTCAATAATTTTTATCTGAAATATAGTAACATATCGATCATTGAAACTTAAATGTGGATAGGGCACTTTATAATTATTAAAGGTTCATTACTTATAAGCAAATTAAAATTTATATGACGCGTGAATTAGAAAAACGTCGTGTTAATTAGAATTTTGGACTTTTTGTATGACGCGTTAATTAGAAAAGCAACGCGTTAATTATACAAATTCAGTTATATTTTTTTAAATTAAAATAAAAACGTTTTGTATAATAATATATGACTGATACGGTGACAGTTATATGATATAAGCTATGTTTTAAATAATATGAAAGTACCTAAGTACTCAAGAAACAAGCACACCGGCCGTTAGTTACTAGGTAGGTTAGGTATGCAATTACGTATGTAAATTGAATTATTATGATAAGTTATAATAAATAATTTATACATGTACCAGCCCTCGCTACGCTGACTATATTATCTCTTCCTTCTCCTTGATGACGCGGCGCCATCTCTTACTGTCAGTAGCCGTGTGTAGAGCATCGTGTACTGTAGTGCCAAGGGTTGTGAGAATCTGGTCTGTCCAGCGTGTCGTGCTCCTGCCTCTTGGTCGCTTGCCTTCATCTTTTCCAGTGATTGTCGTTTTTCCAGGTTATCACTGTCTTTCCTGGCAATGCGATCAAAGTACTCCAGAACCCTGCGAAGATAGGTCGTCGACAGTTTAGTTCGGATCTTGAGTTGGGCTAGATCGGTGCGTTGGCGTGGCGTGCTGTCCATGGTATGCGCAGCATTCTTCTCCAGCAGAAAGCATCAATTCGATCACGGTCCATTTTCTTCAGTGTCCATGTTTCTGAGCCGTATGAAAATAGGGAGAACACCATAGTTCGGACTAAGGTAGTCTTAGTGTTGGCGGAGATGTTCCTGTCCTTCCGTACATTATTAAGCTGCGACATTGCGCCCTTGGCCATCCCAGCGCGAATTCTGCGAACTTCCGTCTTACATGAACCATTATTTCTAATGTTAGAACTCAGGTTTTCCGTGATTTCGAAGTTAAGTGTTTCACTGAGTTCTAGCTTGCCTGTACGATCAATAATCATGAGTTTGGTCTTGTATCTGTTGATTGAGAGTCCGAATTCTTCACTAAAGCGCGCCATCCTGTTCAATAAACTGCCCATCTTATGCTTTCGCTAGCTGCTAGGAGGGTCGTGGCATCGGTGTATCGCAAGACTTTACGTCCCCCAACAGTAATGCTACCATCATAGCCGTCCTTCTTATGATGTATTCGCCGTATATATTGAACAGGATAGGTGAAAGAATGCAACCTTGTCTTACACCCTTTTGGAAACTGAAGGGATTGTATGACGTCTTATCTATTCTCACTGGTCCTGTCCTTATAATTTTTATTACTATGTATTTCTTTGTTATAAGTTTTTCTTGCATTAAATTATTCTCTATAAAAAAAAAAAATCTCACTGGTCCTTGGCTGTTGTAGTAAAGTAGTTGTAGTGTAGTAGTGCAGTGAGGAGGAAAGGAACACCCAAATCGGTCAAAATATCCCAGACAGTCCCAGTCGACAGTCAAAAGCCTTGATATAGTCGACAAAGCACACGATGAAGGTGTATTGAACTCGTACCACTTCTGTACGATTTGCCTCACGTTCAGTATTTTCTCGTTCGTGCCTTTTCCCTTCTCAAAACCCGCTTGTTTTTGCGCGATCTGCCAGTCTAGATAGTGACGAAGTCTGTTGTTTATCATGTGGAGCAAAACTGAGTCAGAGCAAGTGTACGGTAGTTGTCGCATTTTTTCGATGAACATTTTTTGTAACGGGATGATGACGGATTGGGTCCAGACTTTTGGCCATCTGCCATTTTGCCATAAGTGGTGGCAGATCTTGTGCAAGATATGGCTGCTTTTATCACCCAGAGCTTTGAAAACCTCGGAATTAATGTCGTCTAGTCCTGGAGCTGTTTTAATTTTAAGGCGATCGATTGCTGCTATTATCTCTGATTTGAAGATGTTGGGCTTCAGGTTCAGAAGTCCCCAGTGCAGCCGAGTATCGGTGGATGTACAGGGTCTTTTGTACAGCTGCTAATCGTAGCCACGCAAGCGTTCTGCAATTTTGTCAAACCCATGCAGCGGTTCCTCATCATGATTTTCAATGACCCAGAACTTGGATTTGAACTTTCGTCTCAACAGGCGAACTTTCTTGAACAGATCCGGGGTTGTAATTTAAGTGGATGCGACTCGACTTCTTGGCATATGCTCGTTCTTGTCTCTGCGGCGTTCCCTTTGAATTGCTTTAGGTACATAGTTTCGAGTATTCCCTTTTCACCTTGGAGTCTTTACGGGCATTAATTTTAATTTCTTTCCGGCGCTGAATTAGGTTCCACGTTTCCTCAGTGATCCATGTGGACCTTCCACAGTCCCTTCCTCTCTTAGATACGATATCCTCAAAATATTAATTTATTACCTGGACTCAGCATCACCTGTCCGCGGTGGATCTAAATTCATGAGCGTCGCTTCCGTCAGATTCTGGAAATGGGATCGCTCTATTGGATTCTAAGTTCTGGGTTTAGGTCGCACGTTACGGTAAACGGCTTTGAGATGAATGGCGAAGGAGGTAACCAGTAACCGCATTCACCTCAAGGGAAGGTTTTCACATTTTTGACAGATGACTTCCAGCGCTTGTCTACCAGTATGTATTCTATCTGATTCCTAAAACGACCCAGGTTCCAGGAGACTTCCAAGTGTAGAGTCATCTTTTGTGATGGTTAAAGAAAGTTAAAGTAATGGTCAGACACAAAACACAGAACTCTGCAAGCCTCTGGCCTCGTTCGTTCCTAGTCTAGACCATATTTTCCAATGGTGTCTAGGATTTCATGGACTTTTTCTGAGCTTCCTGTTTTAGCATTCCATTCTCCCAATACCATTGCGATTTGCCGGCTTGGTATGCCGTCTAGAGTTTCCTCTAGTTGATATCCTCTTCCGTGGACTGTGTTGTAAACTTGCACGATGTTGAGAAGACATAAATTGGTGATCAGCTTCATTGTTATTATTCTATCAGACACAGGTTTATATCCAAGTACGAAATATTGTTCATGCCTGATGGTGCTAATATATGGCAAAACCGCTTCGGCTAGAATTTTCCAGCGCTGAGAAATACAGCTTGCTACCTCATGAGGTTTTAAAATGACCCCATGAAGATGTGGCTATATATTATAGGTACTATTACTATTATATATACAAATCTTCTAGAAAAAAAACCAAACTGATGATTAGAACCACATGGATGGTTAAATTCTAATTAACGCGTTCATTTTTGATGCGTGAATTAGACTTGTGAATTAGGGATTCTTGAAAAATACAAAATAACTTTTTATAGGTACATGTAATAATCTACAGAATCTAGTATCTATTAAATAATGCGGCCTTTAATGTACACTAAAATTCTCTGCGCGATAGAGTTACTGGTTGATTTTTAAAACGTGAACGTGTGAATTAGAAATTTCGTGAGCCAAAACGCGTGAATTAGATACTTACAGTCATAGTCCGCAACCCGTACACAGCTGACACAACCATCCCACACGGGGCTCTGGGCACGACTGACTGCTTCACCGAAATGCGTTAGTGAGATCCGTACCTTCTTTCAGAGAAGTTGTGTAATCACAACCGACCGCGACGCGTCAATTATTATACGTTTCGAGACAAAGTTACTATAATTGATATCTTTGTGATATATTATTTGTATTGACTAGGTTTTTTTTGTACGATTAAAACATGTATTCTTTTGTTTAATAATCTTGCTTACATTGTTTTTTCTTCATGTATATCACCAGGAGAAATTGGTATGTTAGTAATTTGGGTAGTGGGACGCGACGTGTCAATTAGGAGAATAGGACTAAAAGTTTTTTTTTCTACCCGAAGGGTTTGAAATATGCTCTTGAAAATTCATGTACAGCTCAATACGAATACCTGCTACGATCAAAAAATACGTATAAGATATAATTAAATCAATAATTTTATATTTTTAAACGGCGAAGACAAGCAAAAATGTACGTCTGGAGAATGACCGTTTAAAGGTTGGTTGTTAGACACTTGTGGAAAAAAAAATTCATGATGGCGACTTTTTTTTTTCAAAATTTCAAATTGGTGCTAGGCGGCTAAAACTCGGTATCGGGGGGCTCTCGGGGCTCAAAAATATGAATCTGAAATCTTGTCCGAAAATTCGGTCAAATTCGGAAATATCGAAAAAAAAAAACGATTTGTATGGAGAAAATTTCAAATTGGTCCTAGGAGGCTGAAATTCGGTATCCGGGGGTTTTTGGGGCTCCTGAGTCAGAATCTGAAATCGGATTTTTAAAATTTGGTCAAATTCGGATTCGGGGGCTCTCAGGGCTCAAAAATATGAATCTGAAATCTTGTCCGAAAATTCGGTCAAATTCGGAAAATGTCGAAAAAAAACGATTTGTATGGAGAAAATTTCAAATTGGTCCTAGGAGGCTGAAATTCGGTATCCGGGGGTTTTTGGGGCTCCTGAGTCAGAATCTGAAATCGGATTTTTTAAATTCGGTCAAATTCGGTATCGGGGGGGCTCTCGGGGCTCAAAAATATGAATCAGAAATCTTGTCCGAAAATTCGGTCAAATTCGGAAAATGTCGAAAAAAAACGATTTGTATGGAGAAAATTTCAAATTGGTCCTAGGAGGCTGAAATTCGGTATCCGGGGGTTTTTGGGGCTCCTGAGTCAGAATCTGAAATCGGATTTTTTAAATTCGGTCAAATTCGGTATCTGGGGGCTCTCGGGGCTCAAAAATATGAATCTGAAATCTTGTCCGAAAATTCGGTCAAATTCGGAAAATATCGAAAAAAAAAACGATTTGTATGGAGAAAATTTCAAATTGGTCCTAGGAGGCTGAAATTCGGTATCCGGGGGTTTTCGGGGCTCCTGAGTCAGAATCTGAAATCTGATTTTTAAAATTCGGTCAAATTCGGAAAATATCGGACAAACAATATTAAGTGTTATTCTTTGAAGTATATTTTTTTATTTCATTGTATGTTTGAGAAAAGCACTATACATGCCTCGTCGTGAAAACGGATTCCCGGCCTCGTATCACTATCCGGCCTCGCTCGCACGCTCGCTCGGCCGTATATACCTACTTGGCCGGAAATCCTCATTTTCCCGGCCTCTGATGTAATGTACTATTACTGGACTAGAGAGAGAAGCAATCGTTTACAGTGCAAGTAGTTTGGAATATTCAGTTGAGCTGGGCTCGGCTAAGCTGTCCGGAATTAGCCGCGTCAATGAACTCCAATACCTACTGTTCCATTGGCACTCCATTTCAAATAACTGGAATAAAAACGTTTTTGCGCTTCACGATTTGGTCTAGCTTTTCATTCTAGGTCATGCGTTTACTTTATCTAAATCAGTAGGTAGCAGTAGCAATAGTAGCATAGCGTGAAACAAAAGCCGGGGCCGAAAAAGCTTACTTTTTAGGGTTCCGTATAGTCAACTAGGAACCCTTATAGTTTCGCCATGTCTGTCTGTCCGTCTGTGCGTCCGTCCGCGGCTAAGCTCTGTGACCGTTAATACTATAAAATTGAAATTTGGTATATGAGTATGTGTATGTATTACGCCAACAAAACGGTAAACTAAAAACTGAAAAAAAAAAAACTTTTTTTCGGGTACCTGTCAAACACCTAAAGTGGGGATGATTTTTTTTTTCGTTTCAAGACTAGTGTGTGGGGTGTCGTTGAAAAATAATAGGGGTCTTTTAAAAATAATAGGGGTCTCCAAACATTATTTTTTGATCAAGTCAGCAGTTTTGTAAATATTCGCTCCGAAAATAAAAAAAATTGCGTCCCCCCCCCCCTCTAACTTTTCAACCACGGGTCAAAAAAATATGGAAAAATTCATGAAAATGAGGCCATATAAGAACTTTCAATGAAAACTATATTGAATAAAATCGGTCGAGCCGTTTTTGAGTTATCGCAAAATTTCATCATTTTCTTTAAAATTACGTAAGTGCCGCGCGGTGTCCTTATACTTCGAACGTTACACATATTAGTTATGCCATACTGCATGAAAACATTCCGTTCAATCTGGCGCTTATAATCGATAAACAAAAACGAGTTTTCTCGATAAAATACGATGGCAAAACTTTATTCACTAGATCTGTACGTGTAAGCCCTTAATGTATATTTAGTAGAATCACCTCCACAGTGAGGTCCTACACGTAGCATTCAAATTTAAGCACTATATGCACGTACTCGATTTCCCTTGTGATTTGTACGAAGTGATACTTCAGTCGCCTGACACCTAGAACACTAACTTCCAAATATCATACGTGTCATACATGATAATCTAAACTGAACTCGAATGTGAACATGCACCTCTAATGTGTTTAAAGTGTACTTATAGCCAGACTAGTTTTACCCCGCGGCTCTACGCGCGCAAAAGGATTAGATGAGATATGTCTATACAAAATTTCAACGCCTGTTTTTAGTCCTATGAATTAATATCATTTTAGCCTACGTCCTCCTCTGATACCTAAAGCTAAAAAGTTTCATGGAAATCTGTTAAGTTGTTTTGCGTTTAAATGGAATGTGTGTAGACACACACTTCCACATTTCATATAATATATCCACCAGATATCGCAATCTTGACATGATGAGTTTTTAAACTCACTCATCAATGTTTTCTACTTGTGATGTGTGAGTAACATTTGATTTTGAAATATCGATGAGTTAGGTCATCAAAATAAACCACCATTTTGTCATTTGTTTTTGTTTCCATGGTCGAGGGCAGAATATTAAATTAACCCTTCGATACAATAACATTACGAAAGGTCGCTCTATAGGCCTTTCCTCATGTAGTATTTATAAATGAAAGTATTTTTAACTCGCTCGGGGTATAAGCGGGTCGCGTGAGCCCTACGCGCGTCATCGCTGCGCTTTGTGCTAGTAGTCTGAGATACGGCTTTAGAAAATTATACTCTCATCTTTTATTTGATGAAACATATATACGATATACATATATGCTATAGTAAAATATAGATACTCAATGTAAGGTCAGACCTGGAACCGATGGAGGGTTGCTCTGTGCCACAGGGATCCTGTATGGGAAACAACCTATTTCTTATGTTTGTAAATGATATTACAGCCGCTTGCCTTGAACCAGAATATGTCATATACGCCGACGATACCTGTATCATAGTACATGCCGAAAATTTCACAGTTCTGAAATCGAAATTAAACCGCGCAATGTTACACATCGACAAGTGGTTTACGGCAAACGGTATGCTTTTAAATGTGGAAAAAACAAATATAATGCATTTTCAATTGAGACATTCAAATAAGGATTCACTTGACATTAGAATAAACGATAAACTTGTCCCGCAAGTGGAAGAGAGTAAATACCTGGGTTTCATAATCGACTCTGGGCTGACCTGGTCCTCACATGTTGAGTCTTTATGCAATTCTCTCTCTTCTGCGTGCTTTGCACTATCACGACTCGCACCAAGTCTCTCCACTGACAACATGAAGAAGGCTTATTATGGATACTTCCACTCTATCCTTATACAGGGTGTGGACTTGTGGGGTTTGTCTGCACAACGCGACAGAGCATTCAAGCTGCAAAAGCGAGCGCTGAGAATAATTGCAAGAAAACCACTCGACCACCCAGCAAGGGACCTGTTTAAAAACTACAAAATTTTAACCCTACCATCGGTCTACATAATGACAGTTTGCAATTATGTAAGGACGAATCTCCCAAATTACCAGACCATCGCAATACAAAAAAGCAATAGCCGTAGGGAACCCTTGCTTCAAGTTCCTAAACACCGACTTGCCAAGGTTAGAAAGTCACTCAGCGTCGTTGGGCCCAAAATTTATAACAAAGTACCAAATAGCATAAAAGAAGCCACTAGTGACATAATATTCGCTAGCAAACTCAAATCCTTGCTATTAGACCATGCTTACTATAGTTTAGATGAGTTTTTTGAAGGTGATCATTGACCTTGTATATTTACCAATTCATAGTAATAATTAAATTATAGTTTATAATAACAATTGAAAATGTATCGTAATAATAATTGGGAATTGTAATGATAATATGTAGATAATTGTAATTTATAATAATAATAATGTAATGTAACATGACTGACTTGTAAAATACCATTTTACCAATAAAGTATCTGTATCTGTATCTGTATCTGTATACGATGCAAAGATCAAACACAATGATTTTTGTTATCGTATCTCAATTTTTTTTATACTACGATGGTGACTAACAAGCATACGGTCCGCCTGATATTAAGCAGTTACCACCGCCTATGGACGCTTGCGATGCCAGGAGCATCACACGCGCGTTGCCAACCCTTGAAGAACCTTTTTACTCCCCTCTTGAAGAACCCCATACTGTAGCCCCCTAATACTACTTGCTCTGTGTGCTGTAGACTTCGCCTCGAATTGGTCAAAATGAGTAATTAATTATAAATATTCAGATAACAAATGAAGGTAGATATTTCTAATACAGTATCTCCTATCATAACTGTCTAACGCCCCTAACGTTGCAGTGATTATTTATTTATTTAAACTTTACGGCTGAACGACGCTCGCTACAGTTGCAGTCTCCCGATGACGCGAGGTCATATAGGCAGCTTAATAGACGTATATCGAAGTCCTTGCGACATGATCTGCGGCTCTTTAATACGAACCGTGTTAAAGAGACCATTGAACAGAACAAAGGCTCCAAAGTGTTCGCAAAGGACAAGTCTATTGGACAAAGCCAGCTGACCAAGCTGAAACGGGAAGATGGCAGCATAGCGTCGACCAAAGCAGAGGTTCTAGGCGAGATCGAGAGGTTCTATGGTCAGTTATACACTTCAGTCGCAAAGCCCGTTGACAGCTTGGTAGGCGATCCAAGAGCCAAGCTGTCCCGACATTATACCGAAGACATCCCGGACATCAGTCTGTACGAGATTAGGATGGCCCGAAAGCAGCTTAAGAACAACAAGGCGCCGGGCGAAGACGGAATCACCTCAGAGCTTCTGAGAGCGGGTCGAACACCGGTTTTTAAGGTCCTCCAGAAGCTCTTTAATTCGGTCTTGTCCGAGGGCAAAACGCCTGAAGCATGGAATAGAGGCGAGGTGGTACTGTTCTTCAAGAAAGGTGATAACAGCCTATTGAAGAACTACAGGCCCATCACGCTTCTAAGCCATGTTTATAAGTTGTTTTCAAGGGTCATCACGAACCGTCTCGAACATAGACTTGATGACTTCCAGCCTCCCGAACAAGCCGGTTTAGACCACACACATACGCTGCGGCAAGTTACACAGAAGACTGAAGAGTATTACTTGCCATTATGCTTAGCGTTTGTGGACTATGAGAAAGCCTTAGATTCTGTGGAAACATGGGCGGTGCTCGAGTCACTTCAGCGATGCCATATTGACTATCGGTACATTGAAGTGTTGAAGTGTTTGTATAGTAACGCCACCATGTCAGTCTGAGTTCAGGAGCTGAGCACAAAGGCCATTCCATTGAGAAGAGGCGTAAGACAGGGGGACGTTATGTCCCCGAAACTGTTTACGGCCGTTATGGAACACGCCTTCAAGCTCCTGGAAGGGCAAGGACTTGGCATCAACATCAATGGCGAATACATCACTCACCTTCGGTTTGCCGACGACATCGTAGTCATGGCAAAGTCGATGGAGGAACTCAGCATGATGCTTGATGACCTCAATCGAGTTTCTCAACGGGTGGGGTTTAAAATGAACATGGACAAGACGAAACTCATGTCAAATGCCAAGGTTGTGCCCATCCCAGTTTCTGTTGAAAACTCGGCACTCGAAGTTGTTGACTCATACATCTACCTAGTACAAGTGGTCCAATTAGGTGTCATGATTTTGATATGTTTAACGTGGCAACACAATCTCGACGTTAAATTGGTTTTCGTTTGCGACTTCTACTGGCAACATTCCTATTTCAAACGGACCAATTACGAGCGAGAGTTGTTGACCAATAGGATTCGAGCATCTGTCCAGTAACCGCTGGCGCATTGGAAAGCGCGGCAGACGTTCAGTTCTCGTTGGACTGTCGAAGTGGCCAGTCGCCTAACCAAGATAGCTGTTAGATTTAGTGATTGTGATTTGTAACGTTAGTGTATCGAATATAACCTGTAAAAGTGGTGAATAAATACGGTGTACATTAAAAGGAGTTTGATTTATGAAAATTCAGAAGCGGGGACGAACTAAGCAAGGTACGTTATGCAATATAAATCAAATTTTAATACAAGTGTTATTTCGTAGTTTATTTGCGCACACCCAGATCGTAGAAATAACTGTGCTTTCGATGCTTTTAAAATTGTTTGCGTGCTAAATAATTTGAGAGTTGCCATAATCATCCGGTATTAGATCAGAGCACTCTCTGATAGTAGCGGATGAGAAGATCGTATTTGTCCGGTATGTAGACGAGGCACTCCTCGCTATTTAACGGACTTGCACCTATATACAGCTTTAATCCCTGATAGCCTTAGAAGAGTTGCTGTACTTGTCCGGTATTAGATCAGGGCACTCTCTGATAATAACGGATAAGGAAACCGTATTTGTCCGATAATTAGACGAGGCACTCCTCGCTATTTAGCGGACTTATACTTGTTTGTAACTGCTCTATATGAAAGGAAATTAATTCATGGAATTAGAGGAGATAAAATTTTCTTATGAAGCCTTTTAACAGTATCGAAAGCACTAGTATGTATGCATAACGAGTAGGTAAATATTATAGTTGTATATGCCCTAATTTTAACTTGATTATTTAGCTAGTATGTGTCTAGTAGACCAAGTGCGTCTTTAATATAGGTGCTACGTATGCACAGTTTAGTGGAAAGTAGCCGTGACTATGTATGTCCTTGTTGTAGGTGCTATGTATGCACATATACAGTCTAGTGTCTAGTGTTAGGTAGCCTGGACTACGTATGTCCTTGCTATAGGTGCTATGTATGCAGTCTAGTGTTAGGTAGCCTGGATTATGTATGTCCTTGCTATAGGTGCTATGTACGCACAATTCAGTGGTAGGTAGCATGGACTATGTATGTCCTTGCTATAGGTGCTATGTATGCACAGTTTAGTGTTAGGTAGCATGGACTACGTATGTCCTTACTATAGGAGCTATGTATGCACAGTTTAGTGTTAGGTCGCATGGACTACGTATGTCCTTACTCTAGGAGCTATGTATGCTCGGTTTAGTGTTAGGAAGCATAGATTATGTATGTCCAAGCAAGGTGCTATGCATGCGCATTTTTGTGGTAGGCAACGTGGACTATGTATGTCCTTGCTGTAGGAGATTCGTATACGCAGTTTAGTTTGAACAAAATTATATATAGTAGGTTAGGAGAAACTTGCTGTAGTAGTATATTACGAAGTATGGGAAAGGAAACTTACAATTATTTTTATTTAATATATTATAAAAAAATATAAATTAATATATATAAGCATAATAAAATATTTTCATTTTATGTTTCGGAGGTGATGTCGGACAACGACACCGCTTCGATCGAGCTCCGAAGGGGGCGTGCTCGCACCCGATTGAAGAGGAGGAGAGTGCAGACACCATCACCATCGCTGAGAAGACGAAGCCAGAAGTCACGCAGACCGGCACCCTCCAATGTCTGGTGTGTTGAGGACGTTGAACAACCGACTGGACGTGCAGCTGCAGAGCCGGTGCCGCAACCTGAGCAACATGCGCCGACGCTTACGCCGGGGCTCACGGCAGAGCAGGTACTGCAGCTCTACAATGCTTTGCAATCAAGTAATAAAGAAAAGTCCCATACTTTTACTACCAGTCAACTCAATAACGTCATACCAGAGTTTGATCCTTCAAGTAAGACCCAAAGCATTGAGAGCTGGATCAGGAAAGTCAACGAGTGTGCTGGCATTTATGACTGGAACGAGAAGCAGACCATACATTTTGCTTTACAGAAATTTGTGGGGCTAGCCAAGACATGGTTTGAGTCTTTACCATCGGTTGTTTACAGTTGGGCTGATTGGCAAGTAAAATTAAAGAAAGCGTTTCCTAATGAGCAAAACTATGGTCGGTTACTCGAAGAGATGCTGGCTCGCACCACGCGTGCTGGTGAAAGCTATAGAGAGTATTTTTATGACAAACTTGCTTTGTTAAACCGTTGCGAGATTAGGGCTTAAAAGGCTGTACAATGTGTTATACATGGGATCCACGACAAATCTGTTAGGAACAGTGCACAAGCACTTAGTTGTGAGGAACCGGAAGACTTGCTGGATTTTCTCAATTCTCAACGACCCCCCGATACTTCCTATGCTAGGAAACAGACTGATTCAGCAAATCGTCAGAGTAGCAGTAACCCTTCAGGACCTTCGACCGAGAATCAAATAATCTGTTTTAACTGTCGAAGTAAAGGTCATACTTTTCAAAAATGCCCCCGTCCGATTGTCAAGTGCCAAAAATGTCACAGAGTTGGCCACGATTATCAGACTTGTAAACTCAACCCTTTAACTCCTCGGGGTGATAATAAACTAACTAGCAGCGAGGAACTTAAGACTCTTAAAATTGGGACCACCAACAAAACCAATGACAAATTCTTTAAGAAAGTTGTAGTTAACGATAGTGAATGCTTGGCATATATTGATTTCGGCAGTGAGTGCACTCTTATACGTGAAACAGAAGCAAGTAAATTAAACTTACCAAAATATTATAGTGAATTGCCCGTTATAAAGGGGTTCGGTAATTCGTCCGTGTTGCCCGTCTACAAAAGTTTTGTAACGATAAAACTAGACGAAGTGGAGGCAGGCCTAGAAGTTCTTGTAGTGGACAGTGCATTTATGCAAACTCCCGTATTGGTAGGTCAAGATTTTACAGAGTTACCTTTTGTGGCGGTTCTTAAGGATAACAATAAATTGTTTTTTTACAAAAGCCCTGTGAACGAGACTTCCTGCACGGATAACTCTGTGAAATTGTTGACTCTTAATCCCACCACTGTGCAGACTATTGATTTAGTAGAAGTGTTTACGGAAGATCAGAGTTTTTCTGGGGATATTTATGTAGAGGGATACAATTGTACTGAACCAGGTAAAAAGTTTCGTCTGCACCAGGGTGCCTATAGTATAAAGGAGGGTAGAGGACATTTGGTTTTGACGAACTTGTCAAATGAGGTCTTGTCTCTCGACTCTAAACTCCCTATAGCCCGAGCTACATCTTTCGTCGAAAGGGAGATATGCCACGTAAATAGGGTGATGCGAGATACTTCATCTTTGGAGCCTATCGAAAAGTCTAGTATCCGGGTAGGTAAAGATGTTGACGATAGTGTAGTAGAAAGGTTACACAATCTTTTACAGTCTTATCGCGATTGCTTCGCGTTTGGCCTTAGTGAGATAGGAGTGGCTAAGGATGTCGCGATGAAGATAGAGTTATTGGATGATAAGCCAGTGGTTTACCGACCATATTGGTTATCTCACTCTGAAAGGGAACAAGTCCGCAGTATAATAGATGAACTTTTGAATAATGACATAATACAGGAATCTAACTCTGATTACGCAAGTCCAATCTTGATGGTAAATTACTTCTGGTAGTTCCCAGGAATGCGAGATTTCAAGTTTGCCGGGCAAATCACGACGATGTAGGACATTTAGGCGAGACTAAAATGGTTGAGAAGATTCAGAGTCAGTACTGGTTCCCAAAATTACGAAGATTTGTAAAAAAATACGTGGAATCCTGTATACACTGCGCATTTAATAAAGATAATTCGGATAAGCAGAAGAAAGGTTTGTTGCATCCCATTCAGAAGGTAGACTTACCATTTCACACAGTCCACATTGACCACCTGGGTCCCTTTGTGAAAAGCAAGAATGGTAACGTCTACATTTTGACCGTTGTTGATGGTTTCACAAAATATGTTTTTGTAAAGCCGGTGAAGAACACAAAATCTAGAAGCACAATTAAAGTTTTGGAATGTATTTTTCACGACTTTCAGTTTCCTTCACGGATAATTTCTGATAGAGGAACATCGTTTACGTCTAAAGCATTTAAAAGGTTTTGTGATCTTCACGGCATTAAGCATATTTTAAATGCTGTAGCGTGTCCCAGAGCAAACGGCCAAGCAGAGCGCTTTAATCAAACAATACTAAATTCAATGTTGAGGCAAAATTCCGATAAGGCCGAATGCGACTGGGATACGAGTTTAGGTAAGATTCAGTGGGGCATAAACAACACTGTAAATGCTTCTACAAGAAAAACGGCATCAGAAGTTTTGTTCGGATTTAGACTTAACGATGAGTTGTCTAATAGGCTGGATATTGGCACGGAAGTTATATCTGATAAGGCAACAATACTAAGAGACGAGGTCAGTGCTAATATCCAGGCTAGTCAGGACAAACAAAAACAAAGATACGATTCAGGGAGAACTCCTGCTGCCGTTTACAAGGAAGGGGACTTGGTTAAGGTATCTAGGTCAAATTTCTATAATAAGGGTAGTAGCACTAAACTTATGTCAAAATTTATTGGGCCTTATAAAATAAGGAAGGTTTTAGGCAATGATAGATACGAAATAGTAGACATTCCTGGGTTCGGTTGTAAGAAAAGATCTTTTGAGAGTGTCGTTGCAGCTGATAGAATAAGGTCTTGGATTAATATTAAATCCTTGGATCCTGATTCCGGAGAGTCGTCCAGTGATTCCGACGAGTCCGATTGCAGTAGTAGCGATGACAATACGCCCTTATCAAATCTGCAGCGACAATCTCAAAATAGGCAGTAATGAACCGAATGTCATGATTTTCTTCGATAGAACTGTTATCAGAATAAATAATTATGTACAATGTAGCTAGTAAATTTTTAAGATATACTGATTATGATTATAAGTTAAAAATTTGAGTGCACCGGGACGTTGCACTGGACGGATGGCCGAATGTCATGATTTTGATATGTTTAACGTGGCAACACAATCTCGACGTTAAATTGGTTTTCGTTTGCGACTTCTACTGGCAACATTCCTATTTCAAACGGACCAATTACGAGCGAGAGTTGTTGACCAATAGGATTCGAGCATGTGTCCAGTAACCGCTGGCGCATTGGAAAGCGCGGCAGACGTTCAGTTCTCGTTGGACTGTCGAAGTGGCCAGTCGCCTAACCAAGATAGCTGTTAGATTTAGTGATTGTGATTTGTAACGTTAGTGTATCGAATATAACCTGTAAAAGTGGTGAATAAATACGGTGTACATTAAAAGGAGTTTGATTTATGAAAATAGGTAGGTCCAACTTCGAGAAAGAGGTCAACCGCCGAATCCAACTAGGCTGGGCAGCGTTCGGGAAACAACGCAATGTCTTTTCGTCCGACATACGTCAGTGCCTCAAGACAAAAGTCTTCAACCAATGTGTGTTACCATACCAGTGATGACTTACGGCACCAAAACGTGGTCTTTCACCATCGGCCTCATCTCAAAGCTCAAAGTCGCTCAACGAGCAATGGAGAGGGCTATGCTCGGGGTGTCTCTACGTGATCGAATCAGAAATGAGGAAATCCGTCGACGAACTAAAGTGACCGATATAGCTCACCGGATTAGCAAGTTTAAGTGGCAATGGGCAGGCCACATAGCACGCACAGCAGATGGCCGATGGGGCCGAAAAGTGCTCGAGTGGAGACCTCGGACCAGCAAGCGCAGCGTAGGTCGTCAACGTACAAGATGGACAGATGACCTTATAAAGGTCGCCGGAAGGCGTTGGATGCAGGTCGCTTCCAACCGGTATATATGGAAGTCCAAAGGAGAGGCCTATGTTCAGCAGTGGACGTCCTATGGCTGAGATAATGATGATGATAATGATGATTTAAACTTTATTGCACAAAATACAGAAGTAAAAGTACAAATGGCGGACTTAATGCCATGAGGCATTCTCTACCAGTCAACCACAAGATCAAACAGAGACATTATTGGTGCGGGAAGGGTGTTGAGTGTTGTACTCGTATTTATGTTTTCATGCCAGTTCTAGCTCTTTCTAGCTATTATGTGCAAGACTATCGTGATGGTCACATAGTATTTTGTATTCACATGAATATAAGTATAGACTTAAGTGTATAGTGTGTAGGTACTCGTACAAGTACCTTACAAATCCATTTGGATGTTTCTACAGGCGTTTCAACCGCCGTCAGTCCGCTGACATAGAAATCAAAGCAATGGCCCATATATGCTCTAAATTCAATCAATTATGTTAAGAAGTACGGTTACTGTATACCAATCCTTGCAAGAAAGTTTACGGCTTGGTGCATTTTATTGCGTCAGTCCGTCGTAATAAAAATCAAAGCAATGGGTCATATGCTTTAAATTCAATCATTAATTATGATATGAGAAGTAAGGTTACAGTATATCATTGCAAGAAAGTTGGTGTTGCCAATTTTTCAAACATTTTTGTCAAAAACTGACGGCGGTCGAAACGCCTTTAGCATCAACTTTTTCACTTATATCATTCCCTTATTTTTTGAGCTATTTGAATAATCTTTTTAATGACCGGGGATAGGGGATAATTCAAGATTCCTAATGATATATTTCCAAAATATGCCCACTGTGCGCTTAGTGATGCTGAATTTACCGTTGGGTAAATGATTACTTTTCAGTATTATTTCGTGCAGCTCGAATAGCATTAAGTAATCGATGTATACCGGCTGTGATCGGTAACAGGAGCAATAAATTAAAACATAGATTCTACTCATTAAGCTTTTACTCATACAACTTTTAAAGATAGCTTGTATTATTAAAATTTGAAAAGTATTGTTTATATATACAGAAACTATGTAACAAGAAGGGAAGCCGGGCTGACCCTGTCAATTACCGACCAATTTCCGTCACCTCCATACTCTGTAAGACTATGGAGCGTGTACTGAACAAACGCCTCCTTGCATACCTGGAAGTGAACGACTTGCTCAGTGATTGCCAGTTTGGATTCCGTCCGGGGCGATCAACTGGGGATCTTCTTGTGTATGTCACTCATCTATGGAGCGAGGCGATCGAGAGACACGGGGAGGCTCTCGCCGTGTCTCTCGATATTTCAAAAGCCTTTGACAGGGTCTGGCACGCAAGCCTGGTGGGAAAGCTTCCAGCGTATGGGGTCCCTGAAGGTCTCTGCAAATGGATTGCTGATTTCCTGAGTGAGCGTTCGATCCGAGTAGTCCTTGATGGCTACACTTCGGATCCCAGGGCTATTGACGCCGGTGTTCCTCAGGGGTCTGTTCTGTCTGCAACTCTTTTTCTGCTGCATATTAACGACATGCTTATGCCCGGTACCTTTGGGTATGCTGATGACAGCACAGTTGTTGACAGATACACATCCAGCGCAAATTCCAAGAGGGACGAAATCCAGTCTTGTCGAGAGGCGATGGTGGATCGATTGAACCAAACTCTCGTGGCAGTGTCCGAGTGGGGAGATGCCAATTTAGTTGGATTCAATGCCACCAAGACTCAGGCATGTCTGTTTTCCGCTAAACGGAGTCCCTTTGACCTGACTCCCACTTTCCAAGGTGTATCCGTTTCGATTTCAGACCACCTAGAGCTTCTTGGGATGACCTTATCATCCAACCTGAACTTCGGCCAATACATTGAATCCTTGGCTACAACTGCAGCAAAAAAACTTGGGATCCTATCTAAGGTGAGGCGGTACTTCACGCCGAGACAGCTGCTTCAATTATATCAGGCGCAAGTCTGATCATGCATGGAGTACTGCTGCCATCTTTGGGATGGGTCCGCCAAATACCAACTGGCCGCCTTGGATTCAATTGACAAACGTGCGAAGAAGCTCATTGGCGACCCTGCCTTAGTTCAGGAAAAGCTGCAAAACCTCGAACACCGCAGGAAAGTCGCTTGTTTATCGGTTTTCTACCGGATACACTTTGGTGAGTGTGCACTAGGACTGCATGAATTAATTCCACCGTCTCTATTCAGACAATACAGTACTCGGCGCGGACTTGGATTCCACCCTTATGTTGTCGATATACCACTGATTCGTACGAAACGCTTTGCGTCTACTTTCCTTATGAGGACAGCTAAGGAATGGAACTCTCTTCCTGCGTACCTGTTTCCTGAAAATTATAACTTGGATCTCTTCAAGTCGAGAGTGAATAGGCATCTTCTAGCCAAGCATGCTCCATCTTAGGCCTTATTGTCACTTAACATCAGGTGCAATCGAGGTTAAATGCATGGCTATTTTGAAGAAAAAAAAAAAAAAAATGTATTGCAAAATATTTGAAAGTAGCTTGACAGCCAGTCTTAGTCAGCGCGACGTCAAAGTCGTACATTCTGAATACGATATATTTTTTAAAGTTGCTGGAACATATATGTTGCTCAGTTTGAAAAGTAAAATATTTTTTTTACTTATAGCTCCTGTTGCAGGTCACACCCGGTATACTTTCCATATCACGGTCATATGTCCATGATAGAGCTTTCGCAATGTATTTTAAAGTCACACTTTAGCCCAACTGTAGTGTCGACTTGTGTCGCGTCGCCGTCTTAACGCTTTGTGCCGTAAGATTTGTGAAAAGGAAAATCTCGAGGCACATGCGAACGTCGGGACATATACCGTGTCGTATCTGCACGTATTTGTACCTACATGAAAGTATTTTTAGTCTGTCGGGCTAAAAGCAGATTCATGAGCCCTAGCACGTGTGTCGAGTGTACAAGGCCTTGTGCTAACCGCCCTCCGAGCACACGCTTAGCTGGAGTGTTAAGTGCATCACCTTCTTTTGTTCATTTCAGTTTTATCCATTTAGGTACGGCCCTTTGGAAAATTCTTCGATCGTAAAACGAAGGTTGGAAAAGATTTTCGAAGAATTACTTTATTTTATGTGCTTATTAATTAGTCAACGTCTGTTTCGTTAACATTATTTATTCACGGCTTTTTTTTATTAAGTAATCAAAAGAAAAACCTTGGACTTTTGCTATCTAAAAAGGCTGTTAGGAAGAGATCGCTCTTTAGCATTAAGAACGCCTGTTGTTACTGTTACTTTCTTGTATTCTTTTCCAGGTGTTTTTATTTTTTTATTATTTCGAGACGTAGATAAAGTATTGTATGCAACGTTGTATAAAAAAACCCTCGTGGTATCTTTATTTACGATGTTTGTTACGCTCACATCGTAACCCATACCGCTTGCGATTTTTGACCCCTCTCTTATTATACATAAATACAACTGAAATACTATTTTGACATTGCGTATTATGTATATGTGTGTAGGTACTCGAAAACAACACAAACCCACATTCTTTCAACCCCAAGTCTTTTACTTTATACTCTATTGATAGACAACCTTTTTCGTGAATAGTTAAGTTGTCCACCGAATTCACATTTAGGTCGATGCTGACAAAGGGTAAAGACACCCAGATTGTCACACCGCGTTAGTCGGGGGGATATAAATGAGAGGGGTAGGTTTTAGTTAAAAGCCGACTCACCTCCAATTGATCTTGGGTAACCTGACATTTTTCAGCGTATAGTACTTGGTTGTATGTAGATTAGAGATACTGTTCACGTGCATACATGGCGCTTCGATAGCATGTATCTTGTGAGCACCACTTTGCATTTTATATACGATGCAATGAGAGTTTATCGCCTGTGTCAGACAGTTTACGACGTGTAAAGATTGAAGTCTTCGTGAAGTAATGTTAGTTCATTTTAGAAGTTGTGCACGTGCGTTTCATTATTCTTCATCTTACAAGGTCGTTCAAATTAGAGATTGTACAGTCAGCATCAAAAGTAGTTGAACATTTAAGAATGCGTTTGTCATAGCCATTAGTAAAATTGTCAGCTCAATAGTACCATTGATATTGATCGGAACTACTGTTCAAAAATAGCCCAAATGTAATAACGGAATTTTCCGTAACTGCTGAAACTGATTTACCTATAACTAATTAAATTATTTCAGGAAAGACAAGATTAATATTTTATAATTTGAAAATCATTTTATAGGTAAACTTTATATATTTATGTTCTCTTCGAGGACTACGTATAAGCCTAAATTCTTAGGTAAGATAATATATATTAGGTTAAGTTCATATTACTGTAATAGTTATAGTGTGCTTTCTGAAAAAAATGCCTGACTGTTGGGTTTCTTTCCAAAATTTGATGACATTTTTATTTACAATCTTAGAAGTGAAGCTAATAAGAAAAACTCTTTATTTCCCTTACATAAATAAAATGAAAATATGTATATTTTCATACTTACCTCGCTCGTAAATCCGTGTAATGTCGGCTTTGTCGCATGAGCAACACTTCAAACCGCTCATTATTTCCCGTAAATAGCTCCTGAAACAAAATGAATGAAAAATGAGAGACTTTTCAGTCGGAGGAAGGCATCACGGCAGGTGATTTTTCGTACTTAACGCGGGATATCCGTCGAACGGAGAGTATTATTAACCGACTACCCTCTGAAAAAAGGAAGTGCCTAATTCGTGAAAAATAAGCTACCTACGGGATCTTTGCGGCCGCTTTATCAAAAATATCTAGTTATATTTTTATCCAGCGCATTTAAAATAAATTTTCTATGGAGAGGATTATTTCAGGAAAAATCTTAACAGCGCCATGTATTAATTGTATCCTGGGCTCGCGTCGCCAGCTGAACAGTACAGCGTCATCTGTTGGTAAGTATTATTTTGTCCTCACATCACGCCGAAACGGATAGACGAATTTTAATCAATTTTGGTGCAGGAATAGTTTCTATTTTTTCTTCATAAACTGACCGGCGATTGACCTCAGTTTTACCTTAGTGACTTTGTAGCTCGCTGGTTCAGCAACAACCTATTCACTCTTGCCTGGAAGAGATGCCAATCCGAGGGCACAGCAGTGCCCCGCCAAGTCGAGTAAATCTCGCGCGCCGGCTCACCGTACTATCCGTTTCTCGAAGCCATCCAGAACATTTTAGAACCTTTCGTTCTGGATTATAATTTTCTGGAAATAGGTACACACGATGGGAGAGAGTTTCAAACATGGTTACCTATAGTAGTATTACGCGGACGAAGAAAAAGTTCAAGTTTTATATATTGATATTTTTTGTAGATTCAGAATGGATATTAAGGGGGTATGAAAATGTAAAATCACTTCGAAACAGACTAGCGAGATCAATAGCTCACACAGCAACTCCCATACTCCCATTTACCTTGTCAATATCAATGTACCCGATTACGGTAAAAAAAAAATGTTTTACGCAGACGAAGTAGTGGGTGTCTGTCTAGTATTAAATAAGTAGGTATACTACTCTCCGCTACTCCTGTGTCTACGTAATCAGGACGAATTTAATAAATATTTGCTAAGGCCTCTCACCAGCAGATTGTTTTCCTAATTGAACTAATAGTAGAGTTGCTAAGCCGCGAAATTGTGCGCATTGGGTTACAAGCATGAAATTTCTACCACACATAGAGCGTTCCACGGTGATTATTTTCAGATGTGGAGGGAAGTCAGATTCGTCCCCTGTTTGGTGGGAGAGCAGGGTGAAGAGGACCAAGTACTGTTCTTTTTCTTTTTTTTATTACTGATCAGTTAAGGCTAGGGCTTGTGCGACATCGTTTTCGTGTAAAATAGATATCAGCTATGAATTTTTCATGTTATTTGAGAATAGTTTCATATAAAAATTTGGGTTTATTGCCGAAAAGGTAAAAATCACAACAAGTTTTTTTTATTCAGAACGATAAATTAGTTATCTATCCTGAATATTTACAATTTAAAAAAAAATATTACAAACAGCAAATTTAATCTTGTTTTTGAAAATGTATACATATTGGGCACATCTGATACAAAAAGTACCTTGAAAAAAATGTTGATGTTAAGCTTAGCCTGCGTGTTCTAGTACATTTTGCTAAGTCGCGAAATTGTGTACATCGGGATACAACCACGAAATTTCTACCACAGATAGAGTATTCTGCGGTGATTATTTCCAGATTTGGAGGGAAGTCAGATTCGTCCCCTGTGCGGCGGAAAAGCGGGGTGAATGGGACAAAGGAGTCCTCTTTTTCTTTTTATATTACTGATCAGATAACGCTACTAGGACTTGTGTGGTGTCGTTTTCGTGTAAAACAGATAACAGCAATTCATTTTTCATGTTATTTATTCATATTGCAAAATAGCAAATTTAATCTAGTTTATAAAAATATATACATATTGGGCACTCTTCATACAAACAGTAACTTAAATAAATTGTCGATGTTGAGATTAGCCCGTGTGCTCGTGATACATTAGCAAAAAAATATTTTGTTTTAATTACATTAATTTGTTTTTTTAGGACGTATATAGTAAATATTATATGTAAAAGCATGTTAATAATCATTATTTAATGTATTTAATGAAGCGAAATAGGATGCGTTCGGAGATTTACGTCGGTTACGCCGCCGTAAAGATATATTTTAAGCTGCTGTTTGTATGAGAAGTGACCAACATGCATATATTTTAAGAAACTAGATTAAATTAGCTTTTTGAAATAATAATAATAATTTGAAAATGTTCACGAAATTTAACTAATTTACCTCACTGAATAAAAAAACTTGTTGTGATTTTTACCTTTTCGGCCATACACCCATATTTTTATATAGAACTATACAAAATAATATATAAAATTAATTTCTGATATTTGTTTTACACGGAAACGATACCAAACACGTCCTGGTAAACTTAACTGACCAGCAATAAAGAAAGAAAAGAGGGATACTTGGCCCTATTCACTCCACTGCACTCTTCCGCTTCACAGGGGACGAATCTGACTTCCCTCCACATCTGAAAATAATCACCGTGGAACATTCTATCTGTGGTAGAAATTTCATGCTTGTATCCCGATGCGCACAATTATGTTAGAAAACAGCGGACTAACTACTCTACTATAAGCCTTTTAAGCAGAATAAAATTTAATGAGACCTTTTCAAATGTTTGTCAACATTAAATATGGATTTTAATTGCTCATTTACAATCCACTTGACCGCCCTTTTTCATTTTTATACATTTATAGTGGTCAAAATGAGGGTGGGATGATGTAAGGACGCATTTCCACTGGACCGAGCTATGGTCGGAGTCTTCTTGCGTGATGGAATCAGAAATGAGGAGACCCGCAAGAGAACCAAGACTTTAGATATTCATAGCCCTGTCAGTCGCCAAATTTAAGTCGCAGTGGCAGCTTTTTTGGTAACCACGTTGTTATTTTCATTATCTCCGGCGAGTAGCTTTCATTTCCTACGCCTCCATTGCATAAAATGCTTTGTCTTTAAAAAGACTTAATGTCAAATATAATGAGTCTCATAGATCGCATAATATTTACTCAAATATTAAATTGACGCACCCATAACCATAATGACAGCATATTTACGACTTTTATAAGGGGCTTGATACTGCTACAGGAAATTCTTTATTAAAATGCTCTTTTCTTTCTTTAAAACAGATAATTGAAAACACGAAAAATATATTGAAAACAACGTGTTATATATTTTTTTATCTGAAAGTGATCAGATCGGTGTCTGGAAGTCATTTGGCGGTCAAATTGTACATTTTTCGTGTTGTGATTTTATTTCACCGTTCGGATTTTTTTACATCATTGCTTATTTGAGAAAAGCATTAATGTATAATGCTCGGCGTGAAAAAAGATTGCCAGCCTCGTATCCCTTAGCCGGCTATACTTTACAGTAAATAAATACACAAAATAAGTATATTTTCCACACGTGATGAAATATAACTTTTAGTAGGTAGTACGTAGACATAGTCTGAAGAAATGGGCTGCGTCAATTATATAGATCTTAAATGGTAGTAAAATTGTATAACTTAAAAGGAATACTCAAGCGAGTAGTCCGTTAAAAAAATGAATGTTTAAAGCGATCCACGAAGTTGTAAAACACGAATTTCAACGTTCAGCACACCGAGATGTATAAATTTGTCTAAAACAACTTTAGTGGGGAGTCCGACTGTGGGGTCTAACAAGATTTGCACACAGCTCTCTCGAAAGAGAATGCAAAATACCCTTTTACATTAAAACATAATAAATTCAAGAGTATCTCTTAGATATCTTTTGTTTCGCAGAAATATTTATTTTAATAGTGCTTTTAACGCAGGCTCTGCTGGTTAAGATTATTCTGCGAATTAATTTAAACTAGGGTATTAAATACATATTTCCTGTATAATAATCTAAGAAAATTATGCGAGGGCTCAAATGGAAATTGAATTTCGGTAAATAAATCAACTAAGGTTTGATTTGTCCAACATGAATGAAGGTTTTTTTCCTAGAATTAATGGCAAATTTCTATGTAATTTTGTCCCTTAATCGCCGAGTAAGTTTTATTTCAGTTTGGTGCACGGAATATAATACGTACCTACCGATTAACGTCATTAAAAAAAGAAACAGTAAGGGATCTGACAGAATGTAATTCGAATTTCATTGCTCGCTCTTATGCGATCGAGACAAGAATCTCTCCGATTTTACCAAAACCCGAATCCTAATCTATTTAAGAGCTCACAGACTACTCTATCGATAGCTCACAGATCACTAGAGTACTCTATCGATAGCTCACAGATTACTAGAGTATACTCGTCTCAGAGTGTTTTAATTCTAGTCTTCTAGAGAAACTTAATTTATATACAAGTTTTACAACTAAAATATCGCTTTGAAAATTCGTAGACAAATGAATAAAGCATTCTTGGTAGTCTGGTGTCCGTGGAATCCGCGGACGTGAGAAAGGAATGTCTCAACTATAATGCAGAATGTTTGAAGTTTAAGGTTTTATTACATGTATATAACAGTTTATACTATATAAGAGCGATAATGGCCGAGTGATGAGTTTTATTATTTACTTGTCGAGAAAGAAAATTAAACCTCGTAGTGAATAGGAAAGCAATTTAATTTGAAAGGAGAAGAAATACTAAACAATGCTTTAGTTAGAAATATCCGTAAAAAACGTGGCCTAATAAAATTCAAATGTCATCAAAATCGAGTTCTTAACATCTTGATAATCTCACTATTCTAATATCCAGATTTAGATTCAGCGTCAACAAGAAATATATGAATGACCGCTTTGTGTACATGAAGTAAAAGTGTTATTAATTGAAATACGTAAGTATGTGTAGAAAATTGAAGCCCCGCTAGCCCCGCCCCCCCGTAAATTTTGACTAGCGGAAGCCGCACATGGCTTCCGTCTTCACTTGATTTGGAAAAAAAAAATGAAATATGTGAGTATGTATCCGATGGGAGATATCACAAATCGTAAGGCCACTAGGCGCGTCACCCTACATTCCCGGCAATCCGATTCGGGCCGCGAAGAATTCCCAATATTCGAGATCCGCGAATACCGCTGCCACGTGGCCGTTTAATAATGCCTACGTTATTTAGTAAATTGTTTTTAAGACTCCTGTAATAATATATAATATAGAAACATTGTTGTAGTGGCTGAAAAGTACCAAGTACAGACAAGAAAAGGCCTGGGCTCTGCCTTCGAACTTATTTTGCACCTCACTCGCTCGGAAAACCTCCGTTTATAGGGCGAAATCTGCGTGCAAAAGTATATTTTATCCGCTAGCGTGCAAAAGTCATTTGAATTTCGAACACGACGATTTTGATTCTCTGTGGCGCATGTAACTTTTTTATATTTAAGACTCCTTCAACACGTGACTGACTTCATCAGTCGATAAGTCTTCGAATAACCAATCAACGCACGCTAATAAAGGGCGATCTGGTCAGGCCGGCTAAAATCATACATATACGTTTTAATACTTCTTTTTAAAAAAAATACACCTACAATATCACGTCATGAAACCTGGTTTGTGGTTACAGATTTTTAAGTTTTTAATTTTTCTACACTTTATTTTATGTTGAATATGTTTATATAGGTATATTAATAGTAAGTATTTCAGTTTCATTTACTTACATATTTTGACTAGTAAATATTTTAAATACAACACACATTTTAATATTTATTTGTGATAAAAGTTGGAACATAAAAGAGGTAATTTCTGAACGCACCCGAGAAAAAAATAAATAATTAAAAAGTTGGAAGTTTTCACAATTCACGTAAACAACGTAAATTTGTTCTGTGGAGAATACATACATGTTGTCTTACTTTATAGAAATATCGAAAACAAGACAGTTAAGCCCAATTTGGAGTATTTATTCAATGCTAAAAGCCTGCATTAAAACAAAAAAGGATTTGTTATAAATATTTGGAGACGATAAGTAATTTACCGAAACTTTTGGCGTTTTTAAAGAAGATAAAGCCGAAATAATCTTGTGCGGATCCCATCGTCCAATAACTTCCAAAGCAAGTGTTATGGAAAATACTTCCGAGTGGCCAACTAATCCTTCCCAGAATGCCATTCTCCCACATTCACAACGAATATGTCAAGTAGTTTCAAATACAAATATAATATAACGGTGCTTAAGAAAAACTCAACGATAAAATATGCACGACGATAATACAAATTACGGCCATATTACTTTTAATTTTTAATATGTGTGCTACTCTCGTATTTATTTGGTTTGGATTTGAGTTTGTTATGTTTTAAATTTGATGTGTTAAATAGAAGGCAAAATTCAATATGATTATTTTTATGATTTAATTGTTTTTCTTGAATCTTGCATTTTCCTCGCTGTAGTGAGGTGAAAAGTTTGCAGCCTTGCATAACAAATAACTATTTCAGCCTTTAGAGATATAATTTTTACCTACTCCGTTCCTACCTATAGGGAAAATTTCAGCTATTATTTTCGCCTCATTAAACGCCCGGAGGCTTTGTTAATTATGTTATATCAAAGAGCGCCGCAAAATAAAATCCGGCACTTTTCCATTTAAACTTTTGGTATCGACCGCACCGGCGGCATCCCTGACGCACTCAGCTGGCAGTTTCATTTTAAAGTTGCCCGTCGGATCCCGCTACCGTTGTGGTTCAATTAATATACCCGCCTAGTATATGCTTAGTTTGACGTACGCAGTGACCTGAATTATCTTTACCAATGCAGTTTTATTTTTGACAACGGTTTTGAGATAAAATCGCGACAAAGTTAGGTAAATTTTATGAAACATGTAATGTCTAATTTTTTTTTATGTGGGTACACACCACATTTTTTACCGGCCCAGTGCGTTAACCACTTCGCTACCCGAACTCCTACCAACCTTTCGAATTTTTCCTTATACTTACTTCGTATGTCGATCTTTCCCCAGGTATACTCATTTTAATTTTTCTTTGATCTTTGATATCTTTGTATCAATAGTTTAAATTTAAGTATTTTTTGTAAGATTGTCCGCCGATAGTAACCGAGGTACTTACTTATTTTATTTATTGGCAATGTGTTTATAGTTTATTCAGAGGATTAACGACCTGCCCCGGCTTCGCACTGGTGCAATGCTGATACTAAAATATACTATGCATGTATACTTGAAACCTAAACCTTCCTCTTATCACTTTATCTATTAACACACCGCATCAAAATCCGTTGCGTAGTTTTAAAGATCCAAGCATGCATAGGGACAGAAGGACAGCATGAAACAACTTTGTTTTAAATATGCTATGTAGTGATTATATGCTAATATTAAACATTTACCACAAAGCCATATATATCTACAACATAAATACTAATGATATGTACGATACGAAGTTTTACTGTACCTTTTGAACATAATAATTAAAATTTAACTGTCTTAATTTAGCTGTAAAATTAATGAGTTTTATTGTGCAATACGTAAACAAAGGTTGTCAACCCCGACAGTCCTGAAAAGGATAAAAATTGCGGAAATTATTAAAATGAATGATTTGATTGTTTCCATTTCGCTAAGTAAGCGGTTTGCTCCTATTATACTGATAGCGGATGGCTTTAATTAAATTAAATGGATGGCAATTGAAAGAAAATTAAATAGATTGCAATTGTATTATTATTGATTATACCAAGGAGTAATATTTCAGCGAGGCTTTTTGTTAAAGGAGAAGCGATATATAGTACATTAAATACCTAGGGCAGTGAATTCGTGAATGTCCCAGGTCGCAGGTATTTGTGAGCCGAACCGAAGGTGAGGGCCATAAATATGCGTTCTGGGGATTTACGAATTACCAAAAATTATTTGTCTAAAGTTTTACGTCTTGTCTTGGCCAGGAAGTGAGTTTTTCCCCCCCTAAGTGGGTAAAAAACACACTTACGGCCTAGTTCGACGTAAAATTAGACTGCATCAAATTTCTTAGATAATCGGAAATATCATCAGGGATAAGTACTTCCATTTAAGAGAAACTAATGAAAATATTTCACGTTAAACAACATATTTTAATGTCATACAAAATTCATTACTTACTGATTTAGTACAAATTAACCAGTAGAGATACTGTGAGTATGATGCTTATTTTGAAACAAGTTTTAAATGTGCAAGGTAATAAATATCATAGTTAAATGTTACAGGCAGAACTTTAACACAAAAAGTTAAAACAAAACGTGATAGTCAACAGCTTTCGTTTATCTCACCACTAATGCATAAGGAAAATAGTCTCAAAAACTTAAGACTCTTAACCTTTTTAGTAGCAAAGAGCCTTTCTCGTGTCTCTTCAAACAGACCCATTTAAGCGGTTATCAAGGTGCTTCACTTGCCATATTTTTTTTCCTTAGCTGCTACTGGTTTGTTATTTTACTTAAATAAACAGCCTTTACTGCAGCCGTCGCAGCTGTAGCTACTTCAGCTAATTAGCTTCGGCTAAGCTAAATACTGAATAATTATATTTCCTGTGAGGATCGAGTCTTGAGGCAAACTAAGTAACATCTTCTTACAGCTTCAGCTAATAAACTTCGGCTAAGCTAAATATAACTAGCTGCGTTGCGTGGTGCTACCTGTTCATCCGACGGGAACATTAAATTTTTCGGAATATAAAGTAGACTATGTGTTAATCCAGGGTGTCAGCTACCTTCATACCAAAACTTATCAAAATTGGTCTAGCGGTTTGTGAAGAAGTAACAAACATACACACACTTACAAACTTTCGCCTTTATAATATTAGTGTGATCATGTGTGATTATATTTTATCTTTGAGGATCGAGTCATCAGGCAAACTAAGTCTCCTTACATTATATTACTTAAAATTAAACTAATATTATAAGCCGCTTCGACCTCTTAGTGAACACCGCATTCCTACTTCACTTGGCCGCTCGCGAGGTAACCGTTCCTTAGAAGTCCCAATATGAGTCTTCAACATCGCTTTCAACTCAATCTATTCGTTTGAGAGTATGATGCTGATTTTAATTAAAGACAAATAAAAAGACATATATGCAAAAAAAAACTTCAATCACACAAATAAATTCTTCACTGCCGCCGCTATCGCAGCAGAATCTACATCAGCTGATTAACTTACGCTAAGCTAATAAATACTGAATTAAGTACTTACTGTCGGATTGAGCCTCGAGGCTAACTAAGTTACATAAGGAATAATGCTCCTTACAAAATATTTAAAATGAACCTAATCAAGTGTAACGCTTTGATATTATGGGTGACACGTTAAAAACGTCGTACTTAGTCGTACATTAACGAATCAAAACTCTAAGATATAAAATATAATTCAACGACAAAAGAAAGCGGAACACAAAACGTGGGAGCATACACAGCTCCAATGAAAATGTTACCCAATTGCCACATTCATCTATATCATTGTGAAATATTTTAAATTATTTTTCACTTCTCATGCTCTTAAAATGTTACTTTAGTCTCTGCATATCGGGACTAAAGCTCCTTATTAATCTGTAGGGACTAAAGTAAAATTGTTTTAATTTACTTTGGAAACCCCTAAACAGCCAATCACGACGTTTGTGAATGGAGGTTTATAGCCATTTTCAGTGATAGGTAAACAAACTTTTTGGTGCATGAAAATAACCTCAAAATTACAACTGCTCAAAAATATAAAAATTATAGTAGATTGTTCAACAAGGGACTAAAACAAGCCATAATGACACGAGATGTTTTAGCCACCCCAGCTAAGCGAGGGTGGCTAATAGTTCGAGTATCATTATGGTTGTTTAGTCTCGCGTTAAACACTCTACTTTTCACTTTGAATGCGAGGAAAATAAACGAATTTCAATATAAAATTACGATATTTATTATAACAAAGTTTCTTACAATTACGTAGTACAGCCGTTAATCTAACCTCAGAAAAATTTAAAGGGCAATTTGTGAAATTCTTTACATTTAAATGTATGGTTTTCCCCTGTAAACTAAGCTGGGTCGGCGTGGTTTGTTAATTATAAATAAATAAATAAATAAATATTAAGGGACAATCATACACAAATCGACCTAGTCCCAAACTAAGCAAAGCTTGTACTATGGGTACTAGACGACGATATACATAATATATAAATACATACATAGATAACATCCATGACCCAAGAACAAATATTTTGCACAAATATTTGCCCCGGCCGGGATTCGAACCCGGGACCGCCGACTCAGTAGGCAGGTGTCTACCAACCGAGCCAAACGCGGCGTCGAATTGAGAAGTATGTTCAATATTTTCACTCGAAGTCGAAATAAAAGTTGGAGAGAATGGAGAGTAGGTATAGTAGAGACGTAGACCTTTTCTCAAAAAGGTTGCCGATGGTCATTTCATTCATTAGGCTCATTCTCAACCCGCGATGTTGATGGGCGTGGGTCAAATGTTGGTTGTGATTTTTGCTTTGAGGATATTTTAATTCCTTCAATATAGTATAGCCTTCGATAGATATTGTGTTTATTTTGGATTGACTCCTCTATATAGCCTTCAGCTTTATTCTTCTTCATAGGAAGATGATGATAACATATTTTGTCCGTAATTTATAAAGTGACACAGTTAATTGGTCTAATTGGTGATTACAATTCAAGCTTAATACAAGTAATGGCCAACTACTCATTCCATTCAAAATTCTAATAGAAAAAAGAAATGTTCCGTGGTTTTTTCTTTTTTTTGTAAAGCGACGCTTTAAATGCTTGCATGTTTTAGCCAACAGATTCAAACTTGAAAACTATTTTATTTAAGACTAATATGGACTTATGGACCATGCATGATAAAATTACATTCGTATTCGTAATAATTAATCGTGTTTCATTAAATAAAATCTTGAATTTTTGAGCGGTTGTAATTTTGAGGTTATTTTCACGCACCAAAAAGTTTGTATACCTATCACTGAAAATGGCTATAAACCTCCATTCACAAACGTCGTGATTGGCTGTTTAGGGGTTTTTCAAAGTAAATTAAAACAATTTTACTTTTTTTGAGCAGTTGTAATTTTGAGGTTATTTTCACGCACCAAAAAGTTTGTATACCTATCACTGAAAATGGCTATAAACCTCCATTCACAAACGTCGTGATTGGCTGTTTAGGGGTTTTTCAAAGTAAATTAAAACAATTTTACTTTAGTCCCTAGAGATTAATAAGGAGCTTTAGTCCCGATATGCAGAGACTAAAGTAACATTTTAAGAGCATGAGAAGTGAAAAAGATTTTATTTAATGAAACACGATTAATTAATACGATACGAATTATCATGCATGGTTCATAAGTCCATGTTAGTCTTAAATAAAATAGTTTTCAAGTTTGAATCTGTTGGCTGTATGCAAGCATTTAAAGCATCACTTTACAAAAAAAAGAAAAAACACGGAACATTTTTTTTTTCTATTAGAATTTTGAATGAGTAGATGTCCATTACTTGTATTAAGCTTGAATTGTAATCACCAATTAGACCAATTAATTGTGTCACTTTATAAATTCTGGACAAAATTGTAATCATCATCTTCCAATGAAGAAGAATAAAGTTGAAGGCTATATAGAGGAGTCAATCCAAAATAAATACAATATCTATCGAAGGCTATACTATATTGAAGGAATTAAAATATGAGGATATTTTAATTCCTTCAATACATATAGTAAAGCAGAAATCACAACCAACATTTGACCCACGCCCATCAACATAGCGGGATGAGAATGAGCCTAATGAAATTACCATCGGCAACCTTTTTGAGAAAAGGTCTACGTCTCTACTATACTGTTCTCCATTCTCTCCAACTTTTACTTCGACTTCGAGTGAAAATATTGAACATACTTCTCAATTACAAACCACGCCGACCCAGCTTAATTTACAGGGGAAAACCATACATTGAAATATAAAGAATTGTACAAATTGCCCTTTCAATTTTTCTGAGGTTAGATTAACGGCAGTACACCCAACGAAAAAAAAACAGGGGAAAAAACTCGTGTATAAGCGAATTTTGGCTTAGTTGTAGGGAATGGTGTTTTAAACGACATACTAAAAGTACTGGTGGGTGGGGGTGAAGCTAACGGGGGGAGGGGGGTGTAAAGGTCTCTTTTTTTAGTTTTTCGTAAATAACTCGTGAACTGTGGCATATAGCAAAAAATGATCTGAAACAAAAGTAATCTACATAAAATTCTCTATACAAAAGATATAAAAAAATCCTTTGGGATAAATATTTCATGAGATATGGAGAGAAGACGATGGACAATAAAGAAATAAACACATTTCTTTAAGCATGGCATGTATATTCCTGAATATAAAATTACTAATTATCTTCTAAATCTAAAATTTTATCATAATCATCGTCGTCGACGGTGACTTCGATGGGAGCTGCGTTAGTGCATGAGCCGGAGCATACACCGCAGACACTGGAACAGGTAATTCCTGCTTTTCAGCAGCCGCATCGCACCCCACACCCAGTCTTGCACCTGCAAAATATGGTTTTAAGAATCGAGTCAGGTGCCACTGGGACGTTGTTTGTCACTGGCTTTAGGGTGCCATCGTCTGCTCTGGCCCATCCCCATTGGGTTAGTGGTAAAGGGTTGCCAAGCCATTGTTGTATCTGTACCTAAATAAATAAGATCAAAGTAAGTATTTAGGTCGAATAGATATTTGTATTTTAAAAACAAAACAGTATTCGATAACATGTGTGATTAAAGATACCTGTAGGTGTACTCTGAAGGAGTGCTGCTTCAATGCTCCTCGAGTAGGAAGAAAAGTGGCCAGATCTGATTTCGGCTTCACTGATTCTCTTAAAAAAGCTGAGTAACGGTATTTGTTGAGGTTTTGTTCCGGGGTAGGTGCTGGGTAAATCAACAGAAACAGCTTCTCGCCGGCCTGTTCAATACTCTCTGGTGATAAGGGCTTTCTGAAAATGCCTGATATCTTTTGGATCAGGTCTGACTTAGCAGTGAACAATTAAGTGATTCCCACTTTCCTTTTTCCATGGATCGTGGAGGTGGTGTCGCATCCGGAGAAGGAGAGGAGGAGAATTGTTTTTGCAAATGAAAGCTGTTGAAGTTGTCGCACTGAAAACAAATTGTCCTCTACCTTCCCACAATCTGGTTTCAAAAAGAACACATTGATATGTGGTGGGGCCAATCCTATAAAGAGGACTATCAAGTCGACCTCCTCCCCAATAACAACAGTTGAATGTAAGGCAGCTTGATAGTACCATCAGCATCTCCGGGTGCAATCGTTGTTTCAATCCCTGCCGCTGTCATCTTCTCGGTAAGGAACAGAATCAGCCTTGTCTTATTCCTTTCATTGGCGAGGAAATGCTCCTGTTGAACGGTGATGATCGTATTTTCATTACAATTAACGTCGACTGAAGTTTTGTCAGACCTCGTCTTTAATTTTATATTGAACGTCGTTTATTTTCCTCGCATTCGAAGTGAAAAGTAGAGTGTTTAACGCGAGACTAAACAACCATAATGACACTCGAACTATTAGCCACCCTCGCTTAGCTCGGGTGGCTAAAACATCTCGTGCCATTATGGCTTGTTTTAGTCCCTTCTTGAACAATCTACTATTAAAAATCAGTTTTTTATGGAAAAGAATTAATATTTCAAGATAAATCTTAACAGCAGGATTCAGGATTTACATGGACGCGTGGCGCCTTAACAGTGCCAACTGATGGTAAAAATATTTTTGTCCGCTCACCACGCCTAAATGGATGGATGGATTTTAACCAATTTTGGGTGCAGTGATAGCTTAACATTCAACGATGATTATAGGATAGTTTTTCACCGACTAGGGTAAAGAAAAAAGTATGCATCTGGCACTTTGTAGTATGTTAATATAGCAAAAGAGACACGTTTCTCTGCTGCTGTCTGTACATGCGCTCCATGTTTTTTTTTCCCCCGTCTTTGTACCATCACGTACACCACGTTTCTACGCAACGGCTGTACATCTTGAGACCTAGACAACAGTTTTCGTTTATCTCTTCAAATAATCCTACTAAACGGTTATTAGGGTGCTTCGCTTGCATATTTTGTTTTCTTCAAGCGTCTACTGGCTTGTTGTTTTACTTAAAATAAACATCCTTCACTGCAGCCGTCGCAGCTGCAACTGCTTGAGCTAATTAATTTCTGCTAAGCTAAATACCGAAACTAGTGTGTAGGTTATTATGTTCACTGAGAAGATCTACGTAGTCTTGAGCGAGTCTTGAGGTAAACTAAGTAACATAATATTACGCAATAGTTTTTTTTATAAAAACCAAATTAATTAACGTTAAGACAAATTTAGTCGATGGATGCGTGCCTATCTATTTGATCTCCACAACTCCCTGTTAGACGTTGCTTCCGACCAGTCGACCAGGAATGCGTGTAGATCGTCCCTCCATGTCCGTCTCGGTCTGCCTTGACGTCGCCGCCCATCTTGCGGCACCCACTTTGTGACTATATAAGCACACGTACAAATTACACCAATATATTAGTTTTTTTCCGCTTCTGTAACTATGCATAAGTTGCAGGCTGAAAAACAGCGCTGTGCAGCTGACCCAGCTCACAGCACACGCTGAGCCTGAACATGTTGCCCTTACTGAGATATAATTATGTAGCATAATTCTGTATTACTAGTAGCTGTATTCTTGTTTTTTGAGGCATTATTATTATTATTTTTACATACGACTCATTATTAATATTATGAAACATATTCGATATTGCAAGTTTTTATAATTGTATTGATTAGTAATTATATTTGAATTGAATATAATTGGTCATTTTGAACAAATTCGACATATGGCCACAATTTAGTTTGAAGTTTGAGTTTTCGTTTTAAATGTAAAAGTACTAAAATAACATTCAATCAAGAACCTAGCCCTACCCCGGCACGAAAGTGAAATGTTTTGGAGAGCGTTAGATCAAGTTGTTCCCATTTATCACATAGACGATTAGATGTACCTAAGCGTAACATTGATGGATGACTTAGCCAAGGAACGGTTTCGTGCAAGGTTCAAGACACGAATTTCGATTGTTGTGTACTCTGAAATTTTGTGTTAGGTTCTTATGTCACGCGAACTTTGAAACTGAAAATTGTCTCTAAAAATAAAGTTGAGACTGTAAATATTCTTGAGACAGCACCTCTAACATAACTGTCATACGCGACTATTTCTCGCGCGCGATAATTACCCGTCTCTTTCTATGCAGTAATGTGAAAGAGAGACATGTAGCGCGACAAGAGTCGACGAATAGCTGTTGCATTTGCGATACCTAAATTTGCATTCGCGATTATCTTGCGTCGAGCCTTATTTTATTTTTCTTCCATATTGTAAGGCTTCCGAATAAGGAATTACAATTTCAAACAACCAACAGTCGTGCATTACCGATATTCAAGTTTACATCAGATAATTACGCTGTATATTTAACTATTTGATTTAAAGCTATTTACGAGAGCTCGGCTTTACCTCAAACGTAACAACCTATACATATTTTAAGGAATCCGAAATGAGCAAGACGGAATTTTCTGGTCCGTAACATACCTAGGGAGATATATTGAGGGTTTATTGAATAAAATGTCATGCGGACGGGTTTCATCCCTTTATTATCATGTGGGACTGATGTCCAATGATAACACAGCCCTTACATTACAAGTCAGCCTTATACTCGTAGGACTCGGGCCGAGTCGCCCCTTATTCCTTTCAAGTAGTTTCGTTACCGCAAGCATTTCCATAATGAGGATTCTTGTACGTTTCCTTATGAGTTTGTATTTATATAGCTACAATCTAAATAAATAAATATTAAGGGACAATGTTACACAAATCGACCGTTCTAAACTAAGCAAAGCTTGTACCTACTATGGGTACATGTATTTATATATAAATACAAATATAGATAACATCTATGACTCAGCAACAAATATTCGAGTTCACACAAATATATGCTCTGGCCGGAATTCGAACCCAGGACCGCCGGCTCAGTAGGCAGGTGCACTACAAACTGACAAATTCAAAAAATGTGATTAAGAGCCAAAAAAAAAATTGTTTAATTAATTGACTCCGGCGTTACTTTGCGGAATTCCATATTCATAAAAATAATAACATTGCTTTGCTAAACCGCCATATTATAATATCGTGTCAGTTAATTTGTGCTAACCCGTTATACTCATTTGTGTATTTTTCATGCAAATTTTCGGAGTAGTAGGGCCTCGTGCAGGGTCCGTCCGGATTGTTACTACCGTCTTGCCTGCTAACCCACCGCCAAACAGCAATGTTCGCATTGTTGTGTTCCGGTGTGGGGGTAAGATAGCCGGTGAAATTACTAGCATAGAGGCATTCTATCTTCGTCCTCCGGGTAGGCAAGCACTTGTGACTTCTCTGGTGTTGCAGGTGTTTATGGGCGACGGTAATCGCTTTCCATCAGGCGATACGTTTGCTCCTTTGCCCCCTATGACATAAAAAAAAAAAAATGGTCCCACCCTCCCACCACGATGAGAAAATAGTACTTTATGTGACTGTACATAATGAAGGGTATTAAACACGAGTGTGGGTTTATGAAACGAGCCGAAGGCAAGGAGAGAACTTTATCTAGCCACATATCATACGCCTCCATGATGCATTCGGGAGTCGCACATTATGACAAATATTACCCGATAACGGCGGTAATGAAGTTTTCTGGCAGCCGTAATATTTTTTTTAATTCAGAAACAAACTAGAGTCGGCCCCAACCATAATATCTTATTCTTATTCTTTGATTTGTGGCAACAACCATAATATCGTTCGATACCTTATTTACGTGCGACATTTGTCAAATTTTATTGAAAATTGACAAATTGACAATAAATTTCGAACTAAACGTCATCTTCTAAACAACTAATCTAAGAATCAAAGGTCAAATCAAATTTCTTTGTTTTTCAGAGGTTTGAAATTTGTATAATAATATTATCGAAATTGATGTTAGTATTTAAAAATAATAACATTTTTACAGATAAAAAAATTGTTCTAACGAAACAGACTATTTTTATGGTGGTCATAATGTGCGGCTCTTGAACGCATCATGGAGGATTTATGATATTTGGATAGATAAATTAATACATGTGGCGGGACCATTAAAGGCACAAAAAAATACGCAAATAAGTATAACGGGTTAGCAAAAATTAACAGGCACGATATTATTTCGCGGATTAGCAAAGCAATAATTATTATTTTAATTTTTAATATCTGGTAGCCCTTTATATTAGAATGGAAATACGCCTAAGAAAATTTTACGCGTCGCGTCATTAGAAGTTAGTTTACTTACGATGTTTTCAGGTTTTCTGATCTTACAACTGTCTAAGTATTCCCGCTGTGTGTTATAGTTTAAAAATCTGTGAGCTTTTGCATTTTTTTTTAATTATTTTCCATTTTCTCGCAGTCCAAGTGAAAATCAGAGTCGCTCTCTTCGTACGCACGTCCAAATAACCACATTGTGTCATAATGGCTCATTTTGACCCTTGTCAAATAATTTACATTGTAATTGTATTCACTTTAGTCAAGATTACATACAATCACATCACTCATTGAAACAGTATCCCGATAAATAAATATTGTGAAATTATTTACTATGAGTGTGTACATGTGCGATAAACTACAATTTTCCAGGCACCAACTACATCGCGCTATATTTTATTTTCTATAACTTACGTAAAATATAAATATAGATCATCCTAAGATAACATATTAACGTAGTTTTACCTAGTTTTGCGAATACTTTACAGAAGAACGTCCATATTTATGTGCTCGATGCACAAGGGTGAACCTCAACTTACGAGTATATTGCGAATTATTGAAAATATAAATACTTATACTAGAATTTGCCCACAACTTTGTACACGTAATTTGTTGTCTGTAGTCGGATAAAAAACTACATTATAACCATCTTTGAATGTCAAGCTATGTCTGTACCAAAATTGGTTAAAATCCGTCCCGCCGTTTCGTCGTGATGAGAGAACAAAGGAAATTATGAAAACAGATGGTGCCAGGCTGAACAAATGATACAAAACAAATGACGAACCTGCATCACGCTATCAAGATTTTTCCTGAAATCATGACCCATCTCCATGGAAAACAGGGGGGGTTATTCGACCAATTTTAGAGAGATAATGGAGATCTCTCCATTACATCGCCTTCCGTCACTTTTGACGTGTGCCTACTTGACAAGTGGTGATATCTCTAGAACGTCGCAACTTCGTCAATTCGGGTTTCCTTTGTATGTGACGGCATAAATAACAGGCGCATACTTTAAATTGACCGCGTAGTGCGTGAAATTAGTCAGTTACGTTTCGTTCAAAACAGAAATTCATATGCATGGATAACAGTTTTGACAATCATTATCGCGTTCGTATTTCCAAAAATTGAGATGAGATTTGTCACTTGAAGCTCATCGCATTTTAATGACAGTTCAATGGCGATATCACTGTTATCTAATAGAGATTTGACGTTTGGCGATCACTCAAACGGCATTCTCAAATTGGGTAATAAAATTCAAGATTTTTATTTAAAATCAGGGTTTAAATACAAATATTGAATTGTATAATGAAATCTAATTTATGTTTTCCTTGTTTCAGATATCTCAGCGACATGACTGTAAAGTCTGACACACAATGATAAGCATACACGATTAATTAATGTATTGTGTGGTGATGACAAAGTGACCGTGTCGGTGATGGTGCTACCACCATGGACATGGCGTCTCTGGATCACACTACTCGTCAGTTTTACAAGAGAAGGTCAGTTTTTATTGTAGTTTTGTGTTTTTTATTGTATTTTATAATTATCTGTTTCTGTAATACTATTTCTTGTTAATTTGTGGAGCATGTAATGTTTCATCATTCTTAATGTGGAAAAATTACAATTATTGATGCAAATGTAATTTTTCCACATCACAAAGCAAAATTTTAATGACCAATACACAGAAAAATGTTAATGCGTAACCTAGCATCGAACTCGTTACCTCTGGTTTACTGCTCCAACGTGTCAGCTACTCCACCAGCCGACGTAACGCCAGAATGCCTTTTGAATTCTTCTTTATGCATTGTGTGATATTAATTTTCAAATTTTCGTTGTGCTGTATCAGGCAGAAAGTACAGATTGCAATTAATTTATTTTCTCAAACATGCAATGAAATGTCGTCTTAACGTGCGTTTATAACAACAGGCTTCGCTTCGGAACAACTTGTGAGAACTGTAAAGGTATTTCATACAAAATTGAAGGCCTAAGCCGGGAAGTATTTTTTTTTTAAATATGGCGTCTGTGTTCATGAGCAGGCTAAATAGCAGAATAATAATATTTTTTATTGGTATTTGTTTTTTCTTACATATGCTTGAGAAAAGCACTATATAATTATACAAGTGAAGTTCTATCACAATTACACGAACGCCTCGTACGTGCCAATGTATGGGGCACTGGACTGTGAACGTGTTAAAGGCGAATTCACTGCAACTAGCGATATTAACCTCGACTATTCTCCTGAGGTAATGTTCAGATTGTACACAGTAAACCAAAAATACTAAACCGTTTGATCCCATAAATATTTAAAAGCAGCAGTTGGCATGCTCGCTGCATTGAAACGATCAAAACTAGGTATTTCCGAAATTTACGTATATATCGCTTAGTCTGGGATTTTATACTTTTAAACAGAGGTCGACACCCGGTGTAGTGTATTTGTATGCAGCGAAGGCACCGGCGGTCGCCCCAGGGGGGTGCAAGGGTGTCAATGCCCAAATACAATTACAGCTCGCGTAATATTGTTCGGTTATGGTCATAGGGTTGGCAAAATGTGAGCAAAATTAATTAAAGTGCTGGCCGTCACAGGTTGTCATACGTCATTTCAATCGATTTTGCTTGCATTTTACTATCCTATGCATTTCTTTGGCTATCTTTGACTTGACTCGACGTGCTAGCTCGTACATACTATCCATATTATTGGTGTAGTAATGAAAAACGCACGATAGTACATTATTGTTGAAACGAGGGAAGTAGGAAATTGCTGGCTGAGTATTAATTTTTAACGGACGACCTAGTTTTATCAGCCACTATATATCAAAAATGAATTCTTGCATAGTCGCCTTTTTTTTAAATTAAGTAAGTAATTAGTTGTGTATTTTTCTTCCGAAAACGCCATAAGCTATTTTAGGCAACATTATTTATCTAGCAAACCGAGCTGGCCAGGTAAATTTTTTAAATATTGTTTAACCCTATGCACTTTGCATCCTGATTGAATTGCTAAATACTATGCCCTCACAGTATGGTCCTAATGTTTAAGTGACACTATTAAAAAAAAAAGAACCTTAGCCGGTTTCACTTCTAAGAAACTACGAGTATAATGAGAATGAACGTCAACATTGTCTTTGCTGACACTGAACGTATAAAAATGTTGATCTAAATAAAAATTAACTGTTTTGTAACAAGAAACAACGAAACGAAAAATATTAATTGCTGTGCCAGTGTTATTATATAGTAGGAATCATTGTTGTTGGCAGACTCGGCTACCTCTCCTTTCAACCTAACTGACAACAATAAAATTTATTCTATTATGCAGTGTGGCCACAAGCTGCTACTTTCAATTAAAAGCATCATGCAAACAAGGTTCACTTGGAAGGCGCTTTTGAATCGAAAGCCAAAACAATTACATTCACGGTAACGGTACACAAGGAGCATAGACGTTGGTTCACTTTTTGTCTAAAACATAAATTCAGATACCTCATTTTAAAACAATGGACACCTCGTTTAAAATACAAAGTGTCTAAAATCTATGTCGTTTTTTTTTCTTTTTCAATGTAAACCCTTCGACACAAAGATGCATTTGTTTTAACTCTAATTTGATAGCTAACTAATTGCAAAATCACGATTTTACAGGACGGCTGTTCAAAGGTATGAAGTGCCATAACTAACTCATACGTTGAAATAATGTAATGAAAATTTAAATACTTTTAATGAATATATTTTCCTTAAATCTACATATTTACTATTTCAAAATTAATTGTACTTATAGTAAAAAAGGTAGTTATACCAGTATACGTGAAATTTACTAGTTCTAAGTTTTTGGTATACTGATACAACTACCACTTGATCCAGTATACGTCGTAAACTATGATTAGATGAATATGGATAATTATATTATTATTATGCCTATTATGGACATGTATCATTTATTAGATATATAAACAAACTCATAGCTCGTGTTTGGATGGATCTGATCGATTAGTTTCATCTGATTTGTCACTTGTACCAGTATACGCCTAAATCATTCCGTTATGTACCAGTATACTGTTAAGGTTATTTTGTTGTTATGTCCAATATAGTAAGTTCAGAGGTTGGGATTTAGGATATTAAAGCAAATTACGTTTGAAAGACAATAAATAAAGCAAATTTACACTAAAATTACGTTTATTTAAAAGGTAATTAAAATCACAGCGCGCATTTAGGGAATGGTGTTTTTGTCTTTGTTACAGCGGTATTATCAACATTATTACTGTTTTAATATTTATATTTAGTAGATCCCGGTTCCTATTTTGTCCATCAGAATTGTCAGACCAAAACCTGAATTCATCTACATCATCTTGAAGTATTAATTTAATTAAGTCAAATAATTTGTCATTTAGTCATGTCAACAATAAGTAGCATTCCCAAACCAAATGCTGTGAATTATACAGTTTAAGTTTTTATTGTAATAAAACATGCTTATATTACCGTCAGGAGATGACACGGTTTTTGAAGGTCGAATACAGCAGTCGCATTTTTTTGTTTAGTTTGAGTTTTTTTCCTATTTATTTCAAGTCTCTTTCCTCCATGTGCCAATGTGTTTGGGTGTTTGTTTTTCAGTAGGTGTTTTCAAATTCTCGTAAATGTGACAAACGTCAACTTAATATTTTGACTGAAAATATCACGGTATTGTCAAACAGACTAAGCATGTGCTTCGTATTTGGTAGAATAAAACGACTCCTTGTACAAATAATACATTTCAATCAAATTCAAACAGCCGCCAGCAAAAATGTGTGTGATGAACTTGAATATTTATTCCTGGTCATGGATGTTATCTCTACATGTACTTTATAAAGTATGTATATATATAATCGTCATCTTGTACCCATAGTACAAGCTTTACTTTGCTTGGGACACTGGGTCGATTCGTGTAAGATGGTCCCTTAACATTTATTTATTATTAAAAAAAAAAAATCCCTTCAGACACTAAAATTGTACGTAATTTTTGTCTTATATGTTTATTATTTGTTTTCTTGGCTTGTTTTTCCCGTATTTATTTTTTTATTTAAACTCATGATTAGAGTTTTACTTTCTTTGTTCGTTGATCCAAATAGTTTTTTAAATTACACGTAAGTTACCGACATCTTTTTTGCTATTTTACTTTACAATTGCCTGTCGTGCCAACTAAGCAGCTGACATCTCTAAATTCGCCGAATACGGACAAAGACTTAAAAACCCGGACATTTGGCGTAACTTGGATTTCCCCCACTAATACAATAAAAAAAAAAATTGCTTTATTTTTTATTGACATTAAACCCCGGACGGCTTCAAACTAGGACAAATCCGGGGTAACCCGGTCGGATGGCAGCCCTAGTGGTGACTCTGGTTGATTGTAGGTAATGGCGACATATGGCTATTATTGTACTCCAAACAACCATCGGTACTGATTGGAGAAAACTGTATCATAACCAAAAGTAAGCCTAATTTGATACGTAGTAGGTAGAAAAGACGTAGGCTGCATCGACTGTCCGTCGCGCAAAGTGGGACATCTTACGTCCGCAACGATGACGAGCAAGCATACTGAGATAACTGCCACTTGTACTTGATAGGTGTACTGCGTACAGTGGTACAAGTGACTTATCTCAGTATACTATGTTCTAAATTAAAAAAACGGTGTTAGTTGTATCAGTATACGTCACTTTATTTCGAAAACTAGCAGTAATTTTGTCATGAAAATTTTATAGCATGTAGATATAAGTATTTTGATCCTAAATATGCAAAAAAACGAAAATCGTAAAAATGTCAGTTGCATCAATATACGTAGGAGGTATCGATTAAATGAATTATTATTGAACGATGTGAATTAACACAATTGATCAAAAAATATTGAAAACATGTAATTATGGTCCACTGGGCAGAGCTGCTGAATGTCAATCAAATTAATGTCAGCCATTTATGTCTAGTTTAAGTACTAGGTCGATGCAGAGTCAGCCACCGGCTAAGCTTGCACCATAGATTGGAGCGGAGTTGTGCGATCTTCGATTTGTATAACGCAGTAACTACAAAATAAACTACAACAGAAAGTTGAAAGAAATAATAATTTATTTAGAAAAGTTGTGCATGATCAGCCAAGACAAAGCAGATAAGACCTTTGCTCGTCTCACACGGAAGTCAGTATAACCTGCCATTCCAGCTCGCCTAACCAAAATAACGTTCAGTTCCTTTGGCATTAATGGGAGTGCCGTTGCAACTGGCTGAATATCTTGCTCAATATTCAGAATATTACCAGAGTAACGGAGCTGGCCCTCACCACGGCATGCACGAACCTGGTGCACTCTGAGGATTGGCTGGACTCTGCTGATCAGCATTTGTTCGATTGGAGTCAAATCTTTCAAAGCATCCGGTTGTGTTCCAGGATGCATGTTGTTGTCAGCCGTGAACTTGGTTGGCTTCTTAGCACATGTAGGACATTGCTAAGTGTTTGTAGTGGCCAGCCTCAAACCGTTGCACGTAAGGCATTCTTTGTAATTGTAGCCAGACAAGTCCCTGTGAAACGTTTCCAAAAATCCCGATTCAACTATTGGATTTCTGTAAATGCGGACCGAGTTCATTATACGCAATCTCTCCAATTCTGTTTCTTCATCTGTTCTTGCAAGCGCAGATGCATGCAGCCTGTTTGCATTTGCAGTTCTTCGTCCAAAGCAAGATCTTCGAACAGGTGGAATAGGAGGCATGTTAAAGCGTGTCTCAAGGTTTCGTGTAGTGGCCAGCCTCAAACCGTTGCACGTAAGGCATTCTTTGTAATTATAGCCAGACAAGTCCCTGTGAAACATTTCCAAAAATCCTGATTCAACTGTTGGATTTCTGTAAAAGCGGACCGAGAGATTGCGTATAATGATACGCAATCTCTCCAATTCTGTTTCTTCATCTGTTCTTGCAAGCGCAGATGCATGCAGCCTGTTTGCAATTGCAGTTCTTCGTCCAAAGCGAGATCTTCGAACAGGTGGAATAGGAGGCATGTTAAAGCGTGTCTCAAGATTTCGTCTGCGATGTTTATAATTTGCAGATTTTCCATCATAAGATATAAACAATCCGAGTCGATCCATGGGAGCTTTTTGTTTTTTTTTTTATTATAACTTTTTAATTAAGAACAATTTCAAAATTTTCTCTTCGTCACAACCTAGCGACATTTAATTTGTGCATTTTAAAACAAAAATTTCCAAAATCGGTTGAGAACTCGCTGAGATCTGCGCATTGTTACAAAGTCCATTCGAGTCGATCCATGGGAGCTTTTTGTTTTTTTATCATAACTTTTTGATTAAGAACAATTTCAAAATGTACTCTTCGTCACGACCTGGCGAAATTTAATTTGTGCATTTTAAAACAAAAATTTCCAAAATCGGTTGAGAACTCGCTGAGATCTGCGCATTGTTACAAAGTCCATTCGAGTCGATCCATGGGAGCTTCGCTCGCTTCGCTCGCTCCGCTCCAATAACTAGGTCGATGCAGAGTCAGCCACCGGCTAAACTTGCACCATAGATTGGAGCGGAGTTTTTTTTTTTTTTCGAAATTTTCTCTTCGTCACGACCTGGCGAAATTTAATTTGTGCATTTTAAAACAAAAATTTCTAAAATCGGTTGAGAACTCGCTGAGATCTGCGCATTGTTACAAAGTCCATTCGAGTCGATCCATGGGAGCTTCGCTCGCTTCGCTCGCTCCGCTCCAATTAATTTTCCGCTCCGTGTTTATTTAAATAAAAATAACTCCACTATTAACGATTCATTGATTTATTCTTTAATCTTTATTAAATTTAGTGTAACATAGTATAAGTTGACATTTTATTATTATTAGTCTTGCATGCTGAGTCGTAATTATAGGAAAAATACCATGTCTTAGTTAATTTTAGTCCATTATAATTATTTTAAATTTTATAATATTTGCATGCCCACTAGCAGGCAGAATACACTGTACCTCGAAAATGTATTTGACATCCACTTGACTGTATTCTAGCAAATAAATTATGATTCTGATTCTGAAACTTCACTTCACAAATACCGCCAAAGCACAAAAACGGAAATCAATTGAATAACTTATAAACCTGAATATAAATAGCGATTTATATTCAGGTTTATAACATAGATAATTGTGAAATTGATTATTCCACCATGTTCGCCCCTACTTCATGTGAACTAAATTCACATTACTTCAGTATATAAATACATTCCCAGTGGGAATGCTGTTTCTCACGCTGCTATGTACATAGGTATATTGCAAACAAATTGGGCCTCATGAATTCAAAATGGAAGATAGAAATGTTTCTCTGTGTTTTAATGAGGTCCTTTGAATATTAACTTCTTAATCTAGCCCATACGTGTGTCCTGCTGATAAGCAAACGTGTAGGTGTAAATTGTTCACAAAAAGGAAACATTAGGGCTGAGAAAAAAACAAATATAGGCAACATTGTAGGTACTACTTCAAACACGTTATTCATAAGATCTTTAATGAACGGACATTTTAGTTTTATAACTTTGGTAAATAATCGACTGTCAATGGTACGTAAGTATAATTTTATGATTCCATTAATGCTATCCTCGCATTTAAAATAAGCAGGTATTGAATAAATCACAAAATCATCAATCAATCAATATGCTATCAATGAAGATAATTTGTTAGAAAATCAGTGAATACTTTATGTTGTCGGGAAAATAAACTTCGTTACCTCTGATCAACACTTCATTCAAAGGGAAATCTCAAGGCTAAATTGCCCGGTTTGAATAAATTTGGCTCCCCCAATAAAGATCTCGTGTCTTATATGAAATATTTTTATCAGATACCTCATTTTCTTTGAATTACGCCCTGGAATTTAATTTACATTTTAAGTAAATATTCATGCAAACTTTGCCTTAGTAAGTCAGTAGGTAAGTAAATACTTTATTGTTGTACACTAAAATAGTTATAAATACATCAATTACAAGTAACATAGATACTAAGACGCACATATCCCTATAAGGCATCTCTTCCAGTTTTTATTTAATATTTTAATTGTTTGTGAGTGTTATAATGTAGTTACTTTTTTTATTGTTTGACATTAATCCATTTTTAATGTGTAAAACCGATCATTTTATTTGTTTTATGAAATTGTTAGAAAAGCTAAGTATAACTCAGGTATGAATTCGAGTGACAGCTGCTTAAGAGTACAAAAAAATTAAACTACAATGACCAGATACTTAACACAAGTAATACGGCGTATATATAATACAAAGATTTTATACGTCTTTAACCGGTAGTTAAAATCACGGTCGGACTAACTATAGCTAAACATTTCACGGCAAACTACAGCTGAAACTATTATTTCATTGTATGTACTTGCCACGAAAATGAAAACGTAACGAAAGCCCACTTGTTGATCTAAGAAGAGCTAGAGCCAGAATCCGTCTGCCACACATGTCATTTCGCAATCTTTTCAGCCCGTGGCATAACCGATTCAGAGCAACTCAACTATATTATGATCAATTATTACGCCACGGGCTTATTGTTATGAGAAGCAGCCTCGAAAATGGAATTACATCTGCACAATTTCGTTGTATAGCGGTGGAAAAATAATGTCCTCATTGAATCCGTAATATCAATAACGACAAATAGAGTATACATAACTATTTGCAACCCTATTACGTAAAGTGTAATACATTTCTTCCGCACACATAGCATCAGGGTCGGCACAAATGGCCCACGGTCCGCTAGCGCCGTGCAACTGACACATCGGTTTATTGCAGGCTTTGCCCTCCACCATGCCTGTCCCCTTTGATAAGCGAATGCAATTACCTACTCAGTTAGGTTTTCTTAATATCATTGAGTTGGCTCTATAGTCTTTAGCTTGTTATTGTTTCGAGTTTATCTGTTCTTTGGTAATTTACCATCTTATGGCTGTTTGATACAATCGTGTAACAAATTTAGAAAAAAACTTGTGCATTCTTTTGTCGTGATTCGTTTGTACATATGATCAAATTATGATAGTGGTGAAATTGTGAAATCAGTTAACCACGCGACGGTCTCGAGGATGGCGGTGTTTTAAACGATAATAGCACGATGTCTTTATACTCTTTATTGCTACCCTATTATAAGTATAGAGTGTGATACATTTGTTCCGCACACATGGCATCGGGGTCACGCGTTATGAGCCGCGGTTCGCCGGCGCCGTGCAACTGACACGTCGCTATATTGCAAGATTTGCTCCATGCCTGTCCCGTGATTAGTGAATGCAATTATTGAGTATTAGGTACTTTTCCTTTAATGTACCGTTGAGTGGTTCTTGGGTCTCTAACTTTTTGTTGTTTTAAGTTTACCTTGATAGCTATACCTTTTAATTGCGTTAAACAAAGGGACGCCATAATCGCCATATAACGTTTTGTAAAATTAAGCCCCTTTTAGGGTTCCGTACCCAAAGGGTAAAAAACGGGACCTTATTACTAAGACTCCGCTGTCCGTCTGTCTGTATGTCTGTCTGTTCGTTTGTCACCAGGCTGTTATCTCATAAACCGTGATAGCTAGACAGTTGAAATTTTCACAGGCAGTACATACGTATTTCTGTTCCTGCTATACAACAACAAATAACAGAATATAATAAATATTTAAGTGGGGCTCTCATACAACCAACGTGATCGGTTGCTTTAACTTTGACGCTCATTTATATGCGGCGCCAGGCGCCATACATACCAGGTGCAAACTTAACTAACTCAGCCAGTATATAAGATGGGAAGTGTTTGTACGGAACCCTCGGTGCGCGAGTCCGACTCGCACTTGGCCGGTTATTTTAAACTACGTGTTTGTAAATACACATATTCATTAGTGTAAATGCGGAGGTTGTTCATCATAGTTTTGTTTTCAAAATGATAAAGTTCTTTCAATGGTAACATATTTCTTTCACGCTCATTTCGACATGGCAAAGAATTTAGCAGTTTGGTTCTTCAATGTATTAACTGCTTGCCTGTTTTATCACGTTTAGACAAATATAAAGACAATGACACTTGGCAGTAACAAGGTAATATAAAATTCTACTAAGCCTCTAAAGTCAAGGCTTTACAAATAGTTTTCAATTGTGAACTCACGACAGCACTCGAAGCTTTGTTCGCTTTCTAAGCATCAGCAGCCCCACAGATTGCGGTAGCCCGATCTTTGTCTGATAATTCATTAAGCGCTCAATCTGACTGAAAGTCGTTTGCTATTGAGAGGTCTATATTGCTTCTTTGTCTTAACCAATTGCTGAGGGTGAGGGTTCCTACATGCAATACCACATACTCAGAATGTTTTATCACTCTGTGATATTTGGTCAAATCTCCAATAATTAATCATGATCGGAATGGGTCATTGTCAGATTTAGGTGCGCGTCTTTTCGGTGGACACGCACAAAGTTAAGGACTTTTAGGCCTAATTTTCCGATCAAAATTATATTAGCATTAACGACGTTTCCCTTTCTATGGGCTTGCGTGTTAAAAACATAACTTCTATGCACATACGCTGTTAAATATTGGCCACCAAAGAGACAACTTTTGTTTTTTGAACTGACAATAACTGTTTTCATTGTGTAGTACATTTTTTGAGGACTGCTTACTACTAAATATTTTAATTAGTGAACCCGTTACAGGCATGAAATTCAATTGATTGGAGAATAAACCCCAAGGAAGTATCCCCGGGATTTTATGGAATGAAATGGCCGAGGTTTGTCACTTCACCTGGATACTTTATCGCCAAGCAATCCCAGTTCTGTTTTTTTGAAAGGAGAAGTCATTTGGGAACATAGATCTGAGCAAAATTCACGCGGAAAATTAGTTTTATCAACTTATTTTCGACTGCACGCAATGAAAAAGCTATGTTAATACTACCTAGAACTCGGCCAAAAGTATTATTCACTTCAAAAAGTTTGTTGTAATTATCAAGATATTTGTCATAATATGAAAAAAAAAAAATTAAATGGAATAAGGGGTCTTGATCTTATCGTGGAAGGCGTACTAAAACCTGTAAGGCGCCGGCCTTACAACGTACTTTTAACTCCTCTGTTGTTGCAGGTGCCTGGGCGACGATAATCGTTTTCCATAAGGCGATCCATTTGCTCCTTTATGACATAAAAAAAGAAAGAATAACATTGTAAATGATTGATTGATTTTTGTGTTTTTGTATTATAGAATAGAATAGAAAAAGCTATTACGCTCTGAAAATAGCCGATTTAGTTGTACACGCAATAGCACTTTGAACCTGTCTTATGGCGATGTTAATAAGAATTTAAATGCAAGGAATACATTTTAAACTACAAATCTATACAAAACAGTTTAAATTGTAACCCTACAAGCAGTTTTTTTTATTTCAATGTGTTTTATTTTATTAGTAGTAATCACATTAACATTATAAAGTCGAAAGTTTGTGAGTGTGTTTATGTGTATGTTAGATACTTCTTCACGCTCAAACGGCTGGACCATTTAAAAAAAAATTGGTATGACACACACACACAACGGCGCAGCTAGTCGTTGAATAAGTCTAAAGGGTGTAATACCCGGAATAATGGAATCGCCCATTATTTTATTCAAAGCAAACGTCTGCGTAGAAACACAATACCTGACTTTTCTTCCGGTCTCGTCCGGCGTTTGATTCCGGTGCGTCGCGCACACAATGGCACCCGGATGCAGTCATCGGCGCTTCGCAAATACGGCGACAAGGAAACTTGACCCTAACTTGGAGTTGGAGTGTATTAATAGTTTACCCTCAGCTAGAGGACAATATTGGTTAGGGGGTGTTTGTGAAACTGAGATGTATGAGCTGCAATCAAGGATTTGTTTGTTTGTTAGAATTAGTTCAATTGGATTAACTCTAGTCGATTCAGGAAACGAGATTCCAGGTTTGGCTGAACATTGCTTTATGAACAAAATTTAAGAATATTGTTGTGTTGTTAGAGTTACCGTTATTACTCGTACCTAGGTTAAAAATCTCTCGGGAACATTTTTTTAAATGCTGGCCAACGTAAGTCATAATATTACAACAAGCTTCTTAATTTCGGTCGCTAATACGGCCAAATTTAACTAATTAGTGAAAATTTAAATTCTGAATTATGACATGTAAATATTAAATTCGTTCTTGCAATCCATTACGTTCTTACAATTATTATAGCTTATTTTTATGTTTATGACGATCATAGTATAAATGGGTCTATCAACTTTTATCTGTTGCTTGTTGCCATGGTGATGTCCCCTGGGTTTCTTTTTAAAACTACGATTTTCGGCGGCTATATTCAACAAAAATGTTGTAATTGCAGCAGTTATAAGCCTATTCTTATTTAGAATATCTCTTGAAAATACCGACATAACAAATTATAAATCAACCCTTTTCTAAGAAGTTTAATCACCATTGTCTCCTGGGTGACGGGACAGAATAAGAAAAAGAAAAAGTTGCTCCACCCAAATGCATGTATTATGCTAATAAAGAAATTTTGTATTTGTATGACTTAGCTTGAGCGGAATTTGAACTTACATATTATAATATGAAAAAAAAAAAACAAATCAAATCTAATCTAATAAGTACCCAACAATAATTTCAATTCTACATGGTTATATAACTAGGTGTATAGTCAATATGTAGTGAATAATTTTTTTCCATCGTATTTTATCGGAATAGTTCGTTTTAGGATGATGTCTATTAATTCCAATGAAAAATTGAAATATAAAAGTTTCTGTCAAAAATGACATTTTAGTGGCAAGCTTTTATAGCCGACTGTACTTTTCTTTGGATATCCATCAAATGCTCACTGAGACGATTCTAAAGAGCCCAAGCTCGGTAGGATTGCTTTTTCTATTATACAGTTCCTATAGCCACCTTCCGGCTCCATCATCATATCAGCCCCATAGTACCATATTATTGTATTGTCATCAAAGTTAAGTAAGTATGCAAAATTTCAGCTCAATCGGTTGACGATATCTGCTTCAAAATTGAGTTGCAAGATTTCACCCGAACAAACATACATTAAACATACAATGCAAGTTAAATAAAAGCTTGTAAAAATGAGTTTTCCTGATAAAATACCTACAAATTTGCATATCATACAAAATGCAACCTCGATGTACCAAATGTTGCCTATTGATCACGCTCGATGAAATCGTTAAAGTATAATGAGATGCCACATTACTCGTTTTACGATCCGTCGACATTTTTATTAGGGCAATTTGCGACGCGACGACGCCAACGATTATGATTGATTTTTAAATCTCAATTTCATGTTACGATTAAATCTATGAGAATGAAATTTTACTACGTCTATTTTAGTATAGATTAAAGTCAATATAACGCGCTGTAAATAGTTAAGTATTCTGTTTTATTATTTAACAAACCAGAATTATAAGGCCATTTGTAAGAGATTTGAATTTACAGTACCTACCTGCGAATACTAAGCATTGATCCCGCACTAAATAATCCAAACACTAAAGCAGATTACTTTATCGTTGGTAAACTTTTCTCCATAAACAAACTCCATAAACTTCGAAATAAGGGACGAAGATTCGTTCCATCCGGTCACTGGGTTATCCTTTTTTGTCCCGGAATTTATGTTAACACGTATTCCGGTATTACAATCAAAAAGTAGAAAGGCATCCCATTTGTTAGGAACCCTAGTTGCGAGCAAACACTGCCTGACACGTTCGGCTCGTATGTTGGAGGGACTGTGTACACAGCTCCGATAGGCTCCCTTCGGCCAAATTGAATACACACCCCAGTAATCCACACTAACAGAAACAAATAGTACCTACAAACGGTCATGTGTTCTCATAAACATGACTATACTTCCTTTGTCCGCAGCGAAGGTTTATTTCAGTATCATTCTATTTTGCAAATATGTTTTTATTAACCGATTTCAATAAAGAAGAAGTTCTCAATTCGGTTGTTATATATTTTTGTTTATTACCTAAGAACTCCGTCATTTACCTACAAAGAAATATTTTTTGGTAAAAATTCTGAAGAGGCGATCCATGAGGAATCAAAGGAACACCATTTCTTCCCGTTGAAGTCCGTCGAATTAATGATGATGATAATTTAAAACAAAGAGTGGATTCGTAAAATAAACCAACTACCCGTTCGTTCGGTTCAATAAAAACACAAATTGTTTTTACTATGTTACTTGTTAATTGAAGTGGATATTTCTATTCACAGTTGAATGAAACAATAGTTGATATTATTATAAACTGAACAATCTGAATGTGCAAATATTTTAAATGTTAGTAGGTGTTTTATGAAGCTTTTAGAGATAAAATAATATTGTCGTTTCAGGCCTATTAAAGCATCTGTCACTCACATGTTTGTCAGAAAATGACGCCCGTTACTGACGGGTGCTTTGTCATATCATATATTCCAATAGGATATTACTAACTTTTTCGAAATTTTCTCTTAGTCACGAACTAGCGAAATTTAATTTTTGCATTTTAAAACAAAAATTTCTAAAATCGGTTGAGAACTCGCTGAGATCTGCGCATTGTCACAAAGTCCATTCGAGTCGATCCATGGGAGCTTCGCTCGCTCCGCTCCAACAAGTCCGAAGCAACATTTGATGTCACAAGAACTCGAATAGTCCTACCGTCGTTTCATTTAGTAGAGATCTAGATGCTCTTTGTACAATAACATTTCTGCTTTGCACTGACTTATGTTTGGCCTTATAGTTGACTGGTTGAGAATGCCATTTGGCATTAAGTGCGCAATTTTTATAATAAAGTTTAAATAAGTAATGAAAATGATGGTGTTGCACAGGAAACGGCCAGGCCACGGACGTGGACGTGAAGCTGACGGCGCCCAGCTGGGTGGCGCGCGGTGGCTCGGCGACGCTGCGCTGCCTGCACCAAGTGCCGCCGCAACTGCTGTACAAAGTCGAGTTCCTGCGATCAGAAGCCAAACTCCTGCAATATGTCCGTGAGAGAGTGCCCCCTTTCACCAACTACACGTTTCCTGGGGGGCGGTTAAATGTAAGTTATACTGCTCTTTTACAATGCATAAGCTTGCTCCTGATAGCACTGGACACCAGGTCTCCTCGCAACTTCTGCAGAAGGTCGAGTTGCTGTGCTCCGAGAGTTCCCCTTTTTACCAACTACACGTTTCCTGGAGGGTAATGAAATGTAAATTATTTATTATGATTTTTTAGTGCAAAAAGTTGTTGACTGCACAAACATGAATAGTAGATTATACAAGAAAAGCATGAAACGAACCATGTTTACCCGAGACGTTCATACATTCGAGTCACGTCGAAGGAAATATGGGTTTTAAGTTCTATTTTAACACTTTGCTTCCCACTTCGATTGCAAGAAAATAAAACCAGGATTATCATAAAGATTATTTTTCTCCATTTAGATAAACCGATAGACCGTTAAAATCTGAAGCGGAATCTTTATTTGATCCTCACTACTCGTCACATTATTACGACTATACCATTAATTTTAGTACGAACTTGACTCAGTAAGATCAATCATATTTGGAATAATTCAACCAATAAGATTGTATAACAAAATCATCCATATTATTAAACGAATATTCATGAAAGGAGATAAATTGTCAAATCCTGATTTAAACCTTACTTGTTGACTACGAAGCTTCTTTGCCTAGTCTGGCGGCAGGAGCTGAGCGGACATCGAAGCATTTATGGAGGTCCATTATAAAGCAAGCTTCAAAAAACTGGCAGAATAATCCGACGTATATGTCTCAGCCGCATATGTTTCTCGTGGATTATAAAGCACTCAAAGATTTAAAAAGCGCTTTATTTGAGGATAAAATGGAATCTAGGGCAGGCTACAGACACCTGCTCCACGGAGATTGCTCATGCACAAGAACTCTATTTCTGACACTGACACATTGTATTTAGGTAGCGCGGGCTTGTAATGTTTTAAAAAAGTCTCACAGGGCCTTCCTGAAAAATTTATTGTCACTGTTTTAACTTACACACAAACACTATTTTCCCCTGTCAAGATTAATAGAGGATTAATTGATTCTGAGTTGTCATCAATTTTTATAAAAGAAATTTTCAAATTCTGAAAAAAGAGTTGGGTGGGTCTTTCCCCCAAAATAACTTAACCTAATTCTGGTGAACACTACCTTTTCTATCCAGCATTCCCTGGTAAATCCAAATGTCCACACTTTGATCGTACAACCGCGAAGGCAACTACAAACGACCTCATATATGTCTCTCAAAGCAAAACAAAGTTCTAGAATGTTTTTGTGAGCACCTACTTAACTAATAAAAGTAATTTGACGAAGTTTTGCTCCCGGAGTGTTGGGACTTGAGCCAAATAACGAATTGCTCAAACGCAATAGAAGTAATGGAACTAACTACGGCTATAGATTTATTTAAGCTTTGTTCGGAAAGCAAAGTTAATGGCTCGGTATTGATTATACCTACAAAGTGGGTAGACAATAAGAACGAGTTGGAGGAAGTTGTTACAGCAATTAGGAAAGTGCACATTGAAAAAGTAGTTAAAACATAACATTGAAGAGTAGGTACCCATAGATATAATTAAGCTGTTAGTATTACAGTTTGTCTTATGCGTTGTGTTGTGTTGTGCAGGGCAATGGAGCGAATTATACTCGGAGTCCGCAAGAGAACAAAGGTTGTAGATATAGCTCAAACAGTGGCTAAACTTAAGTGGCTGTGGTTGAGGTGGGGGAGGAGTGTTCTTCAGTGGTGACCGCGTATCGGAAAACGCAGCGTGGGGAGGCCCGAGACAAGGAGTTGTGGGGAACTTGGGAGGACGGCTTTGTCCGCCATATTGTATATTGACTGATATGATGATGATGATGATAATGTTGGTGATGATTACAGCTTGTAGGCTGTTCCATAAAATAAATTAGATTTGTTGCCCGAAACGTTGAACTGAATTTATTTTGGGTGAAATGTATATCTGGTCAAATCTATGTAAAATATAAAAGCAAAATATATCGATAGCTCAGTTCACTTATTCCTAAAATAAAGTCACGCATTAACTAAAAACATTGGTGTATTTCTCTTTCACTGTTTTCGTAAATTTTCCCAAAATCTGATAAAATATTACAAGCAGAATGGTCTATTATAGTAGTTAATCCAGCAAAATTATTACATCATCTTACCTTGGGGTATAATTAGCCTCACTTCCGTAATTCATGTTTAAAATCAGGCACTACGTCAACGAGTAAGTCGCTAATCACTTTCAGAGTTGCCAACTTTACAACGTATTGTACATTATCATGGCTTGCTCTTTAATGTGGTATGTAGACGTATACCTTTTGTATTATTGTTACACTCTTTCCATTATCTTCTTCCACACTCGCTTTATTAGCCTGTTTAAACTTATTAAACTCGGGGAGTCGCGCGTTGTTTGTGACTGGGAATTATCAAGTTAAGTGTTATTATGTATGTAATGTAATTATCAAGTTAAGCCTAAAATACATTGTGTATAAGTTAATAGAAGGTCTTGACAAGGTAACGTTTTAATGATGCAAAATGTCAAAATTACTTTGCTTTGGCAAAATTGCTTTCCTAATAGTATAGTATCTGGATTTTCAGTTGTTCCCATCTACAGGAAGCATTTATCAACATATTCGCGTAACATTTTGTTATCAGGTTCGATCATTATAGGTAATTAAGGAGATCTTTTTGTCGATTTATATTTCGAACGATTTTGAGTCGGAAACAGACATTACGAAACAGAATCGCTAGGTCTACAGCTCACAGACCTAAGGTAATAATTAATGACAATAATCTTCTTGTTAATGTTAATACAGTCAATACATTGTTACTATGGGCAAAAGGAATCACGTATGCCGCCCTTTTTGACTTAAATAGCCACGAATTTGTTTTATTTTTGATGACACTGTATATATATAATATAACATGCAAAAACTTAAAGGCTTTTGAAGATGTATTAAATTATATGGTGCTGTCATTTTTTCCTTTGTGAAACTTGTAAATCGTAGAAGTTGATATAATAGTAATTGTTGGAAAGTAAGAAGTAAACGTATGAGTTTTAATTTGTAAGTTATTTAGATATTTGTGGCCGTCCATGAGACAAGGGTCCTTATGGCAGTTTCTAGTTACGGAGATATTGGCTGTTTTGTAAAATCCTTCAAAATTATATTTTTTTTGTTTTATGCATTATAGTAAAATACAAAGATAGAGCTGTATTTGTACCTTGGTTTCAGTTGTGTACGATAATTCTTTCTTTATTAAAACGGAGTTTTAAGTTTAGTAGAAAAGGGTCTTTGTGGGAAATTGCATACAAGAATGACAAAGGTCAATAGATAAACTTGCTTACAACTATTTCTTTGCTAAGTACCTATGGTCATTTTAGATTTTACGTAAAATGTACGTAAAATGTAGGTAGGTACCTACTACATTTTTCGTCTGACGTCAAAACATCTCTCGGCGCGCGTCGAACGACATGTTATATCTGATTGTTGTTAGTTAATTTAAAATTTAATGCAAAAATAATATGTATAGTCAAGGTCATTAATATGTGTACACTTTTTCACCCAGTCGAATGCAGTCGCCTACAATTTGTAAGCAAACGCATTCGACAAGGCCAAAAAGTGTATACATTATTAATGACCTGGGGGGCATTACTTACTAGCAAATGATTATAATTGGAATGTGTCCCCCCCCCCTCGCCCTTATCGCGTCAGATCAGAAATCGCGTGAAATGATCTTTATTACGTGATTTATGAATAGTTCCTTAGTACCTAGTCACCGACTGTGTAAATTATTCGTTGACGTTAAATGAGAATAACTCCTTACAGATAAAGATTTTGAGTTATAATAACCTTTTTTCCTCGGTATTCTGTGTTAATACAAGATTAGGAAATAAATAATGTTAATATTGTGCCATATTGGAATTATTAATATGTTTTGTCTGTGATTGGTCATAAGGACCCTTTTCCCAAATGTATATAGGAGTCACATTTACGTAACTTTAATCGTAAATAAATAAAAAAATAAAACTTGTAGAACAATAATGATAATTTTGTGATACTCCAGTGGACTGAATAAATATATTTTAGAACTCACTGTACTAAATTTGTTATTGTTATAGGGGAAGATGAAAAGTATAATAATTATCACGTTTTCATTAAAATAAAGATATTTCGTTAACTATGTGATTTTATCTATATCCTAAAATGTAAGTTAAAATATGTCCTACTATATACAATAGTTCAGATTACAACATAATTAAAGACAAAGCTGAAAAACATGTTTTTATTAATTTCATTCTTATAGCGTGTTGCTGTTATCAAAGGCTGTTTTCTCAGGATCTGGAAGTCACATTGATGAAACCATGACTGAGTTCAATAGAAAAACCCCTTGAGATACAAAATCAATCATAATCTATGTAACTTCCAATGGGAACATACTTAAAGTTAGTTTCAAACTTCTTTTGACGTTTTCTCAAAAGTGAAATTTTAGCAAGTGTAAGTATGATGTTTTAAAAAAAAAAAAGTATAAGACTTAGGGACATGATTCTTTCTGTGTTAAATAGCTTATTTAACATAGATTTAGAACCTGTGCTTAACTCAATACCTGCCATTAGGACCCTTTAGTCATGGACGGTCACATTTAGTTGATCGTTTTCTTTGTAAGCTTTATAATGTTTTATTGTATGAAACTATGATGAAAAGATCGAAAATTTCATTTTGAAGACACCGTAGCGTTTAATGGTGCCAGTGGAAGTGTCGTACTGTTATATTCTATCGTGATATGGTTTATTATTAAAATGTACGAAATGTGTTACTATTGTTACTATTGTATTACTGTTAGAGACGCAGATTCCAACCCTGCCTGAACCATTGAATTCTTCAATGTTTCGCTTCATTGTAAGCATTTAGTTTTGTAATCCGTTACTACCCAAGCATTTTCGTCCACAGATGTCATTAGCGACGGAGAACTCGATTACTATAGAGAACTTGGATCCATCGGCGTCCGGCCTGTACTGGTGCGAGGTCTCCCTGGAGACTCCAATCTTCACGGCCGCCTCGCCGCCCCATCAGCTGACTGTCGTCTGTGAGTGAAATATTATTATTCCTACACAAAACGCAGACACTGAATACGAAATGAGCTCATTTGAATAAATACGAATGTTCTGGGATATAGGCAGGCGTGTTGTGTCGCCCGCTGTGGCTTTGTCGATTTATTAACAATAGTTTGTAAAATAGAATATGTTTTTGATATAGTCTTTTCTGCGAGTATATTTAATGTTCACATTTACTTGTTTTTTGTTGTTCTCGACAGTAAGGGTAAACCTGTTGTGAATTATATTCTTATTTATTAGAAAAATAACACACAATTTCTTCACGGGAGACTAGCCCTGCTATTGTATCTATTCGATAATCTTTTTGCAATTTGTAAAACGTTGAAATATATTAGCCTCGAGTAATTTTATCAATGCCGTAGCTACAAATGGTTTTGTTTGGGGGTTTTGTATTAACTAGCGTAACTTAACCTACATTTCCAGGTTTCGCCTGCTCTATTGCGGTTTTCCGCTATTTAGTTCTGTTTCTTGTCGACGCCGAAGATAAGTTATAACAATCAACATTCCTCTAGAACACTATATTATTATTTATTTTACATTGTTTGTTTTACTATTGCGAAGTTAGTAAGAGTCTTTGTACCTATATGTCCAAGTTGTATTCAGAAATATGTACAAACCTTTTACTACTTTATTTGCTGTTTTGTTTCGTATGTTAAATATATATTTATATAACGCACAAATCATCTCGGTACCTACAATTAATTGTTAAAAAAATGAAAATTGTATGACAGTCTAAATGCCTTGTATGCCAGTGCCAAGTTTTATTACGTATTGAATTATTTAATAATGAATGGTTTCAAGACACGAAATAAAAATTCAAGATAACATCCTCCTACGTAATGCAAAACCAATGATGTAAGGGTTCAACATATTTAACAGAATATGCTTTATGAGAACATTAATTTTACGTTGCACGCCGTAGATTTCCACGACACGACGTCACGGCACGGCATGTCGTCGTAACGTCTAGTTGTGTGTTGGCCCTTATCCTTACATTTTGCGGTTGCGTTCCATGACAGAAGCAGGCATGTCCTTGGTGTAATAATAATAATAATAATATCCTTTATTGTGCACCACATGAAAAAGATTAATACAAAGAAATAAAGCAACGTTAAATAGGGTAACAACAGGCGGTCTTATCGCTAAAGAGCGATCTCTTCCAGACAACCTTTGGGTAGCAGAAAAAGTCGGAGGATACATTTTAAAAAGGTAGTGCAAGAAACTGGTTAAAAAACTTAATTAACACATACATCTGAATTGTTTGTAATATAAATATATATAATAAATAAATAAATAAATAAATATACATACACATATAACTTATAATTTACATATATATACTCATATATACATATAATATACGTACATGAAGTAATAACGTACATTCAAAATTAATTTCAGACATCACCTAAGGAAGTGATAAATAGTGCTGCTTCAGGTTACGTTTAAAGATGGGGAGGGATTGAGCTTTGCGTAAGTCGAGCGGCAAAGTATTCCACAACCGAAACGCTTGGCAGGCAAAAGAGTCATTTAAAAATTTTGATGAAGAAGGAATTGGAGAAAGAAGATAATTTTGAGAACAACGAACAGAAGATAGATATTTAAAACGCTCTTTTAGGTAGCAAGGTGTAGCGGGGTTGAAAAGTATATTATAGAGGCAGACAAGAATATGGGAGTTGCGACGAAGACGAATAGGAAGCCACTTGAGTTGCGAGCGAAAATGGGAAACGTGGTCAAATTTGCGCAAGCCAAATATAAACCGAATACATAAATTTTGAAGGCGCTCAAGTTTATTCAGCTGTTCCTCAGTAATATCAGGATAGCACACGTCAGCATAGTCTAAAATGGGAAGGAGTAAAGATTGGGCAAGCGTAATTTTAGTGGCGATTGGTAAAAAGTTACGGAGTCGTCTCAGGGACCCTACCGCAGCAAACATTTTCCTGCTGACCTCGCTGATCTGAGGAATCCAGGAGAGAGTACGGTCCATAATCACGCCAAGATTTTTCACTTGTTGTGAAAAAGGAATCAGTACACTGTCAAAAAATATACCAGGTAGTAGTGAAAAATCAATACGACATATAAGTTTCGAACTACCTATAACTATGATCTGGGTTTTAGCTGGGTTTACTTTTAGACCATAACAGTTACTCCAACTCCGGTGTACCTCGTACTGTTAATTAAAATCTTAAGGACTACTACACGTTGGCTCCGCTTCACCGCCGTCCGAAACACGATTATTCGGTAACTGAGAAAGTAATAATTTTATTGGGATTAATTAAAATTACATTTATACCTACAGGATGCGCCGCGCACAGGGTGTAGCGGCTCAAAAATGACTATTAATTAAAGTGAGGTCGCACTGATGCCCTCACCCTCATTAGATACCCTCATTAGGTAGGGTGCTTGCTGCTCCGTGAACTACTTACAGCGGACAACGGTGTATCTACAAATTCTGTGTAGTTTATTACAATTTCTGCTGAATTTTTCTCCAGTAAAAAGTTGTAGTTAGCTTTATTAATCTTGTTTTGGTCTCCTATGGAAGCATTTGTGTGATGAACTCGGATATTAGTTCCCTGTTCCTGGGTATTGTTTTTGTTATGTATATAAACACAGATAGATAGATATGGTTTTGGCATTTTACACAAAAGTGTTTTATGTTTTTGGAGACAATGTAAGCGTAAAAGGATGTGTTGTATTACAATATTTTACCGACTTACCTACTAAACATAATTTCCAGACAATATTTATTCTCAGAAACAAAAAAATAAATAATAGAAACATTTTTTAATCTAACAACAATTGTATCCTATTACACTCTTAAAAAGTAGTAGTATTATCGATGTTACCTATAATATGGTGTACGATCTTACGTACACCATATTATTACTTCGAATTACAAGATGTAATGTGTAAAAATATACGAAAGTAGATATCCACTGCCATCTGCTTAGTGGCAGTCAACCCTGTATACCTTATGATGATGTAGGTAGTCATTATGCCAGTTCACACGATATCAATTGGGGTATATATTAGGTCCTTACATATGAAATTGGCGTTTGACGATCTGGCAACTTTGGGTCAAAATATGTGGCGTTCGGCTAGGAATTCCAAATTCAATTTCTTTAAGACCATGTGTTCGAATTACGAAATTTAGTTGTTATCGCGTCATTTGTTTTTCTTTCACATCGTTCTGTTCACAATATGGAGAACAAAATATCGCTATATCTACGAATATGAGTTTCACCTCGGCACCAGTGCTGCAGAAACGGCTCGTAGGATTAACAATGCGTATGGGGAAGCTACTGCAAAAGAAAATACGGTACGTTATTGGTTCCAACGTTTCCGTTCTGGAAATTTTGACCTACAGGAGAAGCCCCGCGGACGGCCGGAGACAAAAGTTGACAACGAAGAATTAAAAGCAATTGTGGAAGCAGATCCATCGAAAACCACATCAGAGTTAGCGGCAGGCTTCGGTGTGAGCGATAAAACCATTTTGATTCACTTGAAACAAATTGGAAAAGTGAAAAAACTTGAAAAATGGGTACCGTATGAATGGTCAATCTATCTAGCCCACTGCTGCTTCAGGACAACGCTCGATCACATACTGCACGTTTGACGGCCGCAAAACTAAGGGAGCTGTGACTAGAATGTCTTCGACACCCACCATACTCCCCGGACCTTGCTCCAACTGATTACCATTTTTTTCGGAATTTGGACAACTTCATGCAAGGAAATAAATTCAATTCTCACGAGGCTGTCCAAACGGCCTGCAAAGATTTTATTGATTCTCGCTCACACACTTTTTTTAGTAAAGGATTCAATGAACTACCTTCGAGATGGCAAAAGTGCCTAGATAGCCATAGTACATACTTTGACTAAATAAAAAAATAATTTCATAAAAAAAAATCTGCCGTTTTCATATCTGCCATATGAAACGCCAATTTCATATGTAAGGACCTAATATATCAATTGTTTACGACCTGTGCTCATTCGGAGACTATTTCCGGGAATAGGTAAAGCTAAAAAAATTGCCCGTGACAATATGAGACATTTTGCAGTACAAGTCATGTCAATAGTGACTTAGTCACAAAAAACTGACTAAGGAGAAAAATAATCAAACGTACCTAATTGGCAAATTAATGAACTTATTATCTTAAATTGGCCTATATTTTACGATTTTAATGAAAAAATGGGTTTTTATTTTGTACTTGCAGCGCCACCCGGTGTTACCCGCTCATCCTAATGAAATACCACATTTTATCGAGATAAAAAGTATCATATGTGTTAAGCCAGGGTGTCAGCTATCTTCATACCAAAATTTATCTAAAGTTAGTCCAGCCGTTTGAGCGTGAAAAAGTAACAAACATACACTTAAATACACAGTCACAAACTTTCGCCTTTAGGTATAATATAATGGGTGATATGATATCCCAATTAAGCAATCTTATTTATTTATTTAAACTTTATTGCACAAAACAAAAGTCTTTACAAATGGCGAATTTAATGCCTAATGGCATTCTCTACCAGTCAACCACAGGGACAAACAGAGATAGTTCAAGTGGGTGCAGAGTAGAAAAATCGTTCGAGGAGGGTCTCAGTTATAAGTGAATACATGTATATTATATAATATAACTACCATGATACATATATTTACGTACTATCAGATGTAGGTCTAGAAGATATCTTCAGCGTTTTAATACGGATTATTGTCTACAGATGCGCAGAAGCATCCCCCGATCATAACGTTTGGGAAACCGGACGCAGTGGTGGGGGGCCTACTGCGAGCCAACTGCACTAGCGCGCCCGCCGCGCCTGCGCCGCGTCTCACCTGGTACATTGATAATGAAAAGGTAAACGAGTTTACATTATTATGGCCCAATTTACGAATATCATATATCATATCTATGACTGCAGGCCTTTATTTATTTATTTAAACTTTATTGCACGAAAAAAATGTGTACAAATGGCGGACTTAATGCCATAAGGCATTCTTAACCTTGCTTTTCGACTAATATTCGTTTTTATTTAGGTATTCTTATAAATTTTTAGGGTTCCGTACCCAAAGGGTAAAAAAGGAACCCTATTACTAAGACTCCGCTGCCCGTCCGTCTGTCCGGCTGTAACTCATGAACCGTGAGAGTTAGACAGTTGAAAATTTCACAGATATAATGTATTTCTATTGCCGCTATAACAACAAATACTTAAAAACAGAAATAAAATAAAAATTCAAGGGGGCTCCCATACGACAAACGTGATTTTTTGCCGTTTTTTGCTCGATATTGTCACCAGGCTTTATCTCATGAACCGTGATAGCTAGCTTTTCTGGTTCCACTATCACACAAAATACAGAAAAAAAAGCTGAAAATATGCCTTTTTACGGAACCCTCGGTGCGCGAGTCCGACTTGCACTCAGCCGGTTTTTTATAGCTCAGTTTGTGTTGGGCGAACATGCTTTTTTAAAAAATAAAATTTCATAGGTAGTGGTGAATGGCGATCCAGAGAAAAAATGTTTTTCAGCGTTTGCTCGTATAAAATATTTACGCAATTAGTTCTTTAAGTCGTGTACTTCACAACGTGGTACTAGATTTTTAGAACATTCATTGTGCAATGATTGTCTAAATACGATTTGTAATGTTGTAAAACGAAATAGCGTTTCCAAAGGCATTTAACTACTATCTTACTTATCTACTAAAAGTTTAAAATTTACGAAAGTTGTGTTGTATTTCATTCATCATTATGCTATGATTGAACCTTAGGCAGCATGCACCCTTACAGAGATGGCACGACTTTGCGGCCAGCGGCGCGGTAAGCAGTTGAGCGTGAGATCCGAGCGCGGCGGCATAACGAGTGAGCGAGACACGTACTTACACCGTTGCCGCTGTCGCGCAAAGAGCCAACACACAATTAGACATTACGACGACGTGCTGTGTAACGCGGCATTGCGACGTCATGTCCTGGAAATCTACGGCGTGCAAAGTAATAAATCACGTCACGGCCTCGTGCCTTTGCACGTTGCCGCAACGTGCGACGTCACGACGTCGTGTCGCAGGCTGTCGATACGATGCCGTAGTAATTTGAAAAATATACCGTATAGTTGATCAAGAGCCATGGACCGCACCAGACTTGTACTCATCCTGCTGCAATTAAGAAGTCGCCTAAAGAAGAGGCAGAAATACAGAAAATACTGTCCATCCATTCCGTTGCTCCTGTTGAACATCAAATGGCGCCGGCGCAAGGTTATGCCGTTAGTTTTAACGTCACGATGTCGCAACGTTACACGACGCCGCAACGTGCCACGGCTCGTCGTCGTAACGTCTTATTGTGTGTTGACCCAAAGTAGTGGCATCTCTGTAACATAGACTTATCCCTTTTATTCTATTTGCGTATGGAAGAGAGGATGTACGCCGCGGGCGCTAGACGTAAATCGGAAATTGAGTATGTCACCTAGATTTCGCAACGTGCTAGCAGCCACGGCATGAAACTATGTAACAATGCAGAACCTACAATATAGCAACATATATATTATATACCTACTGGTAGAATTGTCGTTTATCGGCTATTAGTCAAAAGCAGGCGTGATGATGACCGTATTACAGTGGATGATAGATAATAAGACAGGCCAAAACGAAAACAAGAGTATCACAAAATCCACCGAATACTCCCAAATACATACATTAAAATTACGCGTAGTTAACAAAACGAAATCGTTAAGATATTAACAATAACAATTGTAGTGCTTTGAATTTAGAGGTTAATGCACAGAGGTGTTTTAGCTTATATTACTTTGGGAATATCTTTAAATCATCAAGCTTAACCGACCTCTAATAAAATAAAATTTACAAACATTTGTACTTAAAACAAAAAATGTTTATCTTTTTTCTTTAGGTTGACGAGGAATCTGTCAGCTACTTCTCATACCGAGTATCCAGTTCCACCCGCACGAAAGGGGGAGGGGGTTATCGACACAGGAAGCATCAGCACCGCTATATCGCACCAGAGTTCAACTACACTGCCAAGTACTGGGCGCTCGTGAGCGAGACCACTGCCCCGCCCGTAGTCAACCAGACCAAGCACACCAAGTGCACGCTCAACGAGGCCCATAGCGAGGAGATCGGAAAAGTAGGTAGCCTCGTCAAAATTCAACTATACTCCCAAGTACTGAGCGCTTGTGAGCGACACCACTGCCGCACCCCTGGTCAATCAGACCAAGTACAACAGGTGCACACTCAACGAGGATCATAGCGAGGTGATTGGAGAAGTAGGTAACCCCGTCAAATTCAAGTATACTGCAAAGTACTGGGCGCCTGTGAGCGACACCACTGCCGCACCCCTGGTCAATCAGACCAAGCACACCAAGTGCACGCTCAACGAGGCTCATAGCGAGGTGATTGGAGAAGTAGGTAACCCCGTCAAATTCAAGTATAGGTACTGCCAAGTACTGGGCGCCTGTGAGCGACGCCACTGCCGCACACGTGGTCAACCAGACCAAGCACATCACCAAGTGCACGCTCAACGAGGCTCATAGCGAGGAGATCGGAAATTAAGTAGCACCGTCAAATTCAACTATACTGCCAATGCCAAAAGCGAGACCACGAAGACGAGTTTTCTGAATTTAAAAGCTTTCAATTGACACTAACCAAAAAAGAAGTTTTAAAAGTTATTAGATATTAAAACTTAACATTGCCCTTCCTAAATCATCGGAGCTCCACGGCAGAGTTACCTAAGTAATTTTAGTTTGTAGCGTTATTATATTTTGTCATTTGGGTAGGACAATTTACGTTAAGTTTAATCATCATTAGGTTAAACGAAGGGGCGAAACTAGGAATAATCGCTATAAAGATTACAACATAGCCCCTCAAAATATTTTTCACAGGACTTTTGTTTCAATGAGATGCTATTTATTTGATAGCCTCAATTTATCTCTCCTACTCGCAAAGGCACTATTCAATAAATTGCTCGAGTAATATGCTTGTTTGTAAAGTGGCGGATTGTCAGCTCCCGTTATATAATGTATCTGAGTACGACAGGGTAGGAGACAATAACTTATTCTTGCGAAGGAAGTAGTCTTTTAAAAAGATACTAAATTGTTTTTGGAATGGTGTCAGAAGACTCAGAAGTATTTCTGTTTGACAGATACGCGAACGCCCACGGGTGCCACCGGTAACGCCAATCTCACTGTGGGTGTCCGTAGCGGAGCTCCGTGCTCCGGCGCACGGCCGGCTGCAGCTCACATGCACTGCTACCATTCCCGATGACGTAGGCCCTGGCGAGCGCTATGCTGACGTGAAAAAGCAGACTGTTACAGGCAAGTAAATGCACACTAATTTGTCACACACAATAAAGTGTATGTGTTGGGATTGTACTGATAATAATTTTACTGAAATCGTGACCCTCTTATAGAAAGGTAGACCATCCAATAAAGAAATAAGACCATATGTATCAATGGTTTAAAGAAATAAGAATAAGGATCTATAAAAAAAAATAAAAATAACATGCCTTTTCTTTTACAGTTGCTGTAAACGAGTTAAGTATAAAAAGGCCACATTCAGATTCGAGTTTGGCTAATTCGACTTCTACCTGCTTGCAGAACTACCGACCATTTTGGTTTATAGGCTGGAGTCTGCTCGTCAGCCAATACTTCTCACCGGCTACCCCAGGAACTGTTGAGCTTTAAAATCTTGAATTCAATAATATCTAACCTTGAAGTTTTCGATGTCCATATTTCACTTATTTGGGTGATATTTTTCTAATTCTTGATATTGTACCTACTATATTTACCCTCGTCTCACTTTCAAGGTAAATGGTTGTCCTTTTAAGTAAACTGAACCCACATTTCTTTTCCATAATGTATTGCTTTTTCATACTCTGTCACATACCTTAGTATTTTTTATTTATACCTGTATTCTACTTACAGCGTTATTTACAACAAAATATGTCTAAAGATAGAGAGCTCTTATATACGCAGGTGGTGTCTAATTTAAACATAACTTCTAGTCAATTATTATTTTATCTGAGCTTCTTATAATGTAAGTCAATTATACGACTTTATATCTGATCTTATCTTCTCCCACAGGGTTACATGAGATACAACTTTAATGATATAAACTTCAACTGCTAATCCTGTAGATAAAATGTATATCATGCTTTAGAAAACTAAGAGTGGCTAACTGAAAAATCCTTTTAATAAACCTCAAACGAAAACAATAATATTTATGTAACGTATTTAGTAAATGTACATTATTTTATTTATGTTGTAAAATGACAGTACTTAATTATGCAAAATAAGATGATATGATCATCAGTCTGAATTCTCATTATCATAATCTGGTTAAATTCATGAACATAGCAGAGTTACCTCAAGCACGTTACCTTGCGTTAATGGATCCTTTAAATAATAATGCGAAGCGTGAATCTATCATACCAAACCTTCGCTGGTATTTTTGTAGCAACTGTTTGGCGTTGTTCAAACTATAATAATATTTTGATAATATCTAGTGAATAGAGAAATGGCAACAATAAAATCATTAATTGTATTAACTCTCTACTGCATGTCAAATGTAATTTTACAAAGACTAAAAATACATTAAAAAAAGACGTTACTATTACGGACCATACACGGATTCCCAAGTGGTTCTTAATATATATATATATATGATACATATTATATGATTTATAAAATATATATATGATTCTTAGGCAGCAAAATAATATTATATTTATGTATATTATTTTGCTGCCTAAGAAGTGAACAGATTATAAATAAAGATACCTACATAAAGCTGTGAGAGTTGAGGTAACGCACACAACAACATGTCTTTGTACCTACTTAATGAGAGCAAGGTTTTGAAATTACTGTTCTTTTTTCATACCGATAGCAAAATCAACAGCAAACTGCAAGATTGACTAAACGTTTGTTTAACGCATTACGAAAAGAATTATTTTTTAGAAAAAATACATCCTATTTTTTATGTACACGATAATAATGTTAATTTATTCCTATTTACAATCATAACCGTGTAATTCATCTTATTCACTAATTTAAAGTGGAAAAATTGTACAGTTTGAGTGGGATTTGAGCCCATGTCTATACGGCTTTCGGGGCTAAATTGGTGAAATTGCCACTTCTATCAAATCAAAGCCACTAAGCTAAACCATTTAATAAATATTATAATACATTAACATTTATAAATCAATTAATTACAAAAAATAAATCAATTAAAACTTTTTTTTATATTTCTGCTGTATCTAAATTTATCTAAAATATATCATGCTTTTCACTCATTCATCTAAATAAACGAGTTAAAAATCAAAGGCGTTTTTCTCCTATAACGAAACGATTATGGGAAAAGTTATTGCCGAAATAAAAAGGAATAATAAAATCATATTGAATAATTATATAGAAAACTATCGTGAGTCTCAGACATATTAAAATACTTAAACGGGTTTACTCACGTCGTAGAAGTCGAATAACGCTCGACATGTTTCGAATCGGTACGCGATTCATCATCAGGAGAGACGACCAGTCGCGACGGCGGCCAATCGAACACTACGGGCATGCGCCCTGTCCGCGCGGCTGCTCGACACGGGTGTCACCGGCGGAGGCGCAAAACTACCCTCATCATCACGCACAATGCCAATTGTCGGGTTGCACACAACACTCACTACGTCATTTGCTAAGGTCTCGTCCACACTAACCACCGATGTAGTATCCAAAACCGTCCTCCAACTAGGGGGCACTGACCATCCACAATCTCGGTTAAAATTCGGATGACGACTAATTTCGATAGCCTCCCGTACTTTCCGCGGAATGGAAAACTTTTCTCTCGCCAGCACAGTTACCTTATCGAAACGAATATAGTGAGACGTATCCGAATTCAGTGAATGTTCCGTCACTGCAGAACCCCGGGTATCCTGATTTTTCATACTACGTATGTGTTCAGTCACTTGTGGAAATGTTCCGGCCAGTCTCTCCTATATAGTTCTTCCCACAGGAGCACGGAATCATATATACGCCAGGATTACTTAAGGGTTCCTTATCTTTGGGGGAACGCACCAACTGTCTGAGCTGTATATGAGGGCGGAAAATCGTCTTGATGCAATATCTACGGCGTAACAAGTATCCGATTTTAGAAGTATCCAACTGCAGTAGAGAGGCTACCTTTATACTTGCCTTATCTTAAGGGCGTGACGGATAAAATCGGATACTTGTTACGCCGTAGATATTGCATCAAGACGATTTTCCGCCCTCATATACAGCTCAGACAGTTGGTGCGTTCCCCCAAAGATAAGGAACCCTTAAGTAATCCTGGCGTATATATGATTCCGTGCTCCTGTGGGAAGAACTATATAGGAGAGACTGGCCGGACCATTTCCACAAGAGTGACTGAACACATACGTAGTATGAAAAATCAGGATACCCGGGGTTCTGCAGTGACGGAACATTCACTGAATTCGGATACGTCTCACTATATTCGTTTCGATAAGGTAACTGTGCTGGCGAGAGAAAAGTTTTCCATTCCGCGGAAAGTACGGGAGGCTATCGAAATTAGTCGTCATCCGAATTTTAACCGAGATTGTGGATGGTCAGTGCCCCCTAGTTGGAGGACGGTTTTGGATACTACATCGGTGGTTAGTGTGGACGAGACCTTAGCAAATGACGTAGTGAGTGTTGTGTGCAACCCGACAATTGGCATTGTGCGTGATGATGAGGGTAGTTTTGCGCCTCCGCCGGTGACACCCGTGTCGAGCAGCCGCGCGGACAGGGCGCATGCCCGTAGTGTTCGATTGGCCGCCGTCGCGACTGGTCGTCTCTCCTGATGATGAATCGCGTACCGATTCGAAACATGTCGAGCGTTATTCGACTTCTACGACGTGAGTAAACCCGTTTAAGTATTTTAATATGAATAATTATAGTAGGTATTTGATGAAAATTTCGGTATAAGAAAAGTACAGTGAAAAACAACCTATTTTTGGGACTTCTTCTGATTCAATACAATAATTATTAAGATTCCTCATGAAGTTACACATCTTAATTTGAAGGAAATTTTGTTTTATCTGTTAGTACCCTTAGTTTCTAAATTGTGACCGTGTCTCAATAGCGATGAATATGCACGAAATAAATAAAAGATACGTCGTATACTTTAATTATGTACAGTTTATCTACAACTCTAACATTAATGTATGAAATAGCCTACCCTACATATCGACGTTACAATATCGATATCGATGTCGGCACTCCAATGATTATTGAGCGCCACCGCTTTCAAGATCTTATTAGTGGTATTGTTGCAATGAAGTTTCCTATATACAATTCATGAACTTATCATAATTATTATTATACACCGTGGGCATTAATAACCCGAAAGATTTAAACCACGTATTTTTGACGACAATACGAGTAAATAATGTTATATCAACATGGGTCTAATTATGTGTCTTAACTAAATTACTATTTCAGTACAAATTAAATCATATTAATTTCCCGCTTCTTTGTGAACAAGTCTTTAGTTGAAATCGCTCCGAAATCATACGACGAACGGCGAATGCCGTGACTTGTGTTCTATGACAAGTAGTGTCAAGTTATCGCTGTTTCACTTTTGACGGGTTCAAATTTGAACATTGGCATAATGACATGAATTAGGGTGTGTTAGACTGGAGATTTCTTAACTTTTGATGTGTTTTAAATAATTAATATCTCCTTAATTATGAGTTTTTGGACTATATGTTACATAAGTTTATATACTCTAATTAGGCTCTAGTATCGTTAGCTTAAATCTTTCGGGTTATTAACGGTCACGGTGTATAATGTTATGATGCTAAATATAAATATGTGTAAATGAAGTAGTCTAAGCAATTGCATGATACTTTGACATTGTCAAAACACTCGTGTGATCTTACTCGTATATATGGAGCTAACACTTGTGTTTTAATGCTCAAAATTTTCTAGCAGTTGCATAAACTGCTATTATTTATAAACTGCAAAACATTTGCTAACGCTTTTAATGTTGTTAAATTTTCATATTAGAAAAATGAGTAACAATAATCATTAATATAAATAATGACACAAGGGTAAATTAAGAAAGAAAAATTGAATGCGATCTACTACAATCGAAGCGGGGTATGAACCCGCGACCTCTGCGTTACCGGCGCATTGCTCTCCCAACTGAGCTATCCGACCGCTACGTCAGTCACACCAAATCTTTCATCCCTTAATCCTTTACGCTACTGGAGCGCCCTCTGCGTCATATATGTTTTTTTGAAATGCTTATTGCGCATTAGCCATACCCTAGGATGTGCGTTTTACACGCACGATCCCCAATCCCCACTGCTTTACAGCAAGTGTGAAGACTGCGAGAGGGACGGCGCTGTTCTAAATATTTGTATAGAATCTTTTTATCGATTCTATATTTTTCATGTGGTAATACCACATTTTTATTTTTATAAATAATGACACAAGGGTAAATTAAGAAAGAAAAATTGGATGCGATCTACCCCGCTTCGATTGTAGTACCCTTGTGTCATTATTTATAAAAATAAAAATGTGGTATTACCACATGAAAAATATAGAATCGATAAAAAGATTATATACAAATAAATAATCATTAATGTCACTGTATGTCTCATCGTAACGATTAAAAACTGTATTCCATTTCAATCTGATGATCGTATTAAAAACCGTTTATCGATGTACACTTTGTCCCAATCTGCGCCATTAAGAATATTGTCCATATGGAAATGAGGTTGTATAAAAATGTAACATGATTTTAATGTTCCCCTTTTCATATACGGTTGTAAATTGGTACCATTTATAAATGTTTTACTTACTAATTATCATGATTGCTTTTGATTAATTCGAATTGTACCTGTGTTACAATGAAGGTCGTGTTTTTCTTTTGAGGCTTATTTTACAGTACTTAAACATATAAAGATATTGTTTCTGAATAAGTCATTTTACTTATGTCACATCACTGCAAGATTAACTTTTTTTTTTGCAGTCCCAACTTTTTATTCAAATCATTGCCATCACTTATTTAAATATCACAGTCATTTTTAAGTTTAAATAATAAAATATGTTTAATATATATTTTTAAGAATTTATATCGGATATTTGGGCTGCTTGCCAAATCATTCTTAAATCGCTTTTTTATTATATTTTGCCAAATCTAGTTTTAATATCTAACGCAAATGCAAGCAAGTCATTAGATTCTTAAACAGTTTAGTTTTGGCATCTTTTAGTAGTTTAAATTTTAAACTTCTTGACTTTTGTAAATATTTACTTAGGTACTTATTCTCATCATAATTAACCACTTCAGAATATTTCATGTTGGTAGGCAATTTAAAAGTGAGAAAGTATTTTAAGAGTTCAATTATTATAGTCTGTGTAATTCAGCAGAATATTTTCGATATGATTAGAGTAAAGCTGTGAAAACAGATTTATGTATGTTAACGTAATCATAATTGCCAAAGATGGGTTTGACTTTAAAAAATAGGGTTGTCAACGTGTTTAATTCAAAATGTAAACATGTAAGTAACTCATAAAAGTAGGTATTACAATCATTTAAACTTACTCGCTATGTTAACATCGGTAAATTTAACAAACAAAATGGTTGAGTCACGCGTGAGCTCCGTTGATATCGAATATTCCTTCGATAATCTGTGTCAGGGACCGTTTTCATCATAATGTTATCACCAGTTTCAGTTACATAGTCCTATATAATCATGTTGTCAAATTTAAAATAGCCACATGATTACAGTTTTCGAATAAAACAGGTTTAGTTACCTTAAAATTATAAGATATTATAAAGATAGAGATATCCATCCGTTCTCGCCTTGTAACTGCGTCCTCGTCCGAGGTAAGATATGCGTCGAGCTATGAAGGCAAATGGACGCTTGCGGGCAACACCCAACCCCACAAAACACTTCAAACCCCTTTTATGCCTCACGCATAATCTTGACCACAGGCGTGAACTCATATAACTTTCTTGCAATACAAAAATTGTTGCTCCGGAGCTCCCGCGCGATCAGTATAAGGGATGAAAAACCGTTTCTCTACTAAAGAAATTACTGGTTATAGCCGGTTTTACTATGTCAACATAAACGGTTTTATATTTCGTAGATACTATATGTGAGTTACAATATGAAAACCCGAACTAAAGTCACTCCCATCAATTGGTGTTCAATGTCTTCCTGCAGCTCTTTACACTGACTATTGTAGAAAATTTATTTGTTAGGCTAAAAGATGTGATATGTTAGGAAAATGTGTATATTTAATGCGAATCGACATATTTATTTTGAAAACATTAAGCTATTGTATAGATATATTATATCCAAATTATGTCATAATGTAGATACTTTAGCCTTAGAGAAGAAAACGTCAAATTGTAGTAAAATTATGTTCGGTCCCATCTAGTTATGAAACTATCGCCATGTTGTTGTTTGACATTTTATTTTATGTATGTGTTTAATAATGTTAAAACCATAAAGAAATATTAAAATATGATTTGTTAATATACGCTATGTTTAATGTATGCTTTTACTCCATAGAATTCTCTCAGCGACTACCTGAGATTATACAACCTAAAGAAGATTTATGACATAATTTCTTAAAGCATATATTTTTTAAAGTCGATTGAATACCTATAAGTACGGACTTAGTTCATTGGTTTATAATAATTTAATAACATTTGAGATAATGCAGCTAACAAAACTTGTATGAATATTTAATAATATCACACACTTCTTTTTACTTCATTAAAAAAGGGGCCCGGGCTATTTTCGTGTAGACAGTTACCTAAGTTTCTACCGTGACCTTCATTTTTGCTTATTATTTATTAAGATTGAGGTATAGGTTGCGTTAAAAATAGACAGCCCCGGGAAATTTATTCAAATCATTGTTAGCGAACTAAACAATAAGATTTTGGTTAGGTATTGCTTATCTGTAAAAGAAAATCTTTTTATTATTGTGTCTAAAACCAACAATAATCTCCGTTTAGTATAAATGTTTGTTTATTTTGGTCAAACGTTGCTATTACTTTATTATTATTATTTACACAGTGGACGTACAATGTAATTAAAATAAAAAGCTTAACAAAGCACTATGTTGTTTGATTGTATTGTGCTTAATAAAGCACTATAATATAGTGTTTTTGACGAATTTCCAGAATTTTGTCATCGATTGTGCAAATATAGAGGAAATAATAAGTAGTTAAACATTTTGTCGTATTGAGCAAAAAAAACACCGTCAATCCAGAGGCGACTCATCGTCTACGAGTGCCATTACACATGAGTCTCTTTTCCTGGTAGACGCTCGATTGTCTTAATCCATAGCCCAATTAGCCAGTCCTCCGTTTCATCCCCATAGCCCATTTGTATTTAGATTATCCATCAATAGTTCTTCGCTCTTTCGGTGTGCCTCCCGCGACACGGATAGGGACAGCACCCGCTCGATGTACACCTTGCATTCCATTATATTGTCGAAAGGACCGCTACGCGTTGGCTTCGGCTCCGCGCACGCCTCCCAAAGGTCTGGGACACTATATATTGCCTCGTGAGTGGGTATGTCGATACAGGAATAAAAGCAATATTCTTTATTGTGCACCACATGAAAAAGATTATTACTTACAACAAAGAAATGAAGCAACGTTAAATAGGGTAACAACAGGCGGTAACAACCAATTTCTTTTTTAAATTTTTATGACATATTATTCTTGTGTTTACTATATTGAATATCGAGTGATTAAAAAGAGTTGTTTAGAATGAGTTTTGTTTATTGTTTTGATTAAAAAGTGTAAAACTTAAGAAAAATATAAGACATTAACAAAACAATTTAACTTTAATAAATAAAAAATAGCAACGAGTGTTACCACCCCTGGCCCTTATTACTTCCTGCATACGGTCAGCAATACCGTAGATAATGTATCTGATGTCCATTTGTCGAATTTCCTCCCAAGCAGCCACTAAAGCGACTTCCAGTTCACGAAGGTTCTGTGGTAGGTTGGGACTCATTCACGCAGAATTCATTGGAACCAGCGGTTCGGCGGTACAAACGTACCCGCCGCCGCCCGCCATTTTAACATGTCCCATACATGCACTATTGGGTTCATGTCTTCGGGCTGGCCATTTAATTCTTCGAATTTCAACGTCAGAAAAATATTGGTTCACTGTGTGCTCGAGGTTTTCATGCAAAAGTAAAAAGTCGGTTCCAATAAATTCCACGTACGGTACAACGTGATCTTGAAGAATTTCCTCCATGTGTCGTGCAGCGTTGAGACGACCTTCCACAATGACTAACTCTGTGCGAGCGTTTGAACTCATCCCGCCCCAAACCAGTACAGAACCTCCGTGAAAACTTACTGTTAGCCTTGTGGTTATTGCAAGAATTTGTTCGCCACGTCTCCTTCAGAGGCTCAGCATTCATCAGTCCATAAGATATTGGCCCATTGCTCTAGAGTCCAGTTTTCGTGCTCTCGTGCAAACTGAGGTCTCGCTACACAATGATGTCGCTCAAGTTCGGGACCTCTAGCCAGCCTACAAGCACGTAGATCACATTCTTCAATTCTCCTTCTTATTGTACGTTCACTCACATTCAGGCCTCTCGTAATTTGGAGTCTCTCTCCTATCTCAACGGTGGTGAGAATGCGATTTCGAAGCACTTCCAGAATAATGAAGCGGTCATTGCGAGCGGACGTAGGTACACCTCACCACTGCCTGGTCGTCGCGCATCATGTCTCTCGGTAACGCTTTAATGTCTGCAATAGCTAGCTATATTCTTGATTGATCATATAGGATTAATACAACATCAGTCTATGTTGAAATTTCTAGTTCTTTCTTAATTCATTTTAGTAAAATGCATTAGCTTTGGTTACTGCGGTTAAACTGATGATAAGGCACGCAAATTGCACAAACATAACCTGAGAGGCACACAAATAGGTATATGCGGCCGCCTTTTTGTCAGACAGAAAGCAATACAAGCAACAGGATGGATGTATAATATCATTCAAATATACGATTACCATCTGAACCGAAATAAAATTTATTGCTTTACGAATGAGGCGAAACATTATTGTGAGCCGAATTATGAACGATAACGGAGTTGAGAAGCGCCTGAATTATTCATAGGGACCACGATCGATGCGAGGTGCTACTGTGAGTGACAGTCACATGTACTGGCTTGTCAGTTGAATGTTATCGGGCTCCCAAGGGTTGTGTTGAGCATGAGACAACTGTCCGTGCATTTAAAGGATTTCACGGCTACTTGCGATAAAGGACTCTCGGTTAGAGATTACAGTGTTGAAACTAAATAATAACATTATATACTTAAGACTAATTGTGAGGTTCATTTTTTGAACGCCGTTGTCGTCTGGCGGGCAACTTAAAGTCGTGCCAATAACGCCACGTCAGCCACAGCCGACGATAATAACTTTTGCAGCAATTTTATGACCAGCCCTGTTAGGACAACGCTAGCACATAATTTTCCACTACACAGTGTGCAGGAAGTCTGATTTGTTGCCTAACGTCTGAAGTACAGCCAGTACGCTGAGCGCAAAAGAAAGACAAAAATACTTATTTGTGTTGAATGATTGAAATTTGATCAAGGCAGAACTTAAAATTACAATTGTGGCTGATTCTTTAATCGTAAATCACAACTATTTTGCTTTTAATTTTACGTCACCCTAGACCGAAAGTGGAATTTTCTGGGAATAAAATCTCACTTCCTGCCCAAGGCAAGACTTAAAACTTTAGACAAACCACGGGCGGAACGGTAATTCGCAAAGCCCCAGATCGCACATTTATGGCCCTAACCTTCGATTTGGGCCACAAATACCTGCGATCTGCGACTTTCACAAATTTACCGCAATGTACAACATCATTTTTTATCTATCTCCTTAATCCCATATTATTATTGTTAATGACAAATGTTGCACTACTTAGGTATCTATACTTACCTGCCTACTCACATTTTTATTTTGCAAGCTAAATTTATGATACACCTGAATCACCTTTTTGGCATGTTTATTTCAAGCAGGCTCTGGCATATTTATACCTGAAGTAGGCTCCCTTATAATAGGCCGGCACGAGTTTGGTTACAGGTTTCCAATTTCCATTGACGTAAAACCCTTATAATAGCCATTGTGCCAATATGAAGATGCGTATCAATGAGAAAGGCAATTACGTGGGAGTTATGACTAGAAGGTATCGAAAATCGTAGTAGCCAATGAGAAGGCCTCTTATTGTTAACTATATAGATGTAGGTACTTATTTCTTAGCTACCGTATCCATATCTTATATAATAATAATAATAAATTCTTTATTTCAGATATTAAATCCATAGTTATTAGTATTTCTTACATCTAGGTTAGTAACAAAATTAATGGGGCAACAATAAGTAACATTAACAAAATTACATTAAGCTACTTATATTACATATTGGGCTACGCCCTTTATTTGCCCTACCCAAAACCTAAAAATATCACTATCATACCTGCTAGCAATCTCCGCCAGTATGGTGTTGGCGCTATCTCTGACCCGATTCAGCAACGATGCAATTTTCTTTCTAATAATGGCCTCAAAAGTGTCAATGTTCGCCTTAGTGAACATTCCTGAGGCACTACACCTCCTAGGCAAACCCATCAACATTCTGAAGCCATTATTATATTGGACTCGTAGGGCGCTGTAGGCCCGTTTCGTGTAATTAACCCAAAGGCTGCCCGAGTAGAATGATTGACTGTAAGCTTTAAATAGAGTAATTTTTACGTCATTCGTACATCGGGCAAACCTACGTGTCAGCATATTACTACGAACCGCCAGCGCCCTACGCTCCCGCTCAATATCGACATCATCATTTAAGCCACTTGTCACAATGTGGCCAAGATATTTCACCTTATCAACGTTTAGCGAAGAGCCATTGAGCTTAAGGGAGGGCACATAGTCTGGTTTAATTTTTCCCGCATTAAATATTAATACCTCACTTTTCTTCGGATTATAAACCAGCCCATGCGCTAAGGCATATGCCTCACACGTAGCCAACAGTTGTTCAAGAGCGCTGACAGTTGGGCTAACCAGCACCATATCATCGGCATAGCTAATGTTATTTACGCAAGTTCTGCCAACATAGCAACCAGCATGCATGCTGCTAAGCCCACCTATCAGCTCATTCATATAAAGGTTGAACAACCTTGGAGACGTGATTCCACCCTGTCTCACACCACATTCCAATTTAAACTCACTACATAGAGTGCCGGCCCATCGTACCTGATTAATCTGACCACCGTACCAGAACCTAAATATGTCCACACACTCTACAGGTACACCTGTCTCCCTGAGTTTCTTCCAAAGCAGATCATAGTTTACGCGATCAAATGCTTTTGATAGGTCCAGGAAACAGGCGTATACTGGAGTTTTTCTTTTAGTGTAATACCCGACAGTATGCTTCAAGCAGAGTATCGCACTTTCAGTAGACAGCCCAGCCCTGAACCCGAACTGGGCGTCATGCAACTTCAAGTGCTTTACAAGTATACTATCAAGCATACTGTCGAGTATTTTAGCCACAGTAGTGGCAAGAGAGATGGGACGGTAGTTAAAAGAATCAGACAGATCACCCGTCTTATTCTTTACCACAGGCACAACAACGGTCCTCATGAGGTCTATAGGTAAATAAGAGTGTGACACACGCATAGGTTGAATAGCATAGTAGAGCACTACATACATGTAGAAGAGTATTAGTTTCTCCTTATCTTTCATACATAAACGTAGAAATGGATCTACCTATACGTATTTATTGCAAAGGGATTGAATGCACCGAAAAGTTTTAAATGGTACTTTTGTTGACGAAAAAATAAAACAAATATAAATGCACGAATACCATCGAAAATACATCCACGTGGTTCTATGGTGAACGAATATCAACAATGCAACTTAAAAAATGTACGAAACATTTTAGATTATAAGTACCTACTTTAATATGACGTGAAACTACTATGAGTCAACACCGTTCGTGGAAGAAAATAAATATCGGCCAAGTGCGAGTGGGACTCGCGCACGAAGGGTTCCGTACCATTATCTGTAAGTTTGTTGTATGGGAGCCGCCTTAAATATTTATTTTATTTTAATTTATTTTATTTTATTTTTAGTATTTGTTGTTATAGCGGCAATAGAAATACATCATCTGTGAAAATTTCAACTATCTAGCTATCACCGTTCTTGAGATACAGCCTGGTGACAGACGGACGGACGGACGGACAGCGAAGTCTCAGTGGGTACGGAATCCTAAGAACAAAGTATTCTCTTTTTTGCCCTAGTTGAGCTCTCCGTACCAAAAATCTTCAAAATTAGTCCAGTCGTTTCTATATGCTGTGGTGAAAATCCTTTCGATTCAGTGAACTTGAAATAGCCTATTTCCTTTTCTAATCTTCAACGCACTTCTTATTTTTTTTATTAATTTTATGTACATAGATCCATGTTGCTCCAATTCTATTATTCTCGTATTCTATGTATGTTCGGCTGACATAGGCGCGATACGAATAAAAAATAAAAAACAAAATTGTGTCAGAAGTATGCGTTTCCTAAATCTAGGTGTTCCATATCCGTAGCGGAAAAACATCCAGCATCCGCATCAGATATATGCAGATCGATGATATAGATACATGATATTTACAGGGAATTACCGGAGATGTAGGCAGAAACAGGCTGCTGGATAAAATTCGAGGTCGTGTTTGCGTTGGCGGCATGTGGGCGGCATATATGCCCTTTCAAAGTTATGAAACCTACGCAAAATTGCCTAGGTTAATAATAATACACATTTGACCTACGGCATACTCGATTACGCCCAGAAATTACGATTTTTTTTCTCATTAGTTACTCGTACGGTTAGCATCAAAGGCTAAGGTGAAATTCCATACTAGAATTGACAGCTACTTTTGATGCTCACTGTACATGAATCACTTGAATGTACCTAAAAAGTGATATTTTTGGACTCTTATCCATCCGTCTGTATAATTGTTGTCATTTATTTTATTTAGTACGGAAAGATGTCAATGGATTTATGAAAGGGTCTAGCCATACTTTTGGCCCTTTGTTATCCTACAGTGGAAACTGCTTTATTGCGATCAATATGTGACTCGACGCTAAAATTAAACCATGTAATTCGTTGAGTGGTTAGTTGTTCAAGTTCCATGCTATCCGGTTAATTTAATTTAATATACCTCGAATAATTTAATTTAATTTGAGCAGATTAGTGGGTTTGCTACTAACTTACATCTTATTCAGGGTAAGTATTGAGCAGTGCACCAGTGAGGAAATGACCTGGCGAGCGAGAGGTCAGGTGACAGATCATTTGGATCAGTCGCCAGAGCTGCGAGTGGACGTGAGTTTACGTCACCCTCTATTTCCACCAGTACGTTATGATAGTAGGTTATGACGCCTGTTGTTTACCTGATTAAAATTATTATTTCTGTGTTCAATTTGTAAACTTTTTTGGTGTGTAATAAAGCATTTTGTATTGTAATGTATTGTTGTATATATATTTATTTAAATCAATTGCTGTTCGTTTGTCTCGCTAAAACTCGAGAACGGCTGGGCCGATTTAGCTGATTTTGGTTTTGAAATGTTTGTCGTAATCCATAGAATGTGTAAACGGTGATGTATTAGCAGCTTACTGACACAGACCGAATTCCACGCGGACGGAGCCGCGGGCACAGCTAGTATGAAATAAATGTTTGACTTTGTCTTTGACTCAGTCTTTTACATTTTTTTCTTAATTTAAATATTCATACTGATCTGAATGAAAAACATGATTATACGTGTGTTTAAAGACCAATCCTAGTCTGTATTCGGCAATAAGCGATGAGTGTTTAACGACTGTCGCCGTGAAGGAGATAGCGCGACGACAATGTTAAACGACAACGATATCGCAAACACCAATTATGGCTCACTGGATGTGGTAACGTGAATTTTTGGTCTTTAAACACTTTAAAGGATGAAAAACCGAAATATCAAAAAAGATCGAAGTCTAGGTTGGCAATACGGCTGACGCCGAGCTATGAGCTCTACGCGAGGTTTATCCTTCCTGAAATATTTAGATAGATGTATGTAGATAAAATACAGTTTATTGCACATCTCGATCACAAAGAAATACAAACACCGAGGAAAACTAAAGACTACAATATAGAGGTAAACATTTTTTTTAACATGACTTGAACTGTATCAGGGCTGATTAGCCCTTACTACCCAGTGAGTTGGACTTTGTGTGGGATTAAAAGCCTAAAAACTCACTAACGGGTATGTCTCCGCACCACAAGAGTAAACAATAGGCGTTCTTGTAAGGCGATCGATGAAATATATATGTTTTGTTGTCCAACTGCCTGTATGTTGCTTCATATTACTAAGCCTCTGTTATCTATTTGTCCATCTATCTGTCTGTCTGTTACAGGCATCTTACAGGAAAATCGTAATACTTGAATTTTCACACATCTGTAAGTGGGGCACTACCTATGTATACAATAACAATTAAATATACTTCTATAAAATTACAGAAAGTATTTTATTTTTCGATGTTCTTGAGTTTATATGAACCGATAGGCATTATTTTGCACAAAGTTGTGAAAATAAAAATATAATTAAATAAAACAAAGGTAAAAATTAAATGGAGCCGCAAGAGAAACGTGTTTTTCGGTGATTTTGCGCACGTCAGTACCTAAGTATAAAACTTTGTGAGAAAATCTGACGTACGAAGACTTAGCCGGTTTTTTCATTGGTAGATCCAGCTTCACTTTATATCCGTGGTATCTTAAAGACCGAGCAGCATACACATGTATACCTACCTACATCTACAAGTACTGTGCAAGCTACCCTGTCGTCATGTCAATGTAAAATCAATTTTTAGTATGAAAGTCTCCGCCGGGGGTTAAGGATGCATAATTCAAAATGGTGTTTCTCTCCGTTCCGGTGGTTTTACTCGTATAGGTAGATCAAAATTTAATATTTTATCTCAGTATTACAGAACGTAAACTCTGTACCGCAGAACTGATAACTTAACAAATATTATGAATATTAGACGATCTTATACTCGTACAAATCATCCTAATCCCAAATTAGACACTTAGGCTATATAAATATTGATACAAAGGTAAGAAAGAAACATGTAAAGTGACGAACCTGCGGCCCTGCGCCCGTGGATGGTAGTCCACATCGTTACGTCAATCACACCAAAATCTTTGATTCCATATATTTTATTCTTAGTATTTTGTTATGTCCATCACAGATATGTACGTAAATATTAGCATAATGTTATTTTAATTGGCAACTTAGTGAATTTGCGCTATCCCATTTCTAAACTTTCATAAAAACAACATCAACATTTTATCGATAATAAAAGATAGCTGCGGAAAATTTCAATGACCTATTCGGTAATTTTGTAGCTTTAAGAGGTCAAGTGCAAGTCAAACGTACACAACTCTGTGGTCCCTGTGTACTAACCGAGCCCATGTTTTAATAGAAGTAAGTACATGAAAATGTTCACTCTCTTTGTATTTTCAGACTAGCGTTTGGGTTTTTTAATATAAACAGAAATTTAAAAGAATCAATGATAATCGGAGGTACCTAAAACAAAAATATATAAATTAATAAGTTGACCAATTACAGTTTTCCTTAGGTAAGAATCTATTTAATTACAATAAGTTCGTGGCGTCTAGCATAAATGTGACACGTCTCTTTGTCACGCGACTTTTTTTTTTTTGCTTGCGGGCCCGAAAGGGCCCTTTGCACTGCTGTGTACCTGACGCGGCTCGTCCTTTTGGACGAGTCGCCGAGATTGTCGCGCGACAAATACTACTCTCCTTTATATACCGTGCGAAAAAGACAGGTGACGTCAAGTCACGCGACAAGCGAAGTCACGGCAAGACATGCTAGCCCCACTGGTCAGTGGAACAAGCTGTTCACAGAATACTTAATAGTACTACATAAAGAATGGACACACCCCCGCACTGAATCGAGTTACCTCACCCGGCAAGGGGCACCGTATTGGAATCGTGTTGGCTGCGTAGTCAATTTTGAAAGGGTTGTGTACTGTGCAAGTGGGCATTAACTTGTGAAACAGCGACAGTGTCGGTGATGGTAATGATGATGATGGTGGGATGGTGATGATGGTCATGATGATGATGATGGTGGTTTTGATCATCATCATCATTACCACCATCACCATCCCACCATCATCACCACGACCACCATCACCAATACTACCATTGGGTTGTATGGTTTTGATAATTTTCTATCTTATTATGTCATATATAATTATGTGCAACTAGATTACCATCTAGTTGTTATGCGTCTGAGGCAGCCCTGCCCTGGTGCGTCTTATACGCACACTTTGACAGTGACACTAGATTTAGTTTTTAGTAGGCAGTGTCCGCCCTGTGGTCTGGTCAGAATGACGAGAGAATGATCGTTAACCCTCTCGGACTGACGGACTGACGGTTCGGATTGATGAACATTAAATGAATGACAGTCCATAATGATGTACTAAACTGATGAGTGTGTAACCGATATCGAAGAAATGTGGGCCCAAGTTTGACGAAGCACTGTGGTATCTCCAATTGATCCATATCTGAGCTATCTTCAGCGACATGTTAATAATGCCTAATAATTTAATCTAGAGTTTTGTACGTTAATAGTGTATTTTTTTTCCTTTTTTAGGGTTCCGTACCCCAATCGGAAAAAACGGAACCCTTATAGGATCATTTTGTTTTCCGTCCGTCTGTCTGTCTGTCAAGGCCCTTTATCTCGAGAACGCGTGAAGGTATCGAGTTGAAATTTAAACCATTATACTTAAATAAGTCTACGGTCCCTGGAAGCTGTAAGAAAATCAAACTTCTACGTTGACGTGAAAATAAGATACGGCCTTTTATGTCGCAAAAAACGTACATTTCAACACTCTCAAGGGAATCAAAAATAATAGGGTACTTCCCGATGACCTAGAACTATGAAATTCTAAAATAATATCGTCACATACTACAGCAAATATTTATAAAAATCTGAAAACTAAACATTTGTTTTAAAATCATAAAAAATATCGTACTTTCATACATACATGTATTTGGAGAACTCCGTTGCGTTAAGTTTGCACCTCGTTTGTATGCGGCGCCATAGATTTCAGATGCAAACCTAACTCAACCAGGCCAATTAAGATGGGATAAGTGACAGTTTGTACGGAACCCTCGGTGCGCGAGTCAGACTCGCACTTGGCCGGATTTTTTGTTTTTTCATTTATGCTTTAGCGAGGCACCATAACGCCGTACAGTAAAATTCTACAAGATATGGACATTTAATCCGGTACCAAACGACGTCTTAGGCAGGTTACGTTAACACGTGTTTGGCCGGCGAGCCTCCAGAGGTGGGTTCAAAACCCGCCCAAAGTATAAAACCATTCCATTTCTTATCACAGAAACTAAAGGTGACAATAATTTTATATACATACATTTCGACTAAATCTAACAAAAGTTACGACTCATTATAATTACGAGCAGCCTGTTAAATTTTGTTCCTAGATTACAACTCAACAAACTACATAATTAAGAAAAAGCAATTAAAAAGTCGTCCGTTTTTATATCTTTTAGTTGTTATTCAACTTGGCTGTAATTAGTGCATATTTGAAGCCTTCATTTTGGGCCGGAATTCGACTCAGTATGTAAGCCTGACAGTGAAGCATGACTCTCTATTTTCAGTTGGAAATTGAAATTCCACTATTTGTAATTTTCCGGATTCCAACATTTCAGTGTGGCTACGTTAATGGGTAATTAAACATATGTTTTATCGCACACTTACATAGTCGTTGTTTTACAAATTGATATATGAAATGATTAAAACCTTAAAGTAGATTTTTTAAATGTGTAATTGTGTATTGCACCTTCTGATCTTCTACTTTGAGACATGATCCTGTGAAGCAATCAAATGTAAATCTTTACGTTATAAATAAATTTACTTTAAAGAACGCAACACAAAAACGTTGTCCGATTTAGAATACGTGAAAGAATCAATTGGGAACTTTAATTTCCCAAGAGATATCTGTATCGTATTGTACTATTTCTTGATACTATATCGATGGCAAAAAGCGAGAACGTAGTAACCGCCAAAATGCAAACTTTACACCAGAGCCAAAAAACTTTTCGATTTCGAGAAAAAAAATCATAACTCTTTCATTTATGAACGAAAATGCTTGATATTTGGATCTAATTCATAACTTATGGTTTTCTTTCAACTGGCATATTTAATATTGAACAAAAAAGACTAGTTTACGACTTAGTGGCGGTTACGACAATTGAACTCTTTTTTTCGTTACGCGAAAACGCTGTAAACGCCAGAAGTAAATGTACTAAAATGGTGAAACGAGTATTATTTCCATAAAGCATAAATGCTGTAACCAGATGCATATTTATTTTAAGATTCAATAATTTTGACGTAAATGTCATTACGTTCTTTATAGGACTAACTGAAATGTGGTAAGTGTCCACCGGCAAAAAGAAACTGTGAAAATAAAACGACTTAAGTATCAATCAACTTTTATCAACATACTTTTTTAAAATGTTTCCAAATTTTAAATGCAGGTTTCTTACAAATTAAAAGCTCAGAAGCAACAATTACCGTCTTAACATATCAAATACTATCTAGTCTCAATTTCTCTGTATAAGAACATTACAAAAGTTATTTAAAACCTCCGTTGCTTATAACATTTCAAAAGGCTAATAAAATCTCTCATATTATAAAATCACAACCTTGTACTTATCGTGCTAAAAACAAACATTAATATTCTTAGGGTTAATCAGACTATAATATTGTTATCCGCTAAAACTGAATACCTATTATAGGTAATGAGGTTTAATATTCCCGTGAAAACTTCATCAAACATTTTATCTTCAGTTTTGGCATTAAATTGTCTTTTAAGTAACTTTTATCGATATAAAACTAACTACCTATTAAACCCACTAACTATAAAAGATGTTTTGAATGTAAGTATTACTTATTATATAAGTTTTCAACATAATTCTTAAACAATTGTTTGAACACAATTATCACCTCAATTATAAAAATATTTCTTTGAACTAATCTCACTGAACCATTAATATTTAACTTAAATAACTAGACGTTATATTACTATGGTACCGTACAAATTAAAATTGTTATTATTTATTTAAATAAAAACTCGGAGTCATTTTTCTTAGGCAGAATATCAATTGACATTAAAATAGGAACCTAAAAATTGCATTCCAATGGAATTCGTTTTCATAATAACATAATTAAAATTACTGTTCTTAAAAAAATACTAAAAATTCCACTCTAAAATGCATTGTTTTATAATAACACTCCTCAAAATGTTTGTCATAATTAACTCAAAAATCGCCCCTCTAAAGTAATGAAAATTAGTGCAATAGTGACTGATGGACATGTGCAATATGTGCATTCTTCCAATCCTGACCTACGGAGCGCAGCCTCAAGCTTTGTCAAATAGCCATGGAACACAGTATTCTGGGCGTAAAACTAACTGACAGAATTAAGAACACAGTACTGCGTTCCAAAACGCTGGTAGATGATGTAGCTCAAGCAGCCGCAAAGCTGTATATTATGTCCGTGATAAAACGATTGACGACAGTTGTCGCAGTGGTTTAAGCAGCTGCCTACTGAGCCGACGGTCCTGGGTTCGAATCCTGGCAAACCTTTCTGGACACGATGGTTGTGTGTTTTCCTACGCGGATGACACTGTAATAGTATTTAGTGATAGCACATGGGAGGCTGCGTATGCTAAGGCAGAGATAGGACTTGCTATAATCTCTACCTGGCTTAAAAGCAATCTACTTACACTTAATGCTCATAAAACAAACTACATGTGTTTCACCAAGTATGAAAACACACAGCCCTCTCAAACCCTTAATTTAAAAATTCATACTTGTATAGAATCCAACTCTGTAATTTGTAATTGCACTACTATCAGCAAAGTATCGGCTACTAAATATCTAGGCGTAATTTTAGACCAGAGACTCTCTTGGCAGGATCACCTTGAACACATGAATGGGCGTATTAGAAAGCTTATTTGGGTTTTTAAGTTGCTGCGTCATGTGGCCACTATTAAGCTTCTTAGGCAATTGTACACTGCACTAGCACAGTCAATCATGTCCTACTGCATCTCTAGCTGGGGCGGTGCCGGTAAAACCAAGTTCCTTGAAGTAGAGAGAGCCCAAAGATGCCTACTTAAAGTTACATTCTCAAAACCATACTTGTATCCCACAACTGAACTTTATAAGGACTGTGATCTATTGTCTATGCGTAAATTGTACATCGTAAATGCTATAGTAAGATTGCATAAAACCCTTACGTATTACCCACATACACAACAACGTAGAAGGAAGCATAACGTCGCTCCTGTGCCTGATTGTAAGTCTTATTACGCTAGTAAGCAATTTGCCATTCAATCAGCTAAATTATATAATCGCATCAATAAGATAATCAGTATTTATCCACTTCAAACTTACCACTGTAGACTTACCTTAGTCAATTGGATAAAAAACTTAACCTATGATGAAACAGAAGCACTCCTGACGTACACAACATGATATTGGAGGACACAAATACAAATACTGGAACAAACACACATACACACACACACACACACACACACACACACACACACACACACACACACACACACACACACACACACACACACACACACACACACACACACACACACACACACACACACACACACACACACACACACACACACACACACACACACAAGCGCGCACGCACACGCGCACACCAATTAGTACATCCTGGCTTATCTTTAGTTTAATTTAATATGTAACTTAAGTCTAAAATCTAAGTATGTATCAATAATCAATAATCAATAGTATTTAAGTTGTCAATAGTATAAACATACCTAGTAGTTTATTATGGGTAATTTACCATTCATTGTTGTGGAAGAGCGGTGTCTCCTGACACAAGCAAGAATTAATTGCTTAATAGGAGGCTCCAACCTTGGCTGTTTAGAATAATCTATAACCAAATAAACTATTTTTCATTTTCATTTTCATTTTCAAAATCCCGGCAAGTGCAAATATTTGTGTGATGAACTCGAATATTTGTCGAATAGTATATTTGTGCCTGGGTCATGGATGTTATTTGTATTTAAGTATGTATTTATCTTTACCAGTATGTTCACTTGTGTCCAGAACACAAGCCTCCTAGAGCTTACTGTAGTACTTGATTAATTTGTGTGAGGTTGCCCGATATATTTTTTTTTATTCATTTATGCCATGCGTATGGTTATTGTGAAAATATTAATCGAATCAGGCACCAGTTAACCGGTAAATTTTAAAGACTGTACAGTTGTTTATCTACCGCAGCTCAACAAATTTAGTGCTTATCTGATTCTAGCCCTTGGACAATAAAGATGCGGACGTGACACCCCAAACTAGTTTGATCCGGCTTGAGTCATCTTTTTAGGGGTTAGACCAATTAACTCTTAATGGTTGTAGTGAAACGTAGTAGATTACAGCAAAACTTTCTTCTAGCGATTACAACCGTAAACTAGATATACGAGTACATATTATACTAATTAAAAAAAATCATAATTTTACATCGAAATCAAAATTGAAATGTATGCCTATTCTGTAAGTAGGCCACTTTACATGTCTGAATCCGAATTTATCGGCATTTCACAAGAGGAGGCCGCTGTCGAGAAGAAAGCCGCAAAAAAGTAAATATTTTTTTCATTTTTTTTTAATCATCATGCGAGCGTTTGCTCGTATCTTTTGATTGCCTTTAAGCTGAATTTGATGATATTTGATGTTAATTCCAGCTTTATACCTCCACGCGTTCCTGAGAAAAAGGTCTCGACAAATAGATAGACAGGCACAAAAGTGATCCTATTTAAGTTTAGTTTTTGGCGATTGAGGCACGGAACTCTCAAAGCTGCCGCGTCCCGCGCCCCAACATCGTTATTTTCTTCCAACAAAATGAAATAAAAACATTTTTGCTGTCCTTTCAATATTAATAAAGCAAATAAATATGCTAGTTATGTTTTATCCCAATATTCATATTTTCCATTAAACCCGCAACATATTTTACATCCAAAAAAAGGCATGTACACAGACTACGCACACCTACTCGCTCCGGCGATCGCCGATAGACTAAATCACAGGTCGTATTCAAGAGCCACATCGCCGCGAGCGCACATTTTTATTGCTGTATCTTCAAGCACTACCCACTTCACGTTGCGTTTCAAATGTCGTTACTGTAGCTTGCTGTTAATTCATTTTCGAATGAAATGTAGTAAGCGTCAATCATAGATAATTTATTTTAGGATAATTGCAGTAAGCTTGGTTCGTAATTTTTTCACTACATGCATAAATGCTGCAACCGCCACGGAACAAAATTTCGGCAACGCTGTAACCGGCACACCCTTTGATTTATGAAAGAACAAAATTAGCGTAAATGTACTCGTTTAGAAAATTGCTACTATTTGGGTGTTTACAGCAATTAGATGTAGGCATCGTCAAAAAAATACATTCGATTTGCAACGTAGTCCAGTTTTTTCTAAGCGTCGTAGAGCCATGGGACCCAGACCAGTCGACGCAGAAAAATTCACTGATTCCGAATATGCAAAAAAAATTTTTTTGACCAAGTGGCGGTTACTACGTTCTCGCTTTTTGCCATCGATATGTATATAGCCAAAGGTATTTATAATCGTCGCATAATCTATTTCTTCAGTCTATACAGACTTAATTTACTAACCCATGCTTAATACACCAGTCCAGGTTCAAAAGCTATGATGGAATGTGGCAAAAGGAAGTGTATTAGAATATTTTTCAATATGTGTATGTATTGTGTACATGGGCGCTACTCAGTAAATATCAAAAATATTAACACAAAATAAGTTCAGTAAATTTTTGACAACTCTACGCCTCGACATTTTGAAAAAAATACCTACACAGAATTTAAATGAAACCACACAATACTTTAAATGAATTGCAATCGTTTTAAAATAATTATATACAGTCATTCGGAGTAGTACACATAACTTACAACGTGAAGTTGGAATAGTGCAGCGTGACCGCCTTGACTGCTGCCGCCGCCATCCCTAGGGCGCAGCGGAGTCAAAGCACTTTGAGACACGGAGCCTCATGCTCGCGGTCTGTCTGACATCTTTTCCAGCGACTATGTAAACGGAATAATTACTCTGAGATATCTGCAGTGGGGCTGGAAACGATTTGGTAGTCCTTTAAAGAGATTGTATTTTCAATGCTGCCGGTGTAAGTACACGGCAGCCTCCAATTATCTAATATGATGTAAGTAACAAATAATGCACAATATATGCTTTTATACCTTTTCAATGGCACTCCATTAGCGCATCTATGAAATCCGAGCTGAAACAAATGCAGGAATTGTGCACACATTGCGAAACACTATTAGCATTTCATTTATCAGCACAGGCACACACTAAACTCTCCTTATAATAATATTTTTACTGTTGCATACAATAGAACGAAGTAATAGTACACATAACTTACAACGTGAAGTTGGAATAGTGCAGCGTGACCGCGTTGACTGGTGCCGTCGCCGTCCCTAGGGAGCAGCGGAGTCAAAGCACTTTGAGACACGGAGCCTCATGCTCGCAGTCTGTCTGACATATTTTACAGCGAATACGTAAACGGAATAATTACTCTGAGATCTCTGCACTGGAAACGATTTGGTAGGTCTTTCAAAAATATTGTATTTTTAGTACCTACAATAATGTAACGACGCGGTTGGCGCAGTGGTTAAGCAACTGCCTACTGAGCCGACGGTCCCGGGTTCGAATCCCGGCAAGGGCAAATATTTGTGTGATGAACACGAATATTTGTGCCTGGGTCATGGATATTCTATGTATTTAAGTATTTATTTATCTATACCTATAAGTAATGTATATCGTCGCCTAGTACCCATAACACAAGCCTTCTTGAGCTTAATTTGGGACTAGGTTGATTTGTGTGAGGTTGTCTGATATTTATTTATTTATTTATATGATAACATTTTTCGCTGAGCCACGAACGTACAAGGAGCGTTTAATAAGAATTGAAAATAAGTATTTAAAAGAATGAGTATTGTTTTTTTTTCAAGTAAAAATGTCAGAACTCTATGCACAATAAATACTTCAAATATTCACTAAAACGTGCTCTAATTTTCTCTCAAATATTTCGTCTTTGAGGGTGTAATATTTTGTTTAGATATTACAATTATCACGGAAAAACAAATAAGTGTGAGTACATTTTAATTACTTATGTAATGTCATGGTGATGAGTTCACTACAAGGTCCTGCAAAGAAAACAATTGCAATTCATTTTAAATATGTATAGTGATTAATGAAACGGACCGTCTAAATATGTCGTATCAACACAACAACTAACACAAATTGTATGGTCTTTAAAAGTCTAATGAAACCTATGACAACGAATTCTTTACATGTCATCCGTCCCTTGTTCGCTCTTACGAAAATTATAAAAAGTGATTGTCTTAATACATATTCTACAATAGTAAGCCATCTTCTGTTAAAATATTCCACAAAAATAATTTTATACGGTTTCTTAAAGAAAAGCTATATATACCTACAATTCCCAAAGGCTAATTTATATTCGATTAAAATCAAACAGAATTATGCCTGACTTAATAGGGTTTCCTACTTTATCTTTGTCAAAGAATTCTCGGATTTCACGGGTCACGAAATATCTATATTACCTTTTTAAACGGAAGAACGTTCTTTAGTAAAATAACCCGCAAGTTACGTCCTTTCTAAAAGGCCATGTTGGAGGACTATTACGATGCTAATCCAGTTTCGTGGTCGAAGGGGTTCTGGAATTTTCCGTTCACTCTTTATGCTACAGCACGTAAAGGAAGCCTGTATTATTATTAAAATCACAACTTAAAGCTGCATACAAAATTTGTGAGTTATGTACCTAAATAATTATAAAATTCGTCAAATACAAACACTCGTATACTTATCGTGAGAATAATATATGAAGAAATAAAAATTTTAAAAAGAGTAGAAACAGAAATTTTGAAAATATTGCTAATTTAGTGACTCTTTTTGAAATCCTTCTATAATAACTGTATGGTAACCATGTACTTAAACGTGGGGTTTTGGGGGAATTAAAACAGAACTAGCCAGATCAAAAACGCGAGCGTAGCGAACATGAAAAACTTCTGAGGCAGAGGGTCGTAACATAACGAGATGAAAACGCGAGCATAGCTAGCGCGAAACTCAAAAATCGCCTTTTGCAAATCACTTAAAAATTTAATAAGGGTAATTTATATCAGACAAGTAGCTTAGGTTGTATATTCGATAGGATCGATCAAAGTGTTATTTTCTATAGAGATGAAATTAAGCAGAATGCGATAATAAAGGATTTACATTTGTCACGAAAGACCCAAATACATTTGCTTGAAGAAACTACTTACTTATATTTTATGTATGTATGTATGTAAACACTTTATTGTACATAAAAACAAGACGTCTTACAAAAGAATAAGCATGTACAAAGGCGAACTTATCCCTTTAAGGGATCTCTTCCAGTTAACCTTTGAGCAAATGAGTGCTAAACACAAATGTAAATGGTAGACAAACCAAGCAACATGTGCAATACAAAGGAGTATAACTATATCACTTTTTATATCACTTTGTTTTAAACTTCGCAGCAGGCAGGTATTATTTTAACTGAGTTATTATTTTAAACTGTTGAATTATTTGCCAGCCATTGATAAATAATGTTTGAGGTATACAGCGGCTATGTTTGGAATGCTAAGCTGACACTGTTATGCGAAGGCACGGGACTGCCACACTCGAGCGTGCCCTAGATTGATGTACCGGGGTACTATGGGGACAATTCGCTTTAAAAAACTTTGCTCTGGATTTTTGAAACGGCTTGATTCATTGAAAGTGTGAAACCATAGGTTGGGATGAAGTCTGTGAACGGGAGAGATTGAATAGCTATTTCTAAATAATATGTAGGTAGGTAGCAGAAGCTTAATAGTAGGTACTTAATCTCGAACACAATAAATTGCTCAATAATATATCTTGAAGTCTTTAAAGTTTTTGTTTATATATGTATTTCTGTAGTTCACAGTGCCTTGGTTTTTACTGTAATGCTGTGTAACTTATTTGAATAAATCGTTATTGCAGATTAGGTGTTGTAATTTTTTTTTAAATATAATAAATACAATGTGGCATACCAACTACAAAATAAACATTTATGTATGTTTGAACGATATCAAATTTTTGTTTAAGCCATTTGAGCTCCCATATCTTGTAGATATTATATTTCAATGTCATCCACTCGCTATATTTGAATTGTAATAAGTATATTGTTTTAGTATGGAAATGCTATTTTCATTTAGAATGCCATTATGTATGAAAACATGGCGTACATGGATGACTGCATTCTAATGTTAAACATACTGACTATAATATTGTTTGCCCTAGCTAGTCTAGCTCTAGACGAAGTTGTATCTAATTAGTTGAATATACACTTTATTTTTGTGTTTAGGAAGACAAAAAGGTTTTCTTAATTCACTCAATTTAAATTTCTATGAAAGTTTCCTTTTGCGACGATAATAACCCACGGTATAACGTACATACCTTAAGGTTCTATTTTAAGGTTATTGTTGTATTGTTAATTTTTGCCGCGTAACAGATTATTTTTCAATCGCTTAGAATTTCACGTTTTGTTTTGACTAACTACGAATTAATTCGTCCAAATGTTTGCTCGTAGGTATTCGTTAACCAACCGTTGTATTGAACATCGTCGTAATGATACTTGCAAGTGTTTGGAATCATAACGCTCTCTCTTTTATACAGTTCTCGCCGTTCAGGCTCGGACTACAAGTAAAAGTTACCTAAAGACGATGAAGCCCAAAGAGCGGTTGTGATTCCAAAATTAAACATAATATCCCATAATATTTTCTTCGGTTTCCGCGACTGTCACACATTTAAATAAAACAATTTAAACGGATTATATCGCGTATATTAAAATGAAACGTCAGGGAGGCTCACATAATTAATATACACGATATAATCCGTTTAAATTGTTTTATTTTAATAATATCCCATCCCAAAACCGACCTAACATGCAAATGCATACCACTGGTTAATTTTCAAGTAAAGTTTAGCCTCATTCAGGTTGCAATTACCCGCACGCCAATAGCATGCTTGAACAACGAGCAACCAGTAACGCCCAGCCAATACGTCATTCGTAAGGCACCTTTTATCGAGGAAAACGGTGTATGTGTTTCACAGATAAACCTGAACAAACGTATTTAACCGCGATGAAAAAATTAAGGTGATATATGGTGTATAGTGGCATCATAGTTTCGAATCTTGGGTTTTTAATTGAAAGCGTCGTTTGTCAAGTTGATTCTTCGCTGTGTTTGGATGGAAATAAAAGCAGTATTAAATTAGTCTCAAATTACTATACATAATTACTGAATTCATATTTTCTTTTAGTCATAAATTAAACAAAAAAAAACGTTACCGGCTCGGTTTGCTCGACAATAATGTTGTATGAAGTTCCTTTATTTGTCGAGGTACAAACTTTTTAAGGCGACGGGTGATGTGAATCTAGCGCCACTTTCGACTTTTTTCTTATAACTTCATAATCTGATATTTCGCATTACCCGTCGCCTTAAGAAGCAAGACTGGGCTACTCCAGATATCCACGAAAAAAGATCGTCTCTACGATCTTTATGATCAAAGATCAATCGATAAGAGACCGGAATTTCTGGAATACGTCAAGAATTTTTCTAAATCTTTCAAGCAAATGTGTGCAGCCGCTAAATCTGATTACCTGTCCAAGAAGATCATTAATTCTAGTGATAAAGTGAAAACTGTTTGGAAGATGACGAAACTGGGAAAACTAAAGTCAAAGATCATCATTATAACCTACAAATTAACGATACATTAGTAACTTCCGATCTTGAAGTTGCGCAGCACTTTGAGCGGTTCTTTTCTAATATACCTGTAGAGACGACGCAGTCATTAAATTCATCGCTAGATGTTGCTGAATCAATATCAAAAACTAATGTAACACAATGTACAGACATTTTCAAATTTACTCATGTTACCCCTAACACTGTGATTAAAACCTTCACGTCTTTAAATTTGAAGAAGACCGAAGATTTGTGGGGCCTTTCTGTGAAAGTGTTACATTCAATTGTAGAGGCGATTGCACCATATACGGCCGATATTTAGAACAAATGTTTTGATAAAGGAGTATTTCCTGATTTGATGAAGCACAGCAAGATCATACCTTTATTCAAATCGGGAACTAAATCAGGCCCCACAAATTTAAGACCAATATCAATACTACCCGCATTAAGTAAATTTTTTCAGAAACTCATTCTTAATCTCATTTTAATCGACATAACCTATTACATAGCAGTCAATTTGGATTCACTAAAGGTCGCTCCACTACTGATGCAGGGGTGGTGCTGGTTAAACACATCTTTGATGCCTGGGAAAAGGCTCAAGATATTATTGGCATTTTTTGCGACCTATCTAAGGCATTTGATTGCGTTGATCATAATAATTTAATACGTAAATTGAAACACTACGGAGTAAGGAACGGTGCACTTTACCTTGTCACATCATATCTTTCGGGCAGAACGCAACGCGTAGTCATCAACGGAATGCAATCAACTGGATCAGCTGTTGCTATGGGTGTACCTGAGGGCTCAATTCTAGGCCCCTTTCTGTTTCTAGTGTATATTAATGATCTACCAAACCTTGTGCAAGATAAACATGAGATTGTCTTATTTGCAGACGACACTTCTCTCCTTTTCAAAGTGAAAAGACAAGAAAATAACCTCGTTATTATTAACGACGCGCTGTCTACTATTGTGGATTGGTTTACTGCGAATAACCTACTTTTAAATGCCAAGAAAACCAATTGCATTAAATTCACATTACCGAATGTGAAACAAGTTGATTGTGCCAAGGTGACATTGAAAAGTGATGTACTAGAATTTGAAGACAAAACAGTGTTTCTGGGTGTTACTTTAGACTCAAAACTGCAATGGAATGCGCATATAGCCACTCTTGCAGGTAAGCTTAGCTCCGCAGCCTATGCAGTGAGGCGAATCAGACAGTTAACAAACGTCGAGACTGCAAGGCTTGTGTATTTCAGTTAGTTTCATAGTGTAATGTCATATGGAATTCTGTTGTGGGGAAAAGCAGCGGACATTCAAACCATCTTCGTACTACAAAAACGAGCCGTACGCTCTATTTATGAACTAGGAGCTTGTGCATCGCTAAGAGAAAAAATCAAGGAAGCCAACATTCTCACCGTAGCGTCTCAATATATTTTTGAGAATATTATGTATGTCCGGAAAAATCTACATGCATTCAAGCTCAACTGACATTCACCAGTATAATACAAGAAGGAAGAATAAGCTTGTTATGCCTGCTCATCGTCTCCGTAAAGTTAGCTCTTCGTTCGTGGGCAACTGTGTACGTTTCTATAACAAAATACCTACCGAGGTAGTGAGTTTACCTTCCAGCAAATTCAAGTCTCACTTAAAAGTCACCTAATAAACAAGGCTTATTATACTGTAAATGACTTTTTAGATGATAGGGATGTCTTTAAGCCAGTGGTTTAGTCATGTGAACGTAAAGTAAGCATTATTTTAATCGGTAATATTAGTTTGTTTGTAATGTAACATGAGAGCACATTATGTTGTTTCTCACCGGGCAAATACTTTAGTGATGAATGCCCGGCAGTGTGAGCGTGTCATGTTCGGTTAAAGGTCTTTGCTTACGGTGGCGTCGTTGATCGGGTCGCAACCTTCCCTATAATATGGTCGAGGGAGGCGATGGCTGAGATATGCGTCATGCTCGTGAAAGGGTGCCGTTTGTGGGGTCCGGTCTGTTCATACTAGCAAGGGCCAAATTAGTCGTGTAGAAACTGTAGTAACTTTGTATATTGTGACATTTGTGACGCCTAGACCGTATACATCTCTAAGAAATTTGTTTAATAATTATTTTCTATTGTAAATAAAATAAATAAATAATAAATAAATATTTTAAGGGACAATCATACACAAATCGACCTAGTCCCAAACTAAGCAAAGCTTGTACTATGGGTACTAGACGACGATATACATAATATATAAATACATATATAGATAACATCCATGACCCGAGAACAAATATTTTGCACAAATATTTGCCCCGGCCGGGATTCGAACCCGGGACCGCCGACTCAGTAGGCAGGTGTCTACCAACCGAGCCAAACGCGTCGTTGATTATTTATTTAATTATTCGCGTTGACGCCTAGAGACCTTATACATCTCTGTGGAATTAAATTAATTAAGTAATTTTATTGCATGTTGTGACACCTAGAGACTTTATACATGTCTGGGTATATTTAATATTTTAAATTGATAGTTAAAATGTTATTTCAACATTCCTACCTAACATTGATTTGGAGTATCTATATATCTCCTATACGTGTACGCATGTAATAATTAGTTATAAAAGTCCCGTTTCAAGATCTAAGCAGCGGTCATCAAAAGGGGTGCAGAACTGGTGTGAACCCGTTCACAAGGATCTGCCTAAACCGGCTCCTCGGGAGTAAAAATGTGACAAGGATGAATTCATCAAGGTGGAAAGGAGGAAGAAGCCGGCTTGCCGAAATCAGTGCGGTACCGCCCGACTGAACCCAAACACCTGCTGCGTCCCGCCCTGCCGACGATGCAATTGTATGTGTCCCGTCTTCATTACTCTACGAAGGCCGAGGAGATCGTAGAGTATGTACGTGTAAAGACCGGAATTATCCTGAGGGTCGTGAAGTTGGATTCTCACTACAAAGTGAATTTTAATTCTTACGTGTTGGGGGTTCCGACTGACCAGCTAGCGACCTTCATGAAGGAAGAATTTTGGCCGAAAGGTGTTTTATTCCGGCGTTTCCGCGGTCGGCTACCCAACACCACGGACTTACGAAGGACATCGTGACTTAGTTGTTTAGTTTTAATATTTAATATGTATGTTAGATTGTAAGGTATTTATCTATGGGCCTTTGATGCCTGAAATAAACGATTTATTATTATTATTATTATTATTCTTATAACACTAATGTAATGTAATTGTTCTAAGTATTATTTACGAAAAAATTACTTACTCTTGAGTTTCTTTCGGATTTCTTCTCAACAGCGGTCTCCTCTTGCGAAATGCCGGTAGATTCACAATCTGACTTGTAAAGGTGCCCTCGTGGCCTACTTACTGAATAAATTATTTAATTTCATTTCATTTCAGTTTTGATATATATAGGTAGTGGCTAATAAAAATTATCTGTACTTATTTTGTTTTCTTGCAAGTTTTTTGAGAAAAGCACTAGGTATATTTTTTTCAGCCAGAAGGGCAATAGCTGGTTTACCAAACTGGGTTTAATCAGTGGTGTTGTTCATCTAAATATAAGAGCACAATATATGCAAACTGCACATTCGACGGCGGCACTTCAGCGATAGCCGTACTGTCAAGACACAAGGTTCACAGTCCTACACCAATGGCTACAGTACATACCGCCACCGAATGTGATATCCAGCAGTTCCCGTATGGTAGGAGACGAGCAAACCCTTACGTAATGAACAAACTCAAGGCGTGTAAATATGGGAAGCTATTTACGAGTGCGGCTGAGCTGCTGCGTGTATTTAGTTGTTAGACCAGCAGCTTGGTCCAGCACAGTAAGCCTTTCGTGTTCCAGATCGGATTATATTTTTTGTCACAGTTTGATTTTGTAAAGTTTAAATGTGTTAGTTTTAGTCACGGTTTTGTGAGATAAACATGCCCACTTATAGTACTTTATATAAATGAATTACAATCAGTTTGTTCACTCTATTTTTGGTTTAATGGGAATATGAGTGTATAACGTGCAGTCCTGTTCCGCTCAACTTGTGGATCCACATAATACCAGCCGTCAAGTCACCCCCGTGGTTTGGCAATGTGCTGAGTGGACTCCTTTTTCGCACAATTCTTATAATTTTTATGTTATAATATGTAATACCTACTAATTGCGGCGAAATAAATTTTCTTTCTTTCTTTCTTTCTTTCTTTCTATTTTCCTTTAAGCCTTTGTTGCTGGTGAATTCCCCGTTTACACGGAATATACAGCTAAACTTCCGTTTCAGTTGCTTTTTCATTTAAACAGTTATTTTATTGATCTGATATTGATGTTTCAGTCACAAAACTCTTTATTAAACCTCGTGTTGTTAGTGCTCGACAAAATTATAACATCAAAAATCCTGTTATCGATAAGTACCTACCATTTCAACGTCATAGAGGAAAAACACATACATCGTTATCGCGGAAGCAAAAACATATCAGTTAAAGAACACATGTAACAGAATGTCTGGTTAGTAAAAAACTTAATATTATGCCTACTCATTCTAAACCTCTAAGAAGAACCTCTCAGTTGAAATTTCGTTTCACAGAAGATTTTGTTTGACAGAAACTAACGTTGCACTTCGAGCAAAACTAATTTTGTATCTCTAAGCTGTAATTCGGGATAATCTTTTATCCACAACTCCACAAATTTATCGCACGTTTTTTTTTTCCTTCGCAGCATTTTCGAAAGCACTTGATTATTATGTTGTAAATACAGTTATAATAACGAGTAATTAATATTTGTATAGAATCTTTTTATCGATTCATATTTTTTATGTGGTAATACCACATTTTTATTTAAATAAATAATGACACAAAGTTAAATTAAGAAAGAAAAATCGAATGCGATCAACTACAATCCAAGCGGTATTTGAACCCGCGACCTCCCCCATGAAAAATATGAATCGTTAAAAAGATTCTATACAAATATTTAGAACAGCGCCATCTCTCTCGCTGTCTTCACACTTGCTGTAAAGCAATGGGGATTGGGGATCGTACGTGTAAAGCGCACATCCTAGGGTATGGCTAATGCGCATAAGCATTTCAAAAACATATGTGACGCAGAGGGTGCTCCAGTAGCGTAAAGAATTAAGGGATGAAAGATTTGGTGTGATTGTCGTAGCGATCAAATAGCTCAGTTGGAAGAGCAATGCGCCGGAAACGCAGAGGTCGCGGGTTCAAATCCCACTTGGATTGTAGTGGATCGCATTTGATTTTTCTTTCTTAATTAATAATTCAGTAAATAAAGGAGTTTGACCTTACAAACGGTCCGGTAGTTTTGAATTTTTTATATGTTGTCTAGGATGGTTAGTCAGTGTTTAAAATGCAAAATGCACAATTCCCCCCCTCCGCGCCCACCGCCATATTGAAAAAACCGGCACCTTCTTCATATTTTTGCTCATATCTTCCTTTAGGAGCATTTTAGCTAGAAGAAAGCTGTGACAATGTTATAGAGAGATAAATTTACTACATTTTCTATTTTATATTTTGTTTCTAGGACAGATAGACAAGGAGATATGCACATTTAAAAAAACGTAAGAAATCGCAATTTCCAACTCAAAAACAAACTTCTGGATTATATCTTCATTTAAGAGGATTTTATCTAGAACAGTGCTTAACCAGTGTTGTAGAAAATTAAATTTGCTATAATTTACATTTCAGATTTTGTTTCTAGGACAGATAATTACGGAGATATGTAAAAAATAAAGTCACATTTTCCGAAAATGTATGTAAAAATGGACATGAGTTTTATAAGCAATTATATTTCCAACATGTTTAATTTTAATTTCTCCTAGACTAGTCCGTAACTGAATGACAGCGTTCTAAACCAAGAATTTTTAGAAATTTCTTGAAATTTGACTTTTCCAGTTTTTTTAATGTGCATATCTCCGTAACTAACCGTCCTTGAAACAAAATTTGAAATGTAAATAATAGTTAATTGAATTCTCTACAACATTGTCCAAGCACTGTTCTAGCTAAAATGCTCCTAAACGAAGATATAATCCAGAAGTTTGTTTTTGAGTTGAAAATTGCGATTTTTACGTTTTTTTAAATGTGCATATCTCCGTAACTATCTGTCCTAGAAACAAAATATAAAATGGAGAATGTAGTAAATTTATCTCTCTATAACATTGTCACAGCTTTCTTCTACCTAAAATGCTCCTAAAGGAAGATATGAGCAAAAATATGAAGAACGTGCCGGTTTTTTCAATATGGTGGCGGGCGCGGAGGGTGGGGGGGGAATTGTGCATTTTGCATTTTAAACACTGGCTAACCGTTCTAGACAACATATAAAAAATTCAAAACTACCGGACCGTTTGTAAGGTCACACATAGTACTTTAGTCTCTATTCACCGAATTATAACCTTTGTGTCATTATTTATAAGAATAATTAATATTTAAATGACAATGTCAAAAAGGAAAAGTGACTGAAGAGTTTGATGTTACGATTGCGTAGTTAATATTTTTAAGTATGTAGGTACTAGTAAGAAAGTCAAGTATGGAAGTCTGATATTAGAAATAAAGTTGATACAATTTTAAACTTATAGGCATAAATGTTGTTCAATAGAAGTGTCACTTCTTCAGTACTGTCAAATCACAGACCTGGTAGACGCCGCAAACACACTCACTTCGCATGCCATCGATCATGTACTGGACATAATTCGTTAATTTTTCATACTTAATTTTTTTTCTACCTTGCTATTAATAGTTTTTATATGGTACAGCCTGAATTAAACTTTCAGTGTATATTGTCTATATATTGTTTTGTTGCCTTTTTATAGCGTTGACGCGGTGGTTATCGCAGGATATGGAATGGTACTTTGACTGCCTACAGTAGTAAGTCCGTCTATCGCCATGGTCTGCAGCCACTTAGTCTACTGCCCTGCATTTTACCAGTTACAATCAACCTCTCCATGCTGTCTCAGTAACCACACTCTACTGCCCTGCATTTTACCAGTTACAATCAACCTCTCCCCATGCTGTCTCAGTAACCACACTTTGTCCAAAATATCGCAAATACCGCTTCAGAACAGTAGTTGAAAATGTATAAATTCAATACGTATTCGAAATGTAGGCACTCCAAAAACATTATAGGGCTGTTTAAAAATCAATGTACCCCAAGGTAATGAAATTTTTGTGGGACTATCCCAAGACCACTACAAAATCAGGAAAAGGTAAATAAGCCGTATCTATCCGTTTTTTCATTTATAAATTGCATTAGTATAAGGATAGACAGAATCCCGGAGAACGACACACGATTTTCACGTTTTACTGCGATAAGGTTTAAATAAAACAGGTTTTTTCTTGAGAGGTGACCACGTAACGGAAAACGTAAACTCCCTATATAAAAAAAAATGTAAGCTTTCGTCCTTTGAACGCCAAAAGTTGAACCGATTCACCGTGTCAATGCAAAAATTCAACAGGGAATTAAAAACACAAGTAGCGATTTGAATACTAAGTTATGAACAACGAAATTTGGACGTCACTAGGCGGCATTGGTGTGTGGCATAATTTTCCGATGTCGTGATACGATTACTGAAGATGTGGGCCGCGTACGTTTCAGCACGATGAAAATTCGTTCAATTATTAAAATTTATTGACAAAACACTCGTAGCGCTATACACGTAGCTGTTAACTTGGTACAACCACAGCCCCCACTAAACGGGGTCCCGGTACCAAATAATAACACCTTACACTCTTCTAAAAAGATAAATCACCATCATCATCATGTCAGCAGAAAGTAGAAAAGGATGACTCAAGGATCTCTCTTTCTAGGATTTTTCACGATCCGTCATCTGGTATTCTTAAGGTTCTCTGGTGTTTAAGAAACCAGATCGTCGGTCAATCTTAGTAAGACCTCCCACACTGTTTCTTCCTGTACCTGATCGCCAGTCGAGTAATACCTATTGCATTACCATTATGATATCAAGATTGGCACATCCTCTCCCGGTGTCCCGGATTTTTGGGAGGCGTGTATGGAGCCTAAGCCAGCGTGTACAGGCTCTTTCGCCGCTGCTGCTGGCTCCGTAGATGCTGGTCCTGCTTGTCAAGATTAAATTCAATTTTTTATTCATAAAAATACATTTATACGTCTTTATTGAATTTTATAGGACTCGCCCCGGCTTCGCACGGGTGCAATGCTGATAAATTATGCATATACACATAATATAAACCTTCCTCTTGAATCACTCTATCTATTTAAAAAACCGCATCAAAATCCGCTGTGAAGTTTTAAAGATCTAAACATACATAGGGAGAGAATTTTAATTAACGAGTACATTTAGCATTTTGCTCATCTAATATATCATTCAGAATGCATACCAGTATTAGTAGTGACAGAAATTACCCCTCGAAACAATCATCAATGAAATTAAATGCATCAACGAGTTTCACTTGATTTTTTTGTACAAACGACCTATAACTGGGGGCTTGTTCAATAGCCGGGGGAATCTTTTTATAAACCTTGCGACCAATATAGCCGAGACTTTCTTAACTTTGCTAGCCGTATTCAAGGTAATCAGTGATTACGTTACGTGTGATTAGCCTAATCACAAACACAACTCATATCGCCATTGGGTGTTGAAGCCATGCGCGTCAGCGTTCGTGTGGAATTATGTCTGTGTTCTTCCTTACATATTTGGCTATTTCCTAAATGTAAAGGCTAGGTAAGGTTAGTATTTTGTACTTCTTAAGAAAATCTTTGGCTGGATGGTCCCTGATGCTTACACCCGCAATGACGCGCACTGTTCGATTGGTATATTATTAAAGTTTATAATTGAAAGCAAACGTCGGCGAGAGTTCATCAATCCCTCTGTTATAGTAATAATTCTCTTCTTCTTCTTCGTTACACTCTTTACAGAGTGGTCGTGGCCATTATGCATTTTGTGGAGTTCTGAGTGACCCGTTTGACGACACGTCGCCATTCGTCCCGTAGGGCCGCTTTCCGTGAGCATTCATTGACTACCGTCAATACGATTCACTGACTTTGATCTGGTCGGTCCATCTCATCGGCGATCTTCCTCTAGCTCTGACACCTTCCACTCTCCCTTGAACAACGAGGCGTTCTATGGACGTTCCATCTCGCCGAGACACGTGTCCAAAGAAGTTGAGGATGCGGGATCTGACGACAGAGAGCAGACGCTCTTTAATTCCAAGCTCCGCAAGAATTGAGACGTTGGTCCGGAACTCAGTCCACGATACACTAAGCATCCGTCTCCAGCACCACATCTCCAGTGCATTGACTTTCTGCTCTTCTGCCGCCCTTAATGTCCATGTCTCAGCAGCATACAGGAATATGGGAAATATGAGGGTTCTAACAAGCCTGGTTTTAGTGGCCCTTTGTGATATTACGGTTCCTCCAAACCTTTTTCATCTTGTCCATAGCAGACCTCGCAATCGCCATACGTCGTTTTGATCTCATCTACGCAGCCTCCGTTGTTTGTGATCAATGCCCCCAAGTAGATATATGACTGTACTACTTCACAATTCGCAATTTCTGTAACTTAGGGCGAATTGTTGTTCGCACGATCGACAATCAACATTTTGGTCTTGCTGCGGTTAATCCTCCGGCCAAACTCTAAACTGACGTTCTCCATTCTATAAAGCAATGCCGCCATATTGTCAGCACTACTTGCGAACAGGGTGGTGTCGTCTGCATAACGCAGGTTCGATATCCTCAGCCCACCAATTGGGATACCGTCCGTCCAGTCTTCCAAGGCGATCCTCATGATGAGTTCAGTGTATATATTGAACAAAAGGGGCGAGATTATACAACCCTGTCGGACTCCTGCGCTGGGGTGGAAACTGCCTGAAACGACTTCGTCAGTAATAATTACGTGCTGTTAAACAAGTATCTCGGATACAAATATAGGTGGAGAATGCAATATCGGTTGTTATCTTTACCAACCTCAAATTGCACTAAACAGTGTCTTTGGAAACCCAATTTTGCTTGTTTTGAATAGAGATGTCATTTCGATGTGATATCTCAGTAGATATGGCGATGTGGATGGAAGCAAAATGCGAATATATCCACATATAGGAGTCGCGACACGCTTCATGCTTCCCCGAGCAATTCTGCAATGTGAAGCGAATCGTGAGCAAAAATTACATATATCTAGATGTTTACCTCTACATTAACTATGAAACGGAGTTAATTAAAACTTCGAGTAAAATTAAGTTAATTAAAACGCAGCAACCTTAAGTCGGAACTACTGTATTTTATAATATTCAACAATTATATTTAAACAGTGCTGTGGTTTTAAGTCTCATATTAGATGCTATTTAAGTGACATAAGTCCTTTTATTATTAACCGCCAAAAAAAAGTTTGTGTGTAGCACATGGTTACTATCGTGTTTCAGCGTAACTAAATACGATGGTCCGGATAATAAAGTCACAATCTTTACGGAAGATGGTGCTACGATGCCATCCTAAGGCATAATAAGAAATGAAGCAAATGGTTGAAAAAAAAAACCGGCCAAGTGCGAGTCGGACTCGCGCACCGAGGGTTCCGTACAAACACTTTCCATCCCTAAGTGGTTAAGTTAAGTTTGCACCTGGTATGTATAGCGCCCCATATAAATTAGGTGCAAAGTTAGGTATTAAAAAAAAAATTTATGGTTTTCGTAATTATTCCTTTATCTATGCTATAAGACGTTGCTTCGTACCAAATTTCAAGATTCTGAGTTCACGGGAAGCACCCTGTAGGTTTTGATTCCCTTGCAAGTGTCGAAAATTTGCAAATTAGGTGCAAAGTTAGGTATTAAAAAAAAAATTATGGTTTTCGTAATTATTCCTTTATCTATGCTATAAGACGTTGCTTCGTACCAAATTTCAAGATTCTGAGTTCACGGGAAGCACCCTGTAGGTTTTGATTCCCTTGCAAGTGTCGAAAATTTGCGGCATAAACGGCTGTATCTTTTGATTGCGTTGGCTTAGAAGTTTGATTTTTTCACAGCTTCAAGGGACAGTAGACCTGAGTAATTGATATAAATTTCAGCTTCATACGTCCACGCGTTCCTGAGAAAAAGGGTCTTGACAGACGGACAGACGGACAACAAAGTGATCCTATAAGGGTTCCGTTTTTTCCTTTTGAGGTACGGAACCCTAAAAACAAAATTACTCGGCAAAGGACTCGGTAACTTAATAGTGGGAAGAGTGCCTGTGATGGCTTGGAAAGCCGTCGGAGGCGTGGGTTTGAATCCCACTCGAGTAATAATTTTTTTCATCTCACCATGCTACCAAAACTCTTAAAAAAATAGATAAGAGTAAAACACTCGGAAAAGTAAATGTAATGAGATTTAGGTTCCTAGAATTCTAATTTCAGAAGAGGGTTAAAATCGACCTTTATTTTTTATCCCCCATTGGCTTGTGGCTATTATAAAAGAATGTGAACGAAATAAAAGCAAATGGAAGGTACCTTCAGTAATTAAATTAGGGACAAAATTTGTTGTGCCCGTAATTGCGTTGGTACGGGAAAGGGTTTGTGGCTCGTGCCTTAAATAAATTCTTTTGATCTAACTGAAATACTGAAGATTTTCAGACCAAACATAACATCTAAAACCCAATAATCATAACAAAAGGACCTATGAGGATATGCATGACATTTGTCTGACCTGTTGTGTCGTCACGCTTCAAAACGGTTTCGGTTTCATACATTTAATACAAGCCGTCACAACACGTTGCATTAGAGAAATGTGAAGGCATATTAAATGTACGATACTGATACCTTTTCTGATCTGCCACGACACAACACGTCAGACAAATGTGAATACTGTTTAAAGGACCAGCCAGTATTGAAAAAGGATTCCGTCATTGGTTGATTGATGACGATGATAACTTAGCCCTGGTGGAGAAAAAGAAGAAGCCGGCTCGTCGCAACTAGTGCGTAGGCGGTGACTGGATGGCAACATCTACTTCAGCCTCCGACGACACTTTTATACGTGTCCCGACTGCATTACTCGATAAAAGCAGAGAACATTGTCGAGTACTTATTTGCGAGTAAAGACCAACTTCATCCTGAGCGTCGAATCGAACATTTGGAGTCTGGTCACATTGTAAACTTTGTTTAATTTTTGATGAGAGTGCCAACTGTCTAGCTTTATTCAGGAGGAATTTCGGTCAAAAGGTGTGTTTCGCCGTTTTCACAGACACCCTGAAGATGCCACACGTCCCCGATCTAATGTGTTAATGTAATTTATATTATTGTTTGCATATCTGATGTGTAAAAAATGTTAAATATTTTTTTTTAGTTTTATTGTATAGATACGCGACAGTTGCCTGAAAATAAATGATTTGATTGGTTATGTTATAATGCTCACATTTATGATTCATAATGCATCCGATGCTTTTCCACTGAAAATCATTTTGCATCCACTTCTTTAGACACCTCCAAGCCAACAGAGGTATATTTTCAATTAGTTCTCAACGTCAACAACAACTGTAGCGCCATCTCCTGTATAAAAACATGGTTTTATGTGTCATTCCTTTGATACACAACTATAACAGGATTGTGAATCATTTTATTGTGCCTTTACGAGAAAAAATATATGACCTTTGTACATTTATCCCGAGAAAATATTGTGATAGCCATATCAAGGTTTCGGAATTTAAATAAAAAAGGAGATTCTTAGAACTGTCTACTTTATTACCATCACGGACGGATCCTTCAACCGAATCAGCCCACTTTTATGCTAAATAAAAACCTCTTTGCTTTCCCCATCGTCCTAATATCTAGGAATAAACTATCATTGTGCACACGATTTCTCTGCTAACTTTCCGAGATGGTTAAGGATAGATATAATTTTTATAAGTATAGTATAGTTACACTTTATGGGGATTCCAATCCACCATTTTTTTATTAGTTAAAAGAATGTCAGATTTCAGATTTAGTAGCTTTGAAATTTTCTTTTACTACGAGTAGAGATTCGTAGCTATCAAAGTTGAGTAAGTAGTAGATATGAAGCTCAAGGCGGGCGTCGCAGCGAACACTTTGAGGTGTCATTTTCAGAGATGCGGCGAGCGCGATAAGCAATCCATTCACCGCGTTCTAAAGAACACAATGAACGGCTTCTTTTTTCTCAAATACTGTGCCCGCTGCAGCCAATGATATGTTTAGATTCTATTCCAACGAACCCTATTAATAAAAAAAATGTCTGACTTCAGTTTTAATACAATTAGTTGGTGCCTTATTAGCTTAATAAGTAGGTAGTAGAAATTAAGCTGAAGTCAGGCGTCACAGCGAGTACTTCGAGGCATCATCGTTTGAGATGCGGCGAGCGCGATAAGCGATCCATTCACCGCGTTTTAAAGAACCCTTTCGGTGCGCAAGCCACCGCGCTGAGCGGCTCGCAACGGCGCAGTACAAACGAAAACATGCTAAACAGCGATGCGCTTATGTGGCGTCATAGCGCACAGCAGGTGCCACACGCCTAAGGGATGGGTTTATGCAACATTTTGCGTGAACCAAGTATTTAGTTTTCTTAGATTTCTTATTTAACTTCCATAAAGAAATCCGACTTCTTTATAAATCTAGTAATTAGGTGTTAGGGGATTAATAAAAGATTAATAGGTTTTAGGAGATTAATAAAAGAAACAAAAATTATTATATTTAAGAATTTACTTTTTAATATCATATTTCAAATAAAATTCTACAATTTGTAATCAAATAATTACAATAAATAAATGTATGACTATCTTATATTAAATAGGTGTACATACATTCAGGTTCGTAACTAAGATTTACAATTTGAAAAATAAAATAAATATAAACAAATCAAAAATATATTACAAAATAATATTGATATATATGATATTCGTCAAAGCACCGGCCCATGCAAAGTCCTGGCTGTTTAATATTCTTTAAAGTTCTTCATTTGAGTAATTAGTATCTGAAAACAAGAAAACATTGTTATTGTGTCTGCAAAATATTTTATAATGGGATCCGCAAGGCAACAGGATCAACTATGCAACATTTATTAAATGGTCGGACTCGCAAAAGTTTGCAGACAAACATTTTTTCAAATATAAAATAAAAAAGATTCCCTGAACACATCATCTCCTTACTGCACATACTGATTAAGTTTCATTTTATATAAATTGTGTTTAATACCTCATTTAATAGGTCTAAAAATAGAAAACCGATTTTTTAACGCGGTTCAAAAGATAGGCTCAAAACAACGAATTAATAAACGAATTTATTGGCACTATAAACTGGCTTACAGCGAAATATGAACTTCCTTCCAAATAAAAACTGTATACAGTAAGTATATAACATGTTCCTGCACATTTCTTTTGCAATACAGTAACTAATAATGAACTGAAATTTTAAATTCAAACAATGAACCGAATAATAAAACGCAAATTTAAGATAAAACAAAGTAAAAAAACTTACCGGTTATTGGTACATTGTCCGTTGAGCAGTCAGAGTCACTAAAACCCATCACGTTGAGCAGATACATCGAGTCCATTGCACAAGCAGAGTCATTCATAATGCGCGGAGGTTTAGAATCCGGTAAGCGAGCAGGGTGAATCGTTGTGAGCAAATAGATCAGAGAATCCAGAATAAAAGCCAAGTCGTTAAAGATCGTAACAAATCACAACACAGAAATCCGAGAGCACAGTAACGAGATCAAACCAAGACTGTGCAACTTTCAGTAAGCAAATTTAAGTCATCCCTACTTATCTCCAGGGTTTTAAAACATTAAATCTTAGCGACGAATGTTATCAATATCAACAAGTTTTGTTACGCCGCCACTTTTGTCACCGCATTTCGGCAACATCCTTAAACAATGGGATCGCCACGAAAGAGCTTGCAGCTGCACCACCCAGGTAGCAGACAGGTCAAAACCCTAGTACCCTTTAATACAATAATAACAACCTTAAAATTAACTAACTTAAAATTTTATCTTAGTGACAAGTCATCAACGCCCTTTGTATGCCGCCACTATTGGCATCGTATTTCGGTCACAACCTAAAACAAAGGAAATGACCACAAGTTTCCGACAAACTCGCAGCTGCACCACACAGGTAGTAAATTAGTCACAGTGTATACCAGATGTCATCCAAGTCCATTTAATTGTCACCTTTTTATATAGTAGTAACAACCAAACCTCTTCACAAACTTTTACTTTCACATTTATAATATTAGAAGAGTAGATTAAAATTAACCAAATCACATGAAATAACATATCAAAAATCCTAAATATAAACTCGTAACTTGAGGAATACTTATAATTATAAACTTAGAACCACAAGTACCGAAAATATTTGCTTGGTTTATCGAATTATGGCATAAACTCATCTTTGTTACACCGTATGGTGTGATTCATAAAGATACTTTTTATGTCAAAGACATAAAGCACGTATTCTTTTGGTTATTCTAGTACATACTACATTTTTGACATGGATCGATTTACAATACGCACCTATTGTGCGCAATGACACTCCTTAGGCGTCAGAGGATTTTAAGTCATAAGATATATATGCATTTTTGTAAAAGTTATATTTTCGCAAACAGGACTTTGTTATTATTATTCAATAAGCATTTAAAAAAATATATATCTTAGGTCTTTCCAGATATTACAAAGTAAAAGTTTAGACTAATGTAATACAGTTAAAAAAAGCAATATATTATTTACTTGAATATCATCAAGTATAGCAACTCTTCAGCAATTTAAAAACCCAAAAATAATTATAAAAAAGTGCAAAGTTTTGAAGAAAAACGCAATAATGTCATGACGCCACTATAGCGCCATACGCACTGCAGGTTCGTTACGTCATGACACCTGTGTGGCGTCATTGCGCACTGAAAGGGTTAAAGAAAACAACGAACGGCTTCTTTTTGTTAATAGCTACTGCAGATGTTGTAAATAGCTGTATGGGCCTGTATACAAAGGTATTTAAAATCAACGGTTTGCTTGACACATTCCTGATTGTTAAAATGAAAATTCCGGCATTGGATGATATTTTCATAATTTGATTAGATACCATTCCTCGATTCTCATGGAAGAAAACGTGACTCTGCATATATTATCAAATTGAATTTCCTTTAAATAGCTATCAAAAATGAGTAAATGAGGCGTGCGTTGCAGTGAACACCTTGAGGCGTCATCGTTTGAGATGCGACGAGCGCGATAAGCGATGCATTCACCGCGTTCTAAAGAAACCAAACGATTTCTTTTTTCTGCAACCGATAAAGATAGTTTCACTATCTGTGTCTGCATTAAATTAATTTTAAACAATGGTTGGCCTCAAATATTCTCACGTTCCGATAGTTGCCAATGACAATTATTGAATTGTAGTGGATGAGTAATCATTTATAGGTACAGATTTAATTCTTCGGTTTTTATTTATGAAAAAATTAGAATTTAATTATCCATAGATGCCTTTTTAGGTGGATAAGTAGGTCGTAGAAATTAAGCTCAAGGCGGGCGCCACAGCGAACACTGAGGCGTCATCGTCAGAGATGCAGAGAGCGCGATAAGCGATCCATTCACCGCGTTCTAAAGAACACAACGAACGGCTTCTCTTTTTTTCAAAGATATTGCGCCCGTTGCAGCCGATGCGAATGACTTTATGCTACTACTATCTGTGTATTTACATAATGTATTTGCAAAACGATTGGCCTGACAAACATCAATGTTAAAAACGGTAATTCCTTAATTGTAATAGATATAACAATAATAAATTCAGATTTCATTCCTCCATTCTTATAAAACGAGTGTCTGACTCCAGATTCAAATATTCTTTTAGTATCATCAAAGTTAACTCTAAACGGGCGTCATAGCGTTGTAATATATGTGGTAATGTGGTGGACCAGGGTCGTTGATGGGAGACAAAGTGTATGCAGAGCTCTAGAGAGTAGTGAACGTTTAATTACTTAAAACATTAGCTTATATACATTTTTACAATAAGGTTAACGCTTATCCAAGCAATATGCATTATGCTACAGTAAACCATTGTGTTACTGTTGAATACTAAATGTAGACATTAGCTACATACTACAGCTTCCCCGTAAGATCCCTTCACCCCCGGGGTGCTGGAGAAAAAGAAAAAAAAGATAATGCATGTTACTTGTTTACAATTCGAAATGAAGATGGGGACCACTGTGTAAACTACTTATAGCTAAGTTTATACACTTTAAAAGAATACACAAAAGAAGTCAGTTGGTACCCCTAAAAATAATATCGTCATGTCCCAGTGTCACTGTTTCAAAAGAAATATGTTATAGTTAAAGATAAAATTATTTTTATTAAAATTCCTGTCTGTTCTAACATAATTATTAGTATTATTATTATCATATAATCTCTCTCAAAAAAAAAAATTATAAAAATTTGCCATTCAAATTGTGTATTAATCACATAGGTACTGGTATTACGGTATCGGTACATTTACCCTATAAAATATCTAATGCCTTATAAATGTTGGAGTCTCTGCTCTCAACACAAAATAAATGGGAATGGTTACCCAAGGGCATGGTCACCCTTTAAACAACAATGTGGGCTACGCCTCTGTGCGTACCCTATCCTCAAAAAAAATAGTGGGTATGGTCACCCAAATGGCATATCAGGCTACATGTACTATGTGCCTGTAAGTCGGTGTCGCAAATACATTAAGACTTAATAAGTCTCCAACCGTTTTCACGGAGGGCACGATAGTCCAGAACACCATGAGCAAACAAGAAGGACTAGCGCCCAAACTTTATACTTAATCAATATGTACCGTACCTTACCAAGTACTGAGAGAGTAAAAAAATATTTGAAATTAAAATTTCGTATTGTAATACTTTATAAAAGAAATATCTACGCAAATATAACTCAATTAACTGTTACTAAATTATTAGGTGATCAATCCAATAACTAGTTAATAGTATAGTTGTTCAATACAATTTCTAAGTGTGAATATCAAATTACATTCACCAATAATTAAAAGTTTACTTGTAGACAGCGAACACGCGTGACCTACTTAAAATTTTTGCTTACGCGCGGAATTCGCGGCGCGGTATGCATTTCCGTGCGCGCAGAAATTGCGAAATGTGTAAGTTGTTTACGACATTTGCATCTAAAAAAAAATTATTAGCGACGATTATTATAATGATTTTAAGTGATGATATCTGATTAAAAAAAAAAAAAAATAGTAATGCTAAGTGACACGGGTAACAATTTCATGTACGAAAGTTATCTAACAATTTATGTATGTAAAAGAAAAATATTTTGAATGAATTGGACGTTAACCTGTATAGCTAATTAATTTTTATATAATAAAAAAAAAATATCATAAAAAATCTCATTCTAATTTCTTAGATGCGATTTCCTTTTGACGCCTCTGAGGGCCAAGTTTTACTAAATATTCTCTTATATATTCCAACTTAGTATATAAATCTTGCAAATCAGTAGACATAATAAAATTAAATCGTGCGTAAATGTAAAATAATTATAACCGAAAACATAAGTTATACAATAAAATATTCACTTACTTAATTCAACGCTTACGTAGGAGTAATGCCTAACGATATTGAGGTCATCACGTGTCGTCACGTTGCGCGATGCATGGCGGGACGTTGATGCGCTGGCGGCTGGCAGGCACGTGGAGCACGATGCCGTTGCTGATGCGCGATGCGATGACGGGCCGGGCTAACCCTGGACACCCTCGAGCATGGGCCGGGATTTCCCTGGACACCTCTTGAGATGGGCCGGGATAACCCTGGACACCTCTTGATTTGCGAGCCGGGATAACCCTGGACAACGCTCTTCTTTTCTTGAGACTTCTTTCTTCTTATGGCTTCTTTCAAAATTGTTTTCTTCTTTTTTCAAGTTAATTCAAATCTTCCTTCTTGAGACTGCATCGTCAGTCTGGTGGTTAACATTGTTCAACGGCTGCCGTTGTCGCTGTTGCTGGTGTCCCGGACGGTGCGGTGTCCCGCCGCACCGTCCGGTGCGAGGTTCTGAGGTTCTGGCTGGTTCAGAAGTTCGTCTTCGGAACGTTAGTGCAGGATCGCCATGTAATATATGTGGTAATGTGGTGGACCAGGGTCGTTGATGGGAGACAAAGTGTATGCAGAGCTCTAGATAGTAGTGAACGTTTAATTACTTAAAACAGCTTATATACATTTTTACAATAAGGTTAACGCTTATCCAAGCAATATGCATTATGCTACAGTAAACCATTGTGTTACTGTTGAATACTAAATGTAGACATTAGCTACATACTACAGCGTTTTGAGGTTTACTCGTCCGAGAAAATGCGTTAAACACTATGCTAGCAGCAACTGACGCTAGCTTAGGGTACTATTGTATAAGTGTCTAACTTTATCTTTTTATGTAGACTACTTTTGTATCATTTAAACATTAAACATTGACAGAGACTACACGAATTGCCTTTAAGAATGTATATTTATATTAGTATACCATGTCATATTATTCGGTTCAGGTAGAATATGTAGTGACCTATAACCGCTACGTAGGTAAAGTAAGTTATTATCATGACATCCCACAGGTCGGCAAATTAAAAGAGGCCACATTGTAGTTTAGGTTCCCGTATTCTTCGCCAATTAGCGGTGGGCGACGCGGTATACTCCTTCGGTAGGCGTTGTGTAAGAACTTATTAAAGAGATAATACTGTTGTGTGGTTTTGGACCCCATTATCGCCCGTCATATAAGAGAAGCGTGCTTCATAGATAAGGTGTCATTTTGGTGGATTATTAACTCTTTACCAAGAGTTAAAATCGCTTTAATAGTAACACGTTTCTGTTTTATGGCGAACGATAATGAGGTATACAACCACACAACAGTATTGTTTTCTTTAATGAGATCGTAGTACAACGCCAACCGAAGGACTGTAATTATGTTTTCTCAAAAATTGCATGTAATGTTGCCTTACCATCGCTAGATGGAAAATGAAAAAATGAAATGAAAATGAAAAATGAAAAATTATTTATTTCCTTTTTTACGCACATAAAATTCCAGCAGTGATTGGGACTTCCTTTTAGGTAGAACCTGTGTTAGGATGCCCCGCCCTTCCATAACAGTGAGATAGGTTAAGGAAAAAATATAACTTATATATTACATCTTTGTTTGAGCTTAATTTAATACCACTCTTATAATACTAGTGTAATATTGGATTTATGATGTGTGCATGTGTGTTTGTGTGTATGTGTGTGTGTGTGTGTGTATGTGTGTGTGTCTACGTATTATACATTTAGTTCCAATTAATAATTTGCACGATACAATAATAGCTCTGTATCGTCATAGCTTAGGTGTTTTAGCCATTTTGTCACTTCAATTTTACACTTATGTAGCAGAAGTTGGTGTATGTTGATTGCGTCATTGACTTTATTGTAGATATGTGCCGATTGCGCTTTGTATTGCCTTTTAGCAAACAGGGATTTACAGGTTGGCTTAGGGACTACTGGTGTTTTACGCCGACGTGTTTCTAATGGAGGGTTGTAACTTACAGATTTATGTAGCCTGAGTGTTGTGCTCAGAACATACAGTTTCCTCATGGTTAGTTGGTCACTCATGTCATATAATTTATTGGTAGGGTACCTGTATTGTTTTGAGTACATCACCTTAAGCAAGCACCGCTGCCCTCTCTCAACCTCCAAGAATCTGATTTTTGCTGCTCCACCCCATACAGTGATACAGTAGTTGTTTGATTAATTCCTTAGTGGTAATATATCTAAACATCTTAAAAATCCAGTTGAGTTTTCTGATTCTATTGTTCACGTTTTCAATTTGCATGTACCAAGATAGGCGCTGGTCCAGGATTACACCCAAGTATTTAGTAGATTTAACCTTATCTAGTTCTATACAATTACAAGGCAGGGGGTCATGCTGATTGCAGGTGTGTATCTTAAGCTTTAAGTTGACATGAGGTTGAGTCGTATCATACTTGGAGAAGCAGATGTAATTTGTTTTACTTACATTTAACGTGAGTAGGTTATTAAGCCATGTAGTGACCTTGCAGAGGCCAGCTTCTGCATTTCTGAACACTGATTCCCAGGATTCACCGCTGAACACTATTGCAGTGTCATCGGCATAAGAGCAGACGTGCCCACGCTGTATTTTGGGATTCGTCAAACCATTTATATATAACAGAAACAGCGTGGGCCCCAGTACACTACCCTGGGGGACACCATACGTTATGTCTAGTTCGTTGCTTATGAAGTCACCTATTTTCACTTTTTGTGTTCTTCCTTGTAAGTAGTCACTTAGCAACCGCAGGGGTACACCTCGTATGCCAACTCGTTCCATTTTTTGTATAAGGGTGGAGAGAGAGACCGTATCAAACGCCTTTTTGAGATCTAGTTAGACTACAGTAAGTGGAACATACCGAAGATTTTTTAGAAGTGTCCAGTAAACAGCGAGATTTTAAATTTGGAATCAATATTTGTCCAGTAAGTAAGTATGTAATTCCTATTACGTATCAAGATATTTGAATATCGAAACACGATTTACATCGTCACCGACCTATAAAAAAACTAAGGATGTGAAGGCGATGAGGTCGTATATAAATGTAAAAAGGATGCATTCCACAAAATTGTTTTAATTATAAGTACAGTGCGACAGCAAATTGTAGAAATTAAAAAGTGGCGTCCCTTTTTCATAGATTAAATAGAAAGAGACGACTTTGCAGTATACACTTGCAATTTACACTAAGAGCAAATGTAAAATAAAAAGAGGTTAGCACTATTGGCAGTATAAACGTAACCCAAGATGCATATTTAAAAAAAAAAAAGTAGCGACAAGGTTTAGTGCGGAAGTTTGTATGCAGCGTTTAGTTCATAATTGTGCTGTGTAAAATGACAATGATATTTCGGAATTCCTTCCTTTTTTGTGTCGTTTAGAAAAAACCTCAGAGTTAAAATTGAAGGTAAGCTTTATGATATGAAAATTAGTTAGAAAATACAACAATGTATAACAATAATTAAATTTTATCTTAAGACTTAGATTTGTAAGACAGTGCAAATAATGAAACGCAGTATTTATAAAAAATAAATTAAGGCGGGATTTAAAATAAGACAAAAATTTCAAATTTGTTTGTGTGATCTATTACAATAATTCAGCAAAAATGAGTTCAGACGAGTCTGATTCCGAATAGACGGCACTCCTCCATACTTAAAAGCGGAGGCAGAGTTAGCTAAAATAATTTACTTCCGACTAAATCCAAGGAGATATAAAAAAATACAAGAGATTCATTAAATGGAAGGAAGAAAATCAAGTTAATAATTGGTCAGATAATGTCTGATAAGGTCAGAATATTTCAACAATCTTTCTGAGACAATCGGATGGCTACAAAGGAAAGAAATCACAAATATTCAGCAGCAAAATATAGAAAAGTTCTTAAATCAAGCTCTAGATGATAACCATTTTGGCGATGAAGGTAAATAAATGCTGCCACTATTTGATAACGATATAACTATATCTTTTATCCAAGTATAAACTCATAATTATTTTTGTTATAGGTTGTTATCATGGGAGTTAATGGTGCCTGCGACGACGAATATCACAATGTGTAATAATAAAAATGAAATATAACAAAAATATTCATTGGAAAATGGCCGAATATGAATGTCACCTACAAAATATAATTTTAATCTAATTTTCTTGTTTAATTTTTGAGAAAAGCACTATACTTGCTTCGACCGTAAGAGCCATCCTGGCCTTTGGCGATGAAGGTAAATAAATGCTGCCACTATTTGATAACGATATAACTATATCTTTTATCCAAGTATAAACTCATAATTATTTTTGTTATAGGTTGTTATCATGGGAGTTAATGGTGCCTGCGACGACGAATATCACAATGTGTAATAATAAAAATGAAATATAACAAAAATATTCATTGGAAAATGGCCGAATATGAATGTCACCTACAAAATATAATTTTAATCTAATTTTCTTGTTTAATTTTTGAGAAAAGCACTATACTTGCTTCGACCGTAAGAGCCATCCTGGCCTCGTATTATATAATTCAGCAAAAATGAGTTCAGACGAGTCTGATTCCGAATAGACGGCACTCCTCCATACTTAAAAGCGGAGGCAGAGTTAGCTAAAATAATTTACTTCCGACTAAATCCAAGGAGATATAAAAAAATACAAGAGATTCATTAAATGGAAGGAAGAAAATCAAGTTAATAATTGGTCAGATAATGTCTGATAAGGTCAGAATATTTCAACAATCTTTCTGAGACAATCGGATGGCTACAAAGGAAAGAAATCACAAATATTCAGCAGCAAAATATAGAAAAGTTATATAAATCAAGCTCTAGATGATAACCATTTTGGCGATGAAGGTAAATAAATGCTGCCACTATTTGATAACGATATAACTATATCTTTTATCCAAGTATAAACTCATAATTATTTTTGTTATAGGTTGTTATCATGGGAGTTAATGGTGCCTGCGACGACGAATATCACAATGTGTAATAATAAAAATGAAATATAACAAAAATATTCATTGGAAAATGGCCGAATATGAATGTCACCTACAAAATATAATTTTAATCTAATTTTCTTGTTTAATTTTTGAGAAAAGCACTATAATTGCTTCGACCGTAAGAGCCATCCTGGCCTCGTATTATATCCGGACCTCGCCTACGGCTCGGTCCGTCTAATTCCTACTCGGCCAGTATGGCTTACTTACTTGTCTCTGCCGTAATGTACTATTTCGTGTTAACGTAATAGTACATTACTGCCGAAGCCGGGAAAAGTCAGTTCGTGGATGAGTATGATTTTGAAGGACGAGGCGTAGCCGAGTTAAAATCGCTTTAATAGTAACACGTTTCTGTTTTATGGCGAACGATAATGAGGTATACAACCACACAACAGTATTGTTTTCTTTAATGAGATCGTAGTTACAACGCAAACCGAAGGACTGTAATTATGTTTTCGTGTTAACGTAATAGTACATTACTGCCGAAGCCGGGAAAAGTCAGTTCGTGGATGAGTATGATTTTGAAGGACGAGGCGTAGCCGAGTCCTTCAATAATACGAATCTGCGAACTGACATTCCCGCCGAGGCTTGTATAGTGCTTTTCTCCAAGTATGCTTGGAAATAATCACCAATCTACATTTTTAATTTAATATATACTTATTTTTTTTAGGAAAATGAAAAAAATTCGGGTCCGAATCAAATGTTGGATTTAAAACAAAATACATATATGAATAAGCATTAAAATTATATGAAAACACAATAACAAAAAATATGCACATAATTATTAATTTTAGTTAAAACAACAACTTCTAAACGCACTGATTTTTTTTAGAAACCATACCATATTTATCATTCGGAGAAGATCATAAGTTCAAAATAACTTTTATATTGATTTTGACACAATCCGTTCTGTTTTATTTTTTATTAGTTTACGTTTGGTACAATTATTAATTTTCAACTCACTCATTAAATACCATCATATTATTAAAATCAAAACTGTCGTGAGAAATATTGTGACGGTCGGCGTTTTGGAAAGAAAACAACGATTGTCAATCACAAAATATAAATTATTTAATTATCAATAAAAAGGTCGTGGATTATTTTAGCCCGTCTGGTATCGCAACGCAGGCCGGTACTCCCCTGGTGGTGGCGAGGTCAGTTGTGCCGGTCCGAGGAACTACGTTCTGGAACCCCGGGGTAATGCCGTGTGCGTCGGTGCTGTTGTGGGCCGGCTCAATGTCCTGGCAACCATTTGCCGGATGTGTCGACACGTCTTGTTATTGTAAAAAAAAAACGCTTTTCTCCAAGTCGCACCCCTTTCGGGGTGCGAGGCGAAGTAATGTTTTATGTACACTTCTACGATTATGCTTAACACGCAAGAATAGGGAAACAGGTGACCACTGCCGCTACGTATTTTGGTGTATTTACTTAACGAGTAAATATAAGTTCCAAATATAATAATTTGCAAGCGCGATAGACGACACGGAGCGGAGCCCGTGTACGCACCAACAAGCTGTTGCCCTTAAGACGGTCTAGCGGGGTATCGCAGGCGAGACGCCGCTGGCGGGGATAGCCAGGCGACGCGCAGCTGGTACCTTGCCCTAACGGTATCGTCGAGCGCAGGAGTGTTCCGTATCGTTTACTTTTTAATGATTTATATTTAATATTGTTTCCTATTATTATGTTAATGTTAATGTTGAATGTGTATTAAATTATTTAACCAGGCTGATTATGAAGTAAAACTATAAATTAAATATGTATGATTATAATTATTTTTAGTCTGTTTCTTTTTAATTGAAAATATTTTTAAACAATATATATCTATGTACGTGTAACGTTACATTACCCGCGCACGCCACCAAAGGATTTAATTACTCTAAGGAATTAAATCCGCACTATCAACGTATGCATTCGCAGTTTCCTTTCGAACTTCCCTAACATACTTCATACATGTAACCAAATGACAATAGCTACCTTATGGCTATTGGCATATCCTAACAATTGGTAAGATGACTAGTTTATATAAACTAATCATCCATACGAATGCTATGTGCATTAATGATGATACATGTGACCTCGAGGATAATATCACGTTCATATGACGCGTCTACTTATCTAAGTATCGCAAGATTAATTACTATGTTCACTGTGACCCATTAACTTTATATCTTTAATATGCCAGGTACCTATATTTTTACCAGACATATCGGCCAGGACATAAACAAGGGGAGACTTCTTGTCTATAACGCGGCATTTAATAAATTTCGGAGCTAACTTTTTGCTAAAGAAATTATCCTTGTTACTCAAGACGTAGGCGCGCTTCATAACAATATCACCCACATTGAACTCTGTCGGTTTGCGCCGAAGGTTGTAGTGAGATGTATTTTTTATGTGAGCTTGCCACAATCTAGTTTGAACAGTGTTGAACACTTCGCTCAGGCAGCCTAAATTTTCAGCGTAGATATCTCGAGGAAGGAACAACACTTCGGTGCCCAAATCAGTATCCAAGTAATGAGATCCACAAGGAACAAGTTCCCTACCATAAACCAGGAATGAAGGAGTGAACCCAGTTGCCTCATTAACAGAGTTGTTGATTGCAAACTGCACCTGTGGTATAAATGTATCCCAACTACGATGATCGTCCTCGACGAAAGTTGAAAGACACGTTATGATGGTTCTGTTGTACCGCTCAACAAGATTGATTTGCGGCGTATATTTTGGTGTGAAGAAAACATTTGGAACCTTATATCGTTGGAAAAGTGATGCGGTGACACCGCTTATGAACTGGCTGCCGTTGTCCAAAAATATAGTTTGTGGAACCCCATGAGTGAGGAAAAGAGAGTCCTCTAGAATTTTCGTGACTGCACTAGCAGTGGCATTCTTAATTGGAAAAATGTGGCAAAATTTTGAAAAACAGCAGGTGATGACAAAAATATAAGTATTCTGTTTCCTGGTTGTAGGCAGAGGGCCCATGAGATCAATAGATACCATTTGGTATGGCCTGGAGCATTGTTTGGGGCGACCCATCTCGCCCAAAGTTTGGTGATTTTGAGCTTTATAAGCCAAGCACTTTTCGCAGGAACCAACGAACTTCACTACATCCTGATGCATACCGGGCCAGTAGTAACGTAAAGCAATACGATGGTGAGTTTTAAATATACCAAGATGTCCGGCTTCAGGAACAGAGTGATTTTCGCTGATTACCTGTTCTCGTAACTCATTTGGTACAACCTCCTTCCACAAAAATTCGGTTGTAAGTGAATTTTTAATATTCGCACGCCTAAGCAGCTTATTGTCCTTGATAATGTAGTTAGAAAACGTCTGTGGTTTGGAAAGACAAGAATTGTATATGTTCTTGTACCAAGCGTCTGTTGTTACTAAGCTTGAGCCTGACGTGCTTATAGAGGAGATCGGAACAGCTCTGGAAAGGGCATCCGGTATGACGTTATCTACTCCCTTTCGATGTTTAAATTCGAGATTAAACGAGGACAGTCTCACACCCCAGCGAGCTAACCTACCGGTTGGATTCTTCAGAGATAGGAACCATTTTAACGCACTGTGATCCGTATACACAATGAATGGCTTCCCATTCTCCAGGTAACAACGCCAGTGTTCCAGTGCCGTGACCACGGCCAAGGTCTCCCGCTCGGTTATGCTGTAGTTCTTTTCTGCTGCTGACAAGGACTTGCTCATATAGGCAATGGGGTGCTCTTTGCCGTCTACAGTTTGAGTCAACATAGCACCCACGCCGTAATTACTGGCGTCCGTATGCACCTCAAACGGCTTGTCATAGTCAGGGCAGGAAAGAACTGGAGCGGATACTAAACACTCCTTAAGCCTTTGGAATGCCAGCTCAGCGTCAGCGGACCAGATAAAAGGAGGTCCCCCTTTTTTATTCGAAGTCAGTTTGTTTAAGGGTGCTGCTACAGTGCTGAAATTGGGTACGAAACGACGATACCAGGTAGCAGTCCCAAGAAAGCGCTTGACGTCCTTCCGACAAGAAGGTGTCGGGTAATTGAGGATAGCTTGAACCTTCTCAGGATCGGTACGTAGACCACAACTATCAACGACATAACCCAAATACTTTAATTGACTACGAAAAAACTGACATTTCTCCAGATTTATCGTTAGGTTTGCTCGTCTTAGCTTATCCAACACGCGAAGTAATGTGGAAACATGGGAATCGAAATCATTCGTGGCGATAATTATGTCGTCCAGGTACGCGAAGACTTTTAGATCGAATTCCCTAAACAATAAATCTACCAACCGCTGTTGAGTCGCCGGAGCGTTAGTCAAACCAAAAGCTGTACGCTTAAAACGTAGCGTTCCCCGGTTCGGCACATAGAAAGCAGTCTTGTCGCGATCTTCCGGAGCTATTGGGATTTGCCAAAAGGCCTTAGATAAATCGATGCTTGTCAAATAACGAGCATCGCGAAGATTATCCAAGATCTCTGAGATGTACGGAAGATTGTAAGCGTCGCGTTTAGTAATTGAATTGAGCTTGCGGCTATCTAAGCAAAATCGAGGCTGACCATTCTTTTTATTAACAATAAGCACGGGTGATTGCCAAGCACTTTCGCAATGTTCAATCACGTCAAGGGACAACATTTCATCTACCTGTTCAGCGAGAATGCGCTGTTTCTCGGGGGACAATCGATAATACCTCTGACGAACCGGCTCTGCATCACCGGTATCAATGCGATGAGTGACTCAACTCGTCTCACCTAACCCCTTCCGTTCCGCCGAGATATCACTAAATTGTGAAATGACATTGTCAGCAATAGCCTTTTCCGACTCATTTAAATGGTCATATGCCTGGATAAAAGATGGACGATCAATGCCTAAACTAGCGTTCAACACTGACTCACCAGAGAAAGTAATGCTCGTGAGGTGACTAGGAAAAATTTTGAAATCACGCCAAAAGTCAATACCTAACACAAGATCAATATTAATATCCGGGACAACATGAGCTTTAATAACATGATAATCCGCTTCAAAATTGATTGGCAAATATACGTAGCCAATGCTTGCTAAAGTTTGACCACCCGCAGCAGTAACATTAATAACATCATCCCTATGTAAATGCAAACCATGTTCTTCTAACCTCTTATGAAGTCGATTTCCCACTATGGTTACAGCAGAACCTGAATCTAAAAGTCCAAATATTCGCAAATCATTTATTTGAATTTGAGCGTAGGGTCTAGAATCACCTAATGGTTTATTCAGCAGAATTGTATCGATCTTATATGAATTAAAAAAAATATTGATGGTCTGGAGCCAATTTTTCCAGTCCTCTTTATCTAACCTTGGTACCTGTTGGTTATTGCTACAATTCTGCTGAGTAACTAGTTTTTTGAAGTACTCGGTTTATTTTTACCACAATTCGGGCAGTCAGGAGTCTTGACACCTTCGTGGCCGCAAACAAAACAAAACATTTTGTCCTTATTTGCCCTACATTGGCGTAAATTGTGGGTGTTACTACGACACCTAGGACAATAAAACTGTTTGTTCCCTGATCCCTGTATTGCATGAACGTAATTGTTATGTTTTGTATAACCCTTGCTAGCAGAATTAGAGTTACCATATTCATTTTTATTTTTATTGGGATAATTATTATTGTAATTTTTCCCAAAACTATGATTAAATTTTGACGAAGCCTGGCCAACATATGCAAACTCGGGAGCCAATGTCTCCGAAGTAACCTTGGGTGGTTCATGAAAACCGGCTAGACGAGCCTGGATACTTTCATAGTTACGGCATAATGAGCGCAGAGTGTTAAGATCGGGAACTTTGGTGACAGAAGCCAGCGTACTTGCATAACACGGACGGATATTATGAAAAATGATCTCGAGTTTGTCCTCCTCAGACAAATCTTTTGATAACCGCGAAAACAGACCAGTCATTATAGATAAGTAGATTGTAATGTTCTCTGACTCACCCTGCGTTCTTGAACGAATCTCAGCCAAAAGCCTATAGTCATAATCAGCCTGATCAAAATCATTTTTGAGGCGACTTACTAAATCACTCCAGCCCGACAACTGGTCCTGAACGGCACGGTACCAGTGCAACGCATCGCCGGTAAATATCTCCGTAGAATAGGAAAGTAATTTAGCTTCCGAGATATTCCTTGATTTCTTAAACTCTGAGATACGTTGAATGAAAGCACGAACGCACGACTTCCCGTCAAACCTAAGTCTAGTGAGCTCGCCAGCCATACCACGATCGCAGCTAACATTAATATTAAATGGTGAGGCCCCAGCTTGTGGCTCAGCAGAAACCGATGTTGTAAAATTTTCAGATGAATTATCTTTTAAAGAGTGGTAACGGTCCGAAAGGGCATTGTACTCCGTAATACAAGACTCAAAAACCTGCTCTGTGGCATTATCAACAACAATCCGATTTAACCGGTGGTGGAGATGATTTAAAAGATTTTGAGCGCGTAACAATGTATTTTTCTCGTGAGGTGCATCGAGATACGTTCTCAGCTTAGTAAGGGCATCACTAACACCCTTAAGATCCTCACTGATCGAAAGTGAACTCTCGAGTATATCTTCCGAAGGAAACTGTGGTCCCAATTTAGCTATTTGAGCGCGTAATAATTGAACAGTAGCCCCGGGAGTGGCACCTCGAATAGAAACCTCGTATTCTAATTCTGCTTTTTGCAAGGATAAAATTTTTATTGGATAAGCCATACTACTTGTTAATAAATAAAAACAAAAAAAACTGATCTGACTTAAAAACCGCGAATGGGTAAGTGTTGAGATAAACTTAATCTACTCCGTTCTGTCACAATCAAATGAAGCTGCAACGTTATGGTTGACTAGATTGATTGGCTTAGTAGATGAAAATGATTGATTGGCTTAGTAACAAAAAAAAAAACTGCCACCAAAAAAAAAAATTAGGAAGCAGTGCAAAAGCACAACAAAATAAAAAAAAAAAATTCAACTAACGTGTACGATGTCAATAATTAAAAGAAATAACAAAAATTTGTAAAAAAAATAAAATATTATTTTAAGTTACACTTGTGCGACTCGACTGTACTAGAGTTCACCACAAGTATGCAACAATAAATACAGAGTGCAGCGAAATTTTGCACCCGAGCTGAATTACATTAAAATAAATAAGTTAATTAATAAAATTTATAAATAATTAAAATAATAATTTAAATTCACAATTCAATAAATAAAAAAAAAAAAAAAATTACAATAATTCATTAAAATTTAAAAATTAACAATTAACAATTTAAGCATTCAATTCATTAAAATAAAATGGACTACACAATAATTGTACACTTTAGTTGATATGCAACCAAAAATTAAAAGCATAAACGTTTTACAAACACAAAAACAACAAAACACCAACTACTTCTACGAAGCGATACCAGACCTTTTTATCTACCACGTTATAGGCGCCAGTGTGACGGTCGGCGTTTTGGAAAGAAAACAACGATTGTCAATCACAAAATATAAATTATTTAATTATCAATAAAAAGGTCGTGGATTATTTTAGCCCGTCTGGTATCGCAACGCAGGCCGGTACTCCCCTGGTGGTGGCGAGGTCAGTTGTGCCGGTCCGAGGAACTACGTTCTGGAACCCCGGGGTAATGCCGTGTGCGTCGGTGCTGTTGTGGGCCGGCTCAATGTCCTGGCAACCATTTGCCGGATGTGTCGACACGTCTTGTTATTGTAAAAAAAAAACGCTTTTCTCCAAGTCCAAGGCGAAGTAATGTTTTATGTACACTTCTACGATTATGCTTAACACGCAAGAATAGGGAAACAGGTGACCACTGCCGCTACGTATTTTGGTGTATTTACTTAACGAGTAAATATAAGTTCCAAATATAATAATTTGCAAGCGCGATAGACGACACGGAGCGGAGCCCGTGTACGCACCAACAAGCTGTTGCCCTTAAGACGGTCTAGCGGGGTATCGCAGGCGAGACGCCGCTGGCGGGGATAGCCAGGCGACGCGCAGCTGGTACCTTGCCCTAACGGTATCGTCGAGCGCAGGAGTGTTCCGTATCGTTTACTTTTTAATGATTTATATTTAATATTGTTTCCTATTATTATGTTAATGTTAATGTTGAATGTGTATTAAATTATTTAACCAGGCTGATTATGAAGTAAAACTATAAATTAAATATGTATGATTATAATTATTTTTAGTCTGTTTCTTTTTAATTGAAAATATTTTTAAACAATATATATCTATGTACGTGTAACGTTACAATATTTACTAAATAACTAAGAATCATGAACATATATTAAACGCATATAAAATTATTATTATAATTGTTTAACCGTTATTCGAAATTTATCGACATTTAAATTACATTGACAGTAGCAGAGCCGAGAAATGTTCAATGCGAGAACTAAACGCAGAGAACAATTAAAAAGTTTATACTAGTTTTTATTTTTTAAATTTAGTGGACAATTGGCTGTATGGTGAATTATCAGTCTTTGAAAAAATTAAAAGTAAAAATGCAGTAACCGGCCAAATTAAGAGTACCCTCATTTGCATGAGACGTCATAAACGGAAGGTGTGTTTTTGACTTAATCGTCTTATTTAAATAATATTGATTTCCCGGCCAAGGCCTGTAGTGTTCACTTACCTTGGTAATTCCTTTAAGCGATGAAATTCGGGGCTCCCTTATATCATTCAATGCTCTGTTTATCTCTCTAGCACGTTGTTCGTTCGGTATATTCGCTTGCTTCGATATATTTACTGAAAAGATAAACAATATTAAACTCTAACTCACTGAAAATCGATTTGACGCAGGCTACTTACATTATTTTTCTCTCCTCCTTTTTCTTATTATAATATTTAACGATTTATTGTATAAAAACACTAATATACAATTTTAGCTTTGTTATGACATTTCTGTTTGAAAAAATGTCATAGCAACGTCTTGTATTATAAAATTCTCCATTTCACGTAATTTTACTACCAAAGCGGTGAGGTTGGATATATTTGAGCTAGGTCGTATTAACTTTATCGTTTGGCTGGTGCCTTAGTACTTCTTAAAATTCAAAATTCATATTTTTATCTATTCTGGAACATCAGCTCAAAATTCAGTCTTCTCGTGCCTCTCAACTAAGGAGGAACTCGAAATTGGTCTGTGCAGGGCCAAAGCTTGGCCCTGCACTCAAGAGAGACCCTTTTCCCCTTTGGCTATCCCCAAACAAGACTACTGACTCGCTCGGACGCTGAAAGGCCTTGCCTGCTACAACTGCATTTTCGTCCATCTGCTGTCACTACGAATACGCCCACCTGCTGCCACTGCGTATCTGCTACCGCTGTGTATGCGACCGAGTATACGCCCTCCTGCTGCTGTTGCGTATACGCCCTCCTGCTGCTGTTGCGTATACGCCCTCCTGCTGCTGTTGCGTATACGCCCTCCAGTGTTGCCACTGCGTAAACGCCATCCTGCTGTCACTGCACATACGCCTTCCTGCGACCACCTGTGTGACCACCTGCTACGGACTGATACCAGGCTACACGGTCATCGCCCCATCTGCAACCCACCGGCTACGGACTGATATCAGGCTACACGGACATCGCCTCATCTTCAACCGCTCGGACCTAGGACTTCCAACCTCCCCTTTACTCCGTTATCCCACTGCCTTGGTGACTGAGTGAAAATAAAGAACCCTAACCCTGAATTTACTGTTTTTCTCTTTCTACTTTTTTTCTCCTCTTGTCTTTCTCTCTTTCACGTCTGTTATCCTGTCCTTCGACTCCTCGGAGGACCGGGTAACACGACAGGCCAATAATATATATATTTTTTAATTTGTATTAACGTCTTATAAAAATAACGAACGATTTCGCGGTCCAGTTTTACTACATTAATGGGAACATTTCCAAGCAAGTTGGAGAAAATTAGTTTTTTATGTAAATGGTCAAATCAATTAATTTCAAATAAGCTGTTAGCGGATTATAATAAGTATCTTATTTGAAAATTTCCTCTTAATCCTCCTTGAAAATGTTATTAAAACCAGAACAATCATTAAATTTTCCTATAAGCCAATTTATTGTGCATAGAAACCGACTTTTACAAAGAGCTATACGCGAACTTCCCAGCACTTTCCGGAAGTTTACGTCGGTTTTTATTTTACTATTAAACTTGGCGTACTGCGCACCGAGGCACAACTCCTTAAAAGGTGCTCGTAAACACTGAAATTTTGAACCTTTCACTTTTACTTGAAACTTTTGTAACGTAATTTTCACAATCAGTAATCGGAATTAGACAGTGCGTGATAGTACTAAACTACAGCATGCGTAAGGACAAACGTAAATTGGTGGTGGAAGCAAAAACTATCAATATGCAGAATAAATAACATATTATTCTGGGATTCTGCAATCCTAAACATATGTTTTTTATCAGAGTTGTATCAATCTATGTTAAGCCCTTACGCATGGTATTTTAGCACTACCTTACTACCCATCACTGGCACAGGGGCGACAAGGGCCTATCGGTGTAACTCGTGCGTCAGTGACCTTGTATTGCCGCGTCTACGCGTAGGGTTGGCGGTTGGTAATGAAAGATGTTTATTTATTTAAGGTCTAAAATACATAAATATTTTGACGACGCGGTTGGCGCACTGGTTAAGCAACTGCCTACTGAGCCGACGGTCCCGGGTTCGAATCCCGGCAAGGGCAAATATTTATTTATTTAATCTTTATTGCACAAAAGAAAGAACTTATCGTACAAAAGGCGGACTTAATGCCATAGGGCATTCTCTACCAGTCAACCATTTAAGTGATGCACACGAATATTTGTGCCTGGCTCATGGATGTTCTATGTATTTTAGTATTTATTTATCTATATAGGTATGTATGTCGTCGCATAGTACCCATAACACAAGCCTTCTTGAGCTTAATTTGGGACTAGGTTGATTTGTGGGAGGTTGTCTGATATTTATTTATTTATTTTGTATAATAGTCTTGACATATGTTATAAATTGCTTACTTTTATATATTTTCTTTTTTTGCGACTTACTTTAACCCTTAAATGCATGAATTAAAAAAACACAATATTATAAAATATTATTTTTATTTCAAATAAATGTTTCTTGTTTCAACCAGTAATTCATTTTTGTTTATTATAGGGACATTATGCATGGTAAGCATTCCAGACGCGCCTACGGGAAGCCTCATGCGCACTAGCTCGCTAGTTGCCTCTCAACCGTGTTCCGTAATACACGCCTTATAATTCAGTGAATAAAGGATTTTGACCTTACAAACGGTCCGGTAGTTTTGAATTTTTGATATGTTGTCTAGGATGGTTAGTCAGTGCTTAAAATGCAAAATGCACAATTCCCCCCCCCCCTCCGCGCCCGCCGCCATATTGAAAAAACCGGCACTCTCTTCATATTTTTGCTCATATCTTCCTTTAGGAGCATTTCAGCTAGAAGAAAGCTTCGACAATATTATAGAGAGTTAAATTTACTACATTTTCCATTTTATATTTTGTTTCTAGGACAGATAGTTACGGAGATATGCACATTTAAAAAAACTTTAGAAATTGCAATTTCCAACTCAAAAACAAACTTCTGGATTATATCTTCGTTTAGGAGCATTTTAGCTAGAACAGTGCTTGGGCAATTTTGTAGAGAATTAAATTTACTATAATTTACATTTCAAATTTTGTTTCTAGGACAGATAATTACGGAGATATGTTAAAAATAAAGTCACGTTTTCCGAAAATGTATGTAAAAATGGACATGAGTTTTATAAGCAATTAAATTTCCTACATGTTTTAATTTGTCCTAGACTAGTCCATAACTGAATGACAGCGTTCTAAACCAAGAATTTTGAGAAATTTTCCGAAAATTCGACTTTTCCTGTTTTTTAAATGTGCATATCTCCGTAACTAACCGTCCTTGAAACAAAATTTGAAGTGTAAATTATAGTAAATTTAATTCTCTACAACATTGCCTAAGCTTTGTTGTAGCTAAAATGCTCCTAAACGAAGATATAATCCGGAAGTTTGTTTTTCAGTAGGAAATTGCGATTTTTTACGTTTTTTTAAATGTGGATATCTCCGTAACTATCTGTCCTAGAAAAAAAATATAAAATGGAGAATGTAGTAAATTTAACTCTCTATAACATTGCCGAAGCTTTCTTTTAGCTAAAATGCTCCTAAAGGAAGATATGAGCAAAAACATGAAGAGAGTGCCGGTTTTTTAAAAATTGCGGCGGGCGCGGAGGGGGGGGAATTGTGCATTTTGCATTTTAAGCACTGACTAACCATCCTAGACAACATATCAAAAATTCAAAACTACCGGACCGTTTGTAAGGTCACACATAGTACTTTAGTCTCTATTCACCGTATTATTAACTTACTTATATTTGAAGTATCATTCCAACTCCCAGATTACATACCTATAGAACTATACATAGGACAAGAGGTCCTATATTTATGTAAGCTGCTTACACCATGCATTTAAGGGTTAAACATTTTATTATTCTCTTTAATTACGGCGAAGATTCGAAATCGTACGAACAGTTTTTTCAAAAAATCTAATGGGAAGCATTCACAACGCATATCAAAAGGTAAAGGTACATCGAAAAGTATGAAAGCGCATACGACGCGGCGCGAGCGAACAATGTGAATTGATTCGAGCAGAGACGGCGGCGCGCGGCGGTGTGACCCTTTGAGTCGTCGAGCCGCGGCTCGACTTTCCCCACCTCGCGCGTCCCGCGCTCGCCCCCGCTCGCCCCACGACACGCACACATAGCCGCGAGTTCTGTTACTGCACACAAGTGTCCTTGTCGTTTCTTTTTACGTTAGTATATATATTCTTTGTCACTGGTCAAAATTCAGGGGGCATAATATGATGCTTGTGTTTATCACGTGATAAATAAGTGACAAAGCATCTGTCACTCACAGTCGCATCTTGCCAAAACGTGACGGATGCTTTGTCATTTTTATCGCGTGATAAAAGTAACCATGACAGAACTGAAAGCCACAGAAAAAAAGAAGCAACCATCGTCATTCCCGCTGTAATGTCTAAATGGCAAGCTATATCAAGTTATTATCTATAAACCATAGATACCCTAAATCAATAAAGCTGTAATCAATTCCCAATAACAACTCAAAGTAACATAGTGTCCAAGTTTGGGGAGGGTCAGCGGGTAATCTCGCCGAGGGTGCTACGAGCACGGCCAACCCTCGTCCTGTCGATTCCCGTCTAATTCAATTATATCCGGATTGATAAGCTGACCGTATTTGTGTAAATAATGTTGCCGTTGTTTGTGCGACACTATCTTGGGTCTTGACTGCGTGAGCTCCGTGAGATTGTCAGCCAGCCTTGTAAGATGAAAATAAAGATTTGTGCGGAATTTTTTACATGTGTTTGTGCGTTCTGTCATCTTTATAAGACAGTTTGTGGTCAAACTAAGAACTATTGGACCTGAAAATAATTATGATCAGAGTGGGTTAAATAAAAGAACTAGATAAAATATAGGCCATTGCTTTATTTCTGATATTATTACACAAAATGGTCAAACTAAGAACTATTGGACCTGAAAATAATTATGATCAGAGTGGGTTAAATAAAAGAACTAGATAAAATATAGGCCATTGCTTTATTTCTGATATTATTACACAAAATTATCGTACTTCTAATATTGGATATAAATGTCAAAGTTCATGAAGATATTTTGTTATTTATTGAAGTAGAATAGATTAAGATGAAAATTGGCACACATATTGATCACGGATAAAAATATAGTAGATACACCCAATACCAGATACCGGGAGCGAACCGCGAGCGAGTGCTAGATAATCGTTAGTTGAAGTTTCTCAAATATACATAGTATGAGGTGCGTTATGATTTAGATCAGTAGACGTTAATATTTTTTTTTTCAAGTTTCTTTCCCATTAACTTTCGACATACTGTAAATAATATAAATTATCATGTAAAACCCATCCTACTCGTACTCAATCATGAAATGGAACAATTAACTACAAGACGTGAACTAAATAGTTATTATCATTGCGATCTTGTATCACAGCCTTAAATGAACATTACGCTTAGGATAGAGGTAAGTGGTTTTCCCCGTGACTTACGCAGTGATATCCCCGCGATTACACTAAGAAATGAACATGGAAGCGATTTATTTAACGAGCTCCCACCTAAGGGCCTGGTTATGCAACATTGGGCTTTAAGGTCTCCGTGGGAATATGGCGGGACGGGTGATGCGAAGAAGGGATGGCCACTGAGAGCGGATATTACAAACTGTAGGTGTGTTGATTTTTAAATTTTTATTTGAAATAATACAACTGCTCACTAGTTAGTAAATTTATATTTGTGTTTTTCTTTAGTGAACTGTTTTTGGTGTGCAATAAAATATTATTGCATTGTATTGTATTCACTGTATTTTTATGAGAATGTAGTTTAAAAAGTGTCTTCACTCTTTAGCTCAGAATCTTCTCAGGTTAGAGATTCCTACTAGTACAAAGAGGCGATTTATTATCTAAGTATGTACCTCAGCGTTGATAATCGTCTGGCATTTTGTAACGTAACGAAGACGTCAAAAACTTCCAAAGAAATTAAATAATATATAAAAATATGTGTAATTACATCATATTATATCTGCCTGGTGCGATCTTTAAAGTGGCATTATGATAAGTATACCTGGTATATCACCACTTTGCCAAACCAGTCGCGTTCATTTTGCGGATCACTTATATATGCGACACAATGTATATCAGGTGCAAACTTAACTTGGCCGGATAGTAATGTGAAATGTCACTCTTTGCAGCCCGAATCGCAAACATCCCGTTTTAACGACAGGGTTGAGGATAATCACTCAACACTGCCTCTGCGGTAGCTCACGAGTGAGCACAGTGGACTGTATATCGGCTCTCGAAATTCGTGGCTCCAGTTCGGTCGCCGTGGCTATCCCAGTCGTAGGCACGGCGGTTCAGACGCGGCACGTAGTCGCCACGTAGATGCTGCGTAACACGTAGCAAGATCGTACGTTCGTAGCTCGTAGTACAGGTTCGATTTCGTAGCTCCGGATCCGATGCGTAGCTGCACGACGTGAATGTCACGTAGATATCACGTAGAGCACGTAGACCGAAGTTCGGAGATCAACCAAACGAATGGGACCTCAGACGAACTTGGTTACGGCAGCAGGTCGATGCAGGTTCGATGCAGGTTCGAGTTCGAGGTATAGAAACACTAGTTGACTGGTTCGTTCTTTAAGTTTCTTCGGCAGTATGGTGATTAACAGAAAACAATAATCTATTATATGCTTTTTCCTTACAATCTAATAAGACTCAGGATCCGTAAGCAAATTGCTGGCACGCAGGCCAATAGGAGGCGTCGATCCGTGCATTCTACGGCCGGCACGCCCCTTTCGTCAAGTGCGTTCTTTTTTAAGGATCGTTGTATGAGAAAGTGAACTAGCTACCTACGTGATTGGCCGTTCATTTTCCCATTTTTCAGCCCTAACGGCTTTTCTGGTCTACGGGATGGGCGGTTCGGGGAGGGTCGTGTCTACGTTTACGGTTCGATATCTACGTGAGATGTCTCATTCTGTAGCTTTCATTGCACTGCATTAAATGGCCTTACGTTTTATAGGTAAGAGTTACGGTTCGTTAGCTATTAAGTCGGATCGATCGATAAAGTTAAATTTACGGTGTGCTGGCAAGTCACGGAAGGCTATAAAAGGTAAGTGCAATGAGTCCAGATGCATTTCTAAGTGTATTCCAAGTGATTAGGTCATAGTGAAGTTAATTTGAATTGTTAAAACGAAATTCCGATACGATTTCGTACTGAAAATGGGCTCTAATTGGACGGTTCATAATTCACGTTAATTTTACGTTAACGTGAATTGCGGCTGACCTAATTACTTTAGAAATATAATAAAAACGGATTCCTGATGGGATTATCCGTTGCTATCGCTTGGCACTATTGCGGAAGCGATAACAGGTGATGTAATATTATCATAACATTGCCACGTGGTTCGGCACCACGTGAATATCTTATGTAATATTCATCGCTATCGAATTGTGATTTTCGGATCGGGATTGGTTTGGGATAAGACCAGTTACATATATATGTCTCTTTTATGGACTTTTATATACATTTGGTACATAATAACTCGATATATGGCGTCTTTTATGCGCGCTAAAATAAATTAAATAAATTAACGTTATGTACATTAAATTTCGCTTACAAACTAACAGTTTTCGGCTTGTGTCCGTAACAATTCTCCCCCCGATCGCAGAGTCGATCCCTCGGTGATGGGCAGGACCACAAGCCGGCTCGTAGCTCGCCTGAAGACTCCTCCTCTTGTCCTGACGTCCACGTTCCGTACTGCGCCGTCAGGGCCGGGGTAGGTCGCCTCCACGATGCCGCGCGGCCACACGTTGCGGGGCGCGCTGGGGTCCGTGATGAGCACGTAGTCACCAACGGCGACCGTAGGCTCCCGTGACATTGAGGATTGTCGTGGGGCTAAGGTCGGCAGGTATTCTCGGATCCATCGGTTCCACCAGTGGTCGGCGAGAGCTTGACTTGTCTTCCAGTATTTGCGATCTGCCTTGTCGCAGGGGCCGGTTAGTGGGACCCCCGCCGGACCGCCCAATAAAAAGTGATTGGGCGTTATCGCTTCGCTCTCGTTCGGATCTACGCTCACGTGTGCTAGGGGACGTGAGTTGACCGAATATTCTACTTCGGCTAGAAGCGTTATTAGGATTTCTTCCTTCAGGCTTCGTGTGTTTAGTGTAGCGGCGAGTGCAGTCTTGACGCTTCGTATGAGGCGCTCCCAGGCGCCGCCCATGTTCGGTGCGCCGGGTGCGATGTAACGCCAACTCATCCGGTGTTGCACGCCGTGTTCTTGTAGCGCCGGTATCCAGTCGTGGTAGGCGGCGCGTAGCTCAGCATCCGCGCCCCTCAGGTTCGTGCCGTTATCACTCCACATAACGGCGGGCCATCCTCTGCGGGCGGCAAGGCGGCGTAGCGACATGACGGCGCTGCTCGTAGACAGGGAGTACACGAGCTCCATGTGTACAGCTCGGGTCGTGAGGCACGTGTAAAGCGCTACCCAGCGCTTCTCGTGCCGGCGGCCCACAGTGACTGTGAGCGGGCCGAACAGGTCCACCGCACAGTAAGTGAAGGGCCGTGCGTGCGGCTGCAAGCGATCAGAGGGCAGATCGCCCAAGGGCGGCACGCGTGGGCGCGTGCGGCGGAGCACGCAATGCATGCACGCTCGGGCCACACTGCGAACGGTTGGTCGCAGGTGCAGGATCCACAGTTGTTGCCTTAAATCATTCACAACTGTTTCGTTAGAACAATGGTGCGCTCGCTTATGAGCGCGCAAAATAAAAAGTAACGTAAACGGATTCCGCCCGTCCAATATGACGGGTTGCTTGTTTGTAGTCGTGGGCGCGGCGTCGATACGCCCGCGCATATGTATGAGGCCGTCGTCTTGCAGCTGCGGGTCTAGCTTGTACAGCCGGCTGCTACGGGCAATGGCCTCCCCCCGTGAGAGAGCTCGGAGTTCCTCGGGAAAATCCCGCCGCTGGGCCCACTGCATCCACAGGTTTTCAGCTGTAAGATAGTGACGTGTTTCTAACGGTACCTGGGTTTTCTTTTTCAGTCGCTCTATGAAATGAAGTGCTCGGGCCGTCGCGCCGATCAAGCGATCGTAGTTGCTGAAACGCTCGATTTTCGGCAGCGGCGGGTCTACGTGATTCGTCACGTAACACCGTTCTGTCGGTACCTGCTCGGTTATCTCGATCGACGGCTCTGCTTGCGGTGCTCGAGTTTCTTGCGGCCATTCGGGTTCGGGTTGTCGCAGGAAATCAGGACCCACGTACCATCTATCGGTGCTCCTTACCACGCGATAGGGGTCCGGTCGAGTACCGTCGTCGGCCGGGTTCAGTTTTGTTGGGACCCAACGCCATTGTTCGGGTTCGGTGAGCTCCGCTATCTCGCCTAAGCGGTGGCTCACGAACGCGCTGTATCGGCGCGCGTTCTCGCGTACCCAGTGCAGTACGGTTCGGCTGTCGGTCCAGTAGACGATCTGCACGGGTTTCACGCGATGCTCGTTCTGTAATGTCTGCGCTAATCGGGCTCCTATTAAAGCGGCTTGAAGTTCGGCTCGCGGTATGGACAAGCGACGAACGGGAGTTACCTTAGATTTCGCTGCGGCTAAGTGTACTCGCGGCTCGTTCTCGCCCGTCTCCCCTTCCGTCCTCCAGTACGCGGTGGCGGCGAACGCTTGCTCTGACGCGTCCACAAACACGTGCAGTTGATGCCGCACGCCTGTACCTAGCTGGATACAGCGTCGCGGTAATCGCAGCTCGGCTACGTGTTTTATATGCTCCAACCACGTAACGAAAGCGTTGTTTAACTCGCCTGGCAGCGGCGAGTCCCAGCTCGTTCTCAGGGCCCACAAGTTCTGTAGCAGGACCTTTCCCGTCACGGTGTACTGCGCTAAGTACCCGAGCGGGTCGAACAGGCTCATCAAAGCGCTGAGGGCTTCGCGCTTCGTGGGGCCCCGTTGTAGTTCTCGTACCTCGGGCGGCACGCGAATCAGCGATGTATTGAAGCTCAACTCGTCGGTCCGAGCGTTCCAATACAATCCCAATACCTTTTGCTTTTTGTTGCCTAAGCTTGTGAGATCGTCGGCGGCTCGTTGCTCGGGCGGGATCTGCTCCATTAACCTCGTCGAATTCGAGGCCCAGCTTCGCAGGACGAAACCTCCCATAGCGTGTGAGGCTGCTACTTGCTTAGCGGCGTCGATCGCCTGCTGCTCCGTCTCGTATCCCGCCAAGAAATCATCCATATAATGATTCGTCTGAATATCGTAAACGGCGTCCGGATACAGCTCGGCGTTGTCCTGGGCGTTCCTGTTTCGCACGCTATGTGCTAAATATGGAGAAGACGTATTCCCGAATATCATCGATTTCATACGATATACTTGCGGCGGTCGCTCCCGGTTCATTCCCCTCCACAGGAATAGCTGCGCCATTTGATCGTCGGGTCTCATCTGGATCCGTAGAAACATCTCCTGTATGTCGGCGCTAACTGCGAACTCACCTTCGCGGAATCTGCACAGAATACCCGGGAGTGACTGCAGTAAATCCGGGCCCTCCAGCAGCTTGTCGTTCAGACTGACGTTCTGCGAGGTCGCCCTGGAATCGAATACTAACCTGATTTTATTGCCCTTGTTTATGTTGCGTACAGCAAAGTGCGGCAAAAACCAGGTTTTATGACCGTCGTAATTGCCTATGTGTCGCACGGCGTACTCCTTGGTCAGCAAGTTATCTATTTGCGCGGTGTATTCCGCTGCAAATGTCGGATCCTTATCCATGCGTCGTTCGATGCCGCGCAACCTGTTATACGCCATTGTATAACTGGGCGGCAAGCAGGGTTCGTCGTCGCGCCACAGTTGTCCAACCTCGTAGCGCGGGCCGTCGATGCGTTTAACTGTCGCGTTAAATATGTCGATAGCGCGTTGATCCTGCGGGCTCCTTTTGTCGATCAATTTCACGCCTAGCGCTTCGACGTCGAAGTACCTTTTCAACGCCATGTTTATTTCTCGGTCTTCATCCGAGAAAGCGTGCATGACCACCTCTCGATCGCTCTGGTTTCGTAAGTAGCGTGGGGCCATACCGTAAATCGTCCATCCGATTTTTGAACGGATCGCCACTGGGTCGCACTGCCTTCCCGTCCTCGTCTCTAGCGGCAGCGTCAAGTGCCAGTGGTCCGCGCCCAATAGTATTTTAGGCGCGGCGTGTTCGTAGCAGGCTTCGTTCGAGTCGGCTAAATGTTCGAAGTTGAGTACCGCCCTACGCGGCATGTACTGCTCGCGTAGTCCAAGTTGCGGTACAGTGCGCAGCGTAAGCGAGTGTGACGGGCCTCCGCTCGTAGCTCGGACGCTTACCTCTACGCGCTGACTCGGTTGCGTTAGGCATATCGAGCCTACGCCTTGTATGACGAGAGGTTTTTCGGGTCCCGTTGCTCCTAGTTGATCCGCCAGTCCCTGATCGATGAGAGATATCGTGCTCCCCTCATCGATCATACAGAATGTTTCGATGCTTCCGCACGGTCCGCTAACGACGATAGGCATTATCTTAAGCATTACCTTCGTGTTTGCGTCGACGGTATTGGCGGTTAGCTCCGCCGTAGTGTGCGCGTGCTCGCTCTGCACGGGCGTCTCGTCTCTACGCGCGGGGCCGGGCGCCGCTTGCGCTGTGCTACGCGTCGGGCGGGCTGGGCGGTCGAGTGCTACGTCGGGTGCTACGTGGGGCGGCGCCTTACTCGTAGGCGGCGTCGTATCGTGTAGCAATTTGTGGTGCGAGTGTGGGCAGTTGGGCACGCCGCAACCTTTCGCCGTGCAGTTCTCGCGGCGGTGTCTCTTGTCGAGACACTTCTAGCAGATGCGTGCGTCTCGAGCCCACTCCCATCTCGCTCCTATCGTCATATCTAATAACTTGCGGCAGTCCGTGGTTCGGTGTGTGTTGCCGCAACACAGACAGGCGTCCACTCGTTCTGTGGCGTATGTCTGGGCTCTTACGGGTGCGGGGCGTCGTATCGCAGCTCCGCTGTTCACGGGGTTCGGGCGTCGGGACGGCAGCGGCTGGTGATTCACGTTCGTAGCGGCTGGGCGTCGCGACGTCGGGGCTCGTGCGTGCGAGAATTGTAATTCGGCGTCGGATTCGTCGAGTAGGAATTCCGCTAGCATTACGATCTCGCACTCACCTGTTCGCATGTGTTCACGTGCGTGTGTGCACCATCTCGATCTCAGGTGCGGGCTCAGGCGGTCGGTAATCTCCCGGATCAGTAGTGGGTTACCTGCGTAGTGTGACTTATCTAAGTCCATGAGCGTCGCGACGATGTTCATTACTTTTATTGAAAAAGTGTTGAGGTCAGTCGCGCTCGGTCCTAGGGCGGGCAATCGTTTCAAGTCCTCCAGCGCCCTGTCGACGAGAATGTCGGTCCTACCGAAATTCTTTTTTAATATTCGGATAATTAAGTCCGGACTCGATCCCGACGCCAGCATGTGTTGGACGCATTCTCGCGCCTCACCTTTCAGCGCCGCGCGGAGTCGAGCCATGTTCTCGAAATTCGAGAACTTATACCGCTGCGTGCTCTCGGTGTACGAGTGGTAAAATGTCAACCACTCGTTCGGCAGTCCGGTATAGATCGGGAGTTCGTATACCTGTTTCGGCGGCGGACGAGTTATACTTTCGATGCGATCGGCGAGTCGGTCGATGTCTTCGTTGCGGCTCGCGGTTCGGCTTCGGCTCGGACGTAAGAGTTCGCCTCGTTCAGGCGTGACCGTGCGCTGCCTCATCGGCGTCGGTTTAGCAGGCACGATCTTGGCTCCGTCACTCACCTCGGTTCGTTGAAACCACGCATCGATACGCTGCGTGGTTTCTTGGTCGGTCGGCGTCCGTCGACCCGCCTGTGAGCCGCCAGCCTGGGACCCCTCCGCCTCGATCTGTTGCAGCTCGGACTCGAGTCGTTTCCTGACGAGGTCCTCTTCGACGCGGAGTTGTTGGCGGCGCAGCTCTGCGATGCTTTCGGCTGCGGCGAGTTCGGCTTGCTTCCTGCGGGCCTCGGTGGTGCTGCTCGTCGCGGACGTGACCGTAGGCGCGCGGGTGTTGCCGATGTTGAAACGTACTTGGTCGATAGCACGTTCGCGATCGGCTCGTTCTCGGGAACGATCGGTGGTGCGAGTCGCGGTGTGAGTCGCAGGCGCGCGGGCCGCGGGTGATTCGATCGGCGCGTGCGCGGCGAGGGGTGCGTTAAACGCGTGGTGCGCGGACAACGCGAAAGCCTCGGGGCCCTCGCGGTCGCGATTGTGGCCGGGCGCTCGTGCTTCGGGGTGCGCCGGCAGGTGAGTCGTCGGTGTCGAAAAGCCGGCTGCGGGGTCGTCGCTTTGCCCCCGTAGGCTGGCTCGTCGCAGGTGCTCCTCCAGCTTCTGCCGCCATTGGGTCGTGTCCGTGGGCGGCGATTCCGGATTCGATCTGCGGCTCGGTTCGTCCAGGGCGGCGTGTTGTGGTTCCCTGGTGTCCGACAGTCGTCGATGCGCTTCGTGCATCTCTGCAGACGTAGATTCCCCTCGGTTCGGTTCGCTGGGGGCTCGGCCGTCTCGTGATGCCTGGCGTCTTGTGTGGACCATCGTTGTCGGTTGGTTCGGCGGTTCTTCCAATCCGGCTCTCGAATGACCAAAATGGTCCGGTTCTGTGGTTCGATTATCCGGCGCTCGAATGACCAAAATGTTGAGGATAATCACTCAACACTGCCTCTTCGGTAGCTCACGAGTGAGCACAGTGGACTGTATATCGGCTCTCGAAATTCGTGGCTCCAGTTCGGTCGCCGTGGCTATCCCAGTCGTAGGCACGGCGGTTCAGACGCGGCACGTAGTCGCGACGTAGATGCTGCGTAACACGTAGCAAGATCGTACGTTCGTAGCTCGTAGTACAGGTTCTATTTCGTAGCTCCGGATCCGATGCGTAGCTGCACGACGTGAATGTCACGTAGATATCACGTAGGGCACGTAGACCGAAGTTCGGAGATCAACCAAACGAATGGGACCTCAGACGAACTTGGTTACGGCAGCAGGTCGATGCAGGTTCGATGCAGGTTCGAGTTCGAGGTATAGAAACACTAGTTGACTTGTTCGTTCTTGAATTTTCTTCGGCAGTATGGTGATTAACAGAAAACAATAATCTATTATATGCTTTTTCCTTACAATCTAATAAGACTCAGGATCCGTAAGCAAATTGCTGGCACGCAGGCCAATAGGAGGCGTCGATCCGTGCATTCTACGGCCGGCACGCCCCTTTCGTCAAGTGCGTTCTTTTTTAAGGATCGTTGTATGAGAAAGTGAACTAGCTACCTACGTGATTGGCCGTTCATTTTCCCATTTTTCAGCCCTAACGGCTTTTCTGGTCTACGGGATGGGCGGTTCGGGGAGGGTCGTGTCTACGTTTACGGTTCGATATCTACGTGAGATGTCTCATTCTGTAGCTTTCATTGCACTGCATTAAATGGCCTTACGTTTTATAGGTAAGAGTTACGGTTCGTTAGCTATTAAGTCGGATCGATCGATAAAGTTAAATTTACGGTGTGCTGGCAAGTCACGGAAGGCTATAAAATGTAAGTGCAATGAGTCCAGATGCATTTCTAAGTGTATTCCAAGTGATTAGGTCATAGTGAAGTTAATTTGAATTGTTAAAACGAAATTCCGATACGATTTCGTACTGAAAATGGGCTCTAATTGGACGGTTCATAATTCACGTTAATTTTACGTTAACGTGAATTGCGGCTGACCTAATTACTTTAGAAATATAATAAAAACGGATTCCTGATGGGATTATCCGTTGCTATCGCTTGGCACTATTGCGGAAGCGATAACAGGTGATGTAATATTATCATAACATTGCCACGTGGTTCGGCACCACGTGAATATCTTATGTAATATTCATCGCTATCGAATTGTGATTTTCGGATCGGGATTGGTTTGGGATAAGACCAGTTACATATATATGTCTCTTTTATGGACTTTTATATACATTTGGTACATAATAACTCGATATATGGCGTCTTTTATGCGCGCTAAAATAAATTAAATAAATTAACGTTATGTACATTAAATTTCGCTTACAAACTAACAGTTTTCGGCTTGTGTCCGTAACAGACAGTTAAAAGCGATATACCTTGGCCATCGCAGGCGATATCTTATTGTAGACTAGAATAAGCGCCCAGTTTAACACCTTTGCTCAGTCGGGACGGTGGTGAAAAGCCGCGGCCAAAGCTTACTAGAATAACTTCTGTTTATTTGGCGCTATTTGATTAACACGGATATATTGAACCCATGATTTCAGCATACGACATGTTTACCATTAGGAGCGTCGTTGATTCTAACGACACAGTATGAGAAATCAACCCAAAACCCTGAATTATGTATCTGATTTGTACCTAAACGCTAATTTAATGCTGTAATTCGTATTCCCTTTTTTCCCTGCTTGTGGATCCTGCCTTCTAATTTAAACATGACTACCTGTATGAATATTGTATTCAAAATCACAGTCGTTTGAGAAGGTCTCTAATTCCCCAATTTATGTTTTTTTTGAACTTACTCGCTTGTCTTGATGTCAAGAAACTTTACCACACTTAAGCTGTTTTACTTCTTTTTCTATTATCAATCGGCAAAGATGCCTTTTATCAAAAAGCATACAAATATACATACATAATAATATCGTTAAAAATCAGAACCCTCATATTGCTTTGCCTTACCTCAACTTTATAATTGTCAGTATTTTAAAAAAATTATGAAATTTTCGGATTGCCCAATATTTCAAGATTTTTTTTATTTGGCTAACGAGTGGCTTTTGCCAAACATAACTAAAACACAAACAAAAAAAAAACAAAGTCGGAAATCCTCTTTTTGGAGTAAAAACCCACGTACCCGCCAGCACTGAGCAGCCGCTTAACCCCGGTTAAATCCTCATTGCGAGCCGAGCTTTATTCGGCCTAATTTAATTACGCCCTCTGATGACCTCATCATTGCCCTCCTCGCTCATCGGACCTTTGTTCCATTACCAGACCTTGAGGTTATTCGGAGCCGCGACAATGAAAAATGTATACTGATTGCTCAAATTGTTTTATTTGTCGGGCCGCCGGTTTTCTATTTGGGTTTAGTGTTGCATGCTCTGAATGGTGAATGCTAAATATTTTGGTTATTGGTAAACAAGGGAAAGGAAACATTGAGGTCAAAATGTTTGTTGATGAAACTGAGGGATTAATAGGATACTTCAGTTTGTTGGAATTAGATTGCATAAGACACGATAAACGGAAAACTAGTGTTAAACGTCGATTAACTATAGCTATTTGATTAATTTTGTATGATTTAAATGTTTAATTAATACGTATGTGGCGCTATATTATGATGGAAGTAATTTGTCTTGTTTTTAGAGTTCTTGATGCTCGCTGTTACACTATTATATACTGTAATTTCTCATTAAGTGAAAAAATTAAGTTCGTTGAACCCAATTTGTTCATGACATAATAAAATAAAAATTCCATCAGTCACTTGATTTCAATAAAACCTAGTATTTAGCATAAATACTTGATCAGTACACAATTAGCACGCAGGCTACATAAGCCCTTATATAGCCTTTATACAGGTTAAATTAGAGTTATACCTAATGGCTGTGTAAGCTCTTATACAACCTGTTTGCTACCAGGGTAAAGCTGCCTGTGCACAGAACTGCCATGCTACGGTAAAAAGCCGTATTTTACTATGAAATCCATACAAAGATACGACCTTTTAAAGTTGAACGGCAGAGAAGCGGAGCGGAGCGGAGATGTGTAAAGTGGCAAATCACACACCTGTTTTAAATCCACTTTTTTAGGCTTCACAAACACAGCCTGATTGGTTCATTTTCTTCGATCCACTCCTATAGACAAGCAGCCTAAAGATTTTTTTTATTTTTTTATATATTATTAGTATTCAACCTTATGAACTAACGACGGAAAAGTTTTTTGTGCAAGTTTATACGAATTTCGAATGCAATGAGTTTGCGCGGGAGACAACTTGAAAGATTCTTATGCACTTTGAATTCATTTTGGCAGTAAAGTGCTGAAGTGGTGACTGCGGATAAGAAAGAGCAGCGTAGGACAGCCTTCGATTAGGTGGACGAATGACCTTGTGAGGGTCGCGGGTAGATGGTGAAGGCGCGGTTTGGCGAGCTATGGATTCCTATGTTTTAGCAGTGGGCATCCGTGGCTGATAGATAGCTAGGTAAGTTTAATTAACAACATTGAATGACTGCGTGTATCAACACACACACTTATACACAGCCTATTCATAAATGTGTTAGACGAAGCCCAATGCTAGTGCAACAACTCAACAGGACGGAAATTGGATGTCACATGTTACTTGTGTGACATCACAGTAAACATAATCATCAGTACACATTTACTACGATACATGTTTTGCAAGCTGGGGATATTCGACGTCTCTATTGACGTATTTGACCGAAATATCACACTTTATGGAAGCAACAACAATTGAAATATATATCGGCAACATCATGGACATAGGTATCGTTCAAATTGCTCCATAATAATGACTATCAAATTGGACCATTGTCTAAGAACTTCCACCAGCGTCTCAGCATTTGACAATCAAGGAGAGACATATAGTGTCCCTACTTTTGGTTTCTAACAACATCGTCCGACGATCTGGTCTAGATTGTTGGTAACTTTTATCTAATATTCTTAGTACTAATGCTGGATCTTCCTGTAGTCGATGTGTGGTCGGCCCTTAAGCTCCTCGCGCTTAGCGTCAAGATCACTCCTTTTTTTTCGAAGGCTTGCACGTTTACCGCCACTGTATGACTTTAGTCGGTAAAAGGATGCGGAGGCAGCAAACCAGCACCAGAGCAACTAGGTACTGACATAAATTACTTATGTCAGAAGAGTGGGCGATCATGCTGGTCTCGCATCGGACTGCACAGTCACCAGAAAAGGTGTCTCCACAGCACTGCATAAGATCGTCTGTAATAGACGAAACGGCCTATGATAGTAGAGTTGTTAGTCCGCTGTTTTCTAACATAATTGTGCGCATCGGCTTACAAGCATGAAATTTCTACCACAGATAGAGTGTTCCACGGTGATTATTTTCAGATGTGGAGGGAAGTCAGATTCGTTCCCTGTGAGGCGGGAGAGCGGAGTGAATACGGCCAAGTATCCCTCTTTTCTTTCTTTATTGCTGGTCAGTTAAGTCTACCAGGACGTGTTTGGTATCGTTTCCGTGTAAAACAAATATCAGAAATTCATGTATTTTTTTAATTTTATTTTTATTTTATTTTCTAATTAGCTTTAAGCCATTGTACATACAATTATCCTTTCTTTTATATTTATCTATAGTTTTTATTATTGTAAATATCGTAAATATATTGTCATGTATGTGTTTATTTTAAAATAAACCTTTAAAACACTTCAACATAAATATAATTATAATTTTTATGTTATTTTTGTATAGTTCTATAGAAAAATATGGGTGTAATGGCCGAAAAGGCAAAAATCACAAGACGTTTTTTTATTCAGTGAGGTAAATTAGTTAAATTTCGTAAACATTTTCAAATTATTATTATTATTACAAAAAGTTCATTTAATTTGGTTTCTAAAAATATATGCATGTTGGGCACTTCTCATACAAACAGTAGCTTAAAATATATCTTTACGTCGGCGTAACCAACGTAAATCTCCGAACGCATCCTATTTCGCTTCATTAAATACATTAAATAATGATTATTAACATGCGCTTACATATAATATTTACTATATACGTCCGAGACAAACAAATTAATGTAATTAAAACAATTTTTTTTTTGCTAATGTATCACGTCACGAGCACACGGGCTAATCTCAACATCAACAATTTATTTAAGTTACTGTTTGTATGAAGAGTGCCCAATATTTATATATTTTTAGAAACAAGATTAAATTTTCTATTTTGCAATATTTTTCTTAGTTGTAAATATTCAGGAAATATAACTAATTTATCTGCCTGAATAAAAAAAACTTGTTGGGATTTTTACAATTTCGGAAATACAACCATATTTTTATATGGTGCTATGAATAAAAAACATGAAAAATGAATTCAATGATATCTGTTTTACACGAAAACGACACCACACAAATCCTACTAGCGTTATCTGATCAGTAATATAAAAAGAAAAAGAGGACTCTTTTGTCCTATTCACCCCGCTTTCCCGCCGCACAGGGGACGAATCTCACTTCCCTCCACATCTGAAAATAATCACCGCAGAATACTCTATCTGTGGTAGAAATTTGGTGGTTGTATCCCGATGTACACAATTTCGCGACTTAGCAAAATGTACTAGAACACGCAGGCTAAGCTTAACATCAACATTTTTTTTAAGGTACTTTTTGTATGAGATGTGCCCAATATGTATACATTTTTAAAAACAAGATTAAATTTGCTGTTTAGTAATATTTTTCTAAATTGTAAATATTCAGGATAGATAACTAATTTATCGTTCTGAATAAAAAAAACTTGTTGTGATTTTTACCTTTTCGGCAATAAACCCAAATTTTTATATGAAACTATTCTTAAATAACATGAAAAATTAAAAGCTGATATCTATTTTACACGAAAACAATGTCGCACAGGCCCTGATAGCCTTAACTGATCAGTAATAAAAAAAAGAAAAAGAACAGTACTTGGTCCTCTTCACCCCGCTCTCCCACCACACAGGGGACGAATCTGACTTTCCTCCACATCTGAAAATAATTGCCTTGGAACGTTTTATGTGTGGTAGAAATTTCATGCTTGTAACCCGATGCGCACAATTTCGCGGCTTAGCAACTCTACTAATGATGATGATGCCTCTACTTGTGCCGATCTTGTGCCAAGCTCTCTGACTACCAGCGGTTATTCAGTACAATTTTGTCGGTGGGGTGCTTGCTTGATTAATGAAAAATCGTCCCAGATTATTTATTAAAAGTGAAGTTAAATATTTTTTACTTGAAAAATGTCGATTTACTGACAAGTACTTACTGCGGACGCATTGAACGCGGCAATAGCTGCAGGCGGAACACCCAGCAGTGACAACTCGCCGACCCGTTTTCCGATACACCAACTTTTAACGCTCACCATTTTTAACCAGCCTTCAAGTTTCCTCAGTCATGGCGAAAACTAAAGTATCGGAATTTCACGATCAAGTTTTGCTGGAGTTTAAAATGGCACTTTTCATTTTATATTTTCATCGCCAGTGGCTGTCAAAACTATTTTTAGTTTGATGTCGCTGGTGAAAAACGGGATGATCACGGGTAGTAATTTTGGAGTTTATTCCCGACAGGCAGATGGACGGATACGGACGGCGACTTTATTTTACATTATGTATAAAAATAGTTAGGTAGATAAAGGATGATGTAAACAGAATAACATAATTATTTTAATTCTTGAAACAACGAGGAGTTGAAATGCTCCTGTGCCTTACCCAATAACTTTAAGTTAATACCTAAGATCAGCAAGACGTGAAAGCCACAACGACAAAAACATAGGATGGGTATGTACCTATCCTATGTCTGACAGATGTCTGTCAGTAGTTTTAATCAGAGATTAAATCTAAATATCGTCAAAAATGAGTTTTTTGTCACTTATATACATAGTAAAGCCCGAGTCGGGCGCACTGTGTCTAGTAGTGACCAATGGTTCACCTGACGCAATCGATCCCGCCCGCGTGCTACGAGTGCAACTCAAATAGCTCGCTGATTTTTTATCAACATCTTACAATTTACGTATGGGTTTATCATGGAACACATGAAAAGAACATTACCCTTAGCTTTCACGTTATGGTGATATTAAAAAAACTACAGTATATACTGTGTCACCCTGATATTATGTCATTTGTGCCGTATTAAATCCAGCATGTTGTACTTTGAATACATCTTGGTTAGCGGACTGAATTTTATCGAAATATTGTATAGGTTACACGCGAGCAATCCGCGAAAAGATGCAAAATTCTGTTTCGTATGTTCATCCTCAAAATGCAGAATGCAATTAACCTGACAAGCGTATGATATTGTCCGATCAAATCGGCATCAATGCGGGCACGGCACGTCGTAATTACGGAAGTCCACCGGACACCGGACGCAATCGATCCCGTCCGAGTGCTACGAGCGCAATTGTATTGGCGAATCTGGTTGGATTTTTACCGATACACAAACTGTCACACGCAGTAGTGCCGATAAATTTTAGCACCTATGTGAGCACTGGAAATGTCCTATACCTACTCCTATACTAACCGGTACTTCTTACATAATCCTTGCCACAATTTATGTTGTCTGTGAGAAAACAAAATAAATTGGAAATAAGAAATGCTCGTATTACTTACTATTCCTTAATTTCATCAAATACGTTTCAACAATGTTTCTATCAAGATAACAGGGCTAATATTATAATGATGAGTTAGAAGACAAAAGGTAACTAAAACGTGATAGTCTAAGTATTTTCATTATTCCGGATTTAATAGGCACTTTCCTTGAAACTAAAGTTCTAGGGACGTTAGGTCACCGTAAGTGTTACGCTCAAACACCTCGATGACGGTATCAGAATAGTAAGAAAAGCAAGATGCAGGCGCGTACAGTATTATAGTCTGACCCGCGAGTGGTGTCACAAGTTTTTTAAATGGCAACAATTTTATCTACCAAAAATGTTGTCACATTATGGGCAACTATAACGCCAATGCACATGCTTGCGCTTGTTTTTGATCGCTAGTCAGGTTCTATCATTGGCATGGTGATAGTGCGATACTGCGATACATAACTCATCTATGATAGTGCGATCAAATAAAATGACTAAAATATTATATTTTGTTTAATAAAAAAATAATTGAAAAAGTTACTATTTTTTTTGTATGGTCATCCGGTTTCTACTGGCGCTTTGGTCTTTTAGCTCACTTGTTTCGCTCGCTCGCTGGCAATTGTCAGTAATTATCAAAAATATTTCATAATAGCCGCTCCAGGACTTATCAAGCCTTGATTTATTAAATGGACCGTCGAACATTATTTGTAAGAACCGGCCATAATAGCCACCGTACTTGATTGTTATTATCAATAATTGGTCCAATTTGGTACTTCAGATCAATCACCTTGTGACGAGTGACAAAATCATATACCGAACAATCATTGTTTTCGTACAAACGCCGTTCTTGGTCGTTATTATTAATATTTGGTCCTTAATATTTTTTCTATCAATCACCTTGTCTCGACCATGTGACTAAATCAATACTTAAACCATTGATACGAAAACATTAATTGAAAAATTAGACATTACATGTTTCATAAATTTACCCAACAAATTATTACCAAAAATATAAAACAATAATTACACTTACGGTAATAAAAAAAATCTGAGACAGCAAATAATTTAGTTATATTATCTTTATATCTCAAGATTCGTGGTTATATATATTATTTTCGCCGATTCCAACAATAGTCAGTAATGGAATGTAAAATATTCAGTGCTTAACTACTGTTGGCTAGAATAGAACTGACATTGTTCACTACGCAGCATTCCACGGTTTAGTGTTACGGCGCATTAGTCCAGTCAAATTAAGAAAACTACCTACAAATAACCGCAACACAAACCCTTTGTGTTCTGAACGAATGTTTGTTCGAAACATTTAGCGAAAATGCACCATGAAGTCTATGACACGCGACTTTTTGTCGTGCGACAAACATTGCCTGCCTTTTTATTTTGTAAATAGGCTAGAAGGGTGATTCTGTGGTGATGCTGAGTCGCACCACAAACAAAGTCCCGGCAAGATGTGCTACCACCGTCAAACCTATTTATAATCAGAACGCCTACTCACATCATAGGCGAGTATTACTGCTCGACACGTATCACCATTCTTAGAAAACCCTAATCAGGAGCATAGTCGTTGGCTGCTCGTAGCGGACTTACGGCAACGGCAAATGCTTTGTGCAATATAACGTTCTGTTTTCTGTAACATAAAACATATTATGTTTCTAATATTATCTAATACATTGTGGTCGTGTTTGGTTGGGGTTTAAATAATTTCAGTGACTCCTTTAGAAACACTGAACGAGGCCTAATGCACGCTTTTTTTATATTGACAAAGCCTTATGCTGGTTATTTGTTTTGGATTGGTTGATTATTTTATTTAGGTTTAATTTGCCCGGAGTATCGTCGGGGTGCCTTGGGATATAATTGACGTGGGTGCTGCGACTCCGATTCGGGTAGCCGGTGGAATTTTTATAGGTGCGGATCTTTATAGACCTGTTGTATACCTTATTTAATATCGATAATTTTTTTTAACTAAGCCTTTTAACTTCATGTTGGATTGATTGAGTCAATTATATTATATGAGCTATAATGGTATATAGAGATAAAATGATTATTATTGACTTGAGCTTCGGCGGAAGCGTCCGGATACGATCAACCCCGTCATGCATAAATGAGATTCAGTTAGCAGGGTGCATTTTTATCGCTGCATTTTATAGAACTGTTGTATATCTTATTTCATATCAAACTGTTTGACGAAACCTGTTACTATTGCAGGTCATGTTGGATCGATTCTAAGATTATCAAACGAGCGAGTAAAGATTTAATTTTGCCTGAGTATCGGTAGCGCGCGTTTGGATACGGATTGAATTATTGTAGTCAATCATCATTAAAATTAAATGAGCAAAGGGTCTAATTTGACCTGAGTATGGTCGAGGCGCGTCCGGATACTATCAACCCCGTCCGCGTAATGTTGATACAATTTGGTTAGCGGGTTGAATTTTTATCGCTGCACTTTATAGACCTGTTGTATATCTTACTTTGTATTGATACAAATTGTTAAAAAAAGCCTGTTGCTGGTCATATTAGATCTCTCGCAGTGAAATGATCAGAGATTTGGTAAAATCAGTAACGGATTTTGATAAATCCACGGCTGATGACAAAATTGCAACCGATTTTTGTTATTTCACTAAACAAATCTAGTTATTTGATCAAAATTGAAATCGCTAGACTAGTTTAGTGAAATTACGAAATCGGAATGGTAACTAAATTTGTATTGCCATTTTATTGGAAACTTTCAGGGATTTGATAAAATCTCCAAACTGGTTTGGTGAAATGACATAACAAGCTAGTAGTCTCTATTTGCATTGTCATTTCCCTAGACAAGGTCGGTAATTTGGTGAAATCTATAAACTAGTTTAGTAAAATGACAAGATATCATTGTAGGCTGATTTTGCTTTACCATTTCCCTAGACAAGGTCGGTGACTTGGTCAAATCTCTAAGCCAGTTTTTACCAATCCGATTTCCTCATTTCACTAAACTAGTCTAGCAATTTGATCATATCCCTAGATTTGTTTAGTGAAATAACAAAACTCGGTTGCAAATTTGCCATCTGCCGTGGATTTATCAAATCCCTTAGGGATTTGACCAAATCCCTGATTTTACCATTTCACTGCGATAGATCAATGATTCACAGATTATTAAATGAGCCAGCTTGATGATATTGATTGAGTCACCGATTATTAGGTATATGAGAAAGTAAAGGTTTAATTTGACCGAAGTACCTATAGCGGGGCGCGTCCGGATACAAACGATCCCGCCCGCGTGCTGTGAATGCGATTGGGTAAGGCCGCGGAAAGTTACCAATTTGGACGTTTTAAATTTACCCAGCTGATTAAAAAAAAAAGGTAATCCCTACAGTTTCAAAAATATTTTTATTATATGTAGGGATGGGAAATCTCGTGGTCGCAAGATAGATAATTGATATAAACCCCTTCAAAAAAAAACAAAAAATATATTTCCGTCCAAAACGTAACGAAAGTTGGTTAATTTTTTCGACCACGCATCATAAGTGCTCTGTTATTTTCATGATATTTTAACTTTCATGGTCATACTTTTGTTTTAAACTAAAATTTATGACATAGCGATAGTAATACCGATTACAGAAAAAGTATGGTAATACAAATTTATTTTTTTATCTTACTTTACTTTAATGGTTCATGATTCCACACTTGTGTTACGAATACTTTCGTGACGCTTTATGTAGCTTGTTTTTAAATATTTTTTGGCGAAAATACGTTTACGTGCACTGGCAACTCATATTCTAGTAGGGCAACACCGATGAGCAAGTCCAAATCCGTCAGTTTGTCAACAAACGCAATTCAAAGTAGACACAGTCATAGTTTCGTGAAAGTACCCCCAAAGTGTCGTGTGTGATTTTAAAGGTAAGGAGTGATTGTATTTAATCAGTTTTTTTTTGTACAATAGCGTAACGGTTTTCAAGCAAGTGACACGTATTATTGTATTAAAAATGTCTTTATTTCACCATGAAAATCCACTTTTTTTCAAAAATACGTTACACTTTCGTTGCGAATATGTTACATTTTTGCAAAATGTTACGTATTTTCTACGTAACATAACGAATAAATGTTGTAAAGGGAAGTGCACACAGAATATACTAACTTAAATGAGTTTTATTACATTTTTAATGACCCGAAAATATACAAAGTCGAACAAAACTCCTGTACAATAATAAAATAAATAAAAACAACATCTTAATAAAAAAAACTGTTTTAAGAAGAAAAAAAAAATATTTTCGACCTCAAGTCACAGTAGAATCATTGATTCTAAAGCTGTTTTATTGTTATACGGTCGTCTTGTTACTAGTATTGGGTACCAGCAGTGAACAAATAGTAATTACTGCCACCTGGTACAAAATGAGAGGCTTTAAAACACTAGAGCGGTTTGGGTTTCATTAGTTCCATCACACGCGTGTTTCATTATATTGATTTTAATGTGCCATGAAAATTTTGTTTACAGGCAGTAAAAACTAATAATTTTATAACTTGATTTTTTTTCTTAGCTACGTTATTTAATGGGAATATTTTCCAGTATGATCTAAGCTTTATAACGACTTATGTTACGTTTTATAATAACATAACGTAAATCTTTTTATGTTACTTCTATGTCACATTGGTAACTTTCCGCGGCCTTACCCGATTCGGTTAGCGGGTTGAATTTTTATCGCTGCACTGCATTACTTTTCATTTACTGTCTTTAATTCAACAGTGTATTTATTGGTTGGTCCTTATTTCACAAAATAGGTTCTCAAGGCTCACAAAATACATATATGTGTTTTAAGAATAAGTAGTAACTCTTCTGTTTTATTTATTCTAATACTAGCAGTCACCTGCGACCTTTTGCTAGCGTTGCGTTTTACATAATATGTGTGCCTTAGTTTGTATGTGGCTAACGCTTTATTAACTATCACATTAAAATAGATCGAAATTAGCACAAGAAATGGAAAAGAAGTAAAACTGTACTGGGTAAGTACTTGAACTTAGGCACAATATAATTTTTTAAACAGTGTCGTTAGTGACCTGTTGCTCGTATCGTGTCGCCGGCTGGCGTACGTCCAAACGGTCGTGCTCACGCGGCTCTTTTACAATAATCTCCGCCCTCGATAGCCCACGTTTTAAACTTATTACGCTTTCACTGATTTTTCAATCGATACTTACCTACCATACCACCGCTGAAATTGGAGTAATTTAATGTAAGTGGCCAATGAGGTTTCTTTTAGATTACATTTGACTAATCATAGTCCATTTTGACCTCCATCAGTGTATTATATAATTTTAAACTAGGCTATTAGTCTCACATTAATATCTTGCGTTCAAGGCGTTTTACGAAATAATAATCCTGAATCCCTGTTTCTTCCGGAACGTGACGTTTTTGGATTCATACTACTGAGAATAGATTGCATTTTCGATGTGAATAATAAAAACAAGTGTCCCTAAATTTTGTATGTCAAGTTTAGTATCCACTACGTAACGCTCGTACAAATAAATAAAGTTGATATTTCTGGACATGATGAAAGTAAATCGCCAAGTATTTTTTTGGAAATTCCATATTACGCTTTTGCAGACAACGTGCAGCTCAAATGTAGCCCGTCTGAAACGCATAAAGACTTTTATTTCAACATGATTTCCGTTGCGCTGCTGAAATCTGTCCTCACAAAATATGACAAAGGGATATGTTTTGTGTGAATGAGGATTTTGCTTTTTACTCGGCCGAGCGGCAGTCAAGACAGATTTTTGGTTTCAGCATATTAATTAGAATATGGAACGAGTCTTTAGTTTCTGTCAAATATTTTAAGATTTGTTTTGAAAGTGAGAGTTGTTGTTATTCTTTCACCAAGGATTTTTAAACTCACTGTGCACCGTGTTGGGCGTGTGCTGTTTTATCGAATGTCATTTCACCGAAGGGATTTTAGTGTAAAATGAAACCTTTAACTTTTTTGATTGTGAGAGAACAATAGATATAGTAACTTTTTGGCTTATACACGATAATTTTCTCGGAAATCATAAAATATTTACGTCTTCAAAGAATAAGTTCGTAATGAAGTAAAACCTTTCGATGAAACAGTTTTTGATATATTCATGGATCATCCTTAATGAAACGCGTCATAGCGTTTTTATAAAACCAAAATACTCTTGCAGATTTTCTTGTGCGCGGCGCACATTTCGGCACGACACGAGGCATGTGCAATAAGCGCCAGAATGTTCTCTAAATCCTACACGCTTACATACTGCTGGGTCGAAACGTACAAAGTAGCTTGAAAACAGTGACACGTAAACAATTGTAGCAAATAGTCTTGCGGAGTTCCTTGTACGCGGCGCACAGTTCGGCACGGAACGAGGCATGTGCAATAAGCGCCGGAATGCTCGCTGAATCCCACGCGCTTACATACTGCTGGGTCAAAACGTAGGTACACAGTAACATAAAAACAGTAACACGTAAACAATTGTAGCAAATAGTCTTGCAGAGTTTCTTGTACGCGGCGCACAGTTTGGCACGGCACGAGGCATGTGCAATAAGCACCGGAATTCTCGCTGAATCATACACGCTTACATACTGCTGGGCCAAAACGTAGGTACACAGTAACTTGAACACAGTAACACGTAAACAATTGTAGCAAATAGTTTAGCAGAGTTTCTTGTACGCGGCGCACAGTTCGGCACGGCGCGAGGCATGTGCAATAAGCACCGGAATGCTCTCTGAATCATACACGATTACATACTGCTGGGTCAAAACGTAGGTACACAGTAACTTGAACACAGGAACACGTAAACAATTGTAGCAAATAGTCTAGCAGAGTTTCTTGTACGCGGCGCACAGTTCGGCACGGCGCGAGGCATGTGCAATAATCGCCGGAATGCTCGCTGGATCCGACGCGCTTACATACTACTGGAGCAAAACGTAGGTACACAGTAACTTGAACACAGTAACTTGAAAACACTCTAAAACAGTGATCATTGATTAATGATTAACCTCTATTAATCTGCTATCATGACTTAAAAGTAACCATAATTACATTATGTCATATAAAACGACGATCTAGCCGCAATGAAAAATTAAATGTGATCCACATCAGTCTAAGTTGGAGTCGAACCATGCGCGACTGTTTTACCAAGATATCGTACTCTAATCTGTGCAATTTGTAATAATCACGCACAGAAACGTTTCATTTCTGGAGCCTAAGATCTGATTCCCAGCTGTATGTACATTTTTATCGTACGCATTCTTTAATTTTGAAGCTTTGGCCCTGTGGGTGTGGGCGCGCATAAACAAATCGCATTATAATAATGTGACCTACTTGTTAAGTTTATTTTATTGCTATATTTATATATATATATATATATATATATATATATATATATATATATATATATTAGATTATAAGGCCTTTAATACGTGACATAAATGAATTAAATTGAACTAGCTTCAGCACTGACAACGTCGAGCCAGGATTTTCCTTCGCCCTATAACGCTCCCCACGTATACTATAAGGTTGTAAAAATGTAACCGTAAAATGTTATGAGAATGTAAATGTTGCCTTAGCTTCATGTCGTCTCAATTTATGCCATCATTATTTAAGGTATCGTATTGGCTTCATTAATTATGTTCAACTGAACTAATGCCCAAACATTGGTTCCCTCCTGACTGATTTTAGGTTGTTGATGATTGGAACTTGTTGCTTAGTTATTTGTATTATGATGTGAGCTCTCGTAAAAGAACAGGTTATGCGGTCGTGGAAAATAGTAATGAAGGCAAAACGATTGAAGTGAATGAAATTACTACTTGTAGTACCAGTGCACTGTTAAGGAGTAATATTATATTGGTTTTCGAAACTATTACATAATAAGGCACCTTAAAACGTAAGTGTGGTTTAATAAAACGAGTTTTATTAAGGCCTAACCTAATCTGACAGCTCCTGTTATATATACCGAACGGTTCGTGTAATATAACACACGGCTGCTGCTCGCCAGTTCTTGGGGTGAACTTGGCTGGACACGCTGCCGCGAGTCTAGATAGTAACAAAAATTCCAAAACCGCTACTATAAAGGAAATTTTGAGAACCATCACTACATATAGGTACAGGACATTTTCAGAACAGCATCGGCTGAAGATCACTTATGACTTCATGCATATTTTTCATCATCTTACATTTTTCTGTCTGTAAGTAGGTACGATACGAAGTGCTAGGTACTACTTGGTAATTAATCCCGCACAGGGATGAAGCGACGGTCGCGTGGCTTTGAGAAGCAAATCGAATATGTAACGTCCATAATATCATCATATATCGTAAATATAGTAATATTACGAAACTAGCGACCCACCCAGGTTTCGCACGGGTGCAATGCGGATATATTTTGCATGTATTAATACATAAAAACCTTCATATTGAATCACTCAATCTATAAAAAAAACCGCATCAAAATCCGTTGCGTAGTTCTAGGGTCATTCTTGAGAATCGAATTCTTCATGTGATTCCCTTGGCGATTTTTATTTTTATATTTTTTTACCTATTTGCTAGAAAATATGAAATTGTATTTAATTTTACGCAGATTTATCAAATAGGCACCACTTTTGGTCAATTTGATACAGAAATATACCACTTTATGTTTTAGCCGCCTGGGGAATAAGAAAAGGTGACATGGGAATAAGAAAAACGCCAAAGGAATCATAAGAAAAAGTACAGGGGAATAATATTAAGACCAGTTTTTCTTACATAAATAAAAAGTTAAACAAAGTGTAGGGATACAAAAATTCACAGTGTTTTATTCGAATTAATTGGCAATTTTCTTAATAATCGAACCACCGTCGAGGTATAAAAATTGCTGGGCATAAGCATCTTCTCTTGAATTCAGCTCAAAATCATTTGAGACCTGCTGTACCTAAATGGAATAAAATTCTAAATCAATGATTCAGTCATCTGCAACGCCAATTAAAGGTAAATTTATTTTATTTTCATGAAAACGCAAGAAAACTGTGATTCCCTTGTTCGAAATTAGAACCAGAGGAATAAGAAAAAAGTATGTTTCTTGTCGATTCTGCCGAAACTTAAATTATTATAAGAACAACTATTAAGTCAACACATGCAAGCATTCATGTAGTTTTCTTTTTACTAAACACTATGTACCTATTGCAGATATAAAATCTTATATTAAAATTCAAGGGAATCAAAATCATAGTGAACCAAAGCCAAGTGAATCATATATTAGCCTTCATAGCTAAGAATTCCAGCAACTAGTCGCGACCATTCCCCGCATATCTGGAAGCGTTACTGACGTTTGCCAAACCCGGCCATTGCAACTGGTCAGATGACTTTTAAGTAGGGATGTGCGCCGTGTTGAATGAGGCACCAGGGGAATCATAGCTTGGCTCTGGACAAACCTTTAACTTAGTTTTTTTTTTAAATTACGATACACACAGCAACCATATTTTTTCTTCTAAATAAATAACTTATATTCTTATAATTTAACTCAATTCTATACTTGATTTCAATTCACAACATGTACTTTTTGGGGTAGTTTGTTCAAAAAATGGCAAATGGCACCAAGGGAATAAAGTTTTATGTGTTTAATATTTTTTTACAGTTAATTATACTTAACTTAAACAAAAAATATATCGTGCTCCAGTTAGATTAGGTGCTAATGTAATATATAAAAAATACTATGGCCAATTATTTCAATTGTGCGGGTACTTTATCCTTCTGGACGCTGTAAATTGACCCTTTCAAGAATCACCCTCTAGCAAGCATACAGAGGGACAGATAGTGATAAACAGCTGATTTTGCATATCCTCGCTGTGGCCGCTGCTTCATAATGTAAGTATTTGTCCTATAATTTATGTACTGGTTATAAAAATGTATCAAAATACCTACATTATTGCTGAGGCCACGAACGGATTGAACGGAACGGATGCTGGTAAACGAAGCCGCCTAAAACGAGTCCTGCAATTCCTGTTCGTGCCGAGGTTTATATAGAGCTTCTCTCAAACAACGCGAGAAAATATTAAAATTAAAAGAAATGTAATAGTAAACATAAACATACAATATAATTACATATTTGAGCATGAACCGTGGGCACAGTGTTACCTAATGTCTTTTATGTTAGCTTTGCTAAAATACGCAAGGAACACATTCTGAAAACAAAATTCACCTTTTTTTCATTTCTCCACTTTATAAAATTTACATACCTGTAATAATAAATTTTAACATATTTTTCTTTTCCTGTAGCCGGTAACTAATTCTTCATACCTGATGTTGACCCATCTCTCAAACTAGGCCGAAAAAATCCTTAATTTGAACATAACAATCGTCAATATAGAATCCATTTTGAATGTTTGGAATGTTGAAAGCCATTAAGTGAGAATAATTATGTTTATTTACCCGACTTTGATAAAGCAAATAAGAGGGTTGTAAGTTTTGTTCCTCCGCGCGAACAAAGTTGCAAGCATTTTCTAGTTGAAGACTATTTGTATTGCATCTGAATTACAGCTTCCTAGTAGAATTTGCCGCTCGCGGTGGTGTTGGGCGACCTGAATGAATAACTAATACGTCGGCAAACTTAACCCGTAGTCACTCGCCTAGCAGAACCAGCGCAGATAGGCACCGTTCCCAAACAGTACAAACTTTTTCCTTTGTATAGAACCCGCGCATAGATCATTTTAACACAGTTTAGATTTAGATAGACTTATTTTTATTGAGTTATTTATACTTTATTGCATACCAATAAAAGTTTACAAAAGGAAACAAGACAAATACAATTTATACATTATGACAAAAACAACAAATTATAAATACGATTACCTACATTTATTAAATATTAAAATATACACATTACAGTCTCTTATAATATAAAATGTTAACAAATACAAAAGCTTACTCAAATAACCCGCCCCGCACAATTCCAGGCGCAAAAGTTCCCAACACACTCGCTGCGTTACCGCGTTGAACAGCGATCGATAACCTCTGCGCCAGGAATGATCCGGAGCGAGCATCATACCCTTTCTCCCTCAAGCGACCCCCAAGCTCTTTCAGGAACGCCTATGCCTCCGCGCACCAACAACCAGACGTTTCAACAGCCAGAGGAACAAACAAATAGCCCCCCAAACACGCATACTTCTCCCTCTTCCTAAAGGCGGCAGTCTCCGCAGCGGCCCCGGCCAAAACTGAGGTACGACCGATGTGCGACGCAGCAAAAGTGCTCACGCATGTAGCGTCCCACAGAAGGCACTTTCCTTTCTGCCAAGGCACCAACGTCATACCGTCCGGCCTCTTGCCATCCGAACGGCTTAGGCCAGGAGGTTCCAGCAAACACGGCACACCCGCAGAGACAAGTGCCCTGCGGATGATATCGTTTAAAGCGTGATGGCGTGGAAATCTTCCTGCACACCGACAACAACTCAAAGCATGGTGGCCGCTGCTCTCTACCATTGTGCCACAGATGCATAAGTGAGACACATCGCAGCCCAAGCGGAGAGCAACCGCCACCCGCAAAGAATCGTTGTCGAGAAGAGTGCCTAAATGCGGGGAGGGAAGCGCATGCAGCCACGCGCCCGACTCGGAAACCGATCCCGCAAGAAATCTCGCTCTGCCCACTCCCACCGCCGTCCCTAACAAGCCCTCAAATACCCGCTTCACCCCAACGTCGTCCCACAGCCGCTGAATGTCTTTCCTCTCAGGCGGGGGTTCGCCCGGGTTGACAGCCTTCCAGGCCTCCAAAGCATCGGCAGCGAAAGGTACAGCAACCCTGTTACTATCCGAATTTAAAATTTGAGCAACAAGGGGCTCCACCCCACCCGCCGAAGCCAAGAAAGCCGGTAGACACACATCCCGCGCACGTCGGACACCTAGACCACCACTCCGGATTGGTAATGATGCAAGGGCCCACTGGTCCGGATTGAGGGAGACATTTATTAGTGACTCTATAGACTCTTTTAACACGTTGTCAAAAGAATCCAAGAGTTCAGGGTGAAGCCAAGTCGGTACTGTGCGTAAAAAATAGGTGAGCTTGGGAACGGCGAAGCAAACCCGCAGCAAAACGAGCGCAACATGCGCCGACAGATCTTTCAACCTCTCCCGCACCGACAACAGAAGCTGCCTACGAACTTCGAAGGTCTGAGGGACAGCATCAGGAAAAATAGGGGAGCCCAGAAGGCTAAAAGTCTGTGCCGACAACTCTGTGAGCCCGGGAAGCAAGTCACTAAAAGCGGAAAAGGAGGACCGGGAATCAGCGCTGCAAGGGTAGAACTCGCACTTTTCCGCGTTAACCTCCAAACCCAGGTCTCGGAAGCGTGGAAGAAGCGCGATCAGGTCCTGCTTCACGACCTCTGGCGTATCCCCCAATGTGCCATCGTCCAAGTACCATAAATTTAATGGCGATTTAAGCTCGGATATCGCCTTCTGAATTTCAAGACTAAAAGCAAGGGGACCAAGCGGATCACCCTGCTGCGCGCCCACTTGTGAACTAATAGGAGAGCCATTATAATATAAAAAAGATGGGGAAGTATATACTTGAAAGAGAAAAGGGTAGAGAGAAGGCACCTTCTCCTTGACCTCCGACAGCAACACATCCCGCTCAATCGAGTTAAAGGCATTTTTAATGTCTAGCTTAATTAAAACGCACTCAGCATTATTAGGGTCTACAGAAAAGGCCCGTGTTGCATGAATAGCCGCTTCGCAGCCCAACTTTGTGCCAAAGCCCAACTGTGTGGGCCGGAGATAAGAGGCTATCTCCTCCCTCACAGCTCGGCAGCCCAGTTTGGCTACCAAACGCCTAAACGTGCTACCAATAGCAATCGGCCTAATACCCCCACCCTTTTTGGCCAGAGCACACAAAGACGCGCCATAAATATAGGGACAGACCTCTAGATTTAGTTGGCCACTTAACAGAAAGTTGCACAGTTTGGTCAAACTCTCCAGCTATTGGGTTATTGTTTATTTTGATCTGTTATATTTTTGCGCATAGGTTATACTTTAGTTATCATATTTAAAAACTCGCCATGTATCTTATCGGGCGCTAAATTCGACTTACTTAATGCCAGCTCAAAATATCGGTAGCCAATCACTTGCTAAACAACGTTTCATAAATATTCATTTTACAAACAACGTTAGACAAATTAACGAATCCTAAATTAGACGTTGCATAAAATATAGTTTTACAAATAGATCATGATACAAATTATTTATTGGACAAAATATCATATCACAAAACATTATTTAGCAAATTATTCATTAATTATTCTAGTCAATTAACAAAATAACGAATGATAAAACAACGTTAGTAAAATTCATTGTTTGGTAAACATTTCGGTTAATAAATCATCATGGTGTGAACGCATGTTTTGTTATTTAAACTTTCTTTGTCAGATTAATATTTACCGAGATATTGAGTTGATAAATGTTACTAATTTTAAAGGGCTCCGAAACAAAAAATTCGAGACAAATAAATTTATACCAATATAACACCTCATTTTTATTAATGCATTTTATAAAGCATGGTAAAATAAGCATGTTTTGTCACTTAAACTTTCTGGCTCAGATTAACATTTACCGATATATTGAGCTTTTTTAAGGTAACATGGCTCAAAAACTGAAAACTGTAGGTTAGGTTAGGTTTGTTTTATGACCATGTATAGCGGAGCGAGTGAAGCGATCAGAGCGTCAAAATGCTTCCTTAAAAAATAGAACATCACTCAATCTAATTTAGCCTAAAAATGGCAAACATTGAAAAAATATTTTTTTGAACCCCAATATCTCGGTAAATGTCGCTCTAAGACAAAAAGATTAAAGAACAAAACATGCTTATTTTAGCGTAATCTATAAGATTCAATGTAATAACCCAGAAACAGCAAAAAAAAGTGTTTAAAATTTTTTAAGCCAGAAACGGCCCCTCCTTAAGTCCTGCGTTTCGTCACAAAGAGAGTTCTTTTTTATATTTTTATGAAACAATCGTTTATCAATTAACTTTTTGCAAAATAACTGATTTATAAAACAATTTATTCGTGAAGTGATCATTTTTTAAATGAAACTTTGTCTTTCAATATGTTTATAAGGCGTCAAAGTTACTAAATGTATATTTTTCGAGTAATTATTTGTAAAATGAGCATTTTAAGGAATGACTGGTTTGTGAAATAAATAGTTTGTCAATCGTTGTTTTATAAGTGATTACTTATATGTAAAAAGTTGTTTAGCAAATGATGATAAACCCAAAATATCACCATCATATTGTGTTTACTTAGCGATGTGTCGATTGACTTTTACATGACAACTTGTTAATTTTACTACATACCGGGGGGTAATTCGACCAATTTTAGAGAGATGATAGAGATCTCTTCATTTCATTGCCATTTGTCACTTTTGACGGTTCCCTACTTGGCAAGTGGCGATATCCCTAGAACATCGCAACTTAGTCAATACGGTCGCACTTAATTTGCCTTTCCTTTGTAAGTGACGGCATAAATAACAAGCGCATACATTAACTTGACCGTGTAGTGCGTGAAATTAGTCAGTTACGTTTTGTTCAAAACAGAAATTCATATGCATGAGTAGCATTTTTGACATTTCCAAAATTGAGATGAGATTATGTCACTTGAAGCTTATCGCATTTTAATGACAGTTCAAAGGCGATATCACTGTTATCTAATAGAGTTTTGACGTTATGCGATCTCTCAAACGGCATTCTAGAATTAGGTTCCTGTTCTGAATCCGCTCGAAACAATGAATTTTTCAATTTTTAACTTTTATTAACGTCCTCCTTATCTTATTTACCTTCTATTTTACGTACAATTCTAGATTTGTAATAAAAACAGTTTTCTATGAACAGGAATCATGATTTCAGGAAAAATCTTAATTAGTGTGATGCAGGATCGTCTTTCATTTTGTATGGGCGCGCGGTGTCATGCCAGATTAGCGTCATCTGTTGGGCATTATTTCTTTTGTCCACGCATCACGCTGAAACGGCTGGACAGAGATGGTTATTACAACGGTATAAAAAAAAAATACGCGTACGAAGTTGCGGCACCTTCTAGTAATTTGTATAAAACAGTTACCTATATTAGTTAGTTTTATTGAATTAGACGAAATTATCATTCCTAAGTTTTTTTTTGTTATTCATACTAAAAATATGACTAACTAATGTTGTCGTATGTATATTAAGCGAAGTCAAGTTTAAGGCTCTAGGCTCGTCTAGCAGAACCAGAGGAGATAGGCGTTATATTTGTAGGCCGAACAGTTCAACCATTCTCTTCCTATAAACCCATGCATATCCGCTCATAAAAAAACAAACATCTTGCCTAAAAACGACTATTCAAATAACCCATACTTACTCAAGTGGAAGGCAATTTTTCACACTTACAGGTGTATTTTACAGTTAAGGTTAACCCAAGATTGTAATAAGTAGTTACACAAAAAATAACGGTTTGTAAGGAATATGCTTCAAATATTATCATTAATACATACATGTTGAACTCATAATTTTTATAAAATGTGGTTTACCCAGGCCAACGGCATAATTATGATACGAAGTTAATGGTTATTATCATTGACGTACCGAATGATTTATTACGATTGATGATTCGTAATATGTACTCGTACATAATATTATGTATGTGTAATACTGAGTAGCTTTCTGTAGGAACAAATAACGAATACTTACAACTAGGTAATTTTTGTGTTATAATGTCTTGATGTTGTCCGTCTTTTATTGTCCGATACAGCAAACGGAAGATTATTAGTTTTGTGAACAGGCTGTTAAATTTGGACGCAGCGAGGCGAGTCCGTAAATCAAATACTAACTGGTGACAGTTATATTGCTAAAATAACTAACATGGTTTAACTAACTGAGGATAATTATGTAACTGCTAACTGTAGCGTAAATATCTGGTAAATCAAGACGCACGTATTTTTGCGTTTAGAAGTCACTTAAGCGTCCTTATAAGTTTATTCAGCAGTTTATTAAGGGATCATAGTGGGTATAAATTTACATTATTTTACATTGACACTATTTAAGCAATAGAGCAAATAAATTCGCGATTACTGACCATTATTTGATGTTGTAAGTAGAAATACAGTAATACCTTAGAATATTTTATTTATCTATTTGAACAATACATTCAGGTCAGTATTTCGTTTTTTTTTGTCAAAGTCATCAATCATAAAATGCTTCTGAATGTACTGAATCATTTTGCAAAAAAATAATTAGGTTAAAACGCTCTTGAGCACCGTAAAATTCCAGAATATTATCATGTTTGTGTTATTTTCAGCATTTCCCGTATCCTGTATCGCTGTTAAGATTTTTCCTGAAATAAGTAATGACCCATTTCCATAGAAGCCAGACTTTAAATACTATTTTAGAATTTTATAACATGTAGTAGATCTATAATATTTAAGCTTCAAGTGAATAAACTGCTAACTTTCCACACCAGTGGAAAATTCCTCATTAAAAAGAGTGCTACACATCTTATTAGGTATATAGTCAGTCATGTGGCATTTTAGTAGTACCTAAGTCATGATCCTGTATTATTTTGATATTTTCAAGCGTCGTTGATTAATATCGTATCTCAAACGTGATGAATATCCGGCGACGGATCTCAAGACAAAAGGTTTTACGTCCAGTCGGCGCTCGTTAACGCAAGTGGCTATAATCTCGGCGAGATAAAGTATTGTCCCAGCACAAAGACAGCGCTACAATATGACTACGGTCGAGTGGGCATTATGCTGCCATGGCTAGAGATGGGATGAGCACGTTACTCTTTACACTTTTAAAGTTACCGCCCGTGAGTTAAGTATTTATATGTCCTTTGGGTTAAACCATGCTCCTGTTGCTCGCATGCAGTTGAGATTTAAACCTCTATATACGCCAATGATGATACTCCTTTTTATCTCATTGTACTTTTCTATATTAGTTCCATAGAAGTTGCATGTTAATTAGGTAAGTACCTACTGAAAAAATAATTGAGTATAATCGTTCATAGATCCACATTTAAGCAAAATTTTTGTAGTCTCACCCTTTATAAATTACGTTCTATTATATGCACATGTTATTTGACATACATTGACATACATTCGTTACTAATTATTCGTACATCCACTGCCTATGAAAATGTTCTCGCAGAAAATATTAAAAAAATACGAAACAACTACGTGTCCCTACACCTACACGTAATTATTTCGAACTCTTTTTTTTTCTTTTTCCTGTTTTTAATTGAAACCAGTTACGCGTACGAGTAACACCCCTAGCCCACACGGTCGCTGCGGGGGACAATGAATACGTTGTTAGGACGGACGCCCTGCCTTGAGGCGTTGTGCTGCGTACGAAATATTACATTACCTGTACTGTACGTACGCACAGGATTAACTGACACAATATAATTTGATACCACCTTTTTGAAGTGGTTTTTTTCTTTTTCCGCATTCTTACCTGTTTTTGTTTAACTTGCCATGTTACGAGTAGCTCGTTCGTGTTAGACAAATCTTGCAAGGAAGAACAAGTGGCATACAGCATGCAAGCTGCATTAAACGCTTACACAGCCCTTACACAGTTTATGAGTTTTAATAATTCATATGCCTTTATACTGTCTGTTTGCTACTTGAGTACCTAAATTACTTCGGTGACAATAATAATTTGAATATAATATGGCATCATGGAGCATGCCCGATGAAGGAGAAATTGAGTTTTTTAGATTTTTTTTGGTAAGTACTTTATGGATGTTAAAAAAAACACAGTTGCCAATAAAAACTCGTTACAAAAATCCTTTTGACAAAAACTTATTTTTAAATACTAGCACTAGCTCACACAGTGCGCCACAAGGGACAATGAATACGTTGTTTGGACACATATGTCCTTTAGTGCTGCGTGCGAAACATGGCATTACTTGTACAGACGTATGAACAGGTAATAACGTTTACTCGTAATCCTAAGCGTTATTCTTGGTATAAAAGTTTGCTTGAATGCAGTCTCACTGACATAGCAGTGTTTGAACAATACAATTTTTAACCTCCGATCGAAAAGGAGGGGTGTTATAAATTTATCCTGTGTACCTATATGTTTGTTTGTGGCATCATTGCTCTCAAATGGATGAACCAATTTGAGTGCAGTTTTTTAATAAAATCTGATCTAATATGATGGCTCTTAAAACCATGTTTCGTGGAAACAAAAGAAGCCGTCGCTAAGTTATTCAGATTTTATTGGAACAAGTGTCAGGATCGCGGTAAATATTATAGCTAAGAAATCCAAATATCATTCTGTTGAGTTTTAGTATTAAGTATTTTCTGCGTCTCATTAAATTGAATAGCTACTTGCATCGGCGGTTTTTTAAAATAGATTTTTAACACATTTGACACCATCAACAACAAACCAATAAAATAGTACTGTGGCGGTTTATCGAAGATCAAAAGAAAGGACCATCTGTGGTCTCCGAGGCATCGTTATAATTAACACCGTTACCTTGATCAGGGCTAAATTGGACGTCTAATGACAGGCGCTAACTGGAATATTAATGCATATTAGGTCCGTCGTAAATTACATCGCAGCCTGCAGCTCAACATGCATGCAATATCTCGCTCCACTGCTCACAGCGGCCGGCCAGTACCTACCTCTTAATAATCAACTGAGCTCAGTTATAATAGTAGCATTTTTGGGAATCAAAATGATGAATTCCCTATTTAATTAGAGTTACTTGGGTTTCTGTACCCAAAGGATGCTAACGGGACGTATTGCTAAGCCTCCGCTCTCTGTCTGTTGCGTCGGTCGCAGGGATCTTTCCAACAGTTTTAGGTAGAGACTTAGATGAAATTTATAATTTAACAACATAACTTCGCATAATACGCATTAATTATTATAGCCGCTATAAAAACAAATACCGAAAATAAAAATAAAATCAAAAATAAATGGGATTCCCAATACAACAAATGTGTGTTGACAATGTTTTCGTCATCCCTGCACGTCTAGCATAACTGTGACACGCGACTCTTTCTCATGCGAGAAATATTACCTATCTCTATCTTTACAGTACTGTGAGAGAGTGACGGGCGATGCTATGTCCCGCGACAAGAGTCACGAAGCCAAATTGTGCTAGACGGGCTGGTTAACAACATGCTTTTTTCTTATATTTTTCCCTATCATTCGTCTTCGCGTAATATATGTAATTCCATTTTCCCTATAATATCATTTCTTACACACAATCCATCCTTTGTCTTTCTCTTCTTCTATGTCCCTCTGCATTCATGAACGCTTATTTCTTCACGTAATCACTTGGTTATTATCTCTACGCATTACGTTCCCATTCCCACCCCCCTAGGCGGCTAGATAGCTCAAAAACTTATACCTGATTAATCTCAAGCAACAGTTCATTAGGATTGTATTTTTACCGACTGAGGTTCACAATCCATAAAATAGCATGGAAATACCTACTTTTTTACATCAGTGTTCATGTTAGGTAAATAAAATCACAACATTGAACGTTCATTATTCACGTATTACAAGTCCATTTGTCTGACTCCCTGACTTACCAGTACCTAATAGTATGTATGATTTATAATACTACGCTCAACTTTGGGTGGCCAGCCTCTATTAACTAGCACCGCCCGTTATGCCTAATTGAAATTAAGGCTATAACTACTCGCAAACTAGTTAACAAAGCGTCAAGCTGTGCCGCTAATTTTCTTATATTTACACAACCTACACACGCTATTCCTCTTGCTTGTGGTATGGCGACTAAATACAATTTTAAAGAGAGGGATTTCACTGTAGTTAGCTACTGGTTGCAAACGGTAGAAAATATTTTACACGTGACAAAGAATCGCGAGTCAAAGTTGTCATTTCGGGCCCCAGAAAAAACAACGATGTGATCTTAAATTGCTTTAACCGTAGTTAGTAAGTGCGACGCATAAAGCACATATCAGTCTGTTCATCGGCTCAGGTACGTTCCAAAATCAGCCTAGAAAAACAAAACTAAGTAGATAAAGTTATAACGAAATCAAAGCATATAATATAGGAAAATAATGTTATTAACTTTCGTGAGAAGTATTTAAATATTGTATTAAGCGGTTTAGAAAGTTATCGCGTGATTGTACTGGTAGCAGTCACTGGTGAAGAGTTCTCTATACGAGTTTGAAACATGTCGGGCCGTTTCTGACAATTTTATGTGAAAGTAGCCGCTAAATACAATATTCATTTAAGGAAAATTTAATTAATCACCAACACTTGTATGTTGGCTATATCAGGACCCAGAATCGAACTCAGAATGGTGATACTGTAGTGAGAGTGACACATAAAGAAAATATTTCACAGCCTCTCACAGGCACCTGAGTGCATCCTGAGTTCTAATCCTGGCAAGGGCAAATATTTGTGTGATGAACTCGAACTGGATTAAATGTTCATTGTAGGTTATGCGGAATGTATGCACTTAGCTATATCAAGAGTCCGAGACCCAAAAAAAAAACCAAGACAGCCAATTTGTGATATTATTTTGCCCGTATTGCGACGCATAAAGCACATACTTCGCAGTCTGTTCCGCTCGGCTCAGGTGCGTTCCAAAATGAGGCGCCGCCACGCAGCGCTCCTGCCGGAATAATGCCGCTTTGATTTACTAGCTGTAGGTATGAGTGTCTATGTCTATATAATCTAATTATAAAAAATATTTTCAACCCGCAATGATGGTGTTGTATTTTTTACCACGTTGTCTTTTATTGGAAGTTTCAAGTTTTACACGCTACGACAGATAACGATACCAAATGATAAGGCTATTTGGGAAATTTATGGCTTTCTGTGTGTTAAGTTTGCAGTTATAAATAGTAATTTTACAGATAATCACTTATCAATGTCAACTAGTAGTGTAACCACCGGTACCGGAAACATAATAATAAGAAGATTTCTCATACCTTCTAGGTACACGGAACAAAGCCACCACTACATAGTAAAGGCTAAAGGTAATAGTACTTATGGTCACGCAATTTCGCGGTCTGTCTTTCACAGCGTTGAAAGGCGGCTCATAAACATTCCTACAGAAAATGCTGCAGCCTTCACCTTCCACTTTTGTTGGACAAAATTGGCGAACGTTCTTAGCCAGTCGTAGCGTCGACACGCTTCTATCAGTTGCGTCACCACGCCCCACGACCAATGGCGACCAAGATACGGGTCTCAAGCGGCTTTTACAAATATATAAGGAAATAACAATCTAAAATATTTTAATATAAAGCTACAATAACAGAATCTATTACCTACGTAATGGCATTAAAAGGAACATTATCTTAACAATAGATATAAGAATTTCTCATTCCTACTAAGTACCTACGTAGAAATAAGCTCACCGTAACTCCATAGTAAAGGCTAAAGGTAAATATGGTCACGCAATTTCGCAGTCTGTCTTTCACAGCGTTCAAAGGCGGCTCATAAATATTTCCAGTAAAGAGTTCTCGAGTTGACCTGACTTTTTAATTAGACGGTACATTTGCGATGATAATGAGTTTATTTTTAAGGTATTGCACGTAACGACACCAACAGTAATAACTGTGACTTTGATTGGTAACTTAATTACACTATGCTTTTTAATATTCTTTAATTTTGCTTCAATGCTTATTTACTGTCTTCTTCAGTATTATTATAGGGATCTAAAAGTAGCACTTAACTTAATTAGGTTCTATATATTCGTAAACTGTAACTATTATAAATAACTTGAAGATACTGTTGAATATTGGTTTTTAAGTTTTTATACATAAGGATTAATACCGGGGGTGGAGGGGTAACAATGGAACAATAAGGGCGAAATTAAATGGCATGGCTTCTTTGCAGAAACAATATTTTACAAGATTTAAATGAGTTAACTGCTGTAAAGTAGTGCGGTAAGATGTGAATATAAACGTATCCACATAGAGGTTGCAAAGGTGTAAAACCTTTCAAATAAACAATCGAAAGATCGACACACAAAGCATAAGGCAAAATTCGAAAGGTTGATATCTTTGTATCAATAGTTTATTATACAACTAGCGACCCGCCCCGGCTTCGCACGGGTGCAATGCTGATAAATTATACATGTATTATACATATAAACCTTCCTCTTGAATCACTCTATCTATTTAAAAAACCGCATCAAAATCCGTTGGGTAGTTTTAAAGATTTAAGCATACAAAGGGACATAGGGACAGAGAAAGCGACTTTGTTTTATACTATGTAGTGATATATTAAGGGATAGTCTTACAAACTAAGCAATGCTTATAGATAACATCCATGACCAATAACACATATTCGAGTTCATCACAAAAATATTTGTTCTTACCGGGATTCGAACCCTCGACCGTTGGCTCAGTAGGCAGCTGCACTACAAACTGCGCCAACCGCGCCGTCCAAAATGATATAAGTATTTCAAAGTGTCAGAGAGAATAGTGGTGATATTCCAACGCACGATCATTGTTTGATATAGTCATTAATCTAAGTATAGAGACAGTATAAGCCGTGTTAAAGTCCGTTTAACAAATAGCCTAAAATAATGAAATATAAATTATAGCAACCTGTAAAAATCCGGCGGTAAAATGTGCCTTAATTACGTAATAATTTACTTTGAAACCTTATTTGAAGCACCGGGCGGCCGGCAGAAGGGTGAGCCATATAATTTATGTCAAGTGTTAGTAATATAACGATCATTTTGATCAGATTGACCGAAGGACCCACCCCACGTTATATGGAAAATAAAGGTAGAGCAACGCATCGAAAATTAAACCGACGAAAATAAATTCTATTCTAAGACTATTACTGTAACCTGTATATTTAACAGAAATAAACATTTTTCACTTTTATTTTTTCATTTTTTCTAGACTTATATGATTAAACGGGTCTAACGCGATATTTCTTATTTACCTTCATAATCTAACCCGTTAAAATTTGTGTTAATTATGAGTACAAACCGCGAGAGTATAAAGTGTCATATTATATGATTAAAATTCATGAACTATATGAAAGTAACTATACGTGTGCAATTTTCTAGACGTGTGATGAGCTTACAAAATTCATTAGTTTTTTAATGACAAACGCGCCGATGGATCGCTTGAAGTCGCCCATGGAAACTTTCAACGAGGGGTTACTATTACTACTAGGAAGTATCGCTATTTTCTTGCAGGTTTGAAGGTCGTATCGGTCCGGAAATACCGTGAGCGACAGTTCATTACACTGTCTAGCTGTTCCGTCGACTCTTCATGGATCCCATCGTCGAAGTTATTTGACAGTCGGTGTTGCTATTTAGATCTCATACAATTTACAAGTTTTCTATTTACTGTTGTGCCATTCGAGTAAGAAACAGAATTTTATAATTAGGTTATTATTTACTTAGAACTAATAAATTAATGATAAAGAATATCTTGATTCAGATATCGTCTATAAGTTCTAATAACTAAAGTTTTAATTGGAACTTTCTTGGTAACTAAGATAGTTAGTGCAAAGGAATCCACTGTGAACGTAGTTATTTTTAACTACTCGTTATATCTAAGGATACACTACCGTATCGATTTAGACCGGAAAGCACGTGCAACCATCTACCACAGAATGGGCATTAAAGAGGAAAAAGTTTCTTCTGCTGCTAAAAAGACAGCACCTTTTGAAAGAAAGAGAAATAACACAGATTCACTTAAAAAATAAGAGATTAACATTAAAATATATCATATCAAAATTAACATCTCATTTAAAAAAAGTGATAAATTAAATGTAGGTATAAGTATTAACTTAATTTTTTTTTTCATGAAATTTCGATAAATTTGCTATTTAAAATTCTATAGAAAATTGTAGATAAAACAATAATCTGTTATTACTTTTCAAACGTAGGCACTACCTATCCATCTATTAATAATTAAACAACTAATTTGATTTCATTAGGATGGTTGTCATTGATGTCATTGAAGTAATAAATAACAATCCATCACTGTCCCTTTCAGCCTCAGTCAAACGTTGCCCAATTAAGGATTTAGCTTTATCTTTATTTAATTATAGCCTGAATATTAAAGAGACTAAGTTGCTCGTTTAATTATATTTTGTCAGTGTAGCCTTGGTTGGAGGGAATTAAGCTTTTATTAAACGAAACCTTTGAAGCTGCGTGTTGTCTCTTGGTTAAGTTAATTTAGGTACAAAATATTTTCTTCTTTCCTTTATATATGCAAGTACGAAAAATTGGGCAAGTGCGAGTCCGACTTGCGCATGAAGGGTTCCGTACCATAATCTATAACAAGTTTGTTGTATGGGAGCCCCCTTTAAATATTTATTTTATTTTATTTTTAGTATTTGTTGTTATAGCGACAATAGAAATACATCATCTGTGAAAATTTCAACTATCTAGCTATCACCGTTCTCGAGATACAGCCTGGTGACAGACGGACGGACGGACCGACAGCGAAGTCTCAGTAATAGGGTCCCGTTTTTACCCTTTGGGTACGGAACCCTAAAAACAACCAAATCAGTTTTATAACTAAATACATGGGTAAATCTTTTTCAAATTAAAACCCAGTTCGATTTTCACATTCTATAGACAACGTTTGCTTCAAAAAGTATAGGTAAAACGCTCTACTAAAGTTCTTTCAAAATCTATGTTTATAGTGAGAAGCCTAGTAAAGACTGGCAGAAAATCAGCAAAAAAACGTAAGCATACCTGTGCTAACTTGGGGCACTTACTAGGGATTTGATATCGATAAAAAATATTTCGATATATTAATACATTTCATTGAAAATTCTCGATTACTATAAAAAGGTTTGTTATTATGTCTGATAAAGTGGATATTTTCATCTAGACGGATATATTTAATACTGAAGAATACTACTTAATTGTTTTTGGTTTTAAATGAAGAGAAATAATATATTTATGTTGATTAACATTTAGATGTTGACAGTAACATCGATATATTTTTTGTCGATAAAATATTTTGCGACGTCACTTTAGTGTCAGTGCCCAGAGCTAGCACAGGTATGAACATAAGTACCTACTTTGGCATATGTAAAGAGATAGTTAAGTTTTTGTGGGTTTTTTGGGCCTTAAATCCTTGAAGATAAGGCAAGATAACATGCTGCTTACTGTAAGCAAGTAGTATTTCACGCGGTGATTCCGACTGTCCCTACTCCCTAATATGAGTTGCTCAGTTGGTGCACCTGTTGTTTGTGTCCAACCCAGGAAAAAAATGATCGACTTCACTATTTGCCCTTACCGGGATTTGAAGCGTTAACCGCGTCGTCTTTAACTTAATAAGTGTCATCCTGCACCAAATTTTTTCTCGAAACTTTCAATCTTCCGGGATCAATGACGGGCGCTCCGGCATTTTCATCGCGTCAGCACTACGTCATATCCCCGTCGGTTTTATGCGAAGGCCTGGGAGGCCAGTAAATAAAATTGGAGAATCTCTTACCGTGCATGTATCAGTCAACCATAATGAAAATTTATGGCCCAGCGTTTGAGATCGATATATTTTAGAACAGAATGGTCGTTGGGCTAAAATCAGCAACTAAGACAATAAATATACGCTTGAATAGTTGAAAGGACGAGTACAAAAAATCCAATATGTTCTCGCCGTTGAGGTGAAAAGTTGTGATATCTCGTGCTATTGAATCCCTTACTTACTACGCTCAGAATTCTAACTTGGAATCACTCGTTTTTCAATTAAGAATCCTTCACTTGCTCGGGAATCAAAATCAGCACTCGGAGCAAAAAACAACTTTGCTCTCTTTTGACACAAATAAATATTGTATAACATCTCATGCTGTATGTATGTGAAATGTAAAGCAGTTACAACGTCTAGTTCCCGTTTTTTTATTTCCCTCATCAAATAAGGAAATATCGACTCCAACAGGAATTCCGTAGTCTCCGAAGGAAAGCCACAACATTTACAAAGCAAACTGAAATGCGACAAACGCCGTGAACGTTAGCGGCTGTAATTTGTTTCGAGGCGGCACTTTTGAACTTGCTGAGTAAGGCAGCGAAGAAGTGGAAATAGCATTGCTGTAAATTTAACACTACCTAAATTTTCTAATAACACCATATTTTTTATGGAAGCCTTTCAAATAATGTGCTTCGGTATTTTTTATATTATTAGACATGGTTTATGACTCAAACTGTTCGTATGCCGTCCGTGATGTCTTTACTAAACTTAAAAAATACATATTGGTAGGTAAGTAGTGTGACCGTAATACCCTCGTGCTTATGGTCCCGGCATTTATGAACATACCTACATACGTAGGTACCTACACTAACATTAATAATTACGAGTAAGTGTACCTAGGTAAGTAATGCTAATATATCTATCAGCTGCTATAGACGTTCGTGCTGAACTTAGGCCCCTAACGGTCCAGCCCAGCTATGATTTCAGTCTTAGCGGCGAGCGGGAGCGGTGTGCGGTACGTGTCTCGCTTACTCGTATGGCCGTCGCACTCGAAACTCTCGCTCAACCGCTCGCCGAGCTGCTTTCCGCCAAAAGACGGGGCATGTTCGTAAGAGTTAATCCTAATCATGAGGATGTAATTAAACGAATATCGCTTATCATACCTGTAAAGATACTGCTTAGAACTAAAGATATGTAATTTGCACATCTGGGGGCGCGATAGTGCCCTCGCCAAGTCGAGCAACGCGCACGCCTGCACGCCGTTGCATACTTTTCTGGAAGCCATTCAGAAAATTTTCGAACTCCCTGTTTCATTTCTTTAAATCTATATATATAAAAGAAGAAGTCCTGACTGACTCATCAACGCACAGCCGAAACTACTAATGCTAGAGAGTTGATTTTTGCACAGTAGGTTACTTTTATAACGTGGGCTAGGGGTAAGAAGGGTGGAAATAGAAGGGTAAAATGGAAGAAAACTAATTTCAGCGTTTTTGAAAATTCACCCCCTGAGGTGGTAAAAAAGGGCTTAAAAGTTTGTATGGAAATTAAGTATTTTTTTGAGCGCGGGACTTGAATTTTTGTGTAAAGGTACACTATTAGAATACAAGAAAAGTAATTTCAGCGTTTTCAAAAATTCGTCCCCTAAAAGGGTTGAAAAGGGGTTGAAAGTTTGAATCCATTAGAAATTCCTTGAAACTTCTTATAGTAGGAGAGCCGAAGAGGGGATTTCGGGAGTACCTAAAGCGCGGCAGATTAATATATAGGGGGATACCTTATACCCAGTTAAGTACTTCCACCAAATATGAGCCTGATATATATGGCCGCCCGTCAAGGATAAAAGATCAGATTAGTAAAAAAAATAGTTCATCTGAAATTCTCGAGCGCGTCAGATTAAGGTAGGGTGAGTTAGTTACATGCTAAAACGTGTATATTCCTCTAATCTGACAATTTAAAGGTGACGTAAAGAAGGCGGAGGCTACAAAGTTGTAAAAAAAAACTTCATCTCGACATTCTCGAGCGTGGCTAATTTTTTTTTTTATTTAAAAGGGAATGAATCAATGATAACGGAAAATATATAATCTGACGATTTCCACTAGCCGAAGTAACAAAAATTCATCGATAAAGTATAATGCGTGCAGTTACGTGATGCCTGTATTCCACTCTTGGTTTCTGTTGCCAATGACGCCATGACAGTTGATCATGTTGTTTACAACACTAAAGTACTAGCACTATTAATATTTATAGTTGCCGGCAACTTTTAGAACAAAAATGGCAGATTTGCGCATGTACCTACATTTGTACGTAAATCGGCTACTGCGCTGTCAAGATTATGCTCTAAAAGTTTGCCGGCAGCTGAACTATGAGTGATATTAATATAAAGTGTGTATTTTGTGGTAAAACTACTTTACAAAAAACAATTAAGTAAATTTACATTAGAAACATAACAAAAATGTGTAAATATTTTAGAATATAGTCGGAGAAAACCAGTTCTCCGAAAATCCCGAACAACATACGATAATCTTGAACTTTCGAGAGAATCTTCATTAAATGAAGTAAATCACGCACAGTGCTATAAATTATTTATAGCAATAAAAACACCGCGAGTCTTTCAGTATTTACAACAGCGGCAACGTATAATGGAATATGACAGTGCATCGGAAGTTTCTGGGAATAGCTCCGAATCACATGCCCCTGCTTCTGGGGAGTGCTCCGAGTCACATTTTCCTGTTTCAGGAGAGTGCTCTGAGTCACAAGTTCCTGTTAATTTTTTTAATTGTCAGATTAGGCGAATCCCTCCAGATAATCGTCAGATTATGAGACAGCACGTCTAGGGCATAAAGATGAACCATATATATCTTAATCTGCCGCGCTTGAGTATTTCAAAATGGCGAATTTTTTTTGCACATTCTAATAATAACTGCGAGTTTGCGTCACATCCAAATCGTCAGATTATTATATAAGAGCTTTTTCTTAGGTTCACTTAACATCCCCTTAGAAAATCTGACGCGCCCGATGAAAAATTTTTTTTTTCATTTTCAACCCTCAAGTACGACCACCCCCATCATGGAAACAATCAGTTTAACATGCGTAGGTACATCTTTAAAAATGTGTAGGACATGGATGCTATCAATATCTGACGCGCTCGAGTATGTCCATGCAACAGTTTTTTTTTACATTTTTGAAAATCTGTAGCCGCTCCCCCCACCGATGAAAAGGTATATCTTATATGACATTTTTTTCTTTTTATCATCTAAGCTTCGCAACCCAATAGGTCTCTATGACGCTCGAGTGAATCCCGAGTATATAAAAGAAGAAGTCCTGACTGACTCATCAACGCACAGCCGAAACTACTAATGTTAGTGAGTTGATTTTTGCACAGTAGGTTACTTTTATAACGTGGGCTAGGGATAAGAAGGGATTTTTGGAAATACCTCCCCTAAGAGGTTTAAATAGGGGTGCAAAGATTGTATGGGGTACAAGTTTTTTTTTAATCTAGGAACTTGAAACTTTGTAAAAAGGTATTAAAATAAAATGGAAGATAACTGATTTCAGCGTTTTTGAAAATTCACCCCCTAAGGTGGTAAAAAAGCGCTTAAAAGTTTGTATGGAAATTAAGTATTTTTTTGAGCGCGGGACTTGAATTTTTGTGTAAAGGAATAGAATACAAGAAAAGTAATTTCAGCGTTTTTGAAAACTCTACCCCTAAGGGGGTTACAAAGAGGATGAAAGGTTGTATGGGGTATAAGTTGTATTTTAAGTTAGGAATTAGAAACTTTGTAAAAAGGTATTTTATTAAAAGACAAGATATTTTTTTTTTAAACTCATCGAATTTAGTAAAGTTATTCGTTCGTAGATGTACCTGATTTTATAGTGATACCGCGTAATTGGAGCTAATTAGCCGAAAGTATGATTTCAAATTAATTGATTTGAAAGTATGATTTTAAATTGTTAAATGAATAAATACTTATGACTTATGAAAAAAAATAAAAAAAGGCCATGAGCGAGTCGGACTCGCGTACGAAGGGTTCGTTACTATGTATTTCGTAAACAACTGCAAAAAAAGCACGCTAAGCAATTTCAACATTACTTATAGATCTGAAAATAATAAAGATGTAAAATTTTCAAGATAAAGGTTCCACGCGGACGAAGTCGCGGGCAACAGCTAGTTTTATTATATTTAATAAGCATATTATACATAGTCGGATAATTATTATCACGAAAGCCGTTAATGCATCAATGCTATCGGCTCATAAGCTACTTACTGCGTGGCAAACATTGCATGTAATTTTTTTATATAAATATAAAAGTATCTGCTCTAATCCTTTATAATCTTTTCCACAGCCGTCTTCCAAGTTCCCTCCATTAGCAATAAGGCTCGCCTGGCACGCGACTCGCTCGCAACTTGTTGCAACTTGCACAACTCGCTCCTTCTGCCCAATACTTAGGCATTCCAACTTCATCCAATAAACTGAGTATCGTTCAAACACAAAGGAGTATTACTTGTCCGATTTATACGTTAATCGTCTTATAAACTTGTACCAGTACAGTAAGATATAGATACATAGAGACAGATCAATTTTAAATCAATTCGGCAAAATTTTAGAAAAACTGGTCTTATCAAATATTTACAACATTTTAAATAAAGGCATTCCACCTCAACAGCACGGTTTTTTACGGGGTCGGTCAACGGTTTCAAATCTAATCGAATTTACTAACTTTGTCCTTCGAAGGATGGAGAGGGGGAAACAGGTGGACGTGATTTATACGGATTTTGAAAAGGCTTTTGACCGTGTAGATCACGTCATCCTGCTTCGCAAACTGTATTGGCTGGGACTAAGTGGTGATGTTTATCGCTGGATATCGTCATATGTAGTTAACAGGCGCCAGGCTGTTGTGCTTGGCGGCTGTAGATCGGACTACGTAAACGTTCCTTCTGGTGTCCCCCAGGGCTCGCACCTAGGACCTTTGCTGTATAATGCTTATTTATATGATATTTATACTGTATTTTGCAACTCTAACTTCCTAATGTACGCTGACGATAAAAAAGTTTTCCTTGATATTAACCAGGAGAGTGACTGCGACAAAATTCAGGCTGATTTGGATCGATTATCAATTTACTATATTACTAACAGGATAAATGTTAACGTAAATAAATGCGCTCAAATTTCATTTACACGTAGTCGTTCTCCGATATTACGTCAGTATCATATAGGAGGTGAGTTTATTCAACGAGTAAACACTATTCAAGACCTAGGTGTGACTTTGGATTCAAAATTAACTTTTGAACAGCACATCGATAAAGTAGTCGCTAGGGCTTATCGTAATCTGGGTTTTGTTTTCAGGGTGTGCAGTGATTTTCACGATAGCAATTGTATAAGTAGTGTAGAATACGCCAGCTGTATATGGTTCCCCCAATATGTCACGCAGAAAGAAAAAAATGAAAAACTAAAGCGCTCATTTTTGCGTCATTTAAATTATCGTGTCAAAAAATGGGATCCAAGCTACGAGTCTATGTGCAGCCGCCACCACTTACTGAGCCTGGAGGACCGTCGTATATTGCTTGATGTCTCTATACTACATGATATCCTGTCTGGTCGTATCGATAGTGCTTCACTTCTTGCCGAAATTGGCTTTCTGTGCCAACCTTCAGAACCCGGCACTCCGAACGTCGACTTTTCAGCATACCCAAGGTAAACACTAGGTATGCTCAAAACTCCCCAATTGTACGTATTCTGAGAGAATACAATTGTAAATTTAATGCCGCCGATCTATTTGACTGTTCCAAGTCGGTCTTAAAAAACCGTATTCGAAAACTCATTTTGCAAGGTTGATGATGTGGTAGCGTGGAGTTGCGTACGATAGACAGGCTTATATATTACACACACACACACACACACACACACACTTGGGGTGGTTGCTAGCTTTCTTTTGTTTTTATTTAAGTGTATATGTACCTTACCTAATTTTATACCAATTGAAATCCGATATCGTTACCTTTTCAAGGCCTCGTTAACTGCATATCTGTGGACATCTGTTATATTGGCTTTATGTTCTAGCTATAAGCATTGTTATATATGTTCTGTAATGCTGTTGATGTTCCAAATAAATAAAAAAAAAAAAAAAAAAAAGAGAAATTGTTTTTTTTTATCGTTGAAATAAATTAAAACCGACCTCTATGATTTATTTTTTTATCTGGAATACTAAAATTATATTTCGTAGTTTCGTATCCAAAATCCACAACTGTTGTATTCATTAATTTACAATAAATATTTGGAAATTCTAGGTATTGTTATTTTAGTAAGTATTTCGAATAAAACAAAATAACAACAGGATCTGCAGAAACTTGTGGGTGTGTTTTTAATTATCTGAATTTTTGCCGATCTGATCAGGTTGGTTTGCTTATAATTATCTGCATCTCTAGTATGGAGCCGACAAGTAATAATCCTCTTTATTTTCATAGAAATTATTGTATGGTGTCATTCAAACCCTAGAGGCTAAATGTTCCATTCTTGTCCCGCTTCACTCAGCTAAAATAACGTTATTTTTGAGCTGGAGATGTAGAAAGATGTACTTTATGTGCCCCGAACATATTTTTTGGGTGTCTTGTACAGTAAATACATTCTGGATGATACTTGTAAATGAAGGAAAGTGTTGATAAAAGTTTACAAAGTTCTATTTTTGTAGAAGGTGTGAACTTGCCCTTATATATTCATTAACCCTCTATTGGACTCTACAAAAGAGTTTGACCTTTACGGTGACCTTTTGCTACCGTACGCAGTGACACGTGCAACGAGCATTATTAACACTTAAGTAGCTCTCCCACTGACATTTCACTAGAATTACGGTCTTTACTAGATACATTATATGTATTTAGTTATTTTCGTTTAGACAACAGGGTGCCCGCAACTTTTTTCGTCTGCATCTTTTTACTTTATACATAGATGTGTAAAAAATATCCATGAACGTCCATTCGAAATTAAAGTAAATTATTTTTCTCTTAGGTCAGATTTAACCAAACTTTTATTTCAAAAATAACGCTTACTATCGGATAGTAATGTCAAACTAATATGGGGTTCTGTCATTATTCATACTATCCGAAAGTCGGCGTTATTATTGGAATAAAAGTTTAGTTAAATCCAGCCTGTGCCATTAAGGATGGACTATCAGTGCCTTTAAGATCACGCAGGTTTTTTTTTGTAACTTCAGTAAGGTATTTAAGCAAACGCAAATATTAAAATACAAAAACTTATTAAACACTATTTATAGAAAAGTTACAGTTTTTTAGTTAGCGCAGTAAGGGGCTGTTAGGAGGTTATTTCTTTGTAATATGCTTTGCTGTATTTACCGTTATGCCTGCCACCCACAGAAATACTAAGTACCTACTTTCAGTGCTTGCACTAGAGATAGAACATCTTCGTTACTATGCTGTGTAGAAAACAGTTACTAAATGCCTTTGCAATACAATAAATACGTTTTTAAATACATTAAAGAGTTTACATAGGTAACGTTGTGGAAATATTCTGAAAATTATAAAATAATTTCACCTCAAAATTGCCACAATTGTGAAATAGATACCAGTTTTCATACATGATGGCTTGCAAAATTGTCTTTAATTATAAAGGTATTATATTTCCAGTTAGTAAGAATATGATTTTGTGCTAATATTTTTGGTCATATTAAATAATACATAAATTTTCGTTTCATCACACAGCCTCCAGTACAAAAGGCTATAGAAACAGCACGGACGGTCACGTTCTGTTGATTGTACATCTTTAAAGCCTCTTTGTTAATGGGATTCACCCTCTTTCTTTGCAAAATTCAATGTATTATAAATCAAATTTTATTACGAAAGTCGACTATTGCTAACGCAAAAATGCTGCGAAATGCGTTCAAGGGTTTTTATTTCTGTCATAAATCATACTAATTGTTTTGGTAAGCGGTAGCGAAGGGGTTAGGATTTGTGTTACATGCCTTAAATAACAAATAATGTTACTGAAGTAGGCATGCGTGGCGGTAACATAAATAATATAAGTATGTATAAGTATTATATATTTATAAAGCAATGCTTCTGCAACTTCGAGAAAGAGGTCAACCGCCGAATCCAACTCGGCTGGGCAGCGTTCGGGAAACTACGCAATGTCTTTTCGTCCGACATACCTCAGTGCCTCAAGACGAAAGTCTTCAACCAATGTGTGCTACCAGTGATGACTTACGGCACCGAAACGTGGTCTTTCACTATCGGCCTCATCTCAAAGCTCAAAGTCGCTCAACGAGCAATGGAGAGGGCTATGCTCGGGGTGTCTCTACGTGATCGAATCAGAAATGAGGAAATCCGTAGACGAACTAAAGTGACAGATATAGCTCACCGGATTAGCAAGTTGAAGTGGCAATAGGCAGGCCACATAGCACGCAGAGCAGATGGCCGATGGGGCCGAAAAGTGCTCGAGTGGAGACCTCGGACCAGCAAGCGCAGCGTGGGACGTCCACCTACAAGATGGACAGATGACCTTATAAAGGTCGCCGAAAGGCGCTGGATGCAGGTCGCTTCCAACCGGTATATATGGAAGTCCAAAGGGGAGGCCTATGTTCAGCAGTGGACGTCCTATGGCTGAGATGATGATGATGATGAAAGCAATGCTGGTATCTCTCTCTGTGTCTTTTCATAATTCCTTACCAAATCACCTTTTAATTATGTAATGCTTTTTATATTAACCAACCTGTACAAAAAATTATTAGAAATTTAGAAGTATAAGTACATTATTTCATGCTCTTGTACTATTTCAGCAGCTTATTTGTAAGAAGATAAGTGTATTCATTACATTAAAATTAAAGTAGGCAATTAAAACTCAGCGAACGGATATGCAGATGCTTTTATACCAACACTTCGGCGTCGGTGTCGATGGTGAGTTGTATAGAGGCGGACCCAATTTAATAAAAATATTTCGTAACGCACGTTAATTAAATAACATTTAGACCTATACCTTTAAAGTACCTTTAATTAGTTCATTTAATAACTTAATAGTATGTTTGAATGTTAGCCTAATTAGTTAATGTAGAAATCCTGGGATTCGTTAAATTAATTCAATTCCATCTCCATACAACTCCAGCAATTTCTGCGCCGACACTAAAGTTTAGGTATATAAGCATCCGAATATCCGATGCCTGATTACATACCTAACTAAGCAGGAGGGTGCCCAGGTGGCTGGCCGCATTACCACGCTGAATAGCCAGGGCTATTCTTTAGCATAGGTATGAGCCAGCTTTCTGATCACCCGTCGTATCGACTAATTTTTAATTTGATTTTCCCCTGGTTTTTAGATGTAGCACACTTTATTATATCGTCGACCGTACGTTCAATTGGGGTAAGGGACAAAATACGCAAAATGAGTTGAATATACAGTTTTGTTCAGAATTTTCCGCTCTATCGAATGGTGTTTATAAAAAAAATCTAGCTTGAAAAAAATGTTCCTTACACTACTGATTTTTATGGTTTCAAAATCAAATCTGACCCACTAAAACCATGTATCTGTTTTTTATTTTAATAAAGCAACATCAAATAGGGTAACTACTGCCACCAATCCACTTTGAATAAGGTAAAGGTATTTCCAATTAACAAATTACCTTTACATGACTTATTTTTGAAGACAACCTTATGAAACTGGCTTTTACACTAATGCTTTTATTTGGCTCATGAATAAATAACACCCATACCTTAAAAAGATTGCACGAGCTTAGAAAATAATGCTCCTTACCCCAATTTGCCACCTTATTTTTTTAACAGTGTGAACCTTACACCAATTTGGTTAAGACGATATTTAGGTTTGATCTGATTTATATTAAGATTCTTTGTCCGTTACGCTAATTTTCTCGTGAGAATCAATGAATACTTATCCCTGTTACCTTTATATACAAACACATGTAACTTCATTTATTATTTTAATCTATTGTTTTTAAAGAAAGTGTTATGTTTCAATAAAAGCAATCCAACACCCGAGATGTCGGAACAACGATGCCACGCCGTTTCGCCGTCAAAATAAACATTGTTCGGTTCATGACGCATTGGTGTAAACTGTAATGTCATGTAATCTGTTTTTCAATAAATAAATAAATAATAAATAAATAAAAGCACCTTCATCAGTTTTATAATCTTTGTTTATACGGGTATCTGTGTAAACTGGATGTTAATTTTTGGCTTTACTAAGTCATTGAAACTACTAGCGTAGTTTGACTTATTCACATGCAAACTTTCACGATAAATGAAGGTATTCAAATAAATTTAAGTAGTAAGAAAATTTCAAATTTAGTAATTGGTCCACCGAAAAATGTAGGTAAGTGTCTATTTATGTTATTAGGTATAATTCGTCAGTTCGGCAAATTTAGTAATTAGTCCACCGAGAAATGTAGGTATGTGTCTATTTATATTATTAGGTATAATTCGTCAGTTCGGCGTCTCTGAACGACAGTAAGTACTGAACTCTTTGTCAGCAGCTCGTGAATCTTATTCTGTCCGTAAAGTGTTTTGTTGAGCGGATAGTTTAAAAAAGTGGGCTAAGATTGTCGAAAAAAACAATAACCAATGAAATACTGGAGGAGGTAAACGTTCTTTATTAAATGTTTTTAATTAACTTTACACATTATATGTTTAAAAATATCTCAAGGAAGATTAGATTGACTTTCCGAGGACTAGCTGAGTTGAAATTAGGTACATGAGGCCAGATAGTCAACATGGGTAAAACTTTATAGATAACTATAAGGTAATCCTACTGAGTTTGGAAATCTTAAAATCGTCTCGGTACTTGATGAATTGCAAAGGAAAATTTTCACTGTCAATTAAAAGGCATTCCTAGGTATGACACACTTTAATAGTCATTATCTGAAATTCCTCTACCGATAAGTGTTGAGAAATGAAAGGATCTAACTAGAGCTCTTGCTATTCATTGACTGACATTGATGTTGATATTGATTATACAGCCTCGTTTGACTCCTTAGGTAACAAGTTTCAAGTTTGAAAGTAGTAATTAATTATAAAATACCATATTAAATAATAGAATAAATCGTTTCGTTTCGTTTATGCATGTCGCTCACACAGGTACTATTCGTATTCTTTCGTTTATGCACGTCGTTCATAAAATAAAATTGCTGCAAATAAATTGAGTTATGTCTTTAAAATACTCGCGAACAAAAGCTATAACTACTAAAAACATATTTATAGGGCCAACACATTAGTTAATTATTTATAAAATGAAAGCCTTACACTATAGCTTGTATAAAAATCCTTAAAAAGTTCAAGTTCTAAATATCTACTATTGAAAAATAGTTTTTTGTCTCTTCTGAAAAGTGCCGTTTTTGAGTTATCCCTTATTAACTGGAGGCACTAAATTGTGAGCAACTACTATGTTGTCTAACAGGACTCCTAAAAAGTACAAATGTAAAATGATTATTTCTGAATTGTATTTAATTCTGTAACTTTTACCGTTCAACACAAGCCCTAAACTTTTCATAATTTTGCGGTATAAATTACATTGGTTGTTTATTTCAGTAGTCGATCATAGAGGCTGAAAAATAATTCATGTGACTATAATTAAAAAAAAAAAACATAAATTAAAATGTGGGTTATTCCACTCGATACAAACGTTACGTGTAACGATACAAATATTGCATGTAACGGATACACAAAAAATGCTCACGCGGTTTCAATACATTTATATACCTCTTACATTAACGTTTTAAAGATTTCCGGTGTTAAGATACGCCTTACGTCAAAGGTATGTACTTATTTATTTTTACAACGATCCCTTTACGCTATTTTTTCTTTCACACATAATCTCAACTAGTCCCTTACGCCATTTCTTCATCAATATAGTGGATACATGAATAGGTAAATTTAAGGTAAGGGACGAGACTACAGAATACTTTGTCTGTAAGGGACATCAGCAGCGAAATAAGTTGGTGTAAGGGACATGTCATTTTCTATAATATCTAAATTATTAAAACGAGCACTACATAAATAAACAGAACACTAAAATATAAGATTATGTATGAAATCAGGCCCAAAAAAGGTTCACTACAAAAAAAGTTATGAACGATTTAGTTAAAAAAAAAACTTTGTCAGCCTCTCCTGAAAAATCTTATTTTGTCCCTTACCCCAATTGAACCTACGGTCGACGATATTATTATTGAAGATAAATTTGTTACCATAGGTATCAGCCAGACGGACATTGACCTATACAGTAGAAACTTAGTTCACAAGTCTTTAAAGTTATGATATGAAACGGCCAAGACTTATTTTTTAAACCTTGGTGTAGGTTTATGGGCGTGGCTTTGCCTGGGATATGATAACTTTTTACAGCAAAAGCGTAATGAGCTTGTGAGTCTTGGGCGACAATTTTCTACCGTCTTGAAAAGAAGGCTATCTATTCGGTTGTATTATTTATTTGTTTATGTTTTAATGCATATTACCTCCTCTATCAACCGATTTGACTTTTTTTTTGTTGGAGTAGAGGCATATCCATATTCGTCCCATAAAATAAATAAATATATATCAGACAACTTCACACAAATCAGTCTTGTCCCAAATTAAGCTCAAGAAGGCTTGTGTTATGGGTAATAGTTAGTCCATGACCCAGGTACAAATATTCGAGTTCATCACACAAATATTTGCCCTTGCCGAGATTCGAACCCAGAACCGCCGTCAGTGGGCAGCTGCACCTGTCCTTATTGTGAAAGTTGCTCAGTGTGACCCTCTCCAGTACCCCGTTCACTCTTGCTCCATGACCCAAAAATACTTAGATGATACTTAACTATCAATTAACTTAATTGAGAATTAAGTATCAATTAACTCTTAGGAGATTTTTTTTCGAGATTTCGTGGCTGTCCCTATACTGAAAGTTGCTCAGTGTGACCCTCCCCAGTACCCGATTCACTCCTGACCCATGACCCAAAACTCATCCTGTATAGCGATTTCGGTGTTATTATAGTAACTCGTCCAGTTTTTCTCGGAAATACGATTTATTTCCCCTCGCTATTTTTTTGTGAAAAAGTGCACATTAAATGTTTTTATTGGGATACAATGTTCCTCGTAACTGAGTTGGTATATTTACGTCTCAATAATAATAATCCTTCTGTTGCTCTTGTCAGCACAAAGTCATACGTGTATAGAATAAGGTGTAATCAAGACATACAATAGGAAACATGCATGAAGTTGTAATTCTTAATTCTTTTAGTCCAGTCTATAAATACTAAATTTGCTCAAATAGTATGTCCCCACATTTAATAATACAGCCTGTTTCAAAAAACGAGACTTCAATTAAGATTTATTAATTTCATTTATGTACACTTAGTAGCTCATGCGCGCATTTGTGCCGTCTCACCTGCGTTAAAAAACGGAGCAGGTTCTCAGTTCGTCTTGGAGTAATTTTTTTTATGTTACGTCTCACTTTGACTCTCAGTTTTCAGTGTCCCAATCACATTGGTCAGTGTGAGACATTATGATTCGTATGAAAATCTATGATTGGTGTGTGTATTTTTGTGTAGGTATGTATTTTTTGTTGCATGTTCCCTATTGGAATGTATTTATCCTTTGCATACATTGTCTCTTGATGACTCGCTTTATGTATATGATGTTTGTTCGATACACTCCGTTGCAGGATTGAAGACTAATCAATGCTATGAAAATAACTAGCTTGAATTCCCTCGATCTAATTACGGTGATGAGTATTCGGTGCTCCTTATTTTCAATTAGTTTGTTCCTGTGATTTGAAATAATTATGTATAATATGTATGTACAACCTTATTGTACACACATAGTACACAAAACATGAAAATATTGACATTTTAAAAGAATAAGCGTGTAACCTACCAAGGATAATTATATTTATACGAGTCAATTAATGTGTAAGTAATTAAACCGAAGTAACTTTTGCGTGTAAAGAAATTATAAAGAATTACAAAAACGGCTCAGTCGACCCTTTTGAAGAAATGAAATCAAAATATGTTAAGGTTAAAATAAGCTTTGAATGAAATGTGACATTGGCAATTTAAATTCGAAGCAATCAAAGTTTAAACACAAAAATACATCACAGGCAACTTTAATCAGATAATATAAATGAAGTCGAGGCTTAGGCTTCGGTCATCCAATCAAGAAACCGTTTATCCATCCTTTAAGTTTTGAAGGGGAATCGTCACCCGCGCCACAGATGGCTTTAAAGGCTTGAAACAATCGTTATTAGGGATTAATTGCGACGACCGAGTTTCGATGCTAGTGATGGACGCGTCGCGAAAAATGGCCTGATTTTAACAGCTGTCGATTTATTATCCAACTACGCGACGTAGGGGAGGTAGATATTTTTTTATCTATACTATTATAAAATTGTAGATTGTATTGTATCTTTTTCTATGGTCATCATTTCAGAAAAAATCTTAATATCGCGATGCAACATTGTCAGTTGTTTTGTATGGGCGCACGACTCCGTGCCTACCTGGCGCCATCTGTTTTCATAATTTTCTTTGTCCTCGCATCACGCCGAAACGGATGGATGAATTTTAACCAAATTTGGTATAAGGATAGCTGGATATCCAAAGATGGTTATAGGATACTTTTTATCCGACTATGGTAAAGAAAAAATACGCGGACGAAGTTTGCTCTGACCTTCTAGTTCTATGTCATTACATGTTCTCATTCTGTTTTAAATCATGGTAAAGAAAAATGAATGACCTGCAGTTAGATTCTTACAGCATGCACTATCGACAAATATAATAAATAAATGGTCTTCAAAAAAAATTACCAAACCTATTCAAATTATGATTTAAAACATCTTTATTAGGATCCAGGAATCATATGTGAAAAATGACAAAAGGATGTGAAAAGTGTCAATAAGATGTCATGGAATATTACGACTTAAATCAACCAACTTGAACTTCACATCTCGTATGAGTAGATAGGTAAACGATCGGAGTCTCTGTTGCAAGCTATAGGTAAGTACAACTTGGAAGTTGATGGTACACCTTCCCCTTTCCTGGATCCTAATAAAGATACGAACATCACCCTGTTTTCCCGTCTAAAGCTTGTCGTGCCATGTTATCGGCGCCAAACATACCATAATTTATGCCAGCGATCGCTTTCATATATTTTCCGCTGCCGTTACTTACAAATTAAGACATCATAAATAAATTAAATAAATATTAAGGGACAATCTTACACAAATCGACCTATTCCCAAAACAAGCAAAGCTTGTATTATAGGTACTAGACGATATACATAATATATGTAAATACATAATAGATAACATCCATGACCCAGGAACAAATATTCGAGTTCATCACACAAATATTTGCCCTGGCCAGGATTCGAACCCGCCGGCTCAGTAGGCAGGTGTACTACAAACTGCGCCAACCGCGTCGTCAAAAAAGGGTACTATGGTACAGTAGGTACGGTGGAACTTTTAAATAAATTACTAAAGTATACCTGAAAACATGTATGATAGATAGATAGATTTGTTATTTGTAATAATCATACATTGTCAACATAAGCCTTATATAGGTACGAATGGTATAATAATTCTCTCTCTCCCTTGGGTTTCAACTACATCATAACATTTTTTGGAACACATCATTTCATAATTTATTAACGTTATCTACCTACCTACTTACTTTTTTCCGAATGTTAATATAATGTGCAACGTGGCAGAAATATTTTTACGTAAAACTATGTCCAGTACAGGTCTTGCGCTAAGATAAGATAAGATAAGATATCATTTATTTGCTAGAATCATGGTCATACATACATTAGGGTGTTACATAAATTTTGAGAAGTCCATCATAATTCTGCCGAATAGACGGCGTGCAAATGTGGCAAATAAAACATGCATAACAGTGCCAATATGTCATGCAATCGAATTTAATTAACAATTATTTTATTTATATTATGTGCTAATTATACTAATTCTAAAATAACCTAATTCATGTCACATTCAATATAAATTAAATACATAGCATTCTGTCTAATAACAATAACCAATAATTAATATTACACGTCAGCACAATTTTGCTTATAGTTTAAAAATTCCGTAATATTATAAAAACAGTGGCTAATGAGCCATTTTTTCAAGGTTCGTTCAAATTCTCTTCCTTCAAGTTCTTTTATTTCGTTTGGCAGAGTATTAAAAATTAAGATGCACATGTTGTAGGCATTTCTTTTATAGATGCCAGTGCGTGGCTGGTATAACAGGTCTTTGTGCACTTTTCGAGGGTTACCTGAGTACACTTCTTGACGATTTTTAAAGTATTTCGGATACCTCTTTACAAAATTACATACTTTAAAAATGTACATGCCAATTAAAGGTAAGATGTTTAGCTTCTTAAACAAGGGTCTACAGCTACTACCAACATCTTCATTTTCTATTGCGCGAATACATTTTTTATGTATTATAAATGCCCGCTCCACGTCAATAGAATTGCCCCAAAGAATAAGGCCGTATCTAAGAATGGAAGACACATGACCATGATAGGCCATAAGTGCTGAATTTAGGTAGCCAAATTGTTTCTAGCGTAATCATCTGTTGGAGTACCAGAAACGGACTAAATAATACATGTTTCAGACATGTTATGATCAAACGGCGTAACATAACTATAGTATCTATTTAAGGTTTATTATGACAAAGGTTTACAGCGTTCAAAAGCCAATGAAGAGAGCTTTCCACATCAAGGGATCTTAAGTATCACTTACCTAAATTGGACTCGACTTTCATTTACGTCCAGACCCATGTTAAAATGGACTTAGCACCGGACAACATAAGCTGGCTAGTACGAAATTTGAGCACCTGCGAACTTTATTGCTTTCCCTGGTATTAGCTATCAATAGAACAGGGTGACTCAGGAGTGAAGAGCGATCACCGAAATATAAGGAAATCGCGAAAATGGAATTAGGATATAAACCAATTTTGTACGACCTATTGTAATTTAGAAATTATGCCGCAATAAGCAATCAGCTTGTGACAATGTGACATATGTGAAAAAGTTATTCATAATTATTTTTTCTACTTTCAGTTTCTTGCCATTTTGCAGTATCAAGTAAAATAAGCGGAGGAGAGGAGGTCGACCTAACTAAGTTTGCAAACAAAAAAAGAGTCAATACTGACGTTATCACAAAATACTTACTAAGGAAAAAACAATTAAAGAACCATATTTTTATAAAATCTAAAATTATAGACCAATTATAAATTTATGAAACATATAATGTCTCATTTTTTTTTTATGTGGGTAGGTACACCACAATTTTTATTTAAGCATTAAATACAAAGATCAAAGCTTAAAGAAAAAAAAAAAAAAAAAAAAAGAAAAATTCGTCAGATCTTCCTGGAGCTAGGGTGGCGAAATGGTTAACGCGCTGGACCGGCAATCCAGAGGTACCGGGTTCGATTCCCGGTCTCTTCCCCCAGGTAGCTCCTTTTTCAATTTTTCTTTAAGCTTTGATCTTTGTATTTAATGCTTAAATAAAAATTGTGGTGTACCTACCCACATAAAAAAAATGAGACATTATATGTTTCATAAATTTATAAAACTAACAGCGCCCTCTCTCGCTTGCTCGGTCACCACTGTAAAGTGGTGCGGTAAGATGTGAATATTAACGTATTCACATAGAGGTCGCTAAGGTGTAAAAAACCTTTCAAATAAACAATGCAAAGTTCGACACACAAAGCATAAGGAAAAATTCGTCAGATCTTCCTGGAGCTAGGGTGGCGAAATGGTTAACGCGCTGGACCGGCAATCCAGAGGTACCGGGTTCGATTCCCGGTCTCTTCCCCCAGGTAGCTCCTTTTTCAATTTTTCTTTAAGCTTTGATCTTTGTATTTAATGCTTAAATAAAAATTGTGGTGTACCTACCCACATAAAAAAAATGAGACATTATATGTTTCATAAATTTATAAAACTAACAGCGCCCTCTCTCGCTTGCTCGGTCACCACTGTAAAGTGGTGCGGTAAGATGTGAATATTAACGTATTCACATAGAGGTCGCTAAGGTGTAAAAAACCTTTCAAATAAACAATGCAAAGATCGACACACAAAGCATAAGGAAAAATTCGTCAGATCTTCCTGGAGCTAGGGTGGCGAAATGGTTAACGCGCTGGACCGGCAATCCAGAGGTACCGGGTTCGATTCCCGGTCTCTTCCCCCAGGTAGCTCCTTTTTCAATTTTTCTTTAAGCTTTGATCTTTGTATTTAATGCTTAAATAAAAATTGTGGTGTACCTACCCACATAAAAAAAATGAGACATTATATGTTTCATAAATTTATAAAACTAACAGCGCCCTCTCTCGCTTGCTCGGTCACCACTGTAAAGTGGTGCGGTAAGATGTGAATATTAACGTATTCACATAGAGGTCGCTAAGGTGTAAAAAACCTTTCAAATAAACAATGCAAAGATCGACACACAAAGCATAAGGAAAAATTCGTCAGATCTTCCTGGAGCTAGGGTGGCGAAATGGTTAACGCGCTGGACCGGCAATCCAGAGGTACCGGGTTCGATTCCCGGTCTCTTCCCCCAGGTAGCTCCTTTTTAAATTTTTCTTTAAGCTTTGATCTTTGTATTTAATGCTTAAATAAAAATTGTGGTGTACCTACCCACATAAAAAAAATGAGACATTATATGTTTCATAAATTTATAAAACTAACAGCGCCCTCTCTCGCTTGCTCGGTCACCACTGTAAAGTGGTGCGGTAAGATGTGAATATTAACGTATTCACATAGAGGTCGCTAAGGTGTAAAAAACCTTTCAAATAAACAATGCAAAGATCGACACACAAAGCATAAGGAAAAATTCGTCAGATCTTCCTGGAGCTAGGGTGGCGAAATGGTTAACGCGCTGGACCGGCAATCCAGAGGTACCGGGTTCGATTCCCGGTCTCTTCCCCCAGGTAGCTCCTTTTTCAATTTTTCTTTAAGCTTTGATCTTTGTATTTAATGCTTATAGACCAATTGTTATATTTTCAATTCAAAATGAAACAGACATCTTACCGCCACCTAGTTCTTCTATCCGTAACTATCCAATGTACGCAAGAACCTCACCGCTTGGCGAAAATACTCGACGGGGGAATGACAAAAGTTTACAAGCCTTGCCACAGATGGCAGTATACTAAGTCACGGTGCGGTCTAGGGCAAAGCTCGCTTTACTTATACCGGGGGAATCCCTTCATGTCGTCGCCACTAAACTAGAGATGTCGTTGTTATAGTAAACAAAATATTGTCAATCAAATGAAAAATAAAATTCATTTCGAGTAGATTACTGTTACAGACCAAGCTGCGGTTTTGCCCTGGGATAGTGGCGCTACTAGAAACCGCTCTAAAATGTCAGTTGCGAGCGATATGTCAACACCAAAATTCAAATCATTGTTCACCGGAATGCAGCTCAATCCTTCGTTCTTCGTCTGGAACAAGTCTGGAATCAATTGTGAATTGTTAAAAAAAAACTAGACTTTCATCACTGTGGACAATTTAGGCTTTATTAGGCGAAAATTACTTGAGTGGAATATTTAGTCTTGTTTCCTCTTTGTTTAACAAATAAGTACCTACCTATTTGTTATTATTTTTGTTTTTACGTAAGGATTATCTTTACAGAAAATTATAATAAAAACCTTTAACCTCATCCTCACTGAGGGCTAAAATATACAAACGGATAGCATTTGAACTGCAATTCAGCTGCAATATTGCAGTTTGCGGGCGGTTCCGATGCCGCTTGCAGCTGGCGTGCACTCAGTCTGACTGCACTACCCTTACAGTTGGTTGGTTAGCAGTTTGAATGTAGTGCATCAGAACTGTTATTTTGCAGCTGGGTTACAGTTCAAAATATTTCCCATCTGTTTCGGCCCTAACTTTTCAAGTTATTTGATAAGTATTCGTATAGATACTCTACACTCTAGTCGGCTAAAAAAGGTTAACCTTAGCTGAGTCAACCTTTAACAACGGTAACTGTAAAGCTATCGAAACGTTAGGGAGCCTCAAATAATTAATATAAGCGATATAATCCGTTTAAATTGTTTTATATAAATGTGTAATAGTCGCGGAAACCGAAGAAAATATTATAAAAAAGATTAATTTTGCTAATTTATTTGTCAAGAAACTATAGTTAGTGAATCAGTAAATTGCTGTGTGTTTAAACTACTTACGTTTTGTTTTTCATTTATTGATTTGTACATCTTTCTGTTTATAATAGAAAACAAAAGGAGTGACGATCAAATTACCAACATTGTTTGAGTTTGACAAGGATGTTCGGAAATTGAAGGAGACATTTCTGTTTGTCATGTTACGTTGTTTTTTGTGAGTTTTCATTTCTTTGATACTACTCTGTATTGTTTTCATAATAATAAGATGTATGTGCGTTTACGCATTTGCTTCTTTGTTGCCTATACTTTAACTATACATATACTAACTGTGTCGTTTTAGCTTAGAGCGAAAAATAAAACATATTAATTTAGATGAGTGTATGAATGATCCTATTCAGCAAGCAAACTGCATGCAAATATCACAGGGTAATCAATAGAATCATCTATTTTTAATTTCAATATTTCTCACGTGGTGGTGATCAAGGATACAAATATAATGTTTTTGTTGGTCCAATGAATAAAGTTTGCCGTTCAAGTTCATTTTAGGATGCTTATCTAAGCATTTATTTCATCCTAAAACGTTTTCATTTCTCATATACTGAAAGTTGGTGTTATATTGAATCTTGGTGGTATACCAAAAGGTGGCAGGTTGAAAGTGACTAGTTTTGACTCTAGGGTAAAAAAGTAATTTGAAAAAATAATACTTGGGTCTGCATATCAAATCCAAAAGTAAGCACGGCAGTGGAACGTACAACGTATTAAAATCCAATAAATAAATTGTAACGAGTATCAAATATAAAAAATGTTTTATATTTTTTTAATTATAAACCACTTGATTACTGTGATTCGAAAATATGAATTCAAATAGGTATATTAAAATAAAAACCTTTTATCTACGCTCATATCATTAGTGCTCTAAAATGCGTTCAGAAATCGTAGGAAATGACCAGCATTATTACAACCAACTCGCTGACGCTCGTTTCATAAAACCACACTCGTGTTTTAAGGCCTCTCATTATGTATCAGTTGCATAAACTACTATTTCCGTAGAAGGGTTAAAAAAGACAACTTTTTTAAAAACATCATTCTGATTGGTTACACGAACGTATCCTGATTGATAAAACAATTAACATTAAGCATAGTTGCGCGTGTAGTTGGCTAGTGAGTAATTTTAAAAATGTGTTTTTCTATGATAATTTTTGATCACTTTCCATATTCGAATTGAAAAGTAGTATGTTCAACTCGGAACAAAAGATAACGATTTCACTCTCGCTTGCTGAGTACCAAAATCTCGAGTGAAATGAGTGCCTTTCATGCCTTGTTTATCAATATACTATTTCACCACATCTGCAAACGATCAGTGGGCGTTTTCGCAAATAGTTGTCAGTTTTCCTGTTTACTGCATCTGACGGAAATTTTAGCTATTCTGATTCCGAATACAGTTTCCTTATTCCTATTTATGTCCAAGATAAAGGTTGTGTGTTACGTCTGAGAACACACAACCTCAACGACGGCGCATAGCCGACAACAAGACTCGCATTGTTGTTCATTACTCGCTTGGGGCGAAAATTAACTTAATTAGATATCAAAGGTCTACACTACAGCGGTAACTTTGTTACCGTAATCAATTCAAATTCATACTAACGACATCAGTTTACGTTACGTCCCACACAAAGGGTAAGGGGAATGATTTTCGGTCCGTTTTATCTCGTGTGAACATGGGGTGTCATTTGTTTGTTCCGGCGTAGTACTATCTGGCTCACAGCCCCCAAAGGATTCCAGCCTTTGTTGACCACACTTCTATCCAAGATTGCAGAAAAGTTTAATTTTCTTAGAGGTGAAAATGTAAATTAGGTTCCTAAAACATGCTTTGCTGGTTTTATTTTTAATCGGTTACAAGACAAATCCTGAGACATACATTAATTTTCTGCAGACGCCGGGAAAGAAAGCCTTGCCGGGTGAGTAGGTATAGACGGGTGAGATGGATATAGTGATACGAAGCCGACAAGCCTTTTTCAAGGCTAAGACATGTACGAGTATAGTGCTTTTCTCGAAAATATGCAACGAAATAAAACAACACACCACTCACAAAAATATAATTCAGCTGTTTAGTCTGCTCATGAACACAGACGCCATGTTTAAGACAAATTACTTCCCGGTCTAGGCCTTTAATTTTGTATGAAATTCCCTTACAGATCTTTCGAGTTGTTCCGCCCGAAACGTCGTAAGTACTTCGAAGCCTGTTATAACGCAGGTAATGACGTCATTTCATTGCATGTTTGAGAAAAATATTGTATATCGTCGGCCTAAGTCGCATACCTCGTAACTCCATTTTTTTTGAAAATCATGTTTTGACACTTTTAGATAGTACTATTCTGAACGCATCTAACGGCAAAACTCTTAAATACCAAAAATAAACCGTTTACGTTTAAAAAGCAAAATAGAAAACCTCGCAACTCCCGACCGCCATTTTGTAAAAGAAATACCTCGTATCTCCCCCCCGCCACTCCCTTCAGTACAGTTTGCGATGGCGTTGTGACTGCACGTCAGTTTTGCGTAAAGATTTAGGAAGAAAACGGGTGCTGAATAACAGGTAATGTGTAATTATACATTTTGACTTCAGAGAAATTATAGAAAAAAAATAAAAAATTGAAGAAGGATAAAAGCCCGGGCCATGACAATATTCCAAACGAAGCTCTAAAAATTGGGTAGAAAATACTAATAGGTTCAATAATAACTCTATTTAAAAAAAAAATTGGATATGCAGAAAACTCCAAGGAGCTGGGGAGTCTCAAATAATTTTATTGTACAAAAAGGGAGATCCTTCCGATCCTTCATATAAACAACTATCGACCTATCAGTCTGCTACCAACCTCATACAAACTGTTCTCTATGCGAGTAAAGTTATATCAAAAGTAAAATACAATACAGAAATTAAAAAGTATATAAACACATTATAAAAAACCTAACCTAGGGTGCCGCCGTCGGGGCCCAGGCTACCGGTGATTAGGGCTGCAGAGAGTGGAACCTCCTGACGATGCGTGCGTTGTCCAGGAGTACCGCCTTTTCTATCTGGCCCTTGATCAAGCCATCTAGCGAGAGTCTCTTAAGATGTTTGTCGAGACTCATCGCTATAAGACCGTTCGCCGAAATGCGGTCACCTCGTGAGCATGATTATTATAGAAGCGTTGTTTTGTTGTTTAAGAAAAGTTGTAGTTTATAACATTTTTAGCCCTACTTAGTTGAAAAAAAAAATGTATAATTATAATTTAGCTACCCACATTTTTGAAGCCAGAAGAGGCTTTTCTGTTAAAAGTTTAATAAAAATAAATAATTTGCAAGTTTTTTATTTTTTCTATCCACAATTACCTTGTTCAGATCAAAAGCCTATCCTCTATTTATACGGATTTTTATAGCAAAGCTCTTAACTCCCGATTAGCTTTCTAAAATTTTCAAGAAAAACTCGTAACTCCAAATTTTCCAGGTTCAGGTGATTACAAAAAATAGGTTTTAGCAATCTGACGGCTAAATTTAACTTAACATTAAGTAAAAAAAAGAACTAAGCAAGTCTTCATGCAAAATTTTTGGTAATCAAGTTTTTTGTGCCTCCTGTAAAATTTGGTCAGATTGAGTTACGAGGTTTGCGATTTAGGCCGACGATATTTAGATCTTAAATATTAACCCACGTCAAAAAACGGACTTTACGTAAGTACAGAAGTTTACGTGAGGTTTGGCACCGGCTTCAATAGGTGATTCAAATGTAATCTGTACATGAACGGGTTATTTTGGCTTTTCAGTTTATTTTGAAGTCGGTTCTTTCTTATTAAAAAAAAATGTTTAGCATTAAGAACCATCCTATTGCGCGTAAAAAATAAATTGCAAAAAAACGAAAGTTACTCATAATAACTTACTAAATCTAGTCATAGGAAAACTTTTCTCATTCCGCCTTGCGTTGAGTCTGCCTGGTTAAGTATATCGGAGCAAATTACCGCCGTTATCTAAATTTCCCATTCTGTTCAAAAGTTTCTTGAAAGAAAAAACGAAATTGTCATTGAGATTGTCAAGCCTCGTAAAATAAACCTAGTAGTTGTACGCGTTGTACGCGTAAAACTAAATATTCAAAAGAGTTAAAGCTGTTTCCTACCTGCAAGAGTTATTTTTATTTCAAAGATAAGATTTAATGGTAATTAATGTATGTAGAATATTTTTGAAAACACCTCTCAAACTGCTGTTATTTTACTGTGCTATAGACAGGTTAAAAAAAACAATATCCCGTCCTCCACTAAATCCATATAACTAGAACTAACCAAGCAAAAGGAAGAATCTCGATCAACAAACAAGTATATTAAAGCAAAAACTGGCCTCTATTTTTCTTTACTAGTGCTATGAATCCTTGCCTCTTGATAAACTGAATCATTCTGGGCAATGGTTGCCAGTTATGGTATTCTCGGGAAATAGTATGGAGAGTTCCGAAAAGCCGGGGATATTCGGGAGTCTCTATACTTACTTACGCCGCCAGCATCTTGGGATCATTTCCGCCAATGACCGACCTTGGGTAGGGTTAGGCTAGTTTAGGTTCTAGGTTTTTAAGTTAATTTTAACATAACTTACTTATATTTCCCAGAACTGCAAACTCTATTTTCAGATCAGATATGTAAACGATCTTCCTGCCTGCATTCCGCATCGTTGCCTTCTATTTGCCGATGATACAACTGTTATTATAAGAGGTAGGTAGAAACGATATAGAGCTGAATGAAAACATACATAATACACTGAGAGTGATATCGATTTGGTTAGAGAATAATGGCTTATGAATGAACACTTCCAAAACTAAACTGATAAGATTTGTAACACAAAATAGAAAAGTAAAAAATAAATTGAATGCAGGCGAGGACCACATAGAACAAATAACACATACCAATATTTTGGGCATAGTTATAGATGAAAATCTTAATTGGAAAAAACACGTAGACATCGTTTCCGCAAAAATAAATAAATCCGTTAACGCCCTCAGAAAACTAAGATGTGTTACTTCGGAAAACATCGCATTACTAGTTTACCACAGCTACGTTTGTTCTGCGTTACGCTACGGAGTGGTACTGTGGGGAAATACCACTGACATACAACGGGTATTTATAGCGCAAAGAAAAAGCATCAGGGCCTTAGGCGGAATAAAACAATCGGAAACTTGCAAGCCATTGTTTAAAAGGTTAAGGATCCTAACAGTTCCAAGTTTATATATTTTTGAAATTTGCAAGTTTTTAAGGAACAATTTGAACCTTTTTAGAATAAAATGCAATAAGGGAAAACGAACAGTGACACACAAATCCTTGGTTGCTCCTAAAAGTCGGTTGCAATTAAATAAAAAAAAACTGCTATCATATGGCAATAAAAATATTTATATAACTCTATCCCTATTTCATGGACAGAATTGCCAAATAATAAGTTCTTCCCTAAATTAAAATCTTTGTTGCTCGAGGAATGTTTTTATTCACTTAATGATTATTTTAATAAAATGATGGACGTTTAATTTAATATAATTGTATCTCAATTGTGATGCGTAATAAATAGTCTTTTTTTTTCAAATTTTAGTATTTAGTGTAGTTGAATTGTATTTTGTGTAAATATAAATGTGCTTTAATTAACTATAATTGTTATTGTAATTTTCTGTTCTATATGTGCACTTTTTAAAGAAGTGTACTATAACTAATACTTATACCGTAAAACGTTTTATTGTGATGCTCTCTGATGTTTTACTGCACCAACTTTTAGTTATGAATGCACAATATGACAATAAATGATTTATGATTTATGATCCAATAAGATCATTAGTTAGCTTCGCAGAAATGACGACATGAAAGAGATACGATTTTTATTATATTTTAAGCGGGCTTTCGATAGGTGCGAGTAGGTAAAGCAAAGAATAAAACAAAATCGGTACTTGGCAATTTTGAAATTTAAGGTTAAATTACACGATTCTCAGTTTTAAATAGACGACAACGTTATTATTTTGTGTTATACTTGCACGTCATATGTATGTAGAAACAACTACCCTTTTTATTTTTCATATTGCGCAATATTTGGCTGGCTTCCTTAGGCTAAGACCTACTTACATCCGCTTCCAGCAGTCTTCTCTTTCGTACTTGATTCGTTGAAAAGGGACAAGATATTTTATATGCGTAGTTTCATTCTGTGGCTGGTTATATGACATAATGAAATGATCATAAAGAGATCCTTATGATAAACTTGTGGTAATCATATGTCAAATGTTACGTAAGGGAGGAATACTGCGGTGAGCAGGTAATAAGTGAACCTGCATTTAGATATCTGATGAGAGAAAAATCTTAAGCAGATGTTCAAGTAGGTACAATCCGAAACAAACTTTACTTGTGTGTAACTAATTATTTAAGAAAACTTACGGTTATAGTTACAATAGGCATACATTTAAACGTGACATTGTATCAAATGAGGACTTCCGGTTTGTGACTTAAGATGGCCGCATGCCTTTATGTTTAGTTGTTCGTTATTTATTCATGTTGGTTGTTCAATGTGTAGTATTGATAGCCTATTGTGCAGTGAACTAACGTATGAGTGAATGGTTAATGAAGAATTCAACTTGAAGCGTACATAGCCCTTCTTGGGTCAAGGCCCGGTAGACCGCGTGGTTTTTTGTAAATCGCTATCAATTTACAAAAAGCAAAACCTCACCGAACAACGGCATGCTCTACGAGCAAACTTGAAATTGGCGAAATCATCATTAACCTGATGGAAGCCATATTTTAAAATTAGAATTAGATTTTTGTACGCAACATATGTCCCATACTGACCGATGTGATTAGGTCACTATGTACTTTAGAAATAGGAGTCAAAGTGAGACTGGGCCGTTAAAACGATCCATAGAAAAAGTCGCGCAGGTGTGACGTCACAACTCACAACATGAGCTGTAATGTGTACTATATATAAACATGCATTTTGCAATGTAGTTCATAAAATACTGCGTTTAAGTATTTTGAGTTAACTGTGTTCATGATCTAAGTAGTATAACTAAAAGAATTAGGAATTCCAACTTCACGCATCTTCCCTATTATACGAACGCCGTTGTGTAGGAGCGCTTAAACTCAATATTTTTGATTGGATTTTTAGTTGCCCCACTGGCACACATGACCCGACTTACCAATTTTTTTGCATCCCACAGATTTCCGACGGTTTCCACTATAATTGCAGAATTATTTTTTGCTGAATGCTTCATTTGTAGAAGTGTAATTTCACAGAAAGCATTTTTTTCTGAGACCGTCAACTATTTGAGATTTTTATAAAATAAAATAAGCCTAACCTGCTATTTAAATAAAACGATTTCAACGGATTATATCGCGTATATTAATTATTTGAGCCTCCCTGACGTTTCAGTACCTTTACAGATACCGTAAACCTTTGACAACGGTATCTGTAAAGGTACTGAAACGTCAGAGAGGCTCAAATAATTAATATACGCGATATAATCCGTTTAAATAGTTTTATTTAAATGTGTGACAGTCGCGGAAACCGAAGAAAACCTAACCTAACCTAAAAAATAGAATGATATTTGCAAAAATTATGAAAAATGTATGATTATGACTACAGAGTAATTAAAATTCTGCGAAGTGAAAATTCGGTGAAATGAAACATTTAGAAAAAACAAAAACATTTGAAACAATTAGAATTTTTATTACTCATAAAAATTCTGACAAGTGAAAATTCGGCGAAATTAAACATTCAACCAAAAATTTATCTGCGAAAAGGCAGTAAGTACACGAGTCTGTACATGGTACAAAACATATTAGAGGATTTCAACGCTTTTGCATTTTGGTAATGCGGCTTCATAAAGGCTATTTTAAACTTTCTGACCGGACCACAACATTATGTTCTTGGCTTATTATAATAATACAATGCTTCACACTTTTTTTGTAGAAGTTATAGACAAGAGCCATAAACAACCTGCTGAAGTTTCCCTTCACTAGCTTATGGCTCATCCTGTACGTAGGACAGAAGCTTGGATGAAGTACCTATGGATTTGGCATACTCGTACGCGTACCTATACCCGAAAGGGACAGCAGCAAAGTACATGACTAACACAGGGTTACCAGGTTCCAAATAATTCTCCCGTTTTCCAGTGCTAGTTGTTAGGCTAACAACTAGCTAACAATGTTAGCGGTGTAAATTAGTTTTAAATGTATTATTATATTGTATGGGAAAATTATAAAATAATTACAATAAAACTTTACAAAAAAAACTGACAAAACGTAATGGTAATAGTTATTTGTTATGCAAGGCTGCAAAGTTGTTATTTGGCGCGAGTGTTGAAATTGAAAGCTGAGCGAGCGAAGGAATCTTAAATTCAAAGATAGATTCCTGAGCGTAGCGAGGCTTTCAAGACACGAGAAGCTAAATAATTTTGCAGCCATGCGGAACACACAATTTTTCACCTCACTACAGCGAGGAAAATGCAAGATTCAAGAAAAACAATTAAAACATAAAAATAATCATATTTAATTTTGCCTTCTATTTAACACATCAAATTTAAAACATAACACAAATAAATTAAAAGTAGGCCGTAATTTGTACTATCGTCGTGTATATTTTTATCGTTGAGTTTTTCTTAAGCACTGTTATTTTATTTATTTATTTATTTAAACTTTATTGCACAAAACAAAAGTCAGTACAAATGGCGAACTTAATGCCTAATGGCATTCTCTACCAGTCAACCATAGGGCCAAACAGAGATGCTTCAAGTGGGTGCAGAGTTGAAAATTAATCATTCGGAAAGCATCTAAGATACAAGTGAATAAATGTATATTATATTGTATTATTGTAGTGTTATATTATATTTGTATTTGAAACTACTTGACACATTCGTTGTGAATCTGGGAGAATGGCATTCTGGGAAGGATTAGTCACTCGGAAAGTATTTTCCATAACACTTGCTTTGGAAGTTATTGAACGATATGGGATCCGAACAAGATTATTTCGGCTTTATCTTTTTTAAAAACGCCAATAGTTTCGGCAAATTACTCGTCTCCAAATATTTATAACAAATCTTTTTTCGTTTTAATGCAGGCTTTTAGCATTGAATAAATATTCCAAATTGGGCTTAACTTTCTTGTTTTCAATATTTCTATAAAGTAAGACAACAGTATGTATTCTCCACAGAACAAATTTACGTTGTTTACGTGAATTGTGAAAACTTCCAACTTTTTAATTGTTTATTTTTTTCTCGGGTGCGTTCAGAAATTACACTCTTATGTTGCAACATTTATAACAAATAAATATTAAAATTTGTGTTGTATCTAATATATTTACTAGTCAAGCATAAAATAAAGTGTAGAAAAATAAAAACTTAAAAATCTGTAACCACAAATCAGGTTTCTGGACGTGATATTGTAGGTGTATTTTTTTTAAAGAAGTATTCAAACGTGCATATGATTTTAGCGGGCATGACCAGATCGCTCTTTATTAACGTGCGTTGATTGGTTATTCGAAGATTTATCGACTGATGACACCACAGAGAATCAAAATCGTCGTGTTCGAAATTCAAATGACTTTTGCACGCTAGCGGATAAAATAGACTTTTGCACGCAGATTTCGCCCTATAAACGGAGGTTTTCCGAGCGAGTGAGGTGAAATAGTACATTACTGCAGACGCCGGGAAATAAGGGCTTGCCGGCTGAGTAGGTATAGACGGCCGACCGTAAGGGAGGCCGTCTAGTGATACGAAGCCGGCAAGCCCTTTTCACGGCTAAGGCATGTATAGTGCTTTTCTCAAACATATGCAATGAAATAAAAAAATACATCACTCAAAAAACAAATTTTATATCGCGGTAACCAAAGACAATAAATCCGTGATTTTTCAAAATTACCGCCGTTTTTTACTGACAATTTAGGCTTGCTTCACTATATACATATTTATTATTATACTACTTTTTCGTTACATTTATAACTTGGGTTCAAATTAAAATAAGATTCATTCCAATTGAAGTTAGTACAGCGGATCGCTTATAAGATAAAACACGTTTTTGAACGAAACTTTAGGACAGACGTTTTGTCAATCAATTGTCTGTGACATCTGATCTGACTCACATTATAACCTTTCTTTCATTTATGATGTGTAAAGTTACAACAATTTGAAAAAATTATCAAAATATCACATAGATCCGCCGATCTAACATATACTCGTATATTGCATATTACGTTCTACAAGGAAACAAGAGAACAACCTAGCATTACCTATAGATATAGATAGGCAGCTGTATTCTACATAATACACACTGTTAATATCACCATGGATTTGTACATGCTAAGTGCACAGAACTTTTTAAAGGTACGTAACTATTATTTTTAAAACAGATTATTAACAAAATTTTTGACAAATTTAACTGATATTAAATGACGCATTCGACATATGGGGGCAATTGCTTATTGAAATTTTTATTGTTTTTCCAGGTACACTGATATTAGTTAGCTGTACTTCCGAAACTGGTCTTGGCTGTGATAATGTAGCTGACTGTTGATTCTGCTGAGATGGCAAAGGAGGCTGAGGATCTGATCTACCGCGTGGTGACTGTGGATCATGAATTTGGCTGTGAAAATGAAAATGAAAAATAAAAATTATCAACTGGCAGCACATATATTGTGCTAGGAGATTTTGGCGGTGGACTATGATGCTTAATGTAAACAGGAGGGTCAAGGGAACCGGGAATAGCCTGGCCGTGGATTTATGTAAATTGATGATGGTTGGGGTACATCATTTTGAGAGTTGGCTGCGTGAGGATTTGTCGCCTTCTGCAACTTTTATCAGCTTTCCAACCCCCATGCATTTTGACCATCAGAAGATTGGCAAGGAGTGTAGCTGAAATACAGCAGAAACAATATCCAGTATAGAGGTCGGGACAATCTAGTTCTTAAAACGTTGCTATTTGCTTAGGCATAAATAGAATTGTGTGGCGTCCAATTACTTGTCTTGTACATTTTCTTTTCTTGTAGTTTAGAAAGATTAAGTCTGCCATTTGTACTTTTACTTCTGTCTTTTGTGCAATAAAGTTTAAATAAATAAATGTTATAAGACTGAGCATATTTTTTTTTTTCATTCATGTATGTCTCCGTTCGACTTTGGTGGCAACAGGTTATTATACTCGAGTTTCGTCCTCGATATTAGTAACTAGAATTTATTTTACACAATGTAGTAACGCAGTAAGTGTTACCACTCATCACTTGTTTAGGGAACAAAAGTAGCCAAATATGGCAACCCCTTTTTTTTTTTTTTTTAATGGGTCCCGCGCCTTTCGCGCCCACCCCCAACTCGGCAGCTTCTTCATTCGCATTTTAGTGCTCAACCACTCCACTTGGATTCAAAGTTCGTGTTTTCGACGGTGCAACGTGCCTGTTTTCAACATGCCGAAACGGAAAAACGAGGAAAGCGTTGAATTTCTTTCGAAACGCCTGAAGGAACTCGAAAGATATTTGAACGTAGCACGTCGTATACGACGTGGTTCAGAATCATCCTCCTCGTCATCATCCTCGGGTCCCACATCGGGTTCCTCGTCGTCATCTTCGCAGAGAGAGCAGATAATTCCGGATTACCAAAATGGTTAGTATTTAAAACTACCCCCATATTTTTGTACAAAAAATAATAATGCATTCAGGGTAGCCTATAGGGCTATTTCGCCGCATTATAAACCCATGTATTCAGATCAGTCTGCGGGACTGTTTCGCCACATGGTACTTATCGGCATATATACAAAAATAATGCACTCAGGGTGGTATATGGGACCATTCCGCTGCATTTCAATAAAAATGCCATGTTATTTGTACATCTTTTTTTTTAATGCACCCAGGGTGGTCTATAGGACCATTCCGCCGCATTTAACAAAGATATCATGTACTCAGATCAGTCTGTGGGACTTGTTTCGTCACATGATCTATCTTGCCTGGCAGCATAGCGCCTTCATGTATATACATAAATATACTCTCGGCTTCCAGACCGTGATGCAGCCGCACCCACACACGAAGATGTACAGCCCGAGGCGCCACCGCCGCCACCTGCTGTTGCCCCACCCAGCAACGCCAGAGCCGCCGAGCAGATCGCTGGTCCGTCAAACATAATACCACCGATAGTGCCCATGATTCCCTGTACTGAGGAAACGGGCGAATCAAATGAAGATGGTACCGGTCAATCTGAATTACTAGACATATTGGGCGCTGATCCTTCAGTAGCTCAAGATTTCGGTGACGAAATTAACAAGGAAGTGGCCAGCAGATTTGAACATATAGCCACAACAGGTTTAGAAAAGCAAGTAAGGCAGGAGTTGATACAAAAGTTTTTAGTGCCTTCTAACTGTACAAAGATAGCTGCTCCGATGCTTAACGCCGAGATAAAAGCAGCGTCAGGAGAAAACGGGGTGAAAAGAGACAAAGCCATTGAATATAGACAAAAACAGCTTGCAGCAGCCATCGCTGGTATTGGTCGTATCCTGACATCTCAATTAAGGAACAAGGAGAACAACAACCTTTCGAAGCAACTAATGGAGATTGGACGTATACTTTGCGACATACAGTACAGTGAATCGTCGTCTCGTAGAAATTTCGCTCTGTACTCGCTAAAGAAGGATTTCCGAGAACAATTATCGACTACCAAGATAGATAAATATCTCTTCGGTGTAGATTTACCAGACACTTTAAAAACAGCTAAAGCTGTTTGTAAATCTGGCACTGACATGAAGGATGTACAGAAACGGAAGCAAAAACCGAAGACTTTAAACTGGAAGGCGGGGCCCTCAGCTCGCAGCCAGCCGAAGGGTCCGACACAGAAGACACAGCCTGCAGCTCCAGCCAGTCGGCGCGCAACCTCGTCGCACAAGTCATCGCATCGGCACAAGTCGAGTCGCCGCCGCTAGACCCGGTACGTTATGCTGGCCGCCTTGCAAATTTCTACGAACAGTGGTCATTGATCACACAAGACGAAACGGTTTTGTCGTGGGTAAACGGATACCAATTGACCTTTAAGTCACCAGTTTACCAATCTAGTTATCCCACTACTGTATCAACTGACACTGACGAAAAACGTAACTTCTCTGAGTCGATCGACAATCTTTTATCAATAGGCGCAGTCTCAGAATGTGAACCATGTTCAGATCAATTCGTATCTAAAGTTTTCTTGGTACCTAAACCCAATGGGAGCATGAGATTTATTCTCAACTTAAAAGAGCTTAATAAGTTTATACCTACACAGCATTTTAAGTTAGAAGACCTAAGAACTGCCTTAAAATTAGTCTCAAAAGGTTGTTTTATGGCGACCTTAGATTTGAAAGATGCATATTTTTTGATAAAAGTTCATCCCAATTCTAGAAAATACCTTAGGTTTATTCTAGACTCCAAGCTATATCAATTTAATGTCCTCGCTTTCGGGATTTGTACAGCTCCGTTTATCTTCACAAAATTGATGAAACCAGTAATCAAATTATTACGTTCTTGTGGATTGGTTTCATCAATTTATCTTGACGATCTTTTTAGGGTTCCGTAGTCAACTAGGAACCCTTATAGTTTCGCCATGTCCGTCTGTCCGTCTGTCCGTCCGTCCGTCCGTCCGTCCGCGGCTTAGCTCCGTGATCATTAGTACTAGAAAGCTGAAATTTGGTATGAGTATGTGTATGTATAACGCCGACAGAACTGTAAAATAAAATTTAAAAAAAACCTTTTTTTTCGGGTACCTCTCGAACACCTAAAGTGGGGGTGATTTTTTTTTTTCTTTTCAACACTGGTGTGTGGGTTATCGTTGAATAGGTCTTGTAAAAATAATAGGGGTCTTTCAACATTATTTTTTTAAAAAGTCAGCAGTTTTGTGAATATTCGCTCCAAAAACAAAAAAAATAGTGTCCCCCCCCCTCTAACTTTTCAACCACGGGTCACAAAAATTCGGGAAAATTCATGTTAATGAGGCCTTATAAGTACTTTCAATGAAAACTATATTGAACAAAATCGGTCGAGCCGTTTTTGAGTTATCGCCAAATTTCATATTTTTTCTTTAAAAGGTCGTAAGTTGACTTCCAGAAGGTAATAAGTGATTACAGTTTCTAGGGCGTTTACGACCTTTTTATAGAGCTTAAAATCTTTCTTCACGTAAACCTCGGGCTTAAAACAGCAGTTTATTGTGAAGGATGAGCAACTACGGAACCCTACACTGAGCGTGGCCCGACATGCTCTTAGCCGTTTTTTTGATTGGCAATTCTCGTCAGGAATGTTTAAATAACATGAGAACCACTGAACGATTATTAAAGGCTCTGGGATTTATTATAAACGAACAAAAAAGTAATCGTGTTCCATCCCATTCATGCAAGTATCTCGGGCTTATAATAGATTCTTACAAATGGACAGTAAGCCTGCCAACCGAAAAAAGAAATCGAATCGTATCCGAAATAGAACATTTTAAACAACTAAAACGTTGTAAGATCAGGAAATTCGCGCAGCTAGTAGGGTTATTAGTATCCGCTTGCCCAGCCGTTGAATACGGCTGGCTGTATACTAAACAAATGGAACGGGTTAAATATCTAAATCTACTTGGCCATGTGGATTACAATAGATTTATGAATATTCCTGACACTCTGCTTGCCGATTTCAATTGGTGGCTCAATGCTTTCCGCAAACCAAGCCATCGAATAAAAGAAGATTATTTCTCAATTGAAATCTTTTCTGACGCTTCAACTTCGGGGTGGGGAGCGGCCTGCGGTGACCAGACAGCTAGTGGCAGGTGGTCTGAAACAGAATGTTTGTTACACATTAACCAGCTCGAGCTGCTGGCAGCCTTTTTTGCTCTTAAAATATTTGCCAAGAATTGCTATGACTGTCAAATACTCTTAAGGGTAGACAACACCACGGCGGTATCTTACATAAACAGGATGGGTGGTATTCAATACCCCCATCTTACGAAAGTTACAAAAGACTTATGGCAGTGGTGTGAGTCTCGCAAAATATTTGTCGTAGCATCTTACATAAAATCCTCTGATAACGTCACCGCGGATATAGAATCTAGACGTTCTCACCCAGATATAGAATGGGAAATTTCATTAGATGGATATCAAAAGTTAACTAAAACATTTGGAAATCCCAATATCAATTTATTTGCGAGCCGTATTAATAAAAAATGCGACGTATATGTGTCTTGGAACAGGGACCCTGACGCATACGCATACGATGCATTTACTATTAAATGGTCAGGCTTTTTCTTTTACGCCTTCCCTCCAGTGGCTATAATTCTTAAAGCCCTAAGAAAAATCATTTCCGAAAAGGCTGAAGGTATAATGGTTGTTCCAGATTGGCCTACACAACCGTGGTACCCTGTATTTATGAACCTTGTAGTATCAAAAATAATAAGATTAAATCCTAATCAGATTATAATATCTAATTCCAGCAACCGGAACATCCAGTCCAGCGTTACCCTGGTTGCAGGAATCATCAGCACGGCGCTGCTGCAGCGCTGCGTCCCCCCTTCCGCGGTAAATATCATGTTAGCGTCCTTGTCAGAGAGTACATTGAAACAATATGAGGTGTGCTTTCGACGCTGGTATACATATTGTACAAAAAATGAAATTGATTTATATAAGGACGAAACCCTTCGTATAATTATGATAGAACTTCACTTACAGGTAAGTTCGTTTAATCATTAATTAATTGTTAATCCTGCCTCCGCCCTCAATTCTGGTGAAGTACAATTAATTTCTTTGTCGCTGTTATCATCAGAACTCATTATGAAATTATATTTATAAATATCAACAACAAATATAAAAATAGGTACATGACAAAAGTTTTTTTCATTTTCCCTCCAATCCCCCATAATGTTTTTTTTTTATGGAAGTTGTCCGTATTTCGCGTATGTTGTGTTCCAATAGACCCTATAAGGGCCGTTATACACAACCTGATACTAAAAATTCAATTTCTATAATAAATAAAATAAATGCAGAGGATTTTAAATATTGTCTATAGGCTCTGGTGACTTACGTATAGACAGTATTTTAAATTTATTCATCAACACATTGAATTATACAGATTTGTATTCATAATATTAGTTCGTGTGTACTAGGCATTAACGCGGATATTGTTGGTCCGGTGGCTGAATGGGTAGCCACTAGAATTTTTTTTATATCAGCTGTTCATAAACACAGACGCCATGTTTACATTAAAATTAAAAACAAATTACTTCCCGGCCTAGGCCTTCAATTTTGTATGAAATTCCTTTACAGTTCCTTCGAATTGTTCCGCCCGAAACTTGACACTTCGAAGCCTGTTTTGACGCACGTTACGACGATATTACATAAATTTAATTACAACTTCGAGAGAACAGCAAGATAGGCCATAGGAGGCATGAGGCAAGATGTTTACTGTCCTTTAAATTGTCGTGAACATATACAAGCATTTTTGGTTGGTTCCGAATTCGATCGTCCTGTTGCACGTATCCCACATTGGAGTAAAGCAGGATCATGTTTTGGAAATCTAAAACAAAAAAAAATATTTGTAAAACTCCATGAGTTAAGGGTAATTTACCAATTCTTATACTGGTATTCCTTAAAATCGAATAAAGCAGAAAAATAAAAAAGCAGTAAAAAAACGCGGCGGAACGTCAAGTAAAGGTGAAGACAAAGAGTAAAGACTACTGACACTGACAAGACGTAAAAGACTATTGAATTTGTAGGGGTAATACCTAAAAATAAGATATTACAAAATGAGATTTTAAGCAGATTTCTGATGTTTTGATATGATTTTGCTGTGCTATTTATCGTATAAACAATTATTAAATATATATTTGCACAAATCAAGCAAAAGCAACGTCGAAACACCGCACTTAGGTACCTATGAAAGCTTATATTTTCACTTTTTTGGCCTGTGTCGCTTTTACAGCCAATTATGGAGCAACGCACCATTGTTTTAGAAATCTATAGCTAATAGCACTCACTGTTATTCATATATAAACTTTCGAAATGTAAAATTATTTACAATATTCGTTGTTTTATAGTAGGTTACAACGCACATTTGAATTGCCCGGCAGCAAGGAATATAATACTCACAACCCGGCAGTATTTAGCGGAGCTCTGTCAATTTGACAATCATCCGCTAAACAAAAAAAAGCGGAACTCTGATAAGGACAAAACATCTTGTCTACGTCTCTGTCGCTCTTAACGGTTTCTGTAAATAGTTGTCCCGTTCCCTCCGGGTATTATTATTCGCTTGTCATGTCCAGAGGTTACTTGGTCCATGGACAGAAGCAAACCAGGCAACATTTTCTTCTTTCATGACGATGAATATTTTTTTGCGAAAATACCGTGCCAGAAAGTGACAAAAACTGGCCACTCTATAAACCTCAAAAAGTACAACTTCCTAGGAATAGGTAAACTACGTTTTACTGACGTAGGTACTGACGTTGTTTTTTTAAATATATTAAGTTCTTGTCTTAGTAAACAAGAACTTAATGTACTACTAGTGTAGTTCGTTGGGTTTGTCAATATGTAAGTTCTAATACTTTAAATAAATAGTATTTAATTGGTATAATATACATCTTGATTACTCGAACATCGAACTATGTTTATTTAGTTTGTCGCCTGAAATTTAATAATTGATGCAATTATTATTAATAATTGAGTGTGCGAGAAAGCCGTTATATTAATAAGTCAATAACTGAAGTCTATGTACAAAATCAATATTGAGAAGTTAGAGCCTTTCAAAGTTAAGGGTGCAGTAGGTGGAAAATGACCTTAATAATACTTGAGACCTCTAGACCTTTTGACCTTTCACTATCTCATTGTGTATCAGTAATATTATCTTAGAAACAAAGTAAAAGAAGATGTAATTATTAATAAGTAATATCACTTTTCAAGTAATTAGTTAATGTAATATGTAGTTCGTTTGGTCAAATGGAGCTTAACATTTTCAGCACTATTTTGCCAAGAAATGTATATTAGCAACAAGAATTGTATAATACAACCAGTGAAATGTAAGCAGCCTGGGACGGCCCCCGACTGAACGGATGACCTCGTGAGGGTAGCGGGGAGTCGATGAATGCGGTCTGCACGGGATCGCACTTTGTGGCGACCTACGGGGGAGGACGAGTGGACGAGGTGGACGTCTATGGCTGATATATGTATAGTTAGATCGTAAGTGTAGAATGAAAGACATATTTTTAGGGTTCCGTACCCAAAAGGTAAAGAACGGGAATCCACTGTCCGTCTATCCGTCCGTCCGTCTGTCTGCCTAACTGTATGTCTGTCTGTCCGTATGTCCGTCTGTCACATGACTGTATCTCATGAACAGCTAGACTAGAGACTAGAGTTGAAAATTACACAGATAATGTATTTCTGTTGCCGCTATAACAAAAAATATTAAAAACAGATTAGAATAAATATTTAAGTCTACTCACTAGCAAAATAACTGATCAGATCAGAAAAATATTCTGTCATTTTATCTGAGATTGGACATCAGCACGGCGTCCGCAAGGCTTTTGAAAAAGCGTACTCAAATTGAAGAGTATTCCTTAGACTTTTTTTCTACTATTAACCTTCTGAATCCTAATATCCTAATCCTACACATAGTTTAATAAATAGTTAACTTTCTGTCTGTCAAGTCTGAATCAAACTGACAAATTATGAATGCTGGTCGTCAGGAGATATAAAGGATAGCGGCATGTATTTATGAAATAACGGAGTATTTCAAGTAGCTAATAGGAATTATACTCTCCATGCCCGGTAATGTCAATGTCATTATATTCATGATAACAACGCAATGCAAAATACCTACTGCAATTCGAATGCTCTGCATTCTACACTCAAATGCAGGCGACTGAAACGATTGCGCATCTAATCGACGAAATTTCAAATAATGTATAGTACCCTTACTTACTATGAGTTCACGTGACCGCACTCGCCAGCGACTATGTAAACGATTTGTATGGAGACTAGTACAGTCCCCCTGGCGGTTACTTTTGTAGAACTACAATTATCCATGCAAATCGCTTACGCAGTCGCTAGGGAGTACGGTCACTGTAAACTCATGATAACGGTACTGTTATGAAGCGCTATTGAGTAAAGGAGTACAATTTCAGTCGATATAAATGTTACTGTTTGACTTGTGCAATAGTATTCTTTCCGCATGCATTTTAATATGTAATTGTCGTCGTATAATAGGTAATTTTCTACATTGCATGTAGTTTTCATAACCCACCATTCATACCATTATATACTAAGTGTCCATAGTATGTGGATATACCTACACTATTCATCACCAATTACTTACGACCTTTAACCCTTAATTTATAAAAAAAAAATACTTACATAAAAGAGCAAATTATAATTTTATCCTGATAAAAACGGACAATATATTGACATGCAAACAGGAACATAATTATAGTAACCATCACCTATTGAAGTTATTTATTTGTTGCACAAAGCAAAAATCAATAGGTACTAATGGCGAACTTAATTGAAATTGAAATTCAAACTCAAACAAATGGCGAACTTAATTGAAATTGAAGTTCAAACTCACATCATTTATTAAAAATATATTTTTGTACATTTCATTAACTTTAAGTAGGTAAGTACATAGGGTTCTCTATAACACGAGACGCTGACATTTGTAATAGGAAGATCCTGTGCTACAAATATCAGCTACCTTCCATGTGTCAAAACAAGACTAATCAAAATACAGTTAATGGTATACAATTTCTCTCTTCAATTTATTCTCAGGCAACTGTGACTCATAGATCCTAAAAAAAATTATAACTACTTATAACTACATATTAAGTACAAATAGAACTAAACGACTAGATGACACATTTCTCTGCGACGTGTTACGCAAATCCGTGGTTGTGCCAAATTACATTATCTACCAGTAACCATATGGCCAAACAAAAATTTAAAGTGAAGGCAGAGTAAAAGTTAATTATCAACTAACTTTTTAGGGTTCCGTAGTCAACTAGGAACCCTTATAGTTTCGCCATGTCCGTCTGTCCGTCTGTCCGTCCGTCCGTCCGTCCGTCCGCGGCTTAGCTCCGTGATCATTAGTACTAGAAAGCTGAAATTTGGTATGAGTATGTGTATGTGTAACGCCGACAGAACGGTAAAATAAAATTAAAAAAAAAAATTTTTTTTCGGGTACCTCTCGAACACCTAAAGTGGGGGTGATTTTTTTTTTCTTTTCAACACTGGTGTGTGGGGTATCGTTGAATAGGTCTGGTAAAAATAATAGGGGTCTTCTAACATTATTTTTTGATAAAGTTAGCAGTTTTGTAAATATTCGCTCCAAAAACAAAAAAAATAGTGTCCCCCCCCCTCTAACTTTTCAACCACGGGTCAAAAAAATTCAGAAAAATTCATGTTAATGAGGCCTTATAAGTACTTTCAATGAAAACTATATTGAACAAAATCGGTCGAGCCGTTTTTGAGTTATCGCCAAATTTCATATTTTTTCTTTAAAAGGTCGTAAGTTGACTTCCAGAAGGTAATAAGTGATTACAGTTTCTAGGGCGTTTACGACCTTTTTATAGAGCTTAAAATCTTTCTTCACGTAAACCTCGGGCTTAAAACAGCAGTTTATTGTGAAGGATGAGCAACTACGGAACCCTACACTGAGCGTGGCCCGACATGCTCTTAGCCGGTTTTTTATTGCTACAAATACTAAAAAGGTAAACTACCTGACGCTTGCACACAGTTAGTCCCATCCTAGTTCTATTACCCTTTGAGTAACTTCTGGACGGAAAACTTGTTTAGAAATTCTACTAAGAGTATTTAGCGAAAATATTTTAGGTTTGTTTAAGCCTTGGTGATGTATTCGCCGTTAATTTGAAGTTCGTCCTAATCCAGAATCATGTGATGTTTTCCAAAGTATTTGTGAATTATTGAATAACTAGGTAATTAAATAATTTTCATACGTGCCCACGATTCAATAGATTTTAAGCCGACCGTCAAAGGTGTCAAAGGTAGTCAAGATTGCAGAAAATCGTTGAATGAGAATAGTGCATAGGGTCGCTGCGGTCATTCTTGATGGACGCCTGATGACAGCTGATATACTGATGATGGTGATGATGACGACGATGATAAAAATTATTTATTACCCTACACTGAGTATTTCCTTGTTTTGTCTAGGCCAGAACAGTTTTTGATAAGTAGAAAAAACAAACTAAGTAACTAAGTACAGTACTGCAAATTAGAGCTATTTGAACGAAAATTAAGAGATTATATTACAAGTAGACCATACTATTCAATTAAGGAATTTTATGCTAGAGCGCTAGATTAATTTCAAGTAAATACTTAATATATCATTATTAATCTTTTTAGGATTCCGTACCAAAAGGGTAAAAACGGGACCCTATTACCGAGACTTCGCTGTCCGTCCGTCTGTCACCAGGCTGTATTTAATTTAATTTTCATTCAAATACCACATATTTATGATTTAACTTATTTTGTTAACATTAATGAATTTATTTTACTTTACATTGTATTTATTTTAATTGGGCATTTTGTTAGTTTTACTTCTATTTTATACTTGTGTGACACGCATTAGAGTATGTTTTATTGCAAATAAATGATTGATTGTTGATTATGATTATGATTATGACCAAACATTGATAAAAATGGCTTAAAAATAAAAATATAACATTAACCTTTTTTCTTCCATACATAAATTACACTAATAATAGAATAGCAACTTATGTGATAACCTAAGTTAAACCGGTCGTACTACTTCGGTCGCATACTATTCCGGTCAGCTCTAACTGGAGCACAAAAAACGAAGCAATTATTACACGTAACTTATTACGTTACTTTCATGCAACAATGCGTGGGTTACTGCACTAAGATTATAATAAACAAACACGTCGAACAAACGTACTTTCTGCTCGCAATAATCTTTATAGCGGAAACGCAAGTGAACTCGTTGCGTTTACCACTTTCCCCCTCTTTGGCATATTACACGGTCCGATTCAGAATCCAGTGGGTCTTCGCATTGTGCACTGCTGAGTGGCGTTTTGTGTTTGGACGTGTCATAACAGATATGCGGTAAGTAACCATGGGATGTAGGATGGCCGTTTTTTTAAACATCTCCCGGTAATCTGTGCGAGTGGCTAGTGAGATATACTTGACGTGTTAAGTGATATATTGTAAGGTGGCGTAATGGGAATAAAGTAAGTATACCTTTTTTAAAGCTCTCATATTTATTTTGAAGTGACTTACATTTGGAAAAATAAAAATATAATTAATTGTGAAATACCTACAGTTTAAAATAGTGAACGGTGTTTACGACATAAATGCGTAATAAGTAGGTGCGTCGTTTGATGATTTGGCGGCACGAGCTTTTTTAACCCGAAGAGTATATTAAGAAGCAGAGCCTTTTTGATTTTAAGTGCAGTTGGGAGATATGACGTCATTCATTTTTTGTATGGGATTTTGTATTTTTTCAATTTTTTGTTCTAAATCCTATCATGTGGGGTATCTAATGAAAAGGTCGAGAGTCCGATGATGGAAGAAGTTATTTGTGAAACTCATCAGTAATAAGTACGTACCAGTGAACCTTCCGAGTTTGGACTCGTATGAATCGTATTAATTAGTTTGAGGACTAAAAAGTATAAAAATGTCTTTTATATGGTATAGTTATAATAAACACAATTTATCTGCTCAGCCCAATGGTTGACAGGTAAAAAACGCCCTATGGTACCGCCTTTTGTACGATAAGTTCTTTTTTTTTTGCGCAATAAAGATTAAATAAATAAAAATATACAACAGTTTTAGGACACAAAAATTTAAACTGACTATAATTAGTAGAGGTATGTGCCATTTGTCTTAGCAAGTAATTAGTACCAATTATCATAGCTGTACGCTTTGTATAATTTAATTAAAAGGTCACGCTTCCAAAAAGAGCTCCACGTTTTTTTAATTAATCATTGTAAGTAAAAGATGTGACAAACGTGGGTACCTATTTATAACTGTCCAGAATGTAATAATACATTTGTTGGGTCCGTAATGTTTTATACGAATAGAGAAAAACTAACATACACTTGATACAACAAAATTAACATACAGTTATTTAATTAATTTAACGTTTGATATATTTTTTAATTATAACTGTGATTAATAATTGATAAACAGTTATGTCTCTTTGAATGTTAAACAATGGGAGCAAGTCGAAGAAGCCCTGCTTCGAGGGGCTTCTATATCTGATCTGAGCTACGTAAGGTAACGAACTTGAATTTGAAGGGTTTATAATAAGGGTTCTTTGTCACGCATTAATATCTTTTGTTATATTAGGTCATTTGAAAATTATCTTAAACAATTTTACACCATTATTTATTTTATTTACATCATACAAAGCAATACTTAGCAGGTAAAATCAAACCAAAATATATTAAGTAAAATTATATAAAACAATGTACATCCCCCTTTTGTCGTAACGTAAGTAACTCAAACAAGTTAATTAGCGCAATGAAAACATGTTTTTTTTAGTTATTTTTCCTTACGTGCTATTTTATTGAAGTACTCTGTGTATTTTAATAATAACACTTTTCTTGATCACAGTAGGGTTACTTCTGTTGAAGTGTCAGTGTGAACCTGGGAGTTGGATGAGCGTAAAGGTCTTGGATGAGGCGTGTTTCAGATCACTTGCATTACAAACAAAAGGGCCAAAAACATCAGCACCCTTACTATAAGTTAACGTGACCGTATTCGCTCGCGACAGCGTAAAAGATTTGTATGGAGGATAGTACAGCACCCCAGCGATTACTTTGTAGGACTACAATTCTCCATACAAATCGTTTACGCAGTCGCTTGCGAGTACTGTCACTGTAAACTCGTGATAAGGGTACTGCACTTTGTTCACCGCGCACAGCGGGCCTATGATGGTATGTATGTATGTAAACACTTTATTGTACACAAAAACAAAAATATATTGGTTGCATTTATCACGGGATAAATAAGTGACAAAGCATCCGTCACGTTTTGACAGAATGCGAGTTTGAGTGACAGATGCTTTGTCACTTATTTATCAATTGATAAACGCAACCATCATAGGCAAATATGCTGGCCATTGTTACACATGTCAAGCCTGTGGTGGCGTGTGCCGTTCTTGTATTAACTTACATAGCGACGAAAAAAGTTGTTTCCGTTATATTATTACACTGCTTATATGTATTTGCAAAAGACTTAAAGGCTTTGATGTTGCGTGGGTATTTACGTATTCAACTCGATGATTAATTTTTATATTTTCTATAAATTCTATATTCGTTCACACACACATTAACATGTACCCACTCAGTATCTTCCTTAATACGGCCGTAGGTTTTTCCTGTGGTTACGCCCCCATAAAATCAAGTGGGTTCAAAATTAGGTTAATTATGAGTTTGGAAAGTCTTTACATTACATATCTTCTATACTATGAAAAATAACAAAAATGGTAGGTATTGGAATTAAGTTTTCTATGGATAGGTCACGATAATCGTCAAACGCCACAGACCATAAGAACGCCATCTAGATTTTGTACGGGCGCGGCCGTCATACATCGAAATCAGTTCGTCGGAATTTCTTTGTGCGCTCATCAGGCCAAAATTGCTCGACAGATTTTATTCCATTTTGGTAAAGGGCTAGCTGGACTGCTAAAGGTGGTTATATAATACTTTTTACCCGACTTCGGTAAACAAAAGAGGAAGGTACCGGTATATAATGAATGAATGAAAACATTTATTTCAGGCAACTGTGGCCCATAGCACAGAATATAGACCTTAAAACTTTCATGCAAACCAAATACAAAATAATAAAAACATAAGTAACTAAACTAGGTCACATTTTTCAACAGCGATGTGTTACGCGTGTTCGAGGTGTCAGGTAGCCGTCCACGGAAACGCCGGAACATGACACCCTTCGGCCAATACTCTTCCTTTGTGAAGGTCGCTAGTTGGTCCTATACCGTATCCATTCCATCCATCCATTGTCCATTTCAAATTTGAAATTAAACTTCATGTCATAATCACGAAAAACCAAAAACTTAATGCAAGTAATTAGGAATAAGACCGGAAGATAGGTAGGTACTACAATGTGCTAACTTACCTACAATCCGCCGTCTAACCTTTGACTAAACTTTCATTTTCTCCCCAGACCGGTCCCGGGCAGTGGTATAACAGTTACATATAGAGTAATACTACATCGCATCGAGTACCTACTCAGCATACGAATTATGCCAATTTGCTTCTTATTTATGTACTTCATTTGTAAACATAAATTATATTCTAAGTAGGTAATACGTAATGGAAGGATTTCCTACTTATTAAACTCCAATGAACCCGTAAAAAATTTCTTTCATTCTCTCATAAAATTACTCAAATGGTAAGTGGTAGATCAATACTAACTTGGAATAAACCGGCCAATTGTGAATCAGAAGCGCTTCGAGGGTTCCTTAACTTACGTACTATTACAAAGGGTCGAAAGCCCGGATGCTTTAATAAACTTTGTCGTTGATGCCGATGATGAGATACAGGCGTGCTTAATTTACCTGTTCACTTTATGACTATCTGTGTTTTAAGTCCCTGATTTAACAGAACTACTAGCTTGATTAGCAATAATTTTGTTTTATATTTGTATTAAAAATATTTTGTTGAATGAATAGCAGGCAATAAATAGCACTTTGTAGATCCATATCTGTACGTATACATTGAAAATAACTTCAAATAGTTCATTTTATTATTTAAGTAGTATTATTTTATGTAAGCTAAGTAATTTCTAATGCGGGATCGCCGGGATTAACGCATTCTATGTCAGGGGGCGTGGCCTAGGTACAAACTTGTATGAAGGTGAACGCATATATGCGTTGCTGGCATTAATGTATTAAAAAAAATTGAGCCAGCCTCAATACAACTCGAGCAACATCGGCGCCGACACCATAGATATATATTCTTAGCACTCACTTTTCGATCTAATTTGATCCAACCACTCCCGATTATCTCAAATCCAAGTTTCAATTTGTGACTGCTCGCCCTGGTTGCACTCTCCATACTTCTCGTAGAATTAAGCTTGTAGTCCCTCTTCACCGCTCCGGTTTCTTGTCCAATACTTTCATGGTCCAGGCAATACACCTCTGGAACGCTATCCCACTCAAGATCAGGCAAGCTCACAGCAAACTCTCCTCCAAACGCATGTTGCGCAAGCATCTTTCGGACACTCTTTTCCTAACTTTCTTCGAAATATTTTACTTTGGGCACATAATATATGTAAATATATATTATCATATAAAGTATCCGTGTAATTTTATGGTAACTATTATTATTATATAAATTCTTATATATATCTTTCTAATGCGACTTCCAACAAGGTTGCATTAAACGTTTAACGCTACCGTGAAGGGGGTAGGAAAGCACTGTTGCGTTAAACGTTCAACGCTGCTGGGGAGGGGGAATAGAAAGAGAGAGAGCGAGAGTGAAGAAGTTTGTCTTAAAGAAACAATATGAGTTCACTGAAAATCAATTTCTACCCCTTCCTATTTTCATTTCCACATTACGAAGTTTCACTTCTTCCGCGCGGAGGGACTCCACGCACTATTTTTTGTATTTTAATTACTTTGTTTGTCCTGTAACCATTGATAATTCACCACATGTTTCTGTTTAACCCAATGGTTGACTGGTAGAGAATTCCTAAAGGCATTATGTCCACCATTTGTACTTTTTTTATTGAGCAATAAAATTTAAATAAATAAATATGAGAATACAATTTTCCGATCCCTACTGGCAATATAATTATGAAATTTATGAATATTTATAATCAACAAAGATCCTGTAGCTGCTAACAAAAAAAATTCTTACAGGCTTCACCTTCACACTTTTGTGAAATCACCAACAAGATACCGAAGAAAAAAATTACTCTTCAGGATTTTCATTTTAACTTTGTTATAAATACTAACACTTAAAATTTTCGAAACAATAAGTATTCATAGACGCCTTAGATGAAGCTTAGACACTTGACGCCATAAATATTTTAAACCTTAAAAACCTTTAATTTCTAACGGATCCCTAAATCCCACTAAATATTTTTGAAATTACCTATCCGACGACACACAACCCCACATAGAATAAACTAGCTAATAATACAAACCAATTACTTGTTTACTTGTTGAATGGGGAACGTTAAAAAAGGAAAAGCTAAATAATTAGGACTTAGACGTTGTGATACCCGTTATAACAAATTACAACGTTCTAGTAGGTACCTATGTAAAGTAGTTTGGTAGCAAAATAGGTACATCAATGAAACTTTGTTTTATAACTTTATCTTGCCACTAGAAATGTGGATCTGCCGAGTTCTACCAAATTTTTGGGGTCCTACTCCCATTGGGGGAGATATGCGCAGGGCGCATATTTGAACAGATGAACATTTACAAACTAGGCTCATTTCTAGTGCCAAGATAAAGTTATAAAACAAAGTTGATTGATGTACCTATTTTGCCGCCAAAATAATTATACTATTTTTCCCGTGCTATAAGGTACCGCAAACACTAAACAAGGGATTATATGGGATTTTGTTGTCTCTGAAACCCTTAAAAACCCAATTATTATAAAATATTCACTTTCTTCAAGTACGTTAAATCTGTAATATACACCTAAATATTTTTGGCGAAAAGTAAGCTAATAGTAAAATATTGATGGATCGTGCTCAGTAAATCACCATTTGCGGGCAAGAGTAAGTAATATATTAGACCCAGGTCTCCCTCACCTCAATATACCCTTGCTAACGCCTTTCATAGAAATATGATGAATTGTAACTTTAGCGCGCCCACTAAGCCAGGACCTTTTACTTCATTAAAAGTAACCATTAACATGGTTCCTTGTAATACGGCATGAGAAGGCGTTATGAAATGGCTACATATAGATAATATGTGCGTAATACGCTTAGAGAATAGTTAGACAGTCAGGACTAGAATGTTATATCTATTAAAAGTAGTAATCGATATAAAAAAAGGAGTCTTCTTCTTCTCCATCGCTCCCTCATTACTGAGGAGCGTGACTCCGCTTCAGCTTGTCAACTGCCTGTCTCCATCGGTTGCGGTTAGCTGCCTGGTGTAGTGCGGCGCTTAAAAAGGAGTAGGTATTACTAAAAATAGCACTCAGACATTTGGTATTTTAATTTTAGATTAATGGCGTGCCTTATTCATTAAGATATTAGCTGTGATAATCTAGGGACAAAGTTAATAATTGTAATCTAAAATATGCTATGATTTTACATAGGATTCGTTAATTAATCAATAGAATCTGCGTAAAAAATAATATTTCGACCTTTTTCTTTATTTTATAGTTGTTATTTCTGCAATTTTTCACTGAAAATTAAGTCATTTTTGAGACCCGTCATGTGTCATGGTCTAAACGAGACTGATCGCCCAACTAATGCGATTTGTGATTTTGCATTAGTTGGGAGGGTGCCATTTTTTCCGTCGGATTGTGTGTCCATGTAATTAATAGGTCAATGATATAAACGGAAAAGTCCTGACTAACTGACTGACTCACTCACTCATCAACGTAGAGCCGAAACTAGAAAATTTCTAGAATAGATCAAGTATACGATCGATGCAAGCTAAGAAGGGATATTTCAAAATTCATCCCTTAAGGCTGTCAAATTGGGGTTGAAAGTTTGTATGGAAATCGGGTAATCTTTGAGTTAGAGATATAAAACTTTGTGTATGGATTCTCGATCTAAAAACAAGAAAATATTTTCAGGATTTTTGAAAACTAATCCTTTAAAGGGGTTAAATGGGAGTTGAAAGTTTGTATGAGGAACTTGGGATTCTTTGAGTAAGAGTGGTAATATTTCGTGTACAACTCTTTCTATACAAGGTAAAAAACAAGTTTCAGCATTTTTCGAAATTCATCCCCAAAAGGGGTTAAATGGACAGTGAAACTTTGTATGATAAACGTAGCATCTTGCGTGTAGACTCATCATCAAAAACTAGTAGTGTATAGTTTCTTCTATACAAAGTAAAAAAACAAGTTTTAGCATTTTTGGTAATTCATCCCCGAAAGGGGTTAAATGGAAACTGGAACTATGTATAACAGGCGTGGTGTTTTTTGAGTAAGGGGTGCATTTTTTTCTGTGAAAATTCTCCATCAAAAACTGTGAATATTGATTTCAGCGCTTTTGAAAGTTTAACCCCTAATGGGGTATAGTGGGAGGTGAAAGTTTGTATGAAGAGCTTGGGGTTTTTTGAGTAGGAGTACTATATATATTTCGCGTATAGGTTCTTCTATGCATAGCTTAAAAACAAGTTGCAGCATTTTTGGAAATTCAACTCCGAAAGGGGTTAAATGGACAGTGGAACTTTCTATGAGAATCAGAGCTTTTTTTAAGTAAGGGTTGCATTCTATTGCGTGTAGCCTCTTCATCAAAAACTGAGAATATTGGTTTCAACGTTTTTTTGAAAATTCAACCCCTAGTGGAAAGATGACAGTTTGTATAAAGAGCTTGGCATTTTTGGAGTAAGAGTGTTTCGGGTATAGGTTAATCATTACAAATCACTACAACAAACTTTTCAGCATACAATTAAATGAAATTACAAAATAAGAAAATACCATTTTTTTTATATTCATCACCTAAGCACGTCAAATCAAAGGTGACAACATTTTCATGTTATGAATGACAGATACTCGGGTTTTTTGTAGAATATTCATTCAAACTGAGAAAGTAATTTAAAGCCTCTCTTTGGAAATTCATCTCCAAAATGGGTATATAGGGAGGCGAAAGTTTGGAAGGTTAGATTCCTTACTTAAGTCTGCTCATATTCCGTGTGTCACTGAAATAGAAACTAAACGACTACTTTCAGAAATTTTTGAAATGTATTGTTTAGGATGAAAGTTTATGTGAGGAATATTTTCGTGTATAAACTCAGCATACATTTTTAGGGTTCTGTACTCAAAGGATAAAAACGAGACCGTATTACTAAGCCTCCGCTGTCCGTGTGTCTGCCTGTCTGTCGGTATGTCACCAGGCTGTATCTCATGAACCGTGATAGCTAGACAGTTGAAATTTTCACAAATGATGTATTTTTGTTGCTGCTATAACAACAAATGCTAAAAACCAAATAAAGTACATATTTAAGGGAGCTCCCATACAATAAACGTGATCGATTGCGTTAAGTTTGCACCTTATTTGTACCCGGTGCCATACGTACCTACCTGGTGCAAACTTAACGTAACCCGGCCAGTTAAGATGGGATAAGTATTTGTACGGAACCCTCGGTGTGCCAGTCAGACTCGCACTTGGCCACTTTTTGGAAAGTTATCCCCTGGAGAGGTTAAATGCAGGGCTAATAGATGGTGAAACTTTGTATGAAAAACGTAGGATTCTCTAAGAGTGACAAAATTTCGTGTGATAAAAATGTATATCAAATAAATTGTGTAATGACATTATAAGCTGATAGTAAAAGTTTTAAAGGAAAAGTTTATTGTACCTACATATTATTTTTAGCGCATATAAATAGAAGCTTGTTAAGAAGTATTTTTTTTACTTTTAATTTCTTATTGTAGGAGTGCATTATAAATAACTAATCCGCCATGTTGGGTTTAGAATGACGTCACACAGCATTGATCTAAGAAACTGTTTAGTTTAGTTAGTGTATACAAAATACCAGCTCAATCGATTGAAGAAAGATATTTGCTTCAAAATGGAGTTGCAAGATTCCACCGGCACCAAAGTAACATACATACAATACATACCTATTTCCTTATTATATTATATGGTACCAACACCAACGCTATTCTCTAAATTCTTAAAACCTCTTTGTCGGGTTAGATTTGGGCTATTAGATTTCGGCTATTCTCATTCAGCTAGCTCGCCTCATCAACCTACTCCTGTCGAGTGTCAGGAACCTGTCAGAGATCTCGGTTTAAAGGATTTCCGGCAGGTTTCATTCCGTGTCAGCTAAAATCTTGTGTCTCACGGAAAACTTATCAGAATTAACCCATACGAGCACGGGACCAGTCTGAAACCAATTTATTTTTAAAATTCGGTTACGTTTTGTTGACGTTTTACTTTATAATTAATTTAAATTCAGTGTTTGATTGTGTTTTAAGTGCTACTGTGTTAATATTGGTGAATCTGTTTAAAATCCAATCCGATCTTTTTTCCTTAAATAAGTATAGCAGTGAAGGGTTCTTATTTTTCTTTCCCCATAATTAATTTCACTGCACTCTAACAACATTAATAATGAACAGCGGCACACAAGTGATTGCTTCAATATGGAAGCCTTATCAATCCTCGAGTCAAAGGAAATTCATTAAAACTTGGCAAGGCAATATTCGTATTCACAAATATAAAATTTTTATTCTTATATGAGGCTTCTTAAGGGTACCATGATTTTTTATTTGTGGCTGGGTTGTTTTGATTCGTTTTATAGGATTCTGTGTATAGAATCTGTGATATAGGTACAACACACTTTATGAATACTACTAAGAAATAAGTCATTCTGTAGGAACGACATGCATTTTCAATTCAATTCTTGTTAGTATTGGCTCCATCGATTCCACCAATGCACAATGTCCAGGTTAATGAAGACACGTGTTTATGATTCAGGATTAGTCAGGTATATGCAGATGACAGGTTCACTATGATAAAAATCTACAACAAAAGACAAAACAGACAAACTACATGCTAAAAAAAATATTTTTTTAATAAATTGGCTAAGGATAAACACAAAAGGTGAATTGACAAGAGTTAAGAAATACTGGATGTCTATGGTACGGGAGATATTAGGGGGAAGAACTACTATTCATCTATTTCTATATCCCTCCTATGCATTAAATGCATAAAGGTTGTCTGGAAGAGATCGCTATTTAGCGATAAGACCGCCTGTAGTTTACCTCTGCCTGTTATTTGAATGTATCTCATGTTGTGTTGTATTTGTATATTCCTTGATGTTGGAGGTGTGCAATAAAGAGTATTTGTGTATTTGTGTGTGTAAATGCATACAACACGTTACTCAGAGTATTTTGAGCAGCGATGTGGTCGCTCCCTTCATTTCCAGGGGCTAGGCCCTGTGTTTAGTTCCTCGGTGAACAGTCCACAGTCACTTGTCACATAACCTATCCTGTTGGACTGCTAGACAAGCCTCCAATGGATTTCCGCACTTAAGCCTCTTCCAACCATTTGCTTCCAAGCCATCTCCATCTGAGTTTGCCCCTTCTGAGTCACCCAGCTACAGGTACCCACTTGGCGGCAATGGTGGCTCATCTCTCCGGGTGCATACTTACATAGTTATCTTCGATAATTTACAGGTTGATCGTACTGTTGGGGCTGCTGCTTGGGGTGCTGTACTGCATCCACCTTCTGGTCCAGGACTACCAGGCCCTGTCAGCTCCACGGTTGCTGATGCGTTTCCTCTTTAAGAGGGACATAGACGCCCAAAACTACACGGTATAATTCTTTCCTGTGATTAAAATGCGGCCAAGAAACTAATAAATTTAAACAAGGAATAGCGTTAATTCCCCCCCCCCAAGAGGTTCCTATTTCTGTATTCAGAACTATTTCGTTCTTGATTGGAGCATACTCCAGTCATCTGTGAGATTTCTGGACACAAACTTGACTCAGGGCAGCGAAGAGTCAAGAGATTAAAAAATAATTGATGAAATGCTAACTGAAACTAAACTTAAACTTACAACATCGCCTACAACATCGACGTAACGTTGCCTGCTTGTTGTGAATGTTACAGGCTTTATTTTAGATAGAAAAAAATATATAAAAACAATTTTTAGTTTAAAAAAGTCGTGGTTTCGAACATTTGATTTCAAGGTTAATTTGACGAAATCATTTCGACAGTATAAAAGGAAGGTTGTTCTATTTTCAGAAGCCGCATGTCCGCTGGAGGAGGATATTATTTCACGACCCGATCCAGTGCGCCCGCTACTTGTACTGCGACCTGGGGGCGCAGCCAGCCGACACCGAGCCACGTAAAGGATTCATCGTCATGTTGACGTGAGAAAATATCTATATGTAGTGATACTATTATATTTCAAGACCTTATCATTGCACCCGCTACTTGTACTGCGACCTGGGGGCGCAGCCGGCCGACACCGAGCCACGTAAAGGATTCATCGTCATGTTAACGTGGGAAAATATCTTTATGTATACTATTGTATTTCAAGACCTGATCATTGCACCCGCTGCTTGTACTGCGACCTAAGGGCGCAGCTGGCGGATACCCAAGCCACGCAAAGGACAAAGCCCATGTTCAGCAATGTACGTCCCATTTCCCGACATATTATAAAGGCGAAAGTTTGTGAGTGTGTTTGTGTGTTTATATGTGTTTGTTTGTTACTTCTTCACGCTCAAGCGGATTGACCAATCTTGATAAAATTTGGTATCAAGGTAGCTGATACCCTGGATTAACACATAGGCTACTTTTTCCCCGAAAAAATTGAGTGTTCCCGTGGGATGAGCGGGTAACACCCCGGGACACAGCTAGTTATAATTATAAATATGGAAATTGATAGTTCTTCCTACTAATTGTTTCTTACGTGTTCTCATCTTACACTTCATTTCAGATTGGAACCCCACACAGAAGATAAACTTTCCCACGAAGTGTTCGTGAAAGCATACGAGTCAGGCAAATTAAATAGCGACCCAGAATACTGCAAGAAGAAATATTTTGCCTGTCCTTTCAACTCGTCATTTCTCTTTGAAATAATACAGTATCTGCTTAAAACTTAAGGATGCAAAGCTACTCGTAATCAATTGCATTATTAGTGTTATTTCGACGGGTTTGAAACTTGGTAGCAAAATTTATTGAAATCGAATGTTGTATGCGTACCTACTAGCAAGCGTAGGTATTTCTCACTCAACTACTACTGATATATACACACAAATACAACTATATTGTATCGTATACACGTAAATAAATAAACAAGCTTTCGAAAAGTATAATGAAAGGCATAACTTTATTTTCATTGTTAATTTATTTTTCGACTGATATATCTGCCGGTGACATATACTTATTGAAAGCGAATATAATAACCAAATAATTGAATGGTTTAAACATAAAACAATTGGTCACATTTAATTGACTATTTTATTAATATGATTCGTGTATACCAAAACCAAGGTGAGGTTTATTCTTCACGATTTAACTGTTAGTGAGTTGAAAGCCATAATACTTAAGAATCTTAAGATCACGCGATCACTTTATCATGTACAGTTGCATACATACTACTTTATCTACACAGATAATATTAACATCACATACCTACCTAATACATAGGTAAAACTACCAATACTCAATTATTCCGACTTAGCGATGTCGGTGCGCGCCAGATAGGAAGGGCCATTTTTGCGAAATATTGTTCCAGTATTTGTACCGTATTTCCTAGTATGCCAATGAATCTACGGTATAATAATAGAACAACAATGGCAATACATACTATTGTTAAGAACATGTTGAATATATGAGTATTTTTGCAGTCAAACGATATAGTTTAGTTAAATACTTATTTTGCAAACATCAAATCAAAAAATCCACGTATTTTCAATTTGTTTACTAAATACGATAAACCTTTGAAACGGAATACTCATATCATATTTATTTTATAACACTGTTAATTTGATGAAACACACACGAAAGCAAAAATAATTAAAATTCGAACCTTTCAATTATAAATTGCTGTCTAAATTTGTGTGGACACAATAATGGTTTAGATATGTGTAAATTATATTTTGCAAAGTTACAGGATAGGAATATAACCAGAATCAAGCCTGCCTCTCTCCCTTAGTTTCACTTAAGATACTCGTACTTACTTAGGGCCAAAACAGACGTACAACATTGAAACTGCAACCCAGTTCAAAATTGCAATTCTGATGCAGACTGCAAGTATAGTGCAGATAGACCTGCATACCGGCTACTACATTCAGTCGGACTGCGCAGTTGGTTTGCAGTTTGATGCAGCTACGCCCGCTGCATCAGAACTGCCCTAAAACTGAAATTTTGCAAGTGGGTCTATTCAAGTGCTGTCCGCCTATTTCGGCCCTTACTTATGGCGATATAAAATTGAAATCAATATTTACGAGCTTAACTGATACGAGAACTCCTTAAGTAACTACTTAGAACAGGGCTATTGCGATTTATTGGTATATATTAGAAGGCTACAGACTTTTTCATTGATCTTTGAATTTTTGTTTCAAAAGCTACTCGAAATGACAAAATTCACACAGAAAACTGGTTATTTCAACTTATTTTCGACTGCATGCAATGAAAGCATGAAATGGCTATGTTACTGTCTAGAACTCAGGGAAGAGTATTATTCACATTGGAAATTTGGTTGAAGTTAAAGATATATTAATCATAATAAGAAAACATAAGTTTTAGAATGTATACGGCCTCTTATAGGGTGTATTTCGGGTGAACATGTTTATCATCATATACCCGACCACATTGATCGGGCTTATAAACAATACAGACGCTAGGAAAGATAAACAAAGCACCACAAATAACCGGAAACCAAGACAAATAAATTTACATATTTAAGATACGAATACTTACCCCAAGAGAAATTAAGCCAAGGTCTTGTTTTAAATGTATGTGGGTGGTGAACTCACTTATGATTTTATCCATATAGAAACATCATAATCGTCCAACAATCAAAATCCATACTAATATTATTAATGCGAAAGTGTGTCTGTATGTCTGTCTGTCTGTTACCTCTTCACGCTTAAACCGCTGAACCGATTTAGATGAAATTTGGAATATAGATAGTTTCAGTCCCGGGGAAGGACATAGGATACTTTTCATCCCGAATAAATGAAGTGTTCCCGTGGGATGAGTGGGTAACACCGCGGGGCACAGCTAGTGGTGTTCATAATTAAACCTTTATGCTAAATTTACAGAGAACCCTATGTAGAACCAAGGATGTTAGGTAGATTTGATATTTTAAACTGTGAAACATTTTCTTCAAAAATGGGTGATTCTCATATAGTTTTAAAATATTAACATTTTTTTTTATTTTTTTTTCTGTGATATATTGCGGTGTATATTAAGAGTACATACCAAAGGCTAATTTTTGGTGTAGATGGACAAGCTTAATACCCTCTGCAAGTGATTAAAGTAATGCATGTGTACACGGCTGTGACATCCCTAAGCATAGTTGTGAGACTGTATAACATGGGTGTGACAATTTCATCGAAAATCAAGTAATTGTGTCAAATAACAAGTAACCAAGTAGCCAGGATCATTCACCAGCAACTTGCTCTTCGATACGGTCTTGTGGGGTCTGAGGTGCCGTACTATAAGTATTACGCACCGATGCCAGTTCTTGAGAATGGTCGTGCCACGCTCTATTGTGATCGATCTATCATCACGGACAGGACTATTGTAGCCAATAAGCCTGATATCGTTTTGGTAGATCGATCCAAGCGCCAGGCAGTGCTCGTCGACATCACCATCCCCCATGACGAGAACCTCGTGAAAGCCGAGAAGGACAAACTCAGCAAGTACCTTGACTTGGCTCACGAGGTGACCGCCATGTGGGATGTTGACTCGACGATCATTGTCCCGATAGTAGTTTCGGCTAACGGTCTTATAGCGAAGAGTCACGACAAACATCTTAAGAGACTCTCGCTAGATGGCTGATTAAATTTATTTTTCTTTGGTGACATCTGCGGAAAAAATACAACAAATTGATAACCCAACTTAGCAAACAAAATCATCAAATTATTCAAATATACTACAAGAATGTCACAACCAAGCATTACATGTCACAACCGAGGTTTGAAAAATTCCGTGGTCGTGACATTTAGATCTATCTATGGTCGTGACAAATTTTGAACATGTGCGACATAATGGAACAATTTGCTTTGTCTCGCCAATTTTAAACAATCACCTTATCCTGTTATTTCTGAGGTAAAATTTATATAAGTATCAATAACATAACAGTAGAACTTACATTTAAAACTCATTCCACGGTGGTGACGTACTAAGGTTGTCCTTTTCTTTAATAAATACAAGAAAATATTTTTGCTATACATTCACCGCACTTTGTCGTAAGCAGAACCGACAAGAAGGTAGTTTTTCCGTTCTTAAAAAGCCTAAATAGGGCTGCTAGCTTCAAATATAATTGTCTACCAAGTTACACGTATTTAAACAAACACACATGGCTGTGACAAAAAAATTGATCACAAACTTTATGATGTTCTGAATCAGAAACTGTTACATTATACTTTTACAACTTTTTAATAATGTTATCAGACATTTATTAGCTTTGCGTCATTCGTATAACATTAGTCAAAATTACTTGATATTGTAGCAGAAAAAAATATTTTATTAGAAAATCGGGAGATATCACACGGCATGGACGTGACATTTTGGACAAACATTCTTTTTTTTATATATATTTCTGAATATTTTAAGGTAAATGTGTTTATAAAAGATAAGTAGAGGATATTTGCTCAACAAAGGCATAAATAGATTTTTGATTTAAACAAAATAAACATGTGATTCTTACAAATCACAAAAAAATGCATGAGAATAAGAATCACCCAAATACAGTTAACTATAGTGCATAATGGTGGTATAATGTATTTTTTCGAGGAAACTCGTTTTTATAATAACATGTCAACTTTTTACCAAAGTAGATGGAGAAAGCATGGAAAACATATTTTTTCGTCAATAAACGATGATATGATTCATTAATTATTATGCACTAATATCTGTAGCTATATTTTTTACGTCACCCTAGTCCGTAAGTGGGATTTACTGCCCGGTACGCGGGGAGAAAACCTCACTTCCTGACCGAAGACAAGACGTAAATGTTTACAAATGAAGCGAAAATTGAAAAATTTTAATGATTCGGACAGGATTCGAACCTGCGTTTCCAACGGCTTTCCGGGCCAACACTGGCGTCCTCCCAATTGGACCACCGAATCAGATGTCAGAGTCATTGAATTTTTCAACCAGTTGCTTCGACATGCCTTAGGGTGGCATCGTAGCAGACGTTACTGCTTTAATAAAAATAAGACAAGACGTAACCAAAACTTTAGACAAACCACGGGATTTGTAAAGCCCCCAGATCGCATATTTATGGCCCTCGCCTTCGGAACGGACTACAAACACCTGTTGCGATCTGGGACATTTGCGAATTCATCGTCCTAGGTATGTAATGTACTATTACAATACTAACTTTAAAAAATAAAGGTGACTTCAATGCTAAGATACCTAGAATGACTTGTAAAAGTGATTATCGGAAAGGAGATTATTTTAGTGTTTTAACCGTGTCATTAATCTGTAAACAATATGTATTGTCAATTTCATAAAATCAATCAACATCATTATAATACATAATTGTAAATAAACAACTGTAACTTCTACAAGACAACCGAAAATGGCATCATTATCATAATTCATACAATATTTGATTGGGGACGACTGAAATAATCACCCAGAATCAACAAAGTAGGAATTGCGATATCTGATAAAATTTGCTGCTAACTTGACATTAAGTTACCAAGATTTTTATAAGAATAAGACACTCGTTACTTACTTACCATTAACTATAAGTACTTATACTAAGCTTTAATATGCTCTCAAGTAATCATTATGTGTATAAATTCTAGTCGAATAAAATATATTTTTTAAATGATACGCGTTTTTTTGCAAGTCTTATTTGATATTGCGTAAAGTTTCCCTTCAAATATTTTTACGTAGACACCCGTAGATTATTGTATCTACATAAGAAACATATTTTGACACACGTTATAGTGATATAATTATATCTATTATTTTCAGTATTAACCCTTTGAACGCCAAAAGCCACTTAACTGGTCGTGTGCTGTTCGTGCCCGCCACGCCAACGAATGGGTAATGGCGGACGCTGTCAAAGCAATTTTCCTACTGTATATTGTCGCAGATAAGGTATATTGTCGCTTTTTCTTTTTTCAACTATTGGCGTATATTAACATTTTGACATGGAGGAAAAGCGTTCAAAAGGTTAAAAAGCCCTGAGTAGACAAGAAGAATTTGTTTTAATTAATTACTTATAGGTATAAAGGCACCTAGTAAAAAGTTACCCTGCTGTTTTACAACCGTTTTGTAACCATTACATTACATATATTACAATCGGGCTCACTAGTGCATAGTTACGGTAAGTAATTTTCTAAAACAAATTTAATATCGTGCACGAGTCAGACCTGTAAAAAAAATTTAATTCTGCATATTTGCCGGATATAATGGAATACCTACTCAGAGCGATTTTTAAACAAGCGGCCTAGGAAAATAAAAACTATTAGTTATTAGTAGTTACCGGCTCATTTACTATTAGTTAGAAAAGTATTAGTTATTAGAAGGCCGGGTTTACATCAGTGGTTCCTTACCAGTGGTCCGAAGGAGTCTAAATATATTCTACACGCAGTCGATACGTCTCCGGCGGTCATCGCGAACAACAAAGAAAATAGAAGTGGTTCCTGTCAAGAAAAGGTTGGGAACCACTGGCCTATAAAATAAATATAGTCTTGTATCTTCTTTTCTGTCGTTTCGCTCTTGATAGAGCGTTTTGTAGTCACATTAAGGCATCCCCGTCGGTAGTAGACGCGGACATAGCTCTCCGCACAACCTCCGACTTTGACTTTGAGCAATTTTCCTACTGCTGATTTAATTAAAAGTTGGTCAGTCAAACGCATATAGGTGACCTGCCATGCGATCTGGTTATTTCCACTTTTCCCTGCATGTCCAGCTACTCCATGTAGTTATCCCGCCTAGAGACATGGCTAAAGTACCTCGCCTCGCCCAAAATTATTATATAACAAAAAAGGATTTAATCGCGTTCAAAAAGGTGTTTATTTAATGACCTCGACGTTTCGGACGTGACCCATGGTCTCGAATTGACTGATGGTGGCCATCAACATTTTGTCGCGCGAGTATTTCGAACTACCCGCACTCGTCTTGGGTTGCTACATGACCGACACAACATTAACGATGTCTGAGAACAAACATGAGAACGGGTCTTTGGGATTATGAAGCTCAATCCAGTGATAGATTCCCGCCTCTTCAATCCCTGCGAGACCATGGACACCACGTTAAAATTTCGAGGTTTACTTATGTGATTTACATTTGCTGATCACTGGATTCCACCAAGAGGATAGTTTAAAACCGACCCCTAAATTTCTCGCCTATTAAATGGTCTATTTAATCCAATTCGAATCAGGTGTGTTGCAGATAGATACGTTACGTACTCGTAACTCTAGATTAGGTTTGGCAATCTATATATTACCTATCAATATAAACAGATTAATCATTTACATTATTCATCCCAATTGCAAGTCAATCTGAATTAATTTAACCGAGATTATTAATCAGTCTAACTAATTAATGTTATTAAAACTATCGTGAGACATCTTTACTAATTATAAAAACGGTATAAACTGACGTAAAAATTGTCAGGAACGGCCCGACATGTTCGAAACATGTCGGGCCGTCAGTCTAACTAATTACTCAATTAACTCGACTGACAAGACAACACAACCCCGAGTCGACCATCTGAATCTGATTGCATCTAAGCCTCGACTGTAAGTTAGCAATGCAACAAACCATCTCAATCTCATTTACGTTTCCCGTATAATCATAATATTCGTAGACAGTTTATTATTATCTCATTACAACTTATATGATAAGGCACTAACTGATCTAATGTTATTACTTACCAGATTGTATGTAGTCATCTATAAAACCTTGATTTATCATGTTAGATAACAATAAAACGTCGGTGTGTTTCTTTATTAATCGGGAGAATTATTGTTAAAGCGTAGGTATTAGAAATACCTTAGCATAAATACATTACCACCATAACTGGTTTTGAAACAATAAATAAATGTTTGTTTAGAATCTTTTTATCGATTCTATATTTTTTATGCGGTAATACCACATTTTTATTTTTATAAATAATGACACAAAGGTAAATTAAGAAAGAAAAATTGAATGCGATCTACTACAATCGAAGCGGGGTTTGAACCCGCGACCTCTGCGTTACCGGCGCATTGCTCTCCCAACTGAGCTATTCGACCGCTACGTCAGTCACACCAAATCTTTCATCCCTTAATCCTTTACGCTACTGGAGCGCCCTCTGCGTCATATATGTTTTTTGAAATGCTTATTGCGCATTAGCCATACCCTAGGATGTGCGTTTTACACGCTCGATCCCCAATCCCCATTGCTTTACAGCAAGTGTGAAGACTGCGAGAGAGATGGCGCTGTTCTAAATATTTGTTTAGAATCTTTTTATCGATTCTATATTTTTTATGCGGTAATACCACATTTTTATTTTTATAAATAATGACACAAAGGTAAATTAAGAAAGAAAAATTGAATGCGATCTACTACAATCGAAGCGGGGTTTGAACCCGCGACCTCTGCGTTACCGGCGCATTGCTCTCCCAACTGAGCTATTCGACCGCTACGTCAGTCACACCAAATCTTTCATCCCTTAATCCTTTACGCTACTGGAGCGCCCTCTGCGTCATATATGTTTTTCGAAATGCTTATTGCGCATTAGCCATACCCTAGGATGTGCGTTTTACACGCTCGATCCCCAATCCCCATTGCTTTACAGCAAGTGTGAAGACTGCGAGAGAGATGGCGCTGTTCTAAATATTTGTTTAGAATCTTTTTATCGATTCTATATTTTTTATGCGGTAATACCACATTTTTATTTTTATAAATAATGACACAAAGGTAAATTAAGAAAGAAAAATTGAATGCGATCTACTACAATCGAAGCGGGGTTTGAACCCGCGACCTCTGCGTTACCGGCGCATTGCTCTCCCAACTGAGCTATTCGACCGCTACGTCAGTCACACCAAATCTTTCATCCCTTAATCCTTTACGCTACTGGAGCGCCCTCTGCGTCATATATGTTTTTTGAAATGCTTATTGCGCATTAGCCATACCCTAGGATGTGCGTTTTACACGCTCGATCCCCAATCCCCATTGCTTTACAGCAAGTGTGAAGACTGCGAGAGAGATGGCGCTGTTCTAAATATTTGTTTAGAATCTTTTTATCGATTCTATATTTTTTATGCGGTAATACCACATTTTTATTTTTATAAATAATGACACAAAGGTAAATTAAGAAAAAAAAATTGAATGCTATCTACTACAATCGAAGCGGGGTTTGAACCCGCGACCTCTGCGTTACCGGCGCATTGCTCTTCCAACTGAGCTATTCGACCGCTACGTCAGTCACACCAAATCTTTCATCCCTTAATCCTTTACGCTACTGGAGCGCCCTCTGCGTCATATATGTTTTTTGAAATGCTTATTGCGCATTAGCCATACCCTAGGATGTGCGTTTTACACGCTCGATCCCCAATCCCCATTGCTTTACAGCAAGTGTGAAGACTGCGAGAGAGATTGCGCTGTTCTAAATATTTGTTTAGAATCTTTTTATCGATTCTATATTTTTTATGCGGTAATACCACATTTTTATTTTTATAAATAATGACACAAACCCCGCTTCGATTGTAGTAGATCGCATTCAATTTTTCTTTCTTAATTTACCTTTGTGTCATTATTTATAAAAATAAAAATGTGGTATTACCGCATAAAAAATATAGAATCGATAAAAAGATTCTAAACAAATATTTAGAACAGCGCCATCTCTCTCGCAGTCTTCACACTTGCTGTAAAGCAATGGGGATTGGGGATCGAGCGTGTAAAACGCACATCCTAGGGTATGGCTAATGCGCAATAAGCATTTCAAAAAACATATATGACGCAGAGGGCGCTCCAGTAGCGTAAAGGATTAAGGGATGAAAGATTTGGTGTGACTGACGTAGCGGTCGAATAGCTCAGTTGGGAGAGCAATGCGCCGGTAACGCAGAGGTCGCGGGTTCAAACCCCGCTTCGATTGTAGTAGATCGCATTCAATTTTTCTTTCTTAATTTACCTTTGTGTCATTATTTATAAAAATAAAAATGTGGTATTACCGCATAAAAAATATAGAATCGATAAAAAGATTCTAAACAAATATTTAGAACAGCGCCATCTCTCTCGCAGTCTTCACACTTGCTGTAAAGCAATGGGGATTGGGGATCGAGCGTGTAAAACGCACATCCTAGGGTATGGCTAATGCGCAATAAGCATTTCAAAAAACATATATGACGCAGAGGGCGCTCCAGTAGCGTAAAGGATTAAGGGATGAAAGATTTGGTGTGACTGACGTAGCGGTCGAATAGCTCAGTTGGGAGAGCAATGCGCCGGTAACGCAGAGGTCGCGGGTTCAAACCCCGCTTCGATTGTAGTAGATCGCATTCAATTTTTCTTTCTTAATTTACCTTTGTGTCATTATTTATAAAAATAAAAATGTGGTATTACCGCATAAAAAATATAGAATCGATAAAAAGATTCTAAACAAATATTTAGAACAGCGCCATCTCTCTCGCAGTCTTCACACTTGCTGTAAAGCAATGGGGATTGGGGATCGAGCGTGTAAAACGCACATCCTAGGGTATGGCTAATGCGCAATAAGCATTTCAAAAAACATATATGACGCAGAGGGCGCTCAGTAGCGTAAAGGATTAAGGGATGAAAGATTTGGTGTGACTGACGTAGCGGTCGAATAGCTCAGTTGGGAGAGCAATGCGCCGGTAACGCAGAGGTCGCGGGTTCAAACCCCGCTTCGATTGTAGTAGATCGCATTCAATTTTTCTTTCTTAATTTACCTTTGTGTCATTATTTATAAAAATAAAAATGTGGTATTACCGCATAAAAAATATAGAATCGATAAAAAGATTCTAAACAAATATTTAGAACAGCGCCATCTCTCTCGCAGTCTTCACACTTGCTGTAAAGCAATGGGGATTGGGGATCGAGCGTGTAAAACGCACATCCTAGGGTATGGCTAATGCGCAATAAGCATTTCAAAAAACATATATGACGCAGAGGGCGCTCCAGTAGCGTAAAGGATTAAGGGATGAAAGATTTGGTGTGACTGACGTAGCGGTCGAATAGCTCAGTTGGGAGAGCAATGCGCCGGTAACGCAGAGGTCGCGGGTTCAAACCCCGCTTCGATTGTAGTAGATCGCATTCAATTTTTCTTTCTTAATTTACCTTTGTGTCATTATTTATAATAAATAAATGGTTGTAATGGTGTTCATTTTATTTTGATTTGATCTCCCTTTTGTTTACCTTCACTACCTATTTCTCTCTATTTCCTTTCATTAAAATGATAACTAATTATCATTGCAAACACAATCACATTGGCGTCTGGCCACCAGGCGATAACAGACAGGTCTCAAATATTAATTTAGGCTTCGAATAACGGTACTGAAGCTTAATAGCAGTGTTTTTTACCAAACAATAAAACACTTATTAAGCGAAATACCTTATTCGAAGCCTATACTTTTAAGTCTGCCAGGTGGGTAGATTTAAAATCAAATGCAATGTACCATCTTCACACTCTTTGCATTATTTCAAAGGTGTTTTTTGGTTTTTAAATGAATGTATACTATTTATTCATACACATAAGTTTCACTTTAATTTTTTTTTTTATAAACAATGTCGTGGTTACATTGCATTTTTTGGTGTATATTGATTAATTTTTAGAGGTATCCATTTGAGATCCAATGAGGATAGGGCGCGCACGGGCTCCCGCCGTAGCGGCGCCACCTGGTGGCAGGAATGTTAAACCAGTGGAGGGGTGAAAGGAGATGGAAAGGAGTGGGTGTAATAACCAATCAGCAACCGTCACGTCACAGCAAACGAGTGTTGCCACTCTCTCACCCCCTATCTATTTACCAGCACAAAATCTCAGTGGGAATTATGTTAGGATGTAGGCCATACCAGGGACCTAATTCGAGAATGCCGATTAGAGAGATCGTAAAACGTCAAAACTCTGATAACAGTGATATCGCCTTTGAACTGTCATTAAAATGCGATAAACTTCAAGTGACATATCTCATCTCAATTTTGGAAATGTCAAAAATGCTATTCATGCATATGAATGTCTGTTTTGAACGAAACGTAACTGACTAATTTCACGCACTACACGGTCAAGTTAAAGTATGCGCCTGGTATTTATGCCGTCACATACAAAGGAAAGGCAAATTAAGCGCGACCGTATTGACTAAGGATGGTCTGAGGTTGCGATGTTCTAGGCTCTAGGGATATCGCCACTTGTCAAGTAGGGAACCGTTAGAGTGACGGATGGCGATGAAATGGAGAGATCTACATCATCTCTCTAAAATTTGTCGAATTACCCCCTGACTTAATATTTCTTCTTTTTATATGAAACTGTTCTATCTCTCTCTGTTTTTCCCCAATAAAGAAAATAAATTAAACACTAGAGAAGGATGTCCACAAAAGTATATCTTACGTGTAGCTATGCCTGTACCAAAATTGGTTAAAAGCCGTCCAGCCGTTTCAGTTAATTTTTTTTTTACCAAAAGATGGCGCGGTGGATGAAATGAATTAATGAAAGTGTATGAGTATTGTTTCCATTATAATTTATGTCGTGTCTATAGTCTGATCTGTAACGTCCTATTGGCTATCGTGCTAAGGTGAAAGTTTGTGAGTGTGTTTATGCGTATGTTTGTTACTTATTTACGCTCAAACGGCTGAAACAATTTTGTTATAAAGGTAGCTGATACCCTGGATTAACACATAGGCTACTTTTTATCCCGAAAAATGTAGTGTTCCTACGGGTAACACCACGCGGCGAAACTAGTTATCCATAATGCAGACTATACTGTCTAAAAGGCACGTCCTAATTAACAAAATTATGTTATTCTCTTTTGCTTACAAGCAATTCTTGCACAGCCGGAAAATGTTTAATTAGTTTGTAAAGAACCTACCTAATCCTGCATACATAACTAAGTATTTAAGCAGGATATTTCATTGAAAGTTGTTCGTTAATATTCGTTTAATTGGCTTCTTCTGGTTGTAGGAATAGTAGTGCTTCATGTAGATCATCTGCAAAACAGAAAGAAAACGTTTCTTTTAACAACCTTTAAAAAGAGAAATAATAAATCCGGCCGCAATTTTATTTTTTGGCCACTTGGTCGAACTTCTCATTTAATAACTAAGCATCGGGAATATGAGATAGCCTCTAATAAACTAATTCATCTTCTTTACAACGCCATCTAAAAATGTTAAAGAAAGCATCAAGTCATAAATCATAATCAACAATTATTATTACTTGTCCTTCTGATTTATACATTGCCATCTAATTTACTAACTCAGCCACGGAATTTGCAACTCATCATCATTTTTCGTTTTACAGCTTCAATACAAGCTCCTCAAAAATTATATATTCGAGCTTCAATAGACAGCATTATGATGCTGATTATAACACATCTAAAATAATATTTCATATTCTTTTATCATGAAAATAGCCACTGTAGGAACGATTTGGCGCGAGGGCGCGCCATGACAGCCACGGCCATTTGCACCAATCAGAGAGCGCCATTCGATTCTTGTACCGACCGACCCGCCCGTGGTTGTTTATTGTCATTCGTTCGTTCATATTGCAATAGGTTCATCTGCGTTCTTTCTAATCTAGTTATAAGACAGGGGGGGTATTCGACCAATTTTAGAGATATAATGGAGATCTCTCCTTTTCATCGCCATCCGTCACTTTTGACGTGTGCCTACTTGACAAGTGGCGATATCCCTAGAACATCGCAACTTCGTCAATTCGGACGCGCAAATTTTCGTTTCCTTTGTATGTGACGGCATAAATAACAGGTGCATACTTTAAATTGACCGCGTAGTACGTGAAATTAGTCCGTTACGTTTCGTTCAAAACAGAAATTTATATACATGAATAACATTTTTGACAATCATTATCGCCTTCGTATTTCCAAAATTGAGATGAGATATGTCACTTTTAAGCTCATCGCGTTTTAATGACAGTTCAAAGGCGAGATCACGGAGAGATGACTGTTATCTAACGGTGATCTGACGTTTGGCGATCGACACTCGAATTAGGCCCCTGGTCCGACATGGCTTCGGTTAGGTACGACGACGAGCGAAGCGAGGAGGAGTGTTAGATTCAACTGCGACCCTACAAAAAAAAAAGTTTTAACATTACATATTTCATAACGGTACGTAACCCATGAATCTAGTTCTAAGGCAGGTCCGACTTGGCTTAGGTTAGGTACGACGACGAGCGAAGCGAGGAGGAGTGTTAGGTTGAACTGCGACCCTAACCTAAAATGCATAGTTCATATGTAATAATAGTGGCTTTAATATACTATTTGATGACAATATTAGGTAAATTTTACGATCGATTAATGTAGGATGACTTACAATTTAAACTTACTAAGTTATAAAATTAGAAGCTAATACAGTTACTATTTTGGTGTCGTATAATAATATTTTTGAAGCTTGCTATTTGAATGCATGCCTCAAATTTAGATGATAAAAAATAATCACCATGCTAAGTTACAATTACAGTGGCTTACAAAGAAGATAACTAGTGGCTGAGATATTATTATTCAGACGCGCGTTGGTTGTGGCTGACTTAGTAATTTAGAAGGTAACTTATATTTTCTGAGGCGAATAATGCTATTAAAAAGAAGCCTGTTTAAATAGTACCCCTTTAAAAATACATCAATCCAAATTTGAGATCGGGTAGGATGTTACATTTCAGTCGCCGTGACTTGTATTCCAGCTACAATAAAAATCACTGTAAATATCAAAATGATATGTTGTCATGTTTGTTATTCCTCGTCATGGCACAGAATAAAGACACTACAGAAGCCGCACTTTTTTGATATTTGCTGCTTTTGCAAAGGAATTAGCCTGCTGGTATCTAATTGTTAATTTAGAACGACGTGCGACGCTGTTGGTTGTGGCGTCTATGGGGCGTGTCATACTCCTAGGTTGCCTTGGCCGCCACTCTAGGTCCTAGAATTGTATGAAATGAAATTTGTAGGTATATTTATTGACACGCGGCGCGGATTGAATCCCCTTAGTCATGGTAACGTTGTGTACAGTAACGCGACGTTGTCATACTTGTTGCTCTCATTTCTTTATGTGTTTTTAGGAGTTGGTAATTATCAAAAATATTAAGCTCATCTCTGTTTTGTTTTACCATCGTGACTCGTACCGACGTGCTTATGCTGAGATCGCCGCAAAAAGTCCCGCTGTTTCAAGATCTAAGCATCGGTCATCAAAAGGGGTGCAGAACCGGTGTGAACCTGTCCACAAGGAACCCGTTCACAAGGATCTGCCGAAACCGGCTCCTCGGGAGTCAAAATGTGACAAGGATGGCTTCATAAAGGTGGAAAGGAGGAAGAAGCCGGCTTGCCGAAATCAGTGCGGTACCGCACCGACTGGGCCCAAACACCTGCTGCGTACCGCCCTACCGACGACGCAATTGTATGTGTCCCGTCTACATTACTCTACGAAGGCCGAAGACATCGTAGAGTATGTACCTACGTGTGAAGACCGGAATTATCCTGAGGGTCGTGAAGTTGGAGTCTCGCCACAAAGTGAATTTTAATTCTTATGTGTTGAGAGTTCCGACTGACCAGCGACCTTCATGAAGGAAGAATTTTGGCCTAAAGGTGTTATATTCCGGCGTTTCCGCGGTCGGCTACCCAACAGCACGGACTTACGCAACACATCGTGACTGTGACCTAGTTGTATAGTGTTTTAATATTTAATATGTATGTTAGATTGTAAGGTATATCTATGGGCCTTTGATGCCTGAAATAGGAAAATGAATTATTATTATTTTATTATTACATCCATAAGATTCATGTTTACATAATATATGCGCATTTCGTAAAATCTCTATAAACCCGATGTGACGTGTGAATGAGACTGGGATATGAGAATGTTCGGGTAGGCGGAGGTCAAAAAGGCCAATAGACTGTCTCAATGCCTATCGCTATTAGCGATGAGAAAAATAATACGAAATAAGCGGCCATCAAGGTTGTGTCAGTCATGTGATAAAGCATCCGTTACCCTCGCACTCACATACTTACTTGTAAAAAGTGACGAATGCTTTGTAATTTATTAATCATGAGATAAACGCAACCATCATAAGCCTCATACTTTCACACGAGCACAAAGTGCGCCTATTTCGTTTCTCAATTTAGATAACATACTGAGAATTACAAAAATCTCTGTGAATGTTCATCAAAGATGCACGCGTTTTGCTTTATATGTAAACATCTTTACAGGCAAAGAATAATATCGAATATGACAACAAAACTGTTAAAGCGAAACATTGCAATCTTAAAAGTTGACCCTTCTATCGGGGCAGAGTTCGCCACACTCAATAACCATCAGAATATAAAGCGAGCCATTGAAGCTGATTGAAAAAACTTGGGCCACATCACGGCATACCAGCGCGCCTCTAGCCGCGTAAACTGCTGCTTTTCTAACGTGAGCCAAACGGAAAGACAGCGTTGTACAATTCTGGTCCGTAAAGTCACCAGATTTAACGTACTAACACTTTTCTTCGTAACCCAGCCTTGTATAGCGACACGTAATTGCTCTGTAGAATCTCGCAATCGGCTCGACGTAGGCGTAACGGGCAAAGCCCCAAAAGCGATCATTGTTATTTTTATTTTTGCCATTCCTTCTTCGGGACTGAGAGTGGTATTGTGGAAGTACCTGCAATTTATTATTTCCAATAGAGGCTTAGTAACAAACGGCAAAGTAACAACTTGAGCACACGGGGTCATATTCATATCTGATACAACCAATTTATGTCTAATCATTTATTTCCCTTCACAGAGAAGGTTTTTTACAAAATACATTTAGATATTATAAACACACTACAAAAACGATTTAGGGCTGCAGAGAGAGAGGAACCTCCGGACGTAGTGCGCCGTATCCAAGAGTACTGCCTCCTGAATCTGACTCCTTGATCCAATCATCTAGCGAGACTCTCTAAACAACTAATTTTATTGATAGATACGCAACAGCGTAAGTAATACGAAGTTAATGATGAAAGTTGTGTTTATGACGCAGACTAGTGAATATTGATAGTATACTTGATACCCATTGTATTGAACGCGAGCAACTTAAATTGATATTAAACTTTGCAAGAGCATATATGTATATCTACGTACATCGTCGTGAGCTTTAGTTTAAGGCGTTATGAAGCTTGGTAGTAAATATAATAACGGTAAAAGTAAAGCTAGGAGTAGGAAATATGAGCCTGCTTTGTGTCTTCCCTCTGTCGGCATCTAAATACCTAGGAGCTTAAAGCAACATCATGCCGCATGCAGCAAAACTTTTTCTTTTACTTTCGATGCAAAAGTAAAAGAAAATTCCGAAACCCATAATCTTGCACGTTACATTACAATAAATATATTGTTGTGATTACAAACTTATATGCAGAACATAATCTGACCCCGACATAGCAAGGGATCAGTGGCATATTTTACTAAGGGCAAAGCTTCTCGCTATCAAACGTGCGTATAAGAATAATATTGTAAAATAAGATAAAAAAAGAAAGTTTGACCCTCAACGCAGTTCAGCTTTTCGTTAGAGCAATATGCAGTGCTTTCATAGTTTGCACGGAACCCTCGGTGCGCGAATCAAATTCGCACTTGACAGTTTTTTTTTTTGAGCGGAACCCACGCGGAAACTTTAATTATGACGGAATTGAGGTCACGTTGAGATCTACGAAGAATCGACAGAATTCATAAATGTTTGTTACTACAATTTTATTATTGTAATTATAATAAATAAATAACTTATAGAAATTCTGACGTTTTTCATAATAACTCATGTACTTATTTGATTCAAGATTGTGTCAAAATACGATTTGTTCATATTGATGCTCCGTAATCATGATTAGGTAATAGATTTCCAGTTTCATCTGATCTGACGTGTATCTAGCAGAAGGTATTTGTAGATTCCAGTTAATCAGGTCCACAGTGTTGGTAACAAAAGATACTTGTAAATAATTAACTATCTATGTATTGACAACACAACAAGAAATTCAGAGTATTATTGCTCTACTGGCCCACGCCCAGCTCCTAGTTTCGCCCAATTAGGAATCTTACAAAACCCACGTGTTCCAAGTACATTGGAAAATGTGCCAATTATAATAGATTATTTGACAAGGGGCCAATAAGCCCTTATGACACGAAGTGACAAATATAACGTGTCATAATGGCTTCTAGCCACATGTTTAAAAACTCAAATTTTCACTTCCTCCTCTCCTCGACAAAATGGAAAATAACCTAATAAATCGGTGTCTCACCAAGTGCAGCTGCTAAGTAAAATACGTTAGGTTAGAAATATAGAAAAGGTACAGGAAAAGGTACGTATAGGCAGGCTACTTTTAATGTATAATCAGGAACAGGTTTGCATTTGGGTGGACAATACAATGACAATGTTTTTATTGTTCAATCTATGTACCTATTTTATTTTTTTGGTGTGGCAATAAATGTTTCTTTCTTTCTTTCTTTCTTTCTACATCAAAGTATTGCCTATCGCCATCAGGTAATACATGTTTGTATTATAGTTGATTTTAATTAGGTTTATTTAGGTTAATGATTGTAGCCTAAAGATTTTTAGTAGGTACATTAAATATTAGGAGCTTCATACTTGAATTTTAGATACAATAGCCGTTAGGACAGATCGTCTTGAAGATATTAGGAACAACAATTACGGCAAATAAAAAAAATGCGCTACAAAGTTTGAGCCATACGTTATTCGGGGTAAGCGACAAAACATTATCAATTTTATGCCACCCGATAATGCCCGATATAGACCCTTCACGAACAGATGGATATGTACACAGAGCCTTCATCAGGCTTTTGAGATTGTACCTGAAATCAAGTTCCTGAAAGTCAATACAATTATTGAATTTTATAATAGTATTAACAATACCTACTATTAGTGTATTAGTCACACACAAATATGATAGAAAAGTTTTTTAGGTATCTGGATCGCCGAATCATTTCAGTTACTTACTTGTTTCTTATTTATGTCTACTTAGTTCAACATACTAAATCTCTACGTCTCAAGATTTTACTGCTCTCGTATAACATACGCCTACGCCTACTACTCTGTAATAAACATAAACATAAAAACTTGATAAGTACTATTCAGTAGCAGGGTATTTCGAGGAATTTCTTCTACAGAGCGCTATTTAAGATTCTCGCGTGAGTTCTAAATGACACTAATTCAGATACTCTAACGAAAAATTGAAGGGATAAAGCACCCTGTCCACTGGAGCAGAGCTGTGTAAAATAGACCAACCACATTTTTCAGGTTTTAATGCACTTATTTAAGGCTTCACAAAGACGCAACCTGATTTTCCTCCACTCCACTTCAGAGGAAAGGCAGCCTAAAAGTTAATGGTAACTAGTTTCAATGTGTTTTCTGCGTACATTTTTACACAGAAAATACATTTCTAATACCCCAAACTAGACAGCGCCTTATTATATACTTATTTGTTTGTACTTTATGTAATTGGATGTGTTTTTGTTATTATGTCTCGCCAAAACGACCAAAGGGATATAAATATCAGAATTTTAGAAACAAAGTTTGTTTATTCTTTTTAGTGGACAATGGTGAAGCAGAGTTATTTGACTTTTGTGAGGATGATCTGTTATATAAACGCTTAGAATTTAGTATTGTTCAAATCACAATAAGGTATTTGGAGGTGGTATATTCGTGGAGTCACACGAGTGTTTGAAGGCTTTACTATGTACAGTTGCGAACATACACTACTTTATCTACACACTTATTCATCATCATATACTTTCCTATAGATATTAAGTACTCAGTACTATCAGCCCGCCTAGCATAAGTACGCTTCGCGACTCTTGTCGCGTCACATAGCATCGCCCGTCACTATCTCACAGTATAGCGAAGAAAGAGATGGGTAGCATTTCTCGCGCGAGAAAGAGTCGCGTGTCACAGTTGTGCTAGAGGTGCTGTAAGTCCCGCGGAGCGGAGAAATAAACGATACGACCCGCCTGAGTTACCGTAATATTATGAAATTACATCTCGGATTTTGATCATCCACACCCTTCGCTGCCTATATTTATTAAATAATATGGGTGTAGACACAAACAATTATATTTAAATTGAAATTGTAATATTTATTTCAGGTATAAACCCATGTATGGTTAGTTACAATCAACTTAAAAAACTATATTACTAACAACAATTCACAATAATTATAACATTAAGTTCAAATCTAGAAATAAAATTAAATCAATATCAAAATGTCAAAAGTCAATAAAAATAATTAATCAAATAAATAAATCAAATTAAATTATAGTTAGTCTGCCATAATAACATGAATGCTATTCCAATTTTTCATAAAAGGACAGTCAAATTTGGAGGATAGTCCATTCAGGATCGTGCCGGGGCTGCCTAGCTCTGACAGCCTGCGCATGATAGACGCCACCCTCTTACGGATTGGGTCATTGTCAAGCCTAGGGATTTTTTCGCAAAAAAATGAAACACGTGATTTATAACATTCAAACGTATATTATGACTCTTACTTTACTTTACAACAAAAATGAGTATCAGACCGAGATCAATAATTCGAAAAAGGTGATTTATAAAGAAATAACGAAATTTCGGTTCCACCGAAAAGATCAACATGTCCACCGAGTGGATTAAAAAGTAAATTAATTAGGAAAAAACAAAACAAAAAGTGGTTAACATCTTGTACAAAAATAATTTTGATGCTATCTTCACATAATCACAATGAATCAGCCACTTAAAAGCATTTAAAAAGTAAATAAAAAATGTTTTCTGTCTGTCTACCGAAAAGACAATTCATTTCGGTGGTCAAATATGTCTTCGTCGTCAGAAGACCAGAAGTGTTGAACGTTTTCGCTCATGGATGTGGGGTTGAGTGGCTCCTCTGATTTTGACGTTGACGTGTCTGAGCTGCTAGAATATACGTCCGAAAATTTTATTCGTTTATGGAAATTACCTCCAATCTGCAGTCATGGGCTGCACTCGTCAACTTGCAATGGTTGCTGCATCGAACCAATCGCAATTGCACTGGAGCCACCCGCAATTGGACTGGACCATCGGCTTGCAACTGGACTGTGCATAGGAGTCATGATTGGACTTGGTGAATTCATCCTCTCGGTGGGAGGTGGTGTGTCATTCCGGGTAGGACTTGCAGTGGAGTAGTCAGGGCTGGAGTTGATATTGATATAGTTGGGACATTTTTTTGGAGTAGTTTGGGACATGGTGTTATGTCCAGTTGTTTGCATCCTAGTAAATATTGCTGTATATTCTCTTTAAATTCCTTGTCTTCCTTAGAACCTTCGTTCTTTTTCTTTTTTCGTGCTTCCTTTGCATCCTTGGTTTTTTTATTCTGTAATCTGTGTAATCGCATTCGGTACTTAGTAAGTTTGCATTCTAAACTCATCAACTTCCTTTTTTTTTGTCAGGTACTATAAGGACAGGAACACGCCCATCTATGCGTGTTTCCTGGATTTGTCCAAAGCTTTTGACCTGGTTGTATACGAAAAGCTGTGGGATAAGCTACAAGAAACCAATATACCTAGGGAGTGCATAGCTTTACTTAAGTATTGGTATAACAGCCAGGTCAATCGGGTAAGATGGGCGGGGGTCGACTCGGATGTATATAGGTTGAAGTGCGGGGTAAGACAGGGAGGGCTGTCATCCCCTATCCTGTTTAACCTTTATATGGACGAGTTGATAGGGAAGCTCAGCGGTACGCATGTCGGCTGCCATATTGGTGAAATATGTTTCAATAACATAAGCTATGCGGACGACATGGTGCTGCTGGGACCGTCAGTCGACTCCATTAGGGATCTACTTAGATTGTGTGATGAATACGCTCTACAGCATGGTCTTAGATACAATGCTAACAAAAGCGAGGTGCTTATTTTTAAAGCCCGAAAATATAATACAAACACCGTGCCTAAGATCATGCTGGGGGGCCAACCCCTTAAAGGAGTGGATAAATTTAAGTATTTAGGCCATATGCTCACCGCGGATCTAAATGACGACCTGGATATGGAGAGGGAGAGAAGAGCGTTGGCAGTACGAGGCAACATGCTCGCCCGCAGGTTTGCACGTTGTAACGAACAAGTCAAGTTGTCCCTTTTTAAAGCTTACTGTCAATCATTTTACACGTGCAGCCTGTGGGTGAGATTTACTCAGAGGGCCTATAATACCATGCGGGTTCAGTACAACAACATCCTCAGGGTGCTGTTGAAGCTGCCAAAGCACTGTAGTGCATCAGGCATGTTTGCCGAGGCTCGGGTGGACGACTTTTTTGCCATTCGGCGGAAAAGAATAGCCTCACTGCTAAAGCGGATGCGAAGCAGCAGCAACAGCATGCTGAGGGTGTTGTCAGAGCGCCTCGACTGCCCGCTCACTAAGTATTGGGTTGAAGTGGTCACTGGTAGGGTCAAGTAGTGAATAAAACGTTCGCTACTTGCTCCTACCAGTCGGCCATATTTTTCTTTTAAGCGGTTCTCTGTTAACATGTTTTGTTTCTTTTTTCTAACATAGTTTTGTAAGTCACAATTGTTACTAACACTATTATGGATCTATGGTCTGAAATAAACAATTTTTATTTTTATTTTTATTTTTATTTTATTTTTATTTTATTTAGTAAATTGTTCTCCACTTTAATTTTTTTTCTGTTTTTCACTGCAATACGTGCACCCATTTCAGCTCTTGATGATACTGAAGTTACTGGACTCGAGGGCGGTGTTTCGCGTGCAATTTACTTTTCAGCTTCTTTTTGTATCTTGACTTTTTCTCGCCGTCTTCTTGCATCCTCTCTCCATTTCCTCCTCAAAATCTTTTTTTGCACATCAGGTAAATCTTCTACAGATTTTATTTTCCCTTCGGCTTTCTTCCTATAATAATATTCTCTGTATTTTCTTTGCTTTTCTTCCAAGGCTTCTAGATCCTGTTTAAGTTTCTCCCGCGCCTTCCTCATACTTATTTTCTTTTGCTCACGGCGTCGTTTTTTTTTCTGGTTATCGGTTAGTTTATTTCGTGCCATCGCCTGAAAATCCACAACAAGCAATGCATACAAATAAAAAGTGAAAAAAGCTGTGCAAAGAAAGAGCAGGAGATTTTGTCAATGAAACGTTTTGCATAAGGGAAGCATCCGTGCTAATCGTAAGCAGCTTATGAAATATCACCCATGCCGTATGAAATGCATTACAGGTACCAACCATTGTCGACTTAGGAGTATGTAGTTATGGATAACTACATTAACTACATTCGAAATAATGTAGAAAGATGTAAAAGAAGTATAGGTTTAAAACATATAAAAAAACATACAAGCGAAAATACAACAAAAATAGGCATTTCTTCTTTACTGATAAAAACACAAGTAATCAGAAGCAGTTTTACAAGTAATAGTTTAAAAAAATAACCCACATTCAAGAAAAAAAAACACTCGGTGGACATATGTCATCTCGGTGGACAAAAGTTCCACCGAAAAGATGTCCACCGAATAGATTTTTTTTCCAAAATCACTCACACCACCTGCCGTTTATAGGTTATGCCAAAAACCAAAGTATAATTTTATTATAAAGTTTAATTGTTGAACTAGTTAATAAGAATGTTTGGTGAATTTATAGTGATTAACTTAACAAAATACAGCAGTAACCGAAAAGACTACTCAACTTTGACACCACTAAATATTTTTCTTAACACAACAACAACGTCTTCTGCGCACGAGTCACGGCAAAATGGCCGCTGACAGGGATGGTGCGATATTGGATGCGTTCAGTTTTACGTTCCATTCCACTCATTTGATCTAGACACGCGGCAGCGTGTCCAGCCAAGTTCACCGCAGGAACTGGCGAGCAGCAGCCGTGTGTTATATTACACGAACCGTTTGGAGCCACTTTTGACCCCCCAATAACTCCAAATCTATTTAACATAAAAAAATGAAATTTGGCTTATGTATTAAGATCCTTTAGAACAAGTAGAACCCCAAATTTCATTAATATAGGTTAAATAGTTATTGAGATATTAAAGTCCAAAAAACGGTATTTTTATCACTGACTGACTGACTGACTGACTGACTGACTGACTGACTAGTAATCAAAAACCTAACCCACTTCCAGGTGACCTAGAAAGGTGAAATTTGGCATCCAGCTTAGTAATTGTGTGTGTATACATATAAAAATCTAAAACAGTGATTTTTTTATGTTTTTTATTATTATTATTATTATTGATGGTTGTTGCCTCAGAACTCTGTCATTTATAAACCGATTTCGAAAATTCTTTTTTTGTTTGAAAGATATACTAGAATAGCATATACTTACACTCACACGCACACACTTACACATACATGCACATAAAAATCCAATACGTACTAACCGTTTTGGAAAACTCTTTGTTTGTTCAAAACTTTCAAAAGATGTACTAGAATAGCACACAGAACTAATTAACAAATAATAATTAAGTAATTTACACATCATAATAAATTCTGTACAAAAAGTAATGATATCCCATCAAAAACATAAATGTAAAATGAGAGCCAAGTTCAATATCGCGTGCACTTCGCCGACAAAAGAATTGAGATCTGCAAGGGTGCCAAGTTCTTTGCTCTAAAATTTTTAGATACAAGGACATGCGACATACTCAATGCATTTATTTTACTTGGGGTGTAATTCAATATCAAGACGTGACTTGGCTAGTTTTAAAATATAAATTTATATTATAAATCAAAATCAATCAAATCATTAACCTATTTTCGTAAAGGTAAGTACGCAAGTTAGTGTACGTCTTGTTACTTATACTGTTAGCTTGATAATGAACTATGACTATGAATATGTTACTTTTATAAAATTTAGTTAGTTTATGAAAACTAGCCAAGTCAAATCTTGATATTGAATTACTCCCCAAGTAAAATAAATGCATTGAGTATGTCGCATGTCCTTGTATCTAAAAATTTTAGAGCAAAGAACTTGGCACCCTTGCAGATCTCAATTCTTTTGTCGGCGAAGTGCACGCGATATTGAACTTGGCTCTCATTTTACATTTATGTTTTTGATGGGATATTTCTTTAATTTTAGTCAGAATCGAAAGTAATGTCCACCGGATAGACAAAAAATGTTGTGACAAGTTTCAATGATGCATAAAGTGTGTTTTATTTCTATCTATTTTTCTAATACTTTTAATGTTGAATGAAAAATATACGTAGATTAAGAAAATACATCATTTTTGTACGATAATAAAGGACATATATTTTTTAAAGCTACATTCTGTTAAAAAGGTAGAATCCGAACAGTCCACCGAAGTGGACTTTCGGTTACATTCTGGTGATAAAAAGTAACAAATAAATAAATTTATAGATAATCTGTTACAGTATGGTCTAGTACGTTTCGTATACTTTATTTTAATGATGTATTATTAAAACGCTATTATGAAAAAGTGTCGTCGTAATTCGTATGAACAGTTTTTTTTTGGGTTATGACAATGACCCGATTATGGCGTGGAACCCGTCGGTCTGTGGGCTTCCGCGAACATGCCCGAGGCGCTGCAGTGCCGCGGCAGCCTCAGCAGGGTCCTGAACGCATTATTATATTGTACGCGTAGGGCATTGTAGGACCGCTGTGTATAATTTGTCCATAGGCTACAGGTGTAAAATGACTGGCAGAATGCTTTAAGGCGACTCCGTACGTGGAATGGTGATTTTTAAAGTCCTAAGGCTCGTAATCTAGCCAACGGAAAAATCTGAAAAAAATATATGTTATTTTTGACTATTTCTTCTAAAAAACTATAGTTGGATTTTTTTTAAAGCAATATTTACTATGGAAAAAATAATGTTGAAATAGGGTCGTTTTCAATTTTCAATTCCCTAAGGCTTCTAAACTACAAGTGATATTTACACGGCTCTTTCGCAAGAACATTGACAATTCATTTATCTTTAATCGTATTGTTTAAAAGTTACTAAAATGGAAATTCGGTCTAATAAAGCATCAAAAAAACTGAATTTCCGCGAGCGCGGCCGTGCCCGGGCTGCGAGCTCAGTGTAAATCTAACCGTCGAAGGGGAAGGCTGTGTCACTTGCTCTCGCGATCCATCTAGTTACGGAAAATTGTTATAGTACCGGATCTCGCGGAGGTTCAATCTGTCTTCGTGCGTTTGATGTGTATTTTAAGAGATTGTAGTTCGTTTTTTCACACGACTACGCTATGCGACATAACAAAAAGCACTCATTTTCATATTCCCGGACACATTTGGATACTTAGATATTCTCAGTCATGGGCCCACACCAGACAGGATTCCCAGAGGTGTGGGTTTTAGGGCCCTTCTCTGTGTAATATTAGAGTACCTTAGGTATTTCGGTTAGTAAAAAAAAACAGATAATACAGATATTTAAGTATGATAACGTCTAATGATCTTTATTAATTCAACCCTAAGAGATATGAATATCGTAATGCAGAACAAGTATTGTTCGTTTGAATACCATTGTAATATTCGGTAAAACGCTAATTTACGAATACGAATATTTATTGTAAGTATTCACATTCGTTGCGTCACTAGTACAGTACATGACATATGATATAAAAATACATTATCAAAAATTACAATAATTTTATAGTTCAAGAAGGCAAGTGACAATTTTGGCATGAGGGCTTATTTATGTAAATATAGTCAGAATACATATTTGCATCAATAAATTTCCCACTTCATATTTAAATCTAAATGAGCGTTAGTAATTATTGACATATCCGCCGGGACTAGCTAGACATACCTAGCCTGGCCATAAGTTCTGTTCCAATTGTTTACCGTTTATAAAATAAAAACCTGATTTTTATTACATATCGTTTAAAAGCCATATATTAATGATCGGATTACAGTTGAATTAATGAAAATATATATAACTTTATTTAGACTCATCGTAAATCGTAATGCCCGGATTTGATTTTTGACTAATGCTCAGAATTTTTCTCTCTAAGTTTGCCAGAGGGCAATGAACCGATCTTGGATCAAATTAATCGATCGCGGAAGGAACGCCAAAACCCAAATAGCTTACGTAACTCAGACAACCGCTAAACTAAAGTAGGGCTGACACGTTTTCCGCATGTCAACCGATCTGCAGATCAAGAAATCTACACCCACCCAATAAAATTCGGAACTTCTAAGTTAACGTGAAAAAAAGATACGGCTCTTTATGCCGCAAAAAAACGTATCTACGCTGGAAAGGAAAATTATCCAAGAGACACGGAGCTAACTTTACAGGAGATCTAAAAAAAAACGAACTTTCTCAAAAAAAAAAAAGTTATTAAATATTCTGTGGACCTACTTTTTAAATGAAGCATTTTATAATTATAAACAACATCATATTCTCTACATGTCGCTTTTGTTATTTTGTCTATTAATGGAATAATTTAATATTTAGCATCGCTTTCGCAAAATGGCTGTCAAAATAGAATTAGGTAAAATTATCTAAACGACACGTTTCCCGAGATATTAGTCAGGTAAAATAGTATAATCTACATTTTACACAACAATCAACACAGTAAACAATATTCGTTGTGCATACGAAGCTCGTTTTATATAAACAATATCATGTTTTCTACATGTTGCTTTTGTTATTTTGTCTATTAATGGAATATTTTAGGATTTAGCGTCGCTTACGCAAAATGGCCGTCAAAATAGAATTAGGTAAAATTATCTAAACGACACGTTTCCCGAGAAATTAGTCACGTAAAATAGTATAATCTACATTTTACACAACAATCAACACAGTAAACAATATCTATGTGCATACGAAGCTCATTTTATATAAACAATATCATGTTTTTACATATTGCTTTTGTTATTTTGTCTATTAATGGAATATTTTAGGATTTAGCGTCGCTAACGCAAAATGGCCGTCAAAATAGAATTAGGTAAAATTATCTAAACGACACGTTTCCCCAGAAATTAGTCAGGTAAAATAGTATAATCTATTACACAACAATCAACACAGTTAACAATATATATGTGCATGCTCATTTTATAGTCAGGTAAATAAATAAATGTGCATAAATCAGCATGAAATAAATCAAGAAAAATTATCTAATCGCCTTTGTAGGAAATATTTCAGACATGAAAAGCTTATTATCGTACAATAAAACCTCACGATTAATGTTTTAATTAGAGGAAAATATTTATTTTCAAACATTAAAATTAATGAAGTGACATTTAAAGTTCTCTAAGACAAAAACTTATGGTCCAATTACGCAAATACAAAAAAAACTGCTTTAGAAATGTTAAAGATTTATTCATCAGATATCACGTGAAATTTGAATTTTATCAATTTTTATGTGTGATCTGCTGAAAGATTTCCAGTAGTTCTAGACCAATGTATGGTAGCAAACGATAGCTACGACTAATGAGAACAGCACAAGAGTTCTCAAGACTGCAGTCACTCGGTACTCATTAAGGAATTTTAAATCACGAACTACGTGAAATTTCAAGTTTTACAATTGCAATGAGATAATATCCTATCCTAACAAGAATAACAAAACTACCTACAACTCTGTGTGGTATAAGTGACGTCTCGTAAGACACTGTTTGAGTGAGATGGCGTTTGGGTCCATCAAGCGAGTCCAAAGTAATGCCTTAGTGCCACAGACACAGATTTACACCGCAGATGGGCCTAACGGCCTTTATAAATATATTGAACTAGCTGTGCCCCGCGGTGTTACCCGCTCATCCCACGGGAACACTAAATTTATTCGGGATGAACAGTATTCTATGTCCTTCCCCGGGACTGAAACTATCTATATACCAAATTTCATCTTAATCGGTTCAGCGGTTTAAGCGTGAAGAGGTAACAGACAGACAGACAGACACACTTTCGCATTTATAATATTAGTATGGATTACTACTAAATGTGTGATATTTTATAAAACAGAACCGGTAAAGTTGTCTAACTACCAATTTAACGAAAATATTTGTTTTTTAGTACATTCTATGCGACAAATACGACTCAATTGTCATTCAAGCAATTCAAGATAAGCGACAGTAGTCGATCAAAGTCCTATCAGGTAAAAAAGGATAAGCGACAATGGTTTCATAGTATCAAAGCAGGTGTAAATTTGGATAAACGCCAATAGTTAAGATACGACAATCAGGTAATTTAATCTATGTTTTTTTTTTATAGAATCTTATATCGATTCTATTTAATAATGTGGAAATACCACATTTTTACTTTTTGGCTAATGCGCATAAGCATTTTAAACACACATGACACAGAGGGCGCTCCAGTAGCGAAGAATTATGGAATCAAAGATTTAGTATGATTGACGTAACGATATGATAGCTCAGTTGGTAGAGCACTACGCTGGAAACTTAGGGTCGCAGGTTCGAGTCCTGCTTACATTGCAGTGGATCACATTAAATTTTTCTTTCATAATTTACCTTTATGTTAATTTTATCATAAAGACATAGGTAAAATGCCTCAAACGACATTAAAATATATTTTACGATCAGGTAAAAACAGTTAACCAACAAGTGCAAGGTTAGTTGCAATAAAGAAAAATTATCCAAGTTGTTTGATCTGTTTTGACAAATAAGTAAACAAGCTCTAAGGTTCATTATTATGCAAAAAACTTATTATGTAATCTCCATTTTGCTAAAAAAAACCTCAAAAATCAAGTCGTTTAGTAGAAAAAAAGTAGAGATTCTCTAAATCACCGACGGGATAAGCGACACAAAAGTCGTCAGACAGATGTATACGAGACCCAACCCATTCGATGCAGAAAAATCTGCCGATCCCAACAGTGTGTATAACTCAATATCCCCAAAAATGTCGCTTAGATAAGTTCTCCTTTCCAGCATCGGCATATTTTGACACTCAAGTAAATTAACATTTATCCATTGACCTTGAACATTGAAATTAGCCAAAAAAATCGTCTAGTAAAAAATAAAATACAATATCAACAAGTATAGGGGAAAATCTGAGAACATTACTAATGTAGTCATAAAAAACTATCACTGTTTATAAGTAGGTAAAGGACGTAAATCCGTTTTCCAACGGTAAAGTTGAGTTTGTCGCTCTATTATTTATAGTTTATCTTTTCATTAGAGCAGCATGACCCGGGGGATAAAGCTGTGCCTCCACTACTATGTTAAAATATCGGTTCATCCGCTGGGTCACGATATGATTTATTTATTAAAAAACGATATTTTTTATTTCTGCATGATTTTACACGTATAATCAAGAATCTTGTCGGCATTTTAACTATTTTTGGTAGGTACCTACACATACAAAAGAAACTAAAAAGTATTTTACAATGCATGTGCTCGAAAAGAGCGTATTCTAGGCATTCAAACTGTGCGGAAAGTACTACTTTTCCGCACTAGTGCTTTTTACTTTTCAATTTTTTTTTAATTTCTAGCCGTATCCGACAGCCTGACGCAAAGAGGTTTTATTATTTACAAAAAGTTTGATAAAAAAGTCAAATACCGATTATTATCACGTATAAAAGTACAATAAAACCAATATTTCATTAATTAATTCATTTAACACGTCATTAATTACATTAGATATAAAATTTGATTAATAAACGAACTTTAAATCGTTATTCATTAAATAAATTTGGCTGAATAGACACGCGCTTGTGCCATTTTGACATAAGACGAATATTAAAAAAATACTTTTGCACATGCGCAGTAGTAGATATGTCGAGCGCGGATTACAAATAACTCCGCCATTTTTTATTGACGTCTAGTTTATATTGACGTTGTTTTGTGCAAATCTGCTGAAATAATGGCGAGATAAAGGGACGAATCATGAATTTAAACCCGTAAAATGTTATTGAAGAAGTAAAAAATGTGAACGACAGCTTCTTGTTGGATGAATCAAATCAAAACACTTTTTTTCCAATGTAAACAGTCTTTGTGAGTATAAAGTATTTTCTACTTTCTCGTACATGCATAGTAAAGTTTTGTACGGAACTCGTGTGTAAGATGATTTCCGACTCGTGTTTGTTTAATCACTCGCTCGTACCTCGCTCGTGACTAAAAATCACACTCTTTTGAAATCACCTACCTTCCACACTTGTATCGTAAATAACTATTTCGATGCGAGACTTCCAAATGGCCAACTTCACTTATTTTTCTGGAAAATAGCTTTAACGCATTTTATTTTTAATATTCTACTGTAGTGGGTAAATAGATATTTAGTAATCCGCAATAATTATTATCATTGTTTAAATGATTTATTTTACTTCGAGATTTTTCAATGCCTTTAAATAAAGTATAAGGTTTGTTGATCTTCAACTCTCGCTCGGACTATGCGAGTGTATGAAGCTGCTTGGACGCCACTCAACGAGATTATGAACGAAGTAATGTTCCGGGGGCGCACTGTCGGCGGGGGGAATAACGTTAGGCTCCGCCCAGATCCTCAAGGACGTTGGCATTAGGAGTCGCCTTAAAAAGGGTTATTTTAACCTCCCTAGTGCATTTGGCAAATCGGCGAGCCAGCATATTACACCTGACAGCTAATGCCCTACGCTCTCTCCTCCATGTCTAAATCGTCAGTAAGGTCTTCCGTCACCCAGTGTCCAAGATATTTAAAGGACTTCACATGGTTCAAAACAACACCAGAAAGTTGGAACTGCGGTATCGGATATGTTTTATTACCCGCTTTAAAGAGTAATATTTCACTTTTTCTGGCGTTATATTTTAAACCATGTGACTCAGCATAGTTCTCATAAAATATGTAGGAGCTTCCTTAACGCGCTGATCGATGGACTCAGCAACACCATGTCGTCAGAATAACTACCATATTAATTACCAAGCCAAAGGCTACAAATAATTATTGTAAATATCTAAGTCCGCTTTTAATAACTTTTGATTACAGTGAATTTGTAACTAGTTTATAACTACATTCTTCCATTCAAACATTAGAAGTAATTTCGTGTTTGAGGACGGTTTTATCATTATACCTTCGCGAGTAAATACTTTGTGTTGTGTTAGCCAAGTTTAATTACTTAGAGGTATGGCAGTGACATGCTCTGCGTTTCAGCGCAAGGATACATAAACTTACCTTTGAGCCTTGAACTTTCAAGGTGTTCAAAGAGCCCTGACGAGTAGCCGCAGACTAAGCAGATTAGACCCAAAAAAACCGGTCAAGTGCGAGTCGGACTCGTGCACCGAGGGTCCCGTAAGAACTATGAAAGTAAAGCGGTGTACTGCCTTTTGGCCGTATTATGTTTCGTCAAATTTCATTTGGCAACCAACTTTTCGCCGAAGTTTTATTACGCAAACCAATCCTTGGCATAATTTTACTTCGTAATTTTTTTATTTCGCTACATTTTTATATTCCAAAATTTTATTATGTCTAATTTTATGTGGTAAATAATTGTGTAGGAAATGATATGCTAAGGCAAATAACATATCGTCAAATTTTATGTGGTAAATGATTGTGTAGCAAATGATGTGCTTAGTCAAATAACGATTCATCAAAAGCCATTTGGGCAAATTACCTACAACCATTGCTTACAGTATGATGATAGTGCAAAATAAAACACAAATGCAAATCTGCCGTGCAATACTTAAACAACAGTAAGTGCAAAAAGTGAGTTTCGAGAAAAACGCAAAAAACCCTTTCGAACCGGTTTTTTTTGGTGTTCTCGATGATTATTTACAAATACTTGAATATCAAAATATAGCACGGAACACATGAAATACGAATACGTGAACATTTTTTTATTTTAACAATAATTGAATAAATTATAGCTATTTTAATTTTTTTTATAGTTTTACTGTACTCTCGAAAAGAACTAAAAACACAATAAATGCAGAATAAAGTGCAGTAAAAAAGCGGATTACTGCTAATAACCCTCGTACACTAATAGCTAATTGAATTAATTGCAGACTAAAGTACAGTATTCATAACAATTTACTGCAATTTACTTAGTATTTATATTGATTGAGTTCTTCGAGATACCAACACGTCGTGGTACAAACAAGGTATGTTTATAAATAATACACATATTTGGCCAAAAATTGTTTTCCAAAGTATCACTTCCCCAACTGTTTCATTTCCCAACTCACGATTTTCTCTGAAACCTTATTTTTTTCGGATCTTTCATAAAACAAATCTAACCTAACCTCTACTGTATTCTATAAGAGCATAAAAAAATACACTGAGATTTTTTTTTGCTTTAAGAGAAACCCGTGAGTTGGGAAATGAAACAGTTTGGCAAATAAATCAGTTTGGAAATATATTTCGGCGAAAAGGCAGGATACCAATTTGTGACTATGTTACATACAAATTCAAGAAAAATGAAATTTTATCTTCTCGTCTACATGCTGTAGCCTTACCACGAGGTTGACACCGACGTGACACTGAAATGTTCGGGTAAGGCTACTGAATAAAAATACTAGTAATAAAAACATTCACAGACATCTAAGTATATGTAACTTACACATCTTCACTCTGTCTTCAAACGCAAAATCAATGGTGTGCAATAAAGAGTATTTGTATTTGTCAAATCTTCTTCTTCACCTGAGCCTGCAGTAACATATATTTTTTTTCAAAACAGAGGTCTATTTAAATAGACTTGGAATTATTTTTTTACTAAATTTGGACATCAGTTGCCATAGCTTTTTAAACAGATTAAATTTCTTGATTAAATTGACACCTTTAGGCACAGTTATTCATTGGTGCATCAGGGATTTTTTTTTATTTCAGACATGTGTATTCTTGCGACTCGAAATGAACAATATCCGCCCCCTCTGTACCATGGCTTCGACAATGTCTTTTAAATAGACTCGATTTCCACGGTTATCATTATCAATCATTCAACTTCTGTAGAGAAATGTGCGATTTGAAATCATAGAAATCGGATAAATTCATAGATTTTACCTGTACTTTTCCTGGGGTTACAAGCTCGAGTAAAAACTCCAAAAACGAACCCTTTTCGCATTTTTTGAAGTAAATTTTGCTCGACATTGTGGTGGAAGGAGTCATCAGACATGAAAGTGTGGCTTGGCTCAAAGTATTTTAGAACCATTTTATGTTTGAAGAGCAAAATTCAACCTAATCTACAGTAAATTGCTGTCATGTTTGCAGTAAACACATTAAAAAATAGCCACACGACAGTTTAAGTCACAGTAAGTGAGCTTAGTACTGTAATTTAGGTTGTATTTTGCTCTCTTATTTACGACTGTTCGACCACTTAAATTATAGTAAGGAAATACTGTTACTGCATTTTAATTAGTAATTATGCTGAAAAATCATTAAAATACCAAACACAGTACAAATATTTTAGAACATTTATATTGTACTGTATTTTAAACAGTTTTTGGCGTAAGTATTAACTTCTGTTTACATGTTAATTTACGATTGACAGGAGACCTTTACTGTATTTTAATCAGTGAAGTCTAAAAATTCACAGCCGACAACTCTATTACGGCATTTTAGTTAGTTTTACCTCAATAATTTACTAAATTCTTCTGATTTACTGTACATGGAGGCTTCGATTTTTATATGTTCCCATCGTCATAATCGCACGTGGACTATATACATGTGTGCGTCTTGACACGGTGATTTACGATCAAGAAAAAACAAAAAATCGCAAAAGTAGCACTTACTGTTGTTTAAGTATTGCACGGCAGAAATATAAACCGAAAAAAATATTTTTTAATCAAAATCAATTTGTTGTACTTGTGATACGTATGTGTGAGCAGATCCGACTCGGCCGGGTTAGGTTAGGTTAGTTTTTTTTTATATATCCCTAAAAAACGCTCCTTTTGTTGTACTTGTGATACGTATGTATGTGAGCAGATCCGACTCGGCCGGGTTAGGTTAGGTTAGTTTTTTTTTTTTATATCCCTAAAAAACGCTCCTTTTGTTGTACTTGTGATACGTATGTATGTGAACTGTAGGAATTCTAGCCGTCGGGATTACAGTCTTCGGGACGAAAATGCTCCCAGAGATAGGTAGGTTAGGGTTATTTTTTTTATGCACACACGCACATTAACTATCAGCGATGACAACTCAAGAATGAAATGCTATTTTGAGCCACAAAGTATGTAAACAAAAGTACCCTCTAAATTTAGGTGCATGGTGCATCACCCTACCCGCTTAATGCAATAAAATTATACTGCAATTTGAACCTTGCATTCTAACAAACTAGGTTAGATTTCATAATGCCATTCAATATGTTGCTAAATCAAGGTATACCAATCAATACATTTGACGAAAACATAATTGACATCTTATAAAAATCCCAGATAATAATTGTTCTAACAATAGTTTATCAAATCATTAATTGGGAAAAGATATCAGTGCGAAACGTTGAGTTGGGAAATGAAAATTTGACCAAATAAAAATATGGGATACGTAGTTCGGCGAGTTAAGAATTTGCTAAATAATTTTCGGCGAAACATTAGTTAACCAAGTAAAGCATATTGCTCTAACGAAAAGAAAACTGCTATACGTACTTTTAATAAATATTTTATTTTTTATGACTTAATTTCAAAGTTATTGTTTTCCGATAAGACGGTATTACTTGCCAAATTTCGTAGTTCTAGGTAAACGGAAAATATCCTATAAATGATTCCCTTGAGAGAGTCGAATAATACGTTTTTGTGGCATAAACAGCCGTATCTTTTTGTGCGTCAACATAGAAGTTTGTTTTTTTTCACAGCTTCAAGGGACCTGTAGACCTGAATATATTAGACCGGGAGATAGTGACACAATTTTTTTGGTCATTTGTATAGTCTGTCCGACAGTTTAAGAGCTAGAAGCCATAAAACTTGTTACAATGGCATTTTTATTTCAAAAGGTGTGAAGTCGTAATACGACGGAGTGAGATTCGACCCAAAAACACTTCTATTAAAGCTTATAATGCACTTTATGTTTCTTTAACAAAAGACATCCTCACTTCTGCATAGGGTTGTCAAAAATTTAACAATGAAATGGAGTAAAAATAATACAACATAAATTATTTAATTATATATTACCTACTTTAATAAACATAATGTAATTATGCACTGTCTGAGCTCTCTGTCACGTTAATAACGAAGCGTTGCTGATCTTGAGTAATAAATGTGTTCTCGATACCCTCAACATGGCTAAAACATGCGGTCCATAAATTATTAGAAATTTTCATCGTCTCCTCGCGAACTAATTCGACCACGTTCGAATTTAGCTGTGGTTGGGTATTGTTACGTCGTATTCTTTGTTTAAGTTCACTCCAAACCAACTCAATTGGGTTAAATTGGCAATAATAAGGCGGTAATCTTAAAACCGTGTGACCACTCTCCCTTGCCAATTCATCAATAACCATCTTTTTCTCAGGCTTCAAGCTTTGGACGAGATCTAACAGAGCCTTCTTTTTTATCTTCGGAGGTATTACTTGATCTCGTTCTTGTAAAAAAGTTATTAAATCAGCCTTTCTTGAAGAACTGTTCGGAATCTTTTTAGCTTGCCTGGAGTGATAGGAGGCGTTGTCTAGCACAATAACACTATTTGGTGGCAAGTTCGGCAGTAATTGCTCTTGAAACCACTTTTCGTAAAGATTCGCTGTCATGTCTTCATGGTAGTCTGCTGAACAGGTTTTAATATTCTTAGCAGATAAAAGAAGGGACCCCGGTACACTTCCGTATTTAGATCCAGCAAGAAGTATTATAACGCGTTGTCCCCTGGAACAAGGAGCGTTAAGGCAGCATTTACCGGACGTATCAACCCAACCTTTCTTCACAATGTCGTGAGTGTCGTACCACGTTTCATCTGTCACAACTATATTTCGGCCTTCGGACCGAAATTCTCGTATTTTTTTTAATTATTCTTTTCTGAGGTCTACAAGTCGTGGTGATTCCATGATTTTCTGACGTTTGTCAAGGGTTTTATAGAAAAATCCAGCATGCTTTAGGTACTCACAAAGTGTCGTTCTGCCATAAGGAAAATTTTCATCAGACTCTTGGATTTTTTTCAGAAGGCTATCAATAGTCACAACAATATTTTGTCTATAGCTGTCATAAATTATTCGACTTATAAGATCTTCTGTGAAGTTGTCAATTTTCGGAAACTTTTTTGCTTCTACATTGGTATTGGTAACTCTTTCACTTGTACCGAGACAGATAATTTTTTTCACAGTTGCATATGGCACCTGAGTAAGTTCAGAGGTTTTTTTTAATGCTGCGGGTCCAATTTCTCTAAAAAGTCCATTGTACACATTTTTAACTATGTGCTTACTTTGACTGTTTAAGTGAGTTCGAGCACTTGTACGGCTGGTTTCTTTTTTATCTTCCCACGGACGAAACATTTTTACCGAAACAACTAAATAGCATATACACGTTATCACTAAATCAGTTCCAACGGAATACTAGATGGAAATTTCCCGTTTGTTGCAGCCCTACCCTCCAGATGTTTGTTATTGCATTTGCAATTTTAGTCATGCCATTTGATATTGAACCCTAATGCAGACGTTTACGTTAGCTTTCAATATATGTAAGAAATCACTTATGCTCTTTTTACAATAGATGACTAATTAACTTATCTTTATGGCTTTTAGCTCTTACCCCGCCGGACGAACATATGGCGGTTCTTCAGGGGTCTTAGCAATGACAAAAAGAAAAATGATGGTCATAGCGCTGGTACCGGCGGCCCAATCGCGTGGGCGTTAGTCGAACTCGTCGGATAAATTACGAGTGTCAAACGATTTGTACCACAAAATTTTTAGTATTTTCCGATAGCCCATAAAAAACATGTAGGCGGTAGTGTCATGCCATACTTCTCCGGTGTGACTTACAGCCCGCCATACCGACGCGAATGCGTTAAATAAAAAATAAAATAATTCAACCATTTCTACCAGGCTAATTTTTGCACAGTTAATTATCGTCGTGCAGCCATTTACGAAAATCACCATGCCATACTTTTCCGACGGTTCTAAATGGCCGCCATACCGCCGAAAATCAGCAAATTTTTTTTTTTCGCCAAACGATTTGTAACAGTATTGCATTTGGATTTTTGGAAAGTATTTGATAAAATGTGACCGTCATTATATTTGCCATACTTCTAGTAGGGGGAAAAAGTGCTGCCATACTTGAAAAACTTATTTATTCGACACGTTTCAAAAATACGACTGTACGAGTACAATACGTAAAATATTTTTTTACAGCATGGGATCATTATATTCTGTTTGTTTGGATACAATTCTACCTACAAAAATTATTCCGGATTGTAACCATGGGGCGGACGACTGTGAGACTTGAGCCAAGACGTAAAAAAAAATTTTGTTGACGATTTGTACCAGTATGGCATTTGGATTTTTGGAAATTATATGATGCAATGGGACCATTATTATATTTGCCATACTTCTAATAGAGGGAAAAAGGGGCAACATACTTGAAAAACTTGATTTTTCAACTGGTTTTCAAGGTGCAAGACATAAAATCATTTGTTACAGTATGGCATCATTGTATTCGGTTCGTTTGGATGAAATTCTACCTAAAAATAATTATCCCATACTGTAACCATGTGGCGGAAGATTGTCACACTCGAGCAAGATATAAATTAATAAAAAAATTGGACCAAATTGTTACAGTATGGCATTTCAAATTTTCGAAACTTGAAAGAAAAGTATGGTTTGGGAAAATTACACCGTACATGTGAAAAAAAATTATGTGCAATATCAATATTAATGCAGTTTATTCCGAAAGATTTACAGACTTTCGAGGTCATCTAAGCCAAAATCCCCGGCATGCTCCAACTCGTTTTCGTCGTCCTCGTCGCTGCTTACTGCATCAGTATCTACAAATCATTAAATTCTTTCACACAAGCGCAATACACAATCGCAAATCGTTAACATAAAATTAATTTCTTAAATATTTAGGTACCTTCGCCACCTTCATCTTTCTCTTCTTCATCTTTTTCCTCTTCATCTTTCTCTTCTTCATCGTTTGCTGCGGTCATAACGATCTCGCTTATGGTGTCTGGCATGGCGTCGCCGTCGAACCAATGGAAATCATAGTGGTCTGGGTCCACTAGCTTCCACCCGCAATCCTCTGGCCTTAGCGCAGAAGGGTATTTGAGGTGAGCATTACACCAGATAGTGCTAATGTACAAGACCCTCATCAATTGTTGACGCAACTCGGCTTTGCACGGTGGAAGTAAAGAAGCGTCAAAGTTGTTTACATTTTTCATGAAATCCTGCGCGGTGTTGGACATGCTGTACGATTTATGCCCTGAGAGTACCGTAAATAAGTCTAGCGGACTGTCCGGCCCATATGGTAAGGAATTAAGTTTATAAGTATATATTATCAAAGACATAAACTTAATTTCTTGATACCATATGGACCAGACGGTCCGTTGGACTTATTTACGGTACTCTATGAAACGGCCAAGCCATACTTTTGAAACAAAGGTATAGGGTTAGTAAACTCCGGGTTTAGGGGCTTGAAGCCAGTTGATGCCATACTTTTTAAACCAAGGTGGTGGGGTTAGTAAAGTCGGGGCTTAGGGGCTTGGCTTTTCCTGGGATCTGATAACTTTTTTACAGCGAAAGCGTTATGAGAATGTGAGTCTTGGCCGTCAATTTTACATGAAAGGTTTTTGGTGGGATGTATGTATTCAATAAACTCGCACGCTTGGTAAAATAATGCAACATGTGACTTTGCGTCAAAAGTGGTTTTATTACGGAAATATCCTTAGAATTATGCGTTCTACACGGTGGAATTTTTTTATAATTTTAACTTTTGTCGTTTCTGAGATATTTTAAGCGGAAAACGACGCAAGTGAAGAGGCGACGTAAAATAATGCTACAAATGCGTATGCGTCCTTTTTTGACGTCGTTCCTGTGAGCGCATATCGCCGCGCGCGTTGTCGTAAAGTCAGATGCGTCGGTGTTACCGGACTGTGATCATGCGTTGCATTTTGGATCTAAATCGGCGAGAATGGATGCGGAAAACGAAACCGGTAATGATAAGTACTTTTTACAGGTCAAGAAAATTATCTTGTAATAAACAATCATATGTGCACATACGACTGTTTGAGTTCTAATCATTGAGATTAAATAGCCAGTCGCATGATCACATTCGACGTTATTTATCGATTTTTAACTAATGAATATTTTTTTAACAAACATGTTAGGCAATATTGCCATAATGTTATAAGAAAAGTTTAAGGTAATTTAATTGTTTTTTTTTTATTATGGTCGTATATTCATTTGCGTCGTTGTTGTACAAACTATTCATAGTCGCATCGTAACATGTTGCGTTATTTTAGGTCGTAGTTTAAGATGCGTCGTTATCAAAAAGTTTGAAGGTATAAAAAAAGCATGTTATTGTAAAAAAAATCTAACGTTTTATTAATGTATAATAACTAAATGCCTTACCTGTAATTCCAACCATTTTAAACCATTAAATTTATCGTATTTTTATTTTTATTACTTATATGAACTGTACGAACTTTACCTACTAATAAAATCTACTTATTTGTAGATCTTAACATATTTATCATATTGTATTTATTTATATGATGCCGTTTTTAGAGAAGTGATTACTCTTTTCGTTATTTGAAGTTTCTAAAGGAATCTCGAAATGTTAGGACACGAGGAAATCTTCGACAACGCGAACTTAGAAGAATCTGCTCTACCCGACCCTATCAGCGAAAAAATAACCTGTTACTACTTACTACTGCATTCATCATGCTAGCATATAATGTGCTTGTAACAGTAAAAGCAAAAAAAGATAAGAAGGAAGGCCCTGCTCTCGACAGATGTCCACCAAAACTTTTAAACCTAGTTAAATGTTTCCACGCACGGTGCTGTTGTTCATGACAGCCGGACTTCTGCTTTGTTCGACATGCGGAGGGACTGCGGCCGAGTATTGCTACCGATACTTTTCGACATCTTTTTCCCTGCTTCTGAAGGTTGCATTTGGGAACTTTAGTTTAGGGGATACACTTTACATACAAGAGCAGAAGGTAAACTTTTTGATTTTTCCCTGTTGAGGTCTCGTTGTAAACGTATACATAGATTCACTGTTATTTTCCCATGATGCCGCATTCGTTGCCAAAAAATTCCCAAGAGTTACAGATTCTTTTCGATAAGTTCGCACACCCTTGTTCTCTCTTTTCCATGTCCATTAATGCTAAGAAGGCAGTTGTTCTCGCGCAAGGTTTTCATCAGAAACCAACTATTTTGTTGGATAGTGTCGTGTCCCTTGATGTTCTTGATCAGTTCCCTTATCTAGCAATCCCACTTGTCAAGCAATCTGTCGCTGAATGTGGATATCGGGAGCCGGCTTGGTAAAGCGGTTACAATGTTTGGGAAGCTCAGTGCAGGAGTCTAGACTAGTCACTATCTGACAATCAAGACCAAAGTGTTTATGTATCAAACTTGTGTTCTGAGTATAGTTTTGTGTGGAACTGAAACCAGTACGTCGTATGCCAAGCAAGAAATAAGGCTGAATATTTTCCACTTGCGGTGCCTTCGTAGCAGTCTAAAAATCACTTGGCGAGACTGGATCACGAATGAGTGTTGTAAGTTGTAAGTCGCGCAGTTTTCCAGCATTACTGCAATGCTTAAACAGCGTAAATTGTGGTGGCTGGGGAAGCATGTGCACCGTATGGATGCCACTCGCTTACTGTGTATATATGTACCCTGAAATGTGGGGAGGCCCATGTTGCGTTTCAAGGACTGCACTAAGCGAGCAATGCCGGCATTTGGCATCAGCCCAGCAGACTGGGAAAGACGAGCATAGCAAGTGGAGAAAGTCTTTAGCCGAAGACTGTAAGACTTAGAAATCAAAGCTGGTTTCAGGTTTTATCCGCAAAACACGAGAGGAAACACCATAATGAGAGGAGGGTTGCTTCACCAGCTCGATCATCTAACGACCCTTTATTGAAATGTCAATCTTCATCACTGTCACTCCCGCATCGAACTTTATTGTCATTCTTAATCTTAACTAAGTACATATTTTATGGAAAATATTATGTAAGTGAGGACACCTTATCATGCCGATAAAAAGTTAATATGTATTAAAATTAATAACATTGTTTTATCTTCTTGCACTTACTGTATTCTAGTAGCAAACCACAGTATTTTTACTCATTGCTGCCTAGTTATTTAAGTAAATAATTCGGTAAAATAAGTTCACTTGAAATAATATTCATTTACAAATATCTAAATCTTTCAGATTCTACAGAAATATACAGTTTTGCACATATACGACCTCATAATTGCAAGGGTTATTCATAAAACAAAGACGTATGTGCACATGCGTCACGTAGATTTTTGTAAAATAATGACGGATCTGCTGATACGTCGGCTGATGCTTGGTAATAAATAGCCGTATGTGCACATCCGTTACATTATTTTGAAAAATAATGCGTTAAATTAAATGGGGCATAACACATTTAATTGATTATATTAATATAAACCTATATGCCAAAGTATATGACAATTCGACGAAACGCAAAAATGTTATCAGCAAAAATCACTTGCAGAATTTTTAAACTGCTCTCCTGTAAAGTACACATTTTGCAGATGTGGCTTTGTTTTACCAAGGGTGCGAACTATCAATTCTCATAAATATATAATTGTACATTATTGCTGGTTTGACATTTTTTTTCTCTATCGAATTAGGGGACTACATACCTTTTGATCTGTCAAATCACTGTATAAAGTTGGTATATAGATTAGCCGATCAAATTGCCAATTTCATTGTCCCGTCTGGGTGGACCTTAAACCTACGATGTAACAATAATTTTGAACGACAAAAATTTGTCGTTGCCAGTAAAATGAATTAGTACCACTTAAATCTGCAATATGGTGCGGGTTGAAAAACATCCTGTAGGGCTACACAAGACTTAATTCAAATACATATCATATAAATTTATGAAACATGTAATGTCTCTTTTTATTTTAAAACATTGATCTAAGCTCAAAGAAAAATTTAAATGCGTTACCTGGTGGAAGAGACCGGGAATCGAACCCGGTACCTCTGGATTGCCGGTCCAGCGCGTTACATAGCATATAATACAATCCAGAAAGAAAATCCAGAAAGTCAATTTAACCTCCTTCTAATAGTCGTATCGAAATGAAACTTTACATGTATGTATTATACCTAATATGTAGATAGTTCATCAATTTGGTATTTTCCAGCCAATCTAAAGATGGAGGCGAAAAGTGGCCATAGTATTGATGAGCAATTCGCCCCCTGCCTGCTATACGGCCACATCTCAAAAAAACATTTTTTCGAGAAATCGCTTGTTAAAGTTTTGGCAGCGTAGTGCGTGGTAGTAAAACGGGGATCACTCCCTGAGTTTTGGGACAATTTATTTTTGATTTAGCTCTTTTTACTCAAGATGATATACTGCTTCAAATGAATACATTTTTTTTTATAAAACATGTATATTTTTTAAGATACAAGGCCTTTAAGTCAGGTACTTAGAGTTGTGGCCGTGTTGCAGACGCATTTTGTTGAAATTTTGAGATGCGTCCAAAACCGCATAAGAAAATTATGGGAAAATGGTTACATGAAAATATAAATACGCCCACCAAAATAGTTTAAATATCTTTATTAATCAACTTTTGTTACAGTAAGAACATTACTGTAAGCGATAATCAGTGCAATCAGTGGAGCAGGCTGGATTCCTTAATGGCCGAAACTGCGTGGATCAGGTAATGCAGCTCACAACACACATAAAGGCTGGGTTTAAGAGGAAAGAGAAAACCGTGGCAGTCCTTCCTTATCGACCTCTCAGCTGCATTTAATACCGTATGGATACAGTGACATTTCTACGAGCTCACGACCGTGGTGCCCTGTAGAAACATTGTGAGACTAATTAACTATGCTCAGCAATAAGGGAATTTATCATGAACCTTGAAGCACTCCAAGCAAAGTCAGGAAGCTGAACAATAGACTACCGCAGGGATCGGTCCTGGTCCTGCTCCTGTTCAACCTACAACTCGCGATCTGGAATATCTTGCGAAATACTTAAAAAAATGGTGACTGCAGTCCGTTGCTAGCAAAACAGAAGTTGCGACATTCCATCTCTGCAACAAAGAAGCAAATTATGGGCCAAAAATCGGCTTCGGAGAGACGGCGATGAAATTAAATCCTACACCAAAGTACTTGGGTGTAACTCTAGACCGCAGTCTCACCTATGCGCCACATATTAGTTAGGGAAAAAGCTACAGACGCGGAATAAAATACTCCACAGACTAGCGGGAACTACTTGGGGAGCAACAGCTGATGTGCTACCGGTTTTAGCCAAGTTTACTTCACGGCAGAGTATTGCGCGCCAGCTTGGCTCAACAGCGCACATGTGCATCGGATAGACGTATAGCTAAACCAAACCATGCGATGTATATCGGGAACCATCAAAATGTAATCCTCTGGTTTGGCTGTGTTGAGTCATATAGCTCGCGCCGAACTAAGAAGACATCAGGCACTGGTCCACGAAGCACAAAAAGTCGTGGGTCGTCCCGATTTGCCCATTCATGCAGAGCTCGCAAACCCGCCTCATCGGTTGAAGTCGAGGCACCCACCGTACCATACTGCTCGAGACCCTGCTGCAATCAAATTCTAACCTACTTGCAACTCAAATCACCCGATTTACTCAGAGATGCAAGTATAAATTCCAAAACCTCCTGCCTTCATTCTGCCTCGAAAACAATGGTGTCAGATCAACAGGCTCAGAACTGGGAGTGGGCGATCCCGAGACTTCCTCTACAAATGTGGTTGGAGAGACTCCCAGTAACGGCGACCCTGCAGACTTGTTTGTCCTCAGTAACGACGCAATTCATTAGATAAAAGATCTTGAATATATTAAGAACTTATAATTGTATATAAATGACTACATAATGGGAAAACATAAAAAAAAAAAAACAAATAAACTTATACAAAAAGGCGACTAAAACTGTTGGAAAGTATTACGCTATACGAATAAATTAAAATAAATAAGAGTACTATAGGTACTTACTGTTGTGACACAATCAAATGCCCTTTAATTCGCTTATATTTAAAGGGATTCATCGGAATAACACTCGGAATAATCTTTATGCCTTTAGGACGCAACTCAAAAAATTGATTATAAATTAATGCTATGCAGCCATAACTCCAAATTGCCTGTCTTGCAGGGAGTCAACTGACAATTTTTGGTCAGATCCATAAGGCCACTTGTGGACACTTTTTCTTATATCTCTCGAAATAAGGTCGTAAATTAGACAATTCTGAATACGAATCAGCAATAATCCAAAAAAAAATTTTTTTTAAGATGTGGCCGTATAGCCGTCAAGGGGCGAATTAACGTTCATGCAAGAAAGTACAGTTGGAAATAAAAGCGTGTCACAAACGAACTTTTTTGATAGAAACTTTTAGGTTCCCATTAACGCCACGGCTGCAGAATCGTTTTGAGATATTTTAAGTACATATCCAAAACTTTTTGATTACCTGCCGCTGATCTTCATCGAGCCTCGTAAAAACTTGTTGAAAAGTATCTTGACAACAATATTAATTTATGTTTCTCAATCTGTGCGTATATTAACAAGAAAGTTGATCCCGTCGACAGAAATTTGCCAATGAAATGAGAATAATTACGTTACCAAAGTATTTATATATAGGCTACACGTCCTTATTTCTTTTTAGTTAACAAGATTCAAACCGCAAGGTATGAGTTTTTGTAGATAACTGTCAGTTTGTAATAAATAAAGGAACTTAAGTCTCTATTATAGACATCACGCTGCTAATATAAATGTATAATTATAATTAATAAAATTGGTTTAGTCAGAAAAACATCGCTGTATAGTCGAAATGGTATTAGGTATAAGGTGTCATATCAAATATTGACTTATGAATAAAAAAATATGCCAAAGCTTACGTCACTTTTGGTAGATCTGTTAAATTCAGACTAATAACAAGTTCAAATGGATATATCGAAAATTCAGGAGTAGCGGTTGAATCTCATCTTTTAACTGCCTTAAAACTTACTTCGTCATTTATTTATAGCGTAATACCTATTAACGAAACCATCATACCGACCCTATGGTTAATTTATTTAATCTTTTTGGTACAAAATAAAGACTTATGTGAAAAAAGGTGGAGTTAATGCCATGATGAGGCATTCTCTGGTCAACCTTCGAGTAAATCACATTGTTCCCTCGTTGCGAAATTGTTATAAATTGTGATATTATTATATTCTATCTTATAAGCTTTTGTTATGTCTGGCATAAGCGACTTTTTAACCCTCTGATCTATATTTATAATGTGAAGAGAACAATAAAATAAATAAGTTCACAGCACTTTAATGCAACGTGAGTGTGATTTGATAGGATCGCACGAGAGAAAAAACAAAAAAAAAACAAGTATTGCACTAAATATTTTTTAAACTTAATAACGAAACAAACATTAATTGGTTCTCATGGAGGATCAGTCACAAAGTTTGCAAACGCACGCTTTTCCCAAGCATTAACTTTTTATGATTAGGTATGACGTTATACAGAAAATGTATAGAATGTGACAAATAGACGTACTTTGCTCAACACAGCCGACAACAGGGATCCTGTATGATGGATGGACTGACAGACTGACTTTGATTGATTAGTTCTTTTCAATCGAACGGAAGACGATTTGCTTGGCTAAAAATGAGTATACTGTTTTTATGAAAGTGAACTTTTAATATTAAAGGAATTGTTTTAACCAGTCATAAAAGTGTTGGTTGAAATGAAACCCACTTCAAACTAAAAGTGCACTTCACATCACACTATCGATTTTAATACTATGTAAAAAGAAATCGGATATAATTATATACGAACTGTATTAGGTCCTAGAACTATTTGATGAATGATGTTAAATATACCGCTGGCGCTGGAAAGAGGAGGTGGATCTGTGCGCCCTAAATATCCCCAACTGGCGGATAAAGGCCCAAAACAGAGAATAGTAACGTTCTCTTATTTTGAAGGCCATTAGAGCCAGACTAGTAAGTTCATTTTGCAAATAAGATAACCTTCTGTTTCGTAGTCTTTCGTATTGGGATTAGCAAAACTAGTCTTTAATTAAGCTTATTTAAATTTTATTTTCTAATATGCTAATTTCAAAACTGCATTCTACCGGTAATTAATAACGTGTTTACCAATGTCCAAATTAATCTACAGTGTTTTAGTTGGAACTTCCGCTTTATAATGGACCTAATTCGAGATTGACATTTGAGTGATCGCCAAACGTCAAATCTCTATTAGATAACAGTTATATCGCCATTGAACTGTCATTTAAATGCGATGAGCTTAAAAGTGACATATCTCATCTCGATTTTGGAAATACGAAGGCGATAATGATGGTCAAAAATGTTATTCATGTATATAAATTTCTGTTTTGAACGAAACGTAACGGACTAATTTCACGTACTACGCGGTCAATTTAAAGTATGCGTCTGTTATTTATGCCGTCACATACAAAGGAAACGAAAATTTTGCGCGTCCGAATTGACGAAGTTGCGATGTTCTAGGGATATCGCCACTTGTCAAGTATAGTCACACGTCAAAAATGACGGATGGCGATGAAAAGGAGAGATCTCCATTATATCTCTAAAATTGGTCGAATACCCTCCCCCCCCCCAGGCATATGTACTTAGATGTTAGATGTATATATCAACAAAACCTTTGATTAGAAAATGTTAGTGAATTGTGTATTGAATTCACTCTGTTTGTCGCATGTAGGCTAGGTATATTATGTAATAATTGTAAGTTAGCTCGATCATATAAAGCATGTAAGTAATCAGCTTAGAATAAGAAAATATTATATACACAATCGTATTTCTTTTCTCTTATTTTTACTTAGTATATAAGGTTAATTGCTCTCATTATTGTGTTAGGATAAGATATGAAGCTTTGGTTAATTACTATGTAAAACCACCTGAATAAATATATAATGAAACACATAGAAAGCTTTATCGAATAGGTTTAATATTGTAAACAATAGGATTTCCAATAAGAATCTTGTATGATAACTTTTTAATCAAAATATGTTCTACCAATGTACATTATGTAATATCAATATGTATTTACTGAAATAAAGAGATAATGTTGTTCAGATTACATTCACACATCGCACCACACACATGTAAGAATTGAGTCACGCCCTTCTTACCCATTGGCCCAATCACAGCTTAATCCAGCGATCATTATATATATGGCCGCTCGATTAATTTGATATCATTCTCACGGCCGCCTCCGATCAAGCAACACTTCACACAGCATTATGTGAATTATCTTCAAGTGTTATTATTTTATTAGGAGCTTCCCTCTACTATCGAAGACCTCCAAGTCCAGTTTAAATTCAGTTTCAAGTACAGTCCACGCTCCTCACAAAATATTGGACCTTCGAGCACCGGATCAAGAAGAAAGGAATTGGACCTTCGTTCCAGTGTCAGGAGGCGCGCAAGAGAATCATCATAGGGACGTGTAGCGGATTAAACCCTACGTCCCTACGCCGGGCATCACAGACAGGGTTGAATTAAGTTTCCCCTTGCTCTGGCATCAATCGGATCTTGGGTCGAATTAATTTTCCCCTCGTATCCGCATCACGTCGTGCATCACAGAACCCTCGTTTTGCCATCAATCGGACAATAGTCCGCACCACGACGTGCATCACAGAACTCGGGTTGATTAAGTTCCCCTTGTTCTGCCATCAATCGGATCTCGGGTTGATTAATTTCCCCTTGCTTCCGCATCAATCGGTCTCGGATTGATTAAGTTCTCCTTGTACCGCGTCTAAAGCGTTCACGTGTGACGCATAACACAGCTTCCGTACGGTGGTAACCCAGCGGTGTGAACAAGCCGTTACGGATCTGTGCAACGAGGGATTTACGCCGTAGGGATATTAGGGTTCATTAGTGTCGCACTTAGCCTCGCTAATGAATAGGTGTTAGGTATTAGGTAAATTCAGTGTTTTTTGTTATTGTTTTAAATTCAGTGTGTGTGTTAGGTTAAGCGACAGTCCCCCCGTGCGATGTCTCTTCCAGAAAAGAGAGTTACGCGTTCTCAAAAATCACGAGACCAGACTCCGGAGTCAGGCGAGACGTCCACTAATCCTACAAATACTTGGAGCTACGAGACTGGCCCATCTAATAACGCAAGCAGTAGCAATAAAAACGCGAACACAATGACGCCCGCGAGCGATCCCCCCTCACCCCCCGCCCCGCGATCGAGCGTAGCTAATTCACCCGCGATAAACCCGGCTCCTGTGCCCCATTCCGCCCGCGACCACGCGTTAGAAGTCGGTAGGGGAGATATAGACAGGCCCGGTGATAGGAATTCGGACAATACGTTAGTTAATGCCAATAGGGAAAGTAGCAGTCAAATTTCTGTTTTAATGGCCGAATTGCAGGTGCGTAAAGCCGAACTCGAACTAGCTCAGAAGGCAGCCGCGGAAGCAAATATTAGACTGGAGGTGGCGCAAATTGAAGCGCAATCCGACAGTGCGTCCGCGGTGGGTCAGGCCGCTGAGGGAGTCTCGGGTTGGGTAGCATCTCATTACGATAATCGACCACCCGTTGTAGAAAACAGAAGTTTGAACCCGGCATATAACGGCAATAGGGTAGAATTAGGGCAAGTACGACACGCCGATCGGGCATTGCAAGGCCCTCCCATACATAGGCAAATTCCGGAATTGCCGCATTTCGACGGAAATATCTCGGAATGGATAGCGTTTAGGGCCGAGTTTGAAGACAGCGCGCCTCATTTCAGTAGCGTAAACAACGTAGGTAGAATTAAGCGCGCCTTACGCGGCGAAGCGCGGATAGCGGTCAAGGCTATCATGTACACAGTAACCGATCCTTACGAAATCATGGAGTCTTTAGAAAGGCATTTCGGGGACCCCGAAGAAATAGTTTTGACCGAGATCCATAACTTTAAGCGCATGCCCAGGTTAGCCGAAGACAGCAGTAATATCGTTACTTTTGCCGGCCATGTAGCTAATACGGTAGCTACCATTAAAGCGTTGCGCCAAGATCAGTATTTACACGCGCCCGAGTTAGTGAGTAAAATAACTGATAAATTAAAAATAATAATTAGGTATGAATGGGCAAAGTATAAACAGGCCAATCAGGGGACGCCCGAAATAGTCGCGATGGCTAACTTCTTAAACGACGTCAGTATGGCCACGAAGCGATCACACCACAGACATTCAAAGTCCCGTGCAAACGTTCATGTGGTTAATATGAACCATGCCGAGTCGAGGCAGCCACAACAACGAATGCACGGTGGTGCGAGCCGCGGACGACCATACCAAAGTAGCTATCGAGACTACGCAAGCGACTCCGATTCGGACGACGACTCATACCGGGAATCGAACCGTGCCGCTACCGTAGCTACCTTAAATTCGCGCCCGCAAACGCATAAAAAAAAGCCCGCGCAAACGGTGAAACCCACGCAATCTCGACCGCCCCCGCAGTCGCAGAATAATTTCAATAATAATAAAAAAGATTGCGTACTTTGCAAAGGGAATCACAAGTTAGCCGTTTTCCCGGATTTTCTGAAAAAGTCTGTCGCAGACCGGTGGGAATCGGCCCGAAGCCTTAAGCTGTGCTATAGGTGTTTAGAACCTAATCATAGGCGCCCTATTAAGTGCAAATACGTCGCATGCGGTAAAAACGAATGCGAAGCGGGTCACCATAAGTTACTTCACGGGCTTACAAGTGAAACGCAATCTGTCCGCGCAAGTGTTAGTAGCATACTTAAATCAAATTTAGCGCGCGAATACGTACCTTATGGTGGTTCCCGTGGAAATTTCAGGCCCGTTAGGTAGTGCCGAAGCACTAGCGTTCCTAGACTCAGGTTCGACCATGACCTTGATAGAACGAGGCACGGCCGACAAAGTAGCCCCCAGAAGTTCGGGCAAACCTCTCGCGATCCAAGGCATTGGAGGTCAGATAACAGATCATGAGTCCTGTAGAATAAATTTATCGATTCGCGGTTTATGTACAAGAAATCTAGAAAAAATTTCGGCGTATACAATCGATAAATTAAATCTGCCTTCGCAAGAGGTTTCTCGCGAATTAGTGGAACAATGCGACCATTTAAAAGATATAACGGACCAATTAGTATATGAGCGCGGGACGCCCACAATTTTAATTGGGCAAGATAATTGGGGTTTAATTGTGTCGCAACAGCTCCTTACGGGCCCCACCTCATCAATAGCTGCGGGCTATACCAACCTAGGTTGGATCCTTTTTGGGTCCCAGGATAGACCGGGGAATAAAGTAGCTCGTATAAATCACGTTCGTCCGGCCACTACCGAAGATGAAATTTTAAGCTGTATGAAACAGCACTTTAGCATCGAGTCGTTAGGGGTAGAGAAAAAATTGCCCCGGGCGGACCCGGACCAACGCGCTTTAGACTTTAGACATACTAGAAGATACGTGTAGAAAAATCCCGGGAGAAAATAGGTACGAAACGGGATTGTTGTGGCGATCTGATAACGAGATTTTGCCCAACAATCGCGCGCATGCGCTACGCCGTCTCTATAGCTTAGAACGCAAACTGGACGGAGACGAAAGTTTTAAGGCAGAATATACCGCACAAATTGAGAATTTAATAAGTAAAGGATATGCGGAAATAATTAACTCTCGTCCCCCGCCAGAAGCGCCGCGTACGTGGTATTTGCCGCATTTCGCAACTAGACACGCGCAAAAATTAAAATTACGTCTAGTATTTGACGCAAAGGCTACAAGGCCTATAATACTAGCCTTAATCAGTCATTATTAACAGGGCCTGACCTGTTAAAGTCATTGTTCGGAGTCCTGCTTCGATTTCGCGAGGGCAAAACCGCGGTTATTGCCGACGTAAAAGAAATGTTTTTACAAGTAGGCGTGTTAGAGCAGGACTGGGATAGTTTACGTTTTTTGTGGAGAGGAGAGAGCAGGACAGAAGATCCACAAGAATATCGTATGAAACGGTTGATATTCGGATCCGCTGCGAGTCCAACCACAGCCTTATACGTCAAAAACAAAAACGCGTTAGAACAAAAAAACGTTTATCCTATCGCCGCCGATATAACTATCAGAAACACGTACATGGACGACATGTTGGTAGCCTTAGATCAGGACGAAAATGAGGTTAAGCAGATAGTTAACGACCAGGTAAAACGGTAATGCAGGAGGTATGGCGTACCGGTATCGGATGGGACGATCAAATAAAGGATAGCTGTAAAGCGCCATGGATGTCGTTTATAGATAACTTACAAAAGTTACGCAATCTCGAGATCCCCCGACACGTTCCCGCACGCGACCGTAAGGGCGAAATGCACATATTTTGTGACGCCAGCGAAAAGGTTTACGCTACGGCCGTGTATTTTGTGGGCAGGGACGAGTCAGGGTCAATTAAATCGACTTTAATCCCATCCAAGGCCCGAGCAGCGCCGCTTAAAGTAGTGTCTATTCCGAGATTAGAGCTTCAGAGCTGTGTGTTAGGCACTCGATTAGCGGAATCTGTCGTCGCAGAATCCGATTACGTAATTGAGAATAGGTATTTTTGGTCCGACTCGCGAACAGTGCTAGCATGGAAAAAAGCAGATCCGCGCACATTTAAGAGCTTCGTGGCTCACCGATTAGCTGAAATCGAAAGTAGCACTTCGCCAGAGGACTGGCGATGGGTGCCTAGCGCGCTAAACGTAGCCGACGATGCAACAAAGGGCGCGCCCGCGAATTCCGATAACACCCACCGCTGGTTTTTCGGACCCGAATTCATTACGAAAGATAAATCGGACTGGCCGCGCGAGAAATCGTCATCTCCACCTCCACCGTCCTCGGGCGAAGAACGTAATAACGCGATTACGTTATCAATCCGTACATGCGATAAATTCGATTATTTACCTCCGATAGAACGATTTTCGAGTTTTATTCGATTAGTTAGGGCTACTGCTTGCGTTATAGTTGTGGCTGAAGTATTTAAAACCCGATTGCTATTGAGAAAACCCGAAATAGAGATGAATAATGGACATGTAAAGATTGCGGAATTACTCCTAATCAAGCGTAGTCAATACGCAAGTTTCGAAGAGGAAGTAAAATTGTCAAGAAACGATAATCCACTGCCGCGACGATCGCCTATCCATAAGATAGCAGTGAAAATGAACAAGGCGGACGTCATGGTACTCGACTCAAGAGTAGACCGAGGCAAAGTGGATATCCCAATTTTACACGCTAAAGAAAGCTTCACGAAACTACTCATACAACATTACCATGAAAAGTACAATCATGGCAATCACATGACAGTTATGAACGAAATTAAACAGCGGTATTTTATAGTCGGTCTACGAGGGACTATGAGATATACTCGTATATGCAATAAATGTCAATGGTGTCGGACCTATAAAGGAGCCACCCTCAAGGCCCCTGTAGGCGACCTACCTGTAGAAAAACTACTCGCATATCAGCCTCCGTTTACCGCTACCGCCATAGATTTGTTCGGGCCGATGCAGATCACTATCGGGCGTAGAAGAGAGAAAAGATGGGGCGTGCTCTTTACTTGCCTTACGACCAGAGCCGTCCATCTCGAGATTCTCGAGTTAGCCGCATCACTATCGGCGAGCTCCACTATACTAGCCCTCAGACGCATGATAGCACGTCGCGGAGCCCCAACAATCATCTACTCGGACAACGGAACTAATTTCGTGGGCTCGGAACGAGAGATAAAAGAAGCTAAGAAATCACTGCCCGAATCCGTGAAAGATCATCCCGCCATCCAAGAAATTACATGGAAGAAAATTCAGCCCGGTAATCCCGCCGCGGGAGGTTCGTGGGAAAGAATGGTAGGCGCCATAAAAGCCGCTCTGAAAATCACACTCAGAGAGAAGGCCCCACACGAAGAGGTCCTACATACGCTCATATTAGAGGCCGAAAACATTGTCAATTCGCGCCCTCTCACTCCAATCAATACCGATATGAGCGAACCTTCCCTCACCCCGAAGCATTTTTTATTGCTGAGATCCAACGCTAGTAGCCCATGGGGCACCTTCAAGGACGATACGTCCCTAAAGTCATGGAAGACCGCCCAAGCTCTAGCCGATATATTCTGGAAGAAATGGATCGCCGAGTATCGACCGCTGCTATGTCCGCGAGCCAGAACTTACAGAAAATTCAAGAATCCTGCTATAGGAGACGTCGTAATAGTAGCTGACAATACTATGCCGAGAGGGACGTGGCCTAGAGGCATTATAGCAAAAACCTTTCCCGGCCCTGATGGCCATGTAAGGGTGGCCGACGTCCAAACTAACTCAGGCATAATCCGACGACCTACAAATCGACTTATCTACATTTGCTCCACTTAAATATTGTACTTTCGTACGGAGGGGGGACTGTCGCATTTAGGCTAGGTATATTATGTAATAATTATAAGTTAGCTCGATCATATATAGCATGTAAGTAATCAGCTTAGAATAAGAAAATATTATATACACAATCGTATTTCTTTTCTCTTATTTTTACTTAGTATATAAGGTTAATTGCTCTCATTATTGTGTTAGGATAAGATATGAAGCTTTGGTTAATTACTATGTAAAACCACCTGAATAAATATATAATGAAACACATAGAAAGCTTCATCGAATAGGTTTAATATTGTAAACAATAGGATTTCCAATAAGAATCTTGTATGATAACTTTTTAATCAAAATATGTTCTACCAATGTACATTATGTAATATCAATGTGTATTTACTGAAATAAAGAGATAATGTTGTTCAGATTACATTCACACATCAAACCACACACATGTAAGAATTGAGTCACGCCCTTCTTACCCATTGGCCCAATCACAGCTTAATCCAGCGATCATTATATATATGGCCGCTCGATTAATTTGATATCATTCTCACGGCCGCCTCCGATCAAGCAACACTTCACACAGCATTATGTGAATTATCTTCAAGTGTTATTATTTTATTAGGAGCTTCCCTCTACTATCGAAGACCTCCAAGTCCAGTTTAAATTCAGTTTCAAGTACAGTCCACGCTCCTCACACTGTTGTTTGGATTTTGTGGCAGCTAACTAAAGCATCTTTTACTGTCTTTATTAAAGTTCATCAACAGATCAGGCTTATATAAGGAAAGTCATTGTTAAACGAGTGTAAGTAGAACAGCAGTATGTCTAGCATAACTGTGACAGGCGACTCTTTGAAGCGCGTCGTCGTCGAATCTGTGCGTAAATTAACAAGAAAGTTGATCCCGTCGACAGAAATTTGCCAATTAAATGAGAATAATTACGTTACCAAAGTATTTATATATAGGCTACACGTCCTTATTTGTTTTTAGATAACAAGATTCAAACCGCAAGGTATGAGTTTTTGTAGATAACTGTCAGTTTGTAATAAATAAAGGAACTTAAGTCTCTATTATAGACATCACGCTGCTAATATAAATGTATAATTATAATTAATAAAATTGGTTTAGTCAGAAAAACATCGCTGTATAGTCGAAATGGTATTAGGTATAAGGTGTCATATCAAATATTGACTTATGAATAAAAAAATATGCCAAAGCTTACGTCACTTTTGTTAGATCTGTTAAATTCAGACTAATAACAAGTTCAAATGGATATATCGAAAATTCAGGAGTAGCGGTTGAATCTCATCTTTTAACTGCCTTAAAACTTACTTCGTCATTTATTTATAGCGTAATACCTATTAACGAAACCATCATACCGACCCTATGGTTAATTTATTTAATCTTTTTGGTACAAAATAAAGACTTATGTGAAAAAAGGTGGAGTTAATGCCATGATGAGGCATTCTCTGGTCAACCTTCGAGTAAATCACATTGTTCCCTCGTTGCGAAATTGTTATAAATTGTGATATTATTATATTCTATCTTATAAGCTTTTGTATTGTCTGGCATAAGCGACTTTTTAACCCTCTGATCTATATTTAGAATGTGAAGAGAACAATAAAATAAATAAGTTCACAGCACTTTAATGCAACGTGAGTGTGATTTGATAGGATCGCACGAGAGAAAAAACAAAAAAAAACAAGTATTGCACTAAATATTTTTTAAACTTAATAACGAAACAAACATTAATTGGTTCTCATGGAGGATCAGTCACAAAGTTTGCAAACGCACGCTTTTCCCAAGCATTAACTTTTTATGATTAGGTATGACGTTATACAGAAAATGTATAGAATGTGACAAATAGACGTACTTTGCTCAACACAGCCGACAACAGGGACCCTGTATGATGGATGGACTGACAGACTGACTTTGATTGATTAGTTCTTTTCAATCGAACGGAAGACGATTTGCTTGGCTAAAAATGAGTATACTGTTTTTATGAAAGTGAACTTTTAATATTAAAGGAATTGTTTTAACCAGTCATAAAAGTGTTGGTTGAAATGAAACCCACTTCAAACTAAAAGTGCACTTCACATCACACTATCGATTTTAATACTATGTAAAAAGAAATCGGATATAATTATATACGAACTGTATTAGGTCCTAGAACTATTTGATGAATGATGTTAAATATACCGCTGGCGCTGGAAAGAGGAGGTGGATCTGTGCGCCCTAAATATCCCCAACTGGCGGATAAAGGCCCAAAACAGAGAATAGTAACGTTCTCTTATTTTGAAGGCCAATAGAGCCAGACTAGTAAGTTCATTTAGCAAATAAGATAACCTTCTGTTTCGTAGTCTTTCGTATTGGGATTGGTAAATGCCGAATTCGAATACCGTCGCAAGCATAATTACAAAGAATGCAATCACCGTTTTAGTAGGGTTCCGTACCCAAAGGGTAAACACGGGGCCCTATTACTGAGACTTCGCTGTCTGTCCGTCCGTCCGTCCGTCTGTCACCAGGCTGTATCTCAAGAACGGTAATAGCTAGACAGTTGAACTTTTCACAGATGATGTATTTCTATTGCCGCTATAACAACAAATACTAAAAATAAAATGAAATATTATTTTCTCCCATCCCATATGACAAACTTGTTTTATGATACGGAACCCTTCATGCGCGAGTCGGACTCGCACTTGCCCAATTTTTGAACTAGGATAACACAAGGTTCTAAACAAGTTCTAAATATTCAATCGAAGAGATTTGATATCCAATGTTTTCATGATACACACAAGATAACTACAGCTTCGTCTAGTTACAAGAATAAGGGTTGGTGATTGTATAATCACAGTAAACTCCAATACTTAGTTGCTTCATTTTGTAATATACTTTATCAACGCCATTGAATAAGCGTGGCCACAAATAAATCCATTTTCGCACCTTTAAATTTATGAATGTGGAGTCATCCATTCAATAATTTCGTGAAAGTGTCCATTGCATCAATGAAATGTACAACGTTATATTCATTTATTCCTGTCAAAATTGGAAAAGTCAGTAGTGGTAGGTATTAATTTGGTATAGAAGTTAACATGTAAATTGTACGCATTACAGTTCCTTTTTTTTCACGTTGATTTGCACCAGTTATTATGATGTTTAGGCAAATATCAAAAACCTAAGTGCCCTGCCGTCTTTTTGATATCATCCGCTTGGCTTGACTTGGCGGTCTTCCAACGCTTCTGCCACCCATTCAAGGTCTCCAGTTTAGCGTACGGTGACTCCATCTGCCATCGTCTATGCGATATAACTATATGGCCGGCTCATTCCCACTTCAATTGCGCAACTCTTATGCCGATGTCGGCAACTTTCGTACATTAGCTAATGTCATCTTTTTGCGCCATATCCAGGCGCCTTCTGAATCTGACCCTTGATCCAGACGGCTACCGAGAGTCTCGTAAGGTGTTTGTAGAGACTTCGCTATATGATACCTAATATTATTTCATTTGTGAAATAAATAAATGCGAGTGATAGTTTTTCCGACTTGGCCGGGGGCTGCCGTGTGGCAGATCTGCTATTTGGGTCATACAATTAAGGAAAATTTTATATGAACAGTAAACGTAGCTTACTAATTACAATTTATATAATCTCTACCTTACGTTTTCACTTTTATTTGGAGGGAAATGCCTCGACTTCAGATTTATATACGTAGTAAGTGTTTGTACAAGTCTGGCGTATTTGCTACGGTTTTAATAAGTCAGCCGATTTAATTCAAAACAAGCTCAAGATTCTAAAAGCTTTTCCTAATTTTGAAGAGAAATGTCGATTACTATGAATGCAACACCAGAAATATATTAATCTCAGATTGCGGCTTTGTTCCACAATCTTCAATCTTGTCTTATCCAACTCTACCTTTTTGTACAAACTTAGTAAGTTTTCCCTATGTTTGTGTGGACCAAGTTTAGGAAACTATTTGGCTCAAATTTGGTATTCTTGCGTGTCATTGGTAACGGAACTCAACGAGCAATTGACAAGATTAAAAAATTTTAACCACGCTTTTTTCCGATATACCTAATAAATCGATTTAAATAATAGTCGATATAAAAATGAAATACAGCAACATTTTTACATTTTCGGAATCATCCTAATTTATTATTACACATTCCATTTGAAAAGTTCCTCATTCTAAAAGAGCATAAGCGACAAGAAATTGGTCACAGCACGGCAGATCATACAGTCGGACTATTATTAAGACGCATTTAGTATGGAAATTGTACCACTGTTCTTTTTGTAGGTTGCGACTGTCAATTTGACTGGGACGACAAGGTGACGTCATTTGAGTGCTGATTCTCAGACCACGCCGCTTTCACCTTTATTTTAATATTTTCTAAACTAGTCCGTACAGTCAAATAAGAATAATTAGTTTTGGGTTTCGTGAAAAAAAAATAATGAAATTATTTTAAACTTGCAGCAATTAGTTTAAACACTATTTGAAATTTTTAAATGTTGTCAATTGCAGATTGTGCACAAAATTGGCACAGTTAGCAAAACTAGTCTTTAATTAAGCTTTTTTAAATTTTATTTTCTAATATGCTAATTTCAAAACTGCATTCTACCGGTAATTAATAACGTGTTTACCAATGTCCAAATTAATCTACAGTGTTTTAGTTGGAACTTCCGCTTTATGATGGACCTAATTCGAGATTGACATTTGAGTGATCGCCAAACGTCAAATCTCTATTAGATAACAGTTATATCGCCATTGAACTGTCATTTAAATGCGATGAGCTTAAAAGTGACATATCTCATCTCGATTTTGGAAATACGAAGGCGATAATGACTGTCAAAAATGTTATTCATGTATATAAATTTCTGTTTTGAACGAAACGTAACGGACTAATTTCACGTACTACGCGGTCAATTTAAAGTATGCGTCTGTTATTTATGCCGTCACATACAAAGGAAACGAAAATTTTGCGCGTCCGAATTGACGAAGTTGCGATGTTCTAGGGATATCGCCACTTGTCAAGTATAGGCACACGTCAAAAATGACGGATGGCGATGAAAAGGAGAGATCTCCATTATATCTCTAAAATTGGTCGAATACCCCCCCAGGCATATGTACTTAGATGTTAGATGTATATATCAACAAAACCTTTGATTAGAAAATGTTAGTGAATTGTGTATTGAATTCACTCTGTTGTTTGGATTTTGTGGCAGCTAACTAAAGCATCCTTTAATGTCTTTATTAAAATTCATCAACAGATCAGGCTTATATAAGGAAAGTCATTGTTAAACGAGTGTAAGTAGAACAGCAGTATGTCTAGCATAACTGCGACAGGCGACTCTTTGAAGCGCGACAAATAATACCTGTCACTTTCCTTTGAATACCGTGCGAGCAAGACGGGTGAACCAGAGTCGCGCGACAAGCAAAGTCGCGGCAAGATATAGCCCTGCAGCACCTCCAGCACAACTTTGACACGCGACTCTTTCTTGCACGAGATATGCTACCTATCCCTTTCTGTACAGTATCGTGAGAGAGTGACGGGTGATGCTATGTCGAGCGACATGAGTCGCGAACCATAGCTGTGCTAGACGGGACGGGGATACTGCAATCGCGTAAATAACAGCTGTTGATAAAGTTCTCATTTCAATAAAATACTTAGCCTTTGTTTGAATATTGATTCGTATCTTGTTACTTACGCGGTATTGCACTACCAGGATGATATCGGTTATTTACTTGGTAAAGTATCGGTTAACTTTTCAGTGGGGTAACAGAATAAAGACAATAGTGGGGTACCGATTAGGGTCGCGGCAATATAAACAGACATATCAAAACCATAAGAGTTTTTGACGACAGAAACTCTTAAATAAGGCAGAAATTAATTTTATTTAAATTTATTTCTTCGCCGAAGGGCGCACTGACGACTTCCACGCCATCATGGCTTCCACGCGTGCGCGGCAGCGAAAATAGCCTCCTAACAACGGCCGAGAAAACCCATTCTTGCAAAGATGGAATGCATATATTTGTCAACTAGGTTAGTACAGCCGAAAGGCTCGGGCCAATCACAAATCAAAAAAAAAAAAAAAAGGCCTTACTCCTTAAAAAAAAAATATTTCATCATAAAATGACTATTGTTAATTAAAATCAACTGTTTGAAGTGAATAATACTTTTCCGTGCGTTCTAGGTAGCAACATAGCTATTTCGTGCTTTTATTGCGTGCAGTCGAAATAAGTTAAAAATCAAATTGAATTTTGTCAAATTTCGAGTAGGTTTGAAACAAAAATTATCAATGAAAAATTCAAACTGGAGGTTTCAAATATATACCATTAAATCACAATAGCCCTGTTCTTAGTATCTAGTAGGTAACATTAAGACTGCACCGAGCGAAATGTGAAAAAATAGGCAGTTGCCGTTAAGTGGATAACATCAACACTAGTAGTTTAATTCATTTCTAAACTATATATTTAGCATTTTGAAGAATGTGTTAACAATTTCGCCGTGGAAAAATTATAATATTATTAATATTTTACCCTAGAGAACCAAGTAAAGTTGGACGAAAATTGTAAAATCGTAAGCAGGCGTTAAGTGTTTTTTTATACTTCAACAATGGAAATCTATTCTGATTTTTAGTTCAAAAAAAAGATGAATGTTTACATTAAAATTTGTCCGCATCAAATATTTCAATTAATGTTTGGTATTAAAGGTCCAGATTTATCAAAAATTGCTTTTATTTCTCCATACATTTTTACTATGGCAGCGCGCCGATCTAAATTCGCAATCCCCGCGCGGGGATGGTTCAGTCCCTAACGCTCGGCGCCCTCTTAACAATATGTTAAGAAACATGTTTGGCCATAGAGAAAAATGTCTAAAACAATCAGCATTTTTGAAAGGATACAGGGCCTTAAGTTAGTCAAGGTTCGTTTGATATTTTTATATTACTAACATTATTTAGTTATAAAGCTTTGTTACTTATGTTAAAAACAGTATGAATACCTATAAAATCAGACAATGAATACCTATGCAATTGTTTACTAATCAAAGACTGTTGAGTATTGAATGAAAGAAGCCTGACCTGCCGTGAACCTCCACTCAAGTGGTCGCTCGCGTCCTATTCACAATATTGAAGGCAAGCTAGTGGGTCAAGTGGTGCAGAAAGATCTTTAGGGTTTCGTACTTTAAAAATAAAAAAAATGGAAACCTGATAAGATTACCTTGCTGTCCATCCGTCCGTTCGCATGTCTGTTAAAACCCTTTATCTCGGTAACGCATGAAAGTATCGAGTTGAAATTAAATCCATACCTATACCTACTCAAGTTGTAAGTTAACGTACAAAAATGATACGGCTGTTTATGCCGCAAAAAACAGATATCGAATATATTTCGACACTCAAGGAAATCAAAATTTATAGGGTACTTTTCGTTGACCTAGAACTATAAGATTTGAGAAATATAATACTGTCTTATAATTGAGAAAAGTCTGATAACCATACATATGTGATTAAATCATAAAAATATAGTCTTTATTTAAAGTACCTACGTAGAACAATTTTCCAACGGTAAAGTTAAGTTTTTCGGTCAGTACCTACAGTTTATATTTTCGTTAGAGCAATATGGGGTGCTTTCATAGTTCACACGGAACCCTCGGTGCGCGAGTTTGACTTGCACCTCCAGCTTGTTAATCTTGAGATCAAAATTATACCGTCGTCTAAGGATTTCCGATAACTGTATCGGTACGTCATTTGTTATATCCAAGCGTACTTTAATGAGGACTATTGAGGTTTGTTTTATAATGACATATTTATTCATTTTACTTCCCTATTGAACTCAATTAGCTCAATTTGTTTGTGGAAAGTTACTGCTTTGATTCAATTTCAGCAGATTCAGTGAATTAAATATTCGGTATTCGTAATCCATACGATCGTGTAGAAAACTTAGACAGAATCTCGTGATGTAAAATTTATGTCCAAGTGCACAACACACACCACAAGAAAAATATTGTTTGTTGCCCACTTCACCTTAAATAGGCTAATAAGCCAGAGTTCGTTAAATGCGAGTAAAATTCATTAAAGTGCAAGGGCCGTCACTATGTAGTAGTCATACGTCATTTCAATAGATTTTGCTGACATTTTACGATCCCTGCTAATAACAACATACCGCCGTCGATCGGCCCTGTAATCTTGACAGCATGGATTCCTATACACGATATAAACAAAACGTTTTTATGCAGCTAATACCTACACTTTTCTAAATTAGTCACTAACGAGAGGGATGCAGCAATATGAAGGAGTGAGATGGAGTTAGGTAACTAAATATTGCGATACATGTCACACATGTGTGTGTTTTGGTGGTGCCTGATATTCTTTTTGGTGGGATTCCTATCCCTCTTTCCTCTACTCTTAGGAATTTAGGTATCATCATGGACCAGACATTGTCTTGGTCTCCGCATATCTCGGAGGTCAGCCG